>OY787676.1:11601631-13019631 GCA_963678985.1 Spisula subtruncata
TGAGTCTACATACCAAATAAGAAAGCCCTGGGCCAAGCGCTTTCGGAGAAGAAGATTTTTTAAGGTTTCCCCTATATAACTCTATTTAAAACTAAGGGCCCATGGGGCGGGGCTAATTTTGACCGGAGGGGAATAATTTGAACAATCTTTGTAGAGGACCTCTAGCAGAGTCTACATACCAAATATGAAAGCCCTGGGCCAATCGGTTTCGGAGAAGAAGATTTTTTAAGGTTTTCCATATATAACTCTAAGTAAAACTAAGGGCCCCCGGGGCGGGGCCAATTTTGACCCCAGGGACATAATTTGAACAATCTTTGTAGAGGACCCCAAGGTGATGCTACATACCAAATATGAAAGCTCTAGGCCTTACGGTTTCAGAGAAGAAGATTTTTAAAGTTTCCTTTTTGAAAATCTATTTTTAGCCTGTGTGACCTAGTTATGCGACAGACCGGAAATTTTTTAACAACTTTGGTAGAGGTCCACCTAAGGAACATTCCTGTTAAGTTTTGTCAAATTTGGCCAAGGGGTTTAGGAGGAGAAGTCGTTCGAAGAAATTGTTGACGGACGCACGACGCACACCGCACGCCGCACGACGGACATCTCGGTATGACAAAACCTCACCATGACCACCTTGTGGTCAGGTGAGCTAAAAACAACAGATGCCTCAATCATAATAGCTCAACGAAAGATTCATGACTAAATGGGCTCCTGAAATGGCATCATACAATACTAGCCAAGCTAGGTTATATTCATTGTGTAACTTGTACACTCCCATAAGAGGTGTCAAATACAAGTAATCATCTGCCTGTCTTGTTGTTGGGGGTTGAAGACGGGTACATACTACAGTTATTATTCCTAGCCCTGATACAAATGACAACAGAGATAAATATCAACACATAAACATCAAGCTTGTTCATCAAAAGGTTTGTAGGTCGCAAAATATATTTTTACGATGTGATGAATTTTTCGTCCAAAGTTCTCAAAACTTTATAATCAAAGTTTCTAATTAATTTCCGTATAGAATCGGATGCATTACAAATGTAATCTTTGAAACACTTCTGGCATCATAGAATACTAGACAAGCTAGGTTATGTTCCCGGTGTACCTCATACACTCATAATGAGAGGTGTGTAATATTAATCATCTGCCAGTATGTACACATATCCAGGCACAGTTTTAATAAGTTTAACAATATGAAAATCTAACAATATATTAAGTGGCATCATAGAATACTAGCCAAGCTAGGTTATATTCATTGTGTACCTTGTACACTCCCATAAGAGGTGTCAAATACAAGTAATCATCTGCCTTTTTTGTATTTAAAGATAGCAATTTATTATTTAAGATTGATTATGACTTGTATCACTAAACAAGCAACACAGATGTTGATCTTTCAGGGTACAAGTTTGTCCTAGTGTATAGCGTTCTGGAGTTATTGAATGGAAACCATGTGGTCTACTGACAGAGCAACTGACAAACAAGTGCAAAGCAATATACCCTTGCATCAAAGATAAGGTTTTAGTCCACTGGGTATTTTAACCACCAGTTTCATTTTTAATGTGCTGTGACAAATTTTATTTGGGTATTCAATCAAATTCAGAGGGTAAATGATCTTTAGTGAACGTTTTTCACTATATCATCCTATTTCAGATTTTCATTGCTTTTTCTTACTTCCTCCTCTCACAATTATTTGGATAAGTACCCCCAATACACAGCTTATCTGTAGCTCAGTGAAATGCAATTATTGACAACTTCCAAGGGGACGAGAGGCTACCTACCTTGAACCATGTTGATCCTGTGAGAACTCGACCACATGATTCATCAGGTCCTTCAGTTGTAAGTTAGGTATTCGATTATTACGGAAATCTTCCAATAATCTACTCCTTCCAGTTACCTCCTTCGATAAACTACTGTAAAATATAGCATGCAATACAACATGTCAGTAATCCCTTCGATAAACTACTGTAAAATATAGCACATGCAACATGTCGGTAATCCCTTCGATAAACTACTGTAAAATAGAGCACATGCAACATGTCGGTAATCCCTTCGATAAACTACTGTAAAATAGAGCACAAATAAGTCAATAACTCGTTTGATAAACTAATGTGAAGGATGTTTACTTTCAATTATCTTTAATCGAAAGACTATTATGTACACCAACAATGTGGTTTTTTGAGTTATGGCAAACATTATGGCAATAAGTTATTTAATTTAAATACTCATATAATCTGAGCAATTTGAAGCTAAAGGACGACAGATTGGCAATTGCTTCACTATGCTAATCCACAAGATTTGGGATAATTAGAAACTGTTGTTATAAGTTACATATGATTTGAAAGATTCAAGTTAATTTGCTATCAGCTAGATGTTTATCTTATTCAGACATAGAATGTTTATTTATACCATACCTTCTAGACTGCATTGTCCTGCCAGGAAACAGGGAACCAAACATACTGGTTGCACCCACAGATCCTGTACGAAATTTAGCCTCGGCACCTGGCGCAGCATTGTACAATCTACCTCCATTTCCGAGACCTGTAAATAAGTCACCAACTGAAATCATGCCTTTCATCAACACTATTTGAGGGCTACGTGCAAAACTATGGTAAGTGCCCTTACATATCGATGTATTTACTATAGTTAGGCACTGAGCCCCCTTTTTGTCTGTATTTGACCTGATTTATTAAAATATTTGAATTCATTTCGTTTCAAGTATAATTTTCATCAAATTTTAATTAGTTTGAACAACAATTTTCCTGGATAAACCATACATGAAAAGCACACTTAATTATATTATAAATAAGGCCTTCAGCTCTCATAGTCACAGATCACTGGTTAGCTCAAGCCTCTAGTCAAACACCAGAGTAAAGATAGATTTCAAGAAGGGTGGGGTATGACACAAGAAGGTTTTAGAAAAGTGAGAAGTATGAAATAGAAATAAGAAATAGACAGAAGAAGAAAGACAAATCAAGCTGCAGATCCAGTGTTGGACTTCGGCCAATCTAACCTCTAGAATAGTTTCACATCATCAGGCCTGTCAAACATTTCTACAAACTAACTACATGTACATTAAAACATGTTCTGCATCATTTGGCTGACTTAAAAATGAGGTCATAAGTACTACTTGCAATCTTTTAAGACTCAAAAATATTTAAAATCAGCACCAAAATGTAATTATAATGTGTCTATTTTCATGATGATCAGAACTTGTCATGTTGACCAAACTGAAGTTGAAACAGCTGGTTTTACCATACATATGGAGTAATTTTCAGACAGTTTTTTGTTTTCTTCAAATGTCAATTTTTGTACTTTTACGACCTCATTCATGAGCAATTCAGAAAGATAACAATTCACAGCTGGAGTAACACAGCTATAAACACTAGCGTTTGTCATCAAGTGTTTCTTACCAGAATGAGGCGGAGTCATAGACTGGCCTGGTTGGACAAGACCCATTGGCCCCGCTGGAGACCCTAGATTTCCAAGGGATCCATAATACTGATTTATAGGGGTCATCTGACGTGCCTTGAACTCCAAGGAGTCCCTCCTCTGTCCACTGCCAATACCTGTTGTAGACATAAAATATGTTTACATTAACAGGTAATACATGGTGTCTGCACTTGAAACTGTTTTTCAGTTATCTTCACCTAACCAGTTTTTCTGCTCTGTTTCCTAAGGCCATACCAAATCGTTTCTTCGTTTAGTGTCCGAGGACAGATAGGTTTGGGCATCTTGGGCAAGACAAAACAACACAATTTGTAACCACTTATATCTTCAAAATCCATTGGGATATTGCTTTCATACTTATCATACTCATTCACCATCATGTCCCCAACCCTTACACAGCAGTAGCTTTAACACAAAGTTAACACGTATTAAGTTATCTAAGTTATTATGATTGACAATGCTTGATAGCTATATTTGTTAGCCATATGCCTACGCCTACATGTATAATGATGACGATAGAAGTCATTAAGACTTGTTTTTTTCGAGTGTTTTGTTTTTTGTCTCAGGATAGCTAGATAGGTTTTAACCAGTGCTAACTAAATCTTCCAAACAAGACTGTGTTCAGTAAATGCTGTCCATAACAAATAGCTAAGTCATTCACGGGCTATTATTCTGTTGAAATGTTGGATAGTGTAACATGGCTTTGACAATGTAATGTGTTAATGCTGGTAAACAAGTGCCAAGCTTGAAAGCAATGCACTGATGGACTTCAAAAAATATTCAAGTTATAATATTTTGTAATGGACGAACAGAAAGACGAGTCAGTCACTATATGCCCCGGAACGGACAGGTCAATCACTTTATGCCCCTGATCTATTAATTTGGGGGCATAAAAAAGAACAACAACTTCTTCACATCAAATTAAGATTGGTACGGATATAAACCATTACGAGTATGTGTACAGAATTCTTACCAAAAGGTTCACCAGATCCAATAGAACCCTGCATGTTGTTACCTAGACCACTGAGACCACTGTTACCATAGTTACTCTGTTGATTGAGACCGGTACTAACTGGTGTGAACAAACTAGATGATACCTGTGTGTATCCCATACTACTTGACTGACTGTAACCTGAAATAATAAAATCAACACTAAGTAATGAACCAACAGCATTTACACTGTAGAGTGAATTTAACAGAAGTGGAAACTACTTGCCTGAATCAGTAAAATTTAATAGTTTCCACATAATTATACTCTATACATAATAACTGCAAATGTTACTTTCACCGAATCAACAATTACTTGTCCCGGACACATGCTAATTTCTCAGATTGAGTGAACGTATAGTGTGTAGAATTTGACCTTATCCTGACTTTTCAGCATGAATATATGACAAAGTTGTTGGATTTTTGCTTAAAACTAAAACACTTCTTCAAGATGCGTCCCTCCACCCTGAGGGTCCATTTCACAGCATTTGTGAACTAAAATGGCATCATACAATACTAGCCAAGCTAGGTCATATTCATTGTATACCTTGTACACTCCCATAAGAGGTGTCAAATACAAGTAATCATCTGCCCTACTCATAACAAGAAATGTAATGAGAATGTAATGCCCGTTCCAGAATAGAGGAAGAACCTAGGTATCTGTTTCTGTATCAATACTGACACCGGCGGACTACTGACAGGGCTCAACAGTAAGCGAGATGGATGTATAGCTACTTTACACACTAAATCAAAGGTACCATTTTTATTTAACACACCAGGTTCTATATTTTAGGTCAGAAATCATAACTTTGTGTCTATCGGTTCAAATAAGCAGAGTAAGGACTTAAGCATTGTGTTGTCCAAATGAAGTTGAATTCAGAATGTCGTTCTCCACATTAGCTAGGTAAACCAAATCAGCTATGCATTTGGTAAGGATATATTATAAAGTGGCATCATTGAATACTAGACAAGCTAGGTTATGTTCCTGGTGTACCTCATACACTCATAATGAGAGGTGTGTAATATTAATCATCTGCCATTTTATCATGAGACTTTGAAACTTGCACAATTAGTCCAAGCAATAATTCATTCAGTTATTATGGCACCTAGTGTTTCACGTCAGATGACGAAGATTAAACCTAACCTCGTTCATTAGAGACCAGTATGAGACTGCAGTGTGTGCACCCGCATGTGGTAGAAATGTATGTTTATTTTTAAAAATTTCATTAGATTTTAGGCATCATACAATACTAGCCAAGCTAGGTTATATTCATTGTGTACCTTGTACACTCCCATAAGAGGTGTCAAATACAAGTAATCATCTGCCTTTCTTGTTGTTGGGCTTTATTCCTGGACCTGGGAAAATGTCCTCTTATGCTGCGTAGTCAGATATAACTAACAGTGTAAAGGAATGGAGTACATGTATGCATCTGATTTAAATGAGATTGGATTTTAGGCATCATTTTATACTAGCCAAGCTAGGTTATATTCATTGTGTACCTTGTACACTCCCATAAGAGGTGTCAAATACAAGTAATCATCTGCCTTTCATGTTGTTGGGCTTGAAATCAGCTACATACTTTGATTCCTGAACATGGTATAAATGTCATCCAAGAGGTAGTGCTTTTTGAGTAGCTATCAAGCTTGTTCATAAAACAGTTAATACTAGTCATAAGAGAGGGTCCAATTCAGACGAGTAAAGCCTTCAGCTCTCAAACTCGGCTGAGTTAAGTCTTAGAGTTTCAAAATCAGCTAAAGCCTTGAGGTTTTTAAATCAGCTGTGTAAAGCATTAAGGTTTCGGAGTCAGCCATATAAAGCATGGCAGGAATCCAATCAGCTGGGTAAAGCATTGATAAACTATTTAATTTAAGACGTATTATAATTTTATAAAGTGGCATCATAGAATACTAGACAAGCTAGGTTATGTTCCTGGTGTACCTCGTTCACTTATAATGAGAGGTGTGTAATATTAATCATCTGCCATTTTATCGTTAGACTTTAAAATTAAAACAGTCAATTCTAAAATTCTTTAAGTAATAATTATACCTAGTATTTCACCAGATATGCAGGGGCAGGCATTAGCTATTTTGTCAGTGCTCCAACAGAAATGAAGCAGGAAAGTGGTTAATAAAACTGTTGCGCAGGTCCTTCCAAGACTTTCACTGGCCCGTTTGTTTTTAACAAGCCTTGGGCCAGCGGACCAGTGTTAGTTACATGTCGAGCCCAAAATGACTCAGATCAAACATGACCTTGACTCTTTCATGACCATGTTTTATATATAGGTTAGGCCAGAATAAGAGACCTAAGTGTGTTCACTGATACTTGTGGTGGAATTGTTGCATGCTAAATATCTTATATCTTTTTAGTAGATTTTAGGCCTTTCATGTTGTTTTGCTTGAAATCAGCTACATACTTATGATACCTGGACCTGGTATAAATGTCACCCAAGAGATAGTGGATTTTGTGAAGTAACTATTAAGTTTGCTTATCAAACAGTTAACCCATTGCCGCATATATACGACTTTCTACGCCTTTATCTATTGCCGTATATATACGACTTTCTACGCGTCTGCTTATCGCCGTATATATACGACTTTTAACGCCTTTACCTATTGCCGTATATATACGCGTTTATACGCCTTTTTAGACACTAATATTCAATCCTATATTTATCAATTTAAACCAAAAATCGGGTCAAAATATATGTGCATACTTCAATTTAAAACAATAATGAAGCATTTCAACAATAAAATAATAATATTGCTACTTCAGAAAACATCATAAACTGCATTTAAACCTTACCGATTTTGGTCAGTTTCATAAATATTTACATCCAAAAAGTAGGTCACACATGCATTTTCAGAAAATCAATACTACTCTAAGATGCCGAATGAACTAGTTTGAACTGGTAATTATGGTTCAAGGTTGAATTATGTATAAATAACAACCAATGAAATTCCTTGCATGCATCGATCACGCAGGGTTCCCCCATAAATCACATGTTTGTCTGTTGAAGAAATCCTCAAGTGCAGTGAAAACAAACATTTTTAGAAAATGGATGTATCAAGCTGTGAAAGGTGCCATAAATTAATTGGGGGTAATAAAATCTAACTGACCCAGACAATGATGACATATTACGTAAGTTTATGTAAGTGTAAGCTGAAATTGACATAGAAATTGAAGCTGTTAATTGCAAATCAAAACAATAGTGTATTTCAACGGACACGAGAGATACCACCGTACATGTGTGAAAATTGTTAGATTTCAATCAGTTTGTATGTGAATGTCGGCAGCTACTGAATTCACTATTTTAATCGTATCTATACATTTCAATACTGTATGATGTTAACCTGGTTAATTGATAGGAAATGATTTATGGACACGGACTTTTAGAGCATTAGTCAATTAAGAAGGGATTCACTAGAAAATAAAAAAATATTAAGAATTTCCACTGAAATATACGTGGATGAGTTTTAAACTCTTGTTTTTTTTAAGTTAAATCATAAATATGCTTACATTTGGTATCATTAGAAAGACAATTTAATTTTCTACAATTTTTACACAGGATAAAAAGTGATTAATGAATTATTTCTTATTGTAAATCTACTTTAAACCATTGTATGTATAGATTTTATACAGTTTCCAATAAACCCATATTAGGACAGTGTAGTAAACTGATGGTTTATCTATACACCCTTTCAATTAAGACCGTAATTAAATTGTCTCCCTTTGATGACGTCAAACGAGGGCTCAAAGCGAATACACGAGCCGATTACCGTTAGCGTGTAAAGGAAATAAAAAATGTGTCAACTTCAAACCGCTGTAAATCACGTTTTACTCTGTCGATTTTTAAAAGATGAACACTTACGAAAACAAGATCGTATAGACTTTTTAATAATGTAACTTTTGTTAATGTATTTTCAATAATAAAACATAAAAAGCCATGTTTTCGGAACAAAAATTTCAAGGGCAAGAAAATGTAAAAATAAAGAACTGAATTCAATACTCAACAATTGGCATTTAACTTGCTCAAAATGTTTATTATTTGCAGTTTTAAGAACTGTGTAGACTAAGCTTTCCAACAATTATATTATTAAAAGATATTATTAAAGTTTTAAAAGGAGAGCCATGCTTTTCGAACCTAAATACCATGCATCACGCGCGCACAATCCACTCATTGAAACCTGACTTACATTTTATAACTAGCATAAAGAAATTGTGTATTTTAATAATTCATCACACATCATAAAAGTATAGAATATTAGCTATATCATTTCAAAAGTACGACTATCCAGCCAGAAATTAAAACGTTAATTTACACAGGAGGAAATTTCTTTCTAGATATAGTTTGTACTAAAATCCGGGCGGCATGATTTTACATGTCCGCATGTGCTTACTTGTTTAGTGTTAACACGAGTACATTGATGTGTTGTTTACTACAATCAAAGAAAGTAAGGAATCACCGGAAAAGTTCACACGACGAATAACTTAAAATCAGAATCAATTCTATGTAAAATTTTGTTGTATGTAGGTAAAACTAAATTGTTTGGCAATACAATGTAGTCTGTTTCAAATCTTACTCTTCCATCATGAAACCTTTGTTCATTTGAAATTCATATACAAGTAAATGAGAAAAGTGCTTTATTTATTTTAAATGGTGTCTACGTGTAAAAATATTGCAATAAATTATATTTGAAACATCAAAATGAGCATTGTAGCACAAGTCATACAGGTGCATGTCCATTAATTTACACTTTTTGTTCGGACACGGAATTAGAGAGACCTCCGTGGTTTGGATAAACATAATTTATACTTTTTTATAAAAGTAACCCAAACGTTGATTTTAAAGTGTCAATCAATGTCAATCATTTAAGGTAAAACACTGATCAATATACTGTACATGTATATTAAGATGACAGATGGTGACAACATAGTACGGATTGGTTGTTTATTAGTACCCTGCTGTGAAACTAATTTAGTGTATGGTCTTGGTGGCTTATCTTGATATTAGGGGATCTATGCTGTTTATTGTAAATCATTATATAATTATACAGCAACTAGAATTTATTTATGCGTTAGGGTTTTAGCACCTCATCATCTGACAAGATTTTATTTATGCATTAGGGTTTTAGCACCTTAACTTCTTTTAAAAGTATCTGTCTCACTTTAATTTGTTATGTTTTTCCCATCACTCGAATTGCAGTTCAGGTCACTTTTTGTGAATTAAGATTTACAATTCTTATATAAAAAACAAAATATTGTTAATTGTGATGTTAGTTGGAAGAGCAGTTGTATATGAATAATGTATTTTTTAAATTAATTTATAACAATCAACTGCTATCATAATCGTCATTTATACAGTTTTTTAAGCCGAATTTGCCCGAAATGGCACGTATGTAACCAGATAGGACATTCCAATAAATCGTTGTGGCTCTAATATACGTGTATTCAAAGGCCTAAATAATTATGTCTTTGTTTCATTACAATCCATAATAAACAACACATAACTTGTGAATTGTATGGGTAAAAAGAAATGAGACATTGCAATGATCCAGAGTTAACTAGGTCTAATGGCGGTAATGATGTAGTATTGAAAGAACCAGGTGAAAATACTTGCGCTTTATATTCCCGGCAAAATATACATTTATCAAAGTACAAATATACACTGTATCTTAGCACTAACGCTCAATTTAATGTACGAAATGTGCATGACAATCAACCGAATTACAAAACAAAATTAATACAACTACAGATCTTTTTGGAAATTAACGCCCGATAATTGACCATTGTTGATAGAAAAAAATCCGAGAAATCACACGTTTCCTCCACATCCATAACATGTAACATATAATACATACATTGTTAGTACATTATAAACATCTTTATTGAAAAAACAACAGCTACAAAACATGCAATTAACGAAAAAAGCGATTAAATAATCTCTTCGCTACTGCGTTTATAGTGTCATTAATTTGTAGAGCCCTCGTTTGACGTCACATCCGGTTTACGGGAGGTAACTCTGTACATACGATTATCGCTTAATTGAAAGGGTCTATAGGTAACTGATAAGCCATCTACTGATAACACTATATGAATGAACTACCTTATATGGCTATATGCCTATGTTGGAATGGGTTAATAATAGGTCATGGCAAGCAAGGAATGGCAGGGTCCAATTCAACTGAGGAAAGCCTTGAGGTTTCAAACTCAGCTGAATAAAGCCTTGAGGTCTCAAACTCAGCAGAGGAAAGCCTCGAGGTCTCAAACACAGCCATATATAAAGCATGGCGGGGACCCAATCAGCTGTGTAACACACTGATAAAAGTGTTATTTCATAACTGCATTTGAATAGGATATATTATAAAGTGGCATCATAGAATACTAGACAAGCTAGGTTCTGTTCCTGGTGTACCTCATACACTCATAATGAGAGGTGTGTAATATTAATCATCTGCCATTTTTTAAAGATACTTTGAAAGTTGCACTAATAGTCAAAGTAGTAATTCTTTCAGTTGTTTGGGCACCTAGATTTCCACGTCAGATGACGGATTAAAATATATGTCATATCATTAGAGACCTGTATTAGACTGTTAGTGTGCCCACTGGCATTGTGGTGAAATTGTTGTATACTTTCTTTTATCATTTCAGTAGATTGTAGGCATCATACAATACTAGCCAAGCTAGGTTATATTCATTGTGTACCTTGTACACTCCCATAAGAGGTGTCAAATACAAGTAATCATCTGCCTTTCTTGTGGTTGGATCTTGAAATAAGCTACATAATGAAGGTTTATATTTATGATTCTTCGACCTGGTATAAAATGTCACCTAAGAGGTAATTTTGAATGTCATTTAAAGGAGGGACTCGCTTCTGAGGTGTCATTACGAGAGGAACACTGTATGATAATGTGGCATCATAGAATACTAGACAAGCTAGGCTCTGTTCCTGGTGTACCTCATACACTCATAATGAGAGGTGTGTAATATTAATCATCTGCCATTTTCTTATGATACTTAGAAAGTTCCATAAACAGTCAATTTCAGAATTTCTTTCGGTTATTATACCTAGTATTTCACCACATACGCAGGGGCAGAAACTAGCTATTTGGTCACTGCTCCATGAAACGTATTTGTATACAATACAGTTACACTAGTGCATCAAGACTTTCACTGGCCCTTCTGATTTAAATGGCCTTGGGCCAGCAGAAGCGTCAACCCCTGATATGACTAAGACCAAATCGAGGAGTGCCTGCAATACTGTAGTAAGTCCTTTATCTATATGCAGTTACTACAGTCTTGCGGGCACCCACAGGAATAAGACAATGATTCACTAGAGATCAGTATTACCATGTTTTAAAAATGTAACACCAAAAGTTGGAGACCTTAACATGTCACAGGCAATTGTGGTGGAATTGTTGCATGCTTATCTTTTATCGTTTCAGTAGATTGTAGGCATCATACAATACTAGCCAAGCTAGGTTATATTCATTGTGTACCTTGTACACTCCCATAAGAGGTGTCAAATACAAGTAATCATCTGCCTTATTTGCATTGGCACTTGAAGTCAGATAATCATTTAGAGTCAATGATTCTTGGGTTATTGTCAAGTAACATTCTAAGATAATATGGTAATAACCGTAAAATAGATAAAGAAATATTTTAGTAAAACACATTTACACAATTCCATAATAACTTATCACTATAAGTATATGACTTAACATGTTTCATGAACATTCATTTATTAGTACAAGACCGCCTTGACATAGATATATTACTGGTCAATGTGACCAGGAGCCCGTATGCAACAACATGCTACCAGCTAACATGTTCGCCGATAGCATACCTATCTTTAACACTTAGCTAGGCGAGTCTTAGGGGCAAACCAGCCCGAAGACGATTAGGTAGTAGGTAGGTAGGCGAGCGCTACTGAGCACTTTCTTATGCAACAAACTGCTTGCCTGTAGCATATCAATTTCAACTTTTTGCCTTTTTTAAAGCAAGCTGTATGTAGTACTACTGAGCGCTCAATAGCGCCTTGCTTATGCAACAGCCTCCGGTTTGTGACTTGTGTTGAACTGAATTTATGAACAATTGTGAACTGTAATATAAATATGATTTCTTAATATTGTAGGCATCATACAATACTAGCCAAGCTAGGTTATATTCATTGTGTACCTTGTACACTCCCATAAGAGGTGTCAAATACAAGTAATCATCTGCCTGTCTTATAAGATGCACATCCTTAATTTCTGTATTCACAACCCGTATTCCATTAACCATGGTTGAAGCTGCCTGGGTTGAATAAACTTGCTAACCTAAATACAAACATTATGTAAGTTCCATGCCACAGATATAACATCTATAAAACTGAAGCGGAAAGGCAAACATGACAATGCAACAAGTCTTTGAAATCTCATTTGTTGAATGATGGCAGTCGTATGTTTAGGCCTTTATTTTAGACCTTTTTTTTTATTCTAAGTTCATATTGCAATTACCGTAAAATAGATTTAGGATGCTTTAGGTAACACATTAACACAACTCCTTAATAACTTATCACTATGGGACTATAAGTGCCACTAACTATTCCAGTCGCATGTGACATTCTCACATCGGTCCAATAAGCTATTTGGATGGCCCCTTATACATATTATAATGAAGTTAACCAAAGTTTGCACAAAAACCTTGGAAACAAAATGAAGACTGAGAATGTCAAATCCCTGTATAGCAAGCAGTAGTAATAGGGTGCATATCTTACCAAGTGAGTTTTGAGGCGTATTACTGTTACTACTAGAAAAGATGGGCGGGGTCGTGGGCATCTGTTGGGGCTGTGTAGTCAGCAGACGTAGCGGGTTACTGCCAAGGTTGGGGGCGCCACCTGTTAGTCGAGGAAGAAAAAATATAAACAAACAGGTTAGTTTAAGAAACAAAGAATCGAAAACAACGAAAATGAAAATGTAAACAAGTAAATATATCTATTTAAACATAAACTAGAACTGTCGTCATTCAGCCAACTAATGTACCCCCTGCAGGCAAAGGGTCATAATTCTATGACATCTACATGTTGATGTTGTGAAAGTTTGAAGGAAATCCAGCAAAAACTGTAGGATGAGTTGCATCCTCAAGAATCTACCTACGGACAAAAGGACAGACAAGCTGAAAACAGTATACCCTCCTTACAATATTTGTTGTGCAGTGAGTATAATAATACTAATATGTTATTAAATCTAACCCATCAATTGAATACAGTATAATTATGACTTATTTACCAATGAAAAATTAATTAAAATGAGGCTCCAACAAGTTTTTAAACTTGTCAACATGAAATAGCAAAATGACTGAATACTCCTCTTTGTTTAATAGTAATACACAGAGTTTTCTGAATCATCAATAGTCAGTCAGAACTGACAAGACTTAACAGTTTTATCTCAGTTTGGAGGAGACTGGCTATGTATGGCAAAAAAGAATGAAATAATTCAATTATGTAAAACAAATCAAAATGCATTTTGGAAAAGAAATAAAACTTAAAAACAATTTTACACAAACAGTAACATTTTTTATGTCATATTCTCTCGTATTACAATCGTCAGGACCAAACAATGCAGAAGTTGACTTGGCTTTTTATGGGAAATCTGCGAAGCACAAATATTTGTGTTTGCTAAATTGACAATATTTGTATATATTTCTTGACCTGGATGAAAAAGAACCTATGAAATAGTCAGTCAATGCAAATCAATAGTTTAGTAAAATATCAAACCAAGACGCCCCAATAGAATTTTAACTGCTACAGTCAGTTTATATTAATATTTGTATCTTATACAAAATAATGAATATGAATACAAATACTGCATGCAAACGTGTAACCACAACAACCAACATTCGGAACATCAACCACACCCTGTTTTAGTACAACAATAGTTATACATCAACAATTTTAGAACATTTATGAAGTCTTGGCACATAACAGGTTTAAATTTAATCAACAAGAGTTTCAAATGTTACAGAATGTATATATTTTTATTTCCATTTACGATTGTTTAAAGAGTTAGGAATGCCATTTCAGTGAAACATAGCCACACAGAAACGGAACTACATTACTTCTGCTTTGGATAAGAACATCATTTATCATTTTTAGCTCATTACTATTAACAACAGTATCCAGGGTAGATAAGTTTTTCTAAGGTATATTAAAATCTTGGTAGGATAGCCCACAGGTAACTGTATCGTTCAAAACGAAAACAGTTTTTTTTCCGAAAATTTATATACTTTTTTCAAGGTCCGTTTGTACAGAAATCCACGAGCCGGTTCAAGAGGTGCACTTTGTTTTTAATAAAAAACTGCTTTATGCATACCAAATATATAAATAAGGCTGTGTGTTTACACAAACAATGTTATGGAATGAATGTAAGCCTAAAATTTACTTCATATTATTAAATCCATTGCTTAAAGGTTTACTTTAACTGTCGCTGGTGTAACACGTTGTGGGTGACGGCCATATAGATTTGTGTTGATTGCACCATATGAATCGGCTGTGAAACAGTATCTACATTTTATAGTATAACATTTTAACTATTGGATCAATTTTGATAAGATCTGGAATGAAAGTACTTTAAGCATTGCTGTACATGAATATAATTAGTTTATGAAGAGTCAATTTTTGTTTTTGATTGATTGAAATTTTTGGTTCATTTAGAACAAATACACCTTCATAGAAAAATATAAATTTTCAAAAAAATTTTTTTTCGTTTTCAACGATACAGTTTCCTGTGGGATAGCCAAGGAAGATATAATATTTTTAAAACAAACTAATTCTGCAACAGTTACATACCTTGCTGGTTACCGGCTGACACGAGTACCGGTGCAGGTGAGACTAATCTCATTGAGGCACCACCGAGACCACGAGGATTACCCATCACTAACTGTCCATTCTGGTCATAGTATGCGGGAGCTAGAATCTGATACTGAGCACCTGTAACAACAAGGCCATCATCAGTACAACAAGGCCATCATCAGTACAACAAGGCCATCATCAGTACAACAAGGCCATCATCAGTACAACAAGGCCATCATCAGTACAACAAGGCCATCATCAGTACAACAAGGCCATCATCAGTACAACAAGGCCATCATCAGTACAACAAGGCCATCATCAGTACAACAAGGCCATCATCAGTACAACAAGGCCATCATCAGTACAACAAGGCCATCATCAGTACAACAAGGCCATCATCAGTACAACAAGGCCATCATCAGTACAACAAGGCCATCATCAGTACAACAAGGCCATCATCAGTATAGTACATTTGTAGATTTTTGTGTTATTTCAAATTTTATTTCACTCGTGATCACAGCAATCTATAATTTTCTGTAATCACGAGTGATATAAAATAAGATCTTTCACCAAATATCGACAAATTTTCTATTTATTAGTTGTTTCATTTTCTCGTGAAATGGCTAAATTAGAAAAATTTATGTTGGAATTAGAATGTATGGTGTCATAATGACGTAACGCATATTTTGAAGCCCAGCGCTATTGATGTTGCTTTTTTTCTGCACGATACTGGAACCAGCTCCAAAACATTGCAAATAACAAAATGATTTATCGTAATCCATAGAATGCAAATAATAAGGAGGTTTTTACACAATCCTCAACCTTCTATTAGAATAATTTATGATATTAGCAGCCAATATTTTGTCTATATTTATAAACCTGTTGCATGTTTTCATAAGTGGAGAGATCACAAAGACATTTTGCTGGCTTAGAATGAGAAAGTCGTAACTACAAAATCAATATATGGAGAAAACAAGAGAAAACTGTCTGTAATTTACTGTTTACCTATGGGAAAACAAGTTTTTAAAACTTCATTTTGGTCAATATGACAATTTCAGATTTTCAAGAAAATAGGCTCATAAAGTCGCAAGTAGTAGTTACGACCTTCTCATTCTAAGCCATTGACTTGTAGTGTAATACACACACACACACAAATCTAAAGAACCAATATTGTGCAATTTATTTGCAGAAATTGATACATTCAACTCAAGAACCTTGTAATATATCATACATAAAGGTTAGGATCAGGTCAATATCTCTGCATTACATCAATATTGGTAAGGGTTCTGGTGTCAAGTTTGCGTGACAGCAGTAGAATATAGTAAGTAGTTCTTCAAAAGTTCTGTCATGACAAGATACTAAAACATTGCTTTACCTTGTGCAGGCCCCTGTGGTTGTATCGGGGCCCCAGAATCACTCTGTCCTGATGGGGTTAATCTACCAGAGGAACCTCGCATCTGTTGTAGTCCCTGGGGAGTCTGTGGTCCCTGTGTAGGTATGATATTAGCTGGATAAATACCCCATGGTGTCTGTACACTGTAGTACTGGGGATGTAAGACTGTAGGGCCTGTAACATACAAGTACATACATTATACTCTTGTACAAAATCAGCAAAAAATACAAATTTCAACTTAACAAAGTAGAACAAAATTGAATTAAAAATCATAAGTTATTAACTGAACTTTCAGAACAAAGACACCCCAAAGTGTTAAGAAAACATAGAATTAAAGCAAAATAAGTTTGTCTAAATTTATCAATGACAACCTTCATTTGAACCAGTCTACAATTGCCAATTGGCACTGCAATATTAAAACCAGTCCAAAATCTGAGCAACTTCATTAGAACCAACACATTTGTAGCCTGAATACAGCAGGCCATGGATCTTTGACCCAAATATGAAAAGCTAAATGCCATGCATTCAGAAACAGTGTGTGTTAAGGCAGACAATCTATAGGTAGTAAATCTTCATTAAGCTACTGCTCAAGACAGTGAAAAAAAATCCTCGCAAAAAATGTATCAAAAGCTTATAATGATAAAATGCCAATGCTACTATTCTTGCAAGTTTCTATTCAGTTGACATCTATAGAATAGGATGTGAATTTATATTAACTACACCAGAGGGGTAGAA
This sequence comes from Spisula subtruncata, assembly GCA_963678985.1. NCBI lineage: Eukaryota > Metazoa > Mollusca > Bivalvia > Venerida > Mactridae > Spisula > Spisula subtruncata. Next base: position 11,619,023 of record OY787676.1, read on the forward strand.
ATGAGGCAGAAGGCAGGAAAAATCTCTGGCTATTTTTAAAAACATGATTGCCATGTACTTTTTGTCATTTTCTTCTTTGTTACTTAAGTGATATATCAAATCAACCAACTACTTTTGAAGATAAACTGACTACATGAAAACATTTCTTCCCCACTGCTACACCATGCCCAGCTAATAGAAATATGTGTATGGACTACATCATGCCATGCCAACAGTAGTAACTGTGAGCCATTATAAGAAGAGACTAATTCCGCTCAGAGTGTTAGGAATATGTGAGCCATTATAAGAAGAGACTAATTCCGCTCAGAGCGTTAGGAATATGTGAGCCATTATAAGAAGAGACTAATTCCACTGAGTGTTAGGAATATGTGAGCCATTATAAGAAGAGACTAATTCCGCTCAGAGTGTTAGGAATATGTGAGCCATTATAAGAGACTAATTCCGCTCAGAGTGTAAAGGAATATGTGAGCCATTATAAGAAGAGACTAATTCCGCTCAGAGTGTTAGGAATATGTGAGCCATTATAAGAAGAGACTAATTCCGCTCAGAGTGTTAGGAATATGTGAGCCATTATAAGAAGAGACTAATTCCGCTCAGAGTGTTAGGAATATGTGAGCCATTATAAGAAGAGACTCATTCCGCTCAGAGTGTTAGGAATACTGCAAGTTCTACCTGGACCAAAAATTCTAATAGCTACTGTGTTAAACACTGGTAAGTAAAGCAAGAAGTTAGTCTATATACTTCTTTTATGAAGATTAAAAAGATACATATAGTGTAGTTGTACTCAATTCATGTTCTGTAGTAATTATGGAGATTAGGGTTATATGCCCTTTCTATGGTGACTATGGAGATGAGGGTTAAATGCCCTTCTATGTTGACTTTGGAGATTAGGGTTATATGCCCTTCTATGGTGACTATGGAGATGAGGGTTAAATGCCCTTCTATGGTGACAATGGAGATGAGGGTTAAATGCCCTTTCTATGGTGACTATACAGATGAGGGTTAAATGCCCTTCTATGGTGACTATGGAGATGAGGGTTAAATGCCCTTCTATGGTAACTATGGAGATGAGGGTTAAATGCCCTTCTATGGTGACAATGGAGATGAGGGTTAAATGCCCTTCTATGGTTACTATGGAGATGAGGGTTAAATGCCCTTCTATGGTGACTATGGAGATGAGGGTTAAATGCCCTTCTATGGTGACTATGGAGATGAGGGTTAAATGCCCTTCTATGGTGACAATGGATATGAGGGTTAAATGCCCTTCTATGGTGACTATGGAGATGAGGGTTAAATGCCCTTCTATGGTGACTATACAGATGAGGGTTAAATGCCCTTCTATGGTGACAATGGAGATGAGGGTTAAATGCCCTTCTATGGTGACTATGGAGATGAGGGTTAAATGCCCTTCTATGGTGACTATACAGATGAGGGTTAAATGCCCTTCTATGGTGACTATGGAGATGAGGGTTAAACATCCTTCTATGGTGACTATGGAGATGAGGGTTAAATGCCCTTCTATGGTGACTATACAGATGAGGGTTAAATGCCCTTCTATGGTGACTATGGAGATGAGGGTTAAATGCCCTTCTATGGTGACTATGGAGATAAGGGTTAAATACCCTTCTATGGTGACAATGGAGATGAGGGTTAAATGCCCTTCTATGGTGACAATGGAGATGGGGGTTAAATGCCCTTCTATGGTGACTATGGAGATGAGGGTTAAATGCCCTTCTATGGTGACTATGGAGATGAGGGTTAAATGCCCTTCTATGGTGACTATGGAGATAAGGGTTAAATGCCCTTCTACGGTAACTATGGAGATAAGGGTTAAATGCCCTCCTATGGTCACAATGGAGATGAGGGTTAATTGCTCTTCTATGGCGACTATGGATATGAGGGTTAAATGCCCTTCGAATGGTAGCTATGATAGAAACAGGCATCTTCTGTACAGATAAGTGTAAGATCTAAGATTGTGTAAAACATGCATGTTCTCATGGCAGCCAAATAGTGGGAAATGTTAAAGGGCACAATTATCTTAATTATATAAAAGACCCTTGACCTACTGACTTTAAAATCCATAGGGGTCATTGACTGTTGCTGGACAACCTCCATGTTATCCTTAAATGAGGAAAGTTCCTAGAACATAGTGTTCTCGAGTTATTGAACAGAACCATTTGGTCCAGTGACAAACCAACATGTGCTATTAAGCAATATACCCCTCAAAGGCTAGGAGCATAACAACTTACTCGAAACACAGTGTAAATGCAGTGTTTAAAAGTACTTCTGAAATTACCAAACAATCAAGATTTTCATCTAATTATGGCATTATGAAACAGGTGATTAAACTAACATAGAAGCTGGAAGTCTGGGCTAGTGAAATTGAATTCAGTCTAGAAGAAATAAAAATAATAATGTCTGGCTAGTTCAAAATTTATCCATCATTTGCAGACTTCCCAATAGCCGTCAGACCAGTCCGGCAGTTTAGCTCACGGTCTGGTGTGTCAGACCTTTCCGTCGGTCCGTATGTCCGATGGTTCGTAATCGCCGTGGTACGTTTGCATTGGGTACGTTTTGTATTGGGTCATTTCCACATGTATTTTGTAAAACTTGTTCTGATTGGTCAGTAATCAATTCATAAGCCAATCGCAAAGCACGAACCCTTTTTCTAACTCTGCGTTCTTGTACTCCTATTTTAAAGAGTTTCTTCGAATTTCGCGTGAGAAACATGGAAAAATATGGATAAAATCGAAAGAATTATCGGCAATTGGCCGTCGGACAACAAATTTAATGCTGATTTCTCGATTGACAGTACTCGGAAACGAGGAAAGCCATCTCTTACTGTGTGTACGTCGTATTAAAAAGGAAATTAAAAATATTTGCTTTTTTGTTGATTTTAGCGAACAAAAATCGGTCCGACAGATTTCCTTTTGGTCTGACAGTTTCTCCTAGTCCGTCAGTCAGACAGATTGTCGGCGACTATCGGGAAGTCTGCATTTGCATAGTTTGGCCAGTTTAAAATATATTGTTATATGGCAGTTTCCAACAACTCTACATTGGAATTGAGACTGAAAACCAGTATCATATTCAGGCACAAGTTGGAAGTAGTACTAAGTTAGAATGCTACATCTACAGTAACTGTTGGCTTCCCACCACCACTAAGGCATGCTCAATATGCAATAAATGCTAGCTAAATAAAATACACTGACTACTTTCAAGTGTTAGTGATTATGGCCAATGGAGCCTCTGTGTTTATAATGCATTTTAGAACAAATGACTATTAGAAAGAAGCAGAAATAAGAAGTTGGCACCAGTTCATCTAATCAATTTTCACCAATAATGCCTAGGTCTCGTCGAGCATTTTTACCTTGGCGATGTACTCCAGATTAAATAAATGGGCATCAGAAGGCATCGGGAAAAGGGTCCTCATGGTCTAGGGGAAGCTTTGAGGAAGTAATTAGAAACTAAGTGAAATCCCTGTTCCCAATGCCCCTTGAAGATAATTTATTCCAATAGAGAATACATTGACGAGGCATCTAAACCTCAGTGGGACCTTAGAGAATACATTGACGAGGCTTCTAAACCTCAGTGAGACCTTAGAGAATACATTGACGAGGCTTCTAAACCTCAGTGAGACCTTAGAGAATACATTGACAAGGCATCTAAACCTCAGTGGGACCTTAGAGAATACATTGACGAGGCTTCTAAACCTCAGTGAGACCTTAGAGAATACATTGACAAGGCATCTAAACCTCAGTGGGACCTAGACCTTAGTACCTAGGACCTGGAAGCACTTAATTTTAGAATAGTCAGCAAAAACAAGCTAACAACGTAAAGCATTGAATATCAATAGATATTCCTGGCAATAAATAAAGGGAGATTATAGCATTAAGATACATAAATAAAGCAAACAATGATATATCAAAAGCTAACACATGCCTGTTAAGTCAAAAGATACAGGGTACTGTAAAATTATTTCATTTCAAAAGGACAAATTTCTTGGTTTTTGAGAAATTCAATAATGTTGTCTATAGTATTTTAATAGTACCCATATTTAATACCTATCAATTTATTACAATTAAGATTGAACCGGTGGTTCCTTAATTGCCTAAATAAAACACAAAGAAATATCACAACAGAACATTAAAATATCCAATACTCAGGTAGTGTGCAACAAATCTTAACATGTTCTCTTTATTACTTAGAATCTTACACCAAGCATTGTACTTGTACTCTAACAATACCCGACCTGTATACTGGACATGTTAATGGGCAGGCAACAACATCAGATGTCAGCTGTTCACTTACCAATGTATCTATCAAAAGATGTAATACTTAGGTAGTGAATTTTCTTACTGAACTATCATCGAAACTTTAAGCACTCGCCAGAAAGCCATGGCGAGTAAATTTTGGCTGGTTTTCTGTTCAGGCAAGTAACCTTTTCCATTGAAGAAGTTACTTTATGAAGGATTACTCGCCCAAATAGCAGGTCATGCCCAAAAATTAATTTCAATCATGAATGACTGTGTATCTATCAAAGATGTGATGCTAAATAGTTTATCATTTTCTTACTGAAAGTTACGTAGCTATTCTTTTCCTAAATAATATGAACATACTGCACAAATAACAGTAAGCAACCGACAAAAGACCTTACTATGTTCAATATTCTAGAGTAATATTACACAGAGGTTCCTTAAGACCATAAATCGAAGAAAGGCCATCCTTTAAACTTTTATATTCACAAGACTTGCAAAATATTAACACAAAACAATAGCAATAGTTTCAGTTTTGATTCACACATGATAAATTTTGAGAAACTTCCAACATTTGAATTCAAATAATCTAGATTGTAATACTGAAAAATAAATTCAAAATATTACCTGCTAAATTAAAATTTGGAGATATTTTGTCAAATAAATCAAGAAATTTTTTTTTAATTTTTATTCTTCTTAAATCTTGACTGCAAAAATATGAGAGTTTATAAGGCCTAAAAAAAAAATAGTTGTGTTTCTGGTGGCATGGCTAAAAATTATAGGGTCGGTAGGTAGGCATTTTTTTTTTTTTTTTTTTTTTTTTTTTTTTTTTAGTATAGACAGGTTCCTCGACTAAGAACTTCATATAAAAAGATCCTGTGGTTGAACTTTGTGTATCCTTTAGATATATATGTTTTGACAATAAAAGTAAAAACACAGTTTTAGTTGTCAGTTCTTTATTAAACAACACTATATTAATTATTATAATTTCCTGCTGTAGGAAATGCATGAACAATAAAATATGACTTGAACTGTGTCAATCACTAGAACACATAGTAGAACTAAATAACACTGCAAGATGCCGTAAAACTAAAAAAGTCACCTCATTAGATCTGCTAAAACATACTTAGACCACTATTTTTTTATTTTCTGGTTTACAAGATTTTTTGGAAAAGCGTCCACCGGCCGGCCCGTCGAAAAAAAAAATTTGATTCGAACCCCACCACCTAATTTCGTTGCGAAATTTATCCTACAGTCCCAACCTTGGTATTTATGATTAACATACACCACTGTATCTACTTAATAATTCGCGACAGAAGCAGAAACTAATTTGTATGATCCATAGCAACGACGTTACTCATACATCGACCATAGCAACGTATACGACAGTGCGCAATGTACGAACGAAAAAATCGTCAAGTATTTATAAAACGCGTGAATTTATTAAATAAATTATGAAAACATAACGCATTTGTATATAGGGAGATCAGCGACAGTATAATAGTATTTATTCTTCCCAGGCGAGATAAAGCTGGTAAAAACACCGCAACCTTAAAATGCCCGCCATGCCCTTACTGTTATTCCATCAAAGGCAGTCGGACCGACATTGTAACTTCAGAAGTCGCCGACAATCATTAGATCATAGAAATGCCGCCGCTAAATATCAGACGTTGCCGACTTATGTCGGGCAATCAAAAGAAACTGTCAGAGAACTGACATCAAAGATAAAAGAGCCGAAATTTATGCACATTGGAATTTTGACTGGTTTTTATGAGAGCGCTTTGACACAATAGAAACACATCGAGACATCGCTAATTTAATAGACTTCACGCCATAGACGTCTGTTTAATCGGTGTTATTGGAATAATTCATGATTGATGAAATATATACATGTTAACTTATGTTACAAATGGATTAATATTTGAAGGTAATTATGAATTTGCCCTGTTTTCGCAAAACATAAATTTCGCGTCAATTAGATCTAGCATTGAACTGATCCAACGTAAGATGAATACATCGGTCTGCAATCATCATGATAATCCAATCAGGCTGGGTATATATAAGGATGTCTCAATTCAAGCACGAAGTTTAATCTAAGTTTAACTAGAACCATCACTGTCGTGATCAGGGCCCTGTCGTTATCATTGTCAATAAGTATTGCAAGTTTCATTTGAATATCTTGAAAAGTTTTTGAACTATGGCCAATGTTAAAAGTTTTGAAGTCGAAAAAAGGGGCACAAGCCAAAATGTATTAAAGCTAGAGTTGTTGCCCTTTGCTACACATGTGCATATTGTCACTGCAATATGTATAGCAAGTTTCATTTGAATATCTGTAACGATTTTGAAGTGATGTAGAAAAAAAGATGAAAAATGAGGAAAATTGTAATTTTACGAAGGGCCATAATTCTTACAATATTGTAGCTGGAGTAACATAACTCGGCATACAATAGTGTATTGTTGCTGTGACCTTATGTTTAAAGTTTGAAGTCGACACCTTTAACGGTTTGCAAGTTATTAAGAAAAAACATTTTGAACTATGGCCAATGTTAAAGTTTTGAAGTCGAAAAAGGGGCACAAGCCAAAATTTATTTAAGCTAGAGTTATTGCCCTTAGCTACACATGTGCGTATTGTCACTGTCAATATGTATAGCAAGTTTCATTTGAATATCTGTAACAGTTTTGAAGTAATGTAGAAAAAAAGATGAAAAATGAGAAAAATTGTAATTTTACAAAGGGCCATAATTCTTACAATATTGTAGCTGGAGTAACATAACTTGGCATACAATAGTGTATTGTTGCTGTGACCTTATGTTTAAAGTTTGAAGTCGATACCTTTGACGGTTTGAAAGTTATTAAGAAAAAACATGAAAAATGTGGACGGACAGACGGACAGACAGACAGACAGACAGACGGACAGGGTGATTACTATAGGGCACCTGCAAAAAAATTTGCAGGGCCCTAATTAACATGCGTGATTCAAGGTCGTCAGTTCGACCTTGTATAAATCTCGTGGTCCCGCCTGATTGTCGCATAGATGCGATTTACGAAGAATTTTACGATCTGTTATCAAGAGCTTGTATTCTGGAACAATATTATGAATTAATTAAAATATACGCGCAAAAAAACGCAAACTTATGCACGCAGAGAACTTAATTTAATTGCATGTACAATTTGCTCGATGTTAATTTTGTATGACGTCATCCGTATATTTACGGAAAATAGAGTCAAGATTTTCGAAAATGAGGTGACCTAGTTCACGTAAGGTTATGGTACTTTAATTTCGATACGTTTTCAATACGATAACTGCAATTAGACAGATGTTTTGATGGTATTAACTGTATTAGATCATTTTTACGTGAAGAATTATCGATCTTTTGACGATTTCGATTTTTTTCCCACTTTTGTAAAAATTACGGTCGCCGGTCTTATAAACAGAAATAAAAAAAATACGGTCGGCCATCGGGAGAAAGGGTCGGTCGGGCCACCGGAAACACAACTATTTTTTTTTTAGGCCTAATAACAATATGTGATCTACAAAATGTCACAAACAAGTGCATAGAAAATATTGATTAAAGGATGACCCTTGTTAAAACAAATCTGTTTCAATGTTAAACAGACAAGAAAGTACAGGCAGTTAGGCTGTAGTTGCCCTAGTAGTTGCTAGGGCAACCATTAAATCACCTGACCTGCTAGCTGTATGCCAACCGGATACGATGGATCCTGTGTGGATAGCACGTATGGAGTAGGAGTAATCGCTCCGTTCATTCCTACAGACAATGAAAAACAAGTAGCAAAAATAAAACAAAACACTGGAAGCCATGCTGTTTGGTCAAAATAAAAAGTTCAGCACATCAACTTGGAATCTTTCAACCAATTTATCACCGGCATTGAATTTTTATACATCCTTAATTCAGCCCTACTCCCTAAAACAAGTCTATTTGTTGTTAAAAATGTATAATTTTCTGAAACTGATCTAATTTCTAGAAAGCTTTTTTTAAATAGAACTAGTCTATTTTTTGTTTGAAAAAAAAGTAGCATTTGGTCATGAACAATGGCAAAAATGATGTGTGTTATGGACTCAAAGAACATGACATTTTTTGTATGATCTTCTTAATGTAAAAGCTTCAACAATTTTTTTCAAATTTTATGATTTTTTTTCAAAATTTTAACAACTGTCACAAGGAAACTTGATTCCTTACAAAATTATAAGACTTGTCCAAGATCGTTGTTTGGTCAAAAACGGTGTACAATTGACCGAACAGGTTTTCTGGAAATTAATAACTCAATTGACCTAACTAATTTTCCTGATAATTAATATCAACCAGTACTTCTTATTGTTGTTCTGCATGCAACTTCTCCGACTATAGCCAATGTCAAACTTTGAAGGAATAACATAACCAGCCCACCCTGGGATTCTAATGCTCCGGACAATGACCTAGTATCTAGCACTCAACTTAATGAGCTAACCAATTCAGTGATCAATGCTTTGGTCCGCATCTAGCCTCAGCAAATATACTATAAGCACATAGTGCATTCTAGCAGTATACATTTTATTGATAAAGTCAAATCAATCACTATATATATAAGCATTTAACACGAGGATGGGCATGAAAACTTCCAATGTGTAGCCATTATTTTGTTTTAATAATACCCAAATGTAACACATTTTGATTCTAGGAACAAATGAATGGATGTCTATGTATAATGAAGTATGGTGAAAAAGACCAATGTTGAAAATTAACTCAATAACATGCAATAATGAAAGGTGGAAAATGATGTAATACAATTCATGTAATAAATATAAATATACCACAGGTAAGATACATTATTAGACACCTTTCATAATATGTTATCAACTGGTTTATGGGCGTAACATATTTACGACATCAATACAAACTAAAGTTACAGCAGATCTTCTCAAACTGATTATAAAAGGCATGGTGGTGTTCCAATTAAAAAATTTCTGTGTATTTCTTTTAAAGAAGTTGTTACAAGAAACATGCACCAACTTTTAATACAGAATAGACCAAATACTCAGGGACAGATACCTAAACTGCCAAATTGGTAGATTTGGTAGACTATAAATATCAAAAGGGGACTTTTGACTCAAATCATGTGATTCAGTTATTGCAGGTTTTATAAGTCGGGCATGACACTTTCTGTTGACAAATACCTAAATACGTTAAAGTTGACCAACCTTAAGAGTCAGATCAAACTAATTTTACAAATGAAATTTGAAAGGGATATAATGGGAAATAGTGTTCTAACAGTTCCTAACCAGTACATTGCATAGGCTTAGCTATTCAACTAAAAGCTTAAATTTTACGAATGAGAACAGAAAGTCAAACAAACCAATGTTGATATAATGCAGAAAGCTACAGAAATGTTGCAGCAATGTCTGTACTGATTAGTGCTGGCTGTAGAAAGGTATAGTGGGGGTAGGGGAAGAACGCAGGAATCACCACACATGATTCAGGTTAGACAATGAGAACATTTGTATGAATACCGTAGATGAGAAAAGATTGGAGAAGATTTTCCTTGTTTATAGTTTACAGGAGTTCATTAAACTGAATTAAATTCTCCAATTTTCAGTGCTTTAGGTATCACCTGACAGACATGATTGACAAAACCTAAACTAGACTAACACATTTACAATTAAAAGTGTTCCTTATATATGTCAGACAATTTTTGGCATTTTTTCTGTTCATCGCTGATTTGGTTTTCAAAGAACATTTCCAATTCTGGCTGGACAGTTATGAATTTCAGTCTGTGTTTTTCTTCTGGAACCATGACAATTTACAGCCAAAAATGGACAGTATGATCCGAGATTGAAAAGAAACATTTTAGTTAAAACTTGGTTTGGAGAATTTTATACGCCAAGGTGACTGAATGGTGGTGACTGAATGGTGGTGACTGAATGGTAACTATTGTCATGAAGAATAGAGTAAAATCTTCCCCAGATCTTTTCTCCGGGACGAAATGAGGATAAAACAACAGAGAAGTGGGAATGAAATATACGCACCTAGTTGTTGCTGCTGTGTAGCTAATGCATACTGCTGTTGGGTTAATACAGCTATAGGCTGCTGTTGTTGCTGCTGGCGAAGCTGCAATAAGAAATCAGCATTATTTTTAAATAATTTAGTTTCAATGAAATACGAAATAGGTATGACTTATTCCTATAAAACCGTGGCCACCTATGGATTCTGTGGCAATGTAAATAATGAATTAGGCGAAATAGTGAGGGTTCGAACTTTCATGGATGGAAACATTGGTCATATTTGTGCAAGAAAATGCAACTAAAACAGCTAAAATTCCTTACTTTAGCCTAAACGGTATTATTTCACCGATAGTCCGATAGTAGTGAAGTTTTGCAAACACGAAAATACTTTTTTTCCACTTTGCTTCATTTAGTGACGATTTCTCGGTGAATTTTAATCAGCCTCCATTTTTGTTGCATCATCTGACCTTCACCTGGGAACCAGCTTCGAAATCATGCACTTTGTGAAATTGATTGCCTAAGAGCTACTTTTAGAACATCTAAATTTAGCCACGCTTTCAATAGGAACTTTCTGGAATATTTTGATGCTGGAGGTCACTATGTAAAACTATGTAAAACGTGCATGGCTTTGTAAACAATTTTGGAGTAGGACTGGGTCAGAATAAGTCCTAGGAAGAGTTTTGGTATTTATTTTAGTTCTTTTGAATGTATACACACTGCGCATGCGCAGTTTTGCTGATTAAGAACCACGGAAATACAGGAATAAGGCATACTGAGAAATAGTGCAGACAAAATTTATGAGTGTAAAGAAAGAAAGGGCCATAACTCCCTTAAAATTAATCGAACCGACATCCTTAGACAATATGCACAACCAGACTTGGTACTGATCATTTATGCAAAGTTTCAATGAAATACGACTAATAGTTACTGAGAAAGAGCTTGGACAAAAACTTAAGAGTAAAAAATCAAAGAGTCATAACTGATAAATGATATGCACAACTACACTTGGTACTGATCATTCATACCAAGTTTCGTCTAAGTCTTGAGTTTCAGTCTTACAATGTTGGTGATTAAGGCCCCAGGATGAGGCATTGTACAAACCTGTTGCTGATAGTCCATATTGAAGTTAGGACTATCCATCGATGGAACCTGACCCAGCTGATTATTATACTCAAACTGTGACGGGTCCAGCCCCATAGGTTCATTAATACCGAGTTGTGAGGGATCAAGATGAAAGCCGGCCATTTGTTGATTTATCAGATTCTGTTGTTGTTCAAGAAGATCACTATTATCTTTCATCATTTGCTGGGTTTTCTCATCCATGGTCGGTGAATTATGATGACTACCACCATGTCTCCTAGGTAACAAAATTACAACTTTTTACATAAATTATCATAAATAGTGTTTTCATTATAAACGTTAAATACAATTTATCCTCTTTTAAAGTGACCTAACACAGCCAATTCTTCTACTCTTAAGTTAGTACATCATAGAATGATTATTGGTTAATATTTCTCATTCTTAAGGCATATAAATTGAGTAGGTTTCAGTCCCTGTTCTGCTTTCTTACCAGATTGTCAAACAAGGGCGACAACTCTGCTCAGACTTGTTTCAGTTTCACACAAAGCTACAGGTGCCAACAAACTATTCTGATTCTAGATTAACTTGTTTGTTGTATTTTAGGATAGTTTATACTTTCTATTAGAACAATGGCCTTGTCTCAATAATGCATCAGTAAGTTGCATCCTCCCCCCCCCCAGGGATGGACATGGATTTTTACTTTTGGGTTGTACCCATGCAGGGGACAGCTGATGGTAAAATCCCTGGCAGTCCAGGGGAAGCTGGAAGGTAAAAACACTGACGTTTCCCCAGCTATCCATCGCCAATACCCTGGGGAGTGCGGGCCGTGGTTGCAACTGACTGACACATAATACAATGAGATAATGTATTACATACAGACAATAGATAAGAAAATAGAGTAAAGAATTCATGTAAACACCTTTCATGATTTGTAGAAACCACATACCCATACATTCCAGTATCGTCTTTAAGACCATTCTGCATAATGGCCCCATTAGGGGCTAGGGAATCCTGACCATCAATAGGCCCCTCATCACCTTTCTCAAATGGTGAGGGAGTTTTCTCTTTCTCTAAATCTTTACCATCTTTTTTCATTGCATGCATCTGCAAAAATCCCAATTTTCAGTAAATCCAAACCTTACCCAAAGCCAAAGACCAAATCAAAATTGAGACTAACATATTAATTTGTGTTTTTGATAAACTCAAACCCAGTTTCACCTATCTCCAGATGACAGACAAGTTATAACTCAACTTGTGTGGCAGTTTAAAAAGTATCTCAACTATGGCTTTAAACTTGTGTGGCAGTTTAAAAAGTAAGTCGTGAGGAGAATCTATCAATGCATAAGAAAAAATAGTCATGAAATTTTCCTTTTTGTTCTATTTTTATCTGAATACTTCTTACTTTTGTCTAGGTTGTCAATGCAAGTCCTATATTTGTTCAGAGATTGTTGGACTGATGGTCTTAAGAGTTTTAAACTAACACAGAGACCTATCTCTGTCATACGAGAAATAAATACCTGTCAAGTGTGATTGTCTTATAAGATTAAAGCAGTCATCCAAATTAGCACTCAGCCGAAAGCCCTGGCAAGTAATTTTTGGCTGGTTTACTGTTCAGTAGGTTTTTCCATAGAAGTAGTTACTTTATGAAGGATTACTCACCCGAATGGCATATAAAATTCAAAAGCTAATTTCAATGACTGATCAATTTCAATGACTGATCAAGAGTAACATGAAGTATTTGATGACTATAGACACTATTCATGTCAGGGATCCAATTCTTGTGAGACAGAGACAGGTCTATGTGCTGGTAAGATATCTTATCCTAGGTTTGAGTGCATGAGTACTGTAAAATCATTATTTTCGGGGTGGATTAAATTCCATGGATTTTGTGGTTCACCTCCTAACATGAAATTAAATCCCATCACACAATACACAATAAGATAGACCTTGTATTTATTACATGAAATACAAAATCCAGAAATTAAGGTCCATCAAAATGGTCCTTTTTACCAAAACCATGAAATTTCATCCCATCGAAATTACATGATTTTACAGTATTTAGTATAAACTTACATTATAAGGGTTGCCTAAGCCATGTCTCATGGCAAGGTTTTTGTTTCCAGGAGCATTTGACGAGCCACCACCACCGAGTACATACTCGACCATATTGACACCGAGCGAGGCTCCACCAGGTTCTGTACGAGATGTAGACAGCAGGTTAGCATTCTCGTAGTTTGGCATTAGTTGTGTACCAGGAAAGCTGCCCGGACGACGATGCATCGAGGGCAGATATGTTCCTGGTGCAGCAGCTGCAGCGAGTGTAACATGTGGGTCTAAAACAGACAGCACTTCATGCTCTACAAATACGTACTATTTCCATACTGGCATAGTAACCAAAACTTTTAAAGTCTTAAACTTAACACTCCAAACAACACTTATATTATCTTGTAGCATTTTCAAACACTTCAGAATATTACACAAATCACGAATATTTATATATTTCTCACTTCACACAATTAACTTACAACTATGAAAATGAATCTGTTAAAACATGTATAGCATCAAGTAAATGCATCAAGTTATGAAAGTCTTCTCCTTTAAGATGATATTTAGCCTGTAAACACTACAATCTTAAGTCAGCGAAAAAATTAGCACTTAATTGTCCAGTTGTTCTATAACGCCAGGCACCAGACCCTGGTCACCCAGTAGGCAATTTACTATAAATAACTAGCTAGTCTCTCACCAACCAGCCAGATTCAATTAGATCCATTAAAACACTAGGAATTGTCAACCTCTCACTCTGAGAGCAAAATAGAAACATGACTAAACACCATAGTGAGAGCAAAATAAAGATATAACTAGACTTTACTTTAAAAAAAAATTACTTTTTTGGATCACAAAAAACGATCTATATGATAATATTTACTTATTATCAAAGCTATATTATAAGATACATAGATAAATCTAAATTTAATAAAGGATTTTAACTATATGTGAAGTGAGGTGCTATGCACAAAAGACAAAAAGTGCTGGTGAGAAGAATGGGGTGTGGTCATAAGGCTGATGTAGGAAGCACAATGAATGAGAGAACGCATCAAATTAACTTGTTAAAGTAAAGTCTTAAATGTAAATTAATTCAAGGAGTGACAAGTGATTACTTTGATACTATTTCAGCTATATTGACAAAAATTTCAGCTATTTTGATACAAATTTCAGCTATTTTGATATAAATTTCAGCTGTTTGGATACAAATTTCAGCTATTTGGATATAAATTTCAACTATTTTGATATAAATTTCAGCTATTTTAATACAAGTTTCAGCAATTTCATTAAAATTATGTCTCCTTTTTTGATAAACATTTCAATAAATTTTCCATTAACAACATTTTACGCTTTGAATATTAAGATCAAATCATTAGAGCATAATTTATCAAATTGCCCGCCAGGGGTGTGGAAATCCTCAAAATAATCTACTTGCCCAGGAGAACACAAAAAGCTACAAAATTTCAGTTTTAACAATTAATCATGTCAAGCTTGGGTCTAGCCTACCATGTACCCGATACTGAATCATTTTCAGTCAGAATTCAGGGATTTTCCTATGTTTGTTGGTGACATAGGACACTAAATATTATTTTCTCATGTTAATTTTGCACTTGCCCATGGGCAAGCTGGAAGGAAAAATCCATTTGCCCGCAGCTCAAAGTCGGACACTGGAATTCACACCCCTGCCCACAATGTTTTATAATTATATGTGTTAAGAAATTCTGACGCAAAAGAAAATAAAGTAAGAATGAATTTGAAAATAAAGCTTATACGAACCACAAAGTATTGGAATAAATAAGTTACCAGACAGCTACATGTCTTGAGCCAAAATTTATCATCACATTACCATATTTTTTATTAAAGAAATAAAATTTGTATCAAAATAAGCAACTGAATAATGAAATAAAATGGAAGAGGGATGGCTAAAAAGTTACGGAAAACAAACCCACATGTTTACACAAGCTTTTGCCAAACTACAAAAATAGTACATGTACAACAAAAATAAAATACACAGCGTTGGTTTAAATATGATGCTAACTGCCAAACATCAACCTTTTATATTGCAGTCTTCACGAAAAACTTTTCAAAGTACTAGCCAATCGGGCTACCAACAAGGCAGATCTTACTAGCCTGAGAATAAATTAACTAGTCTGAACATTAAATGATCAAAAGTGGATATTAATATCTGTAAACATTTTAATACTGTTTACTACAATGCAGAATTTTCATTGTCCCGACTCACAATCGTTTGGATGTTTTTAGTCTTTTGGCTTGTGTTCTCAGGATTTTTTCACTAGCCTTTCGGACTAGTCACCTAGAGACAATTACTAGCCGACCCAGATTTTACTAGCCTCGGGCTTCGGGCTAGTGGCCAAATTCGAAGACTGATATTGGCCGAGAAATGACAAGATACATTTCATATTGAAACCATGCGCTTCTGTGAAAAGAAATAAAATACATTAAACTCAATAATACAAAGATACCAAAGAATAGTAATTAGTTTTGGGTGAAATAATATTAGCTTCAGACGAAACATAATTCTCAATGGTAAGAAAGTAAAAGTTACAACAATTACAAGACATGTTTGTAATAGAGCATATTTGCCCCAATGGCAGAAAATTTTGTTGCAATAAGGACTGTTTTAATATTCTCACTACATTTGTATATGGTAGGATGTAAAGCTCGGCGATTTTGACCTGAACCTGACCTTTATACATGAATATATTACACAGTTCTTGCTTAGAATATATCAATTTCCCCAAGCAAATCATGCAATATCGGCATTTAAAATATATTGCATTTAAAATTTGTATTTGTATTAGATCTTGAGCGTCTTCATGATACTCCCCGACTATGAAACATACAACCGAGGTAATAAATACAGACACTACATCGACTGTTACATTTATAATATGCTAATCAAAAGGCTGCTAAGGGTTCCTGTCAAATTTGCAAAGCTATAACATCAGTCAAAATCAATCAATACTAGCCGTCATTCTGTTTATCGTGCTTTGGATTTATTGCAAAGATCAAAACTGTCAATACAATATTCCATACAAATTGTTCTATCAATGACAGCCCTATGTTTTAATACTAATTTAATTTAATTAATAAATAGAAGGTTTGAATAATTGATAGGTAACTTCAGATTTAATCATCTCTACAATGATATTATCAATACTATAAATAGAAGTACAGTTTACAGACAATGACATCAAGCAGGAAAAGCTCTCCACAGTTATGCTTAAATTTTCATGGGTGAAAGTCAAAAATTTTGAAAAACCTGAAATTCTCAAAAATTGACAATTTATAAAGGGAAAATAAAGAAAAACAGACATCTTGATTCACTCAAAAACCTGAAGTTCAGGCATATGCCTGAAAACTCTCACCCACAGGGCTCGACACTAACACTGGTCCCCTGGTCCGAACCAGTGAAAATCAAGAAGGACCAGTGAAAATCTTGAAGGACCAGTAACTGTTTTATTTATATATTTTACATTTCTTTGCTGAGGGACCAGTGATCAAAAATAGTTAGTGTCGAGGCCTGACCCATGTGCTTTTAAAGGAAAGAAATCAGAATAAAATGAAACCAGGCCCTGATCTCCAGAAGTATCTAAAGTAAAATTCTCATCTCAAATTGAGATTTCGCTCAATTTGAGGTAAATCTGAAGTTTAAATCTTTAAAATTTACTGTAATAAACTATGAATAGGGTTTGCTGTTTTTGATGCCAGTTTTGAGACCATACTTCTATGGAAATTATCCAAACAACACATGACAAAAATTGAGATGAGATTTAGCTCAGATGAAGAAGTTTTGGGCGATGGAGACTTGTCAAAATAATAAATCAAGTGATAATTAACAGAAGGTCACCAAGGCAAAAGGGAAATTAAACAATAATTAAAGATGCAAATCTAAATCCCCTACTCTTCTTTAATTTTGTATAATACAACACACATTTAAAGTCATACTGAGGCAATCGTCTTATTCTTGACAAGGTCACAACACTTGAGATCAAAACTTGCAACTTTTAATCTTTTGTGAGTAAATCAAATGACCAAGTAGTCAGATTCCAGGCTTTTTTTATCCAAATATTAAATGAGGATTGTTGGGCAGGTATATGGTATATGTTGCCTTGTTTAGCAGGGTTCTCAAGGGGCCGGTATATGTTGCCTTGTTTAGCAGGGTTCTCAAGAAGTTTTTACCAAGCAGGCTGAAATGCTTAACCAACAGACCTGATAAGGTCCTTAATGCAACTATTTTCTTGAAATTGTGTTTAAATTTCACATTTTTAGGCTGACCGAAATAGTTTTACAGTCAATTTGGCCTGCAGCCTCCTGTGATTGAGACCCTTGGTTTAGTACAAAATATAGTGCAATAATGGATGATGCAGACTGTGGAAAGGTTACTGCTGGACCACACACACACTGACACACACAGACTTCTAGCTAGACAATGAAGGATACCTGATTGAGGTGTAGGATTCCAACCACTATCATCACGTGGACGGTTCCACGGATTGTTCTGAAACATGGCAGGGTTCTGATCAGCTTTGCCAGCGTCACCAGCCCCCATATCCCAACCTAGTTTCTTTGTCTGCAAAATATGAAAAGTTACTGTAAAATCATAAATTTCTAGGGGATTAAATTTCGTCGATTTCATGGTTCACCTCATCCAGGAAAGTAAATCCCATCTAACAATAATTTTGACACTTATATTTACAATCTCAAATGCAAAATCCTCGAATTTACATCCCATCGAAATGATATTTTTTACCAAAAACATGAAATTTCGTCCCATCAAAATTAACAGTATAAAGCCAAATACAATGTACAGTACAAACTATGTAGAGCAACAACCTGTGTGAGCTGCAAATATTGGCTGATGTAAAGAGGTTTTTGCTCTACTGAGGTTAAATTTGTAAAAAGTAAATATCAGATTCCATAAATTTTAAGGTGTTGTTATAGAGCGGTTGTTACTCAACAGAGAGCTGGTCTGGGTAGGTTGAGCTGTTTGTTTTAAAATGAGTTTTACTTTTATAGTAAATTAAATGTCCTTTGCATTTGTTCTGAACTTTTCTCTGCAGCAGAGACATTTTTATTGAATTATTTATCAATTTGAGAGCCCAATAGTGAAAAGTGTGTCATTTTCAATAATCATAATGATCTTTCAGCATGTTAAAATAAAATAAATTTCCTTCATTTCAAGTAGGAGAATGTTTCAACACCATTAAGAAGAAAACGATAGATCACTTGCACAATATATTGTTGAAAGAAGCATTTGCCTCTTGTCGATAAGGAAGTAATAGAGGCAACATCATGGAACAGTGGATGGTCCTGTGCAACAGGAAATGTCCATTCAGTTTTTAAAAGGGGACTAGTATACATGTATAGTTTGCCCTGGATAATGTGATGTTTATAAACATTAACCAGATTATAGTCTACTGTTGCAAAATTGGTTGACACATATGGTTGATTGTAACTAAAATAACACTTATAAATTGTGCACACATGATTTTCCCACTTATGTGGCTTATATCATTTTTCACATCCTTTCTCGTTATCCTTGGCACACTAAAGCTGAAACTATCACAACATCAACAAGTATTTACCTCTCGTTCCAGTGACATAGTGTGATGAAAGTTCCTCTCAAGTTCTTGTACTGTCATACTTCTTGACTGGAAACATAAAAACAATTCAACACTTAAAAATGTGCAATGCCACTCAAATATAATATAACCATAATAAATGTACAGTTGAATATCTATAGTCAAAGTGACTGTTAAACAAATATGGAAAGTAACACAGCCTCGAATTACAACAACGTCTGTCTAGCAGGTTAAGTGACAGTGTTAGAAAGCAACAGCCCACCAGCAAAGTTACTGTTTCTGCATGTACTAACTAGTACGGGCCAGGATCTTTACTTTTGGGTTATTAAACCCCCGACATTCCACATGCCTGAGGGGACAGCTGATGGTAAAATCTTTGATATTTCCCCAACCTCTAGACAATTAAATATTGTCCTCCGGGTATTGGTTGGGAGAAGAAATTCCGCCAACATTTAATGGCAGTGCTGGGGAAGCTTTAAGGTAACAACACAGCCGTTTCATCTTACTGATGCATTACTAGATTTGGCTATTGATGCATTACTAGATTTCGCATTGTATCCAACTTGTTAAAAGGCCGACCTATATACAAAGATCTAACCTGCTGCAGTTTAGGTCCTTGGTCTATACTAGGTAGGTCACACATTTACGTATAGATCACTGGGTAGATTTAGGTAATTGATCATAAAATTATTGATGTGACATGACTCAGACAGAAGGTAACCTAAATCCAGATTATACATGTACGGCATGCATACTTGATTCACAATGAAAAATGTATGCAATAAAAACATACAGCACATCGTAATACTTATATCTAGACCATGTAATGTTCAACACATGTCGACACAAAGATGTTGTCAGCGGTATTAGTGTCACGTTGACATCTGTCTCACATAGATTATCATGCCTAACAAAGAGTATTTTACCAAAGGTCAGGGTCATTGATATTATTCTTGCACAGTCAAAACAACGAACGAACCGTTCGAAATTGCAAGTCATGAGCCTTACATAACAATGACAACTGTTTTACCTGTTCAATAACACTGTCATCTCCAACAGCCCATTTCTTGTTTGAATAATTATTTAAGTCGTTAGGTTCCTGGGGCCTCTGACAGAAGTAGCTCACCCCAGCATCGTCTTTCGAAATGTGGCCACTTTGTCTCATATTGGCCAGGTTACCCTGTGACAGCATCGCCCGACTATCGTCCCACGAAGTTTCGTTCATACTTGCTACAGGCATTTATAACTCATGTTCGTTAACGCAACCTAAAGCGAATAATCAGTGAAAATACAAGGTTTATTATGACTAACGGGGCACAATGGCGGGAGTAAAAATAGGCTAAACAGTGGTTGGTAAACAGGAAGAAATTCGGGCTTTAAAACATTCATTCATTATAATGATGCACATATTCACCGAGATTATATATTCTTATTTACAAAGCACGCGATATTAACAGAAGACAATCTTCGTATTTACCAGGATGGCAGCGGATTCTCCTTAACCATTTATGAACATACTCCGTTCTAGGTAGACATTTTCCTTTCGAAATGAATTATGGGTAAAGTGTATTAGACACTACGTCATCATGCGGTAAAATTGAAGTTGGGAATTCCCAATCTGCACGAGTGTATTCCCCGGCCCTATGCAAATAAGAACACAAAGTGATTTGACGGGTCCCGGGGTATTTTATTTATTTATAGGCGGATTTTTAAAATGTTGGTATCAAATTAAAGATGAAGCTCTCTTGTTTCTGTTTATATCAAAATAACAGAAAGTTTGTCTTACAAACAAAAATTATAACGGTTCACATATTTTTAGAAAAGAAATCTATATGTAGAAGTCTATATAGATCATTCTCATGAATCAGTGTAAATTACGGAGGAAAAACACGCTGGTTAAACGAGAATGATATAGATCTATAGAATCTAATTTTATTTTGGAAAACCCCAGCCGTGGTTTTTTATTTATAAGATACTTTTATAAAATATGTAACTAATTTTGATTTAAATAAAGGGGCTAAATTAGACATTCGATATTTTACTACTTAAAACCAGCATCTAGTATATATAACTTTTTTATATAAGATCTCTGTTAAAACCCATGTTGCCATGACAACGGTGAACCATTGAAATATTTGAACTAAATTAATTCATTTGCAAATCATATAATGAACATTGCTGCGCATATCTTACGTATACAAATGAAAAGTTATTTGCCTTTCAAAGAACATAATTACACCATTTGGAACACAACTCAAAATTCTCAATAATTTCTTGGAACACTATATTCAAGGGTCAGTCAAACATAACTGAGAGTTAATAAATTAACAATATCAATTAAAGTAGATCTACATGCTGCGACTAATGCTGTATGGTTTAGTTGCCTAGCAACAGTTTTACGCATACTTTATATGTCATTGATTTTTGTTTCTAATCCATTCAATCTAGTTTTGATATTAGTAATTTGTTTGCCATATTTGTTACTGACCAGTATGTTTTGGTGTGGCTAGGATCTTGGTAGTTTGGTTTGTCGACAGCTTGAATCCATTTGGTATACAGCTATCAAAATTCATCACTGGTGTAACATTTGGTGTTAACACTACACGTAGTCTGTACTGTTAAACACGCTATTATCGTCATGTGACAAGAGCAAGGAGCCCATGTCGATGGCTTAGAATGAGAATTTAAGGTCGTATATAACTACTACTTACGCCCTTATAAGACTCATACATATTTAAAATCTGCTTCACAAGACGCTTCTTACGAGCCTCTTTTCATGAAAATCTGAAATTGTCATGTTAACCAAAATGTAGTTTTAAAAACTAAGGTAAAGAGTAATTTGCAGACAGTTTTCTCTTGTTTTCTCAATATATCGATTTTGTAGTTACGACCTTCTCATTCTAAGCCAGCGAAGTGTCTCATCAAACAACCACCAACAGCACATATACCTTAGGATACCTTAGGATCTTCTGTGGACGCAGGTTATAAAACCTCTATATCCACCTCTTCTTCTTGAATATTCTTGTCTCCTCTTGCATTTGTGAATATAAGGTCTGATTTATGGTTATATTTAACTTCTTGGTCCCCCCAGTGTTTATCTAGTCTGATTTCAAAATTAATCACTTTCTTCACAGACACTACAGTTTGTGGAAGGCTATTCCACGCATCCACAATTCTGTTCGTAAAATAGAATTTCCTCTTGTTGGTCTTGAATGGTTTCTTATTAAGTTTTAGGTCATGTCCTCTTGTATTAGTGTGTATTGATTGTTCTAAAAATCCTTCTGTTACATTGGTGTCATATATTCCTTTCATTATTTTGAATACTTCTATCATGTCTCCCCTCAGTCGTCGGTATTTTAGAGTTGGCATTTTCAGCTTTTTCAATCTTTCTGTGTATTCCAGGTTACGTAGACTCGGTACTTGTTTTGATGCTCTCCTCTGTACATTCTCGATGATTTCAATGTCTTTCTCTTTATATGGCGACCATACTGCTTGGGCGTATTCCAGGTTTGGTCTGATTAGTGCTTGGAACAGGTATTTAAAACTATGTTCATCCAGGTAAGAGTATGTCCTTCTTATCAGTCCCATGATACTATTTGCTTTGTTGACTTTCTGCTGCATATGATGTTCGAAGTTTAGTGAATGTGTCTAAAATTGCCAATATAAACCATCGTACTTCTGTAATTTTGATTTGACCACTGGAGTCATCGATTAATAAGTTCTACCAGACCCAAACTACTGAAAAATTTGGGATAGAGAACCAGCTTCGCTTCGCTTCGCTTCGCTTCGCTTGGGTAGTTCCCCACTCTATTAATAGTGGCACCTGTCTTTAGACAGTAGAGTTGATTCTTGTAGAATCCGATGAATAATAAACAGTTTAAACACTGAACGGTCGAACACAATAACGGTATAACAAGTTAATTCATTCATTCGTATTGATCAATATATATAAATCAAGTCTTAATCACTATGTACATGTTAGTATGGTCCGTACTATACACTTCTGCACTAAAAATATGGTCCGTTTCTTATTCATTATAATATAGCAGGGTTTACAAGTGTGACTTAATTTTATTTACTGCAGTATTGTTTATTATTTATTAGGAGAACTAGTGAGCTTTATATTGTAAGTTTGAGCACTCGTTCTGTATGAAGGTGGAAACAATAGCATTGTGAGGCTCGTTCCACAGCTTTCATTTGGTCTGCAGTCATCTTTACTAAATCCTGCACCTCTGTATGTGTGCAATCCATTAATAGTTGAATTATTTTTCCTGCTTTCAGAATGTGGTTCAATCCGCTTGGATGTATCTGGCTCATTGTCTTTTCTATGGTACACATACCTCGCTGCCTGGTTTCTTCTAGGCTTGAACAAGTCAGGAGGAAATGTTCTAGGGTTTCATCCTCAACTTTGCACAACTGGCAAATTCCTGTGATGCCGACTTTACTAAACTTCTGCAATTTAGTTTGAAGCATGTATGTTCCTGTCAATAGTCTGGCCTTGACTTCGCCCCGCTTAACTTCATGTTCGGCTGGATTCACTGCAGCCCAGAGGTTATGTACTCCTTTTATAGGATCCCTCGGTAGCTGCAGGTATTGTAAGCTGGAAAGCACAGGGAGTTGACTCGACCATTCTTGAAACCAGTACTCTGAAACAGCCCGATCAACCATGGATTTCCACATAGCCTTTTTCGGTGGGTGCTTCATCAGGGACCTTGCACTGGGAAGACCATATTTTTCTGTTATGGCGATGATATCAGATGAGAATCCTTTTTCTTCCCTTGAAGTAAATGCCATCTGTCTATCTAGGATTCTATTTTCTGTAGATTTAGGTTGTCTGCATATGTTAATGAATAAAGAGAGCTTGTTTTTCTCCAGAAGTGAGGTTATTGGTTCAGTACCAAGAAGGACATAGGTGCCAAGGTTTGATGTTCTGTCAGGTAGACCTTGTATATGTCTCAGAAATCTTCTCTGTTGTTTATCTAACTTATTTATGTCCTCTTGCATGACTGTGTGTACCTCCATGCCATAGAGAGACCTTGGTAGCACATATGTCTTCCATATCTTCTTTGCAACTTTTGGTGAAAAGCCACGTCGAGCATGGAGGCCTGCACCTAGAAGGGCATATGAGGTTCTCAAGGCAGTCTTCACACGATCCTCAGCATTTGGTCGATTTCTTGCCGTCCTAACTATGCCCAAATGTTTCAACTGATCAGTCTGTCTAACCTCATTGTCATTAAGATACACAGGACTATACATCTTTGTCTTGATAGGTAAGATTTCTGATTTCCCAGGGTGAATTGTCACTTTGTCACGGTTTGAGCAAAATTCCACAATGTTCATCATGGCTTGCAGATTCTCGTGGGAGTTTGCAAGTAGTGCCACATCGTCAGCACATGTGGGAGCGGCAATAGGGATGTCACCAATATACGCACCTAGGTCACTGTTAACTAAGCAGTCTATGGTGCTGTTGTTATAGCATTTGTATAGAGTAGTAGACAGCTTGGCTCCCTGTTTCGTTCCTTGTCCTAGGACAAAATGCCCAGAAAGTTCTCCAGCCCACTTCACACTGACTGTGGTGTTTCTGTAAAGGTTCCGTAGTAGGATCCAAAGGTTCCCAGTGACGCCAAGATGAAATAGTTTATTAAAAAGAACTTCATGATCTACTGTATCAAACGCCTTTTGGGCATCAAGACTTGCCATGATCAGTGGTTCTTTTGTTGTTGTCTGAGAGATGGCCTCCGAGATGATGTAAGCCGCATTTATCGACGAGCTTTTTGTAGTGAAGCCCCTTTGAAGTGGATTTTGTACAGGATTGAATATCGTGTCTATTCTATTTTTCAGTATGGTTTCTAGAATTTTCATGACAGTGTCTGTAACAACAATACCTCTATAGTTGCCAGGCAGAGTGCTGTCTTTGTTTTTCTTCAACACGGGTGTGAGAACTCCTCCTTTCATTTCTTCAGGGACATCACATTCAGCGAATATTGAGTTTATTATCTCTGTGATGGCTGGCGTGAGTTCTTTCTCGGCTGTCTTCAAATGTTCTGAGGACACACCGTTCATGTCTGCTGCTTTACCGGTATTCAAGTCTCTGATAGCCTGTCTAACTTCTTCACTTGTGGCCTCCTCTAATGGCTTTGCCTGTTCTAGTTCTCTTTCCTCTATTAGATTATTTTGGAGTTTGATGAGTTTCATGCTCTCATTCTCATCCGTGGCAGGCGTGGCTAGTTTCTCAAAGTGACTCTTCCAGACTTTCAATATGTCATCAGTATTACAATACTCTTTTTCTTCCCACTTAAGTGTGATACCATTTTCACCATGTTGTCGTCCTTCTCTCTGTGCTTTAAGGAGTTTGTGAAAGGTTTTGTCATCAGACCCTGAGGACATCATGATATTTTGTATGTAATGCTTCTTTGAATTAGCACAAGCCTGATTCTGTAGGCTTCTAAGTCTTCTTTTCTCTTGTTTCAACAACACTCTTGTATCTTCACACTTTCGATCAGTCCTTTTCCATTTCCAGAAAAGGTCTTTCGATTTTCTCATGGCTTCAGATATGTCTCTGTTCCATATTTTCCTTCCTACAGGTTTCAGTGTCTTTATTTTTCTGTAATTTGGGATGGAGTTAGCACCTGCTTCATGGAGTGTCTTAGTTAGGTGACTCAGCTTTTGTTTGGTAGTCTGTATATCAGTGGTGTTTAGTTTACTTCTCACTGTTGCCCTGTATTCATCTTTATCACATTTTTCCCAGTTGGGCTTAATTCTGATTTGCTTGTATCGCTTTGATGTGTTTCTCTTGATGTTGAGCTTGAGTGAAGTTCTAATCAGTGTGTGATCAGAGGTGTTCATGGGGTGCATCTCATCAATGTACGTTTCATAGTAGAATTTGGGTGAGTTTGACTTGACTATGAAGTAATCAATTTGGGATCTGGATTTCCCATTGTGGTTAAAGAAGGTATTTCTGTTTTGCTTGAGTCTGGTTTCAAGACAATGATCTTTTAGAAATGTCTGAAACAAGATGTCTCGTGTATTATTTCTGACAATTGATGCATTCATGTCACCAGCTATCAGGATTTTACAGGTAGGTTCATACTTGTTCAAAAGCTCTTCTAGTTGTGCCAGCATTTCCTTGTATTCATCAATGTCTGAATTACTAGATGGCATGTATACATTCAGGAGCAATAGAGTTCCATTGTGTGTGTTTATTTTCATAGCCTGTAACCTACTATTGGATATATCAATTATCTGTATGCTTGTGGCGATACTTGCCCTATAGAAGATGCAGGTTCCACCATATCCTCTTCTGCCTTTAAGGTCATACCTTGGAAATTCGTCATCTATGGATTTAGCTGTTACTAAGAAGTTTGGATCTATGTCGTAAAGAAAGCCTTTGTCGAAAGACAGCAACCAGTGTTCCTGGATGCAGAGAATGTCAACAGTGTTTAATGTGTACTTCATGTAGTTGACATTCCCCTTTATGTATTGTGTGTTCAGGCTACCTACATTGAGGGTATCCAAGCTGATGTTGCGGCCTGGCCCTGGTACAAAAAAGGATTCGATGCGGGTGTCACTTTGTCAAGACATACTGTTGGAGCTGCTATCATCTTTCTATCTTTGTTTTCTGAATCAATTAGCTTTGAATTTGTTCTATGTCTTTTCAGTATTACGCCACCATGAGTATTATTGACAGTATGTGTCAACTTGTCATTTTGTGATACATCTTGTGGTAACTCGTTACATCTGTCAACAGTCTTCAGTTGATTTCCGTCAGCTTGGTTTTCATGTGTCTGGTCTGTGTTTGAGACTGATTGAATTCTCTCATATCTTGTCAAAGCCTGCTTATCTGCAATCATATCAGACCAAGTACTGGTAGTATGCTTGGTAATACACTTGTGCTGTTCATTGATAACTGGAATTGCTGTAGTATTAGTGCTAGCACAATTAGTTCTGTCTGAGCTTGTGTGTGATGAACAGGGTATATCACTACTAGCTGGTACATTGGCTTGCTGGGGATCATCAAGTGTGCTGTCTTCGTCATTCCTTTGACTTTTTGCTTGTGCACTACTGTATGGTGGAGGAGGTATATTTGGCTTTTTCCTGTCATGTAGGAAGGGGTTTTCCTTCATTCCACTTGGATTTACATCTATTTGTTCTTCGGGGTTATGATTTGATATTTTGGTGTTTTGCGGGTGGTTGGCATGCATCATGTATGTGCTATGCTGGTTCATCATTTTTGGTACAGCAGATCTGTTAGGTGCAGTAGTGTTCATACCTACAAATTGAGTTCGCATGGCCGTAGGTACTTGGTTTACACCTGCTATGGTGGGTGCTATATAAGGCATGTATGTGCTGGTTTCCGGGATTTCTGTTCGTAATGGGACAATGACAGGATTAGCCACATTGAGGTGTGCTGGGACTGTATGAACATAGTTCTGAGGTCCATTGAATGAGGCAGGCTGCTGGTGATAAAGCATCATAGGACCATGTTTAGGTATCATTCGTTGGGCTTCATATATTTGGTTTGGCTGTATTGTTGAATTACAGTGCGTAGAAACAAATTGCATTCCACAGTTAGGATTGAGTTTTTGTATCTCAAATTGCAGTTTTAGGTTGCTGGTTTCAATATGGTGTTGTAGTCTTATCTCAAGTGTTTCTATTTTTTGTAGAATTTCTGATTGAGACCGCTCCCGGTAAGTATATTGTGGGGTTTCATTTGGTTCAGTTGGGTTGACCATCACTGGCTTTACACTATTCAGTTCTGCTATCGCCTTTTCTGCATTCATCCGCTCCATCTTCTCAGCCATAAGTTTTATAGTATTAAGGTAATCCTTACTCTGTACCTCAAGCATCACGATTCTAGCTTTACAATCTGATAGTTCCTGGCTAGTAGTGTCCAACTTCTTGGGTCTCTTGTTCTTCTTGGCATCTAGATTCTCTGGTTTCAACCCTTCAAGTCCAGAATCTGTTACCATACTCACGGCATTTGAGGTAGAATGGGTGGTATTGCCTAGTTCGTTTGATATAACTTTTCTAGTACCAGAATGCAAGTTTTTGTTGGTTTGTTGTGGAATTATGACAACTTCAGTATCACCACTGCTACTCAGCATTTGATGTCCTTGCCTGGAGATATTATGTGTTTGGGTTTCATCAGCCATACTTTCTGTAGTTACATCATCAGTTTCCGATGGGTACTGAGGTGCTTCCAAATTATCTTGATTTAGCATACGACACGAACAGCACTCATAATTATCAGGATCAGCTTCTTCAACATTTATTTTCTCACAGTAGATGTGTTTATACAGTTCACAGTCCACACATTGTATGAAATCGGATTCTCGGATGTCCTTCTCACATGTTGCACACACCATTCTGTCAGTGCTATTGGGTTCGTCTTCATCCTTATCATCGGTATGCTCAATAGAATAAACCTCTGTATTGCCAGCTACCAATAATCTATCACCATGTGGTAATAAGGCCGTCACACTATCATCTTCAGTTTTGGATCTAATTGGACTTGCTTGATGGTATCTGGTTTTGGGTGAAACCATGGCCCGCAGTTTGAGTTCCTTTTGGCTCGCAGGACTGGATGATTGTATGGATTCAAGAGCCGATTGACAGACTGTGGATATTTGTTGGTTCAGACGGCGCAAGTCAATTATCTTGTTGTATCTAGATCTGATCAGTTTACATATTTCAGGTAAATCTTCTTTGATAAATTTCTGGTGTAATCGTCCATTTACATCTATTTTTGATGTGGTAGGGAAAAAGTTCACCCTGTATAATTGTTTACCTCCTGATTTTAGATAGACAGAGAGAGATTGTTCAACCAAGAGTTTATTCTCTGAGTGGGTGGTCTTGCTTATTTTTCCATGTTTTGATATTTTCAATTCAGAGTGTGATTTATAAAAGTCAAAAGCACATTCTGTGAATATTTCATATGCAGCCGCTGATAGAGTGAGAACAATTGTACCACTTTTTTCCTCAATCTTCATGTCCTGTAGTCTGCTGGCACCGGCTATCTTCTTCTGGAGAGTTTTTTGGGGATTGAGGTCATAGCTCATCACTTGTATTGTCGGGGCAGCCACTCTCTTGATCGGGGTGTCATTTGGAGTGAATGGGAGATTTGGTATTCTGGCTCTTTTGGATCTACATGTAGTCGATCTAGTCTGCCTCGTCATCATGGCCATCACGGGTAGGCTATGTGCTCAAACTTAAGAAAGCTATAAGTTAAAACCCCTATAAATACTACTTACGAAATTTCTGTAACGAATAACTTTGTGTGCACGCACTGTCTTTGCTAACTTCTTTTAAACAAAACCAAAACAAACCACGCGTCCTTGAACTTTGTGATATACAGATTAATGTAGGTCAGTTAACTCCGCCTCTTGTCGCGCCAACTGTCAAATATTTTCCAAGTCGTCGGATTTGTTGAATTCTTCAGAATAACTTATGATTTACACACCAAAATGTTCCCCTTGATATTTTATATCGATTTGTACAGATTATGTTAGAATCGGTTGTAATTCCATTCATTTATTATTAAAAAACCTATTCTATTAACGGTCCGCAATAAAACAAAACATCATGACGTCACTTCCGGTCTCTCAAAACACGCTCAAAACACGGAATGGTCCGGTTGGACCGATTTTATTCACTCAAGCTTCTAGACGACTTAGATCAAATATGTCTGCGCCCATGTTAAATTTTTTATTTCTTACTTTTTTACGATATTGATTGAAGATTTAAGCGGTTCGAAGACTATTCACACCTGTAATCGTATTCCCTACGTAGGTATTGTCCATCAATGTCTATCTGGTGCCACAATAACAGAATGCCAATCTTGCAAGTCAACAAAACTTCAATTTTCAAATTCAAAAGAATGTCAATCTCGCGCTACAAATCATGAAAGACATATCGAATGCCAATCTGGCACCACAATAACAGAATGCCAATCTGACACAAAGATGATAGGATACCAATCTGACACCATAATGACAGGATGCCAATCTGACACCACAATGACAGGATGACAATCTGACATCACCACCACAGGATGCCATTCTGACCCCACAAAGACAGGATGCCAATCTGACCCAACAAAGACAGGATGCCAATCTGACCCCACAAAGACAGGATGCCATTCTGACCCCACAAAGACAGGATGCCAATCTGACCCCACAATGACAGGAGGTCAATCTGGCACCACAATGACAGGAGGTCAATCTGACACCACAATGACATAATGCCAAATTGGCACCACAATGACAGGATGTCAATCTGACATCACAATGACAGGAGGTCAATCTGGCACCACAATGACAGGAGGTCAATCTGGCACCACAATGACATAATGCCAAATTGGCACCACAATGACAGGATGTCAATCTGACAGCACAATGACAGGATGACAATCTGACATCACCATGACAGGATGCCATTCTGACACCATAATAACAGGATGCCAATCTGACATCACAATGACAGGATGTCAATCTGACAGCACAATGACAGGATGTCAATCTGAAAGCACAATGACAGGATGCCAATCTGACACCACAATGACAGGATGACAATCTGACATCACAACGACAGGATGCCATTCTGACCCCACAACAACAGGATGCCAATCTGACACCACAATGACAGGATGCCATTCTGACCCCACAACGACATGATGCCAATCTGACATCACAATGGCAGGATGCCAATCTGACACCACAATGACAGGATGCCTATCTGACACCACAATGGCAGGATGCCTATCTGACACCACAATGATATGATGCCAATTTGACACCACTATGACATGATGCCAATTTGGCACCACAATGACAGGATGCCTATCTGACACCACAATGGCAGGATGCCTACCTGACACCACAATGATATGATGCCAATTTGACACCACTATGACATGATGCCAATTTGGCACCACAATGACAGGATGCCTATCTGACACCACAATGACAGGATGCCTATCTGGCACCACAATGACAGGATGCATATCTGGCACTACGATGACAGGATGCCTATCTGGCACCACAATGACAGGATGCCTATCTGGCACCACAATGACAGGATGCCTATCTGGCACTACGATGACAGGATGCCTATCTGGCACTACGATGACAGGATGCCTATCTGGCACCACAATGACAGGATGCCTATCTGGCACCACAATGACAGGATGCCTATCTGGCACCACAATGACAGGATGCCTATCTGGCACCACAATGACAGGATGCCTATCTGGCACCACAATGACAGGATACCAATCTTTTACTTGCTGCTCATAATTATGGTTAACCACTGCCAGGCATACTAATATATTCTTTAACTCACCAGTGACTATTAAAACTGGCATCATTCCTCTTGCATTATTTCACCAAGCCCGCATGATTTTTCAGCAAATAGTCTGAAATTCCTGTTTTGTCTTAATCCATTTGATTTCTGACCAGAAATTAAATCGATTAATATTTTGTTATTTTTACATTACTTTGACTGGTATATTGTGTATTGATTGTTATTTGAATGTTTTTGAATGTTTTTGACAGTTTCTCTTTTCTGTTATTGATCTACCAGTATTTAGATTTGTAAGTTTTAACTGTGAAACACAAAGTATGAACTAGCATATTTTATTTCCAGAGAAGACTTATACATGAAGTTAGCCGTTGATAACACTAGCCGTGTATACAAATAAAATGACTATCAACTGCATGGTTAATTTTCTACTGAAAGCAAATATCAGTTAAGGTGATTATGGCATTATGCACAAAAAAGTGGACGTGTGAAATACAGTAAATTGTCATTATTATTTGTCCACTGACTGTGATGGTACACAGGACTTCTAGAACCTGAAGTGCTCACTTTACCTCTAGGCCACCACTTCCCTATAGTAATGAATGCATAGCCTAGGTCAGGTAACTGATTAATTCAGATGATCACAAGAGCAGTAGTGATATCTTTGCTTGAGATCACATAACCAACATACATATGGCTGGCTTAGAATGAGAAGGTCACTAGTACTAAATCAATAATTATATTTTAGAAAAAAAGAAAAAAAACTGTCCGAAATTTGCGTTTTACTTATGATAAAACAAGTTTTTTCAACTTCATTTTGGTCAACATGACAAGTTCCAATTTTATGAAATAGGCTCATAAGAAGTGCCCTATGATGCAGATTTCAAATTTGTATCAATCTTATAAGGTCGTAAGTAGTAGTTAGGACCTTCTCGTTCTAAGCCAACGAATGACTGTACTTAAAATTTTATGTCAATACTTACAACCCCTCTACAGCGCCTGAATCTCAAAATTCCCATAAATTTCCTGGAATATGTTATTCTTTATTAGCTGCTCAGTATTAATGAAATGTGATATATAATTTCTAGGTGGAGATAATGGATGAAGCATTAGGTGCCGGAGTTGGGTCGGGTTTCCAACCAAAGGAAGATATAGTCAACACATTGTTGAGTCTAGGGTTTTCACGAAATGCTGCTATAAAGGTAAACTACAGTGTGGTAACTATGGTTACATGATACAAGTTTTATTGTAAATCTGTGATTTCTATGGCAACCACTCAGTTTGCTGTACAGGGCTGGCTAGTTGAATTCCAGGCTGAATTGCTGACAAGTTCATAAACAGTTTTTATACTGTCGATGCATAAAAAATAGGGATGTAACTATTCAGTCCAATTGCTAACCAGTTGGCCTTTTAATCTTCCGAATGGTTAAACAGTTAACGGAATAATGCATTCAGTTGTATATTTGCCAGACTTTATTCTGATGTGTATTTTTTCCTGACACCGGTAGGTTGACGTAACTTTGCAAACGTTATTACAAATAAAATGATAAGAACTTAGTTTTTTTAAAGCTGTTGCGAAAATATGCAAAGTCAGTGAATTACATACAATATTCTTCTATTTGTTGTTGTTATGTTATTATATAATTTGTGTTACAGGGCTGTTACTACACTGGTAATTATAATGCTGACCTAGCTGCAGCCTGGGTCATAGAAAATCAGGATAAAAACTTGGATGGACCACTTGAGGTAAGCTATTTTCCCACTTGTATTTCACATGTAAATTTAGCCTGCATACTAAGAGTCTTATGTGCACTTTTATCTCCAATGTTGACCTTACTTTGTGTCTGTATTTGCCCTTTGACCTTTGTGATGACCTTACCTAATGTATTTGCCCTTTAATGTTGACCTTAAATTATGTCTGTATTTGCCTTTTGACCTTTAATGTTGACCTTAACTAACGTCTGTACTGGGACTTTGACCTTACATAGAGTCTGTATATGTACTTTGACCTTCAATGTTGACCTTACCTAGTCCTAGTATCTGTATTTGCCCTTTGACCTTCAGGATGACCTTGAATTTGAAGAAGCAGAGGATGAAGAAGATGAGTTTCCAGATGGTATTGACCTACATAAGATGGTATTTGTTGTGAATATGGAGTTAAATATGGGTGTAGGTAAAGTGGCTGCACAATGTGCTCATGCTGCCCTAGCCTTACACAGACTTATGATAGAAAATATGGATAGATTCGGTGAAATGATGATGAGTTGGGAACAGTTTGGGTGAGTATTCTATCCGGATTTTATGACTTACTTTAACATCTTTTTTTATGCCCCCGGAACCGATGGTTCGGGGGCATATTAAAATCGCACCGTCCGTCAGTCAGTCCGTCAGTCCGTCCGTCCTTCCGTCCGGATTCGTTTCCGCTCAATAATTCAAGCAGTGTTTATCTGATCTTCACCAAACTTCATGAAAATGTGTAAGGCCATGAGATCTAGGTCAAGTTCGATAAACAGTCAAATTGACCTAGCCGCTTCAGAGTTACGGCCCTTGACACATAGAAAAATGGCGTTTTTTTTGGTTTCCGCTCAATAACTCAAGCATTTGTCATTGGATCTTCACCAAACCTCATGAAAATGTGAAAGGCTACGACATCTAGGTCAGGTTTGATAACCAGTCAAATTGACGTAGCCGTTTTAGAGTTACGGCCCTTGACACATAGAAAAATGGCGTTTTTTTTGGTTTCCGCTCAATAA
This sequence comes from Spisula subtruncata, assembly GCA_963678985.1. NCBI lineage: Eukaryota > Metazoa > Mollusca > Bivalvia > Venerida > Mactridae > Spisula > Spisula subtruncata. The sequence goes on from OY787676.1 coordinate 11,653,053, forward strand.
CTTAAGCATTTGTCATTGGATCTTCACCAAACCTCATGAAAATGTGAAAGGCTATGAGATCTAGGTCAGGTTTGATAACCAGTCAAATTGACGTAGCCACTTTAGAGTTACGGCCCTTGACACGTAGGAAAATGGCGTTTTTTTTTGGTTTCCGCTAAATAACTTAAGCATTTGTCATTGGATCTTCACCAAACCTCATGAAAATGTGAAAGGCTATGAGATCTAGGTCAGGTTTGATAACCAGTCAAATTGACGTAGCCACTCTAGAGTTACGGCCCTTGACACGTAGGAAAATGGCGTTTTTTTTTGGTTTCCGCTCAATAACTCAAGCATTTGTCATCGGATCTTCGTCAAACCTTTTGAAACATGAAAAGGTGTACGGCCATAAGATCTAGGTCATGTTAGATAACAAGATTTCAAATTGACCTACACGCTTAAGAGTTATGGCCCTTTACACAAAGAAAAATATGTCAATATCACATTTGCCCAATATATTATGACACATCTGTGACGGTGCTGATATCTTAACGTTACGTTACTATCAAAGCATGCACGGGGGCATGTGTCGTCCTATGGAGACAGCTCTTGTTTTCGTGGGGGATTAAATTTCGTGGATTTCGTGGTTCATCTTCAACCTCGAAATCGAATCCCACTGAAAGATAATTTAGCCCCTGTATTTATTACCTGAAATGCAAAATCCTCAATTAATGTCCCATCGAAATGGTATTTTTTATCCAAACCAAATTAAATGATTTTACAGTATAGAAGACTTGGAAGCTTATTGCATTGCTCTTCATATTAGTCAATCATACTGGCAATATGTCTGTTAGGTAAACCAAATGGTTCTAATCAATTACTGAATAACGTGCCATTTGTGATCTTCACACTTGATATGCATGTTGGACATGACCATTTGATCATAGATGGCACCCTTAGAATACAGTATAACCTGGCTTATCTGACATCCAGTCAGACCAGGGGAATGTGTCTGATAAAGCAATGTGTTGGTAAAACCAGGTTTTGAACAAAATTTGTACTAAAAAAACAGTTGTAGCCAGGTGTATTGAATTTAAAATAAATAATAGGGGAGAAACATGTGTAAGCAGCTGGCTAGCTCAGTCAGTAGAGCATTTGTCCTGTAAGTAAAGGTTCCCTGGTTTGAGTCCCGATCTGGTTGCACATTTTCTCACCCTGTTTTACTTGGTGCCCTGTGCAAAAAACCACTTTACACCGTCACAGCGTCCCACAGAGGTTCTGGTACTCCTGGAATTCGAGCACGCATTTTTCGAGGGAGGGGATGTATGTAGCCCGGTGTATAGGATATAATAACTAATGGGGGAAACTTGCAAGCAGCCGGCTAGCTCAGTCCAGGGTGGCCACAGACTCTGGAAAACAGGGAAAACAGGGAAAATGTCCAAAATAAATTCCCTGCAGGGAAAAATCAGGGAATTTCAAAATTGGGCAAAAATCAGGGAATTATCAGGGAATTTTACAAAATTGGAGAAATCAAATAGTCTTGTAATTGTTAATATGCCGTTTATTTTGGTGAAAAAGTATGAAATGTAAATTTTCGTGCTCGCTTCGCTCGCAAAATAGCTTTAATTTATATAGACATCATCTTATCAGGTAGCTTACAAAAGAAATAGTATGATTAAGTTTGCACCGTATGCTATATTGCCTTTAGGTTTTATGTTAAATCATAAAACAGCCTTGACTAAACCATGGTTGCAAACTATGCACAAATCATGGAAAATAACCTGTTGGTCAGGGAATAATCAGGGAATTTCATTCTTCATTTTCTGTGGCCACCCTGTCAGTCGGTAGTAAGTAAGTAAGTAAGTAAGTAAGTAAGTTATTAAGAAAGTAGAGCATTTGCCCTGTAAGTGAAGGGTCCGGGTTCGAGCCCCTGTCTGGTTGCACATTTTTCTCACCCTGTTACATATGTATACATGTTTATAATAAGACAAATTCATGATTAGCTGAGCAGGTAAAGAATCCAATTGATGTGGTTTGTATTTCCATGTTCATGCTGGTTCTCAGTAATTTTTTACCCGCAAGTCCCAACTGAGGATGCAGTTTCAAATTATGTGAATCTCAATAATGCATTGAGATTTCTGAAATAAATAATTTCGAAGATTGCTTAATACCTTTATCATAATCAGTAACCTGGTTTTCAACAGCTAATATTGTAAAGAAGCTAGTTTTAAATATGTCTTAGTTTAATGTTTTTAATGAAATATTTGGACTCATTCTTTTAATTTTTGGCCTCGTAGATTTGCAAGTTATCAAATCCCTGGACTTGTTCATGTAAATTTGTAAAAATATCACTTGTTCTATTAAAGCCAGGGTACATCAAATTGTTATTTTGTGTATTTTAGAGAGACTAAAATTGTACTTAAGGGAGATAATTCAGCACAGTTAACAACATTAGCTCAGAAAGCTGAAAGTCTAGGAATACTAAACTACATAGTACAAGATGCCGGTAGAACACAGGTTGGTAAATTTAATGTTTTACCTCACACATGAAATAAGCATGTTTTGTTGAAGTTCATTAACTAAATTATTATTATTTATGATACATGCGCCGTCTCCTTGATTGCCTTGTTGTAGAGATCCGCCTCGCGTGTGAAAGGTGGGATTTGATCCCAGACTGTGTTATACCAAAGACAATATAAAAAAGTTCCAGAAATTTCTTGCTCAACGCTCAGCAATAAAGGGAAACTGGGTTCTCTCCTCTTATACACTCATGGTGATAGACAACATCAGGAAGGAGATGTTAGGAGTGATTAACATAATTTGGAAAAATTTGGACAACCTTGGACCCTACTTGATGGGGGATAATTATGCCCCCATCTTTGCTCATGTCTGTCGGTCGGTATAGACCAAAGGGTTTCCTTTCAATAACTCAAGAATGATTTGCCCTAGAATGGACAAACTTTACATGGATGTTGGTCAGCACCAGTAGATGACCCTATTGATTTTTAGGTCAGTAGGTCAAACGTCAAGGTCACTGTGACCCCTTTACCATTTTTCGACTATTGGGCTGCCTTTGTGCCATATGTGTTTTACAAACAGACTAAGGGAATATGGAAATGGTAGATGTCATTCTGTCCGTCTCACCTTTTGCGTGCAACTCCTCCAATATTTCGGATGAATTTTGATGCAACTTTCACTGAAGAACTACTATGGGGAGCTACAGCCCATATTCAGCTATGGCCTTTTGTTGATTTTTTTTCCCCCGCCGAAGGGGATATGGTAATGGTAGGCGTCATTCCGTCCGTCCGTCCGAACTTCAGTGTGCAACTCCTCCTACATTTCTTAAGGGAATTCGACGAAACTTTCACAGAATAACTGCTATGATGTCCCCCAGCGCATATTGTCAGGATTTTGTTATTCGACCATTTTTGACCGAGTTAATGCCCTTTTAAAGAAGTACAGTTATGAGGTGCATTAGCAGATATCGTCAGGGTTTTTCATTTCGTCCATTTTTGAAAGAATTATAGTGGATAAAATTATGTTCAACACAAAACATTCTTCATGTATGTACACTATATAATCTTGCATCATCAACAACAATTTAACTGTAGTGGTCATCTTTATGAAGCTTTCGTGATAATATTTGTCGTTTACCTCAATTTTTCCAGTGACTTCAATTTTTTAAGTGACTGCTTCTTGTTACATAATAAACCCCCCCCCCCAAACAATTATCTTCTCCACGGCGGCGCTATTGCTGTCTGTGACTGCTTCTTGTTTATATTTCTCTTGTTGTTGTTGTTACAGATTGCTGCTGGTTCACAGACTGTGCTGGGTATTATAGGTAAACTGGATATGGTGGACTCTATAACTGGCAAACTCAAATTACTGTGATGTAGGCCTACACAATATCTGAGTGAACAGTAACTTAAATTTGAGTACTTAATGGCACCCATAGAATTGTACAGTGAAATGTGAAAACTAAAACCACAATTTGGTTAATACAAACCTGGTCATGGTATTTGACCATAATTTGGACCAAAGAAAAATTGTCCTAATATTTGACCACAATATGGACCCTAGAAAACTGTTTGGACCAAAATATTTGACAACCATTAGGACCAAAGAGAAATTGTCCTAGGATTTGACAGGAATTTGGATCCCTTCAAAACTGGTCCTGATGTTTGACCTTGGGTTAGAAGATTGAGCCAGTTTGACAACAATTAGGACCAACTTATAAATGTAGATATTTGACCACAGTTTAGACCCTAGAAAACTGGTCTCAATGTTTGACCGCCCTTTGGACCAAAATATTTGACCACCATTTGGACCCTAGAAAGCTAGTCTCGATGTTTGACCACCAATTGAACCGAACTATTTAACACAAGAAAAGTGGTCCTATTTCTATAGGAACTCCATTGGAAGCCTAGAAAATAGTTTAATATTAACTTTAAATTCAGAACATTACAGTCTACCATCAAGTCATACAATGATCGGAAATTACTGGTGCTTTTGCTTGTTATAAGTCATGTAGTTGAACTCTATAGTATTCCATTTAGTCATACAGTGACCAAATGTAACAGGTGCTTTTGCTCGCAATAAGTCTTAAAGGTGAACTATATATTCTCGCAACAAGTCATACAGTGATTAGGTCTCTATGCTGTGTACGTTGGTATATTAGCTTATGATAGAGAATAATTCAATTGTATTTCTGCAAGTTCAAAATGTGATATTACATTCTACTGTGGAAAATAATTGTCATATTATTGAGTCGGTCTTTCCATTGTAATGCCATATACAATTGAGAATAATGTAATTATATTTCTGCCAGTTCAAAATGTGATAGTGTAGTCTGTGTTGGAAAAAAAGTCACATGACATTGTCAATATAATAACATCTCTACCGTGCACAGATAGAGAATCTATCACTAGTGTTCATAGCCATACCTGGGTAGTGGTGTTCTGGTTCTAAAATTCTAATGAAATAACTTTGTATGAAATGTTCAACTTTGTATGAAATGTTCAACTTTGTATGAAATGTTCAACTTTGTATGAAATGTTCAAATTTGTATCAAATGTTAGGTGTTGAAGTGGGTGTCTGTTGCCTAAGCAAACTGCTATTTAGCACTTTCCACGGGAGGTTATCCATGCCATCTATATTTAATTAAATAGAGGTAATTGAATGAAAAATGCTCGGTAGCACTCTACCTAGTTAACAGACACCAGTTGAGCAGTTACTATTACCATTTTCACCTGCTGTTTCATATTGTCAATATTTAACTGTAATAAATTATTGATATCATTTACCTGACTTACTTTATAATCTAACAATTAACTTTTAATTGGTAAAAAAATCCTTATGGCGGAGATAAAATGATTGGTTTCTGTTTTTGTGTCTGCATGTCCGTCCATAACTCCTAGGCCAAAATGTATGAAATTTTTTCAAGTGTGTAATACTGTAAAATCATTAATTTTTGTGGGGGATTAAATTTCGTGGTACACCTCAACCACAAACTTTAATCCCAACAAACATTAATTTTGACCCTTGTTTTATTACCCTAAAATGCAAAATCCACGAATTCAAGTCCAAACGAAATTGTCTTTTTTACCCAAACCACGAAATTTCGTCCCAACGAAATTAAATGATTTTACAGTAGTAGGCATCTATCAGTTGCAGCAACTATGGAGTAGCATCATCTTGAGAAGTTGTTGATGAGCATCTTCTTGTGTGGCTGTAGAGGTCAATTCTGGATGTGCATGCTATGCTGCATCCCTGGCTTACAAGGGCTGTTGTAGATTGTGGTTCTGTTTCTTGAATTGTAGCTTGGAACTAACAAGTTATTGACATTCTCGTTTAACCAGTATATTTTTTCGTTTGAAACATAGTCTTGGAATAGAACTAGACTAACCACAGATGTATGAGGATGAACTAATGATGGTAAGATGCAGAACCAAGTTCTAACTGGCTGACATATGGTCAAGGTCACAGTTCACTATTCATTAATGTGGCTAACTGTCTTTTTATTTGCCTTGTTTCCATTAGAAGAATGACATCACAATACACTAAATGTGATAAAAAGGATGGCAAGCCAAAATGTACAAGCTTGTTTTAGTTAAATACTGTTTTGTAACATATTTTTGTTATTATGACTGCAGGTTAACCTGAACAGTTTTCCTTGTCTGTTTATTCTAGTACCAACTTACCCTTCCACAAGGAACCAGCAACTTCTCACAATTTGCATGGAAGGGAATGACTTGTTGGGAATCGAAGCCAGATTGTAAGATTACAAATCTAGCACACTAACCACTGGACCAAGAACAAATAACTGGCTTAGAATGAGAAAGTTGTAAGTACAAAATCAATATTTGGTGAAAACAAAAAAAATGTCTGAAATTTACTCTGGACTTATGGAAAAACGAGCTTTTACACCTCCATTTTGGTCAACATGACAAGTTCTGATTTTCATGAAAATAGGCTCATTAGAAGGGACTTGAAATTCAGCTTTCAAATATGAACAAGTCTTATAAGGTCGTAAGTAGTACTTACAACCTTCTCATTCTAAGCCAGCGAAATGTATATGCACTTAAAAGGTTTAAATAGAGGATATTTGTATTTTTCCGTGTATGATCGGCTGATAATTCACCGAGTGAGCAGCTGATGTAATATTTTCACGAGTGACGTAGCCACGAGTGAAAATATAAGTCAGCTGCTCACAAGGTGAATTATCAAACGATCATACACTGTAAAATACTAATATTCTATTTATTTCATGCTTCAAATAGCTTAAATGATGGAAATACTCCATTATATAACTCAAATGTTTTGCGTGACGTCGTTTTCCCGCCATGCACGCGTCGAGTTGCAATCAAATAGTTCTTCTGCAATGGCTTCAATTTCGTCCATTTGTTTTACATTTATGTATATATAATGTTGTGTTATTTGTTAAAGATTAAGAGAGCAAGTGAAAATGCTTATTATTTTATTTTTGACGGCGAGGAAATTTGATTTTAAAAAATAGTCAGTTTGCCGTGAAATTATGAACAGTGAAATTATGAACAGTGAAATTATCGGGGAATAATCCACCGTTATTCCGCCGTAAACCACCGATAAGCATGAAATAAATCAACACAACTGCAACTTTCATGTAAATTCTTGTCACCACTTTGCACACTGAAACAATTTTAACTGCAAAATATATAAGGTATAAAGGAAAAACAATACTTTCTGTTTTAAATATTTTTTTATTGAAAACGGTACAATAATAGGGGTATTGCACAATGGAAAAAGGGGAAATATATATTGTGCGGTAGTTTACATGAATATGCGTAAGCAATGTAATAAAATCACTCATGCTGTGGTACATAAAACAAATAATCAATAAATTGACTATTATTGTGGAAATTGACATGAAAATATAATGAACTTTATATGTTGAAAGAATGCACAATTATGTTATCTATATGTCAAAGTTAAAAAGGGCCGTAACTCCTAACAATATAAACCTAAAGCATATAGATACTGTATACAGTCTAGTAATGTCAACTTGTGATGATCAATATGACTACCAAGTTACATTACAATAGCATTGAGAGTAAATAAAATATTGAACTTCATAAAAAAAAATGTCTTCAGTTAAAAAGGGGCCATAACAAAATCACCTTAGGAGTTATGCCTCTTGTCTAGTGATGTCTACTAAGTATGTGTGCCAAGTTTTAATGCAAGAACATTGATAGTAAACAAACTACCGGTACTGAACTTTATTAAAAACTTTAACGAGAGGGTTCAATTTTCCACACTTCGAGAACATAAAGTTTGTTCACAGACAAAATTGAAAGCAAAGAGAAGGAAGTGACTCGAGCACAGGAATAATATTCAAAAGTTGCAGAATAACGAATGAACAGATATTGTGTAACCATGGGGAATAACCGATACGCCCTGTGACTCCATTGATAAAGTGTACATTATTTTCGTAAGTGTACACTTTTTGAGTTGTAAGAAAGTTGTTTGTACAAAACATTTACTCAGAAAATAATTGGTCAATCATGACAAATCCGCTTATAACTACGTGAACAGTTAAATAAATGACATACTGTAAAATCAATAATATTCAAGAGGGATTTAATTTTGTGAATTTCGTGGATGATTTCAACCACGAAAATCCTTAAATTACGTTGAACTTTCCACGAAATGGTCTTTTTCACCATATCCACAAATTTTGTCACAATGAAATTAAATCATTTTTACTCGTCAAAAACATGTAGCTGGAAAATTGTAAATCCACCCAATGATAGTGCAATATTAGCCTGTACTACTGTAAAACCATCTAATTTGTGGCGTTTTACTCGAATCAATAGTGTAGATAACTAAATCATGAATTCCAATATTCTTGATTAATTTAGGTCAGAACAAATTTTAGAGAAATTGCTTATTGTTTTGTAAAACGCAAAATGGGGAGCAAAATTTATATTCTTGTAATGACCAAGAAAAGTAGAAATTAATTATAGCAATTGAAGTAAAGTTACAGAATATTCATACCAAGCAAAATTTATTTTCCTATTATTCCCAAGAAAAGCAGTGCTTTTACAGTATTTGTAACAATTTAAGCGAATTTAAGATTTAGCTGAAAAAATTCATTGTGCAATTAATAACATGTACAAGAAACCTTAATATATACAGAATACAAATAGTTACTATGATTGTCTATCAGGTGACCTTTATTCTATATATTAATACGACTGTGAGCTTCAACATTGGTAGTATGAATATAACCTTGTTATGTGTATTAAAAATAAAACAATACAAATATATTCATAGAAGTATGTCAATTGTGAAAATACGATGCATAAATTTCTACCTTTGTGCACTAAGTCCTTTATCAATGAATGAAGAAAACTAGATGCAAGTGTATTATAAGCACTTATAAGGTGTATTAACACATTGACACTTGTGTGAATTTTAATCACAAGCTAATTAAACCTATGAATGGACATTTTTGGACTGTAAGCTTAATCCCTTTGGTACATTATAGGCCAAGCATATTTTTACATTAGATCTATATATTCTATGCTGCGAACGATGCACTGTTCATTGATTGTGCAAGGAACTTTTGGATAACCATCGTCTCTCTGGAGATCATTTTGCTTTTTTCGGAGTATAAGTCAGATACAGAACTTGTTATCGCTCAAAAGTGTCTTCTTACAAGTGTTATAGTACAGTTTGGGAAGGACGAACAACAAATTATCCTCGGCTTCGCCTCGGACAATTATGTTGTTTGTCCTTCCGAAACTGTACAATAACGCTTGTAAGAAGACACTTTTGAACGAAAACTAGTACTGTATCTAATACATATTCTTATTTTAATAAAACGTGTCCAGTTTGAGAGTATTTGCTTCCAGGGAAAAATAGCAAGTGTTTTTAGTCACTCAATCCTTGTATCCTTCATATGAGTACTTTTCAGAAACCGATCACCATAGCAACAACAGAAGTTATTTTACCACAATTTTAAAGAAAACATGAAGCTAATGGATTGTACTATACTATCCAATTACTTAAATTTGTAATCAAAGGAGACCATTTTTTTCTTATTTTAGACATTTTTCTAAATCTTATTCCATAATTACAATACAATGTCATTAAGCCCGGTTTTCCTGGAGAACGACTCATATATATATAAAACACTGTAACAAAAGTATAGAAATTTAAAAAAAACCCATCTCAAAGTAGTTTTCAACTTAGATCTGTTTTTAGTATTCTTGAATAGTTGTTAAACTGACAGATATGAAAAATATTTGCAAGTCAGCCACTTTAATTTTGAACTCCTATAATAATAATTGATAAATACAGCATACTTACTTCAATACCATAACAACAACAAGACTGGTGCAAATATTCTGCACAATTTGCTGGCTTAGAATGAGAAGGTTGTACCCATAGGTCCATGAAAAGTGTCATAGGCCACCTATATACATAGTATAATTATATTATGTATATAAGGATGCCATAGGACACTTTTCACGGACCTGTGGTTGTACCTACTGCTTACGATCTTATAAGACTGATACATGTTTGAAATATGCATCACAAGGCGCTTCATAAATAAAATGCCTACTTTCATGAAAATCGGGACTTGTCATGTTGGCACAAAAGAAGTTGAAACAACTTGTTTTTCCATAAGTAAAGAGTAATTTTCAGACAGTTTTTTCTTCATTTCTCAAAAAAAAACTTTGGTACTTACGACCTTCTCGTTTTAAGCCAGTTAATTGAGATAAATATACAAATATCCTAAAATTAAAGTAAAATATAAAATAAATTATTTGGATACAAAATAATGGGGTATAAAATCAACAATATGTATACAAATATCACAGGTATAGCTTCATTTCATGACTCAAACCTGGCCAAATTATTCCCAAAGGCAGGGAAATTTGGTAAAAGCCACATAGGGTGAAAAATCAAGCATGCACAATTTATCAGTGTTATTTTAGTATACAATTCACCATACTATTATGTGTTTATTTAAGTAACCAAGTTTGCTACAGCAGACTGGTCTGCATGGTCAATGCTTGAAAATTTCACAATTATTATCCTGGGCCAAAGGATGTCTGTAACTAGAAACGAGGTAATGGCTGCGACGAATTTCAACCTGGAAGTGCCATTCTGAATGTGCATTAATCAGCTATATGTATGTAACACAGTCAGATCATATATCCAATGAGTCGTTGAATGGATCTTCAATGATACGTTTATGTATATCAACAAACAAAGGTACATAAGTGACGAAATCCAGGAAATCAACAAATCCTCGTCCATTCCTGTTGAATTTACTCAGTACCTGAAACCAAAAATATCAAAGTGTAAAATCTGATATGTAAAAGTTGTAAACTTATTGCATAATGCATTATAGATCGCCAAACACTTGACATTTAAAATAACCTGGCCTGTAATACATGTATTTCATTGAATAGGTATTGTAGGTGTTTTAATAGTAGAAGTACATGTATTATTTTAAACACTGCACATTGTAATTTAGCAAAACATGTACTTTAACATAAATTTCAATTGTCTAATGTCAAATTTTGAGTTTTTGAAGTGACCTTGAATTATGGAAAAAGGCAATTTTCAAATACCAGCAAAAAATGTAAATTGTTAGTAAAGTAATTTGAAGCACCATTCAAAGAAAGCATTAAGCATCCATAAAGCATCATATTGCTGTGATACTTACATAACTGGTATGTTCAGGTGTAAGACCACCAGCAGTTAGTTCTACAGCCAATGTTTCAGCTGGTGCATTACCTACAGGCGCTAGGTCTTCATCTTGTAATAACTCAAATAATTCCTACAAATATACAAACATACTTTGGATTAGACATATTCATTTTTTGACATCTAAATCCCCACCCTGGAGACAATGCTTACTTTCTAAATCCCCAGGGTCGGGACACGTTATCAATAAAATTATTAGTAATTGCGGGATCTTGGAACTGACCAGAGTCTATTCTCCGCAACTAGGAGTCAACGAGATTGTCAAATTCCCGCTAGTCAGGAAGATTGGTCTGTCTAATTCCCCCTGTATACTCGCTGCCCCCCCCCCCCCGCAGTTGGGCATAATAATATTGACTGGTGAATAAAGTAACAAGTTTTGGAACTTAATCCATGCAAATATTATACAACATACATCTACAGGTAACTGTATCATTGGTAAAGAGTAAATTTTAATTTCTTTTTTAATCTTTATCAAAGATACAGTTACCTGTGTGTACATCAGCTTGCTGTAAAATAGTAGAAAGTAATTTTCAGCGTATTAACAAACCAAACTATACTGAGTACTGTAAAAACTCAGCCATAAGTCGTACAAAAACAGTCCCGAAAATTTTTTAATAGTCACCCCACGACTTATGGAAGAGTTAACTACACTAGCTCCTCCTGATTTTGTTGGAAAATCACTTAATTCCTCCTGACTTTATCTGAAAATGACCACATCCCCCTGACTTAATCTGAAAATGACCACATTTCCTCCAACTTTGACACTGGGCACATGATTTAAGCTTTCACAAAAATGGAAAACTATACATGCGACCTATGAAAGGGTTTAGACAAAAACCTTGATTTTTCATTCAAAAGTCCCCCTGCTACTTATGGCAGCATACGACCTATGGCTGAGTATTTACGGTACATAGATATTTCCATGAAAGTACTTATGAGTGTATTACAAATTAGGTCAGAAAGCTCATAAATTCAGAGTTTCAGACAATCAGGGCTGGTGAAAAAATTACACAACCCTTTATTTATTGTGCAGTATGATCTGAAAGTGGAGGTTCTTACCTTGCTTTTGTCCATCTTCACATCTAAAGCATTGTAATCCATCTTGTTGATCAGCTTACGGATCATAGGACTGTAATCAAAGTCATAGAGCATGTAATATATCACATTGTAATCCATTTTGTTGATCAGCTTACGGATCATAGGACTGTAATCAAAGTCATAGAGCATGTAATATATCACATTGTAATCCATCTTGTTGATAAGCTTACGGATCATAGGACTGTAATCAAAGTCAAAGAGCATGTAATATATCACATTGTAATCCATCTTGTTGATAAGCTTACGGATCATAGGACTGTAATCAAAGTCATAGAGCATGTAATATATCACATTGTAATCCATCTTGTTGATAAGCTTCCGGATCATAGGACTGTAATCAAAGTCAAAGAGCATGTAATATATCACATTGTAATCCATCTTGTTGATAAGCTTACGGATCATAGGACTGTAATCAAAGTCATAGAGCATGTAATATATCACATTGTAATCCATCTTGTTGATAAGCTTACGGATCATAGGACTGTAATCAAAGTCAAAGAGCATGTAATATATCACATTGTAATCCATCTTGTTGATAAGCTTACGGATCATAGGACTGTAATCAAAGTCAAAGAGCATGTAATATATCACATTGTAATCCATCTTGTTGATAAGCTTACGGATCATAGGACTGTAATCAAAGTCATAGAGCATGTAATATATCACATTGTAATCCATCTTGTTGATAAGCTTACGGATCATAGGACTGTAATCAAAGTCATAGAGCATGTAATATATCACATTGTAATCCATCTTGTTGATAAGCTTACGGATCATAGGACTGTAATCAAAGTCATAGAGCATGTAATATATCACATTGTAATCCATCTTGTTGATAAGCTTACGGATCATAGGACTGTAATCAAAGTCAAAGAGCATGTAATATATCACATTGTAATCCATCTTGTTGATAAGCTTACGGATCATAGGACTGTAATCAAAGTCAAAGAGCATGTAATATATCACATTGTAATCCATCTTGTTGATAAGCTTACGGATCATAGGACTGTAATCAAAGTCATAGAGCATGTAATATATCACATTGTAATCCATCTTGTTGATAAGCTTATGGATCATAGGACTGTAATCAAAGTCATAGAGCATGTAATATATCATTTTATTAGGTTTGAGAACAATAATTCGAAGAAATTCTGCCTAACAGTTTGTGAGGAGTTCAACACACCAGATTTGTGTTACATATGGATGGACAGCACCAACACTAAATGCCCCCACTTATAAATGTGTGAGGGGGCACAAAAAGAAGCAAAACATTCAAAGACTACAGAAATGTACACCTTATTAAGGGATATATAGAGAAACTCGGGTCCCTGTCCGGTGAGAACAATGTTATCAGGCGAGGTGATATCGTTCGGGTGGCGAGGTTTACGGAGCCATCCCGGGCGATATCGACAAACCTGATAACATTGTTCCTGAATCTACCTTATATCTTATCAGAATATATTTTTGAATAATTCAACTGACAGTCGTATGTGTGTGGTCATCTTTTAGTTTTCCTGTCTGATTGGCCAAGGACCTCCATGTTCGAGGGAAGAGACAGAAATATAAGTGTGATAATTAAGGTTTGATACTTTTTTCAATAAGACGCATAAGTTCTTAAACGTACTCGGTGTATACCATCAATACAAGCGAGAATACCTCTGGGTTGCGTATAGTTTGAAGATTCTAGGGCAAAGCGTTCTTGAGTTATTGAAAAGAAACCATTTTGGTCTACCTACTGACCGACCTAACAACTGACAGTCATGTGCAAAGCAATACATCTCCTCATCAAAGATGGGGAGGAAGGATACAAAGTGTTACCCACTCTACCACTGCCACACCCTATCAGAATACTTTAAGAAGCATGGAGTAAAAGATAAATCTATCCACTTGTATTAGAAGAGGTGATGAGATTGAATGTTATACATACTCCATCTGTGTGACCTTCTCTGATAATGCAGCTATTATACTGAACAATCGAAAGTTGATCTTCTCACGTTTAGGAAGGTCCATTATCTAAAACAATTAGGAATTACATGTAAAAACACATTATGAGAAAACAATCGTATTTACAGTTAGAAACAAACTTGAAGGTAATCATTATACTTTCTACTAACACCAGTGTAATTGATTAAAACGAAGATATTCTTTTTTCACTGTAGCAATACCAAAAAAGTCTTAAGTAATTTATTTCTTCGCCAATTCTATACTGGGACAAACATGCACTAATATGAACATCATAGGACACATCAGGGTCTCTGGTTTCATTCTTTATCAGGCAATATTAAAAATGTTTTCAGTAATATTTTAGTACTAAACATAAACATACTATAGAAATTTTACTTACAAAGTATATATACTGGAATTCTTTCTCTGAGAGGAGTTTGTTGTTGATCTGTTGTAACGCTGTCTCTACTTCCTCTACGTTCATTTCTACATCCTGTAATATATACATTCTTATACTTCACATGTGTAGTATAACGTTTCATTGATGTCACTTTTTCTCCTAAATGAAAATTACATTATTTTTGGCTTCGTTTATATAACAGAGTGTGTATTTTTCAACAGAAAAACATGTAATTTCGTGCTATTCTTGTCTATCACTCGTTGTCAATTACAATTTGTCCAGGAAATATCCTGTAATATATGTATAGCATTAAAAGGATATTGCAAATTTGAATGTGTAACATGTATGTGAATACTAATTTTGGTATAAGTTATACAAGTAATGGGCAAGTGACTGAGATGAAAATAGAATTACTTTAAAAATAGGCAAACAAATTGCTCATTTCCGCTACCCCTACCGACCCTATTTTTGCCCCCTTGTAACCATAATGGTTTTTTTTGGACAAAATTGACCAATTACACTTTTTAAATACAAGAGAAATATAACATACAGGATCAGGATGCAGTTTTTGGTAGAGACGACTTTGTTGACGTCTGAAGGCATATGGAGGCTGGGAATCATTCTGTTCAGTGAAGTAATGATCCATACAATATAATCCAACCAGGTCTTTCTCATCTGAAAACATATACATATAACATGATTGTAATATCAGCTACAAGTATTCAGTGTATAAACCTGATTTAAAAAGATGCAACAATTAATAGATGATATCCTGAACTTTGTGCAAGGTGTTTTACCGTTAATTTACATGTAGGCACAAATAAATCTGGCCTAGTTAGACTGGTTTTGTATTCATATGCAAACACAACTGACCCCAAGTCTATTGTTTAGATATGCATATTCAAGTAACATAAGGATTATAATGGTAAAATCTGTTAGCTCCTACAGATTATTGAAGATATGTAGTAGGTCTATTCTATTCACACACCCAAGTTCTATCTAATTGTTTATCATCAATTAGTTCCCAATTATAAGTTCAGAGAAAAAAAAACAATCTAACTATAGAAGTAAGGGAGATAATAATTGATGATTGTGCTTCATTTTATTTGCGTCAGTACATATTCTAGCTTATTTCTTACCAACCATTGTTGTGTAGTATGGAGTAAAGAATTGCAGAATATCATATAACTCATTAATAATTTAGTCAGTTACCGCATTTTCTTAAATTATGACAATGTTACTTTAGGTGTATTGAGAGTGATCTAATACAACATCCATGCATGTATGAAAGATTAATTTGTCAAATACGGATGTAAGAAGAAACATTGAGTTTGGTTTGACCTCGTACGGTTGGACGGACAGGTAAATCACTATATGCCTCCCGATCTATTGATTCGGAGGCATAAAAAGTATAATTATACCTTCAATCTGTGATATCCGCTGGTCAAAGTTCTTCAACTTCTCAACATCTCGACTGATTTCAATACTAAACTGTTTCACTATAGGATCTTTCTTAGCCTGAAACGATAAATATTCGTCAATAAAGAAGTAACAAGGAATCATCAGCAAGGTCTACCCATAATCTACCTTCACAAGTTTCAACCTGATATCTCATTCCTAACTGAAGTTATAGAGAGATCTATATATCTAGATGCAAACACAGGTCACCAATGTTAGCTCCAAACAGGTCATTTTCAATTACAGTAAAATCATTAATTTTCATGAGCTAAAAAACTTCATGGATTTCGTCGTTCACCTTCAACCACAAAATCAAATCCCATCGAACAATGATTTTGACCGTCGTATTTATTACTAGAAATGCAAAATCCAAGAATTAAAGTCCCATCGAAATGGTCCTTTTTACCAAAACCATAAATGTTTGTTGTATAGAAATTAAATGATTTTACAGCATATTAAGCCTGTTTAGAGAGGTACCTGCTTTTACAGGGATGGTCTCTACTGCTTCTGACTGCTTTTCAAAATTTGTACAGATAGCTCCAGCACATAATCAGATTCTATGATTCACTGATTTGAGAGAGCAACCTGCATGCACGCTTCATCAGAACATGGCGTGTAGTACATGTCATCCCAAATAAATTAGACAATTTGTTTGTTTTTATGTAGTTGCTTTTTCAAATTTCAACTAGTTTTCATGATATCAATAATCTACCTGTACAAGAGATTCATTAACTCAAAGTGTCATAAACTGAGAGCGTCATGAAGCTAGAGAGACAACCCTTACCTTTTTCAGCATCTTGTCGTCCATACGACTTACAATCACTTCATCAGTGATATCAGAAGTCTTGGTCGGTTGAAAGTTCTTCAATGATGTTGCCATAGCACCCATCATATCATAATCTGGCTCACCACCCTTCTTCTTCTTCTTTTTCTGTAGTACAAATTTGATATTTTATAACACAAAGTACCACTAATCACCAATCTGTCCAATTAGGATTTTGAGTGAACTATTTCATCCTTTTTCTCAGGTAAATAAAACATTTGTATGCTCAAGAATTTACACTTAATCTTCATGAGATAAATATCTGTCTCATTCTTGTAAAAGTCACAAATAAATGATAATTTGATAATTGAATTCTTAGTTCTTTAATCATTATCTCATATTTCGAACATCTCGATTTTTGGAAAATGTACCATAAATACAGACTGCATTATTTGCTACTGCTACTGACTATTATAACCTAGGTATAACCTAATCTATTTTGAGTCTGCTAATAATAAAAATAATTAAATTGATATTTATACTAATGCCTGATTAAAATTAATAAATGTAGCATACTGTAAAATCTTTTAATTTCGATGGGGCGAAATTTCGTGGTTTTGATAAAAAAAGACATGGATTTTGCATTTCAGGTAATTAATACAAGGGTCATAAATATTGTTCAAAGGGATATGATCGATTTTGTGGTTGAAGGTGAACCACGAAATCCACAAAATTTAATCCCCCACGAAAATTAATGATTTTACAGTACGACGACTTTGGCTATCTTTCAACTAGTTGGCAAATCACATAATACAAATCCTAGTGAGCATGTTAACTCTTTATCAGTTTATATATAATTGTATAATAATTACATTGGATTTAGATGCAACCAACTGGATCCGGATATTACAAGACTATTGACAAGCAATGAAAGTTCCCCGGTAGCCAATTGTAACAGGGTAGTGTGAGGTTGGCACCGTTAAACTAGTTTAAGCCTCCTACAGTTCTCACCAGACCGTTCCAAGGTGTTTACCCTCAGAGTATTTTTGTTTGTTTTACGCTTTGTATATGCTCATTGATATCTATCCACATGTAAAGTTTCAAAATAATATCTCTTTTGGTAATGGAGTTATGCTCCAGACAAAATTTAAGTATGAAAATTAACAAAGGGGAATAAATAAAAAATTAAGTAAGGGAGAGTTATGGTTCCTGTGCAATGCACTTCTCCTGATTGATATCTATCCTCATGTAAAGTTTCAAAATCATATCTCTTTTGAAATTGGAGTTATGCTCCGGATAAAATTTAAGTAAGAAAATTAACAAAGGGAAAAACTCAAAAATTTAGTAAGGCGGAGTTATGGTTCTTGTGCACTGCACTTCTCCTCATTGATATCTATCCACATGTAAAGTTTCCAAATCATATCTCTTTTGGTAATGGAGTTATGCTCCAGACAAAATTTAAGTATGAAAATTAACAAAGGGGAATAAATAAAAAATTTAGTAAGGCAGAGTTATGGTTCTTGTGCACTGCACTTCTCCTCATTGATATCTATTCACATGTAAAGTTTCCAAATCATATCTCTTTTGGCAATGGAGTTATGCTCCGGAAAAAATTTAAGTATGAAAATTAACAAAGGGGAATAACTCAAAAATTAAGTAAGGCAGAGTTATGGTTCTTGAGCACTGCATTTCTCCTAATTGATATCTATACACATCTGAAATTTCAAAGTCATAGCTTGCTTAGTTTTGAAGTTATGCTCCAGACAAACTTTTGTGACGGACTGACGGACGGACGCCCCCACGATCGCTACCTTAGGTGGTCAAAGAAGCGACCACTTAAAGGACAAAAGAATTAACGGACGGACTGACGGATTGACGGACTGACGGAGCGCAAACCATGAGTGCCCTCTGGTTTCACAAGTAGGGGACTAAAAACATCACCTACTTAATGCCAAGGAGCCAGCCCTGAGTTCAAGGTAGAATAGCCTTTTGTAATGTTCGTATGGTTTTGTTATGCGAAACTTTAACCTACCTTGAACGCAGGGGAGGTTTTCAATACTTTACTAGCAACTCTGATTTCATTTCATACCTGCATGTGTTTCATGGGTCCATTCTAACTCATGTACATGATGTTCTAAATCAAGCAATTCACTAGTTTCATACATTAACATACAAATAGGTTACATAATCCAGTTGGTTGCATTGTCGGAACTAAACAAGACAAACATGCAAATCATTCAGTTGCATTTTTCTGCAGCATGACACACATAAGACAACAAAGTAGTTTTGGATGATTCCAAATTTAACAAAATGAACAAACAATGATTTGTTTAATTTGAATCTATATGTCCTTCCGCAGAAGAATGCAACTGTTATACAATACTACAGGAGTTACGAAACATCTTCTACGGAGGATACAAAACCTGCATGACAAAACATGTTATATAATATAGCATTCATAACCTTATCCTCAACGTTCATAATTCATTCAATTAGTAAATCAGCACTTTCAATAAGACTTTTTCAGGTTCATTTTTACTTAATAGCCTTTAAGTGCCCAGTCAGTTTTCTGCTGAATATGGCGGGCATATGTGTGCCTACACCCGGATTTGAATCTGAGTCTCCGGATTAAGCATTGAGCGCGCTAACCACTAGCTCAGTGTTAAACTAGTTGATTTAGAGGAAAACCTGCCCTAAACAGTCCATCAATAAATACATCATATGTGACATTTCTTAGTGTATTTAAAATAAAATAAAATTGATTAATGGTTAGAAACCACCAAATAAATTTGCTCTATAGCTCAATGTAAATTGGCCATAGTAGGCCCCAATTTTCAACTTTTTTTAGTCTATGGCCACCTAGACCACATATATCATTGTAAAGAAGGGCATTTAAGCTTCAAAATAATGCAATAAAAAAGGGGGTCATGCATCTTCTAAGAAAGTTTTTGTCCTTCAAACATGGTCTATCCGTTTTTACTGATGTCTGGATTTATAAGTTCTGGGTTTTACCCTAGTCTACTTTCAGTTTGGTATCAATAACAAATAGCGGAATAATACAAATATTACAGTTTTACTACACCACATGCATATTTACCAACCATTTAAAATTCAATTTCATCATTCAACTCCACATTTGTCAAGAAATATCACCATTTACAGGCAAACCAAAGTTTTTTTAAGGACTACTTGAGTGTACCCAAACCAAAATGTAAGCTTGCCGCTAGCTTGTCGCAAGCTAGTGACAAGCTTGCACAAGCTAGTTTCTTTAAGAATAAGTTTGTACTAGGTAGCAATATAGCTTGCGCAAGCATGCGCAAACATTTTCCAAAACCAGCTTAAGCTTGCGCAAGCTAATGCAAGCTAGCGTGATATTTGCATGCATGCGCAAGCTTGTCAAGTTCAACACTTAGAAATTTTGTTCTTGATATGTGCATGCATTTTTCCGGAAAATGTCTAAGTCAAAAACCTGGAAAAAGTTACAAAAAACAGTATCTGTTATATTTTTTAATAAAATCATGCTGTTCAAGGATTTAAAATAACCAGAATTTTGCATAGAAGCCATATAATCATGTTATTTTGCTGAATTATATATTTTTTTAATATTGAGTTATTTATATAGAATCTACATTTTATATTTGTATATATATTACATTTGTTTTAATTATATCATAAAATTTTAAACCTACATTTGGATACAAATTGTATAGCTAGGTGACAAATAAAAATAATCACAGAAATCACATTATGCTGTAAGTCATAAGCTGCCTACTGAGGCACTGGTCCAACATCCCCTGTGAAAAAATTCATGAAGTGTTCATGAAGTGTTCATGAACAGACACATGATGTTCATGAACTTTCATGTTCATGAACTCCATGTTCATGAAGTCTCTGTCAGGTTCATGAACAAGATTTCATGAACTAATTTCATGAACTTCAAAGTTCATGAATTATTCATGTTACTTTAATGAACTTCAAAGTTCATGAATTATTCATGAACTTTGAAGTTCATGAACTTTTCACAAGATTTGACCTATTGACCTAGTTTTTGACCCCAAATGACCCAGTTTTGAACTTTGCCTCTTTGACTTTGACCCAAAGGAATATTACTGAGAAATTATTTTAAAATCAGGTAACAAATAAGAGGCTTTGTTAATGGGGCTAAAATTTGGGCCTACTTTTATAGGCCCTCATATTTCCTGAACGTGTCTCACAGTAAACAACCACTGATGGCAGCACATGGTTTATCTTCTGTTAGAAAAAATTTGTTTTTGTTTTTCCTGTTTTTAAGATGGTGAAATAAATGAACAAAACACCCAAAAGGTAAAATTTATTTGTGGTCAACTTTAATACTTGTTGTTTTAAATTTACGATGCATTAAATCAGCAGCAATGCATGTTCCAGTTTGTACTTGAAACTTTCAATATTTCGGACAAATTTTTCGGATAATGTACTGTGAGTATTTTTAAAAACTAGCGTGCGCAAGCTTGCAAGAATTTGTTAGAAATTAGCTTGCAGTACAAGCTTGCAATATAAGCTGGCGCAAGCTTGCGCATGCTAGCAAGATAAGCTGGCACAAGCTTGCGCAATAGTTCCAAATACGAGCTTGCACAAGCTTGTAAGAAACTAGCATGCGGTATAAGATTGTGCATGCATGCGCAAGCATGCGGTATAAGATTGCGCATGCTTGCGCAAGCATGCGCAATGGTTCCAAATACGAGCTTGCGCTATCCTATTTTGCAAGCTAGTGGCAAGCTTGCCGCTAGCTTAAAAATAAGCTTGCGATTTTGGTTTGGGTATCACCACTTGGTCCGCGGAGGCATTTAGTGGTTCTTTACCTAATGGGGATTTAACTACTGTATATTAGCTGTTTAAGGCAGGTGCTTGCTTAATTCATATTAGATATATACACAAAATCTTAATACAGATAAGAAGTCCACAGTGGAATTATGCACAGAGGATCAGGTTAATCAGTGTAGGTAAGCTATAATTGGCCGATGATACCACTAGTCTTTGTTTACAAATACAGTTGAAAATTAAATGCATTTTAAGTCCATTTTTGTCCGATTTTGTGCATAATTGCTTTTAAGTTGGGTGAATATAGTGCTCATTCTCAGAATGAGCGTCGAGCATTCCTCATGAAAATCGGTCAAAGAATAAGAAACTTATGGAAGTTTTTAATTTTTCATTTACATATTTTTACTTGTAGACTTAGCCAAAACATCATGTGGTATGTCCACCCTAAACATTAAGCTAGAGTTATCTTCGACGAGCTATATAATAATATTACAATATATTCTAGCATATACAATATAAATGCACTTGTTACAACATAAGCAAACTAGCATTTGACATTACAGGGATACTAAGCAGTCTATGAGCATGCAGACACATTGTAATATACCTTGGGACTACTGTCATCATCATCCTACAGGCAACAAAATAGTAATAAATTAAATACATATTGCTATATATAACATAAGTATCGACAGGAACTGGGGCCTTATTCACCAACGTTGTAAGTCTAAACACACAGACTTAGACTTTACATTGTCAAATGTTCCATACCCTCTCATGTTGTACAGATTTTGATATAGACAGTTGTAATCAGGTTATACATGTTCAGTGGATAAGAACAAATAATTATTATTATTATTATTATACCATATTTATATAGCCCTTTTTTCATGTATACACACGTTCAAAAGTGCTGTACAGTCCCGACTAATACATGTTTAAAACAATATACAATGTACATAAAATATACAAAAACATTTTTATCAACGTTATTTAGTCTCCCATCAGTTTCATATTGCCGAAACGAAATGCAACATAAAACTTAGGAGACATGGTATATAGAAATACTTTGCTACAATAAGATAGTGGTGTACAACGATTTGATTATCTGTAGGGGTATTAACTGAATGTAAACCTCAACTAGGACAAGGATAACGTCAAGTACCATTACCACATGTCCTTAACCCTTAAAGGAATAGTGATACTTCCTTTAAAAGGGGGATGACTCACAGATGACATAAAGTTACTATCATCATATGAGTTACAAAGGTCGAAGAAATAACATACTTTCTTCAAGACCTTACCATAAAGGTCGAAGAAATAACATACTTTCTTCTAGACCATACCATAAAGGTCGAAGAAATAACATACTTTCTTCTAGACCTTACCACACTTAGAAACGGGGCTCTACTTAACCCAGTAGACGGGCGTCTACTTAACCATGAACTTCAGCATGAATAAGCTATAGTAAAATAATGCGTTTTCAGGGCTTTTTTGAAGGACGGGAGTGTTTTACTGTCTCTAAGTGCTGTTGGCAGTGCATTCCAGAGTTTCGGTGCAGCAGCTGTGAAACATCTGTCACCGTAGGTCACAGTCCTCGTCCTTGGCACAACTAGAAGAACAGAATCATTTTGAGACCTTAGCTGTCTTTGTGGAGTATATACTTCCAACATACTTCTGATGTAGCCAGGCGATTTTCCATGTAGTGCTTTGAAAACATGAGTCAAAAC
The DNA here is from genome assembly GCA_963678985.1 of Spisula subtruncata. Classification (NCBI taxonomy): domain Eukaryota; kingdom Metazoa; phylum Mollusca; class Bivalvia; order Venerida; family Mactridae; genus Spisula; species Spisula subtruncata. The sequence continues at coordinate 11,676,478 of OY787676.1, forward strand.
CTTGTACTCTACTCTGTACTGTACAGGCAGCCAGTGAAGATCCTTTAGTACAGGAGTGATGTGATTGTAACGCGGTGTCCGTGTGATGAGGCGGGCAGCTGTATTTTGAATAATTTGTAGTTTATTCAGAATGATTTTCGGGGTGCCACATAATAATGAATTGCAGTAATCTAGTCTCGATGTTACTAAAGAATTAATCAGGGATTTTGTTGCATCAACAGTCAAATATTGTCTGATAAGACCTATTTGTCGGATCTGCATGAAACACGACCTTGAAACAGAGTTTACATGCTTATCCATGTCCAAATGTGAATCCAACATTGCACCAAGGTTTCTCACCATCGATGATGGTTTGATTACAGCGTCGCCAACTGTCACTGTGAGATTCTCGGCTGTGCTGGCATTCCGTTTTGGTACAAACAGGATTACCTCTGTTTTGTCAGCATTTAGTTTCAGCAAATTATCTTTCATCCAGTGCAAGATATCCTTCAGACAAGCTTCAATTCTTTGCAGAGTTTCATCCCGCGAGACACAATCTTTTGGTTTGAACGCCATATATAATTGTGAGTCATCAGCATAGAAATGATGTTGCAATTGATGTTTTCTACAGATTGCACCGACTGGTTTTGTGTACATGATGTAGTTCTTTGGACCAAGCACAGATCCCTGTGGTACGCTGTAGTTCATAAGTACAGGTTTTCAAAGCTCTCCATCTATACAGACAGTCTGGTAGCGGTCACACAAATAGGATTTCATCCACTCTAATGGCTTGCCTGTTATACCGAAATGATTTTTAAGTCTGCCTAGTAGAGTGTTGTGATCAATGGTGTCAAATGCTGCAGACAAATCCAGCATTACAAGGACCGTAGCTTTATTCTGATCTAGAGAGCAAAGGATGTCATTTTGCACACGAAGAAGAGCCGTTTCAGTAGAGTGAAATTTTCTGTATGCTGACTGACGTTCTTCGTGGAGACCATGTAGTGCTAAATGCTCTTCCAGTTGAGCATCGACTACCTTCTCAAGAACTTTGGAAATGAAGGGTAAGTTTGACACAGGTCTATAATTTTTCAGTACATTTTGATCAAGGCCTGGCTTCTTTATCAGTGGTCTTATTCTGGAGCTTTTAAAAGCATTGGGTACATGAGCACTTTTGAGTGATGCATTGAATATTCTTGTTAATAGTGGTAGTAGTTTATTCAAGCAATCCTTCAACAGCCATGTTGGTATAGGATCAAGTTCACATGATTTACTAGGTGATTTATTTATCAGTTTTCGGATTTCATCCTCTGATGTTGGAGAAAATTCGGACAGTTGCTCTTCTTCGAAAGGAGTTTCAAATTCAACACTGTCGTTTTGTTGGTTTGACTGAATACTGGTGGCTATTTCAGTACGTATTGCTTCAATTTTGTTAATGAAGAAGTCACTGAAGTCCTGTGCAAGCATTTTAGCAGGTTTACCAGTTGGTAACACAACTTCTTTTTCTTCACCCATCAGATGTTTAGTTATCTTGAATAACCCTTTCTGATCACGACCACAGGCTTCTACCTTATCTGTGTAATAGGATACTTTGGATTGTTTCAACATTTTGTTGACTACCGAACATTGATTCCTATATATTTCATGATCTATTGTCAATTTAGATTTTCGCCATTTTCGCTCAAATTTTCGTCTCAGATGTTTAGCGTCATGTAGATCTTCAGTGTACCACGGACATGAGGGTCTTAATACTATGGTTTTGGATTTTAGGGGCGCATGTTTGTCAATTAGTGATGAAAGCCCATGGGTATATACCTCAACTAGTTCATCAACGTCTGATATATGCAGTCCACTTTCCAAAATATCTGAGGATTCGATGTCTTTTTTGAATTCATTAATGTCAATAGATTTTAACTTTCTTAGATTCACTGTTTTTCTTATAGGTGCAGGTTTAGCAGCGCAAGCTTTAAAAACTACTGCAAAATGATCACGAGAGGTTTTTCCACTGTTGTCGGGTAGACCAGGATCAGATATTTCTACATGTGAGACAGAAGTGTCAGTGTCTCTTTTGATTACCACATCCAATGTGTGGCCAGCCACGTGGGTTGCCCCAGTAACGTGCTGTCGCATGCCACAAGATTCAAGAATACTTGTGAACTTTACAGTGTCTAAATTCATTAGGTTGTCAAGGTGGATGTTCAAATCCCCAACAACTATGATGTTACTTTCTGATGTTACAAGTTTGGCCAGAAAGGATGGCCATTCATTTTCCAGGAAAGTACTAGTTTAAAGGCCATTTTTACTAGTTGGTGGTGGTCTATACGCAACAGCTAGACGCAGAGAATAGTTCTTAATGGATACAGTGCATTCCATGTGTTCAAAGGTAGTAAAACCCTTATCATTAGTAGAAGTTAGTATTTGAATATCTAAAGAAGTTTTGTACACAACTGCAACTCCCCCACCACGTCCACAGCGAGGAACATGTTTTATTTTGTAACCACTAGGAACAAGCTCAGCAATGCAAGACTTATCGGAGGGTCCCCCCAGCCATGTTTCAGTTACAGCAACAATATCATAATCATTAGATGATATGTAATCTGAAAGGGCAAGACTCTTGTTTTTGACTGACCTTGGATTTATACAACACACCTTTATATAAGTTTGGCCTTTGCAAACAGTGATTGAATCGCATTTGATCTTAGTTAAATCGTGATGGTGGGAACTATTTTCGTTTTCATGATTAGTTCTGGGATTTTCAGGATTGGTGTTAGGAGATAAAGTACAAATAGGTACTATAGTAGGTATTTCTTGGGGAAGTGTCTGAATGTTTTTTAAATTTACACCATCATTCAAGTCCCATGTTCGTTTATTCTGACCCCCTCTAGTACCCCTAAACTTAAGTATTCCTAACTGTTTAAATGTTGCCAATGTATGGGTATCAGGTTTTATAGGTGATAATTTCCCAATCTCATAAAGGCTATACCTATTGTATTGTATAATCCCTGGTATACATTGGGTCATTTTTGCCTGAGGCAAATACACCTTTATATTTTCAGTTAAATATTGTACAAAATTGTAAAATATTTACACAAAACTCAAAATTTCACAAAATCTACAAACAATTACAACACAAAAATTACATAATATACAAAAAGAATACTTCCATAAACATTCACAGCAAAATCCACAGCAATCACTGCAGTATTTCTGTTGATTTAATCCAAAAATGACAGAGCACAAAATGTTGCAGCCTACACTTGGCGCATTCACACCTAATAATCAGAAATTATATATTTAATTGCAAAGAAATGGCAATGAATATAAATTTTGTAAATTTTAAGTCTGTAGGTTTCAGTCTTACAACGTTGACAATACAATACAAAACATTTTTTCAAAATGGCTGACAAATGGCAAAAGAAATGTAGAGTAAGGTCTTTGAAAGATATTTTGAGAAAGGCATATGCCGAAATGTGAATAAACGAGAATAATTCTGTTATTAATAATCAGTCGGAAACGTGAATAAAAGAGAATAAATCTGTTATTAATTATCAGTCGAAAACGCTAATAAAAGAGAATAAATCTGTTATTAATGATCAGTCGGAAACGCAAATAAAAGAGAATAAATCTGTTATTAATTATCAGTCGGAAATGCGAATAAAAGAGAATAAATCTGTTATTAATGATCAGTCGGAAACGCAAATAAAAGAGAATAAATCTGTTATTAATTATCAGTCGGAAACACGAATAAAAGAGAATAAATCTGTTATTAATTATCAGTTGGAAACGCGAATAAAAGAGAATAAATCTGTTATTAATTATCAGTCGGAAAAGCGAATAAAAGAGAATAAATCTGTTATTAATTATCAGTTGGAAACGCAAATAAAAGAGAATAAATCTGTTATTAATTATCAGTTGGAAACGCGAATAAAAGAGAATAAATTATCAGCCGGAATATCAAAGAAATTATGCCTGTTCAGCAGTATGTTATTCTTGATGACAATAACAGCTTTTCATAACAGAAGAGATAAAACAACGAAAGTAAAACAACAAATAACCAATAATTGACAAGGGCAGTAACTCTTACCTTTTTCTTCTTTTTTCCCTTAGTTTTATAGTCCACTCTTGCTATATCACGATCCATTTCTTTAGCTAACTGTGCCATCAGTCGAATCTTTTCAGCTGTAATTACAATTTTATACAATTACATAACACATTTAGCATTACGATCGAGGGCTCAGTGCAAAACTATGTTAACTACATCAAAATATAGGAGACTTTACTATAGTTTTGCACTGAACCCTCGATTAAAGATTCAGGCCCTTTTCCCTATTAATCTTTATTTAATAAAAAAAACAACAACATAATTTTCACAACCTTTTCTCCTTGCAATGGTAATGCAATTCTTAAGTATATTTATCTTGATTCAATCACGAAAAAAATGGCAAGAACAATAATTTATAATATGTGAATCATAGTGAACTTGTAAACAGAAAATAAATTAGCAAAGATAATCAATCAACTTAAGTTGTGTTGTTCCGAAACAAATGTCTGTGTGATTTTTATAATCTAAAAAAGTTGGAGAATTCTCAGCCATCATGGTCAAAAAGTTTTACAGCCACAAGAAGTTTACTTACAGTTCAACAACAGATTCTAGTATGCACCTTATGATACCTAGTGCATACTTGGATGTGGTAATAATCAAATAATATACCAGATTTGTAGCAACTTTTCATGTGACACACATGCTTAAAAGCGCTTTACATATCACTGGCTTAGAATGAGAAGATTGTTAGTACAAAATCAATATTTTGAGAAAACAATAAATAACTGTCCAAAAATTTCTCTTTACTTATGGTAAAACGAGCTGTTTCAACTTTGGTCAACATGACTTAGTTCTGATTTTCGTGAAAGTAGACTCATGGTGATGTTAATTTTAGACAAATATCATCTTGTTCGATATATGATATAACAGAGTTTAATTACCTTGTAATTTATGCATGTGATCATGTAGGGTTCCTTGTTTTGTTTTAATGAATTCTATGGAATAATTCAACTTCTCCAAATATTGTTCTGGTACACTCACTCCCTGTAATCAAACACATTTCATAATGATTAAAGGTAGTATGTGGGGTTATCCAAAAGTTTGTGGACTTTTACTCTGAAATTTTTATTTTCAGTAAAATCAGTATGAACATTAACTTACAATGACATTTATCTATTACAAACAATTACCTGGAACTATTTTTATAAAGTACCCTTTGTATCAAGAGTAACACATTGCCATAGTAACACAAAAATGCGTACTGAGCAGATTTTTTCCAGTAACGTGAGTTAATATATGTTACTGCCGATTGTTTCAGTGTTTCTTCATTTAAAAACACAAAAATGCGTATTGCAGAGTAATCTAAATTAATTAATCTTCAACTGTACAACTGAAAATATCTCAGATTCTGATTTTGGATTGCATTTGCATACAGCATTATATTTTATAAGCATATAAAAGGGGAAAAAAGGGGGACCTTGAGAAATTTTCAGATTTCGGATTGGAGATGCTTCGGATTAGGAAGTTTCTAATGTACTAATTTTTTTCAGGTTGATTGTGAAACTTGTTAGTTTTTCTAACTGATATTAATCACTCTCAACAACACATTCCTGATGTTAATCCATATCCATGACAGAGAAGCAAGTTTCCCTTTTATGCTGATCGAGCGCCTACCAAGGAAATTTCTCTGGTACCATTTTTATTACGTATTTGATATGACGCGGGCTGGATTTAACCTGGGACCTCCCTCACTCGAAGCGGATGTTCAACCACTAGGATATCGATGAGGCTAAAACAATTTTAACAACACTATTACTTACCTCCCTTCTCGGAGTTTGAGCATGTGTTATAACTGTCATATCTTTGAGCATGTTGAGTTCATGCTCAGATAACTGAGCAGGTGGTAAATGTACAATACCACCTGGTTCTTGCTCCCGGGAATATCTCGGTGTCTGTACATTGGTTGCACTATTGAAGATACGCTCATAGAATGGAAGTCTGTCTGGGCTGCAAGATACAGTAAATATAAACATATATCAACAAACATTTGACTACACGTCTAATTTTCTTTTTGCTCATATCTTTAACATAGTCACCTGACATTAAAAATAAGTTTAGAAAAAATTTAATATTTGACAACAAAATGAAAATTAAATCTGATGCATTATCCCAGTTTTTTGTAAAGAGGCAAGTAACTTTATAAGAAATATAATATACAACAAATGCATTATTAAAGAACGCCAGATAAATAACATTTGAAACTGTTATATAAAACAGAAATATACACTTGAATAATGATAATTGGGTATCAAGTGTTTTATTATAAATATTGTTCATATTACTTACTTGATAATACAATATTTTGCTAAGAAATCGAGCGGATCAGCAAGCTGTTGTAATTCCTGTGAAGTGACCGGTGCTTCTGCAACCTTTCGTCTTTTTGATGGCTGACGAGTTTTTCTGTAAAGAAAAAGTATCAATAACTGTAAAATCATTAATTTTCATGGGGAATTAAATTTCATGGATTTCGTAGTCCACCTTCGAACACGAAATTAAATCCCATAGAACAATAATTTTACCCTTGTGTATTCATTACCTGAAATGCAAAATTCACAAATAAATGTCCAATCGAAACCATGAAAATTCATCCCATCAAAATTAAAGGATTTTACAGTATGCCAAAAATTCATATAGATGATCGTTAAATGGTGAGATTAACTGCATTCAATAGAAGCCTCGTTCATTAAAACAAGCGCACTGCCATACAAGTGCTGGATGCTCATCTTTCTCCTTCTTAATAGTACCCTTGATCATCTGTGATAGAAAATTCTAAGAGTAACAAGGGCAGATAAGTTAGATAACTCAATATATATAGGTCACATGGTTATCAATCTTGTCTTTATGGACCCCCCTTGTGATTGTGAATACATATGTTGAGTTCAAGTGGATACCTTTGATAGTATTTGAGAAAATGACAATAAACTTAACCAACGCAGACGCACACGATCACGTTACGACAACTAAGCTTAACGTTTTCTTTAAAAAAGCTCGCTAACAAACTTCAATGTAGGTAAATCTTACATTTTTGGACCAAATCGATACTTACATTTTTGGACCAAATTGATACTTACATTTTTGGACCAAGTTTAGGTGGAGGGGGCAGTTTCTTCTTCTGTTCAGGTAAATCTGGGGTCACTTCTATCAATTTTCTCTCCTTCTTGCTACTCTTTACTTCATTCTGAAATATATAGGTTTGTGCATACATGTATACAGAAACTGAATTTCTTAACAATCTATAATCTTAAATTATAATTTTTTCAAATAAAGTGTATTGTGTTTCCAAACCAAATAGAGATGAACTGGTTGGTTACATATAGGTAGATATGTGTATCAGTGCTGTACACTAGGTATGTTAAAGGACCAAGGAGTCTTTTCAAAGGACTAGGGAAGCACACCCCAATCCTTGTATCACACAAAGATTCTGTCCATTTCATCAAAGCCGAAGGTCAATAGGCAATTAGGTAGGGAAAATCCTATGACAACAAATTTATGACTATCTTTGTTGAGCACAAACAAACAAACCTACTGAGAGTCTTGTATATTTTAAATCAACCAACAAAATGAAAAATACTAGTAAACAAAAGCGAGCCAAAGTCTTACATGTATTTCCTGGAATTCTGGTAGATCTGGTACTTCTATGGGAGGTAACCTTGGTAACGAAGGTTCTCTAACAAAACTTATCTCCCTTGATTCAACTTTCTCCTCTTCAATTGGAGGTGGAGTTGGTGTCGGTTCTGGCTCAAATATAGGTGTAGGTGTACGGGGCTGAAAAATATGTCATATTAAAAACAAGAAAAAAAACTGTCAGAAATTTACGCTTTACTTTTGAAAAGTTAATAATATGGGCTCTTATAGAGAGGTTGTTGCTCTACAGAGGTTAAATTATAACAAAAATAGGCTGAGGGAAATTTTGAAGGTGTTATTATAGAGATGTTGTGGCTCTACAGAGGGCAGCCAAGGAGAGGTTGTTCTATACTTTGAATACTGTAAAATTATTAATTTTCGTGTATTTCGTGGTTTTCCTTTTAACCACACAATTAAACCCAATCGAACAAATATTTTAACTCTTTTATTTATCACCTGAAATGCAAAATCCACGAATAAACATCCCATCGAAACGGTCTTTTTTACCAAAACCACAAAATTTTGTCCCATCGAAATTAAATGTTTTTACCTTTGGCTCTGGAGGTGGCTTTAGTTTCTTCTCTTTCTTTATTATCTCCCTTTTCGGTTTTGGTGGTTCTACTCTCGGTGGTGGCGGTGAGACAGGAGGCGGGGGTTTCTCAGCTAAATATGCAATATTACATTAAACTTTATATATGCAACATGTATATCATTCAACCTAAATAGTCATATTTATGTCAGTAGAATTATTTCAGCATAAAATAATTGAAGTGTAAAAGTCATTATTATCTTTTTATCACAAATATATGTAAATCTTTGTATAATATATTTGTCAAATAAAATTCATATGAATACATTAAAATTTTGTTATCTTGAGGAGTAATCGGGACAGGTTAAATGCCTGAGATAAACAGGGCACTCGAATTATTAAAAGGCATGTATTGATAATATAAACAAATACTATTTTAAAACTAGCTCGAGATAGGCTGGGTGCTCGTGGTATTGATGCTTGTCATATCAAAGTTTTACTGTATGTAAAGAAATCTAAATAAAATACCCAAGAGGGCAAGATTAACTGCTGAAGACAAACAGGCAAATGACAATGCTATTGTAATTTGTATCTAAAGCAATAAATTCTATTGATCACTATGAGCATATTTAAGTGTATATCATAAACTATCAATAAATAATAAGTAGAAAACCTGAAAAGGTATGGAATTCTAAAAACTATGTTATATAGAAAAATAAACATGAATCTAGCTAAAACTATAAATCTACAAAAAGTCAATGGATAACTTGTAAAAATTGAAATATCAATTAATTCCAGATGGTATAGATTTCTGTTGTTTTAAAGTATGTTTAAGTATATTAAAGTATGGATAATTCATCAGCTTGGTTACCCATGTTTACCTGTACTTTCCTGGTTACCTCTGTGTAAATAAAATGTTGAGGATGAGTTGTTTGTGCTATGTGAAGATATTTTTAAAAAGTCTACAGCCGGAGTTGATGGTCGTCCTTGGTTTATCTGTTGACCTTCATTTGCCAGTTGATCTTGATTCATCTGTTGATCTTGATTTATCTGTTGATCTTGATTTATCTGTTGACCTTCATTTGTCTCCTGACCTTGATCAATATTTTGACCTTCATTTATCTTTTGACCTTCATTTGCCTGTTGACCTTGATTATTTGTTTGACATTCATTTGTCTGGTGACCTTGATTAATCTTTTGACCTTCATTTGTCTGGTGATCTTGATTAATCTGTTGACCTTCATTTGTCTGATGGCCGTGATTAATCTGCTGAGCTTGATTTGCCTCTTGACCTTGATTTGCCTGTTGACCTAGATTTTCCTGTTGACCTTCAGCTGTGTGACCATTGTTCGTTGGTTTGCCTTCATTTGTCTGCACACTTACATCCTTCCGCTGACCTTTAATCGCCTGCAGATGTTTCTTTGTTTGCTCATTATTTAGACTTTGTTTATTTGTTAAGTTTTTATTATAACCTTTATTTGTAACATTATTGCCAGTTCCTTGGTGTTTATTATGTGAACAAAAGTCTTCAAACATAAATCTTTTCACTCTGCCTTTTTGGGCTGAAGGAGTTAATGGAAATTTGAATTCAGTATTCAGCAATCCGATTGGTTGTGGTGTTGTTTTCCTGGACTGTGATTGGTTGTTAGTGTCAGCTGCATGCAAACAAGCAAACAAAGCAAAGCAAAACAAGGTTAGTTCAAGCAAAAGCAGGGAAAGCAAGCAAAGGGAAAAACAGCAACCAAACACTGTAACAATAGATTAATTGCTAGTAGATTAGACCTACATTTGTATCATAACATCAAATCATTATACTTAAGGTGGGAGGCAGACATTTCCTTCAAAAGAATGAAAATCTGCAATATTAATGCCGTTCCTACGAAATAAGTAATAAGTTTCAGTTCTAAATCATTTTTAAAAATAATTCATATAAAACGTTGCAAGCGAAATATCAGTCAAAGTCATAATTATCTTTTTATTACTAGATATCAAATTGTTTACCATAGTAGTTTGAATCTTCCCCTTCACCTTTTCAAGATAAAGTTTAATGATAATCTAGCAATTAAACTACAAAAGTATAAAACAAAAGAATAATTAATAAAAATAAAGAAGAATAAAACTACAAAGCTATAAGGCTAACTATGTCTAAGAGATATTGAGTGACAAATATTTTGATATGTTGCCAAGTTTCATAAAGAAAAGGGAAAAACTATGATGGAAATGCACACAATTTTAACAGACACTAATACTGGAAAACGGAAGAAGAGCGCCACCAAAATAAATGTGACTAGACTAGTGAGCAAAGGGAGACAGACAAGCAACATAGACAGCTTCACAATATTGTTTGTTCCTGTTTGTTGCTAAGAGAGAATTGGATCCAGTTTGGCCTCCAACAGCATGTTCTTTTAATATATGCCACCATTTGAACTTTGAATAAAATCGCCCCTGCCTACTTTTACATCAAACTTATTTTAGCCCTTATACGAGGGTCATTCAAAAAATACGTAGACAACCTTGATTGTTTAACTATTTATCGTCCGATTTTCATCAAAATTGGTAGAAATCAGGTTTTTCCGGTTATGAATTCAGTGCGTATTTTTATCATGAAAAATATATGTTATGTTCGAAAATATGGTTGTTATAGCAACGCGAAATTGAACGCACGGGGTAACCCATCGATTTATCCCGTATACAATTGGTGTTGATTTCTTCACCCCGTCATTATCTTTAACGGTTGCGAAACCTTTATAGAATTGATGTGTGTATCGTTTGAGACTATATAGTTCTGTGTTTAAAATGATGATGTCGTAATTAACAGGGATACAGAGGTATTGGTTATCATACAAAGTCACTCTTAAAAGCAAAAATAAAACGTGACATCGCGTTAAACCACGGGGGAATGCGTAATCCTGCAATTATGTGTTGCGCTTGGTATAAACAGTTCTTAAACACACATACTTACTTGAACAGTGGCTGAAAATTGGTGATTTCACCTAGAGGAAGTACCATTACATCATGTAAAACATACAGTGCCGGGGTTGTATATATTTCTTGATTTAATCAGCTTAAACATGTACCATGGAGTTCCAAATTTCGCTTTTCAGGACGTCAAGACTTTGATATTGGCGCGATTTGGGTACGTGAGTGTAAAACTCGAAACAACAAATGAAATAATGAATGCTATTTGTTGTGTTTTTGTAAGTTTAATCCGCCAGTGTGAATTTGTCATTATACAGAATAGTTGGAGTTGTACAATGAGTATTATAGTGATAATTTAGAAGATGTTGTGAGGTTACCGAAACATATGACGTCAACAACGACGTCTGGACTTGCCCCGTGGTCACTATTGGTGCAATGCATAAAACATGATCCTTACTTAACCGTCGGTCCGATTTCTATGAAACTTTTGGATTTTGTCGAATGAAGGTGGTGCTGCACCAAAATAAATAATTATGGATTTATCTGAAAAAATAAACTAGCAAATTGATTTGTCTACATATTTTTTGAATGCCCCTCGTACTAAAAGTTTCTAAGCAAGGGTGACAAAATGTAGCTGGAATAACGCTACAACTAGGAGCCCTTTGCCTTACCAAATTGCTACCAAGTGCTATTGAATATGTTACTACATCTATGCAACATTGCGCTAACAAGTATTAAAGCTGACAGTATGCTGTTTCTCAGCTTTTTGCTAGGTGAGTTCAACTGAGTGCTGGTCATGAGCAATGAACCGCTTTGGGTGCGCTTTGCTCAAAAACAGTCTGCTTGCCAACAGCACAGGTCGGTGGTGTACATTTGTTTTGCTACATCTGCTATGTAGTGCTTTAAGCAAGCCATTTCCTAGCATAGCACTATTGCGAGATCAGTAGCACTTTGGTTAGGCAATGGCCAGTAGATCTACAATAACTCAAGCAAAGCACATCAAATCAAACTACAAACAGTGGTATGTTTTTGTTACAAGGGTTGCTATGGTAACTTACGTGTAGGTGTGACAACCCTCAGCTGTAGAGGGGTATTAGCTCTCTCTGATAAACCTAAAAAAAATAAAACAATCATAAAATAATACAAATCTTCATTTATCAGTGAAATGGTTCATTTGTATTTAATGCCTTTGGAGAGTAGAGGCATAGATATAGGGGGCATGCATTGAGAAATTGATTTGATATAATATATTAGTCAACGCAGGATCAAGGCCATTCAGCTTTTCAAGCCGTATAGCTGGTTATTTCTGGGGGGTGGAAATTTCTGCCATTCTGCGGTCCAAGATCAATTCGCAGAATTAAATCTACGCAGAATTTTATCATTTGTAGAAAATTATTCGCGCAGAATATTATCTTCACTAGATAAAAATCGAGGGGTATTCACAAGTTAACTTGATTATTGTTTCAAAGTATAGTTTAATGCAGTTTGTCTAGTGTTACAAAGGTGTTTATAATTTGAGCGAGCATTGTGTGTACATGTATAATGATAATTAAGTCATAGTATGATCCACAGTTTGGACTGTAATAATTAATAACTATGTACATAGATCAGACTGCCGATGAAACTGGTGTATGTCAATTCTTACCATTTAGCAAACCGCAGAAATTAATCTTGCCATTTTGTGAATCAGCAGAAATTATAAACAGCAGAAATAAACACACCCATTTTTGGGGCAAAAACGCAAAATATTACACCCGCAGAAATAACCAGCTATACGGTAATTCAGAAACTAAGAAATTTATTCCCTTATTATAGCTGAAACTAGGAGACTGGATATAATTTTCTTGTTCAATTGGACATTGGGCCGTGTAATGGTGGTTATGTAACATTTTTTATATATTTTCTGTGCTTTGCTATTAAGGTTGAGTGCTGCCTTCCCTGTCTGGTTTTCAATCATTATTATGCACCAGTACTTAATTTGTCAAAGCAAGTATAACCCACAATGCTCTGCTTTATACAGGTGTATGAATGGGGTTACCAGAGAGGTTCAAAAGACAAGTGTATCTGTCAACTTGTGGCTCCATGTCTTTGGGGGCATATACTCAGCTGAACAGACAGTGTCTACATAATGATGTCATAATTGTGATGTCATGAAATTACACTGGTAGTTTTTTGAGTCTATGACCCTCTATTACACGACATGTGTTTTGAAGCAATTCCATATTCCAACAAATTGCAGATAAGTCACAATATACCGTTGCCAATTATCTAATGATAAAGTTTATTTGACTTAATTTGAAGCCGCACAGATTTTCTAACCAGAGATACCAGTTAAGTTAACCAACTACTACCGACAACTTTAATCAGTTTAATATTTGAGGTGAGATTTCTGCTTGCGATGCTTCAGGAGAGCAGGTCCAGGTTAATTTTGTTCACACTATAATTATAATCAATATCGCAGATATCTGCAACTGTTTATCGCTGATTGATAAATTGATCAAGCTTCAGAACGGATATTTAATGTAATTTAACTATCAGATTACACGGAGAAATAACAAGATATAAAATGTTTATGGGGCAATCAGGAAGACATTAATCTGTTATTAAAACAGATAGTTCCATCATAGAGTTTTATTATATCAATATTGATCCTAATATTCTAGGATTCACCTGTCCATTCATTTTCTGTTGGGTTCAGTTGTAGTGCATGGCCATTCAGATTTGTCCCTACCTAATTGGTCAATGAGTTCAAGGGATTAGACAGAAAGTTTGAGTGATACAAGGAATCTAGGCATGCTGCCCTAGCTCTTACAGAATATACAGACTCCTAGGTTCTTTACCATGCAAGGTGTTTGGAATGGACGATGGCAAAACTACGTCAGGGTTTCATACCAGTTCATCTCTAGTACAGTGACCCAGTCTAGATTCAAGCAATCTCTTTATGAATAAGTAGCCAAAGGGAGCGTTCTCCTTTCAAACTTTTATTTCATTTACGTTTGCCAAAATTAAGGTCCATTTTCAATAATTTTCAACCTCCATAAATCTTGTTTATTATATTGAATGTGATAGTTTACCTTTATATAAAAGGATCTATAAATTCACTGATCTATTAATATTGATAAATGATGACCATAGTGATAAGGAAGATTATTGTTTACTTACTTTTAATATTTTTAACAGCCCAATAGCAGTTATGAACTTATCAATTTACCGGTAGCTCTACATTGACCACAGCATATCAACCTAACTAACCACTGTACAACTTAATTTGGGAGACTTTGACACACTTCAACTTGCATGACTTATTGAGATAACCAGAAGTTGACTCGTTTAATGAATATTTATATCTTGTTTAAAAGGGGATTTCATCTAGTATTAATAGATATTTAAATTTTCAGTTAATATACAGCAACCAGTTGAGTCTTGACTGAAACATTCTCCTGAAAATATTTGTCAACCTTTTAAATGGAATGCTGAGCATAGCCTTTATTTGCCAGTCAGCTTTCTGCTGAAATATGGCAGGCATATGAGTTCCTTCACTTGGATTGGACCCAGGTCACCGGATAAAGCGGCTAGCACACTTTCCACTGAGCTATGGAGTAACTCAGCTACTCAATACTGCAAGAAACGGAAAAATTTTCCAACGCTAGTATATACCTCTGGACAAGGTTCGGTTAGTCGCCCCACTTCCAAGCCGTCTTTGTCGGTGTAAGAATTCCTGTGTTAACCTATCACGGGTGGAGAATTTAGTGGAGTCACGCCTATAACCATAATGTTCTTCATGTGGGGATTTAACAGATAAAATCTGAATAGACCCTTCTATTGTCCCCTCTGTCTGTAACTCCTCACCAAACTGAGATATCAGACTGGGACCCCTCGAGAGTTGGGATATCGTAAAACTAGGTTGTCGGGACAATGACTCTCCGACATGCGCCATGATTCCTGTACACTTTGTTTCAATTTTAAGTAGTTAAAATCAACAAAATTAAAGTTTTAACACAAATCCATAATAATTTGCATGATAAAATCCATGAATAAAAAGTTTATAATGCAAGGCAAATGAATGAACAGAGGGTCTTTGCAAGATCCATGAACATGCAATATTACCACAAATTATCCACAAAAAGAAATATTCAATGTGAAACCATTGATACTAGTATTGTTCATGATTGTAAATCCAAGAATTATTATCTAAAATAAATATCCAGTTATTATTAATAAATTCATTCGATCATGCAAGTATTAATTCCATGAACAAATTAATTCCATGAACAAATTAATTCCATGAACAAATTAACTCCCTGAATGAATGTATTTCTATGACACCAAATTATGACCATCAGACTAAATATCCAGTTATGATGTTAATCCGATGGAAAATAAACAACATCCTCCACAAATGATGGTTTTCAGCACATTCAATTTACATATGGCCGTTACATGTTACAATCACTTGACCAATAGTAGAAAGTGTGGTCAAAGTATACAATACTAAATTAAGGTTACATTAATGTAATAATTTGTAGCATCCAGTATTTCTTTAAGATCAGTTATGGTATAAACATTATTATTAAAATCACTATAAATATCCCTTGATTCAATGTCAAATATAGGTGTATTGCCCATGGCTGACAAATAATGTATACCCAGTATTTAAACAATTTTAAAAGGGGTTATAAAAATATTGGAAAATTTAGCATTAAAATCATCACAATCATTTATCACGTTTTAAAACTAAAACCAAATGGTTTGAAAGTTGATCCCATAATGCATCGTAATCTCGTGAAAAATAAACATGGAATTTCAGTAATCCATCATCTTGCACGTGAACGATATCGATAAAACACTATCGGTGAATTTTCAAAATCGTGCAAACAATCTTGGACATATATTCCACACTAATTACACTTCAAAGAACAATTAACTGTCATAGACTTTTGTAAAATACTAGTAATGATGAACTTCATATTAAACAAGTCACCGGCATGAAATAGCATTTCTGTTAAAATTTGGAACTACAACTTAAAGCAGATATCCCATATCTTGTGTGTAAACTCAATATAGATACCTTTCTGAGTGACTTACTGTACAATCATTTAATTTCGATGGGACAAAATAACATGGTTTTGGCAAAAAAGACCATTTCGATAGGACCTTAATTTGTGAATTCTACATTTCAGGTAGTAAATACAAGGGTCAAAACTATTGTTTGATGGGATTTTATTTTGTGGTTGAAGGTGAATATAATTATACTGTAAAGTTATTATTTTAAGCAAGGAAAATAGTTTAGTTTATACTAATTTATTTAAGGTTGATCGCAAAACAAGTTTTTCCAACTTATATTAATCACTCTCGACACCTCATTTCTGATGGTATCCATTGCCACGAGGGTATGAAAGAAGAGAAGCCAGTTTCCCTTATATGCTGAGCCTCTTCCGCATTTTAACGAAATATCCTGCAGTTCCAATGCTGATCTCACTCAAAGGTGTCTGCAAAACTTAGCATGTATGATACATTGAATATATTAATTATTTACCCACAGATCAATTAATAGTATTAGTGTTTGAACGTAAATTCTTACAGAATGTTTATATAGCAAGTAAGAACTTTTTGTATTGACCACTTTAATGATTATTTGTATTAACAAACATATAATTCTGTAATATCCATGTCCTTATATCTCACAGTCAGAAACAATATATGAACTTTAACCAGTAGTTTCCATTGACCAAAGTAAATATTTTCTTACGAATTATTCAGATTGTTTTAGCTTTTAATATAAAGAAATATATTATACTTTTTTGTACTAGTATAATGTCTCCTAAGTTCACTGGCTAGTGCCCTTACTGTCGTATATATGTCTGCCATATTTCAGTAAAAATAAACCAAATAAAGACTATGCTCGGTATTTTTGAAAAGTATGACTATTCACGTCACAGACTCTTTACACATTATCTGTCTGTGATCAAGGCTCAATGTCTTCAGTAGTGTCAGTATGTTAGTTCACGCCACATTGGATTGTCATACAATATGGTTAACATCTATTGTTCCTACATTGTGCGGTCAAATATTGTGTGAACATCCTGACACAATAGCACACATTATTTTATAACCAAATAATCAAACTGGTCTAAAGGTGTCGTCAGTAGATATTCAACAACATTTTTATTTTAATCATGAACATAATTTACATTCCATAATAATTATATGTTTAGAAAAATAGCTACAGTGACTGTAAAGTCATTATTACTACAGTCCTTTCAAAGTTAAATGAGAATGGTTGTAAATATACTATCGTCTGGCAGGTAAACAATGTTTATCTAGTTTTATAACTGGGTATACCCAAGTTAACGATATTCACAGCTATTAGTTCCCTCATTAGTATTACTTATTGAATCGACTATGACGGGAACTATTTTTCATTTATTTTGATAATGTACAGTAATTGGTACTGGACCACTTAGTCCCATGACTATTTAATTGACCGCCGAGATACATCATAACATTGCGTCCTTTTTTCCGTCATAAAAATTAACAGTGTATAAACAAGTCAACTTGTCGTTATTGCAATAAGTCATACACATTTAATTTTACAGTCTCCCAATAAGTCATACACATTTAATTTTACAGTCTCCCAATAAGTCATACACATTTAATTTTACAGTGTCCCAATAAGTCATACACATTTAATTTTACAGTCTCCCAATAAGTCATACACATTTAATTTTACAGTCTCCCAATAAGTCATACAGGAACCAGAAATCACAAATGCTTTTGCTCACAACAAATCATACAAATTAAATCATATAGTCTTCCAATAAGTTTTACAGTGATTCTGTTTATACGCTATGAAACATGTTCGTGCATAAACTGATAAACATAATCATCAAAGAAGAAGGTCAATATAGAACTGATGGCATTAGATATTAAAGTTAAAGTAAAGAAAGGTTATTAAATTAATAGTTTAGAATTGACCTGGATGTGTCCCAAATTACATAATGACATGAAGTACAGTTATGGCATGCTATATGTTGGTGACCATGCAATAATTTCATGGATAAATTGACCACAAAAATCTAATCTTCTCGGCTACAGTCCTTTTGAAGTCAAATGATAACAGTTGTAAATATACTATCGTTCGGCAGGTAAACTATGTTTATCTAGGTTTAACTTAACGCTTTTCACGGCTATTCTTTCGAATGGGATAGTTCCCTCATAAGTATTACTTATTGAATCGGCTATGCATCAATGATTATGAATTATTTTTACTTGTGACATTTGAATTAATAATAATTACTGCTTAAAATTGCCCATTAAAAAAATCCATGAAATTTAATACGCACAAGCACCAATGAATTGACAGTACCAAACCTTGGCAGTTATACAGTTAGTACTTTTAAGGCACATCATAGAGGGTGGTTCCATTTTACAGCATTATGTTACAGGTTCATTGGTTCAAATATACTATCATATCCAATTAAGTCACCAATTCACAGCTAGCAAGAGTCAAAAGGAGAGTTTATTTGTGTATGGTTTTTAGTAAGCTGTGAGTCGCCATAAGAAAATAAGGTCAATCAATGTAACAAAGGGCCATAACTCTGGTAAAAATTGCTGCAGCAATAACTCCATTCTTTACAGTCAACTACACATCTAGGTTGTTAATCTGTGAAATTTTGAAGAAATTTTGCCCTATGGTTTGTGAGGAGTTCAATATCAAGATTTGCCTTATGTACATACAGACAGACAGACAGACAGCACCAATCCTATATGCCCCCCACTTATAAATAAGTGAGGGGGGGGGGGCACAAAAAATGCCACAAAACTACAGTAAACATGGGAGGTAATTAGAATACCATATATAATACATACCCATATCTGGTGTAAGAGTTTCCTCCCTTACTGGTTCTAACTCCGACTTATTAGTGCCAGTATCTGAAATATTACCAAACAGAATCATCAATTAATGTCCTATCAACTGTTATTGTTAAAAAGTTATTCAGAGCTTTTGTACGCAACATCACAAACATTATTCAAACGTCAAATCTAAGATATTTTGCTAAAGCCTATTTATTTATTACTTAAAAGCGAATCATTAAAAAAATCATCTTTTCTCAATTTTATAGCTTTTTCAAAACCTTTTTTCACATAGTAATTATCTAATGTCAGAAAAAGACTTCCTGAAGAATGGCTCATATAAATGTATAAATTATATCATAATAATTATTGCTGTACAATTTGGGGGAACTGCAGCAATGAGCTGCTCTCTGAAGTCATCAAGTTTCAAAAAAGAGCTGCTAGAATAATCCTAGACAAAAGTTTTGACACACCCTCAAGTGAATTATTCAAAGAACTAAATTGGATGACCTTTGACCAACGTATAAAATACAAAAAAGCAATTCTCATGTATAAATCTATAAAGGAACCAACCTTTCCAGTGTATATGGTAAATAAATTCCAAACATTAAATGATAGACATAACCTAAATCTTAGATCCGTACAAGATGAAAAACTCATTATACCAAAACCTAAAACAGAATTCTTCAGAAAATCTCTCACTTACTCAGTTCCAAAAATATGGAATGACATACCTATATATATCAGAAATGCGGATAGCCAGAATAAGTTTCAATCTGCTTATATCAAATGGCAATTCTCTAATTAAAATAACAGTTATTCAAGTTCTTAAAGGTAATTACTCCTGTAAAATATGATTTTGTAGATACTCCATAGCTATCCATTGTACTATTTGATACAGCATACTGTTTTATGTTTTTAACTATGTATCATATATTGTCTCTTTTGCATGATGTATCATATATTGTTTCTTTTCCATATTGAATTGTCAAGAACTGAATATTGCTTCATGAAAAACCATTCATGATCATAAATTAATTAATTTCTTGAACAAATCTGATTCTTGTTAATTTGATGTTTATGTATATAATGTTATCTATGTTTATTGTATATTCTTATGTAATTTGCAAATGTTGAGGCCCACATGGAAGATCGGGAAACTGAATGTGTCAGCCTCGTTAAATAAAGACGTTACTTACTTACTTACTTACTTACTTACTAAAATCAAAACTAATAATGACATAGTTATAAATATTGAAATCTAGTACAAAAATGTTTTATAAAAGTGAGTTTAATTTTGTTGATTAGCATAGCTAAACTTACGAATCTTTTTCACATTGATGTACAAGTAATAAATGGAAACCTCATTTAAGTATACTATAATAAACAATATATGGCAAAAATGAATCAACGTAATAAATCATAACAATTACAATAAATACACGCATACATTTGTATAACAAAGACCATGCAAATAATAAGAGTTTAAAAACAAAAATATGTATCGAAATTGTACCTTAGAAAAAAGCAAATCTGGAAAAGAAAATGCATGCAAACAATTTTTTTCAAACAAACAAAATGTGGAGAACTACCATTAAGCCATTTTTTTGAAAACTGATAGGGTTTTTAATATTACCGGGTAAGTATTTGAAACTAATTAAATAGATAGGAAGTTAATCAATCATGAAGTGAAATATAAGAGAAACAAGAGGGCCATGATGGCCCTATATCGCTCACCTGATTATAAATGAAGCCCTGCACAATTTAGACTAACAAAGGTAGAGCGTAAATATAGAAACTGGTGACCCCCGGGGCGGGGTCAATTTTGACCTCAGGGGCATAATTTGAACAATCTTGGTAGGGGACCACTAGATGATGCTACATACCATATATCAAAGCTCTAGGCATTGTAGTTATAGAGAAGAAGATTTTTATATGTTTTCCCTATATAAGTCTATGTAAAACGGTGACCCCCGGGGCGGGGCCAATTTTGACCTCAGGGGCATAATATGAACAATCTTTGTAGGGGACCACTAGATGATGCTACATACCAAATATCAAAGCTCTAGGCATTGTAGTTTTAGAGAAGAAGATTTTTATATGTTTTCCCTATATAAGTCTATGTAAAACGGTAACCCCCGGGGCGGGGCCAATTTTGACCTCAGGGGCATAATATGAACAATCTTGGTAGGGGACCACTAGATGATGCTACATACCAAATATCAAAGCTCTAGGCATTGTAGTTTTAGAGTAGAAGATTTTTATATGTTTTCCCTATATAAGTCTATATAAAACGGTGACCCCGGGGCGGGGCCAATTTTGACCCCAGGGGCATAATATGAACAATCTTGGTAGGGGACCACTAGATGATGCTACATACCAAATATCAAAGCTGTAGGCATTGTAGTTTTAGAGAAGAAGATTTTTATATGTTTTCCCTATATAAGTATATGTAAAACGGTGACCCCCGGGCCGGGGCCAATTTTGATCCCAGGGTCATAATTTGAGCAATCTTGGTAGGGGACCACTAGATGATACTACATACCAAATATCAAAGTGGTAGGCATTGTAGTTTTAGAGGAGAAGATTTTTATATGTTTTCCCTATATAAGTCTATGTAAAACGGTGACCCCCGGGGCGGGGCCAATTTTGACCCCAGAGCCATAATTTGAACAATCTTGGTAGGGGACCACTAGATGATGCTACATACCAAATATCAAAGCTCTAGGCATTGTAGTTTTAGAGAAGAAGATTTTTATATGTTTTCCCTATATAAGTCTATGTAAAACGGTGACCCCGGGGGCGGGGCCAAGTCTTAATTATACCAGAAATCTATACCTTTCATCGTTAAATGCATGTCTTTCATGTGACAGCAGTAGATATTACAGTCAAACACATTATGTTAAAACCTCATCGGAATAAACCAGCCACCTGTGTAAAGCAACCAATATCTTTCATTGAAGTTCAATTGACCAACCATTTTTTACAATTTTACATTTAGTATTACACCTGTACTATACAGTCCCCCTCATAGAAGCATGGGTAAAAGTTTAAAATGTTCAAAATACTGAAAACTACTTGACAATATACAGAACTGGATGCTTTCATATAAATAACATAGGGCAGTTATTTCTAAAAATACTGAAATCATTATATAGTCTGAAAATTGTTACCCATGTAGAAGCACAAAAGCCCTGAAAGGGATTCAATGTCTAGAAGAGTTTATTTTCATTAGTAAGGTTGCATAAGACTATAATTACAGCTTAATAATTGTTTAATAGTTTGTAAACATACAATCACTGTAAACGATGATAACCCTAATATCCACATTCTGCATTTAATTTAAATTAAAGCCTCAAAGCTGCTAACAAGTACACATTTCGTAGTTCTACAACTAAAATATAGTAAGAGAGACAACTCTTACATGATCACAACCAGTATAATTACAGAGTACACTCCCTTTGATAAAATGAAAAACAAGGTTTTTCTATTACTTGACCTAGTAGCCTGATTTTTGACCTCAGATGACCCAACATCGAACTTGACCTAGATTTTGTTAAGATGATCATTGTGACCAAGTTTCATAAAGATTAGGCCAAAATTGTGACCGCTAGAGAGGACACAACCCAATTGTTGACGGACAGACGGACGGACGGACGGACGGACGACGGACGAAGAGTGATCACAAAAGCTCACTCTGTCACTTTGTGACAGGTGAGCTAAAAAACTAGCAATAAATTTATAATGGTTTATCAAAGAGTTTTATGTAGTCCTCCACAGTAATATGTATATGTCTTCAGCATGCATTAAAACAAATAATGTAGGGAAACAAACATGTACAATTCATGCAAACATCAGCAAATATATCAATATTCAAAATAAATATCTACTGTAAAATCATTATTTTTGTGGGGGATTAAATTTTGTGGACTTCGTGGTTGACCTTCTACCACAAGATTAAATCCCATCAAGCACTTATTTCGATTCCTTGTAACTATAACCTGAAATGCAAATCCACAACTTAATGTCCCATCGAAATAGTCCTTTTAACCAAAACCACGAAATTTTGTCCCATCAAAATTAAATGATTTTACAGTTATTTGTCAAACCTGTATTACAGTAGTGATCACCTCAATTAATCAACCACCTGTCCTAAACAGTCAACACGATTAAATCCCAAATAGACACAATTACATAGGAAACAACTGTATTAAACATCCACCTGTTTTAGCAGCCCAGACAATGTCGTCTTTCTCTGGCAACTAAAATGCCAGATAACTGAAGTCTATAAAACAATACAATGAAATAACAGAATAATATTGTTGGTAAAAACATCAAATATTACCTTCCTAATTTGTTTAAGTATATTATTCCAACTTTTATATCTTACAAAAATTGCGTCAAAATATTTCAGAACAGTTTAATGAAACTTTCTTTAATTAATTTAAATCTTCATTCACGCTTCAAAAAAAATTATAAACTTAAAAATAATTATCTTTGTAGCCTAGTTTGTATTTGTTGTGTTAACTCACCGAGAAATATACATAAAGGATTTTAACAATGGAACGATCGCAACCACCTTTCACCTGACAGAGTTTTCTAAATAGTAGGTTTGATCAAATTTCTTTTTAAATGTTTAAGTTAAATGCATGTAGATAGACTATCTGTTGCTAGATTGGAAAAACAAATACTAATTCAAATAGTCAGTTTAAGTGTAAACAAATGTGTCTGCGTACATGTTGAAATTAAACGGTCGAAACTATCTCCAAAGATTTCCCAATGTGGTTTATGAATGGACCGCAAACTTTACAGCCGAAGATGTAAATACTAAAAAAATGGTAATTCAATATTTAGATAAGTTTATTTCCTGTTTCATCATTGAATACTAAAAATAACAATACAAATCATTTTATTCCACATTGTAAAAAAATTGTTATCATAAACTTTGGTCCAAATTATCTTACAATTAACTGTTTTTACTTTACTGAATGGCACCACTGTAAACATGTGCTTTTAACTTTCTACCACATGTGGAATGTTGATTCATCCGATCACAAATTTTAGGCTAACTAGTCCTTCCAAGCCCGTTTCTGTAGTATGAGCTCCATATTGGACCGATCAATCAACATACATGGCACTTACATAACACAGCATACATATTAACATTATGAACAAATAACAATATAACACACAACAAACATAACTGTTACATCATAGTACTGCAAGTCAACCAACAATTGTGATGAAAATGTGGATGCATTCAGGTAATTAGGTGAAACATCAGAGGTTTTTGTGCATAAAATGTGAACTCGAAAACACAATATTCAAAATAAAACTATTATAGTACCTTCGAAGAAAGACGGGGCCAAATTGACCATGGAAACTGAAAATGATCTGTCTCGACCTTTGACCCTTTTTGGATCTACCAATCACAAACAGGGAAGGAATTATTAGTGAATGTTCAACAATTTGTTACATAATAATATATGAAATTAACGTAAACAATATTTTTTACAATGTATTAAAAAAGAAAATTTATACAAAATGAAAACATTAATATAGTGGTATTACCATTTGCCGGGAATTTGGTTATTTAATTATTCTAAGACATACAGACACTGTAAAATCATTTAATTTCGTTGGGACGAAATTTCGTGGTTTTGGTAAAAAAGACAATTTCGTTGGGACTTGAATTCGTGGATTTTGCATTTCAGGTAATAAAACAATGGTCAAAATTAATGATTGTTGGGATTAAAGTTCGTGGTTGAGGTGAACCACGAAATCCACGAAATTTAATCCCCCACGAATATTAATAATTTTACAGTATTCCATAGATCCAAGTAGGCTAAGCAAGTACTGTACCTATGCTGAAATTTGGGTTATCTTTTATTTTAAGACCAAACTCACAATTACTACTTAAAATCATTCAAACTTCAGTGATAAACAATTGTCTACAAATGTTCAGTCATAACACTTTCAGAATTTCATTAATCCCTATAGAGACTTAAAAGTTGACACAATAGTTAATATCAAAAGTTCTGACAGTCGTAATAATTTTTTTTTTACAAGCATATAAATAGTGAGCACCTACTAGATTTGAACTGTTTTTTGCAGATGACCTTTCCTCGACTGAAGCCGGGTAAGTATATAGGTACCCTCAATGGTTGCCTCAAGTCTTCTATAGAAACATCTCCATCGTAACCAGGTATTTTATGTAGATCAGTTAGCAACGGTAATGACATGGATCGGTTTTTCTTCATATCTATACCCGACAGACCAAGCCAGTTATCTCTGTCAGCTGATTTAGGTTTGTATGAAGCCTTCCTTACTTCACTGCCGTCATCAGCCAGAGTTTCAGTCTCTGTTAAATCACTCCCATCATCTTCGACAACATCAGAAACGTGATCCAAGTCAGTGACCTTGTAGTCTTCAGATTCTTCTAAAGGTTTCTCATTGTTCTCATCATTATCATCATTATCGTCATCATCATTATCATTATTAATGTCTTTATCACCATTGTCATCAATGTCTTGGTCAGGTTTAAGTACTTCACCATATTGATCACCATACAGCTTGGCAAGTTGACTTTTAATACTAGGAAGTTTCTCCATATACACGTCTTCATCTTCCTTCTTTTGCGTTACTTTCTTTTTCTTTGGTTTCTTTTTTACTTTAGAACCAATACCTGCAACAAATTCATTAGAAGAATCAGTTCTTTTCAAACCTAAGGACTCTCCAGGAATCTTCTTTTTCCTTTTCTTCTTTCTTCTCCCATCTTTTTGTGATTTTCCCACCTCCTCTCCTAAAGAGCTGTTGCCCTCAGCAACTTGATCATCGGGTTCTTGTTTCATTGAATATTGAGACTCTTCTTTGTCTAATGGTCCATGCTCTAAATATTGACTATCATTGATCAGACTGACTGTGTTTATGGAATTAGTAAGAACACTAGAGAGTTCTTCTTCATCTCCTTGACTACGACCATGCTTTCTTCTTCTGTGCTTTCTTTTTCTTTTGGTATCTTGTGTATGATTTAACTCTGTGTCATCATCTTCTGAACCTATACTTTGATCTTCTTCTTTAAGATTTGGGTCAGCCCTTTTTCTGTGTTTCTTTTTGTCTATTGAAAGAACTCTCATTTCATCACCTTCTAAATCTATTCTAGAGTTATCATCATAAAAGCTTTTGTCACCTTCATTTACATCAGTGTTGCTTTTATGAGCTCTATGGCCATGTCTCTTTTTCCTTTCTCTAGAATCAAGTGAACAATCTGTGTCTGAATCTATTCTGGTATTATCATCATAAAGGCTTTTGCCTTCTTCATTTATGTCAGTGTTGCTCTTATGAGCTCTACGGCCATGTCTCTTCTTCTTTCCTCTAGAATCTAATTTTCTCATCTTTTCATCTTCACCATTGATATCTGACTGGTTTATTTGCTCATCAAGATTCTCATCCTGTGGATTTTCTGTTTCGTTTTCAAGATCTCCACTTTTGTCACGATTGGTTCTCTTTTCCTGCCTGTCTTCTCGCTTTCTTCGTCTGTGTCGCCTATGTTTATGTCTTCTTTTTCTTTCTTCTTTATTCTGCAAGTCATCATCCATTGTTTCCATAGTAACATCTACTTCCTCTATCTCAAGGTTATCAACATCAATGAGGTCATCAAATACAAGTTCTAAGTCTGGTTCAAAGGATGTCAGTGAACCTTTGTCCATATCTGAAGGTAGCAAGGGTGGAGAAAATGGCTTTGGACACGACCCAGCATGAGTGATATCTATAACATGGGTCTTTGGTTTTCTGTTTCCATCAGAATCTAACAGTTCCAGTTCCTCATCAATGAAACTTCCAGTTAGATGAGACTGACTTTGCCTTTTATTTGTTGGATGTTTCCATGAAATTTTCCTGTTCTTTGACATTGCACTAGGATCAAGGAAATTATTCATACCAGTGTCAGATCCAGGTCCTTTGCCTTGTTGTTGTGTGACGTTGGAAAATTTTACATTCTTGTGAGCGTGTTTGTTATAGTCAATAACCTGGTTTAAAGTAGGCCAGCGTATTTCATTTTTACCTAAAGATTTAGATCTTTGTATGGCCAAGTTTTGTTTAAACTCTTCAACATTCTCTGTAGGAAGGCTATCAGCTCTTCTACAATGAAGTCCATCATGCATGAGCTGGTACCGTCTTATCATTGACCTTGGTCTGTTGTCCTGGTTCCTCTCAGCTGGTGCGTCATCAAAGTTATCTGGTGTTAACGGTATAGAACCAGATCGTTTCGAGGCTTGGCTATGAGTGACTCTGTCTACCAAACTATACTGCTTTGTTTTATCAAATAAGACAGGTGACACTGTATGGATAGGAGGTTTCTTAAACCATCTTGAAGCAATCTGTATAGATTTACTTCTATTTCTAAAGCTAGATCCAATGTAACCCTCTTGCATAAAACGACCTAGGTCATCACCCTCAGACATAAAACTAGGAGGTGTTCTTTCCCTTTCAAATATTCTACCCTCCCTTCCCATATTCTTCTGCATTTGATCAAAAGTTGGCTGAATATTTAACTCATTGCCAAGTCCAAAACTGCTTTGACTTCTTTGACCAAGATCTACTTTATCCTGATACATTCTAGTAGAAGGTTGCTGTTTACTGTCATCAGCTCGGGATTTATCGATGCTTTCAAATTCTTCTGTTACACCTTCAGTGTATTGTGGTACAGATTCAATGACCTGGGTCTTATTACCAGGGAAATGATTCACAAAAAGCTTCTTACTTACAGTGGAACGTTTCCGATCACCATAGTTACCACTGTTTAATAGATTTTGTTTTTCGTCATGTATCTTAGTTTGGGAAAGATTGTGTGGTTCATGGATTTTGATACTATCAGAGGTATGCTGTTTAACATCAGCCTTCTTACTTAGAGGTGGTTGTTGTTGGAAACCATACATAAGTTCTTTGTTAGGCTCATAAGCAACTTTGCCGTCTGCTTCTTCTTCATCATCGACATTTCCATCCTTCTCTAGTCTTTGATTTTCTTTATCTAAGTATTCTTCAGTATTACCTGTATATGGGTATTCAGCATTTGAATCAACAAAATTGTCCTTTGTTGCATCACTTGGATATTTACTATGTTTCCTTTTAACGTTTTCTTGATTCAAACCTCTAGATATATCTTTATCTTTCCTATTCCATTCTTTGTTTTCTTCATCTGTATTAGGTGGTTTCTTGTTCCGAATTTTTACTTCTATTCCTATAGTATCATTGTCATGTTCAGTACCAGCAACTACATTGTTCCATTTCTTCTCACCATTATCTTTGTTCAGCTTTCCAGATGTACCAATATGTTCAGTGTTTTGGTTATAGATTGTGTTAGACCTCCTCATATCTTTACCATAATAATGATGCTGGTTGTTAGTTTGTGGTTCTCTTTCAATATTACTATCACCGAGTTCTACACCATCTTGATATTCGACTTCCCTCGGCCAATTTTCTTGATTCAAACCTACAGATTGGTTTAAAGAGTTTCCGTCACTGACTGTGTTGCCTTCATTTCCATCATCTTGATTCCTTCTGAGAATGTGTGTTTCTGTCTCTATATAATCATTGTCTTTATTAGTGTTTGTTCTATGATATCTATGTTTCTGCTTTCTTGTCCGATTCTCTGACACATTTTCTGCCCTCTTGGGTATGTTTTCAGCATTTTCTTCATCTGCATATTCTTCCACTCTTTCATGATCTTTACGATGTGTTCTCCTATCTTTATTCCTTCCATCACCTTCATGGCGCCGTGTAGCTCTACTCCCCTCTTCATCTCCAGTTATTCCACCTCTATTCTCATGTTGTCTCATGCTACCACCATCTTTGTGAGGTGTTTCTCTATTTCTACCGGTTCTACCATCGTCATGGTGATCTTTATACATCTCCATGGTTACAACATCTTCACCTAGATCATCGTCATCTGTTGGTTCTGATTAAATATAGTGCAAAGGTTACATGTTACAAATGGAAATATATAAAGTGCAAGAGAAAACTAATTAATCCTGATTGTCATCTTAGACTAAGTTGAATTTCAATAAGCAGTGTTTTTCACACATCTATGTTACAGTAGTAAACTATTGAATGAACAGTACCACTGTAACAGAATACAATCAAATATTTATAAAGAAAGAAAATCATGAAAGAAAGTGCAATCTAAAGGTGGTTGTTAAGACAAGTTTGTGAGACCAAAAATTGTTGCAAATATTTTAAAAGTATGAAATTTTTTTTATATAACTGGTAAATATAAAATATTTGATCGACAAATGATATGTTTTTTATCAATGAACATTATATCATGGATTCCAGGTAAATATTTTAACAATATATGACAGTGAAATGGTCATCCTACTTCCTTAAACATTTGAGACTTTGATTTCAGGCTGGCAAAATCTGAGTCTGGTTACTAGGATCTTCCTAGTATGTCTTATAAGGGCTGGTAGCTTGGCCAAAGAGAATAAGGTAGTCAGGTTGGATGTTTTATAAAATACTTATTTATTTAGATAAAGAGCAAATATTCATAGAAAAGAGAACAAAAGGATACAAGGCTGTGTGCAATAAACGCTTAAGCCCCAGTGAAAGCCTTGTTCATAATAGCTAAGTGAATCAGGGGCCATAATTCTGTTGGATAGTGTTACATGGCTTAGACAATGTAAAGTGTTTTTCTGGCGTGTTACCATTGTTGGAAGACCTGACAGACTATATTCCCCATGCATCAGTAGATGCCTGGCTATAACAACCATGGAAAGCCTGACAGACTATATTCCCCATGCATCAGTAGATGCCTGGCTATAACAACCATGGAAGACCTGACAGACTATATTCCCCATGCATCAGTAGATGCCTGGCTATAACAACCATGGAAGACCTGACAGACTATATTCCCCATGCATCAGTAGATGCCTGGCTATAACAACCATGGAAGACCATAAATCATTTCAGATCACAGCAAATTTTCAGGATAGTCAGGGTAATGGAAAGGAACAATTTTCAGGATAGTCAGGGTACTGGAAAGGAACAATTCTCAGGTTTATGCATAATCAGATTTTGCCAGACAATTCGATGAGACGGACATGATATAGGAATTCAGAGGAAATATAAAACCAATAGTGAGCAACCACATCATATTTCTCATTTCTGTTTCATGCATGACTACATTTATAGTACAGAGATTTTAACCTGATCCTAACCTTTATGCTTGTATACTTTACACACTTCTTGTGTCGAATATTATCAATTTCCATAAGCAAATGGTTTAATATTAGTCCTTGAGATTTCTGTTTGTACTACATATTGAGCGTCTTTAATTGTGATGCTACCCAGTAATGAAAACATACAGACCGGGTAAAAAATCTAGTAGGCATAAACTTCAGTGCCTAAAATAATTGACATTACACCAGAGCAGAGATCGTTCCTCCTGGTTGTTTGTCGAAGGCTGCTTGGGGAAGGCTTTCAAGTTAATCCAAGGGACCATGCGATTACAATCAGTGTTGGGAATCATGTGATCAAATGATTTGAAATGAATAACGTTCACACTCAAAACATTGGCGATTTCGTCCGCTAACGGTGAGTTTTTTCTTGGGACGAATAGCAATCGTTTTGAGTGTGAACGTTATTCATTTGATCACATAAATCAACACAATGATAATGTACCATTAAAATTGGTTTAAAGGGTATTTATAGACAACTGGCGTAGTGTCAATTGTATATAAGATACCAGCAGCCAGCTGCTGTTAAATTGTGCTAATAGAAGGTAGAGGATCAGGTAAAATTCTCTGTACTTTACACACAAGTGAAAACATCAAACATTGCACTTTTCTCCCATGCAGACCAATCTCTTACCCTATACCAATAAAGGGACGTAACTCCAAATCAGAGTTGGAAACAAAAAACAATATCTTGTGTGCAGTTGCTTCCCTTTATTACCGTAGTAGATAAGCCATACGAATAAAGGGAAGAAACTCCAGATTTGAATGGAAACAACCCATGGCTCAAAATGCAGAAAATGTGAATGAAAAAGATGACAATGCAAATGTTAGTGAGAGTAGAGAGTTAACTAGTCCATACAAGGGTAAAATTGGAGACAATATTCAACCAGTAAACACTAAGAATACTAACTCTTGTTTTCTGAGTTAGAAACATGCTTTCAGTTTTCGTACTTAACATGCAAATGGTGCCAAACTGTCCCAGAATGAAAACAGAACAAGGGAGGCAATTTGAAAACACATATTTTGTGACATGAGCATTACGACAGTGAGTTTCAAACAAGTTCATAATAGGAAACAAGTCTCAAGGCAACAGTGAGTTTCAACCAAATTCACAAGGGGGAACAACTTTCAAGGCAACAGTGAGTTTCAACCAAATTCACAAGGGGGAACAACTTTCAAGGCAACAGTGAGTTTCAACCAAATTCACAAGGGGGAACAACTTTCAAGGCAACAGTGAGTTTCAACCAAATTCACAAGGGGGAACAACTTTCAAGGCAACAGTGAGTTTCAACCAAATTCACAAGGGGGAACAACTCTCAAGGCAACAGTGAGTTTCAATTAAATTCACAAAGGGAAATAAATTTCATAACAGTGAGTTTCAACCAACTTCACAAAGGGAAACAACTCTCTACCATGATGAAATTGTTGATTGTCACCCCTATATAATATAGGTGAGATACAGGAGTTCCTCGGTTGGTACATGATGTATCTGTTGTTTCTATCAGCAGGAATTGTCTTTCTTCTATACCGACTCTTCTGATAACCTAGTTGTTTGAGACATGTATAAACATTTGAATCACAGAAACTACGTTAAATATGTAACCTAGCAACAAAAGAAAATGGTATTTTATAACTTGATATAATTTGATAACAAAGAGCGCTAACTCTTTCAATAATTTGAGCTAATAATTCAAACATCATAATGATACATCATCAAAAGATTTTGACAAATATGTACTTCACCAAATTTGTAAGACTAGCAGTCAAAATTCGCTATAATTGAGAAACTAAATGGACACACAATATACAGCAAATCATAAGATGAAGTCACTTTAAGTCATAATCATGAAAAAAAAAAAAAAATTCAATATTTCAAATTATGTTATAAGAAATAAGTAGGTGAGTGACACAGTAAGCAACATAATATGTAGTAACCAAACATAATTCTAATGTACAGCGACTATTGTGCTGGCCGGGTCGGGAACAATGTGCTTTAAGTATGGGTACCACCCACTTTTGCTGTGCCACTTTACATTACCTCATGAAACATCTGGGCTTTCACAAACTGTTTGCCATTACATCACCCATTAGTTATAACAAATCAGCAAAACCGTAATGACTATAATTATGCAAATTAAACCTTCAGCCAATAGTACTGAAGAATTATATTACTGTACAGAAAGAATCTTATTATAATACAATGTATTCTGAGAATAAAATAAACATTCATACAAAAAGTTAATTATTAAAACATTTCATGCACTGAAAGTATTGATACAAAATTTTCATGCAAAGGTAAACAACAATCAAAACAGCAATCTTATAAAGTATAATAAACATGCAACAATTGATAAACACTTACAACAAAATCACACCAAATTAATTTTTTTTAAAGATTTCACATCAATCAATTTTATCACAGCAAGATATTAATATTTATTTTTATAGTGGTTTTATAGGAGTCAGAAGCATGCATTGATGGATAATTTAATAAAAACATGCAAAGTTCAATACAAAAAAGTGATACAAATAACAACAAGTATGTTAACCTTTCTCGTCAGATTCTGGTGGAAGTTTTTGTTCTTCATTCTTCTCCTGGTTGCTATGGAAGCTATTCTTTCTCTGGAAGTCCTCAATATCAAAATCTTTATAATATTCAGTAGCAGTAGCAGTGAAATCATCAAGTGTGCTCTGATTGGACAAGTTTGAAATCCTGCCATCTGATTGGCTCCTGATCTCAGATGACTCTTTGACCTTTGTTTCAAACTGATTTAACTCACCGATACTTTTTCTAGCTTTTTTATTGTATAGCTTTTTGTTTTCAGTACTTAAAGGTGAATTAATTGTTATGTCTGAGCAACTAGATTTTCTGAAAGGTTTTCTAGCTTTTCCTTTGCCAATATCTTTGCTTTCATTATTGATAGCATCACTGAACTCCACTTCAGAGTTACTTGAATGACTGGAATATTTTCCAGCTTCAACTCCAGAGTTATTTGATTGGCTGGCAGGCCTTTTAAGACTTCTCTTTCTTACTTTTTTTCTCCCATCATCAGATGACTCAATGTCATCTAATTGACTCCCAACCTTTCTGATGCTATGTGTAAAACTTTCATTCTCATAAGAATCATTGAATTCGGATCCAAAAGGATTTAACTGTTCACTACCTTCTCCGGACATTATATCGGACAACTGTTCACTACCACTTTCTGATGACTCATCATTGTTACTGAAATCTGATTCCAAAGGCTTTGTTAGACTTGTAGATTTTCTAGCCAATCTATTGAGCGGTTGTTCGCTACCACTGTCAGATGCCTTATCACTGACAGCTAGTTCTAAGTGTTTTGATTGGCCGATAGGTTTCAAAACCCTTTGATTGGTTAGATTTTTGTTTCTTTTTTTAGATAACCTGTTGACCTCTGATTCATGATCATCTGATTGGCTGCTTGGTTTTCTAACATTTTCTGATTGGTTATTAGGTTTTCTAACATTTTCTGATTGGCTGGTAGGTTTTCCAGCTTTTTCTGATTGATTTTTAGGTTTTCTAACGTTTTCTGATTGATTGTTAGGTTTTTCGGTGTTTTCTGATTGACTTGAAGGTTTTCCAGCTTTTTCTGATTGGGTGGTAGGTTTTCCGGCTTTTTCTGATTGGCTGGTAGGTTTTTCAGCTTTTTCTGATCGGTTGGTAGCCTCTTCAGCTTTTCTATTGGCTAATTTATCAGATATTGGACTCATAATTCCATGACAACCAGAAACCTGACCATCATTGAAGACGAGAGCCTGAGGACCTCCTCTCTCAGCTCTTGGCTTGACCTTGACCTGTGTCTTCCTGAGAGCTACATTAGTATTACAACACAAAATATAGACCATTACACAAGACAAGTTAATTATCTCCCTTTGTACAACACAGGAAACTGTAACAAGTTACCTCCCTTTGTGTTTCTATAAACAGAACTTGTGACAAGTTCCTGTGGTACAAAACATGTTAGGGGTTAGCATACATGTTCATATTAGTATAACTATCTACTTGCTACTTAGTAACATATTTCTATAGTCATGCATTACTTCTATTTCAAATTTTTCAACATTTGGTTAAAAAGGAAACTTGAAAAATGTATGAAAGCATAAATTTTATAAAGCATACAAATGGACCATCATACACAAAGTCATAAAGCCTTCTTTAAATCATCAACTTGGGATTGACAGGCATACAAATTAGACCTTATACATATACGCAGTATTATTGTCATTGTGGTCAACATTTGGATCTCTATGCCGGTGGAGATTACTAGCAATTGGCATAAATATTAAAATGCTACAGTTACTGGTACCGTTTTAACGTAAGTAATTGGCATAAAATGACTTAAGCTATATACTGTAATGTAATGGCAACTAATAACTACTCATACTAGAGACCATCCATGTCCCCCAACAAGGATACTTAAAGTAAGTGTACAATTAATTAACACTGCATGAACTTAACTTATTACCAAAAAGGGGGTTAGTCCAGTTTGCAAAGGGCCAAACATTGGTAGATGCAAACAATAGTAATAATTTATTATCTATTCTACAGTTACTGTTTCATGCAACAACATCTCGCTGGCTTAGAATGAGAAGGTTGTAATTACAAAATCAATATTTTGAGAAAACAAGAAAAAACTGTCTGAAATTTACTCTTTCCTATAAATGGAAAAACAAGGTTTTACAACTTCATTCTGGTCAACATGACAATTTCTGATTTTCATGGAAATAGGCTCATATTAAAAAACGCCTTATAAATTATGCAGATTTCAAATATGTATCAGTCTTATAAGGTTGTAAGTAGTAGTTATGACCTTCTCAATCTATCAGCCAGCGATCAATACAGAGGGTAATGCGACATTTAGATATAACAAAAACTACTCTGCTTGATCTACATCTACATACATTTACTAAGTTAGCATCAGCCCATGACCTCCTAAACATATCATCATGACAACAAGAAACATGCAACATACCAGTTAGAAGTTCACTTTCCAGTCCAGAGTCGGGAGATATTGAACGTGGTGACGGTACTCGTCTCATTCCACCGCTGTAAATAATAGCAATAAAAGTGTAACTGATTGTAACAATAGCAACAGTTTTAAACAATATCTATAAAGCCATCATTTTGACATTCTAAAGAAACTTTGGTTAAAAATCACATATTCACAAATAAAAACTATCAATAAAAGTGTTAAACTCTGATCGTACCTATAACAATATTTTCATAAAATATTCTATAAAGTCATCATTATTTAATACTTTCTGAATAAACCTGTGCTTAAAATTACTGTTATATCTAATCTAAAGCACTTTAACAGTTTGCTACAGAATCTACCTTTGACAAAGAACATGTATAAAGTTTTGTTAAAATTTTAGATGTATGTGCAGTAAATGGCTCACCCACTTTTTTCAATGAACTAACCAGTCGACTGACAAACCAATATAGGCCTATCCTTGCTCAAACTTTATTTGCGGAGGTATCATATCATAGATTCTTTCTTTGAATGAGGAAGAACTATGGAATATTTTCAGTAACATACCGTGATTTGTCACCATCTGCCCTTCTTCCAGTACGTCTCGAATCATCAGTTTTCTATGTAATAATAAACATTATCTTGTCATCATTTTAGATATTTACCATTGATTTTAAATACAAAAACATATGTATACCCTTAAAGTAAAGCATGGCTATACAGAATATGAAACAGGTATGTGACTAATATGTAACAAATGATGATGTTTCTTGGAGGCATCTGTAGTCACGTATGCATTACATCTGACAACAAACATAATTCACCACGACCGCTGAAGAGTGGTTAGGGCGTCTGCTTTCAGAGCGGGAGGTCCAAGGTTCCAATCCCGGTGGAAACACAAATTTTGAATCACTCACTATATTACAACAAAAAAAGATAGACTAGATTGTTGTCAGGCCCAAATCTCCTGAAGTGTATCAATCTGAGCAAGATCTCATCTCAAATATTGGCATGTGGCTCGATGTTAATTTCCATGCAAGGCCGGACTCAAAATTAGCATCACTAAACAGAAATGGTATAATTTTTAATTTTATAACAGTAAAATTTCAAGAGATGGAACTTCAGATTTATCTCTTATTGTGACTCTGATTTTAGCAAAATCTCAATTTGAGTTGAGATTCCCACTTGAGATGCTGAGATTGTTGTCAGGATAGAAGCAAGTACTATACCTTTGCTGGACCCGACCAGAACTTGGTGGTTTTCTGTTCCACCTTCTTCAGTTCAAACTTCTTCGGTTCCTGAAATGAACAAATCAATGTAAAATCTATCATTTTCGTGGGAAATTGAATTTCTAGTGTGTTAACAGTCCAATTGTTGATGATGCATGATGGACATAGCGGTGATCATGATAGCTCACTTTGAGCACTTTGTAACATAGCTTTGACAATGTAAGCTGTATATAACGGTAAACAAATATACCAAGTTGAAAAACAATGCCTTGATGATGGCCTACAAAAATATTTGTCAAACCCCTACCTTCCATCCTGCATCCACTTTTCTGAAGTCCTTGAATTGCGTAGGTCCCCTATCCGACTTCTTGATATCTATACCTTTACCTTTAGGTAAGTCATACGATCTGTTGGTACTGAATGGAGATCTAGATGATATACTTCTCTTGGGACCCTTCCTCAGCTTAAATGGAGGCGGGGCTGAAATGGAGCATGAGTCAGCAGATTTTAGAATATTTTATAATATTGGCAGAAAAAAGAATACTTTGCACAGGAATATTGGAATTTGAGTCCATACATTCGAGCAACAATACCTAGAGTTCAGAAATGTCATATCATAATAACGTTATGGATAATTTGAAGCCTGGTGCTGTGGACGTTGTGTTTCTTTTTCTGCATGATACTGGAACCACCATAAAACATTGAAAATGACAAAATGATAATTTCACTGTTATTTGAAAATCAACGTTATTCATTGAAAGAAAATAAAATAGATTGGTATAGTTTGGCTATTTTGACCTGAGCCTGACCTTTATACAAGAATATATTACAAAGTTCTTGCTTTGAATATATCAATTTCCGCAAGCAAATCGTGTCATATCGGTATTTCAGATTTGTGTTTGGATTACATGTCGAGCGTCTCCGTGATACTGGACCCGATTATGAAAACATACACTCGGCGTTGTAAACGTAGACAATATATCGACTGTTAAATAATGCTAATCAATAGGTCAGGGTCATGTCAATGTGGCCAAGCTATATTATGATGATGACTATTATCTTACCTTTATACAGTTTCTCTTTCCTCTTACTGGATCTGTTTGGACTAGAACCGTCTCCGTCTGTCAGATTTCCCCGATCCATACTTTCATCATCTATACGTAAAACAACATTGGAAGTAAATTGGTAGTTAAATAAAACCAACAACAATTAAAAAACATGAGATTCACATATTTTGCAAAAAAATAAGTATAGTCCATGTTTTGTTTATAATTATTGTAGCAGTTTACATAACGCATCTAAAAAATGTAAAAAGTTGATAATCTTGATTATCCTGTATAGCTGACACACTTGCTAGAGTTTGTGAAAAGTCTAAGTATTCCCTTAAGATGCTTTGTGAATCCCATCCCTTGTAACCTGCTGAAAGATTGGGCCTATTTATTAAGGTAGATAATTATTTCTTTATAAATTAATTAAATTATTCATAATATAATAATTTCATGGATCAGAAAACTTTATTAGAGCTTTTAGAATTTAGGTATGAGATATGATTCTTTATTTATACCATAATCACCACAAATGGATGCTCATTTGAATAAGTCACAGAAGAATTGACATTACGCCAGTTGTCAATCAATACCCTTAAGTTTAAATCAATTTTAACGGTACATTCTAATCACATGGTCCAATGGATATACTTGAAAACCTTTGGCAAGCAGGCTACCATAAATAACCAGGTGGAGCGATCACTTCTTTGGCGTAATGTCAATCGCAAGCAATACAGAAGTTCCACACCGGTTTGAAACAAATTAGATTTATAAATTTTATAACAGTGGAACATTTATGTGGAAGCTGTGTATATAAAACTATCATACATTATTGGATAGATTATTAACAAATCTTTATAAAATATCGATGTGATGAATATAATTTTCAAAATAAATGTTCAATAAAACCACTCCAGAGAGACCCTCTGTAGAGCAACAACCCCTCTTTTACATTTCTCTACACTATACACTATCTTTTAACCTCTGTAGATGAACAACCTTTGTATCATGGCCAATACTTGCAGCTCCCAAAGGGCGTTGCTCTTCAGAGGTTGTATGGTACTGTATATTTTATAGATATAAACCGCAAAAAGCATTCATTAAACAACAAACATAAAAGCGTTTACGGTAAACACACATTTCAATATTTTGTGCTGGATGCAGAAAGAGGGTAAGTATATTTATAGTGTTTGCTCTTTTCCAGGTTTTAAATGCTCGACCATAGAGTCATAAGTTTTGCATACAATCTCACAGTGTCATCTACATGTAGTCCCCTCTGTCCCCACCCAATCGGGAAAAAACCCACATTGATACGTGTTTTCACAGTAAAGCTAATAAATATAAAAGCATAAGCATGTTATGCCACAGGCTTTACATAGTGGTCATTCCTCCATGCTACAGTTTTAAGATTTTTCTGAAAAGTTACATATTTCATTTTATTAAACATGTTGGTACATTTATATAGCAGTTAATAATATTTAGGCAAAAGCTCATGCATAGAGTGATAGAAGAGCTGAAATATCAAAATGATTCAAACTTAAAAAAAACATCTTTAGGGACAACCCTTCAAATTCTCAAAATGGTTCAAACGTAGAAGACTAACAAGAGTGCCAAAATGTCACAAAATGTGCCCGTCTTGGTTGTGCTAGTGACAAAAAATATTGATTATGAAATTATTGAATAAAACTTGGCCTAGATATAACGCCCATAAGCGTTGTCACCAAGTTTGAAAACTATTTGAGTAAGAGTACAGACAAGGCCAATTTCACATTTTTTTTGTAAAAGAAGGACCATAACCCAAGAAGGTCTGCACCGATTCGGCCTATAATCAAACTTTGCCTAGAAATAACATCCATAAGCATTGTCACCAAGTTTGAAGACAATCGAACGAAAACTGTTTGATTTAGAGTACAGACAAATTACTGGACGCCGCCATATTTCAACGGGCATATAAAAATTAACAAATGGCCAGTGTGCCATTCTCCTTCTGATTTACAACAGTGCTGTATCCTGAGTAAACCGGCTTCAAAGTCAAGTTATGTTTGGGTGATTTTGAATGCAATCTAAATATTGACCAATAGGAAGCCTTCATTTTGAGACTGGTTCTGTTTTGTTAAAAACCAATGTGTTTTACATGATAATTAGTCTCCAATGTCAAGTTAGAGTTTGGTTGATTCCAAGTTCAGTCCAAAATTGACCAATGACAAGTCTGCATTCCGGACTGGTTTTTGAAAAACTAAAAGTATTCTAGATGGTGACCAGTCTACAAGGTTGTCTTTGAAAGGTTGATAAGTTCAATAAAAAAGACCAGTGCCAAGTCTGATATTGTCCAAATAAAAAAAATAGTGAAAAACAAGATAAATCGTCATGACAACAGAAAGAGGCAGGGTAACCAACATAGCTAACCTGAAGTATAGTTGTCGTATATCCTATCAGCATGTTGGTCAGAACTTCTGTCCCTACCTGAATACAAAACTACACTAATTCTGTATCATACTTATACAAGGGACCAAACAATTTCATTTTTTTAACCGGTACTGACTTGCCCATCTGCAAATATCTGACAATAAGTTCTCCATAAGAGGAGGGCATTTTATGACACCAAACAATATATTCCATAAAAATATTGACTATACCTTGTCTTTATGAATGCTAACATGCATAACAATTAATTCAATGCAGTTTTACCAACTTAAACATATAAAAATCAGCTCCTACCCAACAAACATTATCGAACAATTCAAAATCAGCAATAGGCTCTTCCTTTAAAATATTTCTCCAGCCAGAAGAATCACAAAAATGGACGAATCAAAATAAGACTTCTTTTGAAAACCTATTTTCCTCTAAAGCACCAATTTTCACCTTTCTAGAAGTTATAACATTTTGTTTATGCCTTCTTTGTAGTAACACTATACCTGTCATCAGTGCATATATTTGAAGAGACAAACAAAGGGAGATAAATCACAAACATGAAAATGGAGAGACAACTTTGAATAGTCTCCCTTTAAAATCTGGCTTCACTTATTGCTTTAAAATTACCTCCCTTAGTAATAGATTTGGTAAGCTGATGTTAATTAAGTTAATAAATATCTGAGTATATATAAAAGCAAGCAAGCTACATGTATAGTTTGACAGATTTGAGCTGAGACAGACTAAACATTGGCATGAACATTTTTGGTAATCATGGTCTGTTGTTATTCAGCTTCGGAATATTTAAAGTGTATAGAGCTATATCGGAAGATATTTTTTTAAAAAGTTTCAAAAACTGAAAAACAATTATGCTTTCGTATCCATTAGATCATTTTTTTATTCAGTTTTAACAGAAACTCTCTCTGTGATTTATTTGACATGCGAACTGCCCATTTGCATACGAAAGTGTTCTAGAAAACCCTATGACACTATAAGAATCGTCTATTTTTTGACGATGGAATCAAAGTACACGGAACACATCCAAAGTTTTAATTTTCAATTTAGGTAGTCTAGTATCATACTAAAAACGATGCAAGTAATTATTTTGACATTGAATGACTGTTAGAATATAACTCTATACACTTTAAAAATTTCACTGAATTTTTAGAAAAATTCTGAATATTGATGATTATAAACTACGGAAGTCAAATAATATGCTCATCTCACAGAGGTAAATTCTATCAAACTGTACATGTATCTGAAATAAATATAATATGTATTTAATACAAATTAGCTATCTAAATTGATAAATATTTTTTCCATGATAATTACTGAAATGGGGCGGGCATTATGTCATGTTAACATGCAAGCATTAGATGAGTGAAATAAGCATACTTTCATTAGAAGCTAAAGATCCATGTCGCTGTCTTGATGAAACCATGTCAGCCTCAGACTTACTTCTCCCCGTACTCCGGCTTTTTCTCGACCTCCGCGTGACTCCGCCTTTCTTATGACCTTCCATATGATTGGCTCTCTCACCATCATTATTTGGATCATCACTGTTTAAATCACTGTCCCCACCATCGTAATCCATGTCCACTTTGACATCATTAATGTCAAGGTCAACATCTCTGTCAAGGTCACCATCTCTGTGACCTTGACTATCTATAAGGTCATCACCATTGGCATTATTATCACCCTCCATATTGTAGCTGACATGTAAATCTACTTTCCTTTTTCGACTGTTTCCTGTTATATACAAATGTACAGTACAATACATTAAGTTTTACAATTTGTTACAATGAGATGGTTGTAAGAAGAAAATCAATATTTTTAGAAGAGACAGAAAAATTGCCCAAAAACTTCTCTTTATGTAATACTATGCTAAAACAGGCTGTTTCAACTTCAGTTTGGTCAACATGACAAGTTTTGATTTTCATGAAAACAGGCATCATAAGAAGCGCCTTGTGATGCTGATTCTAAGCCAGCAAATTATGGGATTTGAACATATACAATACAGCCTGATGCCTAGAAATGTTTAAGTATAAAGAGAAACATGTTGTGTGTAGTCCTGTTTATTTAATGCCATAATCAATTAAAGGCTAATATGTAGACAATATCTAAGTGTTTCTAATAAAAGGGAAGAGGGACACCTTAATTTCATCATTTGTAGTTCTTATTCATTTAACCCCTAAGGCAGTTATAATTTACCAACTTAGGTTGTTTAAACATTAGATGTAATATTGAAAAAAAAGTATGAAATAATAAGGTTATCAAATACAAAAAGAATTAAGAAGGTACAAAATAATGTAAATTAAGTCACATACTAATAGTAATACATACATAAGTGATTGGGCTGTCCAAAAATATTATTATATCCAAACTAATATTATAAGTTTTAGATTCATCAACAACTATGAAATGTTACCGTATCCATTATGATTTATAATGTTTAAATGTGTAGCAACGGTAGTATTTACTATCTGGACTATATACTGGACAATACTGCAACCAACATTGCAAGCTGCTTAAATCTAATACCCAAATATTTTTTTGTAATCATGTTATAATCCCCCAATTATTTTGATGCTTTCAGAGACTCACGATAAGAACGGAACAGAAGGTGCAGTTTATTACTGATCATATTGATTTATTTTCTATAACATGATATTGTCGATTCAATAAGTAATACTTAAGAGGGAACTATCCCATTCAAAACAATATTGGAACTATTGTTAACTCAGTTACACCAAGTTAAACCTAGATAAACATTGTTTACCTGATGGACAAGCTTTTATTTATAACGGTTCTCAATTAAAATTAAACAGACTCTAACAGAAATTATTTCATATGATGTTCTTATATATGAAGTGTCTGTCTACATTATGATCGGAGAACAGAAAAATGTGTTTGAAAAATAAAAATATGGTTAAATGGACAAAGTTTCCACAATCATAACCTCTAGCTTCAAGGCTTGTCTTTGTAACATCAATTCAAGCCTGCCAATGTCCCAGTAAAGTAAGTCAGATACAGATTATATCTCCTACGTACCTGACTTATCAACATCATTATAATCCATGGTTACCACCCTCTCTCTATGTCCACCGTGTTCATCAAGGTGACGTTTTATTTCCTCCGGTATCTCACCTTCCAGATCCACACCACCATAGTCTATAACATCAGATATAATATGTTACTGTCAGATATACATTGTACCATGCTTTATCAAAAATTTACACCATTTTTGTGTACTTTTCAAGAAATAATATCCATTTTTGTGTACTTTTTCAAGGATTAACACCACTTTTGTGAACTTTTTTCAATGATTTACACCACTTTTGTGTACTTTATTTAGGATCTTAGCCTTTTTTTCATGGACCATCACCCATTATTTTCTAAAAATTAAAAATAAGGGGAGACAATCAAATTACAGAAATGACTTGAACAAGGGAGATAATTTTTTATATAAGTCCCAAAAAGCTGCCCCTAGGATGTGTTCATCCTTCCTCATCTCTTACCAGAATATTATAATGATGTTTATAGGAAAAGCGCGGGGTTAAATGTCAATTTCTAGATTCTAACCTTAATATTGCCTTTAATTTCTATAACAAAGATCAGTACAAAGGTGTACCCAGTAGTCACTATTACATCAAATTGCTACCCAATCACATACTTACCTTCCATAAGTTTTTTCAAGGTTTTATTGGGATGTCGGACTTTCCAATTAATCGGATTCTTGCTTTGAATCTCTCTGGCTGGTCGATCTTTCTTGAAGTATGTAAACCCTCCACCAGTTTTAACCGGCTTGTCTTCATGAAAACTGAAAATATAATGATTAAATTGCTGGCTTTGAATGAGAAGGTCGTAAGTACAAAATTAATATATTGAGAAAACAAGAAAAAAACTGTAAATATTTACTCATTAATTATGGATAAACAAACTTCAAAATAGGCTCATAAGAAGTACTTATAACCTTAAATTCTCATTCTTTAGAAACCAGCGATAAACTGGAGACTTTAATATTTTGTAATTGGTTTATTAAAAAAGGAATCCCTGGTTTATTGCAACCAAAAATACTTGCTTGCTGGAATCATGCTCTATCACATTTTCAGTATGGCAATTTTGAGGATTTTTTATTCTTCAGAAATTTCTTGGACCTCTATTTAAAATTTCGAAGAAAACTATATCAAAACATCACTTAGTGTTATGAAATATTGTCACATTTTGACAAAAGTTTAATTTTTCACAATTTGTCTCATTGTTAATGTTGAGTAAAGAACAAATCAACACAAAATTGTGGACTTCACTTTGCAGTGGTCTTTAGGAGAGGTTTTAACTGTATTAGCCCACCAGAAGTATTACTGGTGTAACGGTCAATTTTACCCCCCAACCAGTTTATCCCCGGATAAAAAATTATATCTTACTGTACTTCAGTACTTCTTTCACATCCATAACATATACCCATCCGTATACATCCAGAACAGAACCCAGGGAAGTTATAGATGGCTTGACGTTTCTCTGTCTGAGATAATATTCTGTTATGTAACAACATCGTTCCAACAATCTGAAAGTATGTCTTTGGTCCAACCAAAATTTCCTGAAAAATTTGATTTAAGATATTCAAAAATAATCTTTATAACAAAAATACTTAAGGTAAGTCTTTGGTCAAACCAAAATTTCTTGAGAAAAAGGGATTTAAAGTACACGGTATTTGAATATATTTTTATAATATTAAGTACCCAATGGTACAACCATTTTTACTGGCCTACAATTCTGCAGGACTTTAATGCTCTACAATCTTGATTGTGGAAGTTTTTAACTTTGAATGTGATTTTGGGCATATTTATATTTTACTTTTCAAATTAGTTTTGGGCACTTCCACATCACTGGCTACGCCCATGGCATGCAGACATGAACAAGTTACTATATATCAATGTATGTATAATGAAAGGGTCATATAATCATTTTAAAACATGTTTATAAAAGATGGAAATACTGTATAGAGAGTGCATACCTGTCTAAGGAAAGACAA
This sequence comes from Spisula subtruncata, assembly GCA_963678985.1. Taxonomy (NCBI): domain Eukaryota; kingdom Metazoa; phylum Mollusca; class Bivalvia; order Venerida; family Mactridae; genus Spisula; species Spisula subtruncata. Next base: position 11,721,423 of record OY787676.1, read on the forward strand.
TGAAGGTGCAAAAGGAAGATACTGTAAACTTTCTCTGACAAAGCCAACATCTTCAACATCGAATTCCTGCAATATATAAAGTAAAACTCGACCTATAAACATGTTATTACAACTCATTTACCAGAAATCAAGAAAGTATTAGGCTAAATGTCTAGTTAACAATACAGAGCATGCACATGTCAAATCTAACAACCCATGTAGATCTATTAGTATTGTTTTACACCAACCAAAGACCTTAACTTTTAGGTCTATGAACCAACTTCCTTTTAGACTAACTTTCACTTATCTTTGAACAAAACATTTGTTAGATCTAGTTTATTCTTCACGTAAGTCAAAAATCGAAATATACAGATATTTACCTTAGTTTACTAATATTAAACCGTCTGGTACATTTTTTTCGCGCCACCTGTCATTCCATTTGCACATGGCGTAACTATGCCAAAGGGAGACAACTACGATTATACCATAGTTTTTATTTCAGTGGTTACCTCCCCTATCTTTGTATAACGCCACGATAACAAGTACAAAACATACATAATATACATAAAAACACCTTTAATAACTATACTGAAATACTGAAGATTGTTAAATGATTTCCCTTGTTACATAAATAAGGGATATTGTAACCATAGGTTAATCAATGATAACGAAACAAAAAACGATTACCAGCAACAGGCTATTTCGTGAATTACATTGTTCCTGAAAATTACAGAACAAATAATATTTTACTTTTTTTCCGTTTTAGTCTTTATCAATGATAGAGTTACCTGTAATTGTAACCATATCAGGTTTCTATGTTAATCAAGCCATCTTTACATCGTGTATACATGTAATCTACGTATAAACATGTACTTGAGTCCGGTATCAACAATTGTGAAGTACCCTCACAGCTCCATATAAAGTACTTCATCCTATTACTTATCGTTAAAAGCAAACACTTGAAATCATATAAAGATATACCCATCATAGAACATGTTGTATCTATAGAATATTGTTCACAAACAGAGAGACGTGTAACATTGTTTTGTAAGCAGTACACGTGAGAGGGAAAACATGAATATATTTAAACATTCAAGTTAACAGAAATAGTCCCGAGGGTTTTTGTAGACAGATAATTTATTCTTCCTCCATAACCTTGCCTCAAACCTTTTGCTGATAAGATTTATTTGTTTTTTTAAATTTATTTTAATGGTCTTATTTATCCTCGCCACCGGATAATCCATATGGGCGAGGCCCCCAGAAGAGTTTTAGTACTTTTAGTTTTTGGGGGAAAGTGCATGATACAGAAGATGCCCCAATTCCAGAAGCATCCCTGGTCCTTTTACATGCCAGTGTATAGCACCATACATGGGACCTCGGTTTTAAGTCTCACCCAAAAGACTATAAGTAATTTTAGTTGGCCAGCCCAGGATTCGAACCCACAACCCCGAGATCAGTAGTGAATACTAGTCTCGCGCTCAACCGACTGAGCTAAGCGGGCTGGCTTAGATTTCTATGTTGTGTGCATTTGTTTATATATAGTGTTTGAACCATGATAATTGCCAACAAGCCCCACCAACCAAGTTGGACTGACTCGGTTCCAAACTGTCACCAAACAGGAATGTACGTACAGTGCATCGTCGATGCCCGGATGTCTTGATTACATAACGTTACATGTAGTTGCTCGATGGAAAATCAAGTTAGTTCTTTGTGAAAGTTACAATATAATTCCAGGAAACCTGGATCGATCAATTGTCCTTATTATAGCCGAAACATGTTGGCAAACAATGCAAAGCCCGACAGATAAATGAAATTGAACTGTACACAAGAAATGTTTTAAAAGCATAATTTGGTCACAGTAGATGATATATCGAACACCTCACCCTAGACAAAGTTGCAAGTTCGTAACAAGCCTTGTACCTTGAATAAGGCAGGGACGATACAGTGGTATTAAGTAGGATGCGCGCTTCGTGGTCTAGAGGTCCAGCGTTCAACTTCCGTCTGGACCACTGGTTAATTTCTCTGAGCAAGAATAACAAACATGCTCCACTCCATCAAGGTGTAATTTGGTACCTGTGAGGGCAAGTGGCTATTCCTGGGCGCCGCAGACCGATGCTGGCTGCAACTCCAACAGAATAGAAATAATCTCCCAAGGGAGACTCGAATGCCAAAGGGTGGCTGAGCGACTAAACAGCTGAAAACAGCCCTCGAAAATTGGTAACTCAACTAAATTGGTAACTCAACTTATTACAATTCTGTAACTTTTTACGTATGGGCTGGATTTTTGCTAGAATACACTATTTGTACTTCCATTCCACAAAATCTCACCATGATATTGTGTATTCACGGATTGCTGGATACATTATTATAGTCGGTACCACGGTACCTTAAACAAGTTTTTATCAAAATAGTCTTTAAAACATTTGTATTTTACAGCCAATTTCAGTATAATACATTGTACATTAAAAAAAGGTGTATGTGTGCGAAGCAGATTTACAATAACAGAAAAGTTAGAATATTTCATCAAGGGCCATCACACGGGAGCTTATAAAGCATTATAACTGAAGTGTATTTTTAGATCTAAATGCGATATAAGTGATATATGGTTAACAAGCATTTAAAACTAATACCAGATTTTTCAATTTAAGTAAATATCAGTGGCACGGACGTCAGGTGGGGGCGATGATATTAATGTTTTGTTGCGTCAGTGTACGATTTGATTACGGTCATAAATTGACAGAATATATAAGTCAGGTACATTGTAGATGACATTTACGATTTAGCAATTGAAACATTTTTTTTATTTAGAGGAACATCTAGTTTAACTAGTTGGCGGTTTGCGTGTGAATCAGTGTTTTAAGCGATAACCCGCACAGGTAACTGCATCATTGATAAAGACTAAACGAAAAAAAAACAATTTTTTTGTAAAATTTATATTTTTCTATAGAAAGAAAAATCTAAATTTTACAAAAAATGTTTCGTTTTTTTCGTTATCAATGATACAGTTACCTGTGATAGCCCATAGATGTATGTCAAAACATTTTACAACCGACACGACGCATTTTGTATTACAATCGCATACACATACATTTAATAGAAATTCGTAATTGAATATATGAAATTGGAATATTCGTTCGTATAACAGAATACTTGAGAGAAAAAACACATGTACAGATAACAGATAAGTGAACGGATAGTATGGGCCCTTGGCCTCTTTTTTTGGAAATACACTTATTACATAATAATAATTATCAGTACAAATGTATATGAAGCTTAGTACCAACATGTATATTTAAGTTTGAATCTTAAACTGAGTTTAAGACTCAGTTCAAACAGTATCATTTGTTGGCTCAAAATAGGTAACACATTTTTTGGGGCAAATCATTGGGGTTATTATAGCAACACTTCAATAGCTCCACCTTTAGATCTCCCTCAACTTGAGCAAACGAGATGATATTTTTTCGAGATACTTCTGTTACTGTCATGTTGGTCTTGCTGACCTAGTGACTAGATGATGCGACCGTGTAGGGTTTCCATGTAGACTGAAATAGCGCCGGGTGGGACTTTAAACTCTAAATAAATAAACGTATATGACCTCAAGTTAGTTTTAAATATTTGCTTATTACTTATCATATCTTACCGTTAATCTGGTATTCAAGTACCTGAATTAACTATGACCATCACAGTTATATATTTTTTCTCTCAATTTCTTTTGCTTATGTAGGCCTAGACAATTTACATAATTATGTACCCAATACGCAAGACGCTAACATAAATTTCTTGACTTACTCTAGAAATTTAAAGAGAAACACGCTGGATATAGGGTGTGCCTCTTTAAGACCAAAATTCAAGTAAAACTAAGATTCATTTTAGTGAAATGCTTTCAGTTTCGTCAATATATGGAAAATATGAAATAAAACGAGTCTTCATGTATAGTGACGGGAAAGCTCCTTTCGACCATTGATTGGGACCATTAACTGAGATTATCGGGGAGAACTAACGTCAAGATGTACTCAAATTTCATATACAATCATCTTCAAATAAACAGTTGGAAATATGAATTATATCATTAACAGGATCTACATTAACTCGCGTATACAAAAGTGTCATGAGTATAATTGTAAAATGGTTTAATGGGAGAAATGCTGTTTTTTTTTTAAAAATATTAATTTCTCAGAGAATATCTGATTGCCAACAATTTAGATATCAATTGCTTGCATATACAATGTGTGTGATCAATTCAGTCAAAAGAGGCCACCCGGAATAACTACCCGTCCAGGTGCTGTCACAGACTGTGCAAGCGTGGTCATGGTGGTAAATGTAGGGAATAGTAATAGGTAATAGTAGCCATTTCAGGCAGATCGTAACTACAAAATCGATATTTTGAGATAAAAAGAAAAGACTGTCCTAAAATTACTCTTTACTTATGGGGAGCGGTGGCCTAGAGGTAGGGCGCGCGCTTCGGGATCGAGAGGTCCCGGGTTCGACCCCCCACTGGACCACTGGTTAATTTCTCTGAGCAAGACCCACAGCTCCACTCCACCATGGTGTAAAATGGTACCAGTGAGGGCAGTGTCTATTACTGGGCGCCACAGATCGATGTTGGCTGCCACACCACAGGAGAGAAATAGTCATGGAGACATGAGTGTAGGTTTCCATATGTAGCCCAATGACCAGGGAAAGTTGAAATGTCAAAGGGTACTTGAGCGGCCTAACAGCTGAAAAGAGCACTAGACAATTGGTAACTTAACTTTTAAATTAACTTTTATGGTAAAACAAGCTGTTTTAAATTCAGCTTGCCCAACATGACAAGTTCCGATTTTCATGAAAATAGGCTCATAAGAAGCCCCATGTGATGTTGATTTTAGATATGTCTTATAAGTATTTTTATTCTAAGCATTACCAGAGTCCCTCTATTACAAAAAAGAAAAAATGTGGGTCTCATGACAAGTTTTATTTATAGTGTATGTTAGTTAGACTGGTTGAGCTCACATGTCTACGCTATTTTAGCCCGCATATTATCCTAAATCTTAGATTTGTCTTGCGTTCTTAGCCCAAATGACCTTACTTACAACGCGATATGTGAACATATATGTTCAGGGTCGGTATTTATAAAGCATCTTAGTGAACACTTAGAACTTTCTTAAAATCTCAAATTTCTTTTAAGTATATCATCAAAACAGGATAACTAATATTAACAACTACTTACATTGTTTAGAAGCATTCATTTCTTGTGAAACTTAACTTAAGTCAAAATATTTAAGATTTCCCTTAATAAGATGGTTTATAAATACCGGCCCAGGTTTAGAAAGTATCCTGTCCATGTGATGCCCATTAGTCATCGAACTATAACTTTATTCACTGAGAGCTTAACAACGAAACTCCGACAAAAAAGGATCGGCTCTAAGGGCTGGACCGGACGGACTGGAGTAGGAAGTCACGACGAAGGAACTTGGTTATATCCTATTCCTCGAGATGGGTGCCGTCAGGTAATTTCCGGTCAAGTCGCGACCAGTGCTAATTTACTTCTATATTTTGCCTCGTCATAAGCAAGATTGAACTAAATAAAACAACAAATGGCAGTATAACAATTATAAACATGCAAGTAGGCTTTCAGACTTCTTTTAATGCAAATACATAGTTTTACCTACACACTGCAGTATATCACATATTAAATTGGATGAATATCTCCAAATTCGTGACCGTATAAATGGAAGACGCTAATTTATGTCAAATATTGCAATCTTTTATTGAACATCAAAGATTTGTGAATATGTTAATCAACTGACGATATGTATTCATTTCTATAAACTGCAAAATATTCCTACACATGGGGATTACCCCGCTGAGCATACTAGTGTTTGCATGATTTGAAGAGCAACATGCATTCGAATCGATTTACGATTTTGATTTGCAATGGAAAAGCATGCATGACATCCATAAACTACTTGTAAAGATCCTAAACAATATGTGCGAACCAGTTGTAATGAACTTGTTAAGATCACGGCTTAAAAATTTTAAAAAACGTAATATTTGCCATCCTCGTATATCATTGTTTTATATAGTCCAGTTATCGAGTTAATAAGTCATGCCCCATGATTACGAGCCCTTTTTCATGCTCAATTCGATTCGGTAGTCGAACTTCAAATGCATATATCCGTAAAAAGGCTCGTGTTTTACTGCAACTTTAGTTCAAGTGAAACATTATACATTTGTTATACTCGTAGTTTATAATGAAGTAAAGCAAATCAAGTAACAAACCGACACTCCATTCATTGACAAATGTACAACCATACCTATATGGATTCATTTCCGATCAAAATGTCGTTCTATTTATCTTTTCATATCAAATTAAATTCTAGTACCGCCATCATAAGGGCAAGATGACATGTGGTTAATGTGACATGATCTTTCCCCGCCCGTCCATTTTGCACGAAGCAGTAGAATACCGGGGCCTCGATCTCTCCATTTCAAATTCACTCAGATTTTAAACAGCCGATTAAAATTTGTAAAATATCGGCTAAATTACGTATAAATTTACGAAAGTTAAAAGAGGGATTACATGTAATGGTTGATCAGCTCAAATAATTCCGGTACTGAAACATTTGAAATTTCATTAAAACAAAATTGAAACAGTAGGCCTACATAATTATAAACTAAAGTCGTATTAGTATAGCCCAGATTTCCAATACACTTTCAAAGAGATACTTGAACGCAGGATTGACAAAAGGAGAAGCTAATCTCTAGTTCCGAGTTGCATTCATTCTATAGCTGATTGGAATAGAACGACAGTTCGATCTTGTCATATAACCATGTGACGTCATAGATTGGAGATTATCGAAGCCACCATTGTCTTCTGGTACGGCAACGTCTGCTTCTTTTGTCTATGTAATCAATATGGTGAGATTCTCTCTCTATGTACCGGATACAAGTATAGAAATCATGTCTATTATAGCCTGACGTTATTAGGATACTAGGTATAGCAATCGTTATCATGTCATAGCAATGTGCTAATGGTGAAGATAATGTTGTCAATTACGATGGATTACGAAAATCGGACAGGGAAGGCAGCGAAGCACAGAAATCAGCAACACCACAACACATCCACACCGAGTAAGCCCATACACAAGCCATAAAATGATCAAAAGACCCAAAAATGCAGGACGACCCTATTTTACAAAAAAGATAGCGGTGAACCCAGGAGACCAAATGAAGCACTGCCAAGACCCGACCGGGTTCCGCAAGTCCCCGCTGCAGGACGACCCAGTTTCACAAACATATATACCAAAACGGTGACCCAGCGACCAAATGATGCACAACCTCGACGTGACATAGTTTAAAGCACCATGGACCGTGATCTATGTTAATAATTCAGAACACCATGGACACAGTGACCTAACGCCAACAAACTCCACCCAAGCATACCGTGCAAGGGAGGAAGGGATGTGGTCAATAACCCATCACACCTCTAGATACATGCAACTCCAAAATATGCCTACACGGCGACCCTAGCGACCAACCGAGGTATTACCGCACAGTGACCAAATTTAAAAAGTCCTCCACAGCAAACAGGGCAAACCACAACAACAAAAAGGGGCAACACAAGTTCACAGCCTGCTTCATAAAGAACTTTTTTTTTCAACAATACTAAATGGCTGTTGTAAAGGCACAGCTACCCTGGTTAGCGCGCCTGTGCTCAGTACTCTTATCTAGCGACCCGGGCTCAAATCTGGATGGAGGCACTCATATACCCGCCATATTTCAGCTGAAAGCTGACTGACAAATAAAGACTATGCTCGGCTCGGTTGAAACATTATATAGAGCTCAGCTTACCTCGAGACGTACAATGTTTTACACTGTAGTTACATCCTACAGACATCGTCCCTTTGGTGCAAGGTTGTACCTTACTAAATAGTTACCAATCGTAAAAGCTCGGCCATTTCCGCTTGTCTCCGGCAAATATATTTTCCATTGGATAAAAACCGAGGTGATCAGAAAAGATAAGAGATAAGATAAGATATTGTTTATTTTCCAATTTTGGGCCCACATATGGGCATACAATTTTGAAATATACATGGCCTAAAGTTTGAAATATACATTAACAAATAACAAATAACGATTCTTACACTACTAAACAACACTAATAACTACAACTAAGAACATATAGAACAGTGTAACAAATAAATGTTAAAATCCAAAGCAACAGCAGAATGCAGAACAACAGAACTCCGACCCCCACAAAACCAACAGACGGGGACAATAAATGGGGTTACTCTTGTGGGCCCGAAACAAAAACAAAACAAAAAACAAAAAACAGCAGAATGAATAGTTATAAGTATTCAGTAAGAGGTCACCTATTTGAACCAAGCATCCTCATAAATTAGTGGTTAGTCAAGTCCGAAGACAATCGGGCATTTCGGACGAAAAATATGCTGGTTGAACGAGAATGGAGCCAATTGGATGTCCTATTTTATAACTTCCTATAGAATTACATCGAGATACATTAATACCTATCAGGACTTGAACATCAAGCGCCATGTGTGTTTTTATTTTAAGGCATCTTTTTACTATTGTATTGAGCCAGTCTTTCTGAGGTTTTACTGTAATGCATACATGGTCCATGAACGAAGCATGTCCCTTGTAAAATCAATGTAGACTATATTTTCGCACAGCATAGGTCTTTGTAGTACAAGTAATTTAACGTGTTGGTTTAAACTTCGACAAGTTAAATATACGCCCTCATTTCAATATAACTATATTTGCATATTTCTTAATGTACATATACTATAACAACCAGAGTTATAAAATCAACATGCTTGTCCATAATTGCCTTTTCAGAATACAAATGTATTTGTATATTGAAAATTACGATCTGGCAAAAATACACAATATTCACATACGTTAGTTTTATTTTCATTTGTTAGTTTACGTCGTTGGTCAGTTGACCAAAAATTGGCTCAGTAATGAACAAATCGAACAGGGAAGGCAGAACTCAACTGAAACCAGATTTACTTAGTTTAACTGACTCGCAAGCGACTGAAAACTTCTCAATCACAATTGAAAGTACCCAATACAGCATTACTTGTTCCATCCCGATATTGTACCCTGATTTGACGTCGACAACTATGCCCCCCCCCCCTCTGATCCTTTGTAGTGTATTTACATTCAATTTGAAAAAAACGAGTGTCTTTTAAAATTCACAAAAAGTTACACTATTGGTTGAAAACGTGAAAATGATATCATAACGTTACCGTTTACAGATACAATTGATTGCTTCAAATCTATAAATTAAATGAAGTAAAAATGTCAGTGAAATCGAAACATACAATACAAAATGTACATGTGTAAGCGTGATACAATCGGGAGGTATCAATGTATAATAGTTTTGTACAACGGTACTGACAATACAGGAAATAAAATTACAATCTGGCACTCAAAGCCACCATGAACATGAGCAGAAATCCTTTTAATAGTACTTCAATTAAATTCAATCATTCGTCTTTTGTTGAAATTAAAGCATAACATGTACTCTTGATAATTTGGGTTAGTTTTGACAACCAAATACAAAATTTTGCAAAAAAGAAACCCAAATAGACTGTTCCCATGATACCCAATGCGGACATGCCTATGGATAGGCCGAAGTGAGACCCGTGTAGCCAAACCCTTGTGTGCTATGTTCATATTGTGCCTATAAATGGTACATTCTATTCGGAGAGATAATAATAATTATGCTGCCTCTAAAGAAAAATTAATAAATTATTAAGAATGATTTATTTTATTTTAGATTTTTGGTATTTCAGAAAAAAAACTTGGTTAAATCGATAATCATATAGATAAATAGATGTATACGTTAATTAGAGTCAATAAGTAATTTAGGAACTGTGATTATCTGGTGTCACTGTAGGAGTTCCATAATATCGATGAGGTTTATATATCGGACTTAGAAATATTAATGAGATAAATAAAAAAAAGTAAAAATGGATCTATGGATGTCAGTTATAGGTGAAATCGCATTTAGAATATTTCATTTATTGAGCATAAATCATTTACAATATTACACACTCTAAAAGTTTCTAAAAGAATATTTTATCTATTAAAATAGCATTTAAACGATGTCATTACGTGAACAAATTCCACGCTATTGCATTGGGAACTGTTGCAATTGAGACGTCGCGACGATTTTTAGCAACCCCTTTGAATAGTTTATCAAGCCCTAAATGAGTGGAAAATATACTGATATTTTTTTCTCACATTCAAATTTCACAAACGAGAGAAATTTGAAAGGAACCGATCCTTTGATTCCTTTGGTTATTGCCCGCTCAGTTTACAAGTAATTGAATGCAAATCAAATACAGACTAAATTAGACTGACGTTTTTTTACATTTTTGCGCAACATTATAAAGTACCGAGTGATTTCTCTTTCAATTTAATGAAGTTATCCAAACAGTACGCCCCCTTTTCACAGTATATAACAGTCAAACAAGTGACAGTTGTCAATGGAAATAAGTAACAGTTTCGCATGTTGTATACAGCCAGGGTTATCTAATCAAACATCATATAAAGTATGCTTATTGCAACAAATATGACCCATCATTTGACTAGACAGCAAAATAATATACACCTTTTGCCTAGTATACTGTCACAAAACGAATTTTATAAAACACCATGATGTAAAGCGGAGACGATCAAGTTTTGCTAGGGAACGCACAATTATATTTTAAGTTAAAAATATCGACACGACCCGGTCAAATTATCCCAGCACTGTTATGGAGCTATCCCTTACCCCTTGTGCCTCCGTAGCATAGTAGCTATGGCTCTTGCCACCTAATCGGGCCACCGGGTTCAAATCCGGATGGAGGCACTCATATTATGCCTGCCATATTTCAGCAGAACACTGACTGGCAAATAAAGGCTATGCTCGGCTCGGCCTAAGCAGCAAGAAACTTAGTCTGTCTTCAAGAAACTGTATACTACTACATGTAGTATCGTCAGTGCATTTTAACGAATCTAGTCAGGAAGTCGCGTCCGGGGATCGTACGCTCTGTCCCCTGTTCCCGGTGGCAGACGTTCTAACCATGAGACAATCCCTGCCTGATGCACATACACATTGCTCGTGAAAGAACTGATGATATGTGTACCAAGGATCGTTACTAAGGCGTGATGTAACAGGCGACGTTTATTTACATAGTCAAATACACTTCGAGGATGACTTTATCATTTGACATTTATATATAGAATCATAAGTACATTTTTACTTGAAAAGATAAAGAAGACGGAATTTGCATAAAGATAAATAGCAACTGATATAGTGCAAACAGCTGAACACTCATTGAACAAGTAAAGACTGTCCAAAATGTACAAAAACAACCAATTATGCAAACAGTTTATAAACCAAATCACTACATATGACTTATCGGATTACTATACATCTCAACTTGTATCATTTATTGCTAATGAAGGCACATGTAAAATCTGATCACTGTATGAGTTTTTGTCGTGCTATACAATTCAACGTGTATGACTTATTGCAACTAATTTGCCGGAAATTGACACATTTATACAGTGATGCAGTGTCTGAAACAATTGACCGGGTAGTCTGTATCTATGTCTAAAATAGTGGCTGTGTTAAGATAAACACCACATTGTCTCATTTAGGCGATTGTTTATGTCATTTACAATCAGGGCTGTCACTTGAACTGTGTTTGACATGACATAAGTTAAACATGTAATATGGTTGAGTTATAGGATAAAAGAACGAAAATCTTACCAATACTCTAGAATGGTCCCAGTTGGTTTTCACCCGTCCATCTGGGTGTATGACAGGTGGGTGTTTGACGGGAGGGAAAGTTCTGGTCAGGTCCGGGCGAGCAGGAAGTGGGGCCTTAGGTAGACGCCATTCTAGAGCTTCCTTAGCTTGTCCCGATTGTTTTATATTCCATTTAGCACGGTATATAGCTTCTTGTAGAGTAGTGAATGTATCCAACTCGTGTCCGAGTGCGTCACGTAGAATAATCCGAGGGAACGTCTGTTTCTCGTTAGATTCCTTCGGTGGCCCCGCACCTCTACCCCACGGTGCGGAAGCTACCATGTTTCCCGAATCTCGCAAACGGTCGAACATTCCAATGTCGAAATTTGTTCCATTCAAAGTTTTGAAGATGTCGGGTAAAGCATTATTTGCCCTCGTCTCGAACTGTGAGGTCGGCATATTTCCGGTGAGCACGATACACTACAGTAACTATAGCCTAACTATTCTACTATTTTATTTACTATCACAAGACACTGCCTTTCATTGTTACTGGAAACAAAGATTTTAAAATTATGAGGTATAAATAATAGAAATGTTCAGTAATAAAACAAACCAAGTATCGCGAACCTTTTGAACAAATAAACACTTAATAAATCGAAATCCGGGTTGTATTTAAAAAATGTCAAATTCACAGTTGTGTTTTAAACACCCTTCATACAGTCAGTGCATATTTTATTCATTCTTTACGTAAATAGTCCATAAAACACGTTCCATAAAAACAAACCCATTTTTGCTATGACTCCATCTACATCTATTAAATAGCAACTATTGACTGAATTTTGAATGAAGAGCAATATATAAATTTATGATTTATGATCCAAATAAGATTAGCGAATAGGAGTGTGACGTAAAAACGCATCCTTATACATAATTATACATCATAAATCCGATAAAAAAGAAATATTCCATGTGTAAGAACATCCACTCATCCAGTCAACTATTTACGAATACTATTACCCGAATATACCGAGACATCAAGTACTTTCAATAAGCCCTTAGACTGACACTGGTGAAGATTAGAGTCATGTTTGAGATTCGCATATATTTGTATAAATAATCGACTCTCACATCCTATTTAAATTTATTCCGTTATAAAGTATCAAATTTTAGACCGTACCCATTTCAGTCATTATATTTTTATTAGCCGCATGCGCGCATGTAATTTGTACATCGCACTTAAGCTTTTTAGATGAATAGATTAATTTTTATAACATAATGTTATTAAGTCACATTCTGATGTCAAATCAAACTTTAAGCGTTTGTAACTTTCAATAGGTTTGTAATGAATACGAAATTAATACCTTTACAAATATATAAATACTTGAACATGCTCAGCGTTAATTGGATTCTAATTTTTACACTAAAAGCCCGATATTTAATCAATCAATTTAAATGCAGAAACATACCTTTTTACTCAATTTCTAAACCAAAAGTTTAAAACGTGTCAACCTAGTGTTAATCTTGTGTTGATTCATGCTTTTTCGTTCAGAATTCGTTTTTAGAAAGTTCCTAAACTCAAACTTTAAACTATTTAAATCCTCTACGAAATCATTTAAAACAACCAAACATTTGTCAATGTTTGAATTAACTAGGAACGAAATTGAGTTCTGACAGTACGGACGCATTTGTTGTTGGTACTAATTTGAGTTCACTACGAATGCATATTATGTCGTTGTTTTAATTAACTACGAACTCGTTTGATTTCACAACGGATGCATTTGAATTCACTATGGTTGTATTTTAATTCAAAAACAAAAACTTAATTTACATCTCAACTTTTCCTATTAAAACCTACATATTTACCTCCCTTTTCGATAAACTTGAAATAAAGGCAATTTTGATATCAAATGTTGTTTCAATTGCTTCAATAGTTTGTATAATAAACAATAAATTATTATTAGCTGACTTATTGTTAACCGGGCGGACGACTTTATAACTTAATTTTACGTCAATGGTGAATGCTTATTTTTCCCGGAAAATGAGCACATATACCAACACATGTATTAACATAGGCATTGTATTTCAAGTGTGTGTAAATTAATTACTAGTATTTTAAAATAATTAATTAAACAAATGCCAAAGATGTATGTTTGGACTTCTTTGCAAATGCCTATGGTGTATTAATAAATCGACAAAGAAGCATCTTGATACATCACTATTATCCATATATCAACATTTATAATATATCCATTATTTAACCTCTATGAATCTTAATGCTTTTATCCATGCTATTAAACATCATAAACTGCTCAGCTGTCACTCCGGGTACATCAATTAATAATCCAATAAAATCTCCCACAGTCACAGAACGTGCCTCTATAAGCGCGATAGATTATAGACCACTTTAAATTACGCGATCCGCATAGAAAGTGAAAATCCTCAGTAGATCCGACATCAATTTTTCATAATCACTGGATATACCCTGATATAGAAACATTCCCGATGTCCTGCAGTCAAACAATAGATACACAAATCGAATAAAATATTAAATCAATATGGCGTCGTCATGTCGTGCGTTTTAAACAGAAAGTTTATATCAAATTAAACGACACTTTCTGTGTTTATCGCGAAATAAACAATTCAATTTATTCTAACAATACTCGATTATTGCATTCCGTTCAACATTTGACGGTCATGTTTATTGTAGTTTATATACGTATTTAGCAATGGCCATAAAGTCTATATGTAATTTGATGAATTTACAAATGAAATAAAGATTTGTACACAACTAGGAGTGCTATATCCAGCAAATAAGGGTCCTTAAGTTTCTTTAAAAACTGTTGTATAGGGTTTGAGTAAAATGATCGCGCAAGTTATTAGAACGGGGTTATGTTGTGCGTATTTATTTTGTAACAATAGTACTAAATAGATGATTTAATGAAAGCTCTAATTATAATAGGGATGACTACTACTAATGTCGAAGCGAGTATTCATTACCAACCCATGTCTTTAAGCAGACCGGACATTCCAACTTGTGAGATAACTGCATTTGGTGCATTAGTACTTCTTAACTCTTGCCCTTTTAATAGGCTAATAGCAGGGATCAAACACACAGATAACTGTATCATCGGTAACAAAACATTTTTTGTTAAATTTATATTTTTATCAAAAAAATCGTTTAAGTCTTTATCAATGATACAGTTACATGAAGGTGATATAGCAGACATCCAAAATGCCTGTCGATGTATACAATATTATGGAAAGCCACAGTACACCCGACGGAGGACAACTTATTTTCCTATATAAATCAATGATCTTTCTCCTCCGTCGGATTTCTTCAAAAATCGACGGAGTACTATCGCCGAACCACTTCAATGCCGACGTACCGATGCACTCTATTGTATGGAAAGCCACAGTACACCCGACGGAGGACAACTTATTTTCCTATATAAATCAATGATCTTTCTCCTCCGTCGGATTTCTTCAAAAATCGACGGAGTACTATCGCCGACGCACTTCATTGCCGACGTACCGCTGTACTTCATTGCCGAGGTACCGATGCACTTCATTGCCGAGGTACCGACGCACTTCATTGCCGAGGTACCGACGCACTTCATTGCCGAGGTACCGATGCACTTTTAATATTGTCGATGTACTATTTGTCCTCCGGCCAACATATACTACCGATGTACTATCGACGATGCACTTCATTCGGCGAAAAATACTACCGTCGATCTACTCTGCTGATTTTACCGACGTAGTAGGACAATATTGAGTCGATCGACTCTCTATACTATACTATGTCGTCAACAGTAGACCACCGATGTACTATTTTTCGCTCCACTTGTCCGGTGGGGGTTATTTACCCGAGATGTCACCGGCAAGATCAGTATCAATTAGGCGCATGCAATAAAGCACATGTATGTGGGTGCATGTTGTTGCTGCTGATTTCTACTTCTGCTGATTTGGTGTCATGATAGCGTCTTATTTATAGATATGTGAGTATAATTAAAACATTTAATGCCTTTTTAGGAGCCAGACCTAATAAGAATTTAACCTTTCACCAACGTCAAGTGAGCGTACGATAAATAGCCGACGATAGTCCAGCGAACGATAAGGATTTAGGTTAAACACCACTAAATTTCCAAGCAAACAATAAGACTGGGTATGATAAAAATTGGCATACTGAGACAACCAGGCTCTGTGACCTCGGTAGACCGGGTATGTAGATGTAGGGCAGGTGGACGAGAGTCGAAAAACACCGTCGCTAGGCCCCTATCTTGGGGCTAAAAGAGGGGCCAGACCCCCAAAGTAGCCAAAATAACTATATGTCACCATTGTCGTCTTATGATGGGTTCAAGCCCGTGTACCGCCCAAACCATGTTTTGTGACCCCAAAAGACCGGGTATACAGACGTAGTGTATGATCATACAAGTCGAACAAGACCCTCTACAAGTTCCTATCTTGGGAGGGTAGCGGCTTGGGGCCGGACCCCGTGGTGCCTATAATAGCAGTGTATTGAACTTTGCATTTTGGGCCGGTTTCGGGCCCGAACAGAGCCCAAACCAGGCTCTGTGACTCCGGAAGGCGGGGTATGTAGATGTAAGGCAAGTGGACGAGAGTCGAAAAATACCGTCGCTAGGCCCATATCTTGGGGCTGATAGAGGGGCCAGACCTCCAAAGTAGCCAAAATAGCTGTATGTCATTGTCGACTTTTGATGGGTTTGAGCCCCTGTACCGCCCAAACCATGTTTTGTGACCCCAAAAGACCGGGTATACAGACGTAGTGTATGATCATACGAGTCGAACGAGACCCTCTACAAGTTCCTATCTTGGGGAGGGAAGCGGTTAGGGGCCGGACCCCGTGGTGCCTATAATAGCAGTGTATTGAACTTTGCGTTTTGGGCTGGTTTCGGGCCCGAACAGAGCCCAAACCAGGCTCTGTGACCCCTGAAGACCGGGTATGTAGATGTAGGGCAGGTGAACGAGAG
The DNA here is from genome assembly GCA_963678985.1 of Spisula subtruncata. Lineage (NCBI taxonomy): Eukaryota > Metazoa > Mollusca > Bivalvia > Venerida > Mactridae > Spisula > Spisula subtruncata. The sequence continues at coordinate 11,738,139 of OY787676.1, forward strand.
TCAAAAAATACCGTCGCTAGGCCCCTATCTTGGGGTTGAAAGAGGGACCAGACCCCCAAAGTAGCCAAAATAGCTGTATATCATTGTCGACTTATGATGGGTTCGAGCCCGTGTGCCACCAAAACCATGCTTTGTTACACCAAAAGACCAGGTATACAGAAGTATTGTATGATCATACGAGTCAAACGAGACCCCGCTGCAAGTTCCTATCTTGGGGAGGGTAGCGGTTTGGGGCCGGACCCTGTGGTGCCTATAATAGCAGTGTATTGAACTTTGAGTTTTGGGCCAAGGTAGGAACTTGCAGAGGGTCTCGCTCGACTCATATGATCATACACTATGTATGTATACCCGGTACATAGACTCAAACCCATCCAAAGTTGTCAATGGCATAACGCTATTTTGGCTACTTTGGGGGTTTTGCCCCTCTTTCAGCTCCAAGATAGGGGCCTAGCGACGGTATTTTTCAACTCTCGTCCACCTGCCCTACATCTACATACCCGGTCTTCCGGGATCACAGGGCCTGGTTTGGGCTCTACTCGCGCCCGAAACTGACCCAAAATGCAAGGTTCAATACACTGCAATTATACGCACTATTGGGTCCGGCCCCTAACTCCTATCAGCCCCAAGATAAGAACTTGAAGAGGGTCTCTTTCGACTCGTATGATCATAAACTACGTCTGTATACCCGGTCTTTTGGGGTCACAAAGCATGGTTTGGGCGGTACTCAGGCTCGAACCCTTCCAAAGTCGCCTATGGCTGACGCTATTTTGGCTACTTTGGGGGTAAGGCCCCTCTTTCAGCCCCAAGATAGGGGCCTAGCGACGGTATTTTTCAACTCTCTTCCACCTGCCATACATCTACATACCCGGTCTTTCGGGTCATTGAGCCTGGTTGCTTAAATATGCCCCTTTTTATCATACCCATTATTATTGTTTGCTGGGAAATTCTTATTGTTCACTGGGAAATTTAGTGGTGTATAACCTATATCCTTATTGTTCGCTGGAGTAATTGTTCGCTGCTATCGCTCGCTGACTTGACTTTAGCTCTATTTTCACAGTTTCAAACTGCTCTCGTCTCTATGATCCTCAAATTCTATGATTTAGCTAGTACGTACTCGCGAGCATTCATTACAGTAATTAATGAATATAATTAGGAGATGTGTCTAACAAGAAATACTAACTAGGGTTTCTAAAATTACCAAGTGCTCCAGCTGAGCATCCAACCAGGGACCTCTCGATAAGAATTCAGTGTTTTTTCGGGTGATTTTACAGCCGAATATGGGCTATGTTCGTGGGCAGATCCTGGATTTCCGGTTACGGGGGTGGGGGACGTAAGGAAAAAATTGGGTCCAGGTCAAAGCTTTGATAGAATGCCCTTGGGGCAAAGCCTTACAAATTCTACCTTGAAAAGTCCTTGAAATGTCCTTGAATTTTGTTGCGAAAAAAATGTAATAACCATGCATGATGCATTAATTCACTGATGTTCTCAATATAATGTGTAAGCTGGAATTACTATTAACTAAATCACTGTGTATAAACAAGTCAATTTCTAGTTATCACAATAAGTCATACACATTGAATTGTATTGTCTCAAAATAAGTCATACAGTCACCGGAAGTTACAGATGTGTTTGCCCACAATAAGTCATATAAAATTCAAGATAAATTGCATAATCTCCCAATAACGCACAGTGATACATTGACCTGGCTTATAACATGCTGTATAAATGGTTGGTTTTGATGAAAGAGTTGGTTTTTTTCCAGATGAGATGTAAAAGTACATGCTTGGTGATAATTCATGTGAGCAGTGATGCGGAGTTATAGCACTTGACAGAATAGAATTCATGATGCAGACTTCAGGTTAGTTTTGTTAAAATAAACAGTAAACTTGCATTAATTATTAAATTGCCAATTTTTCAAAAGCTCTCACTAATGTTTCATTTATAATATATAAAATTTAAATGTACCATATTTAATTGAATATTGTATTTATCTGGAGACAAATGGACATATAGGACCAGCCATGAATTGTCTTTAGAAGTCAGCATTTCTTATACAAGTCTAGAACAAACAGGTACATAATTGTTTTTATAACCAGTTCAGGAATTTTGATCTGCAAGACATTATGTAAGACTGGTTGGTATTGTATATAATTGATTATGTATCACAATATCTTATTGGTGTATTAGAAAAATAATATACACTACATACACTATTTCAGGTTATACCAAGACTTCAGAGGAATGTGTTTTTGATGATTACCAATCATATTTATAAGAAGATCATGGTGAAGAAAATATTTCCATCCTTAAAGATCCTGTTCCAAATTAACCAGAAGAAGATTATGAAATAAATCAATGTGACTACATATATGACTGTGTATATCTCACAACACTGACTCATTTGACTTTGTCAACTTTGAAAAATATTACCATAGCCACCAGAATTGGAGCTGGATGTTGAACTGGCAAAATCACCACCATCAGTGGATGTGCCTTATATCTATAATCTACTATGTGATGCTACTTAATCAAATGTTTGCTGTTATACCCTATTTCTCAGTCTGTATCAGGGGTACTGTATAATCAGAGATTTCTACAGGTATTAAGTTTTGTGAAATCTGGTAAAATGATAATTTTGCAGTTTCTTCATAATATGGATTCAAATATTGAAGACAATTATCTTAATTCGGTAGTTTTGTGTCGCCTGGCCAGGCAGCTTATGGGTGTTATTTTCGTCTTATTAGCATTTGCTGCATAACTTTGTCATTTTAACTGTGATGTTTTTTAATTACTTCCCTTTGATTGATTTTATTAGAGCATTTTCTGGTCAATTGCATAACTTTGTCATGTTAACTTCAATTGAATGTGTATGCATGTTAATAGCAGTGATTAAAAGTGCAGTGCTTTAGTTTAAATTTCGGATTATTTCCCTTTGAGTTGATTTTGTAAGACATTTTTCGTCCACAGCAAAACGTTTTCATTCCAAGTTTAAATGAATTCAAATTGAGTATACAAGTTTCTTCCAATGACTTGAAGTGCAGAGCGCATGAATTGTCACTCTACCTAGCGCCGTCAGGTGACTCATTCCACTTCGGGAGCTTTTATCAACATAAATGCCCCCAGAACAAGATCAACATACGCAAATGTATATATTATATACAAATATTTTCAGTAGGCATTTAATTTCATGAAGTAAATAAACCATACACTTAAATGGACATTCAACCACAAAGAAATATGATTTTACAGTATTGCCTTGAACCTGGTATTTTCTATGACACAGGGTACTTTCAAAGTATATTGAAACAGAGCATCCATCACCCTAAGGTGGAGATTTGTACATTTATTTATCTTTGAATTTGTACTAATTCTACAATATTTTTCTTGGGTAAATTTGTTGTACTCAATACTGCAAGTTCTTGTTCAATTCATTGTAAGTGTTGAATTGCTCTACTATATATTGCAAGTTTGTCAGTACTGTTGTGACCTTAAATGTTCTGCATTCATTAAATGCTTATGTTTTAATAAAAGAGTTGAAATCAAATATATCTGAAACACACACCATCCTCTTATTACTCAAATGTATTGAATGCTTGTAAAATTACTGCTCCAAGAATGTGTACTTCATACACATACAGGCTCAGGTCCATTTAGAATAGGAAATATGTAATTATACAACTTCTCCACATGTGGAGGAAAACCAGCACTGTCAACTTTTCCTGTATGGGAATCAATCAAACCTAGATTTCAAGATTACAAATCCAGTGATTAACCACATCAGCTGCTTATAATACTGTGTTTGCTAATAACAAATTTAATTTTTATATTACAATGAAACTTCACTAATAAGACAACCCTTGATTATTTTAACGTGTACTGATATTATCGTTCACTTTCATAAAAACGTATATTTGAAAATAATCTTAACAAGTTGGTTATAATATTAAGGCTAAATAAAGAGGGGAACATTTAAATCATGGGAATGATTTGAAAATGTGGTCTTAAGGTGGTATTTAAGTGAAGTTTTACTGTTGGTTTATAAGTAAGACACTTGTTAAAGCATAGAAACCAGCTTTTTATTGACAAACATATCATATGATAATAAGTTTCTGGCAAAACATCTGTATGGCTGACACATGCAATAAATAAAACAATTATCAATAAAAGTGTATTATTTTCATGTTTTTCTCCTTAATTGTTATTTGTCAGCAATAGTTTCAGAACATCTTGACATTTAATGGACATCTGTTAAAGTGGTTGGACTACCACACAAATAGAGAGGTTGCATTCTCAAATATGTTAACATGAATTACATATGCACAAGTTCATGCAGCTATTGTTGTCACTTGTGTGTGTGCGCGCGTGCGCATGCGTGTGAGCACCTTAACCTGTAGTTAAAATTATTGTCAGAGTCATTTTCTCAAAGACTATCAAATAAAGGTATCCACTTGTAACCATCCAAAGAGAATGCATCCTGAACACACCTGGTAACTGTGTGACCTTATATATTTGGAGTTAGCTGCCCTTGACACTCAATAACTTTCGCTAAGGAATCAGATAGGGTACTATCAAGTACAGAAAAGTCGAGCGTCTAGCACTCATATGCAGTGTTCAAGAAGACTTAGTCCTTGATACATAGAGTCACAGCATCATCAAGGTCATCTATAATCAGTTACTGTCCAGCTAGAGTCATCAAAGGGAGACATCATGTTGATCATTTTCTGCAACATTTGTTGGCTGGGAATAATCTTTACTACAGCATCTACAATAATAATAAATAAAATTAATTTTATAAAATGATGTATGCCTACCTACAGCACAACCTTTGAAAATTGCATGTATTGACCATTGTGTACAGGTTGTGGCTCAACAGGGGTTAAATTTATGGTATAAATACAAACTTAAGTGAAAATTTGAAGGTATATTTTAGAGGGATATTGACTTTCAAGAGGTTGTACTATATACATTATATTTATGACCTGACCTAGATGCTACAGCTATAATTTGAGTGATTGTGCCCTGGATCATATTCCCCAAAGAGCTTAATTTCATTGAGGGATAACAATATCTCAAATAGATAGATATAAGTTCAAATATGAATATTTGAGCGCACATGAGCACAAAATCGTATGGAGGCATGCATGTATACATACACCAAAAGTGGCGATAAAAACTCTTGCTACCAACAAGCACCCCCTCCCCCGCTCAATAAAAATTGAAATTGCCTCATATTTTGGGTTGAGATCAAAAATAATGTTTATTCAAACAAATAACACAATCATGTATTTACCCCCAAAAACTGTAAAATATTTCTAATACATACCAGAGTTATAAGTGTTCTGAACACTGCTCAAATCAATGACAATATTTGCAATCAACAGGTTCTTTCCCATGCCACTTTTCACACAGTCTGTCCACACTGTTTGCTGAAACCAAATAAGAAAACCTTAAGACTAATGGTAGGCTTGTAATGACAGACTTATGTGTTCAACCATTAACTTAATCTCAAAATGACTCAAAGAAATTTAATTAATGAAGCCGACTAGATATCATCAGCCTCAACTAAAAAATGTGCAAAAGACAGTTATGGTTAATGTGCACCGCACTCTAATGAGATGTGTTTATCTTTATACATGAAGTTTCATTAATTGAAGTTATGTCACAGACACAAATTTAGTATGAATAATTGCAAAAGCGGAATAGTATGATATACAGAGGCATGGTCCTTGGAAACTGCACTTCCCGGGAATTAGGATCTATTCAAATGGATACCTGCAATGCTGTTTATGTTACAGCCTGGATAAAAAGTAAAAAATGAAGAAGAGTCATAGCTCCAAAAAATTGGCAAAACAGAATTATGGTTCTTGTGCACCCTCATTTATTTCTAGATGTCTATCAGTGCCAGTAACCTGGGCACTGTTTTATCAAAGCATTTACGGAAATCTTTAAATTACGCTCAAATTTAAATTCTTTATAATACTGTTACAACTGTAAAATGTGGAAATTCAAGCTGTAATACTTATCATGATCCAGTTAATGAAGTCTTACAAACGATACCTGTCCCCAATATACAGCTGTTAAATAGTTATACTGAATTTAAATTTGAACGTAAGTTTACGATTTCCGTAAGTACGTTGATAAAACGGTGCCCAGGGGCGTAGCTTGGTCAATTCAGAGTGTACGCCTGTTTTCAGATGTTATTTTTTGGAAATATCTAGAATATATAATGCCTCCAACATTTATGCCTAACACTAGGCAGGCGTCGATTTTTATTGCATTTTTAGTCAGTTTATTGTAGATCTATCATTTATTTCATGGAGCGTACGCCGCCCTGGGCGTACGGGCATATGCCTGGCTACGCGCCTGTCTACGCGCCTGTCTACATTATACACTATTTCACTAGTCAGTTGCTTCCACGACCCCCTACACCCAGGGATGGTCAGGGAGTTTTACTTTTGGGTTGTCAAACCCCCGCCCTTCCACGCTCCTAGACAGCTGATAGTAAAATCTCAGAGATTTCACCTGTCCCGACAACTAAATAATGTAAATGTAGTCCCCGGGTATTGGTTGGGAGAAAATGTTACCAACATTTCCCCGACCAAGTAAGAGAAGCTGAACCCGGCCGTCCACTGCCCATCCCCGGGGCCTGTGGGGCCATGGATACAACAGACTATCTCGCAGTCCACTCGTTCTCGTTCATGGAAATTTGTAAATAAATCACTGATCTTGAAATAAACTTCTGCAAGAAAAGGCAACACATGCAAAAAGGAGAAAAAACATGTCGAATTGTTAATCTTTTACTTACATGTATTTTAAAATAAGTGTTGTTTTTTGTTAAAACTGTACAAAAAAGACCTGTTCACAACTTCAGTCCCTGCACGTGCATGCGTCTAGTTGTTTGGGATCTTTCCGGTGTCTCCTCGGTTAAATAATCCCCACCGAAGTACTCTACTGATAGTATAGAGAGAGTCGATCGACTCAATTTATATTATCCTCCTTCGGTAAAATATAGCAGAGTCGAACGACGTTAGTATTTTTCGCCGAAGGAGTGGGACAGTAGTACATCGGAAATGAAGTGCGTCGTCGATAGCAGAGTCGAATGACAGTAGTATTTTTCGCCGAATGAGTTGGACAATATGAAGTGCGTCGTCGATAGCAGAGTCGAATGACAGTAGTATTTTTCGCCGAATGAGTTGGACAATATGAAGTGCATCGTCGATATATAGTACATCGGTAGTATTGTAGGCCGGAGGACAATAGACAATAGAGTGCATCGGTACGTCGGCATTGAAGTGGTTCGGCGATTTATAGTACTCCGTCGATTTTTGAAGAAATCCGACGGAGGAGAAAGATCATTGATTTATATAGGAAAATAAGTTGTCCTCCGTCGGGTGTACTGTGGCTTTCCATACTATTGTATATTGTCCTCCGGCCTACAATACTACCGATGTACTATCGACGATGCACTTCATATTGTCCAACTCATTCGGCGAAAAATACTACTGTCATTCGACTCTGCTATCGACGACGCACATCATATTGTCCAACTCATTCGGCGAAAAATACTACCGTCATTCGACTCTGCTATCGACGACGCACTTCATTTCCGATGTACTACTGTCCCACTCCTTCGGCGAAAAATACTAACGTCGTTCGACTCTGCTATTTTTTACCGAAGGAGGACAATATAAATTGAGTCGATCGACTCTCTATACTATCAGTAGAGTACTTCGGTGGGGATTATTTAACCGAGGAGACACCGGAAAGATCCCAATCAACTTGACGCATGCACGTGCAGGGACTGAAGTTGTGATTAGGTCTTTTTTGTACAGTTTTAACAAAAACAACACTTATTTTAAAATACATGTAAGTAAAAGATTAACAATTCGACATGTTTTTCTCTCCTTTTTGCATGTGTTGCCTTTTCTTGCAGAAGTTTATTTCAAGATCAGTGATTTATTTACAAATTTCCATGAACGAGAACGAGTGGACTGCACGATTGTCTGTTGTATCCATGGCCCCATAGCCCCCGGGGATGGGCGGTGGACGGCCTAGGTTCAGCTTCTCTTACTCGGTCGCTGAAATGTTGGTAACATTTTCTCCCAACCAATACCCGGGGACCATATTAACATTATTTAGTTGTCAGGGGCAGGTGAAATCTCTGAAATTTTACTATCAGCTGTCTAGGAGCGTGGAAGGGCGGGGGTTTGACAACCCAAAAGTAAAACTTCCTGCCCATCCCTGGGTGTAGGGGGTCGTGGAAGCAACTGACTAGTGAAATAGTGTATAATGTAGACAGGCGCGTAGCCAGGCGCGTAGCCAGGCATACACCCGTACGCCCAGGGCGGCGTACGCTCCATGAAATAAATGATAGATCTACAATAAACTGACTAAAAATGCAATAAAAATCGACGCCTGTCCAGTGTTAGACATTATATATTCTAGATATTTCCAAAAAATAACATCTGAAAACAGGCGTACACTCTGAATTGACCAAGCTACGCCCCTGGGCACCGTTTTATCAACGTACTTACGGAAATCGTAAACTTACGTTCAAATTTAAATTCAGTATAACTATTTAACAGCTGTGTATTTGGGACAGGTATTGTTTGTAAGACTTCATTAACTGGATCATGATAAGTATTACAGCTTGAATTTCCACATTTAACAGTTGTAACAGTATTATAAAGAATTTAAATTTGAGCGTAATTTAAAGATTTCCGTAAATGCTTTGATAAAACAGTGCCCAGGTTACTGGCACTGATAGACATCTAGAAATAATTGAGGGTGCACAAGAACCATAATTCTGTTTTGCCAATTTTTTGGAGCTATGACTCTTCTTCATTATTTACTTTTTATCCAGGCTGTAACATAAACAGCACTGCAGGTATCCGTTTGAATAGATCCTAATTCCCGGGAAGTGCAGTTTCCAAGGGCCATGCCTCTGTATATCATACTATTCCGCTTTTGCAATTATTCATACTAAATTTGTGTCTGTGACATAACTTCAATTAATGAAACTTCATGTATAAAGATAAACACATCTCATTAGAGTGCGGTGCTGTCTTTTGCACATTTTTTAGTTGAGGCTGATGATATCTAGTCGGCTTCATTAATTAAATTTCTTTGGGTCATTTTGAGATAAAGGTAATGGTTGAACACATAAGTCTGTCATTACAAGTATACCATTAGTCTTAAGGTTTTCTTATTTGGTTTCAGCAAACAGTGTGGACAGACTGTGTGAAAAGTGGCATGGGAAAGAACCTGTTGATTGCAAATATTGTCATTGATTTGAGCAGTGTTCAGAACACTTATAACTCTGGTATGTACGTGTATTAGAAATATTTTACAGCTTTTGGGGGTAAATACATGATTATGTTATTTGTTTGGATAAACATTATTTTTGATCTCAACCCAGAATATGAGGCAATTTCAATTTTTATTGAGCGGGGGGAGGGGGTGCTTGTTGGTAGCAAGAGTTTTAATCGCCACTTTTGGTGTATGTACATGCATGTCTCCATACGATTTTGTGCTCATGTGCGCTAAAATATTCATATTTGAACTTATATCTATCTATTTGAGATATTGTTATCCCTCAATGCAATCAAGCTCTTTGGGGAATATGATCCAGGGCACAATCACTCAAATTATAGCTGTAGCATCTAGGTCAGGTCATAAATATAATGTATATTGTACAACCTCTTGAAAGTAAATACCCCTCTAAAATATACCTTCAAATTTTCACTTAAGTTTGTATTTATACCATAAATTTAACCCCTGTTGAGCCACAACTTGTACACAATGGTCAATACATGCAACTACCAAAGGTTGTGCTGTAGGTAGGCATACATCATTTTTTAAATTAATTTTATTTATTATTATTGTAGATGCTGTAGTAAAGATTATTCCCAGCCAACAAATGTTGCAGAAAATGATCAACATGATGTCTCCCGTTGATGACTCTAGCTGGACAGTAACTGATTATGGATGACCTTAATGATGCTGTGACTCTATGTATCAAGGACTAAGTATTCTTGAACACTGCATATGAGTGCTAGACGCTCGACTTTTCTGTACTTGATAGTACCCTATCTGATTCCTTAGCGAAAGTTATTGAGTGTCAAGGGCAGCTAACTCCAAATATATAAGGTCACAGAGTTACCAGGTGTGGTCAGGATGCATTCTCTTTGGATGGTTACAAGTGGATACCTTTATTTGATAGTCTTTGAGAAAATGACTCTGACAATAATTTTAACTACAGGTTAAGGTGCTCACACGCATGCACGCACGCGCACGCTCACACACACAAGTGACAACAATAGCTGCATGAACTTGTGCATATGTAATTCATGTTAACATATTTGAGAATGTAACCTCTCTATTTGTGTGGTAGTCCAACCACTTTAACAGATGTCCATTAAATGTCAAGATGTTCTGAAACTATTGCTGACAAATAACAATTAAGGAGAAAAACATGAAAATAATACACTTTTATTGATAACTGTTTTATTTATTGCATGTGTCAGCCATACAGATGTTTTGCCAGAAACTTATTATCATATGATATGTTTTTCAATAAAAAGCTGGTTTCTATGCTTTAACAAGTATCTTACTTATAAACCAACAGTAAAACTTCACTTAAATACCACCTTAAGACCACATTTTCAAATCATTCCCATGATTTAAATGTTCCACTCTTTATTTAGCCTTAATATTATAACCAACTTGTTAAGATTATTTTCAAATATAAGTTTTTATGAAAGTGAACGATAATATCAGTACACCTTCAAATAATCAAGGGTTGTCTTATTAGTGAAGTTTCATTGTAATATAAAAATTAAATTTGTTATTAGCAAACACAGTATTATAAGCAGCTGATGTGGTTAATCACTGGATTTGTAATCTTGAAATCTAGGTTTGATTGATTCCCATACAGGAAAAGTTGACAATGCTGGTTTTCCTCCACATGTGGAGAAGTTGTATAATTACATATTTCCTCTTCTAAGTGGACCTGAGCCTGTATGTGTATGAAGTACACATTCTTGGAGCAGTAATTTTACAAGCATTCAATACATTTGAGTAATAAGAGGATGGAGTGTGTTTCAGATATATTTGATTTCAACTCTTTTATTAAAACATAAGCATTTAATGAATGCAGAACATTTAAGGTCACAACAGTACTGACAAACTTGCAATATAAAGTAGAGCAATTCAACACTTAGTGGTTTACAATGAATTGAACAAGAACTTGCAGTATTGAGTACAACAATTCAACAAATTTACCAAAAAATTTTTTGTAGAATTAGTACAAATTCAAAGATAAATAAATGTACAAATCTCCACCTTAGGGTGATGGATACTCTGTTTCAATAAACTTTGAAAGTACCCTGTGTCATAGAAAATACCAGGTTCAAGGCAATACTGTAAAATCATTTTTCTTTGTGGTTGAATGTCCATTTAGTGTATGGTTTATTTACTTCATGAAATTTAATGCCTACATTAAGTTGACCTGAAAATATTTGTATATAATATATACATTTGCCTATGTTGATCTTGTTCTGGGGGCAATTATGTTGATAAAAGCTCCCCTAGTGGAATGTGTCACCTGCCGGCACTAGGTAGAGTGACAATTCATGCGCTCTGCACTTCAAGGCATTGGAAGAAACTTGTATACTCAATTTGAATTAATTTAAACTTGGAATGAAAACGTTTTGCTGTGGACGAAAAATGTCTTACAAAATCAACTCAAAGGGAAATAATCCGAAATTGAAACTAAAGCACTGCACTTTTAATCACTGCCTTAAACATGCATACAAATTTTGAAGTCAATTGAAGTTAACATGACAAAGTTATGCAATAGTCCAGAAAATGCTCTACTAAAATCAATCAAAGGGAAGTAATTAAAACAAGACTGCGTTCAATAAACGCTTATGCCCCCGTGGAAGCCATGTCCATAAAAAGCTAAGTCAATCAGGGGCCATTATTCAGTTAAAATGTTTGATAGTGTTACATGGCTTTGAACTATAAGGGGCTTATGATGGTAAACGAGTAATGCCACATTTGAAAGCAGTGCCTTGATCGACTTCATGTGTGATCTGGTGATACAGATGTTATGGTTCTTTGTCACTGCACTTCTCCAAGTTGCCATCTATTCATATACCAAGTTTCAAGTCAATATCTTAAACACTTTTGAAGATACACTCCTGTCAAAATTTGATTCTGAAAATACTAAAGGGGAGATAATTCAAAATTTAAGACAGACAGAGTTATGGTTCTTGGTCATTGCACTTCTCCAAGTTGCCATCTATTTATATTCCAAGTTTCAAGTCAATATGTTAAATAGTTTTGAAGGTATACTCAGAGCAAAATTTGACTATAAAAAAACACTAAAGGGGAGATAATTCAAAATTTAAGACAGACAGAGTTATGGTTCTTGGTCATTGCACTTCTCCAAGTTGCCATCTATTTATATTTCAAGTTTCAAGTCAATACGTTAAATTGTTTTGAAGATACGCTCCAGACAAAATTTTATTGTAAAAATACTAAAGTGGAGATAAGTCTAAGTCCAAAATTAGGTCAAGGTGAATGTCAAAATGGAGTCAGGTGATACAGGCGTGTGGAGAGTGGTCATATACAACATCCATGCAAGTATGAAAGCTTTGTAGCAAGCCATTTTAATGCTAGAAAAAACGGGTCAATTTGGGTTAACCAAGAATTTTACCTTTCAATAAGTCTAAGTCCAAAATTAGGTCAAGGTGAAGGTCAAAATGGAGTCAGGTGATACAGGCGCGTGGAGAGTGGTCATATACAACATCCATGCAAGTTTGAAAACTTTGTAGCAAGCCATTTTAATGCTAGAAGAAACGGTCAATTTGGGTTAACCTGGCCGGACGGACGAACGGACGGAAGGACGGACGGACGGACGTACTCATGAGACGGTATTTGTGGGGTTTTCTTTTGTTCTTTCTTTTGTTTGGTTGCAACCCACAAGTAGCATTTTGCACCCCACAAGTGACGGAATGAATGGAATCTTAAAATAGCCTATTGTTCCACACCCCACAACTACCGGTGCATTCGTACGGACAGACGGACGGACGGACGGACAGGTGAATTACTATATGCCTCCCGATCTATCGATACGGGGGCATAAAAACATCACAGTTAAAATAACAAAGTTATGCAGCAAATGTTAATAAGACGAAAATAACATCCATAAGCTGCCTGGCCAGGCGACACAAAACTACCGAATTAAGATAATTGTCTTTCAATATTTGAATCCATATTATAAAGAAACTGCAAAATTATCATTTTACCAGATTCCACAAAACTTAACACCTGTAGAAATCTCTGATTATACAGTACCCCTGATACAGACTGAAAAAATAGGGTAGGGCATAACATCAAACATTTGATTAAGTAGCAGCACATAGTAGATTATAGATATAAGGCACATTCACTGATGGTGGTGATTTTGCCAGTTCAACATCCAGCTCCAATTCTGGTGGCTATGGTAACATTTTTCAAAGTTGACAAAGTCAAATGAGTCAGTGTTGTGAGATATACACAGTCATATACATGTAGTCACATTGATTTATTTCATAATCTTCTTCTGGTCATTTTGGAACAGGATCTTTAAGGATGGAAATATTTTCTTCACCATGATCTTCTTATAAATATGATTGGTAAACATCAAAAACGCATTCCTCTGAAGTCTTGGTATAACCTGAAATAGTCATTCTCATAAATCAGTGGTTAGTCAAGTACCTAGACAACCTCTGATTCAACTAAGCCGAAAGGGTGCGCAACTCTGAAAATAGCTAAAAATAGCTCATTCTGGGGATTCCCGCTATCGTCCAATCATATCGCGCGTTACAAAAGCGCTACGATATCCGCGGGAAAATTCATAAACAAGCGTCCGGTGAATAAACATGGCCGACGATGGATAAATATTGTGGCGTTTGTACCAAGAAAATTGGATCAAATACATCGTATCGAAAGTTTGAAAGATTAGAAAATAAACTGAAATCTGTTATTGAAAGGAAATGTAAGGGTGATTTAAAGTATATATGTCAAAAATGTAAAAGACGCGTGGAAAAAGCCGCCGACATTAAAGGTTATGATTTAAAAGTTCAGACAGTCTGTTCTTGTACACCGCGGAGTAAAAGAATTTGCAAGCCGCCGCCAGTTTCAACAAGAATTAGTGTGCATAATTGTAAAACGCCTGCAAAAAGGAGACCGATTCGTTCTCGTCGATCTTCGCAGAAGAAAAAGGCTGCCCAGAAATCATGTGATAGTCATCAAAATGTTCAGTTTCCAGCTGATTCTGATGTTAAGGTAATTCTTACTGAATTTTCTCTGTAGCTTGTATTGAATTATTTTATGCAGCTATAATGCACCAGTCATTCCACTCCCACCACCGAGGATGGGTGCTCCGGTTAAACAACCTGATTTTTACCTGCCAGCATCCCCCACACTGCCAAGGAAATGGTGTCGATTTTTTTCTCCGACAATTTAGCATAATGACATTTAGTTGTCAGAGGCCAGGAAATATGTGAGATTTTAATAACCAACAGCTGTCCCCCACAGGCCGGGGAAAGGTGGAGGTTTAAAACCTAATTTAAACAGTTAAAGTAAAATCCTCAACCATCCTTGAGGGTGGCATGGATGCAACTGGCTGGTGCATTTATAACTGATGATTTTTTTTGTGCTAAATATCAGCTGTCATGAGCTACCACCTCATTAGTTGTGGTCGAGTGTCCACTTCAAGAATCAATAACAGGGTTCTGAGTTTACAGGTCTTTTCATACCGAAGAAAGATGAAATTAAAAGGGTAATGCTGCACCAATCAATTGAAACCGTGATCTTCCTAACCTTGTGGCAAGGAAATGGTCCCATGTTTTTACCTTTGTGATGTCCCTGCACTGCTGGCCCAGCTGGGTGGACGAGTTTAGGAATTATTTAATGCGCAGCCTTGTTAATGCCAAAATAGATGGGTAGTATAGCCTCGCCTCTTATTTCTGCGGTACCCCTATTTCCGCCGTATTGGATATAATAGTTGTGTGTGCCATATACACAGGGTTTTCACAAGGATATCATGTAGCAGGCGGTTTGTACATTTGAGGAGGCCAATGTGCCTGAGCAGTGAGCACTGAAAGGTACATTTTATTATTCAGTGGCAGACCTTGTTGGGTGGCAGGCTGTAACCAGTATTGCCGTTTTAAACATTTTATTTAAGTTTAAAGCTAAGTGCCTCGGAAATAAGAGGCACCAGTATATAAACAGTGATATTTTCGTGATATATGAAATAATATGAGTTTATGAGGTCTTCGTATCGTCACATACCTTCTAGTAATTAAGAATTTTTATAGAATCCTGACAGAAAGGCGACTTGTACCCCGTAAAGTCGAGAAAAGTGGAATTAAATTATCTAAACTGGGTCGAAATTTGTCTGGCGGAAAATTCCTCTAGTCATTAGGACATTAGCCAAATAGAGCAGGTTCGTGTGTATGTGAACATTCGGCAGCAGGGCACTGTTATATCAAAGGACTTACAAACATTTTAAACTTATGCTCAAATTTAAATTCCTTATAATGTGTTTACATCTGCAAATGAGGGAAATATATTGTTTAAAATCATTAACTGAATTAATTAACTCATGATTTTACCTATATATAGATTGCTTTACCAGAATTTGAAGCAGTAACATAATTATAAAGGATTCAAATTTGAAGATAAGTTAAGATTTAATATACATAAAATTTATGCCTTGATATTCAGATAAAACAGTGCCCTATTGAACATGCCAAAATGTTCTATCATTATAATCACTGTTTAACATGGGTTTGTATACAAAATTAACCAATACTCACCCCTTCATGCCCTCGTCTGCACTTCAAGTTAAGTGTACTGTATTGATTTTTTTTATGTTAGTGGCTAAATAATGACCATCCCTAAAGATATGTGTTACATGTCTTAACAAATGGTATGAATAATTTTTGCAACTTTAACCCTGACTTGGAATACATTTTACAGGGGTGTCAATCTGCCTGATTAATCTGGAATTCCGGATTTACACATTCAGAAACTTGCAGAAAGTGATGATCCCTGCCCAAAATTAAAGTTATTTCAAGAAAATGTCTTGAGAAATGGCCAAGTTATAGTCATTTAGTTTGTTTTGAGGGAATTTATTTATATAACTGAGTTGAATATATGGAAACTATTTGGTTCAACCTTGAACAAATTAAACTAAAATAATGAATTATGAATGTATCCATATTTAAGCTATAGCTAGATACCGTATAGTTTCTTCATTTAGTGTCTGAGGACAGATAGGTTATTGCAGCAATAATTTAATCTCTCAGCTGTTATTGGCTAGGGCAAAGTGTTAATGAGTTATTAAAAAGAAACCATTTGGTCTACAGATAGATCATAGAAAGACCGACAGACATATTGCCTGGTGCACAGTATTTGGGCAAATTCAAGAAAAACAGGTGTACACAGCCATACTTTTTTGCCTTTAGGTTTATGTTCAAATTGTATGCTGTAATAATGTTTATTGCATAAAGGGCTATTACAGATGTTTGACTTTATATGGTTTTCGTTCCATGTCACATCTTCAGAATTTAGTATCAGGCCTAAAATAGAACATGCGACAAATAGCTATTTTTGCATGTAATGAATAAGCCTCACATTTTTACCCTTTTAACAAAACAAGCTGTGTTTTGTATTTTAAAAAGCATATACATAATGCTAACTTCAATGCATAGACAAATTTATTATCTTTCCACTTTCCAGCGAGGTACAATAATAATAATAATAATAACGACTTTATTTATTGTGGATTACATATTTGAAGTTAATATCAATTTTCAATAAGGTCCACTAAGGGTGGTATAGATGAAGATGATGCATTTGAATTTCGTAATTTTTTTCACCCAACAAGGTCTGCTAAAGTAAAAAGATACACCTGTACACTACACCGGTCCAAATTGGAAGGTACTTGTCTTAACGAAATAAAATGTTGGGGAAAACAAAAAAAGAGTACATGTACAACATTATTTGTGTCATATTTTTTTAATCTAAGAATAATCATTGGTTTGAAAATAACTAACTTTTGGTAAGTTAACTGTTAAAAGAAATGTAATTTGAAATCACATATTTTGTGTTTTGAAATTTGTTCGTCACAAGAAATCTGTAACGTCGGTCCCCCTGTATATTTTCTTAAAAAATGTAGCAAAATATTTCTAACTGGCATTAATTTATGCATAATATCAGTCTTATTGTCGAAACAGCAAAAAAAAAGATCTTTACAATTACAATGTCTCTTTTTATTGTAGAAAAAAAAATCATGTAAAGTCTGTCCCCTATTAGACGGCTTAATTATGATTATCATATAAATTATTATTTTTAATGGCAATTTATCGAAATCCATTCTCATGGATCAGTGTAAAGTCAAGTCCCTATTACGGATGAAAAACACGCTGGTTGAACGAGAATGTCGAAATTGTGAATAGAATTAGTTTTTCTTTTAACTGAGTGATATTTAAAATAATTTGTCACAAATTTAATGGTTGTTTATACTGGTTTCTGTTTTCTAAAGCTTTTTTTTCGTTTTTTTACGAATCTAATTGCATACATGATATAAAGCATGTTTTTTTTGTTTTTGTTTTTTTACTAACACTATACTGTTACTACTTATAAAAATGGTACAGTAAACTTCCCAATGTTTATATTTAATAGAAATATTAAAGAATGCACTAATATGCTAAGGGGACTGACGTTACAAAAAGGTAATAGTAATGTATCGTTAGATACTGGTTTTATTTCAGTCATTATTTCAGTTATAAATATAAATACAATAGATGATTATATTAGATCAATTTCAGTAGTATTTAAACACTTTTAAGCAGTTTATAATAGGTTCTAATAAATTATTTCATATCACACCCTTTATTAAGTAGAATGTATTCCTCTTAGTATATGTATGTACTAGTGTAAAAAGTTATTTACATCTATTTTTATTTTACTTAAACCTATTTTATTGACTTCAAATTAAAATCCCATATTTGTTGGTCCATGTTTTTAAAAGTTCTCTACATGACCCCTGTTTATACAGCTACTGTTTCAAAAATCTAATTAGTGATAGTCCAATATACAACCCCTTTCAAGTCTAGGGAGTTGTATGCCCTATTTCCTGCCACCTGCAGCTTCAGTAAGTTCATAATCAATTCCTTGTAAAAACAAAGACAGCTGTCATCGCAATATGACCCCTTATTATGCAGCTACTGTCCCCAAAACCAGTAATTAAAAAGATACCAATAAATTACTCTTTCAAGTCAGGAGTTTTATGACCTATTTCCTGCCCCCTGCAGTTTTGAAGCAATACTTTTCAATTTCTCATAAAAACATAGATCTCTGTAAGAATTTGAGCTAGGATTGTGCAATACTACCTAATTGGGAGGAGTCAATAAAAAAAACCCTGTGAAGATAATTCCACACTAGTTAACCAGTGGGAGGGGCTAATTATCTCTGACAGTATGGTTCTGTGCATTATGGGAGGAGTTCAATATTGATAGATTGGACTTATATTTTAGAGTCTTATATCACAGGACCTTGCAATTCAAAATATATCACTCAAAATAAAGCATTCACTCACAATATAATTATATAGAATCTTTTTTTATAGATATCCTAAGGAATGCATCACTCTAATTATCCCTTTTGGGTACCCCTTTGACTAAAACTGACTTCTCTTAAAAGCTTGGTTGATAAATCATATTTTTGACAAAGTCAAAGAAGATATAATAAGAATTCTGATTATAGCCTGACATCAAACGATCCGTACATGAAATTGTTAAATATCGGCTTATTCAGATTTAAATTGTTGATTTAAAAAAATATCCATGGAAAAACTCATAAAATCCAAATCTTCAAATATTTTTTGGTGTCTTCTTAACATTTGGTGCCCTGAATATAATTAATATGTTTTAATTGTGAAACAAACATTATTTTTAAGAAAATATTTGCAGATTTTTATTTCTATGTAACGCCCGTCCCCTTAGCTGATGAACCATACAAAATGCAAAATTTACAAAAAACACTAACAGGAATGACTGTTTTTAAATTAAGCAATACACTAGAATGATGTACCTATACAAAAAGCTTGATTTCACAAAAAGTTATAAAACTTTATTCCTTGACCTTGATGCTAACACAATTTGCCCATGTACTGTGCACCAGGCAATGTGCAAAGCAATATACCCCCTCATCAGGGATTGGGGGTATCATAATTAAAGTGCTTAATTATTATGATGTTGTCGAAATTTGTAATTATGTTAATTTCAATTAATTTATATTTTAAGAGCATTATCTTGACTTTGGGTACTGTGAGAACCTTTTTAAACAATATGACAGTCTGGGCGATGAACCTAACACTGCAAATTGGATCTGTGACTTCAGTTGTCAAAAACAAACAATGCCAACCAACTCTATACATTTGTGGTGTTAAATTTTGACCATTTCGAAAAGCGTTAATAAGTGTAGTCACTAAAATTGTGGACAATGGGAAAATCAGCGACTTTCAGTAGATGTTTACTACCTGAGCTTGAAGCAATTCAATATTTGTTTAGATTGACTCTTACAGGCAATCAATTGGTTAGAGCTTCTAGGCTTTGAATTGTCCTTGCAAATTCTTCATTACTGAATTTTTTGTAACATTTCCCTATAATTATCCGATGACCGATTATGGATTAATGAAATTGATCACCAGAATCGGCAGAAGTCTGTAACCCACTAATCGATTTTATTACCCCTCACTTTTTTCGTAATGTTAATTTCCCCTAGACAAACAGGTAGTATTCTTACTGTTACGATCAAGCGGATCAATACACCACGTGATTGAGCATTTTTTTACTGTCAGCAGGGTGATAGTACTTTTTTGACAGTACTTTTCATGTCACATGGTAAATTTATGGAAAAACAAACATGGCGGCGTATTTCACTCGCATAACCATGTTTTAGTTCGAGTTCTCCATATCCAGCCTAGTATTTGGTGCCGACAAATATTCCAAGAGTTTGGTGTATCTTACGCATTGATGCTTTTTGCTACAAAGTTTACTTTGTGTTAATTGGAGTTGTTTATTTTACAGCACTTTCCTCAGGCTGACATTTGTACTGTCACCCTATGTGTTATTTATATAATATCCGATAATCGGCACATTAAACATTTTCTATGGATGATAAAATTCTGCATGTATTTATTACTGCCTAGATTGACTTTGGACCTCAGAATCAATGGCAGAAATTTCCACCCCACAAAAATATCCAGCTATTTGGGTTTCTTCTCTCTTGTTTTATACATATTAATATTGAACGAAATATCTCAACAATCTTTCTAAATAAACATTTTTATTTGCAGGTTACTCTCCGACAACAGAATGGTCAAGTCAGATCACTGAGGATCCGTAATGTATCGCTGCAGAATATTTGCAAGGTAATTGGTTTTGGAAAAAGTACAGAGGTTGTTGCAAAGACTATTTTAGCCCAAGAACCAATATTTAAGTACATTGTAGATATTGTGTTGAACAAGATTAGCTGTGATGCTAAAAAACTTGCTAAGACTTCAACCTTATCAAACTCCAACGCAGATGAACTGAGTGCCATAAGTTTAAATAGCTTGACAAATTCTTGGACAAGTAGTAGTGCTCTGTTTATGCCTGTGGTAGCTGCATTGTCAGGGATTGACAAATACAATAATGTGCCTGCAGATGTTGTGTTTGGAGCTTCAATCCTTTATCTTGCATACAAAAAGCACAAGTTGGGCAAGTCGGACACAGGAATTCCACACCCCTGCATAAGGCTTTTATGTATATAAGTGTTTTTAATTAATGGACTAATTTCTTTTTCAGATAATTTATCAGATGTTTTACCATCAGTCTGCTGACACAGGAACCCTTTGGTGTTTGAGAAACATGGTCAACAGAAGAGACGTGTCTGGTCCAAAGGATGTAGTGCAGAACTATAGGTAATATGAAAATCTGGCCCTGTGCATAGGCATTTCATTTCAACTGCATAGATTCATTATTTTTGCTAGTCACCATTAGTCCCGTTACATACCCTAAAGAGAAGAAAGGTGATGAACTCACCATTCCAACTGAACCAGAATCGTTGGTATAATTTCCCATAGTCGTACAGGTTCCGTACATTAATTTGATCTTTTTGTATAAAAATACCAACAAAACAATTCCTGAAATTTAAAGGACATTACTTTAAACCTTAAAACTAATCTTTTGTGAACACAGACCTGGAGTTCTTTTGCTGATTAAGTGACTATGATTTCTCTTTTAGTGATTAACTATTAGGTTAACTTTTGTCTGTCTCTAAGACAATAAGAATGGTAGCTACAGTAACGGGGCAAAATAATCATAAATGACCCTTTAGGAACAACACTTTTTTGCCAGCTTTCCAGCTTTTATGGTAGACTAGAGGAAAGTCACTGGGCAGGAAACTGACCTTTCTTAACACAGCTTGATGTTTTCCTCACATGAGAAATTTACCCCAAGTGGGACGAACCCACATTGGTTAGACGCAAGGGATTTTGCAATGTTTAACACATGGCCACAAAGGCTCCTTTACACTGATAATTTTGTAAGGGATTGTCGGTCTTTCTCATTATTTATTTAACCATTTTATGTTGCTTCATTAGATATTTACTTGAAGCTTTACTTCCTTACTTAACACATTCCATTGAAATTGTTTGAGCTACAATCATCATATGTCATAGAAATATATTCGTCAGTATCAGTTATAAATCAGTAATTATTACTATTCATTTACCGCAAGTGTATGCTACAGACCCCTATCCGAAATACTAGAAATATGTATGAAAGTACTTGCATTGGTTACAACTGTTTACAAGTTTGATTATTTTTCAGGTCACATTTTGCCTTCATTGACGATGTAATGACAGCGCACATTGTGGTAAAGACACTAGAACACTTTGGTATGGAGAGCTGTGACGAAGTACCTACAAGAAATAAGCCCCATCCATTAACATTATTGAGTGAGGAGCAGAAGTCAGCTTGGCTGCAGAAAGAGATGTCAACAGTGTGCCAAAGTGCAATAGAATCAGGGACATTGATGTTCAATGAATTGTGTAGTGATATAGATAACTTCAACCAAGAAAACAATGCTCTTGAAAACATGAGAAGAAACAGTGTTTTTGTTTGTTCGGAATGTGGAAAGGCATACAAGAGAAAAACTGGCATCAAAAGACATCTTGAGAGAACACATGAATGGGCATTCAGTCTGTGTGATGAAAACATGAAAAAACCAAATTCGAAAAAGGCAGTTCCAGCTTCCGACCATGATAGCCTTTTCCTTTTCATGGCCCTTTTACTAAAAAGTACATCTGAAGCATTTAAGTATGGGGATGGTGAAAGAGCCATGAGGAACGTAAAGTTTGAAGGGGTGTTTGCCGGGGCCATTGGGCACACTAAATACAGGTTGTGGTTGTGGCGGATGTTGGCGTATGTTAAGTGCATTCTTTCACCCAGGCAAGCATTTGAGTATACATGGAACATCAGTGCCAACATTCTTGGGGGAATAGGTAATAATATACCAAATGATAATTTAGTGGAGATCATGGTAAAAACTATAAAAAAAAAACTTAAGACACAAGGTGCAAATGTTACTTTCCAATCGGCATTGACAGCGTGCAAGACGGTAAAATACCTAGATATGTTACGGGATATGGTGATGAAAGAAAGTGGGGGGGTAAAACACAGCGGGAAACATACAAAGGCCAAAAAAGATGCCGATATCAAGGAAATGTGCAACAAACTTCAGTCTGTCAACTGTAATAGAGAACTCAATATTAAACTGCCAGCATTTAATTCTTCAGGAGTGTATCACTGGGTAGCTAAACAATCAGAAAGAGCAGCAGTTGAAATGGTGTGAACAGGCCTGGGTGTGAATATTATTCATATGTATAAATGTTCAAGTTCAAATTAGGCCTCAAATAAAATATTGTTTGTTTCATCTACCCCTACCTACTTGACAATAACAGCCAACTCAATTATTTTATTGTTGAAATTGAGTTTTTTAATCATGGATGAAAATGATGTTAAGTTTTTTTTGTGTGCTGGCTTGTTTTTGGTACCTGTTTAAATTTTAAGACTGTGGAGTTTTCTTAGTTTAAATAAATCCATAATTTGCAAGTAATTCTGAAACATTTGCAAAATTTCTCTAACCTACCCAATGTAAATCTGCATTTGTTTTCAAGTGAAACAAACTAAATTTTAAGTTTGGCCTTGTATTGTGATGTGCAGTATCAATGATAAAGAACATTAATTAAGCGATCAGAACAGGTATGTCATTGACTGTTGTAACAACTTTTGGTTTCAGTATTTATGGATGTGTCTGTACTGTTATATTCAATTTTTGTCTCCCAGTTGCTTCAATTATTTTTTTATTTACAACTGTTGTCATTTGATTTATTATAACTTAGTTATATTGGTATCATTGTAGCTTCTAAAACAAAGAACATTTCTGAAGAATGTTAAGTAAAATAATGCCACCTGAATGGCCAAAATTCATTTTGAAAGGATAATGCTGGACTGTAACAGTATGCAGTTGTTTTATGTTCCTGTCAGGCCTGATACTGGTAATTATTACTTCGTTCTTAAATAAACTATGACAACAGAGTTCAGGAAATTGACTTAACTGTTATAATTCAGGTCATTGGAACAAAAAAAAACAGTTCTGCTTAATATTATAATAATAATAAGATAGTGTTGGTGGAACTTTCTGTCTATGAATGTAGCTAGTGTAGCTTTGGGTTATGCATTAGACTGTTGGAGCCAATGGCATTGTTACTGAACAGTATGTATTAATTTCTGCCATATTACGCATGGCATGAAAATGTGGTTTTATAGGATTTATAATACTGACATGAAAATAAGGTTTTGTGAAATGTCCATGTCTCTTTCAATCTTGTATTATTTTAGCTGTTGATTGCATGAACATGATGTATGTGCAAGTTGTATGTTGATTGATATATTGTGATATATGTTTCTGTTATATTAGTATTTTGAGAATTGTTGGCACTATTAGTGTTGTTTTTTATATTTTGATACCACTATTACTAAAAATTTCCAACACAAGCTGTATAATAAGTTTATCACTATAATCACTGATGGGTCCTACATACATATTGACAGTGACAATACGCACATGAGTAGCAAAGGGCAACAACTCTAGCTTTAATAAATTTTGGCTTGTGCCCCTTTTTTCGACTTCAAAACTTTAACATTGGCCATATTTCAAAAACTTTTCAAGATATTCAAATGAAACTTGCAATACTTATTGACAATGATAACGACAGGGCCCTGATCACGACAGTGATGGTTCTAGTTCTAGTTTCAGACATGTTTTTCTATGTATACTTACTTTTGGTGGGTACTGTATATAGGGTACAGCTTATTTGAAACCATGTGCCTTAGTGTATAAGCTATAACGACTAACTAATGTCTAGCAATTTCGTTTTCGTGTTAGGCTAGTTATATTTCGTGCATTCTAGTGGTTGAACCTGCTTTGGCTTTATATTACATATGTATATATCTGATCAGCAGTCACTGTTAATTATATGTTTATTTATGCTTTTGTACATATTTATGCCTGATGTATTTTGCTTATACACTCAACCACTTTTCTAATTGATCGTTTTTGCACCCCAAAACTTTTAACTGTGATTATAGTGTTTATTTTTTCACATAAATACATTTTATAAAAATACAAAATTGCACGCAGGATTAGCCATGTATACTTTAGCATGTAATTTTGATTTTTGAATGAAATGAGTGGTAAAGATTTAATCTACGCAAAACATCATCAACAATATGGTTATATATATAGTTAAATGTATTTTGAGTTTGAAAAGTGACCAAATAGAAAAGTGGTTCAGCGTACATATTGTAATCAACAATTATGGAAGAAAAATTAACATATCATTTATTTGTAAAAGCAACTGCCATAAAAGCATGATTTTAATACAGACTTTAATTACACTGTTGTGCAGTTATTAATATCCATACTGATATAAATGCAAAGTTGTGGCATTTGTTTTCAATCGCATTGTACATGGTAGCTGAAATATTAGCAAAGTCAGATGCTCATATTGTATTTGATTTTACAAACAGATGTATGAAAATGTTGAAGACTCTTTTCCATGATTTATATCGCAGAATAAATGATGAACATTTCTCCTGTCTAGTGTTTTTTATGCTAATACTATCTGAACAAATGTACCTGATCCTGGACCTGAATGCATGAATAAACATGTATTACAAATGTTTTGCATGGAATATATCAATTTCGTTTATAGAACATTCATAGTGATTGATCCGTATATATTCAACATACTCTCCATATAAAATGAAGATTTAAGTTAGATATAGGCAATAAACCATGCTCAAAGAAGGTAGAAGGATCTGGCTAATTCGTTCAGGTACTAGTATCAACAACTTGTTTGTTCAAACCAAACATTATAATTAAACTATAGTTCGCCAGTAATAACACTTGCCTTTGTTTACAAATGAAAATAATGTGCATTTCCGTGTCCATATGTCCGCTTTTATTCAATCTAGTGTGTTATTGCTTGAATGCATGTATACTATTCAATGTACACCAAAACAAGAGCAGTGTTGTTATTGAAGATAGTTTGTGTATAAATAATATTTGTATATTGCTGGCGAGCTATAGTTTATATCATAACCTGGTTATCAATAAAAAACCGAGGTCCTAGAAAAAGGCACATGTTTCTTATACCAAGGAGGTAATCATTTGATGCTGTCAATGTTTAATGCACCAGAAAATCACTAGTACATGAGACATGCACCGGTACATTAAACATTAAAAATTTTAAAGTCACATTAGTTGACTTGTGTTCAATAGTTGAGTGATTGACATCAAAGTTGCATTATCCTGCAGCCAGTATGTATGAACTCAAGTATTACATACATGTACACTAAACAGTAAACTTTACCCAAGGTCACCTCTAAAATTCATTTTTTTATAATAATTTTATTAAACTGTTTTAGTTCATGTAAATTGCTTACATACATCGAAGTTAAATTTTACATTCAAATTTTTATCTTTTTGAAGTTTTCACATCATTTTCTTACAAAAAATGAATTGACCTTTTATTGAATTTAGTGTACTGTACACAATTTTCATTTACTTGTTAAACAATATTAAAGAGCAGATAGTTTTTAACAATCATAGTTTATTAAAAATAACAGCAACTACATTAGGCAGCATTAAATGGTGATACAGACTTATGCTTAAAACGATAAAACAAAGTCTAGGATTAGTCATCACTCAATTTATAAGATATATCAATAAATCTATACGCTGGAGCCAAGACAATAAAGATCTTGTATGCACAGGGATACATAATTTTGTTGAAAATTCACATCAATAATAAATTAATAATTATGATTTGATGCAAAAATGTATACAAGGTCAGCATGATCAGTGTGCGAAATTACAATGACTGATAGACCGAAACTCAAAATTCAATAAACATCCATATAGAACATCATTTTTGTCTCAGATTTTAGAATCACCATTATTTGCATATACCGGTAATCCGAAGTGGGATTGGCTATTATTGCACCTTGCAATGTTGATGGGCATTTACTAAAATTTGTGCTATCAGACACACATTTGAGCAAAATGTTCAGTTTGTTTGAATGTCTTCTAAGCTAAATTTTAGGTCAATCACTATCAAAGTCAGAAATATGTGTGTCCTCTACACAATACAAATCTGTTGTGTCACTATCATATTCCATTTCTTCCTCACTGTCTGAGTCCTCAGTTACAAAACGGTGGGCTGAATGGATATAAACTTCAGACTTGCAGTCGTCAGCCCTACAATCACACATACAAATGTCACAACACAAGTGTGACACGATATTACTGCTTTTAACAGCACTATACTGATCAAGAAGTACTGATCTGCGGCATTCTGTTGAGTTGAGTATGTACTCTTTTAGTTCCTGTGTAGTGTTTCTTAGTTGTTGTCTAGTTGTTAATAGCAAATGGTCAGCTGTACCCCCACTTCTGCCTCCTCTACCAATTTGCTGCAGCAAAGTATCCATATCATGGGGCGGACCATAGTTCACAACATGGTCGACACTCGCGAAGTGTACACCCATACCTGCAGCATTAGTACAAATCAAAACACGAATCTCGCCATGTTCACGTTTCATGTCACTAATGATCCTTTCCTTTACTGTATTACTTGTACAAGAATGGTACATTTGAACATGTCTCATAGCTGTTGGAGAATTTATTCTGAACATAGTGAACAGTTTTGCACAGTCTCTTATTGTTTTACAAAAAATCAGATGTCTGGGAAGTTCCTGAAGTGAGTGTCTGAGGTCACTTAATAGCCATTCAAAACTTAATTCTTCTTTTACGAAAGACTTTAGTACCTTAACATTTAACTTTATATTATCTCTGTCTGGACTTTGAACAAGTTCAATTGGCTGTTTCAAGCACAGAATTTTTGCAATGCGGTTTCTAGAAGCTCGGCTAGCAGTGGCAGTAAGAACTAGCATTGGAACATCTTGACACAATGACCTCACTTCTCCAAGTTTCCCGAACCATTCCCGGAATGGGTCTGACCCATTTTTTGTTTCGCCCCTGAAATAAGAAAAAGATATATTATATTATTAGTGCAAGTGATACACATTTGCATTACATCAAGTTAAAAATTTGAAAGTAATTCATATGTCTAAATACATGTCTGTGACCATAGGGCAAACCAAAAGACTGAATTACACCATTTACCATTATATCAATGGCTTAGAACCAGAAGGTCGTAACTCCTACTAACGACCTTATAAGACTCATACATATTTGAAGGCACTTCTTACTTATGAGCCTATTGTCATGAAAATCTGAAATTGTCATGTCGACAAAATTAATATGAAGTTTTAAAAAGTGTTTTCCCATAGGTAAGGAGTAAATTACAGACAGTTTTCTCTTGTTTTCTCAATATATCGAATCGGTAGTTACGACCTTCTGGTTCTAAGCCAGCGATATACTGACAAAATTATTATTTAACTCAAAAATGATAATTTTAGTAATACAGAACTGAATTATAATTAAGACGGCCAAAAGTGTGTCATAATTCATAGTATCAACAAAATCATCAATTTGAACCAAAATTGTAATATTAACAGTATACATTTAGGCCTAACAACTAGCTGTTTCCATTACCATACCCAAAAAAAATTCTTACAAGCAAATCATGCAATAGGTGTTACATATCCAGTGTCTTCATGATACTACCCAATTATAAAAACATACACTCGGTGTTGTAAACGTAGGCAATTTATTGACTGTTAAATTTAAGTATTATGCTAATCAAAAGGTCAGGCTCGTGTCAAATTGGCCAAGCAAAAGTTATTATAGACAAGGCTTCCACAGGGGATTCAGGATTGACTTGGTCAGAAAAGAAACTTGGCCTTGCATTCTTCGGGAGGTAAAGTTCAGCCGGAAACTTCAACTCGGCCAAAATTGAATAATGCTATTTCTTTGTAATAATTACACCGCAACCAGGCGGTCAAAGGTTTGAATCATGTCGAAAGCCCTGTTAGAACTGATATGCGCAGTTGGTGAGTTGCCAACTACATGTACATAATGGTTACCCTTGCCGGCCAAGGCCCATTTCTGCCAGACACAGGCAATATCAATATGTGAAAGGGCACAAGTTGGGAGCTAGTGTCAATGACCCAATGAAGGCATGAAAAATAAGTAAATTTGATTGGAACTTTCAATCGGGTGACACTATATAGCGAAACCCCATGAAGCCGGTGTATCCACGGTACCGGTGTATGAATTTTCTCATGATATTGTAGATTCTTTTTCTCGTGACATTGCCTGCAGGATTGTTTACAATAACTGACGAGTAAATTAAATAAATAAATACGAAATGGACCAATTTCTGAATGAAATCACAACAAAAACTTACACCATGCCTTCACTACGAGCAAATCCTTATTTAATCGGCAATGTTTGATATGCATGTATTCAATGCTCGCTTGTTTATTTATCAAACATAATTTTGACAGCTATATCGTCATCCATTGATAAAAAGGGTCGTGTGCAACTTTTGGCGGGAAAAAATCAACTTGTCAACAAACTGGACCAAATTTACTTGGGAAACGTTATTGTTGCACCGGATAGATGGGGTTATTTCCCTTTCCTGAAATTTTACATGGTGTTTGTTTACATTTGTTTTTTCCGATTCCAAAGGTCATTTGATGTGATTTTGCAGTTTTATTAAAGATTAAAGGTCATTTTAGCAGTTTCCAACCAAATATGTGTCGAGGAGTTAGTGATTTATATTTATTTTGTCAATTTCGTTTGATACACTGGCTGCATGAGGTTCAAGGCTAATAGATAAAACAATTACCATCGAATAACAGTGTGAGCTTCATCAACAACAATGGCACACAAGTTTTGTCTGAATTCTTCACTAAGTAGAACATCTCTCCATTTTTCAATGCTAAGGACTGTCTCTGGGCTGGTGAACATTATAGTATTCTTACACGCCTTAATTGTGTTATAGTCTTTCTCTTCTCTTCCGATTATTGTAGTATTTAACCCAATACCATTAAGGAATTTAATTTGATCGTCCATGATCGCATTTAGCGGTGAGAAAACCAAAACATTCTTTCGTCTGTAAACCGGCAACGCCTGGTAGCATAGCGATTTACCGCTGCTCGTTTTAGTTGAGACCAACACATCTTTCTGTTTACCAATATTAAATATAGCTTCTTTCTGGTAATCGTACAAGGAATCGATACAAAACATATCACAGATATTTTTTACTTCGTCGGCGTCCATATTTGCTTGATGTATTGGTTAAAATCCGAACAATGCCGATTCGTATTTGTGTTTCGTAACGTCGATTTTGATTGGACGAACGGAGAGCTATGTTAGGAAATCCCTATGACGAGGTTTGGTCATTGCTATATTTAGAAAATGAACGAAATGGATTTGATTGGTTGAGACGTTCGTTCATCACGCTGGGATTGGTTAGTATTATACCAGAGTATGTAATTGAAAAAACATACGCTGGTTGAACGAGAATGGAAATAGTGTATGTAGTGTATATTATTTTTCTAATACATCAATAAGATATTGTGATACATAATCAATTATATACAATACCAACCAGTCTTACATAATGTCTTGCAGATCAAAATTCCTGAACTGGTAACAAAAACAATTATGTACCTGTTTGTTCTAGACTTGTATATGAAATGCTGACTTCTAAAGACAATTCATGGCTGGTCCTATATGTCCATTTGTCTCCAGATAAATACAATATTCAATTAAATATGGTACATTTAAATTTTATATATTATAAATGAAACATTAGTGAGAGCTTTTGAAAAATTGGCAATTTAATAATGCAAGTTTACTGTTTATTTTAACAAAACTAACCTGAAGTCTGCATCATGAATTCTATTCTGTCAAGTGCTATAACTCAGCATCACTGCTCACATGAATTATCACCAAGCATGTAATTTTACATCTCATCTGGAAAAAAACCCAACACTTTCATCAAAACCAACCATTTATACAGCATGTTATAAGCCAGATCAATGTATCACTGTGCGTTATTGGGAGATTATGCAATTTATCTTGAATTTTATATGACTTATTGTGGGCAAACACAACTGTAACTTCCGGTGACTGTATGACTTATTTTGAGACAATACAATTCAATGTGTATGACTTATTGTGATAACTAGAAATTGACTTGTTTATACACAGTGATTGAGTTAATAGTAATTCCAGCTTACTCATTATATTGAGAACATCAGTGAATTGATGCATCATGCATGGTTATTACATTTTTTCGCAACAAAATTCAAGGACATTTCAAGGACTTTTCAAGGTAGAATTTTTAGGTTTTTCCCAGGAGCTTCCGGGGCGCTTTGCCCCAAGGGCATTCTATCAAAGCTTTGACCTGGACCCCATTTTTTTCTTACGCCCCACCCCCGAAACCTGGAAATCCTGGATCTGCCCACTAACATAGCCCATATTCGGCTATAAAATCACCCGAAAAAAACATGAATTCTTATCGAGAGGTCCCTGGTTGGATCCTCAGCCGGGGCACTTGGTAATTTTAGAAACCCTATTCAGTATTTCTTGTTATAGACACATCTCCTAATTATATTCATTAATTACTGTAATGAATGCTCGTAAGTCCGTAGCTAAATCATAGAATTTGAGGATCACAGAGACGAGAGCAGTTTGAACTGTGAAAATTGAGCTAAAGTCAAGTCAGCGAGCGATAGCAGCGAAAACAATAACTCCAGCGAACGATAAGGATATACACCACTAAATTTCCAAGCAAACAATAAGAATAGGTATGAAAAAAGGGGCATATTGAGGCAACCAGGCTCTGTGACCCGAAAGACCGGGTATGTGGATGTAGGGCGGAGGACGAGAGTTGAAAAATACCGTCGCTAGACCCCTATCTTGGGGCTGAAAGAGGGGTCAGACCCCTAAAGTAGCCAAAATAGCGTCGGCCATGGGTGACTTTGGAAGGGTTAGAGCCTGTGTACCGCCCAAACCATGCTTTGTGACCCCAAAAGACCGGATATACAGACGTAGTATATGATCATACGAGTCGAACGAGACCCTCTGCAAGTTCCTACCTTGACCCAAAACTCAAAGTTCAATACACTGCTATTATAGGCACCACGGGGTCCGGCCCCTAGCCGCTACCCTCCCAAAGATAGGAACTTGCAGAGGGTCTCGTTCGACTCGTATGATCATACACTACGTCTGTATACCCGGTCATTTGGGGTCAAAAAGCATGGTTTGGGCGGTACACAGGCTCGAATCCATCATAGGTCGACAATGACATACAGCTATTTTGGCTACTTTTGGGGTCTGGCCCCTCTTTCAGCCCCAAGATAGGGGCCTAGCGACAGTATTTTTCTACTCTCGTTCACCTGCCCTACATCTACATACCCGGTCTTCCGGGGTCACAGAGCCTGGTTTGGGCTCTGTTCGGGCCCGAAACCAAAGTTCAATACACTGCTATTATAGGCACCACGGGGTCCGGCCCCTAGCCGCTACCCTCCCAAAGATAGGAACTTGCAAAGGGTCTCGTACGACTTGTATGATAATACACTATGTCTATATACCCGGTCTTTTGGGGTCACAAAGCATGGTTTGTGCGGTACAGGGGCTCGAACCCATCATAAGTCGAAAATGACATACAGCTATTTTGGCTTCTTTGGGGGTCTGGCCCCTCTTTCAGCCCAAAGATAGGGGCCTAGCGACGGTATTTTACGACTCTCGTCCACCTGCCCTACATCTACATATACCCCGCCTTCCGGGGTCACAGAGCCTGGTTTGGGCTCTGTTCGGGCCCGAAACCGGCCCAAAATGCAGAGTTCAATACACTGCTATTATAGGCACCACGGGGTCCGGCCCCTAGCCGCTACCCTCCCCGAGATAGGAACTTGTAGAGGGTCTAGTTCGACTCATATGATCATACACTACGTCTGTATACCCGGTCTTTTGGGGTCACAAAACATGGTTTGGGCGGTACACGGGCTTGAACCCATCATAAGTCGACAATGACATACAGCTATTTTGGCTACTTTGGGGGTTCGGCCCCTCTTTCAGCCCAAAGATAGGGGCCTAGCGACGGTATTTTTCGACTCTCGTCCACCTGCCCTACATCTACATACCCGGTCTTCCGGGGTCACAGAGCCTGGTTGTCTCAGTATGCCAATTTTTATCATACCCAGTCTTATTGTTTGCTAGGAAATACAGTGGTGTTTAACCTAAATCCTTATCGTTCGCTGGACTATCGTCGGCTATATTTATCGTTCACTCACTTAATTGACGTTGGTCGTTGGTGAAAATTGATAATGAAAGGTTAAATTCTTATTAGGTCTGGCTCCTAAAAAGACATTAAATGTTTTAATTATACTCACATATCTATAAATAAGACGCTACATGACACCAAATCAGCAGAAGTAGAAATCAGCAGCAACAACATGCACCCACATACATGTGCTTTATATACATTGACCACGAGTATGCATGCGCCTAATTGATACTGATCTTGCCGGTGACATCTCGGGTAAATAACCCCCACCGGACAAGTGGAGCGAAATAGTACATCGGTCGGCGGTCGGTCTACTGTTGACGACATAGTATAGAGAGTCGATCGACTCAACTACGTCGGTAAAATAGCAGAGTAGATCGACGGTAGTATTTTTCGCCGAATGAAGTGCATCGTCGATAGTACATACATCGGTAGTATTGTTGGCCGGAGGACAACTAGTACATCGACAATAAAGTGCATCGGTACCTCGGCAATGAAGTGCGTCGGTCGTAGCAGAGTCGAATGACAGTAGTATTTTTCGCCGAATGAGTTGGACAATATGAAGTGCATCGTCGATAGTACATCGGTAGTATTGTAGGCCGGAGGACAATAGACAAGTACGTCGGCCGCATTGAAGTGGTTCGGCGATAGTACTCCGTCGATTTTTGAAGAAAACCGACGGAGGAGAAAGATCATTGATTTATATAGGAAAATAAGTTGTCCTCCGTCGGGTGTACTGTGGCTTTCCATACAATATACATGTTCGCACATATACCACTCGATGTATCATTTTATTCGATGGTGTCCCATGTATCAAACATATGGTACGGTCGTTTTTCAGGACAAGACCAACTACATGTACATTCTGCATTTAGTCTAGAACTTGCTACATTTTTTATACCAATATTTTAGTAGAAAAAAAAGAAAGTAGATATAATCGAATTAGAATGCAAAAGCATGCCCCCATCGTGCGAGCATGACTTTACACTACTTGTCAGTAACATAAAATGAATACTTGAACAATGATTATTTCACATACATACTTACACTGCCCTCCAAAAGTTCCGTCACACTCACTTCTCAAATCATTCGATGTATTTATATTGATAAACACAAGTGAAATGGCATGGTTTCCTCCAAATCAAATATGGTTGTCTTTTTTATTCAGCATTGTTTTATTCCATTGACATTTTATCTATGATTATCTGCAATAAATTATTTTTTACCGTCATTTCATGAAATCATATACTTTTAGGAGTGTAAAGGGACTTTTGGGGTGCAGTGTATGTACAGGTTAAGTTTTTGTTTGCCTTGATTGAGATGTCTAAAATGTCTTCAATATTCACATACAGTATACGGTGTGTAGAATCACGTGATCAAATGAATGCCGTTTTACACTCAAAACTATTGCGATTTCGTCTGCTAACGGTGAGTTTTTTTCTTGATTATAACGATCGTGCATTTAATATGGTTATATTAAATAGCCTAAAGTACATTCCGTATATGTAAGAATACCCGGCAAGTACCGAGTTCGCTCATTCTTTAGCTGTTTTTAATTGATGCTCGACCAAATGCAGTTTCGAGCCGAGTGTAATAATTTGGTCGAGCATCGCATCAATTAAAAACATTAGAAATCGCAATATTTTTGAGTGTAAAACGGCATTCAATTGATCACGTGATTCTACACACTGGTATAAATAATACAAAATGCTGACTTATTGTTCCGGAAACGAAGTACGACAGGTTTTCATTTCCTGTTCGACAAATCATCTAGATTTTCAATGAAACAGCTAATGAACAGTTCCAGCTATTGAATATAATGCAAACCGTTTCTATTCATCGTCTGTACGATATGGTTTAAAATATTGAACAGCCAGTGAATGGACATAGATGTTGATGAAAACAATTACTAGTGAATTATTAAAATCACATATTACTGGTGTAGTTCAGTGGTATTGTACTCACGTCATTTTTTCTGCAATTCATGCTGTAAAGGATCGACATGGAAAATAAAACTAATGCTAAGACACACCCAGAACTATTTGTACGTACTTTTGAGACAAAAATATAATGAATCTGTACTTTTGACACAATTATACGTCTTTTTTCAGACGCACGCCTAATTACACGTGCTGCGAACGAAAAACGTTACCATGACGACGTCAGTTAAAGTGTGCAATATAACTACATTTTTAAAATCTAGAATGATCGATCTCATTATACATCAATTTTCATGAAAACCTGTCGACATTAGATTATTGCCGACCAATATGGCCAAGCTTTTTAATTTGCATACCCTTGTGAAATTGCAACACATCCTAGGGTATCCCCTGTAGGGCAAAGACTTTTTTCTATAATTCTGACGGCTATAGTCCAGGTAGCCTTTTAGCAGCCACCTATATTCACAGCAGAAGCGATGTTAAGGTGCTGTTAAGGGTTTAGGCTAGGGGTTTGGGTTACGCCTAGGGGTAAGGGTTCGTTTTAGGGTTTGATTTAGGGGCTATAGTAAGGGATTGTGTAAGATTTATGGGTTTGGGTTAGGGGCTATGGTTAGGATTTTGGTTAGGTTTAGTGGTAAGGGTTTAGGTTAGGGGCTAGGATTAGGGTCTGGGTAAGGTTTAGTGGTTAGGGTTTGGGTTAGGGGCTAGGATTAGGGTTTTGGAAAGGTTTAGTGGTTAGGGTTTGAGTTAGGGGCTAGGATTAGGGTCTGGGTAAGGTTTAGTGGTTAGGGTTTGATTTAGGGGCTAGGCTTAGGGTTTTGGTAAGGTTTAGTGGTTAGGGTTTGAGTTAGGGGCTAGGATTAGGGTTTTGGTAAGGTTTAGTGGTTAGGGTTTGGGTTAGGGGCTAGGATTAGGGTCTGGGTAAGGTTAAGGGCCTATGTTTAGGGTTAAGGGTCTATTTATGCCGAGGATATGTAGTGGTGTATGTCTCTAGAGGACCATAGACAAAGTATTGACTATATAGAAAAGAGTCGCACCTCATTAAAAACCTTT
Source organism: Spisula subtruncata (assembly GCA_963678985.1). NCBI lineage: Eukaryota > Metazoa > Mollusca > Bivalvia > Venerida > Mactridae > Spisula > Spisula subtruncata. The sequence continues at coordinate 11,774,064 of OY787676.1, forward strand.
CGCAAAGGCATGCAACTTGGTACACTCTAAGGTTAATGCTCGGTGTCCCCAGTTGAGCACGTGTGCGATTTTGAACGTGAAACAACGGCTTTCGATCGAGACGCTCTTACAATCGCTCTTCTCGAACCAGTAAATATGACGCTGGTGAACACCTAAATTGCTAGGTGAGCTCACAACGGCTGCTGATCTAGGCCTAACACAAAGCCGTTTGGAACGACATGGATAATACTTTCGGATTAGCACCATGAGCACAACCAATTTTCGCATTGAACACAAAACACCCACGTACAAAGTAAAAGTCATCCCCTATATCGCCGAAAGTACACCTAAAGTACACGCATATATGCCAATAAGTGCAAACCAATTTGACAGCTGTTTTATCAGTGTAATTGTAGAAATTGCTCGTTATAACGATTTGTAACACATTATATTTCAATACATAAATGTCATAAAACTATAAACAGTTAAAGGATATAAATACGATAATATCATAAAATTCAATTAAGAGGCATTCTCATACAATGGGCAATCGGTCGGTTTTAAAATTGATTTTAAACATATTAGACTTATTCGTAATTTGAATAATATTTTTGCGACCAGAGATACATATTTCTGCATTAAATAAAAAAGTCGTATTCTCAAGGGTGATCTAGACAGTAAGTGTGCTCGAGATAAACCGAAATTTGCTCGGCATAGACCGGGTGTTTGTAATATCGATGCTCGTCATAACGAAGTTCCTGTTTTTCTTCTTAAATACAATGTATTTAAACGATGAATGTTTTTGTACGTTCAGCTCAGTAAATGACCGATGGAGAATATGATTTTCGATAGATGTACAGAGTGCCTCTTTAAGAGTCTAAATGTATGAGACCAGTTCGTTATAATGTTCTCTGATTGTATTTACCCATTGATCAATAGAGGCGTCGAAATATAAATAAAAGAAACATACACTTAAGTTAGCTACTAAAGTGTGAGTCAAACAAGACATTCATTTTCGGTGGGAATATTTCTTACAATCAGAAATAGAAACATAATTACGCCATAGACAAAGTCGGAGGCATCTAGATGGACCACAGTGTTGCAAGGATGCAGTATTGGTGAGCGAACGACTGCCTCGTGTGTCACTTGGGTACAGTGGGGAACAATACTATTGTCAGTAAACGTTCATTTTCCCATGGAAACTTCATTTAAAATAATAAGCAAAATCAATCAGGGGCCATATTTTTGCTGAAATGTTGGATGAATAGTGTTACATAGCTTTGCAAATAATAGGTGTTTGTTATGATCAAGAAGTAAGCCGTACTTGAAAGCAACGTCTTCGGGAATTTTGAAAATATTTGATTTTCTTGAACTTACGGTTTGGCTATCATTTAAGACGGACAGACGGACGGACGGATGAAAACTCACTAGTAGATGCCGGGTCATAAAATGAAATATCTGCAAATCAAAAATGTTGTGTGTTTGGATTGCGATGGATGCGAAGCAAGAAGTTTCAAGACGAAATCTAGCAGAGTTAAAACCCTAATGATGAACGTACAGTGATCCCTCAATAATAAGACCGATTATTGGGCCCATGAAAAATTCGTTTCATTATTGAGTTGGTTTTCAAATTTTTGGTTAACTAAAGAGCAAACCGGTGTAAAATGTCCTAAGTTATAGGAGGATCTTATTATTGGGATTTTGATGAAGTTTTATCATACATGCTTAAAAATCCTTTAATTCGTATGAGGATAGAGAAAATATGGTATATAGGTTGACATTTTTGTGGCGTACGTTGAAAAACACTTCACACCTGAGCGTCGTGTGTGAGTAAATTAAACATAAACTGATATATTGGCCCTTAATATTGATAGACAAAACACCATACAGTCTAGGCTACGTCCCAGAAGTAGGTTATATCTAAAATCATTTTATTTATATAAATTTGATTATGTATATGTATAAAGTACCCGATTTGGAAAGATAAATAAGATCAAAATTGATGTGAAGTGGAAGACAAACAATATGTATGTAGAACGTCAAACAAGAGTGTGGATTTAAAGGCATGTACGAAATGGATATGATCATAATGTATATAATGAGCTAGCTTAGCTAATGCCAATGTCACACTGAGCATTTTGCTAATCGGCCATGTTTATCCCGATTTGAATAAATTGGCTTCATAAGACATCGGAAACAGGGAGTTCATATGTGTACATGTTTTAATGACTTGCTCAAATCTTCCCCTAGACCACGAGGACCTTTTTCTCGATGCATTCCGATGCCCAATTCAGTCTGTTCCACAGTGACAAAAATCAGCTCATTTTTGAGCAGGCCAGTACAGTTACTTCAGTAATCACCGTGAAGTCATAAAGGGCCACTGTGGCTAGTTTCACAGCATGAAGGCAATAAATGATGGATCAACTTCCTGATAAACCCCAGATGTTTATTATTGCAGAGGTACTATATGTATACTAGTATCTGTCATGGTAGTGCAGCTCAATATACATGTACTACAACATTTTATGTTAAAAGTAAAATTTGTATTGAAATTGAAAGATGCATTACCAAATGAAACAATATACATAGGTCTACTTGTGATAAGTGTTTATAATAGTGTTTATGATAAGTATATATAAAATGTCAAAGGAATACTAGCACAGTATATTCCTGAACATGTTTTGTTAAGTTTTGTTATGGTTTCATTATGCGCCCCACCCCTAATTTTACACAATGAACTAGTTAACAAAATATTGAACATCATTAAATAAAAACATAAGCATGCTACTTAATTGTCTGGTATGATCGACTTATTATTAGCTCACCTGACCACAAAGTGGTCATGGTGAGGTTTTGTCATACCGAGATGTCCGTCGTCCGTCGTGCGTCCGTCAACAATTTCTTCAAACGACTTCTCCTCCTAAACCGCTTGGCCAAATTTGATAAAACTTAACAGGAATGTTCCTTAGGTTGACCTCTACCAAAATTGTTAAAAAATTTCCGGTCTGTCACATAACTAGGTCACACAGGCTAAAAATAGATTTTCAAAAAGGAAACTTTAAAAATCTTCTTCTCTGAAACCGTAAGGCCTAGAGCTTTCATATTTGGTATGTAGCATCACCTTTGGGTCCTCTACAAAGATTGTTCAAATAATGTCCCTGGGGTCAAAATTGGCCCCGCCCTGGGGGCCCTTAGTTTTACTTAGAGTTATATAGGGGAAACCTTAAAAAATCTTCTTCTCCGAAACCGTTTGGCCCAGGGCTTTCATATTTGGTATGTAGACTCAGCTAGGTTTCCTCTACAAAGATTGTTCAAATTATGTCCCTGGGGTCAAAATATGCCCCGCCCCGGGGGCCTTAGTTTTACATAGAGTTATATAGGGAAAACCTTAAAAAATCTTCTTCTCCGAAAGCGCTTGGCCCAGGGCTTTCATATTTGGTATGTAGACTCAGCTAGAGGTCCTCTATAAAGATTGTTCAAATTATGTCCCTGGGGTCAAAATTGGCCCCGCCCCAGGGGCCCTTAGTTTTACATAGAGTTATATAGGGGAAACCTTAAAAAATCTTCTTCTCCGTAACCGCTTGGCTCAGGGCTTTCATATGTGGTATGTAGACTCAGCTAGAGGTCCTCTACAAAGATTGTTCAAATTATGTCCCTGGGGTCAAAATTGGCCCCGCCCGGGTGGCCCTTAGTTTTACATAGAGTTATATAGGGAAAACCTTAAAAAATCTTCTTCTCCGAAACCGATTGGCCCAGGGCTTTCATATTTGGTATGTAGACTCATCTAGAGGTCCTCTACAAAGATTGTTCAAATTATTCCCCTCGGGTCAAAATTGGCCCCACCCTGGGGGTCACCATTTTACTTAGACTTATATAGGGAAAACATATAAAAAATCTTCTTGTCTAAAACTACAATGCCTAAGAGCTTTGATATTTGGTATGTAGCATCATCTAGTGGTCCCCTACCAAGATTGTGCAAATTATGCCCCTTGGGTCAAAATTGGTCCAGCCCCGGGGGTCACCGTTTTACACAGACTTATATAGGGAAAACATGTAAAAACTTCTTGCCTAAAACTACACTGACTAGAGTTTTGATAATTGGTATGTAGCATCATCTTGTGGTTTTCTACCAAGATGTTCAAATAATTCCTTTGGGTGAAAATTGTGCAGGGTTTATAATCAGGTGAGCGATATTGGGCCATCATGGCCCTCTTGTATTAAATAAGTGTACAGAGTTCCAATCCGATAGCATTGATGGTAAACAGCAAAATATTGAACTAATTTAAACTTCAACCAAAATCTGATGACTGAAAAGGGCCATTAAAATGCGTGCACAATCACCTAACAGTAATAAATTAGACTTGCCACCCGACTATATAATATATTTTATCAATCAAATAGCATATTTTTTCAATTTCATCTGGATTTTATTCTGGGCTTGATTGTATCTATGTTTGAGGATGCAAAGGCAAATAATTTCATGAAAAAAGACTAGATTGAGGAGTTGTCTTTATAAACATAGGGTATGTTAAACAGACTAGTAATACATAAGTATGCCTAGTGCCATTCATCCAAAAGCATTGATAGTAAAAAAGAATTGAATTTTAAAACAAATGTGTAAGTTAAAAAGGGTCAAATTAGTTCTTTAATAACAAGATTATTACAGAGTTACGTCACTTGTATAACAGGGTCGACCAATGACAAAAAATAAAGTAAGCAAAGTTCCAACGTAATTGCATTCATAGTAAATTAAATATCAAAAAAACATTTTGGCGGGACATAAAGTCATCTAGTTTTTTAAAGATTTTTTCTATTCAATATAAAGATTTGATTTTTATACTAAATTCTTATTTTAAAAAATCAATAATTATGCTTAATAATGGTAATATGTTTTTACAACTTTTTTGTTTCTCAAAGAAAATCCAACCCTGTAACAACCTAGTATGTTGATATCTTGACTCTACTGGCTGACCATATGGTTCCAATATATTGAGATTGCTATCAGGAAATCACCATGAAGGAAACTCCTTGGAACCCTATGTCAAACTGGGTTTATGATAGCAATGCATGAAGAGATCAATTAGTGTTAACCGTTACTCTATATCAGGGAATTCTTCTGAAAAGTGGGGCTGTGGAACAGACTGAATTATTAAATCGGGAGTACATCGCCGAGGTAAAAATGCGCAATGGGACCTAGGCATAAGCATACCCACCCATACGACAAATCGTGTCATAAATAAGACAAGAGAGCAATAGCGGTCGCCGTGAAAAATGTGTTTCTAAACTTGCTATAGCCGGCATTCGAAGTGTCTAGTTGTTGGTGGGCTGTGCTTATGGCTAGGTTTTGATGTGAAATAATGGTTGGTGTGGACTTAGGCTAGGTTTTAATGTGAAATAATGGTTGGTGTGGGCTTATGGCTAGGTTTTAATGTGAAATAATGGTTGGTGTGTGCTTATGGCTAGGTTTTAATGTGAAATAATGGTTGGTGTGGGGCTTAGGGCTAGGTTTTGATGTGAAATAATGGTTGGTGTGGGCTTATGGCTAGGTTTTAATGTGAAATAATGGTTGGTGTGGGGCTTAGGGCTAGGTTTTAATGTGAAATAATGGTTGGTGTGGGCTTATGGCTAGGTTATGATGTGAACTAATGGTTGGTGTGGGGCTTATGGCTAGGTTTTGATGTGAAATAATGGTTGGTGTGGGGCTAAGGGCTAGGTTTTATGTGAAATAACGGTTGGTGTGGGGCTAAGGTCTAGGTTTTGATGTGAAATAACGGTTGGTGTGGGCTTAGGGCTAGGTTTTGATGTGAAATAATGGTTGGTGTGGGCTTGGGCTAGGTTTTAATGTGAAATAATGGTTGGTGTGGGGCTTGGGCTAGGTTTTTAAAAAAATGTGAAATAATGGTTGGTGTGGGGCTTGGGCTAGGTTTTAATGTGAAATAATGGTTGGTGTGGGGCTTAGGGCTAGGTTTTGATGTGAAATAATGGTTGGTGTGGGCTTATGGCTAGGTTTTTATGTGAAATAATGGTTGGTGTGGGGCTTAGGGCTAGGTTTTAATGTGCAATAATGGTTGGTGTGGGCTTATGGCTAGGTTATGATGTGAACTAATGGTTGGTGTGGGGCTTATGGCTAGGTTTTGATGTGAAATAATGGTTGGTGTGGGGCTAAGGGTTAGGTTTTATGTGAAATAACGGTTGGTGTGGGGCTAAGGGCTAGGTTTTGATGTGAAATAACGGTTGGTGTGGGCTTAGGGCTAGAGTTTGATGTGAAATAATGGTTAGTGTGGGCTTGGGCTAGGTTTTAATGTGAAATAACGGTTGGTGTGGGGCTTAGGGCTAGGTTTTGATGTGAAATAACGGTTGGTGTGGGGCTTAGGGCTAGATTTTGATGTGAAATAATGGTTGGTGTGGAGCTTAGGGCTAGGTTTTAATGTGAAATAATGGTTGGTGTGGGCTTAGGGCTAGGTTTTGATGTGAAATAATGGTTGGTGTGGGGCTTAGGGCTTGGTTTTGATGTGAAATAATGGTTGGTTTGGGGGTCGCTTATCTGCGCATGTCAGTCTCGACACTGACACACTGCAAAACACAAATTATATCAGCGCTCGAGTAGTTTCAAGATGACGTAGCCAGACTTAACTATAATAAAAGCTACATGCATGTACATGTAATGATAAATCGTATGTTAGTTAGAGCATACATGTAGTTATGACATCATTCTAGATTTGTTGCAGACAGTAGTTGGACAGCTAACACTGGTTTGTGTCAGAGACAGGCGAGACAATGGTAGGTCTCAAATTGTGGGAAGGAAAATATAAAGTTAAACTATATTCAGCTAGTCTCCTCCAATAAGCAACAGTAACGTTTCGTTTTATAAACAGTCTTAGTTCAACATCGACTATCGGTGTACATAACCCATGTTGTTCTAGCTTTGTCGAACAATAATTGGAAGTCTGTCGGGTATCTATGGAAGTAACACGGCGGGTCAAAGAACACTTTGGTGGGACTCTTCCATGCATCTAATACTACGATTTGTTCGATTATCAGCTCATGTGGAACAGACGACACTTCGGATAAACAGGCATCTATATCTATGGCTCTTGTATCTGCATGTTCGACAGATCAGACTGTCGTATTATAGTATTTTGAGGGGAAATTACTGAAAAGCAAAATCTAACTTTTTTATGAATCTAACATGAATCTAATCTGGTGTCACGAATCTGACATTCAAATAGGAATATTGGGGTGTGGAAGTGTTATGTATATTAATTGATAAATTATAATAAGTTATTGTTTTTGTCAAGTTTTAAACTCGTATATGGTCGTAGAAGTCATTTTAAAGAAAAAATCATGAATCGAACAAAGGGAAACAACTCTTGATTGTCTACCTTTGTTAGATTCATGATGTATTGATTTTTTTTAAATAACAATACGAGCATACACGATTTTAAAACTTGTGAAAAATAATTACTTATTATAATTTATCATTATGCATAACACTTCCACACCCCAATATTCCTATTTGAATGTTAGATTCGCGAAACCAGATTAGATTCATGTTAGAAAACAATTAGATTCATGAAAAAAAGTTAGATTTTGCTTTTCGGTAATAGCGATTTTGAGGAGGCAAAGTGTATATCAATCATTCAATGATTCAATCATGATTCATGTGCATGACTCAATTCACCAAATTCGTGGCATTGGTACAGTCAGTTGATTTACGTGAAAATGCATTGAATTCAATTCCTTTCAATGTTAAGATACCTTACCTGGATGCGAATAACAGAAGATAAATAAATATTTTTATCGAGCACTTCTCCGTCCGTCCGTCCGTCCGTCCATAGTGATAGGTAAAACTATGGTTTTAAAATATAAAATATACTGTTATTTATGGCATAGTGTGGTGGATAGAACACACTGTCTCCTTGAAGGTTTCTAAGGAAGGCAGCAAGACTCTGTTGGTTGGTAATATGTTCCATTGCACGACTGCAAGCTGAAAGAAGGAAGATTTGTAGTATTCTACTCGGCAATGTATTTGTCTGAATGCGAGGGGTGATTGGTCCTTGGTGTTCTAGCAGGGTGCGTGATGTATGGTGGCATTATGTATTCCCATCTAGCAGCCCGCCTTTGGGTCATCTCTACCTTGTCTATGAGGTCCTTGGTGTACGGGCTCCAGACAGGTGATGAATACTCTATCACTGGGCATGCTAGGTACGTTTGCCGTATGTTAGGGTTCTACGGAATACCGTTAGGGCCATCGTGGTTACACATTAAAATCCAGAGGGCGACAATGCGATAGTGCGATAGTACGATGCAACAATGCGATAATACGATGGCGACAATGCGACAGTACTATGGCGACAATGCGACAACGCGATAGTACGATGGCGACAATGCGATAGTACGATGGCGACAATGTGACAACGCGATAGTACGATGGCGACAATGCGATAGTCATATCGTACTGGCGCCATCGTACTATCGCATTGTCGCCATCGTACTATCGCGTTATCGTACTGTCGTCATCGTATTATCGCATTGTCGCCATCGTACTATCGCATTGTCGCCATCGTACTATTGCACTGTCGCATTGTCGCCATCGTACTGTCGCATTGTCGCATTGTCGCATCATGGCCCTCTTGTTGAGTAATTGTCCTTTGTTATTTAAAATACTTATTTTTTTATCCGGAGCATATCTTTAAAAGTATTTAAGATATTGACTTGAAACTTGATACATATATAGATCTCATTGTGTGGAGTTCTAGTTAGCTTGACTATTCAAGGAATAGCGGAGCTCTTCTTACCACGGTGTTGTCGTTGGTTAAAATTTTCGTACCAGTCCAATTTTTAGCACACCTGTTACACTGTGACATTGTGAGCTTTTGAGATTTTGTGGAAACTGTCATCAGACTGTCCATCCATGTGTCCGTCAAAATTTTGCCTCAAATTACAAAATATACTTCTCCTAAACCTCTGGGTCAATTGGTACCAAATTTGTTAGAAATGATCCTTTGGTGGTCCCATTTCAAAGTTGTTCAAAAATGGAATTTCATGAGGAACTCTGGTTTCCATGGCAGCCAAATTAAAAAAAAAACTTCTACGATGCAGCAAGGCCCAGAGCTTGAATATTTGGTGTGAAGCATTGTCTAGGGGACAAGTTTGTTCAAATCATGACCACCGGGTAAGATTGGCCCCGCGGCATATATGGTTTTGTATAGGAAAACTCGAAAATTGTTCTCCAGAACCACAAGAGCCAGAGCTTAGATATTTGACATGTAGCATGGTCTAATGGACCTCTACCAATTTTGAAGTTTGATTAAATCATAACCCCAGGGATCAGATAGACCCCTCCTCGGGGCATCTCTGGATTCAGATGGGAAAAACTAAAAATCTTCACCAGAACCACATTTCCTAGACCTTAGATATTTGACATAAATTGTCCTTAAATTCAAGTCCTTCAAGAAATTGCCTTGAAACTTTGCATACGTGTTTATGATCACACTCCCCATCAAAAGGCGCGAGTAGATAACTCTGTGAATAATAACTGAAAAGAAGTGGGGGTATATCGTTTTGCAAATGTTGATGGGCCGGTCCGTAGACCTTTTTGTTCTGATCAATAACTAGAGATTGCCTTGACCTAGGGTAGTCAAACTTAACAGGATGGTTGCTTGTATTAAGTAGATGAAGCCTAATGTTTTTGGGATCAGTAGATCAAAGGTCAAGGTACCTGTGTCCTTACATTAAAACACAGTTGCAGCTAAATAACTAATGAACAATTTGACCAATGGAAGTGAAACTTCATAGCATTATTGCTTATATTCAGTAGATGATACTTATCAGTCGAAAAGTCAAGGTAACTGTGACCTTATGATAGAAAAGGATTTTGGCTCAATAACTGGAGATTACTTTGACCTAAGGTATTCAAACTTCATAGGATGATTGCTTGTATTAAGTAGATGAAACCTACACTTTGGGGTTAGTAGGCAAAAGGTCAAGGTCACATGACCTTACATTGAGCAAGGTTAGTCAAACTTCACAGGATTATTCCTTGTATTGAGTCGATGAAACCTAGTTTTTGGACTCAGTAGTCGATTGGCGATAGTCGACAATGCGATAGTACAATGGCGACAATGCGACAATGCGATAGTGCGACAATACGATAGCGACAGTGCGATAACGCGATAGTACGATGGCGACAATGCGATAATACGATGGCGACAACGCGATAGTACGATGGCGACAATGCGACAGTACGATGGCGACAATGCGACAACGCGATAGTACGATGGCGACAATGCGATAGTACGATGGCGACAATGCGACAATGCGATAGTACGATGGCGACAATGCAACAGTACGATGGCGATAGTACGATATGACTATCGCATTGTCGCCATCGTACTATCAAAAATGGTCACTCCGAGGCCGACTGGGGGGGGGGGGGGCACGGGCCTGATAACGCTTTCAAATTCAGTGTCACTTTTTTGTACTTATTGCTCCGTGTTATCCAACTTTTTGTTGTAATAAAACCCGACCGTCATGCTTCCAGTTTCTGGAAAGCACGTGCATTTCGTGTTGTTTGCTATTTGTGTCAAATTCCAAGAGAAATTCAAAAGCCAATTTAATCCAATTTATGCATCGGGTGACGATAAAATCATGGACGTGGTATGTTGTGTTGGTGCAGTGGTGAAGTGTTATTTTTCTGTATCGGTGCAAACATCTATGGCAAGCCAAATGTCCAATAATTACGTAAACCCATGTTCACGGTCGTAAAACTAGTTTTTACGGTCGATAAACTAGGTTTTACGAACATAAAACCAGGTTTTACGAATGTTAACCTGTATTTTCGAGCGAAAACAAAGGATAACAGTCAACAACCATAGTTCACGCTCGTGAACATGGGTTTACGTTCGATAAACTAGGTTTCTCGATTGAACTATGAATTTCGACCGTTATCCTATGTTTACGGCCGTTATCCTATGTTTACGCTCGTGAACCCCGGTTCACGAGCGTTAACCATAGTTTACGAACATTAACCTGTGTTTTCGACCGTAAACATGGGTTTACGAGCGTGAACATGGGTTTACGAGCGTAAACATGGGTTCACGTCCGTAAACCCATGTTTACGCCCGAAATTCATAATTTATTTGAAAATCTTAGTTTTACGTTTGATAAACTAGGTTTCTCGATTTAGCTACTGATTTCGGTCGTAATCCTATGTTTACGACCATTAACCTATGTCTACGCTGGTAAACCCTGGTTCACGCTCGTAAACCATAGTTTACGAAATACAACCCATGTTTTCGACCGTAAACATAGGTTTACGAACGTGAACCTATGTTTACGAACGTGAACCTATGTTTACGAGCGTGAACTATGGTTTACGACGTTATCCTATGTTTTCGCTCGAAAATATGGGTTAACATTCGTAAAACCTGGTTTTACGTTCGTAAAACCTAGTTTATCGACCGTAAAACCTAGTTTTACGCCCGTGAACATGGGTTTACGAAATTATTGGACATTTGGCTTGCCATAAACATCACATTTAACATACAAAAGGTCAAAACACACCTATACACTGATTTCATGAGGAAAAATCGAATACCTTTGGAACGACCTTGGTTGTTGGTCAAAGGTTTCCTCAACCGCCGCATACATCGAGCACGAACTTAAAGATGCTCTGTCATAACTACGGAAGTCGAGCAGAAATGATTAGTGAGAACTTAAATGTGCACACAGGGTGTTAAGCAGTGAGAAATGTCAATTGTGGACAAGCACATTAAGTATTGTAAGATCGTTTGTAAAGTTGAAATATTGCGAACCTAAAAAAGTTTATAATTTCATTTGGTAATCGCTTTTGTTGATCTTTATGTTTGCAATACATGTATTAGTACGTTTTCTTCGGTGACAGTGGGGTTCAAATATTGCGACCTCCTTGTCGAAATATTCAGTGGACACGAAGCTGCTTTTCTCGTAAACGAAACACCAACACTTAATTTCAAGTATGACAAATATTGCGTCCTTACGACGATCGATTATCCACTGTTATCCAGTGATTTCGTAACATTCTGATAATTTTAAACAGGAGCAACATGCATGGTTCCGAATCAAAGACGACGAATTAAATAAAATCAACAACAACTTGTAGGCTGTACAATTTTGTGACAATATATGTTAAGATGGTTATAAATATGTGCTTTTGTTACATGTGCTGCTCATTATGCACAAATAATTATGACTGGCCATAACGTTTAAGATGCTGAACGTTGAGGATACTGTTGTGTATATTGCAACGAGACATTGCTATGTGTCTTCAGAATGATTAGTGAACAGTACTCGTTTGAACAAATTTAGTAGATCATTGCTTTCCACTTCAAATGGATTTTCCTGAAAATAAGATTTATTCTATGAGCATTGCTTATCAATTTTAACCCAAAGCCTATATATTTATTTCTTATTTAGCAATTTGTCAAATATTCAGATGCTAAGCCCCTTGACATTATAACTTCTTCTGGTCATTCGGACACCTATGGAAATCTACATTCGTGTCTCCCTTGGGAGACTATTTTTCTCCTGTGTGTGCGGCAGTCAACATTGATCTGCGGCGCCCAGGAATAGACACAGACACAGTCCCCACATATACCAATTTACACATAGGTGGAATGGATCATGTGGGTTATTGTTGATCAGAGAAATTAACCACTGGTCCAGATGGGTGTTGAACACGGGACTTCTCGATCCCGAAGCGCGCGCCCAACCTCTAGGGCACCACTTCCCCCAAAAAAGCCTTCATAAATTGTATATGTGAGTTTATCGTTTCTACGTGCTTGCTGGTGGATTCGAGCTCCAGAATGCTAGACCACTGAATAAACGTTCACAGGAGCAAACCCTCGACTTGATGCAGCTAGATTTTTAAAGCTTCGTTATCCGCGTATTGTGTAATCAGCGGTAGCATTGAGGTAAGCGTTGTATGGCAAGGTGGAAATCATGACTATATTGCAGAAGGCCTTACAGTATTGTCTTAACCGAGAACAGCTCGTAACCACCGACACCGTTACAACGTTCCCACCGACTCCATCTCGGAATACTAGACTTGAAAGGGTACCGCAAGTTAACCGCTCTAACCAGTCTGTTCTGCTAATTTTAATAATATCAGGGCAAAATAATTATATGGGATCTACTATAGCCATCGAACGTCTGCCTGGACCACGTGGACAAGAAAGTCTAGATACTAGTAGTACATGTATCAGGGGGATATCCAGAACATTTTCAGAGGGGGGGGGGGGCTCAACCTGGGGAGGGTTCCGGGAGGGGTGTGCCCTCCCGTGGGCGAAAATTTTTAAGGGCTCACTGAATTGGTGCAATTTCCTGTTATCTAACCACTGTTATGCTTGACGAATAAACATGCAATACTTTAACATTAAAGACAACAAATTTTGTGAAAATTATTAAATGTATGAACTTTAATGTATAAAACTCAAGAAGTTAGAATTTGGACAAATGTTCGTAAAACTGATTGGTCACAAAGTTCATCTAGAAAAGTTTAAGGTTATGGATCTAATATAGGGTTGTATCGATCCTCTTGTTGTGGAAAACTTAATCTCTATCTATCTACCCATATCTTAGTCAGTCTGCTTTTTGCGAACAAAACAAAAATCAGTCTTCAGGGGGAGGGCTTAACTTGGGAGGGCTCCCGTGGTCGAAAAAATTTAACTGGCAAATTGAATTGGTGCGATTTCCTGCTATATAACCATCGTTGTGCAACAAGAAATGTGCATAAAGTGGATAAGTTATAAATTTTAGGGGGCTCATTTTTTTTATAAAATCGTATCTGGCCTGCCAGCTGGGGGGGGGGGCTCAAGCCCCCTAGCCCCCACCTAAATACGCCCCTGTTACAGTATAGTAGACTAGTAGCTACAAACGTATGGACATTACTTGACAATGTAATAATGCAGTGCTTTGGCCTAAAATGGGCGACAAATTGTGAAATGGTTCTAGGGTATTCATTTGATTTATTAGTTAGCTACATTTAATAGAATTGCGTTTGGGTGTTTATTTACAAATCTATTATCCTAAGTAAAGCACCACGAGAATGCACAAAATGCCTACTTTCTTCTCAAAATTTTCCTTGGTAGCATTTCCCGACGGTACCCCCTAGCAAAAACTTGAATGGAGCTAGCTCACTGTGTAGCTACGCGCCTGGTTTCTCATAAACACCAAAAATCTAAATATCTAGATATATTGTGTGTCTGTGTAAACACATTAAAGTTAGGCTATTCAAATCGCTTGACCTGTTTCGGTGTGTTCAACGGATTGTCACGTGTTGTCTAGGTGAGCACGTATCACTTAATTGTCGAAAGCACAATACATATGATCACGTGTACAATATTGCCCCGGGAAGGTAATTATATGGTTCCCGCGTCCCTATTTGATTTACAATAGTTGCCGTCCAAAGAATGCGAGAACCAAACACAATCAGGAATAGTTGGTTCCATCGATGGCAACTACACAGTAGAGCAAATAATGCAGAGATCAGGCCCGGTGATTATAAACATTGGAGTACGTACTCCATGCTCCAACTCGTACTCCATACTCCAATTGGAGCATTTCTTGGTTACAAAAACTGCTGTAACTCCTTTATTACTGGATGGAAACATACGAAATGGGGGTTCATTTTCTTAATTAGATCATTTGCTACAAGTTGGTGTTAGTTTTGATGCAAAATTCTACAAAAAGCTGTTTTTTCAAATTTTAGCATGGAGTATGGAGTTTGAGTATTAGAATGAGAAATGTTTTATAATCACCGGGCCTGGTAGTGGCAAGCTCTCCATAGTGCCAGGTATAGTTTAACACAGTGTTGGGTAGATCATCGGTTCTGGACTTTAGAATGCTGGAGTGTATTCCATCCGATGGTGAGAAGCCACACAGGGATTTGAATGGACACTATTAGACGCGACATTTTTTAGGACTATTATTTTAAACTAATATACTTATGTCCAGATGAGTAACCTCTCTGAGCCAGATGGTACTTGCTCGGCCTGTTAGGAAATCTGGAATGTTGGCTTACATGTTTACGTGCAGTGTGCCCTATATACAGTACAATCGTATTTTCTTTCTTGTCAGGTGCCCGCATATGAACCACTCTCTTCCACAGGTCAATGATGCTATTGGTGACGTCACCAGTTTTTGACCATCCTCTTGATTCCGTATTTAATGAGCGTCTGGATTGTTATTGATGGGACTAATGTTGTGGCCACCCACCTTACAGTTCCATGAAACAGCACCAGCGTGCCATTTAAGTTGAACATTTTAACAGCTAAATCTTGATTGGCAATGATAGTTCTTTTGAAACCTAGTTCCTAAACAACTCTTATGAGGTCTGTTTATTCATGGGGTTGTTGGATGTGTCTGTAATTCATTGCTAATTGTTGAAGTTGCAAATGTGAGTGAATGAAATGATACAACTGTTTCAAGAGAGTTAAAGTGGTTGGTTTGCTGCGCTGTTGGTGTTCAACTTCAGGTATTTGGTATGTTCCCGTATGTACTCAGTTCAACATGTTACACAGATTACCGCAATAATGTTTGTGCTCTCCTAATATGTATTTGTTTGTATGAGAGAGGGTGCTAACTCAGGTTATCAAGCTGACACCATAAGGTTACTAGTAACTGTCTGTCGTGCTTGTCGTCATCTTCCACATGATGGCGAACAGGAAGAGGAACATGGACCACAAACAACAAACAGCAAACACCATTAGTCGTGTTGGACGGCCCTGTGTATCATTCCTCCCTTCGTAGGAGTTTCAATTATTAAAAGTAAATTAACATCCAACCCCGAAAATTCATCTACCTAATTGTATGTTTTGGTACGTACTATCTTTTCGTTGGTTGTTACACCATTTCAATATGGATAGGCTAAACTTAAGATAAGGGCATTTGTAACGTAGGGATATATTTTATCTGCCGCGAAAATGTGGTGAGGCCCTGGCATGTCTGTACCATATACTGACTCCTCGCTTACATGTTAGTTTAAAGTACCATCGTATGTGGTGATCAGTTACACGGGGGTAGGTCGTGTGTGTTTGGATTGAGTGTTCCGAGTTCTATCCGCCTATGATTAATTGCTCAAGTTCTCAGAGCAAGATAAATCCACAATTCGCCAGTTTATCCGCGTGTATGAATGGTTCAAAAGCTAATTGACACAGAGTGTCAGACTCAATGGTCGAGGGGTAAATATACCTCTACACGATTGAATGAACGCATGTTTAATGTGTTACATGTACCGTTTCCTTTAAAGGTTTTGTATTTATAATATTATCAATTTAATTAAATCCATTACATATAAGGATACTATTTCATACACTTACTAAAGAAATTGAAAAAAATGTTCTTATTGCCAATCTTTGAATCAATATAGAGTCTATCAATAAAGACTCACTCAGGAAGAGCATTGTTACAAAACTAATATTGCGCTGTATGAAAAAGACACCCATGTGCATCTTTAGCCAACCATGTGTTTGTCGGGGGGAGTATCGGGAGTCATCGGGGACCATCGTGAGAAACTATGTTGACTTCTACGTCGTGGGACTGTAGCATAAGGAGGATGCGAATAAAACGAATATGGATATGGTGAAAAGTTTGCTCTCTTGGCATTCGATGGGAACGTGCCAAACGCAATTGATCAACACATTTACTTACATTGCATACAAGACACCTGTTTTCCCGTCCTGACTTCCAAGCAACGAGCTAATCACTGGTACCATTTTTAATTTGCATTCGTGATAATAGGAGCATAGAGTAAATCACAAACACTAGTTACTTTAGTCACGCGTTCCATTACTGTTTATGAAAAAATAATCAAAAGTCCAAGACCCGCCGAAAAAAATGCAGGATGACCAAATGTTCCAAACACATTCCACGTGTGTCTATATTATCTATAACATGTGTAAGTGAATGTTTTGATTATTCTGGGAATATATCCAGTGACCGCGAATGTTCGTCGAAACATACCCGAAGATTTGCAAACAATCGCCGATGATATGGGGAATCAGTGATGCCTGTTGAAAATGAACTTACTTAAACGCTATAGAACAGCACGTATATCACGGAAGTATTCCCGAGCATTCCCCGACGCTTCGGGGATGCCATCCGATATATTGCCGAACATCAGGGATGCTTCCCGAGATATACCCGACTCGAAATCGTGAGTGCATCGGGTAAAATTCAATACATGCATTGGAACTCCCGATGTGTTCGCAAAGTCATAAAATCTTCTATGCATCGGGGAGCTTCCCTCACACATCTGGTTATCAGTAGTACATGTATCCCCGATGCAGTGGGGTCGACGCATAAGATCGGGAACACATTGATTCGTCATGATTCATCCGGATTTCATATTTCCCCTAGACTCGTTCCCGATGCATGCCGAAGTTCAATCATTTCGATCAGTAAAAGCGTAGCCAAGTGTGAATACGGTTTATATAAAAAAATTAACATCTATCATTTTTAAAGATCTTTAGAAATAGCGAATTATAGAAATCCAGTTATACACATTGGCATCATCCCTGAACAATACACGGTTTTGCTAAGCATTCTGTTTACTGATACCTCTTTTAACTGTGAATAAATGTGTCCACTTTGTTTTGTTCGGACCCTGCAAAAAGAATTTAAAAACAAGCAATACTTTCTTCCGCGAGTTTTGAGCTCATACACACAGACAGCTGTCTTCTTAGTGCCATCTGTTTCTATGTATCGGGTTGTGCGGTGTGTTCATGAAGATGGCATGTATGCTAGGAGGCCCGCTATTGGTCCTGTTTTAACCGCAAGGCATCGGAGAGCCCGTCTCGAATCTGCTGCAGACCATGTTATACTGGGGAATGGATAAGTGGCAAGGCATCGGAGAGCCCGTCTCGAACCTGCTGCAGACCATGTTATACTGGGTGAATGGCAAGTGGCGTAACGTTCTATTCTCTGATATTAATTTTGTAGGTTCCATGTTTCAACTTGTGATAGACGTGAACGTGTCTGGAGACGACTGGAGAACGTTGTGCTGAGTGTAACATTGTTGAATACGACAGGTTTGGAGGGGGTCGGTTAAGTTTTGGGGAGGTGTTTGTTTGATGGATGAACGGACCTTTATCGGGTAAGGGGTCGAAGTATGACCGCTGTGCGCTATATATATGAAATGGTGCATCCTATTGTGCTCCAATTTGCTGGTGCGCATGGGAGCAATTTCCTGTTCATGCAAGATGATGCGCGTGCACACACTGCCAGAGTGGTTATATACTTTTTTACCAAGAGGGAATTAATTGGCCCGCGTGTTCATCGGATCTAAATTCTATAGAAAATGTTTGAGACATCATATACAGACGTATCACACGAAAAGGAAACCACTAGAAACGGTAAATGATCTAGCTGATATTATTGGTGACGAGCGGAGGGTTCTGCTCCAACAACACATTAGAGCATTTATAATTCAGAACATGCCAAACAGTTGTATAGATTTCGAGTGCTTGAACATAAATTATGTAGAGGATGGCATACCCATTATTAGGTGTTTTTTTTTAAAGTTTGTGGAACAATTAACACGCAACAGATACATGCTTGGTGTCAAGAAAATGGATTTTATGTGTTTTTCATTATTTTTACAGTTAGTTCAGGTTTGTTGACATAATTTTCCGGTTTCATACTGAGAATAAATCGCTGGCTTAGAATGAGAAGGTCGTAACTACCACTTACGACCTCATAAGACTGTTACATACATTTGTATTTGAAATCTGTATCCTAAGGCGCATTTTATATGCCTACTTTCGTGAAAATCAGAACTTGTCAAATTCTCCAAAATGATGTGTAAACAATTTTCAGACAGTTTTCTTGTGTATTCTCAAAATATCGATTTTGTACTTACGACCTTCTCATTCTAAGCCAACGATATTCATATGTTTGCATTTGGTCCTTTTTGTCCAGTTATATTCTTCCCTATCAACAACAACATGGGTGTCCCTTTAATTTTTTGAGCAGTGTATATTGTGTCCAAATAATGTAGCAGTCAATAAATCTCCCCGCCCCGAAAAGATATGAGAATATTGGCAACGGAAGTCAGCACTCAACTGAACCAGCTTAGCAAAAACAAACATCACATAATGCACCAGTCAGTTAAAACATGGCATTATGCACCAGTCAGTTAAAACATGGCATTATGCACCAGTCAGTTAAAACATGGCATTATGCACCAGTCAGTTAAAACATGGCATTATGCACCAGTCAGTTAAAACATGGCATTATGCACCAGTCAGTTGCATCCACGGCCCGGCCCCGGGAAAACGGTCGTGGTTTTACCTTCCAGCTTCCCCCACGCTGTCGGGGTGTGGGTGATGGGCATTTTTTTCCGAACCAATATCCCGGGAAAATATTTAATTGTCAGGGGGGCGGGGAAATAGCAGAGATTTTACCATCAGTTGTCACTGACAGGAGCGAGGAGTGGGGTGGGGCGTGGATGCAACTGACTGATGCATATTATAACTAAACGACACAATGTTCACACATAAACCAACGAGAAAATGATGACCAGGTCCCAGGTATCAAAAAGGTGAATAACCTTAAAGTTTCATAAAGAGACTCGCGTATGAAGCTGGCGTTTCTGGTCGGAAAAATAAATATGCATGTCAAGGAAAAACCACT
Source organism: Spisula subtruncata (assembly GCA_963678985.1). Classification (NCBI taxonomy): domain Eukaryota; kingdom Metazoa; phylum Mollusca; class Bivalvia; order Venerida; family Mactridae; genus Spisula; species Spisula subtruncata. Next base: position 11,793,714 of record OY787676.1, read on the forward strand.
GCATACAGGCACAATAATCGATTTACTGGTAGACAGACACGGAATAATTGAAACAGGCACATAATACATCATTGACAATAACATGTATCTTAAAGTTAAGTTCAGTTACCAATTTTGTTGGGCTGTTTTTAGCTGTTAAGCCGCTCAAACACCCTTTGACATTATAACATCCCCTGGTCATTTGGCATCCTATGGATCTACGTTCGTGTCTCCCTGAGGAGACTATTTCTCTCCATTTCACCCATTCGGTGTAGTGGACCATGTAGGATAGTCTTGATCAGAGAAATTAACCAGTGGTCCAGACGGGGATTGAACCTGGGACCTCTCGATCCCAAACCGCGCCCCTCCCCCTAGGCTACCGCTGCCCTAAATAATTCCTTCTGTATACATGCCAGTTAAAGGAATACAACGTTTGTTTATCGGCAGTTAATGTAACTTACGTTCATTATAAATGATAAAAAATACAAGGTGAACGAAGGGGCACGGGTCTTGTCGCATAGTACCTGGTCCCGCGCCTGTACTGGATAGTGATGCTTACAAATATGGATTGGACACAAGTGTTTCACTATTGGCTAAAGCTGGGACCGAAGGAGTCCTGGTTAACAAACAATACGTGGGCATTAATCATAAAAATATTTATGAACACTTGATTAATTTGTGTGCCTTTTCGTGTGATACCAAAGTTCCCACCTTTGATATTCTCATAAACACCAAGAATCTAAATATACTGTAGGTATGTGTAAACACGGTCGAACAATAGGCTATTCAAATTGTTTGACCCTTTTCGGTGTGTTCAATGTCACGTGTTGTCTTGGTGAGCACACTAATCTCGTGAATATCATGACATCAGGGCTTCTGTGTTGGTGAAATATGCCCTTATATGTCGAAAGCACAATACATATGATCACGTGGGCAATATTGCCTAGGGAGAGTACAAATCGCGCACTGAGAAAATTTACACTATATCTGTCATTCTAATTCTCGTTTTGAACGGAATAAGAGCTACTATATCGTTGTTACAATTTTGCTATACCTACAGTATACAATCGCAATCATGCTTTTCCACGTGGTCTGCTACAGTTTGTTGTTCTTGGTACACGTTATGTTGGTGGTCGTCGATGTAAGTATAATATATTTATTCAATATTGTTGTGATTTCAGGTTGGATGTTCAATTTGATGTAAAATCTGGACTTTCAAGATTATCCACTTATTTATATCAGGTGGTAGATCTAAAATGTTTTGATTTTGAAGACTAAATTGTGTATTTAAAGCTGAATTCAGGTCATTGCATGTTGCTCTTGTCACGATGTTGTTCATACAGATCTTGAATTTATCATTTATTTGTTCCTTTTGTAGATGCTACTTCTATACAAAGTTTAATCTTTTCAATATTCTTGAGTCTATAGTCTAGACTAGGGTTGTGCGTGGGCATTGCTCCATGTAGTTGGATTGTGAGGTTTTGTTCTGTGCTCGATTTGAGTGCTGCCTTCCCTCTAGTATTTCCTCATTTCATTATGTTCATGATGTTGATATCTTAGCTTTAAGTTATACTTTTTGCTACAGAAATACGCTCAAAGCCATATGAAACAAACAGTTATATTTATTTTTAATAATTTAAATGAAAAATAGATACCATTTATTTTCGGTGTTGCAAAATGTCAACATTTTTTAATGCATTGACACATTTTAAACTTTAAACAGTTAAAAGATGTTTCGGCATACAAATGTACTGTACTGTGCATTGTTTGTGTACGGTTCGGACGGCATTAGAATTGTGTTTGGTAATTAGCACCTACCGAGTTGTTTCCCTTTGTCTTTTCCCGCCATCCGATCGACCAGAATTACCACTTTCTCTCGTGTTATTATTGCATAAATGAACGTCTTAATAGTGGATGCATTGTCTCTCTTATTACACACTGACGTTTCTTGTATCCTTACAGGTTCGACTTCTTCAAGCATGGCTGAGTGATGCAGGTCATTCTGAGGCATCGATGGAACAGGAGCTGATAGAAGATGACTTAGTAGACTTGCCAGTTTACGAGTTGGTACAACTTCCACATGACAAGTTGGTGTGTCAGGTAAAACAACTTATTTACTGCCATGGATAGTTCAACACTTACATTTTAGTTTATTGGTCATATCCCAGATATTTTAAGTAGATCGAGTTAGTCCAAGCTTCTTTGACGATGATTCAGTATCAATAAAAGATCATTTTATATGGTATCCAGAACTAAGATCGAGTTAGCAATATCTTTTGATGATTCTTCTACGACCCTTAAAACTTGCTCTGTAAGAAAATTTTGTATTGAGATATAGTGATTGGGTATCAGTGTCATAAGAGGATACTTGGCTGCAATGATAAAACATTACCAAAATGTTTTCCGAATTTTATTTAAAATTACTTGCAGCTTACTGCGTTGAACCAATGGTGTCATGCCACTGAAGCAATAGAATTACATTGGAATGAGATTTTGTTAGGGGTGTGTGCTAACAGGAAACAATCCTTTTCAGGATTGGGAATTAAGCCTCAGTGAGAATCCTTGTGCTTGGTAGTCGATCTGGGCACTCCCAACTCCTTGACAATTTAGGAAATATTAGTAACAAATTAAGTAATGTATTCAAGAACTATTCTTATATATAGGTCTCTGTATTTTATGCTTAACCTTTTATTTTTAGGCTGTTGATACCCCAGTTTTGGACTTGTACTTCCGTCATCCTTCTAGATCTAGTCACATGCTCCAGGGATATCCAATCGTAGCCAGAGATCAACAGGAGGAACACAGACTGGTGTTTATGTCCTGTATTTGTATGTCTTCATACGAGGAATCTGAGGTATAGTTACCCTTAATTAAATCTCATAAAATTGATTGTTTTCTGACTACATTTTATTTATTGTGCAGAGATATTTAATAACATGACCCTCTTACCTGCAATTACTAGTACAGGGTATTTGCATAATTCAACAACTGCTTTAAGGGTTTTTTAATCCAGTTTGTCTGATATCAAAAATAAATGTGTTAATATTACACATTCTAGTAATAAATAAAATAAAAATCTTAGAGGACCAAAAATCCACAACTATAATCTCTCGGAAATTGAGATTGAAAAAAAGGAAATTATATACTATACTGAAACATTGAAACTTTCAATAGTTATAATCCAGTGAATATAAATTTGTGTTATTGTTGATTATCCTGATATAAATTATGATAAAATGGAGGACTTCTTGGTATTAAACTGTCTCTCTAGTTCAGTGGGCTAAATAAGAACATGTTCAACCCTACAGAACTGTTGGTATTATTGATAAATGTCTATTATAATATACTTTGCATTTCAGGATAGTCATGTCACACCTAGTGTGTATGGAGTTGTCGTGTATGAGAGCTTCACCGTTGACATTCCGACGCTGATGTATCTATGTGTGTTAGATGTTCAGGGTAGTGGTACATTGGTAGCCAAGATGATCGACAGTATGTGGAATCAACCTACATATATGGATGATCTGGTTATGACTGTCACCACTTTGTCTGAGGTAAGCTTACTTAATATATGAGGTCGGCTTTGTTTGAAGTAGGCTCACTATATATATAACTAATATCACAGTGTCTTTGCAACATGCAGGCATGCACTGGTCCTTGATCACTTTTAAGGTCCCTGGTAGGGAATTCCCGTAGTGTGAGTCAACAGAAGATTCAGTCAAGCTCATCGAGATACCTAATGCTGTTTGCAATTTATTCAGTGAATATATGTTTCAGATTTGTCCAACTCTTTGTAAACTTGGCGGGAACGACTGCACTTTTGAAAAAATGATTTTTTATTAATTATTGTTTGATTTGAGTTGATTTCATGAAATTTAATCCCCCACAAAAATGAATGATTTTACAGTAATACAAAAAGATATGTCAAATTTACAATGGCTACCATACTTGCTTTCATATACAATGTATAGTCAGGTAGAAGACATGATTCGAACAGTTTACATATCATATCTTATGTAATGTTATAAAAGAATTGTAGTATGTTTGTTGTTTAAAAATTCCTGAAAGTTAGTGGGTATATTGACTTTGCATTTCTTTACAAATCAGAAATCTATCTACCAAATATAACAATGGTGTTATTGTTGAATGTGGTATATAATAATGTATTTAACATTTCAGGATAGTCATATCACACCTAGTGTGTTTGGAGTTGCCTTGTATGAGAACTTCACAGTTGACATTCCCACGCTGATGTATTTGTGTGTGTTAGATGTTCAGGGTAGTGGTACATTGGTAGCCAAGATGATCGACAGTATGTGGAATCAACCTACATATATGGATGATCTGGTTATGACTGTCACCACTTTGTCTGAGGTAAGCTTACTTAATATATGAGGTTGGCTTTGTTTGAAGTAGGCTCACTATATATATAATTAATATCATAGCATCTTTGCAACATGCAGGCATACACTGATCCTTGATCACTTTTAAGGTCCCTGGTAGGGAATTCCCATAGTGTGTGTCAACTGAAGATTCAGTCAAACTCATCAAGATACCTAATGCTGTTTGCAATTTATTCAGTAAATATATGTTTCAGATTTGTCCAACTCTTTGTAAACTTGGTGGGAACGACTGTGCTTTTGGACAAATACTTTTTTTATTAATTATTGTTTGATTGGAGTTGATTTCATGAAATTTAATCCCCCACAAAAATGAATGATTTTACAGTAATACAAATAGATATGTCAAATTTACAATGGCTACCACACTTGCTTTCATATACAATGTATAGTCAGTTAAAGACATGCTTTGGACAGTTTACTTGCATATCATATCTTATGTAATGTTATGAAAAAATTATAGTATGTGTGTTGTTTAAAAAATTCCTGATAGTTAGTAGGTATATTGACTTTGCATTTCTTTACAAATCAGAAATCTATCTGCCTCACATAACCAATGGTGTTATTGTTGAATGTGGTATATAATAATGTATTTAACATTACAGGATAGTCATATTGGAATTTCCTTGTATGAGAACTTCACTGTTGACGTTCCCACACTGATGTATTTGTGTGTGTTAGATGGTCAGGGTAATGGTATATTGGTAGCCAAGATGATCGACAGTATGTTGACCCAACCTACATATTTGGATGATCTGTTAAAGGCTATCATCACTTTGTCTGAGGTAAGCTTAATATATGAAGTCACCTTAACTTGAGATACACTAGCTAAATCCTGCATCACAAGAGTATTGCTACAGTGGTGCACTCATCTACCAACACTTCTGCGGGCATCTTTTTGGGGAATTGCTAGTATTCTGTGTGTCTATTGGACGATTGTTCAGTCCAACAAAACCTTTTGTTCTTTATCTAGACTAACTTATCAGGATACCTGGCATCTGGTGGTCACAATGAAAGTAAGTGTGGGGAAGGTTGCGCATTTGTCAAGGACGTGGAAATAACTGTTTGATTTAAAGAGGCATTAGAAATCACCAGGGTTGACGTATAAGTTAATGTCGGCAAGTCACGTCATTATGACGTCATTGACGACGGACTAGCAGCGATGTTTGTTAGTATGTCTTGTGTAAATGTTCATATCTCAATAACTGTTCTGTGCATTTTTGTGAAGTTTGGTCATTATATTTAAATTAGAATGGAGTAACGATAAGAAAAACAATTATTGTTTTACAGGCATTTTGCATGATTTTATAGCATCAGTGTCATTACTTATGGATATACCCAGTATATATGTATAAATCATCTAGTGGCAATTCAATTGCACATTCAATTTGATCATTAATTACCAGCAGACATTGTATCTGAAGTATTTATTCTGTTCACTCTCTCCTTATGATGGTTGGAAGTTTAACTATAAGTCATTTTGCATCATCATTGGCTAAAGGGTTAAATGCAGCTGACATTTAAATGTAATATTTATATATTTCAGGTGTCAGATGGAAGCCTTGTTCAGAGTGATAAACAGTTTGATCTTGGTATCAACCAATTACCCTTGGCCATGGAATTGGTGGAGTGTAGAGATGATGCTATACATGCATTCCTGGAGGTTCCTCCCAGCACCACCTGCCAGTATTTTCACGACAGTCTTGTTGTAATGAGGTGAATATTTATTATTATGTACCTTAGTTATTTCCAGCATTGTAGGTCATCTTCATGGATAATTACTGTTGTACAGTCATAATAGTTGTTCAATTCTCTGTACACAAACAGCAAAGTACAACACTGTGTTCATAAAAGTTTGGTATATCTTGGCCAATTTGACGCGAGCCTGACTTTTTGATTAGCATAATTTTACAGTCGATATATTGCCTACATTCACAATACAGATTGTATGTTTTCATAATCAGAGTATCACAAAGACGCTCGAGATGTAATACAAACACAAATTTGAAATAGCGATATCGCACGATTCGCTTGCCGAGATTGATATATTCAAAGCAAGAACCTTGTATTATGTTCTTGCATAAATGTCAGACTCGGGTCAAAATAGCCAAGCTTTACACTGTACACATTCTTTTATCTATTTGTGATATGTGTCTTCTTTGTACTTTTATCATCGTGTCTGAACCTCGGACTAAACATGTTTAAAAAATTCTTTTTTGTAACATTACAAACTTAACCAGTTCTGACTTGGTCTACCGCAAGGAAATGTTGGAAAATATTGACTCAAATTTTCCTGCGTAAATCTGCACATGAAAAGTTCTTTGACTAAAGGAGTAGTAATTGACTGTACAATTCCTACATTGATTTATAATTTTAAAGTTTTCAACTGCTAATAGTGTTTTGCTCTATCGGTTAGTTCTCTTAAAATCTTAGAAAGGGCTCAAATACGTCTGTTTTCCATGTCTTCTTGTTAATACATTTTGCCTTAACTTTATACAGAGATGAGGCTGGACTGGATATACTTAACGCTGTTTACTTGGTGTATTCCATATCTGGAATGACTGCTGAAGGGGCAATGACGGGCGGACATTGTCCTGATGGGGCTAACATTCCGGTAGATGGTGCTATCGGAGGAACTACAGGCTTTGCTACAGAAGGGGCCACTGGAGTTGTCAGTGTACCTGATGTTTATCAAGTTGAACTCCCTGTAAGTTTCACTCATATTTTCATAATTGCTGATTTGAATGTTTTACAGCCTGTTAGACAGTATGCTGATAAGTGATATATACAGTTTGTTGTTTCCATGGCAACAACTGTATGAAGTTTATTAAAAAACATTATTTTTTATTTTTTGTATGATGAGTTACAAATTTTTCCAGCTGTTTAAATGAACAAGTTTGAAAATGTATCTTAATTAAATTTAACCTTTTGATAGACCTTTACACATAAGCAAATGATATATTAAAATCATTTAAGGTGTCTTAACGGTGTAAAAAATTGGTCCAGGTTGAGTGATTTAAATGGACCGTCTTTCAATACTTTTTGAATGGTAGATCATATACGAGGCCCTCATAATTACGGGAAGTTATTCGAATACAGCTCCATTTTTAAAATATAAATATGACACTAAGATTATAGTTAGAATGATGTATAAAAGTAGACTAAGGCACATAATTATATTTATAATAAAGCTGTAATAATATCAACAATAACGATAATAAAGGCAATGTATGCATTTGTCAATTTTCCGTTTTTTTCATCCTGAACACATTATATACAAGAGAGATAATTGCAAAGAAAGTATTGATTGCATGTTTTGCCTTGCGTGATCAATTATACTTGAAAATTACAGCTACCAGTGTGTAATCTTGTTAAGTCACATTTAAAAATCATGAGATTACAGCAGTTTAAATTTCTTATATTTTAGATTTCTTGGACAGTTTACAGTAATGACCGAAGTCACGCTATGGTCAGAATATGGCAAGTCCATTGAATAACACTGTTCACATACTGGTAAGTACCTGTACCTTTTGTAAATCTAGCAATGTTTTCCTTACCCCTGCTTCCCAATTATATGAGGTGTGATCAATAGATAATGAGCAAATGCTTACAACATAGCTAAAGTTATCTTATCTGGTGGTTAGTACGAAAACATGGTTTTATATGATTAGTGAATTGACATGTAGACCATTTTTCCAATCCATGAAAGTCAGAACTTCAATCAGAGAACATAACCTTGTTCAATTTGACAATACCATTGAAAGCCCTACATTAATAATTGTTTATACCTATGCAGGTATAAAATTACCTGAACATTGATTGTATATTTATTAAGCTTGTGCATCAACTATCGGTATGCAGCTTCCAGATCGAAACATAATAAAATACAAATGTAGTGGTATTGATATAAATGAAGGTATGCATAGACTGTTTCAGTTACTGTAGCAGTATAGTTTTATAAAAACACCAAGACATCTTATGGTTTTTTTGTTCAATCAATTAATCATACAAAATATCCTTGATTTGCAGGAAGTAAAGTTCCACATTCCAGTGTCCAAGATGTTGGGGTTAGCTGCACCTTTGTAGGACTTTCAAAGTAAGTTTTATTATACACACAAAGGAAAGTAAAATGTTGTATTGCTTATGGATAACCATCTGCCGCAAGTTAGTTTGGTGGTGTTGTCGCTTCAACCAATGATGATTGATTTGTTGGTATTGTATGCGATGATTACGTGACAAATATCAGATGGCTGTCTGCATCTTTAAGGCAGTTCCCTAATGTCTTTACTGTTTTGGGGCATAACTATGTCTGTACTGACAGCTATTGCTCTATCATTAAGCTCTATTTTAGACAAAATATGTTATATTCATTGAGATAATTTGTTGATTTATGATCCCAAAAAAACCAGTGATGACCAGTTCTAAATAACGATCAGCAAGATTGCACTTTTACTTTTCAAAATTTTATTTCGTAGCAATTGCCTACTGATGACTACCGTCTAAATTAAGTTATCTTATTGCTATATGATTTAATTACTATTAATCAGTCATAAGACATTTACTGTAGATATTCAAATAATTATTCTAAATACATGTACAGTGGTCATGGTTGAATTGTTGGATTCTTCTATTTTCTAGGGTTATTTGTATCTTTATATTTTCAGGTCATAATTGACAGCAGATGTGAATTTTCCGGAATCCGATCAAGTAGCTTGCATTTGGTTCGCCATTGTGTCTTAGGCAAAAGTACAGGGAAAAGCATTTTTTTTATTTTACTTCTAGAAATGTTTGGCAAAGTAAAGTGAGTTTTTGGTATTATACTATGCATACACACCCCTGTAAAATGTTAAAAGAGTCGCATAGTCACTGATACAATTTTCTAAATTTTTTTGTGCCCCGAGGCACACTTTGCTTCCCTTGGTTTTTTGGGCCGAGTACCTAGTATTTCAAGTTAGGATCAAGTGCTATTTGAGCTCGTGATTAGTGGATGGGGATGATCTATGCTACAATTCAAGCATATGAAAGTTACAGTTTATGCTGGAAGTACCTACATTGGTTTGAAACGTACCACTGTCGATGAAAGACAAGTACCTTCGTTAGTTTGGAAAGTACTACTTTCACTGAAAGACAAGAACAAGGAAGCTACAGGACTGCTTGAATTATGGTAAGCTATATATATTATACAACCATATCATTTTGTTCAACTGAAGCTTGCTAGCTAAATTTTACTGGGATCAGTGTTTACATGCATTGGAATTGATTTCTGAAATCTACAAAAATAACAGGTTAATTACTTAATATAGACAGATAGAGATGTAGTGTTGGAATATATAGAGGATATTTGTGTTTATGCTGTATGATCAGCGGGTATTTTGCTGAGTGAGAAGCTGGAGCTATATTTTCACCAGAAAGTATAAGTCAGCTGCTCACGAGGTGATATACCCCGTTCATACACCATAAAATATTAATATTCTATTTATTTCATACTTCAAATAGCTTAAATTAATTATATGCCCCCAATTAATTTGAACTACCCCACTATATGCCTAAATTGTTTTGAATGCCACTTTTTTTAGCCATGCAGACGCTGAGTTGCCATTAAGTAGTTCTTCTGCAATGGCTTATGTTATTTGTTAAAGATTAAGGGGACAGTTCGAGAACAAAAGTGGAAGGGGGAGGTAAACAAGAATTCAGTTTATTTAAGAAAACGAAAGGAGATGAAGATGAAGCACAATACTTGTATTGTGTTTATACTATCAATCTAACAGAATACCAACGTTTCGTTAAAACACTGGCCTCCTTTATTAAACAGTGTGTTTGAAAAAATATGCATGCCTTTCAGTACTCGTTAAAGAACGCACAAATGGGCAAATGTCACGAGCCAAAACACATTCCATATTAATATTATAACTCTAGGCTTCTAACTCTTATTTAGTTTTTGACTGAAGAACGTATGCTTTAAAAGATATTTAAAAAAGCATTACCTTTTTATACGCCCGTCGAAAAACGGGACGTATTATGTTAACACCCTTGGGGTGCAGGTGGGCGGCGGCGTCCAGTAATTTGTCTGTACTCTTAACTCAAACAGTTTTCGTCAATCGTCTTCAAACTTGCTGACAATGCTTATGGGTGTAATATCTAGGCCAAATTCGAAAATAGGCCAAATCCGTGCTGGCCTTCTTGGGTTATGGACCTTCCTTTACCAAAAAAATGTGAAATTGGTCTTGTCTGTACTCTTATCTCAAACAGTTTTTGTCCGATCATCTTCAAACTAGCTGACAATGCTTATGGGTGTAATATCTAGGCTAAGTTCGATTATAGGCAAAATCGGTGCATGCCTTCTTGGGTTATGGTCCTTCTTTTACCAAAAAAATGTGAAATTGGCCTTGTTTGTACTCTAACTCAAACAGTTTTCATCTAATCGTCATCAAACTTGCTGACAATGCTTATTGGTGTTATATCTAGGCCAAGTTCGATTATAGGTCAAATCGGTGCAGGCCTTCTTGGGTCATGAAATTAGTCTTGTCTGTATTCTATAGTTTGTGATTATAAAGATTAGTTTAAAGATGATTGTTTAAAAATGTTTCATCAGCAATATTTTTTGTCACCAAGACGGGCGTATTTTGTGACATTTTGGCACTCTTGTTTCTACTTTCGGTTTGCATGGTACAAGTTTATAAATATGCTTCATAATGATTTCTTTGTAAGAGTCTGTTCCTTATACTATTGGCTTTGTCCCAGACAAGACACATTGGCTCCTAATGGCATGTTGACTTTGTTTGCGAACGAGCAGATTTGCATTGAAATAATGGTCATGCTTCAAAAAATTTGCTTTTTTGAAATTCATAGGTGTCTAACCTCAAGTGTAAATGTAGTATAAACATAATGCTATTCCTATTTTATCCATCAAAGTCAATTTGAAGACAAAACAAAATCTGCACTAATTGACTATAAATTATATGCTGTTACCTTAAAAGAACAAGTGAAAATGCTTCATTATTTTTGACGGCTGGAAATATGCTTTACAAAATAGTCCCTTTGAGTGAAATTATCAACTGGGAAATTAACGGGGAATAATCTGCTGTTATTCCACATAAACCACTGATAAGCATGAAATAAAATAATCCTATCTTATTTAAATGCGATACAGTAACTGTTGTGACATAATTTGTAAAATAAAAAAATCATGAATTAATTATTGCTTATTGATTTTGGTGAAATAAATCAATGGCTGTGAGTCAATTTACACAACTTCATCTGGCTTTCAAATTCACAAAATTTGACCTTGGGAAACTTTCTGTGATTGGTATGAATTCTGTTTTTCTCTCAAATCATGAATATGGAGAAGTTACTTGTTGCTGATGGAACGGTTTGTTAGGTTGTGCTTACCAGTGAGTAAATAAAGTATATTAGCTTTTGAATTCAGTTAATTTAAAATGATTTATATATTTCACAGGTTATCCAGATGATGCAGTTCCTGGGAAAGTTTCTGGATAGTTTCTATATGATGAGAGGAGACAGAGAGAAAATGGTGAGTTATTGTGTTGGTTATACTTTGTTACATCATGCCTGTTTTGTTAATGTGACCGTAGCCTGTCCTCATAGCTGAATGTTTGATTATCACCAGGTAGGACAGGTTATCTTTTACACGGACATTGACAAGCTGGTAACTGAGGTGCATTTTCTTTATTTATGGGATCATATCAATGTATCATCTATAAAGACTGTTGATTAATAAATGAGACATTATGTTATGAAATGAATGCAAATGTGTACAATATAATTAATCTTTTCCCCTTTAATTTTAACTTTCTTTGGTAATAAATGCTGTAATTGATGCATAAAATGCTGTAAGCACGGCCATGGTAGTTTGTTTCGAATGCACCACAGTGATTGTCATGATACAGTATCTACATTTCGTAGCATAACTTTGATGGGATTTTGTACAATAGTCATGTTATCAATGTTTGTTTGAATGTAATTAGTTCATGAAAATATCAAAAGCCATTGTTTTGAGGCATAAACATTCTGACCATTTTACTTCTTATAAATGATGCAGTAACCTGTGGGTCCAACCTCCCCGGGTACATGCTGCCGATGCAAATAGGGAGGTTCCCCCGATGTCTGACGGAAGCTCTTGTCTGTAGGTCTAGGCTGCTAAGGTTTCCATAATATAGAGTGACCTTCCTTTATACTTAATGATTAAGTTCAGTATGCCCAACACTTACATTTACTGAAATAATGATTATTTTTGAAGAACAAAACAATGTCTCAAACAATCTAGTTTATTACCGGGAATTTTCACCTACTCCAAATTTCCCACTTTTTGTGGAAATTTAGCAAATTATGATTGTATGTTACTGTGCTATATTAGTTACAGGTACACCGGATCTTGCTGGATTGGAAAGTACAACTCTGTCACTCTATGGATAGTGTAACTACACTGTGAACAGATGAATGGTGCAACCACACTGTCAACGTATCGATCGTGTAACCGCACTGTGAATGGATGGATGGTGTAAGCACACTTGTCAAAATATGGATGGTGTAATCACACTGTCAAGGAATGGATGGTGTAACCACACTGTCAATGGATGGATGGTGTAACTACGCTATCAATGGATGGTGTAACCACACTGTCAACAGATGGATGGTGTAACCACACTGTCAACGAATGGATGGTGTAACCACACTGTCAACGGATGGATGGTGTAACCACACTGTCAACGGATGGATGGTGTAACCACACTGTCAACGGATGGATGGTGTAACCACACTGTCACTAACTTGGCTAAATGGATTTGATAGATGTCCATTCTGTCCTGATTGTTTACCTGGTTTTTGTGGATAGCTAGACGAAGAAGGTTCGCCAGGTAACATACATAAAATTATTCTTGTTGTTTATCTTTTAAGATGCTGAACTCTGGATGCCCAAGTTTGAGCAGCTTTAGTAGGATGTTGTTTGAATTTTAGGAATTTGTGTATATCAGAAAAGGCTATGAAAACATGACAATAATATATTGCTACAATTTAGCAACAGTCAAGATTGATAGTTTCACAAGGTTTTTGACATCAGTTGGACATAGTGAATGTAACACAACAGGAATATTGATCACTGGAACCTTATTGAATTTGGAGTAGTATTTATACATGTTTATGTTAGCTTATCCTTATCAAGTGAAATTTATGTTTTCAGGTGACACATCTGACCCAGCTACGCTTAAATGGGTCAGTCCGCTCAAAGAACCTTATCCCTGTGGTGCTAGTTCTTGGACCACACTGTCAGATGGATTTGATGGACGACTACTGTTCATTCTGTCCTGATTGTTTGCCTGGTTTTTGTGGATAGCCTGACGAAGAAGGTTCGCCAGGTAACATACATATACTTTGTTGTTCATCTTCTAAGATGCTGAACATGAGATGATCATGAAAATGTAAAGCACATCTGCTTGATTGTAAATACAAGGGATGGCAGCAATTCCCCAATACTAGAGTACTCTTTCTAAGATCAGTATATTGAAAACTGGTAGTTAAATCATTATCCAATTGGTAGGATTTAAAAAAAACATTGTTAATGTTTCTGTCAATTTGTAAACTCAAATTACAATTTAAAACCATGTTCACCACCGTAAAGTCACTAATTGGGTTGTAACTGAAATGCAAAATGTTAACTTCTTCATGAATCTAACATGAATCTAATCTGGTTACTTGAATCAAACTTAGTGTGATAGTCTCCCTATGTTAGATTCATGATGTAGTTAGTTTTTGTGCCCCCTCACTATAATTGGGGGGGGGGTGGGGGTGGTGTGGCATTGATGCTGTCTGCCCGTCTGTCTGTATTTAACACAAATCTTGTGTGTTGAACTCCTTACAAACAGAATTTCTTTAAACTTTGACAGATCAACAGCCTTGATTTCAAGTTAATCATAAAGAGGAAATTTTGCTGCGGCAGTTTTCCAGAGTTATTCCTTTGTTACTTTTACTATATATACCAATGGAGGGCACCCGTGTCAATGGACTCATTTCTAAGAATAATATCTAACTAGCATCTACAACTTTCCTACTTGAAACAAATAATTACTTATTAAAACTTATCATTACGCATAACACATCTGATTCTTAATATGCCCCTATTTAAAAATGTTAGATTCATGAAACCAAATAAGATTAGTTACAGTTACAGCCTACCAATTGCAAGTATAAACAAATCATGTCAGTTATAAGTTTATGACAAAGCTGGTTAATCTCATGGACGTTAATCCAATAATTGTCTTCCCTCTTTGATTGACTCCTTATTCATTTGGTTTGGCGATCAATTCAGCAAACGGGGGCATAGCTGGGCATACGCAAATACGTATGTGTGTACGCTGATCTAAAAATATATGGCTTGGTAAAAAATAATTCTGGGGGAGCATATGCCCCAAAACCCCCCTAGCAGCTCTGAATTTATCGTGTGCGAACACTGAAAATAAGCGCATATATAACACTTTTAGCAAATATCATGTTAATGTTTTGAGCAACAACCCAAACAAATTCGCAAAATGTAATCTATTAATTATAAGCTTATTATAAAATGACATTTAAATGTTTTTAGGTGAGAAATGTGACCCATCTTTGCTAGAATGGGTCAGCCCAAAGAACCTTATCCCGTGACGAGGAGCACAGATGTGATGGTTTTGGAGATGGACATCGACTTGCATGGGGGGGGGGACGTCAAGATATTGTTAAGATAAGTCTTTAATTACATAGTTACATACTCTCCCCTATTTGGGTTGAGGCAGTTTCTTACGTTAAATAAGTCGACAGAAGAGAGTGGCGTCTCTTCGGACTGCAGGTTTTAAAATGCTGGTTATAAAATTGGCGGATAGGCGAGTGTCAACTTTAATTTTCTGTTTTACATTAAATATTGATATACCATACATTATACAGTTTCATCAAAGATAGTGGCTATCAGGGGTGTGTGTTGCTGTCTAGCATGGAGATATGTTGAGCCCTCAAAGTCTAGGGCTAGTATATTAATTACTGTAAATCAGGCAAATAAGGACTGATATTTGAGTAATTGAAAAGTTTTATTTGCTTGAAAACAAGGTTCAGGGGATCAGTTGATTTCACTGTAGCCAGTGCGCAATGGTTATGTACTGATGATTCTGTTTCATTTGATCCTAGTTTTTTAGCAAATGATTCATAATAGATTATCTCAATATCAAAAATCTTTAAAAGGTTTTCACTCACAGTGCTCGTTCTAGATAAATTAAGGTTAGATTAAGTGTATAGCCAGCATGCCATTATATTCATTTTCACAATGACGATAGGTTGGCCCGGATAGGAGAATAACAGTTGCAAACTCTGTTATTCAAAACAATGTAAAATAATTGACTCATTATGCTTGATATCCTGTTACAATTTATACCCTCTACTTTGACAGTTATAACCGTGTTTAGTTCTATGTTTCAGGATTTATACAGAAGATCACCAGATGACGCACCATGACGATGACGTGACAGTTATGGAGACGATGACGTGACGGTTACGGAGATGATGACGTGACGGTTATGGAGGTGATGACGTGACGGTTATGGAGACGATGACGTGACGGTTACGGAGATGATGACGTGACGGTTATGGAGGCGATGACGTGACGGTTATGGAGACGATGATGTGACGGTTACGGAGATGATGACGTGACGGTTATGGAGGCGATGACGTGACGGTTATGGAGACGATGACGTGACGGTTACGGAGATGATGACGTGACGGTTATGGAGGCGATGACGTGACGGTTATGGAGACGATGACGTGACGGTTATAGAGGCGATGACGTGACGGTTATGGAGACAATGACGTGAAGGTTATGGAGACGATGTGGCAGTTATGGAGAAGATGATCATTAGCTTGCTTCAGTTATTTATAAGTTTATCCTTCATTGAACTGCTGGACCCTGTGGATGGTCTGGTTGTTCGTGTGTGGCAAAAGTCAGGGAACAGTTTGGCAAGGTCATTTTTTGTAGGAAAGTAGGAAAACTTTGGCAAAGTAAGGGGAGGTATTATACTATGCAAACACACCCCTGTAAAATGTAAAAGAGTCGCATGGTCACTGATACCATTTGTGGAACTTTTTTTAAAATTTTTTTTTGGGTCTTTTTACTTTTCTTTTCATCTGTTGAACCCATTACCTGTACTTTCGATTTAGGAAAAAACAAACTTTACATAAAATTCAGGGAGTTCAACTTCCTGTAGTGTACGGATATTACTTATAATGAAGTGTTAGTATAGCTTTTGATTGAACACCAGTGGGACGAACCATGACATAGTTGGAGATGAACCATGACACAGGGACCATGACATACGAACCAAGATGAAGGAACCACGATGAATGAACCATGACATACGAACCACGAAGGAACCACAATGAATAGACCATGACATACAAACCATGACATACAAACCATGACGAATGGACCATGACATACGAACCACGATGAATGGACTATGACATACAAACCATGATGAAGGAACCATGATGGATGAACCATGACATACGAACCATGATGAAGGAACCATGATGGATGAACCATGACGAATAGACCATGACATACAAACCATGACATACAAACCATGACGAATGGACCATGACATACGAACCACGATGAATGGACTATGACATACAAACCATGATGAAGGAACCATGATGGATGAACCATGACATACGAACCATGATGAAGGAACCATGACATACAAACCATGACGAATGGACCATGACATACGAACCATGATGTACAAACCATGATGAAGGAACCATGACGTACGAACCACGAAGGAACCACAATGAATAGACCATGACATACAAACCATGACATACAAACCATGATGAATGGACCATGACATACGAACCATGATGAAGGAACCATGATGGATGAACCATGACGAATGGACAATGACATACGAACCATGATGTACAAACCATGATGAAGGAACCACGATGAATGGACTATGACATACAAACCATGACATACAAACCATGACGAATGGACCATGACATACGAACCAGGATGAAGGAACCACGACGAATGAACTGTGACATAAGAACCACGATGAAGGAACCACGACGAATGAACCATGACATACGAACCAGGATGAAGGATCCACGACGAATGAACCGTGACATACGAACCAGGATGGAAGGAACCACGATGAATGGACTAAGACATACGAACCATGATGAAGGAACCACGACGAATGAACCATGACATATGAACCACGATGAAGGAACCACTACGAATGAACCATGACATACGAACCAGGATGAAGGATCCACGACGAATGAACCGTGACATACGAACCAGGATGGAAGGAACCACGATGAATGGACTAAGACATACGAACCATGATGAAGGAACCACGACGAATGAACCATGACATATGAACCATGATGAATGGACTAAGACATATGAACCATGATGAAGGAACCACGACGAATGAACCATGACATATGAACCATGATGAAGGAACCACGACGAATGAACCATGACATATGAACCACGATGAAGGAACCATGATGAAGAAACCATGATCAAATTGGAGATGAACAGAAGAGGGGGAGTGTCTACTGGTTTAAACTTAGTAAGTAAATAAATAGACACTTATGTTAGTTACGAGGGTCCGTTACTGCAAACCAGTACATTATTGTTAAAAATGAGATATTGTTATGAAACTTGCTATATATTTATCATTAACAATTAATGCAGCTTGGGAATTTCAATATGGCCCATTTGAACAAGGCCAATGAAAAGGACAAAATATGACATCAATACCCATTACAGGGGAGTTTCGAACCTTTGATTATGTGACTAACAAGAGTGTCTACTGCAATAAGAGACAATCTGTGTATTTGTTACTGAAGTGAGGGAAAGATATGAGGGATAATAATAACGTAAATTTTTGCTTCAATTAATATATATTTCAACTGATCATTTACAAATTTAGATCAACATTAATTGAAATATATCCAATGTATTCTAATAATTTTAAGAAATATAAAAATTCAGTTCATCAAGTTGCTGGTGATTTGCTCATTTCCAAATAGACACTCATTGGTTAGCTCCATTACATCGCAGATTAACATTAATATTGTTATTGCTTATTTTCTATTTCTTCCATAATTGTTGTTCTTTTCTATACTTTTACCATCTGATAATCTCCTATTATCATCTACAATGAATCGACATTAAACCATGTAAATATTTTGTTATCCTCTGGTTAGACTGTATATATTATATCTTATTGATGTTATTTTACAGGTAAACCTTTTGGACAATTTATACTTCAAGATGTGTGTATTGAAGTTACATTCTATGCTTCATATATATTGGAGTTACCATGAAATGGAGATTTTATGTGCTGGAATCATTACATTGAAGCAGGTACTAAAGGATTTAAAGGCTACTTTGTTTGTTCTCATCATGGTTTGATGTAATACATCGACAATATATGAGATTTAAGGGTTTATCTTGTATTGAATTTATGAAAAAAATGAATAAAAAAGTAGTGAGCCTTGGCAAATCTATTTATAATCTGTAACTTGCTCAGAATGGATGTTGCAAATGTTTTCAATGATTCATTAATTACTAAGGTTTTCTAGTAACAGTGCAAATTCTTTTATTTTATAAGTTGTGAGAAAGGTTTCATTGGTCAACGCATAATCATGACAAGCTTATTATAATTGCCACATTGAACTTAATGTGTGTAGATGTGTAGGGTATGAAATTTCGCTGAATCGCATCCAGTTATTTGATTTGTTATATTGAATTGTTTATTATTTTCAGGTTTTCAAAGAAGAATGCAGACATATGCTCATATTCCAGAACCCAATCTAGAATTTGGCTCACCATCCCTGCCAGGTTCAGCAAAAAAAGGTCAGTATTTTTTATGTCAATTTTACTGTTTGTTTCCTTTAGGATATGAAATATCTGAATGAAACTATTACATTGGCGAATTTGGAGGCAGATGAGCGACAGTTGACTTACTCTAAAGCAACCTATTATTAGATAGGTGATTTCCGCTTATAATAGATTCATCCACGATAGTGACTCTTACAGGGGTGTGCGCTGTCTTGCATGGAACTATTTGGTGTGAGGTCCTCATGTGATGTAGGCTGCTTTTGAGCTTGTTGGCGTGTGCGCGGTTGTTGGCTTGTGCGCTGTTTGTTTCCTTTAGGATATGAAATATCTGAATGAAACTATTACATTGGCGAATTCGGAGGCAGATGAGCGGCAGTTGACTTACTCTTAAGCAACCTATTATTAGATAGGTGATTTCCGCTTATAATAGATTCATCCACGATAGTGACTCTTACAGGGGTGTGCGCTGTCTTGCATGGAACTATTTGGTGTGAGGTCCTCATGTGATGTAGGCTGCTTTTGAGCTTGTTGGTGTGTGCGCGGTTGTTGGCTTGTGTGCTGTTTGTTTCCCTTAGGATATGAAATATCTGAATGAAACTATTACATTGGCGAATTCGGAGGCAGATGAGCGGCAGTTGACTTACTCTAAAGCAACCTATTATTAGATAGGTGATTTCCGCTTATAATAGATTCATCCACGATAGTGACTCTTACAGGGGTGTGCGCTGTCTTGCATGGAACTATTTGGTGTGAGGTCCTCATGTGATGTAGGCTGCTTTTGAGCTTGTTGGCGTGTGCGTGATTGTTGGCTTGTGTGCTGTTTGTTTCCTTTAGGATATGAAATATCTGAATGAAACTATTACATTGGCGAATTTGGAGGCAGATGAGCGGCAGTTGACTTACTCTAAAGCAACCTATTATTAGATAGGTGATTTCCGCTTATAATAGATTCATCCACGATAGTGACTCTTACAGGGGTGTGCGCTGTCTTGCATGGAACTATTTGGTGTGAGGTCCTCATGTGATGTAGGCTGCTTTTGAGCTTGTTGGCGTGTGCGTGGTTGTTGGCTTGTGTGCCTGATTGTTTGCATGCGTGCGTGTCTATTGACATGCATATGCCCATGTCCTTGTTCTTGTGCTTACAACCCCTAGGACTAGGATGTGTGATGTAGGCTGCATGTGAGCTTTTTGGCGTATGGTCCAAAAGTGTTTTAAAATATATATTTTTATGCTTTTTATGTGTTTTGTGCTTCTGACCGGTTGGCTAGTATTTCATGTCAATTACCTGTGTCCTGCATGTGGAATGTCATACCATCCACAGTCAGAGAGCAGGCTTATAGACATGGAATACTGGCCAACCAGTCATTATTATTATTATAATTATTGTTTTTATATTTTTTACAGATTTTTCCAACTTAACTAATCCAGATGTGGGACTTGAAACTCAGTATCAAGCATTGTAAAATCAGCAATACATTCTCTTAATGAAAGTAAGTGTCTTAATCCATATTGTTGGTACAAATTCACTTGTTAAAGGATGACAATATTATGTAAATGTAAATTTGGCTTCTCTATATTTATCAAATGCAGAAATGAGGTTAACTCTTTGTCAAACTCAACTTCTTGACTGCTGACAAACATTCAGTCTGTTAGTCTGTTATAGTTTGTTCAAAATGTTGAGCTACTCTCGGCATACTTTCTGGAATAAGTAGTTCTACACCAAATTAGTAATCATGTATTCTATTTAATCAGGACGTTGTAGCGCTTTGTTGACTACTGTTTTTGGATAGTCAATATGAAATGTTTACCAAAGAGGGATAAGTACCAAAATTTGGCCATGCCCTCATTCAAACTTTTGACTTCCCATTACAAAGGTAGTTTGTCATAACCATTAAAAGATTTTGTTTATGGGAGATTGTGTGACTGTGCTTGTTATATATTTGATTATTTTTGTTTATACCCGACAGGTATCCTACAAATAGATATTGTCTACATGGACATAGGAACAATTCTAATCAATCAGTACTTCAAATCGGGTAGTGTCTGTGGATTCAATAAGTAATTCTAATGAGGGAACTGTCCCTTACGAAAGAATAACGTGGACTACCATTAACTTGGGTTTACCCAGTTAAGCCGAGTTAAACATTTTACCTGACAGATGAGTTGATGTTTACATTAACTTTGTTAATCCAGTTAAACCTAAATAAACATAGTTTACCTGATGGTTATGATTATGTTTACAACCGTTATCATTTAACTTTAAGCAGACTGTACATAGATCTTGTATTGAATATAGCTCACATGTCATAAACTGATTAATCTATGGGCTGTCGCCTGTCCATCTGTCCAATATTGACTTGATCAGACACTTTCATTTTTCATACCCTCAGTATGAATGCTTCATTATTATTTTTACATTATCTCATAATGACAGAACTGCAAACTATTTCTTTGTTGATTCTTTTCCATTTATAGTGTTAAGTGTGCACATACTTCAGGACATTGCTACCTTTTCAGTTGAGTGGAAGGTCAAATATCACTGTCCCGTATTTAAAAAATCTAACTACCATGATCAAAACGTATGCAAAAGCTTAAAATTGATGTGGTAGTAACTTTTCATGTCTTAAAATCAAGATAATTCTGAATGTGAAATACTAATTTACAATAATGATAAAAATATCTAAGAAACTACTGATGAAGTCTTAACTTATGATTTATTCCAAATGCTTTTAAACACCTAATCTCATGAATTGGTTACAATTAGTCTAGTACTATTCACTCTATCATATCAAAACTAGTCAATATTTTAAAACTGCATCCCAAACATTTTAGAAGAAAGTTTTTTTGCATTTATTTTTAAGGGTATTTATTATACATTATATCAATTTTTTAGTGACTTGGATTTTTTGATATTTTGTTTCTAGGATGACTGTTGTTGTTGCGATTTTATATTGTTGCTTTTAAGATGTTAAAGTGTTGATAATGATTGTTTTTGTTATATATAAATATAAATTGTTTATTTCATATTGTTTGTAATTTTAAATTGTTTTTTTGTTTCAATGTTGCTTTGAAGATAAGATGTTGTTAGTGATTTTAAATTGCTACTGTTTAAGTTTCCGTTGCATGAGATGTTTTTATTCCTTGTGGAATAATAAATTCGTACTGGTTGGTATACATCCCGGGAGGTACATTCTAGGTGATACTGCTGTTTTTTCGAGTGGTTTTTGTTTTATTCCTTGTGTAAGAATAAATCAAATTTTTTAAGTCACATTATTGCTCCCCCAATTCGTTTCCTATCATCTGTACAATGAATTATGGAACCATTAGGATGTTTCTTAATAAACAACCAATACTCCACGATATAATGTTAACTATATAGTACAATATCCGTCAAAATAGTAAACCAAATATTGTAGTTAGCATAAAAGTTGCCCCCCTTAGACTTTAAATCATACATTTATTATTTACAAATTGTCATTTTGTCAACAAACCATCTGGATGTTTTATTACATTGGTGTTTTAATGGTGTTTTTCACATTTGGGAATCAAATAAAGTGCTCAAATTGCATGACTCCGCAGAGAGGTTACCCAGTTATAGTTTATTAAAATAGCAGTTTAAGGCTTAATGTGACTTTATCTTTCCATATTGGGCTAAAATGTTGCAATGAGTATTTGAAATCTTGATCCTAGAAATACATAGATGACGAAACACCACAAAATGTTACATATAGTTTCTAGCGTTGTGTTGTATAGTGAGCAATTATTGTCTTACTGTTACATGCATTGTATATTAACAGTAGCAAAATGAACTTAAGTCTAAATGTAATAACTCAGGTGCAGTTTTCCAGAGCTTTTTACATTTCTCAGAATGAAATTTTATCTCTGGTTTTTACCCTGGCCTGATTTATTACATTGAATGCTGGTACATTCCATTGTAAGTTGTCATTTTTCAGAGATGTATTTAAAATAAAGTTATGTATACATATGTGTTGTACTCATGTGTTGTTATTTTATACACAGGCACATGGTTTCCTTGATGTAAACTTTCTTATGAATTAATTAATATAGTAAAAAAGTTACAAGTTAAAATCAATTAAACCATGTGATTGTGATATCCTTAGTTGATTTCTAGGGAAGATACTCTTATATTGCTTATATTGAGTTCTCTCCCTTAATGTTCACTTATAACCATGGTGGACATACTGTGACCTTTTGGTCAAGCTCACATGTAAAAGTGTATCAGCAAAAAGTTTAAAACAACCCTGAAGTTTAAACAAGGCATGTACAACACTCAAGCAGCGAATGAACACTACCCTAGGAAGTTAGCCAAGAAATCACATTTGTCCACCATGATAAGTGCTTGAGGTCGGGTCAAATAAGCCAACATGAGACTTGAAGCAGATTGACACGCTGATCCATGTTTCATTCTAACCAGACAAGGTATAATGAGCCAAGTGGCACACAATGACACATGCACAATAAAATGCCAGCTTACCATGTCAGCTGTGGTGATATTACATGTACTAGATAAGATATCAAAGCCAAAGAAGGAAATAATGTAAAAGGATTCCTGTTCAAACAGAGAACAAGATGAATTAAACTAGCAAGTGTAATGTTAACTGTTCTATCCAGGAGTATTGAAATTAAAGGGAATGAGCACTACCCTAGGAATTAAGCCAAGAAATCACATAATTTGTCCACCCTGATAATTGTTTAAATTAGCCTACATGATTGTCTAGTTTGAAACAGATTGACACGCAGATCCATGTTTCATCCTAACAGGACAAGGTTCAATGAGCCTAGAGACACACATGCACAATAAAATGCCAGCTTACCATGTGGTGACTAGATACAAGCATTCTAAGGGACATACAAACAAGGTAGAAATACTTGCATTCTAGAAAGGCTAAACACCAATCTCCTAAAGTCATAGCCCGCAGAAATACTAGCTATATATGTGTGTTACACAAATACAAGTACTATCAAATGGTTTTTTTCTCATCCTAGGGGAGTGGAGTTTTGGCTTCGCATGCTGATAGTTTAAAACTAGCTGTATCCGATTTAAAAAAAATATGATTATATGCCCACTAACACTATCCAAGGCTCCATTAGTGACCAGGGCCGGTATTTATAAAGCATCTTAGGGGGGGGGGGGGGGGGGACTTCAATATTTTGACACAAGTTCAAAAACTTGTGGTGTATATGTTCAAAGACAGTCAACAAAAATTATTCCTGAATTTCCAGTCTTTCATATGTTGAACATTTAAATTTGCCATCATTAGAATATCGGCATCAAACATTTCACATGAATCAAGTGTTTAAAATAGTATAGCTAGGCTAACTTGACACGGGCCTGACCTTTTGATTAGCATAATTTAACAGTTGATATATTACCTACCATACAACACCGATTGTATGTTTACATATCGTGAAGACGCTCGAGATGTAATAAAACACAAATTTGAAATACAGATATCGCAAGATTTGCTTGCGGAAATTGATATATTTAAAGCAAGAACCTTGTAATACATTCTTGCATAAAGGTCAGGTTCAGGTAAAAATAGTCTTCAGTTCTTCAGATAAGGACCGTCTAAGAGGACATTACTTGAAATTAACTAAACTGCGCTTGACTTCATTCTCCAACAGAACAGTTTGGAATGGACTTCCTGAATATAAAGTGAATGCAAAGGATGTTATAAAATTTAAAACAAAACTGGACAAGTATTGGCTACATAAACATTTTGATGTGTCAAACGTTTATTAATCAAGTCGACACAAGTGTTATCACTTAATAATGAACTTAGGTGCAGCCTTTAATGGGGATTTATCAATCTCTGCTACTAGTGACAAACATGTTTCTAGTAATATGCTAAATATAGGGTGCGGTAGGTAAGTTGGATTTTATTTTGCTTTAGAAAATGAATTTCAAAAAAAGTATTGAAGTCACAGTGATATCAACTAACACATTGAAAGTTTTACACCATTTTAATAATCTCAAAACATTGCATTTCATAGTAAATGTACAAGTAAATAATTATTATACATGTATGTATCGAATAAACAAATTGAAACATGAATATTATGGATATTCCATGCAAAAAAAAAAGGTTTTTAAGCATAAATATGTTTGGTGATATTTGAGAAAAAACAGCCCATTAACTGCCAAATTTGCATAACAAATAAATGAAAATTCCCCTGTCCCTTACTGACTAATGATGAACAACCTTTAAAGAAAACAATGGAAATGGACCCCCTTTGAACAAAGCAGCTGGTAAGTTGGTCCCATGCCTTAAACTAGCTGTTGGACCCCCCTCCCCTGAGTAAAAACAATACATGATCCACACACAGGGGTCATTACAAGGCCTTACTTCCCAATCACACAAATAATGTTTCAGCACCATTATAACATTCAATACATTCTCTCTCTATCAACCAGTCTGGCATATTGTTTGATGCACATAACATATCGATGGCTTAAAATTAGAAGTGCCACAACCTTTTAAGATTCATACATATTTAGAATAAGCATCACAAGGCGCTTCTTATGAGCCCATTTTCATAAAAATCTGAAATTGTCATGTTGACCAAAATGAAGTTGTAAAAGTTTGTTTTACAATAAGAAAAGAGTACAATGTCAGACAGTTTTTCCATGTTTTCTCAAAATATCGATTTGGTAGTTACGACCTTCTGGTTCTAAGCCATCAATATAGTTTATAGTAAGATACAACTTTGTTGGACCAAAGGAATGAAATTTAAAGTATTTTATTTCAAAAAAGCGACAATGGATGTTCAAAAATAAACAGTAATGAAGTTCTATTATATGATAATGATTCTGTTAATTTTCAAACGACCCTTGTAAGTATACAATAAAACAAATTGGGTAATTATAATTCATTATTAATTGTTGGTATTGTGTTACACACATTTTCTTGGAATGCATAGAATACTATCACAGTTGCTTATAATGCACCAGTCAATATCATGGCCGTCGTTGGGGATACAGGGGCAATTAGACAGACAAATCTTTCCAACAGGTGGGAATTTGACAACCACATCGACTTCGAGTCCTGGGGAATAGACTTTTGGTCTGGGCAGGCAAAATATTGACTGGTACACAAAACATTGATGACCACAAAATTAAAATGTATAAAAGACAATGTTGGTCCAATATAAAAACTGATATAAGTTTGTTAATATTTATTCCTCATAATTCTTGTAACAACATGAAGTTATGATGATGCTTCAACTAATGATCTTTGCAAATCTTGAGCCCAGCTCAATAAAATGTCTTGTTTTCATGAGATAGCTACAGCCTGTCAAGTACTCCTACTAAAGTGGAGTTACCCCTATTTTTGTTGTTATTTTCTGGTTTTTCATACACATATGTACACATAACTTTGAGCAAAGGTATATTTGATTCATTTTATGATCTTCTGTCCCATACTTATAACCATTTGAATGAATACATTCCTTGTTTATGCATCTGAAATACCTTTTAAATCACATTTAAGTGCATCTTGTGACATGTTTTGCTTCGTCACTCCTATTTTGGATTAAACTAGCTTGGCAGGTACGGCTACAGCTGACAATAGCCATTCCTCTAGTACAACAGCTTCAGTTTGAAAACAGTAACTCCATAATTTTCAACGCCAGACCGGTGTATCAATGTAGAAGAACCATATTTTTGATTATAGACACCACTATTATTACATCCCTATCAGTCATTCTAATACTATTTAATTATATTAGCCTGACATTGGTGTATCACTTGAAATGACATTGCATACTTGCTAGTTGTCAATTAACTACTTAAATTATAGCTCATGGTCAAATGAATTCAATTGGACAACTTTGAGCAACGACCTGCAACAAACAATAAGACAGAGCTATCTCTGCTTTGGCATCAAGTCAGTTGCTTTAAGGACAGATCAATTTGCACTCATAATTATCACAATTAAGGTAGTAAGTGTTCGTCCAGTTCATCATTTATTAAAATGAACTTGTTCATCCGAATTGATCAAATATTGATCTAAATCTTGTGTGTCTGTTGTAGCTCTCCAGATACATACACGACCATCCTTACTCCCTCCTCCTGATACCATATATCTGAAACAACTCAATTCTAATGTTCTGGCCCCGATCTCCTGAAGCATCTCAAGCAGAAATCTCATCTCAAATTGAGATTTCGCCAAAATCATAGTCCGAATTTCTAATATATCTGAAGTTAAAACTCATTAAACACCAATGAAATTAACAAAGAATAGCATTTGCTGTTTTTGAAGCTAAATTTGAGTCCATCCTTTCTTGGAAGTTATCCAAACGTAAATAGCGATATTTGAGATGAGATTTATCTCAAAATTGAGATGTTTCAGGAGATCGGCTCGGGTATATCAATAAACTGTACTGGTATTCTGAAAAGATTAAATTTCATTAGTATTAAATTTCTCGTAAATTTTGTGTAAATTCATAGCTTTAAACATAATTATATTGGAGTGGAATTTCTTTATTCAGTATTGAGTTGATTTCTTCACCTGCATACATCAATGAAAATTTATCCCCAGCAAATATGAATAATTTTAAAGTTAACCCCCCCCCCCTGCACAATGACTTACAGGCCAGTCAATCATACAGGTGCCCAATTTCAGAACACTATACTTCTCACAAGCTCCATTCACTGTGACAGCATTTTTTCTGATGTTTGAATTGAAACCCCAATTAAGGAAAGCAAAATATGAACAATACCATAACAACGATATTATTGCATACAGTCAAACCTGGTATAGCTTGACTATTTTGACCTGAGCCTGACCTTTATGCAAGAATATATTACAAGGTTTTTGCGTTGAATATATCAATTTCCGCAAGCAAATCATGCAATATGGGTATTTCAGATTTGTGTTTGCATTACAAGTCAAGCGTCTTTGTGATACTCCCCGATTATGAAAACATACGATCGGTGCTATAAACATAGATAATATATCGACTGTTAAATTATGCTAATCAATAGGTCAGGCTCGTGTCAATGTAGGTAACATCATCAGACTTAAGGTTAATCATGTGAAGTTACATTGAAATCTGACCAACAATTGACATTAAACCAGGGCAGTGATCGTTCTGCCTGGTTGTTTGTCGAAGGTAGCATGGCGAAGGTTTTCAAGTTAAACCTTTGGTACATGTTATTATAATTTACCATTAAATTGATTTAAAGGGTATAGATTGACAACTGGCGTTGTGTCAATTAAGAAGAACATGCACAAACAAACTTTGTGACTTCCATCTATCTAGACAGATGGACAGCACACAAAACCAAGAAGTCTCTTCAATTATTTACATGTATGTGTGCGTTTGTGAGGGGAGGGGAGGGGGAAAACATAATTTAAATAAGCATGGATGATAGATAACCATGAATAACAACAACAACCAATATACCACATCAGTAAGTTAATGGGATGTCACAGTTAAAACTTGAGGTAAGTAAGGATTCGGGATGATGGGAACACAAAGGATTGCCACGTGGATATTATGTTTGGGGGTCTGGGAATATAAGGGGCTGATATTTTTACCTGTTAATACATGAGTGAGAACCCTGGGCATCAACAGTCCTGATACAAACATTATAAATCATCAAATACACATAAACACAACAATGTATGATACACAATGTAACATTATAGGGTCCTTATTCACCAACGTTATAAGTCTAAAACTCAGACTTAGAATTGACAACATTTATAACCACTGCCATTTCTTTACTATTAGACTTAACCATGGGAAATTTTACCTGATTATTTGTTGCTAACCATGGAATAGGTATACCAATTTATATCAAAATCGGTACATTTATAACAACATGAGAGCAAAAATAGAACATTTGGCAATATAAAGTCTAAGTCTGAGTTTTAGACTTATAACGTTGGTGAATAAGGACCCTGTAGCATTACTGCCACAATGTCATTAGGCTAATGCATACATGCAAAGTAATCCAATTAAAGTGGAGTTACTCCTATTTTCGTTGATAAAACTCTGGTTTTCCAAGTTCACCTTCCTAACTTTGAACAAAGGTATATTTGGTTCATTTTATGATCTTCTGTCCCATATTTATAACCACTAGAATTAATACATTCCTTGTTTATGCATCTTAATCCCTTTTAACTCATATTTAAGTGCATCTTGTGACATGTTTTGCTTTATCACTCCTCTTTTTGATTTAACTATCTTGGCAGGTATCGTTTATGCCTAAACACCATTTTGCCAAACATAGTTTGAGGATGTTTTCATTACTTTTGAAGATATCAAATATATGCCAAAATGCACCACAGTCCACCAAGAACTTTTATTATTTCACAGTCTCTAGGTAGGCCCAAATTCTCCCTTCTAGAAAACGTAGCAATATTATTTCTTACAATACAATACTGTTTAAGGGTGTTTTTAAAAAAAAGTGCAAATTGTTGTCCCATACATTTATTGACTCATAAAATAGTGTATATAGCTCTCAACTGAATCCAACAGTTGTCATGTACAAGATTGAACATATTTCTATCTACCAAACCCTGCAAATGTCTATATAAACTGCTTATATCCTTCAACTTTTTGCGATTAAGAATCTAACTCCCTGAAAATGGGCTGTCCAAAGCAGTTCAGAGTGATGTTGTTCCTTCAAAATCTCTTTTATTATATGAATTTATCATGCTAATTTAAGCTAAATATACAGATTTTGTACTTTGCAGTAGATGATAGTCAAATTTTCTGATTGATCTAGAATAAAACCAGTGTTTTTTTACGTGAACAAGTGTGTCCCTCACTTTTGTTCCATCCTGTTACCTTACTGGTAAAACAGGAATACATCAAAGTATTTATTCCTAGGTATAATCCAGTTATAATTACTTGATAGAAGTCTCCTTAACAAAGAGAATAGGGAAAGGGAATATTATGTTTTATTAAGAAAAATAGTGTTTTTTATAAAAGTCATACAATCATATTTGATGGTAAAGCTTAATTGTCCATCCTGTTACCATGCTCCATTGCTCATAAATTCAACATAATGACATTAAAACTCAGACATACATTTAAAAACATTGGGAAATCTTATTTTCACCTTAATTATGACTCTTTAGAGGGATAATTATTATTCATAGGAAGATTTACAATAAAATTGTCCATCCTGTTACCATGCTTTTTTGTTCCATCCTGTTACTTCAATTTTGGTAACAGGATGGACAAATAATGGATATATTGATCATAAATTCCGAATTGCTAAATTCCTTACAGATTTTTAAATGTCATTTTAAAAAAGAATATCTTACATAACAAATAATATTTTTAAATGTACTTTGCTCCCGATACTTAAGGAGGCAGAGCTTCTTGAAATAGAAATTACGGCCATACTTAAGGCACGGGACTCCTGGCCAATTTCGCCGGAAATCGTTCAGATTTTGCATAAAATACGCACATTCAAAGAACGCATCTTTCACACTCGACGAAGTTAAAACTAATTTCAAACAATGCATTCGTCGTATATGACAGTATTCTTTTCGCTTTTTATTCGACTTTTCGTGATTTAAAGTTTACGACAGCCACAGAGTTACCTCCCGTAGCACATTGCCGGTTTGCGTTATACAACAAACACACGACAAATTTCAACTTTTTTGCGCAGAATTATGACAATTTGTTACAATCTGGTGCTGTAAGAATGTTATTCGAAAGAATATAGATGTCTCGAAAGCGGAACAAAATTAGACAGTTTCGATTCCACCGGTGGCATGCGTAAGACGACCACAAACAAGTAATTATTGTAATTTCTATTGTTTTTTCCCCAAAATTTTGGCAATATTATTAAGTCAGTTGCTCCCACGGCACCCAACCCCCGGGGATAGGCAGGCAATCAGCCATGTTTTTACCTTCCAGCTTTCACCGCACATCCGGGGGAATGTTATGATGTTTTTTATTCAAAGATAAGTACCCCGGGGATATTATTTAGTTGTCAGGGGCTGGGGAAATACCAGAGATTTGACCATCAGCTGTCCCCCGCAAGGCGGTGGAAGGGCCAGTGTTCTGACAATTCAAAAGTAAAAATCCTGGACGATCCCTGGCGGTGGAGCGCCGTGAATACAACCGACTGGTGCATTATTAATCATGATAATTTTACGCACAAAATATGTTGCATATTTAATGAAATTAATCCAAAAGATGAGCATTAATTGAACTTAATTCATATCATTCATGATTATTCGATTTATTGTCCATTATGATTATACACTTAGTGAAGTTAGTCAATCGTAACCAATGCCGCCTCGCCCTAGTGTGCTGTCTTCTAGGAGCTCCTTTTAAATTTAAAGTTTCACAGTCTATGATATCGAGTCGAGGTTCGACTACCCTGTCCCTAGAGCTAGGGCGCATGGCGGTGGAAAGCCGCTGAGGGACAATTATTTGTTTGGGAACAAACTCACTTTGCCGGGACAATGTTAAGGTAACACCACCAATATTTTCCCAAACTTACAACTGGAATTACACTGCAAATACAATACAATAAGAATATAGGCCAACTATGTATACAGCTCTTGGTCGTGGAATTGACATGAAACTTCAAAATAAAGCATTTATTAATGTTGAATGAGTTCTGTTGTTTGTAATACTTAAACATGTATATAATGTTTACAGGTGTGAGGAGTCATGGGTCATGGTTTAACTTATAGACTGTATGTCAACAGACAAGATCACTTGGCAACACCACTCGGCTGCTCCCTAGATTTGTAATGAAGTGATATCCTCCAACTAATCATTCAGAGGAACATTCATAACAAAAAGAGAAAGATAAAGGTAAGATATGTTGAAAATGTTGATTAACTGACCCAAACTTGTGGCTCAGTATATACAGGATGGTGCTATAATTATGCTGTGTTCTTTTATGACATACTTTAGAGCCAGAAGTGTTGACTGTTGGGGTCAATTTTGACTATGGTATACTTTTTGCTTTTGTGATACTATTGCTTTATTGCAAATTACTATTGTTTTACTATTGCAATGAATATTGCTAAGTTTTGACTAGCAATGCAGTACATGTTCATGATTCATGAATACTCAATCAAAGACATATAATTACACATTGTTACCATTCCATTCAAGTTCAACCTTAACAAAAAACTAAAAAATTGCGAAAATTTAAATTTAATTGAAAGTCCTTGAATTTAGTCACACAGCCTTGGATATACATGAATTGTGTATGAATAAGAATGTTGTGAAAATAACACATTATCTGCATAAAATATGATGAAGAAACACTCTTTGTCTTACCTATTAAAAAGTGATGTTACTGCATTGTTGCGAGTGTTAGCAGTAGTCGTGATGACCATAAATTTCTTATTAGGGCCCTGCAAATTTTTTTCAGGTGCCCTATAGTTATCACCCTGTCCGTCTGTCCGTCCGTCCACATTTTTCATGTTTTTTCTTAATTACTTGCAAACCTTTAAAGGTATCGACTTCAAACTTTAAACATAAGGTCACAACAACAATACACTATTGTATGCCAAGTTATGTTACTCCAGCTACAATATTGTAAGAATTATGACCCTTTGTAAAATTACAAAATGAAACTTGCTATACATAATAACATATTGACAGTGACAATACGCAAATGTGTAGCAAAGGGCAACAACTCTAGCTTTAATAAATTTTGGCTTGTGCCCCTTTTTCGACTTCAAACTTTACATTGGCCATAGTTCAAAAACTTTTCAAGATATTCAAATGAAACTTGCAATACTTATTGACAATAATAACGACAGGGCCCTGATCACGACAGTGATGGTTCTAGTTTATCCTGCACAAAAAAAAAATTCTATAATTTTGCTTCGTTAATGTTTTGAAATGGCCTTGAAAATTCACATTTTACCTTGAAAAGTCCTTGAATTTAGGTGAGATTTGTGCATGAACTCTGGGCAGCAAAAGTAATAGTAAATATATTGTACTGGTTTTCAATTTGTTATATGCACCCCCCCCCCCCCCCTAAGGTCTATTCCCGTAAACCAAGAGCACCTTTGTAGAATGTCACACAATGAATTTGATAATAATATCTGGTTTGGCCTATTATGTTGATAGGAGAATTAGGTATTTCAAGTGCTAACTTATGGGGGGGGGTTCTTTAATTTAAAATTAAACTGATAATAATACATTTTCAATATTTATTGCATTTTCTGATTGCAGTTTGTTGTTCTGAGGCTTGGAAATGTCATCATAAAATGATTGGTGAACTGTTTACACCTGGCAACAGATGCATGTTCTCTCTTCTCTATGAAATGTGAATCAAATAGATACAAAAGTGTGATCAAGACATCCTGCTGCAGAAAAAAGTCAAAGAACAGCTACAATTGGTAATTTGCAGTTTTATTTTTAGTTTTTAGTTTTTTATTTAAATTTTAACTTGCACATAAGTTGTATCCATTAAATCTTGTTTCCTTGCTTGAACATCCCATAATTGCTAACAGTTTACATAGTAATAGCTCTGTAAAGGGTAATAAAGATTTTATTAGCTTGACTTTTTTAAGAGTTATTCCCCTTTTCTGAAAATATGTCAATTTGTGATTGAAAGACTATGGAAGATACTTGAAATCCAACATAGTTATTCACAATGATCAAGATGGGCATCCATACTGATAAAGCTGGTAATAATCAGTGTCCTTCCATCAGTCCCAAATTTTTGTCTAAAAATATTGAAGATATTGACTTAAAACTTAATATGTCAATGATGGCAACTAGGACACAGGCAGTAACCAAAAACCATAACTACGTAGTCCAGTTTGAAATTATCTCCCCTTATTGAATTTTATAATATATTTAGTATAACTCTAAAAATATTTGAGGTTTTGATTTGATATTTGAATTAAAGTATTGTTTGTCTGGAGCATAAGTTAAATGGTATTCAGTTGATTGATTTGGAACTTCACAAATATGTAGATGACATCTATGAGAAGTGCATGAATACTTAATTTAAGTCCTGCTTTGAGAAAACACTTATGATCTTACAACAAACACCTGGTCCTGTTACTTGCAAATAAACATTTACCCCAGGGATGGTCATGTGATTATGGCTTTTGTTAAACTGTTTATTTTTTTATAATGGTTTTTTATGTTTGCATATTATATCATTACAGATGAGATGTCAAGCGAACCTGCCTGTGGAAGTGGAGAAATGCTGCTGATGATCATAAAGGATTCGCGAGAAACTATGTGTTAATAGAAACAATATAAACTGTTTTACATCACAAATATTAATGAACATACTCTACCTGCTTGATTGTTGTTGTGATATTCTATTGCTATTTTAACCCTCAGCATGCACTGTAAATCAATTTAAATTCCTACATTTGTTTGAAAATAAATGTTGATCGATTCATAATTATTGTTATATCTTTAAGGGGCAAAAAAAAAATGCCATGCTATCTTTGATGATGGGGTAAGGACCATAAGGTCTATATTGCTTTGCACATGTGGGTCAGTAGATCAAATGGTTTCCACTCGTTGACTCGGAACTTTTCTAACCAGCCACAGGTGTTTTTTTTATAAACTGTGATCTTTGACCTTTCAATGTGACCTTGAACTTAACTATATGACACCATTTATGATTTTGTATTAAATACTTCTAATAAATTATATTTTACAAAACAATTTAATACTTTTTCAATAAATGATCAAACTGATGAAAGTTCAAGATTTTCTATGTTATAAAAAGTGGGTGGGGTAATGTGTTCACCTTGTTTGATTCCTCATTATAATATACATGACCATTCTATGTGAGTTAGTATCTGAAATGCATCGTATAAGTTATTAAACAAGCATATTCAATATTTGTATCAATCTATTACATGTAAAAATACATGTATGACCAAACCTCTTAAATTGTTCATTCATATAGAATCTACCAATGATTGTTTAACCTTGGCATTTGACCTTGGATGTTCGAGTTACACATGGCTTTATGGAATATTGCTCTCCTGCTCATGAGTGTTCATGGTTGTGGGTATTTAATTATTTTTGTATCAACACTTCTCAAAACCAGGGCCGTGTATAGGAAAAACAGTCATTTTTGACACAAAAACTGACCTTTCCTTGTGACGTTGACATTTAGGTAAATAACAACATTACTATGTTTATATTAAATTCTTACCATAAGTTAAATTTGTGCCAAGTTATTTTATAATCAAACAGTAAATGAACAAACTATTCAATTTTAAAGATTTTTAATGTTAAAAAATGGGTGGGGTACGATTTTAACATTGTTTATTTCTTTATTTTATTGTTTAAGTTTTTTTGAAATAAGATAAATACAGTATGTCTATTTTATTTTGTATAAATTACATTTTATATGGATTTTTATCAATTTCATGGGTAATTATTTTCATTAATTGACTAATTGCATATTTTATGTGTTTTGGCCTTATTTAGAAAATTTCAAATTCAAATAACTTTTTTTTTAGCGCATAGACATATTGTTTTTAATGCATTTCTAAAATGACCATAAATGTGTGCACAACATGGCAAAGACTTGGAAAATCCTTGTTATATTAAAGATATTTTTACAAGGTATTTGTTTTCAGAAAAATGTCTATTTTTCATGATTTTTGGTACTTTATTTATTACATGTTAAAAATGTAATAATTTTCGGAAAAAATACAGAAACTCCAAGAAATGAGTTTTTTCGGTGTGGTACTTATATGACTAAAGGTTACATTACTTTTCGTTATACATATTGCCATATTTTAGGCAATATGAATCGATATTCTACCCCTACCCCATTTTTAAATGACATAAAACAACTCCCCTGTATTTTACACAGTGTCACTTCAAGTGCAATTTGCAAAAAAATTAAGTCATAGACCCCCCATTTTTTTTCCTTTAATCAACGTATATATGGTTACTCTGCATGAAAAATGTATTTTCGAACAATCCTTGTTATAGGAAAATTTCTCGATGTGATGAGTCCCATACCTTAAGGTAACAATCCATCTTAATTGTATGTCATAATGTATAATTACTTCTGTTGTCAAATTGAATGATTACAGAGTATCAGTGAATATCTCTAATAATGAAATCCTCCTTGAATGGCTTTTTTGTGGATGTTATATTTGACTGACAGGGCTGACAAATGAAGGTGCTTTCCATCCTGTTACCACATTTTCCATCCTGTTACCAAATTTGTCCATCCTGTTACCGTTTTTCCGTCCTGTTACCATTAGATTTCTAAAGTTTTCAACTTTGTGTATTATTTTATATGGAACTCCTTAATTAAATGTTTACCAAGTTGGCATATGCAACAGTATTTCACTGAAAATTTTGTTTTAATATTAAATTGCTTACATTAAACAGTTAAATAGTGTAATTATTACATACATGCGCAATGAGTGAAGGTGTATTCTCATGTAAAATGATGTTTTTGTATTTAATTACTTAATTATTTCTGCATATATACAACAAATATAATACATTTGATGATTTGCAACAATCAAATCATTTTTATTTTTATTATATTAAAATTCATGTAGAAATATTGGTGTGGTAACAGGATGGACAAATGATGTTTTTTAAAAAATTCAAGCAATTATATTTACATTTTTAGTGAAGCAGGAGGTCTCCCCTTACTTGGAATGTGTTTGTTTATAATAACTCTTTCTTATCATGTTAAAGAAAATTTGATTTAGCATAATTTTTTTTGATAATAAATTTGTTTCAAAATTTGCACTTTTTTTGAAAAACTCCCTTAAACTAATTGACACAATTCAAGAATGATCTTGGACACAGATTGAGATGATTTGTTGCTTCGGAAGATCTGGCCAGGACCACATTATTAAATGGGTTTTGGCCTTAGTTCTATATCAAGAATTTCAATAAAAGGACTATAACTCGGTATTTATAAATAAAGTCCATTTAGTGACAATAACTATTCAATATAACACTTTCTATGTTTAACTCTATTTTAATAGTAATATATTTAGGAAATAGATCTTAGTTTTCCGTGATATACCGGCCAATATATCACGGTTTGAAGTTCATATGCGTAGGAATTAATCACGAAGGCCGTAGGCCTGAGTGATTAATAACTATGCATGTGAACGACAAACCGTGATATATTGGCCGGTATATCACGGAAAACTAAGATCTATTTGCATTCTAACACGTGTAATATGCGCAATTTCACATGGACTCATTTTTATTGCAGAGTGATGCGTTGTTTGTCGTGTTGCTATAGACAACTTCCGCTGTTTACACTATAAAACCTCCACCCCTGGAATATTGTTTTTTGCTCATTTCATTTAAACAGAGGCATAACTAGAGCTCATTCCATACTATGTATTTCATAAAAACTAAAATGAATCGATAAATGCAATTGCTGCTGCAATAATACGGATATAATTAAATAAATTAAGAAAGAACGCTACGCAAATAAAAGTTCGCACAACGTCACGTTTACGTTGACGCCAAATAAACGTCATAAATCCATGACGTCATTTGATAAACAAGACGTAAATTCCATTCATAAAAAAGCGTTATTTATACGTGGGAGGTAATTCAAAAGCCAAAAAGTAGTACGGCAAAAACTGTGATATACCGGAAATTTAACCACGGTACAGTCCTATACGTTTACACGGTGCTAAAAATAGACTGTTAGAATTAAACATAGAACAATGTTATATTGAATAGGAATATAGTGTTAGAATGTGTTAATACCTGTCTCTAACGTCACATTGTACTCTTACAGCATCATCGTGACCTTCTAATGTCTTCCATAATACTTGATCCTTCATTGTATAAACATAAATAATGCCATTTTTGGTACCAGTCCATATCTGTAAAAATGTAAACATCAATAATGCCATTTTTGGTACCAGTCCATATCTGTAAAAATATAAACATCAATAATGCCATCTTCGGTACCAGTCCATATCTGTAAAAATAAATCACATATCACTATGGGTGGCACAGTGGTCAAGTGGCTAAATTGCTTGACTACTGATCGAGAGGTACCTGGTTTGATCCTCGGCTTGGACACCTGCCATGATCATTTTTTGAAACACTATTTAGACCATACCATATCGCTTTTATGTTTAGTCCCAGGTTGGGCTTTATGAAAACTAGCTACTTATTAAAATGAAAGCATTTCCAAAAACACTGTGTGACTTGGATCCATACAGTGGCATTTACACATGTGAGTGGCAACAGCCGCCCTAAATATTGAAGGTACAATTTCGAGATCGGTTTAGCATAGAGTAAGTCAGTAGATGCATTCTCAGTAACATTGTAGTTGGAGTATGTTTCAAATGGAGCACAAAATGTATCGAGAGCATAAAAATCAAGAACAATTAATGTCTTTAAAATGTTTTTTTTATTTGAAATTGAGATCAAATCTAGGCGAATAAAGATGCTAAACATAAGCACTGTGACTAATGAAAGGATTTAATGTTGGTTGTAGAAATGTTGAAAATATTGAATATGTTTGTATAACATTCACATGGATTGAAAACTTTTAACAAATCTTTTGACAAATAAATAAGAGGAAGACCATTTTGCGGGGACGTAATTTCAAGGATACATTATCCACCTAAGAATCTATAAAATCATTAATATAAGTGGAGGAGTTAATTTCGTGGTTGAAGGTGAACAACGAAATCCATGAAATTAAATCACCCACGAAAATGAATGCTTTTACAGTATGTTGTAACTTACCCTTCCATCTACCTCCTCCATACTACTGATGCCCCGACATTTCTCTATACTAACACATTTCTTATATTCTCCAGTATTCAGGTCCCATACATATAGTTTACCATGTCTTCTACCACCGGCCCATACCTACAGTTAAAAGAAAAAATCAGAAGTAATTAATTTATTCAAGTTTAACACCTTTTCTCAACAATTTTTCAGTTACTTACATTTAATTTAGCAGATTCGCCTACCCCTGTGACCTGATTTTATGGACTTTTGTGTGGGTATTGCTCCTTGTAGTTATTTTGTGTTGTTACTGTTTAGTGTACTCAGTTGGTTAAGTTGAGTGCTACCTTCCCTGTCCAATTTCCTGGTATCTTTTTTATCAAGCAAATGTACACAGTCGGTTGTATATACGATACATGTCGGAAAGTACAGTGGAAGATCGATGCCTCGAACTACCTTCTGACCGGGGAAATAGTTCGAGCCATCTACTGGTTCGAGGCATCGGGGGTATGAGTACATAAAAATTATGCACTGTAAATGTATAAGTTCGAATGCTTCTCGGTACGTGTACCTGTCAATCGTGTGTAATTGTCGTATTTTGAGGGTCTGTTCGTATTTTATGCATATTTAATGCATTTATGTCAAATTGTAAAATAGTATGCATAATAATAATAAAACATGATATTGTTTGACAAAATTGGCTTGAAATCGTCGGCTAGCTTCAAATATTCACATTTGTAAACAAAGTTCCCTGTTTTCCACCCGTTACCGGGTCCTTCGTCAAGTTGATTGGTACAGTACAGCCTTAATTTGTAGACATTACGTTTCATTTTGACAATAAATTTTTCTACGAATAATGACCATTCAACATCGTTTTAAAGAATACACTTACGGACTTTGAAAACGCACCACTTTTCAGGGGTCGGTATTTTTTGTATGAACTGCTTAGGATTATTTTATATCAATGGAATAATGTTTCTGGATTAGAACGTTGTCGGTAGAGTATATTTTCATCCATTTTTACTAACTGAATCGCTAGTAGTGACCACGTGGCCAAATCTCATTTTTAGCGCGTGAGTCTCGTGCGAATGACAATATCCGACCTGTGTAAATGACGATGTGTAAACGATTCATTAGCAAAACAAAAAAACAACACATTTTAAGTTTTCAAAACCAAAGGTTACATTTAATGTCCATCAGAAACTGATATGTCTGGAGCTAAAGACATGCTACATACCGGAAGTAGCCACCGCGTGGTTTTTGCGCGATTACATTGTCATGATACAATATGTATTCGTCTACAATAGCGTTTTATGCCAACTGACACCACCGTTGATCTTCAAATAGGGATTAAAGGCCTAAACCGCCACCTAATTCGGATAAATTAATGCACATGCTCCACCAAAACAACGACTTCCGGTCAACAACCGAGTCTGTCAAAAGAATGCGTTATGTCAATAGATATGCTAAATCATCAAATAAAAATACCAAACACATTTATTTATGAAATACAACATTTTCATTTAGTACCCTGCCAATTTTTGTTTCATCTAACATTGAACACGTGCTTCAACATGCATTCACTTCCTTCTTGTATTACTATTTCCGGATGACAGGGGTGTTAACTTTGGATAGTATGAATATAACCGTGTGCATAAATAACGAATAACAGTCAGTTTTCTTGAAGAAAGCAATATCTGCGTGATGGAATGTCTCAGACTTTGATCCCACCGAAAACATATGCCATGTTCTTTTAAACCTGAGTCCACGAATAAGTTTAATAACCTGATCTGCTCACAAGGTTGTCCGAACATTTGTTGATAATTAGAAGAACATTCTCCAGAAGCGGATTGAAATTGTAATGAGTACCCGCTGTTGTGAACGCACCAAAACATAACTTTACACGCACTCTCCAGAACTGTGAATT
This sequence comes from Spisula subtruncata, assembly GCA_963678985.1. Classification (NCBI taxonomy): domain Eukaryota; kingdom Metazoa; phylum Mollusca; class Bivalvia; order Venerida; family Mactridae; genus Spisula; species Spisula subtruncata. The sequence continues at coordinate 11,834,611 of OY787676.1, forward strand.
TGCTTTTGAGACTTAAGCACGTGGATGTCACGTGACTTAGTAACATTGTTAACTGTCGTTTTGAAATTTTGCTAGATGTTCAAACATAAATTGAGCTATCTATCGACAAAATTTTAATACAATTAAACAATGTTTACTATTAAATTTCGTGGTTTGAATAAGTGGTGCGTTTTCAAAGTCCGTAAGTGTACAAACATTTAAATTAATGACAAATTTGTTGTTTCTAAATTTTATTCACGAAATATAAATCAGTTATAATTTTCTTCATTAAGTAATAATTTAACGGACATAAAGTGTTAAGTTTTTTTCACAAACATGTAATACAATACAGCCGTAAACATTTTTTGGGTACAGTAATTGTCACAAGGTGTTAATAACAGCTTTAACAGACTTCCCGTGGGCATACAATGGATTTCAACAATCAATGAAAGGTGCCAAAATTTGCATTGTTCGAGTCATCTACTGGTAAATCATAGCAAGGGACCAGCAAGTCAGTTCCAGTGTTCGACCCTCGTACTGTTCGAGTCATCTATGGTTTTTCTATATGAATAAAGAAGGGGTTTTGACGGGACCGGAGTACGAGTTCGAGGCATCTGGGGTGTTCGAGGCAAGTACTGTTCGAGGCATCGAAGTTCGACTGTAGACTTATTACAATACTTACCTGACCATGTGGTGTGACTGTAAAACTATCAATCTCTATCACCCAGCCATTCTCTCTGGCTTCTAATATGTTGAGGATAGTTCCCTCTAAATCACAGATCACAATACTTACCTGACTATGTGGTGTGACTGTAAAACTATCAATCTCTATCACCCGCTCATTCTCTCTGGCTTCCAGTATGTTGAGGATAGTTCCCTCTAAATCACAAATCACGATACTGGACCAGCTACCTGTAATATAATGTAGATAAAACATCAGTTATAGATTTTGCCCCCATGGCAGTGAAAAACCAAATGGAATGTCTGAATTATGGAAAATGGTGGCCAGAGTCAAACATTGGTGAGTTAATAATAAAACCTGTGCATCTGTACACATTCATACCCAGACAAAAAAAGTTTATAGTTAGCTTTCGTTGAAAGCAAGGCAGTACTGACTTGCTCTTTTGTAAGTAACCGACTCCTTCTCCGCATGTTCAGGGCATGACCATAGTCAAGGTCACAGAAAAACATAACCTGCAACAGCCTATATTTGAACAGTTTGAAAAACAAGACTGTGTTCAGTAAATGCTTATTCCTCGGTGGTAGCCTTGTCCATAAAATTTAGCTAAGTCTATCAACTTAAAAGTTTTGTAACAAATGGACAGCCAAACAAACAGACAAACAAATGGATTGGTGAGTTACTATATGCTTCCGCATCAGTAGATGCCAGGGCATAATAAAAAGAATGATAACCAAAGTCTAAAATAAATAATTTGACTCACCACAGATTAACCTGTCATTGAATATTTTCAATGCTCTAAGAGACTTGATATTTGTCAGTTTTATTTCCTCCGCGTGAGTTAGCTTCTGTTTATTCCACTTTATTATAGTACCATCTAGACTAGCAGTGTACACAGATCTGTAACCATAGCAACATTTTGTAATATTTCAAATTGTCTTTTCATTATTTTAGTTCCGTTTCACTCTATTCATGTATTTTTAATGTACCCTTTCAAGCTTAGGCTATGACCATGATACATTCATACCTGCCGAGTACTCCTATTAAAATTGAGTTACTCCTATTTTTGTTGTTAATTTCTGGTTTTCCAAGTTCACCGGACTTTGAGCAAAGGTACATTTGATTCATTTTATGATCTTCTGTCCCATATTTAATTATAACCACTAGAATTAACAAATTCCTTGTTTATGCATCTAAATCACTTTTAAATCACATTTAAGTGCATCTTGTTTTGTTTTATCACTCCTATTTTGGATTAGCAGGTATGGTAATACAGACAATTCATACATACCTATCATCATATGCAACAATACTAACAACAAGGTCCTTGTGATCCAATAATGTCTTTGTGGAGGTCAGAGTCAGTGAGTCAATGATATATATACCATAAGCACCCGCCCATACTTGATCACCTCCTACATCTGTCAAACATGCCTGTAAAATAAACCTTACACAGTATATTCTAAGTAACCACATAAATGTATTTTGAAACATTCATAATTTCATACAGTGATGTATGATGTAATTTTAGTATGATGATCTTACATGAAAATTTCTGTTGATTGTAATGACAAATTGATGTAGTGAACAATCAATAAAATTTTGGAAGAGTAAGAGCTTCCTCTGGTTTCCGATCAAAGCTAGAATGCCCATTGTGGGTACTTTAGTTCCCAATCCACACAATTGACGAGCTGATAAAGAATCTGATCCCAGAGCTTGCTTCTTGCTTAATTTAGGAAACCAGTCTAGAAATATCTCTAGAAAGTCTTCTGATTGGCTGGTTCTCTTCATGGTTTCAAAATTGACCAATGAGAAAGCCGGATTATTAGAATGGTATACAAACAGAGCAGATTTTGTATACTTACCACAACTTGATTATAATTAAGGAAGATTTCACTCTCTGGAAGCCAGGAGATGGCATTGAATATCTTGATTCTTCCATCAGTAAGACCGCACCATAAACGTGGCGATGTACACTCTCCTACACAGTGAAACATTCAAGAAATTATCATATGAACAAAGTTAACATACACAGAAATGTAAAGATAAATTGGCACAGAAAATGGCACAATTAAAATAAATACAAAATAAATTGTGAGAGCCATATTCAGGCAAGGCTGATGTGGCAGATCATAAAAATTCATGATTTGACACCAATATGAATTTTATGACGTATGAAGAAGTTTCTGGTTCCTGGACCAGTGGTAGAAGGCAGGTACACAAGTATACTAGTCAGAACACAGTCAACAAAAACTAATTAGGTGAATTTTCCACTGCATATACATTTTTGTAACTGAAAAAATGGTTGATGTATTACAGTAAAACATAAATAAATGTTGCCACATTCCCATAAAAATGGTATCCCTTGTATCAGGTACAAATAATCTAACTATATCGGAACTTACCCCCTCCAGTATACAGCAGTGATTGTACAGTTTTACTATCTTTCTCTCCTATATTCACATCTATCTTTCTCTGTAGTGCTTCCTTCGTATCCTTGGGTAGAATATGTTTGCCTTGTTGTAACATCTTACTATATATACACAACATTTCTGCAGCACCCTCCACATTCTGACTGTGTGTTGTACAGTCTGTTTGACCACTGAAAAACAGATTATTATAAGTGACATTTTTGTGAATATTCTGTCTCCGAGTTTGGGCAGGCTACTGTCATTACAATCCAACAGTTGAAAGTTGACTTCAAGACGTATAAGTATATACATGTACTTCAATTACATATTCACAGCAATATTTAAAGTTAAAACCGAGTCTGGAGTAATAGAACAAAAAAAAGCGGTAAGATTCTAAGGCAAGAAATTTAAAAGTTCTGCATATGGGCTAAATACCAAGGATGCATCACCACAACCCCCTTGTATGCCAAGCATAACCTTTATTTGTCAGTCAGCTTTATGCTGAAATATAACAGGTAAATTTGTATGTGCCTCCACCCAGTTATGAATCTGGGTTGTCAGATTAAAATGCAAGCACACTAACATCTTAGCTACGGAGGCACGCTGTACTGTACCTTGCAATAATGGTGTCTATGAGAAGTGTGGTCTGTACTGTACCTTGCAATAATGGCGTCTATGAGAAGAGTTGTCTGTACTGCGTGATGCACCATCATAACATCTTTCATAGCTTCAGCCATCACCTTACCCGCCCACATCTCCTGTATCACCATATACCACCAGTTACGTTCATCTTTCAAATGTGCCGTAAATACATTACCTAGTTATACATAGAAAGCTAACAGTGAGATCATGGTCAAATATCTGGGGTGGTATTCACAAGGCATCTTAAGTGATACCTAAACATTTCATAAAAATCTTACAATTTCCTTAAGTGTATTAGTTACACAGGAAGAATAAGATTATCAACTTTTTACATTGTTTTAAAGCGTTATACAAGGTGCCACAATAATAAGACACGAGATTGTTTTTGTTTCGTGCAAAATATGTATGCACAGTTATATTTTTAACTTAAGTCAAAATATTTAATTTTTCTCTTAAGATACTTGGTAACTACGGGCCCTTATGTTAACTAATTATTACCTATGGTAACACAATCAGCACTTTTACCTAGTTGTAACCGAGTTGTACATGAATTACCCATAAACACAGCTACAACATATAATCACTAAATTTTGTGTAACTAATAATTTCCGACAGTTACGGCAAATAAGAACTATAATAACTTAGTATAACTCAGGAGCATTCAGATGAAGAAAATAGTGCAGTAGCTACTATGCCTTGATGTGTTGTTAATGCAACATAAAAATAATTTATTGATTAAAGGCCTCTGACCCATAAAATTTAAAAAATTTACTAATTGATGATAATACACCGGTATACCAATCTTACCATTTTTCTGGTTTATTTTCAATGTTGGTACTTTATTGAACAAACTTGAGCATACAGACTTCTCCAATGTCTTGATGTCCCGCAACAACGTGATCTCTTTGTACTTGTTAGATACGTCACTCACAAAAAATAATCTGCAATTAATACAAACAAAACAAATGCTAATTGCACAAAAATTAGTTTGACGATATATAATGTAAAACTTACAATATCGACTTGAAAACCATGTCATATTTCGGCAAAAAATCACACCTTCAAAATATGCACATTCTACCACAAACTAGGAGAAAAGTCAAAACAGAGGAATTGAAAGGGAAGTGTACACTTATATATGGTTAATGGGTGAATAATTATAAAACTCTGCAGATGGAGAGAGTATATATTTTGTTATGGACTTTCATTAACATTTCTGATTTGTATCACATTATTGCATACATTTATTTGACAGCATTTGTCTCATTTCTTTTTGATCACCCCACTTACTGTAAAATCATTAATTTTCAAAGAGGGATTAAATTTCGTGGATTTTGTTGTTCACCTTTCACCACGAAATCAAATCCCATCGAACCATAATTTTGACCCTAAATTGAATTGATTACCTGAAATGCAAAATCCATGAATCAATGTCCCATCAAAATAATCTTTTTAACCAAAACCACGAAATTTTGTCCCATCAAAACTAAATGATGTTACAGTATCTCATAAACAAGAGGGCCTGAAAGGCCCTAGGTCGCTCACCTGTTCCATATTGGTCTAGGTATCAGTACAACCTAAATTCTGACCATATAAATTTCATTAAGATTGGATCAAAACGGTGACCCCTATAGTGAACACAATATTTTTCTAAGATTTAACCTAGTGACCTAGTTTTTGACCCCACATGACCCAGTTTCAAACATGGCCTAGATTTCATTAAGAATAACATTCTGACCAAGTTTCATGATGATTGTATCAAAACCACGACCTCTGGAGTGAACACAAGGTTTTTCTAAGATTTGATCTAGTGACCTAGATTTTGACCCCACATGACCCAGTTTCAATCTTGGTTTACATTCTATAGAGAACAACATTCTGACCAAGTTCCATGAAGATACGATCAGAATTGTGACCTCTGGTGTGAACACTAGGTTTTTCTAAGATTTGACCTAGTGACATAGTTTTTTTGACCCAACATGACCCAGTTTCAAACTTGGCCTAGATTTCATAGAGAACAACATTCTGATCAAGTTTCATGATGATTGGATCAAAACCACAACCTCTGGAATGAACACAAGGTTTTCTAAGATTTGACCTAATGACCTAGTTTTTGACCTCACATGACCCAGTTTTGCACTTGGCCTAGATTACATAGAGAACAACATTCTGACTAAGTTTCACGAAGATTGAATCAAATTGGTGACATCTAGAGTGTACACAAGATTTTTCTAAGATTTGACCTAGTGACCTAGTTTTTGACCCCACATGACATAGTTTTGAACTTGGCCTAGACTTAATGGAGAACAACATTCTGATCAAGTTTCATGAAGATTGGATCAAAACTGTTGCCTCTAGAGTGTACACAAGCCACTTGTTGACGGACGACGGACGGACGCCCCCACGATCGCTACCTTAGGTGGTCATTCCATTGTTTAAGATCAAAGGAACGACCACTTAAAGAACAAAAGAATTAAGTGGTCACGGAATGAATTGAATAGATTTCTATTGCGTTAGGCCACATCTCCAACCGCCTAAGGTAGCTTTCGTGTGTGCGGACGGATGAGGGACGAAGAGTGATCACAAAAGGTGAGCTAAAAACCTTACCTTCTGTTTGTAAGAACGATTCTACCGAGACCATAGTCTGTCTTGATGATATATTTGGATACTTTAAGAATGAGTTCATCTTCTGAGAGTTTCTTTCCTTTAATCTTGAGTTGTTTACAATCGCATCTATTATCCTCCCAGCAGCATACAAACATCTGGAAAGTGATCTGCTTGATCTCTGTAATGTACAGTATTACCCTCGCATCAGACTGATGACGGAAATGCAGGCCCGGATCCCCAAAAATATCTCAATCTGAGCTTAATAATAGTTTGAATATTTTCGTATGATATTTTAGTTAATTCCTAAGCAATAGCAGAATCAAATTTGTTTTATACATAATATTATATTATTCTTAGTTTACTACAATAAAACTTTCAAGGTTCCAACTTCAGATTTGTCTCAAATTCACACCCTGATTCGAATAAAATCTCAATTTGAGTTGAGATAAGTGATTGAGATGCTTTTGGAGATCAGGGCCTGGAGAATTTATTAAAATGAGTGAGATTTTCCTAGCTCAAACTTATGACAAGCATTAATGGAGTAAATAATGCAGTTTTCACTTATTTTGAATTTACTTGTCTGTCAAAACAATGCATGCTTTACAACAAGGCCATTATTTTCTCAAAGAAAATTATAACAAAGGTCATACAGGTAGTTGTTCATGCCAAAACGAACAAAGATTGCCATATTGTGAGTTTAATCAGTTTACCATAATGAGGCCCAACCTGTTGTTTTAGTATTGACATGTTCCTGTGTGAGGGCCTCAAACAACAGTTGAATAGTTTTATGATCATCAGATATCTGCTTCAGAGAAACGAAATCTTCAAACTTGAAAAAATCTGAAAATAACAAGAAAAGCATGCTTGCAACAAGTCTACTTGAAGGCCAATGTCATCTTGACCATTGGATAAAGCTACAAATAGGTAACAATAAATCGCACAGCAAGCCACATATTAAAGCACCATTAAGCCTCATAAACTTTTTTTTCAAAACGATCAGAGAAAAAGAATTAAAAGAGATGATGGGGCTTAAACAAAAACTCAAACAAGAGCACCGCCTACTAGTACTGGACGCTCAACTTTCTCAATAAATATAGGTCACACGACTATCAGCCTTGTCAGTATGGACTCCTCTTGTGATGGTGAATAACTATCTTCAGCTTCAAGTGGATACCTTTGATAGTTTTTGAGAAAATGACTCTGATATTAAATTTTACCATTTGTATACGCAAATAATCCTGTCAAGACAATAGCTCAACTTATTTTCTTCAAAAAGCTGAGCTAACAATGTGAATAGAGGTTACTAACTTAAATCTGTTTCAGGAATTTCTATAGGGTCCATTCTAATTCTGGCCCTTTCCTGTCCCTCTAAGTCATTCTCGATAAAATCCAGTAACATCTCATGACCTTGTTTCTTTTTAAATTGAGCTCTCTCCTCGACTGTGAGCTGACTGTACAAGTCTGAGAGTACACTGAAATATAATCAGTAAAAATATTCATATAGCTGGCTTAGAATGAGAAGGTCATAAGTACACTATAGATATTTGAGAAAACAAGAAAAAACTGTTAAAAATTGCTCTTTACTTACGGTAAAACAAGTTATTTCAACTTCAGTTTGGTCAACATGACAAGTTCCGATTTTAAGGTAAATATGCTCATATGAAGCAATCAGTGATGCTGATTTTTAATACACGTATGTTTCAGTCTTATAAGGCTGTAAATAGTAACAACCTTCTCAATCTAAGCCAGTGAACAACAGTCCAACATCCGTATAGCAAAACCCTATAGGAGCCTCCAATATTGGCCATTGTTAAGAGGATGTTGCTCGACAGAGAAGGTAACATTTCTAGGAAATATGAGCTCTGGTGAATTTGGAAGATGCTATCCAAGAGATAGTTGCTGATGGCTGCTCTGGAGAGGTTGTACTATATACTAGAAGGGTTTAATACTGATGGCTGCTCTGGAGAGGTTGTACTGTATACTAGAAGTGTTTAATACTGATGGCTGCTCTGAGAGGTTGTACTGTATACTAGAAGGGTTTAATACTGATGGCTGCTCTGGAGAGGTTGTACTGTATACTAGAAGGGTTTAATACTGATGGCTGCTCTGGAGAGGTTGTACTGTATACTAGAAGGGTTTAATACTGATGGCTGCTCTGAGAGGTTGTACTGTATACTAGAAGGGTTTAATACTGATGGCTGCTCTGAGAGGTTGTACTGTATACTAGAAGGGTTTAATACTGATGGCTGCTCTGAGAGGTTGTACTGTATACTAGAAGGGTTTAATACTGATGGCTGCTCTGGAGAGGTTGTACTGTATACTAGAAGGGTTTAATACTGATGGCTGCTCTGAGAGGTTGTACTGTACACTAGAAGGGTTTAATACTGATGGCTGCTCTGGAGAGGTTGTACTGTACACTAGAAGGGTTTAATACTGATGGCTGCTCTGGAGAGGTTGTACTGTATACTAGAAGGGTTTAATACTGATGGCTGCTCTGGAGAGGTTGTACTGTATACTAGAAGGGTTTAATACTGATGGCTGCTCTGGAGAGGTTGTACTGTATACTAGAAGGGTTTAATACTGATGGCTGCTCTGAGAGGTTGTACTGTATACTAGAAGGGTTTAATACTGATGGCTGCTCTGGAGAGGTTGTACTGTACACTAGAAGGGTTTAATACTGATGGCTGCTCTGAGAGGTTGTACTGTACACTAGAAGGGTTTAATACTGATGGCTGCTCTGGAGAGGTTGTACTGTATACTAGAATGGTTTAATACTGATGGCTGCTCTGGAGAGGTTGTACTGTAAACTAGAAGGGTTTAATACTGATGGCTGCTCTGGAGAGGTTGTTCTGTACACTAGAAGGGTTTAATACTGATGGCTGCTCTGGAGAGGTTGTACTGTACACTAGAAGGGTTTAATACTGATGGCTGCTCTGGAGAGGTTGTACTGTACACTAGAAGGGTTTAATACTGATGGCTGCTCTGGAGAGGTTGTACTGTATACTAGAAGGGTTTAATACTGATGGCTGCTCTGGAGAGGTTGTACTGTATACTAGAAGGGTTTATTACTAATGGCTGCTCTGGAGAGGTTGTACTGTATACTAGAAGGGTTTAATACTGATGGCTGCTCTGGAGAGGTTGTTCTGTACACTAGAAGGGTTTAATACTGATGGCTGCTCTGGAGAGGTTGTACTGTACACTAGAAGGGTTTAATACTGATGGCTGCTCTGGAGAGGTTGTACTGTACACTAGAAGGGTTTAATACTGATGGCTGCTCTGGAGAGGTTGTACTGTATACTAGAAGGGTTTAATACTGATGGCTGCTCTGGAGAGGTTGTACTGTACACTAGAAGGGTTTAATACTGATGGCTCCTCTGGAGAGGTTGTACTGTATACTAGAAGGGTTTAATACACAAAAATGTATTCCTCTCACAAAGGACCATAACTCCAGCATAAATCTTCCAACCAATCCAACAACCAGGCTTAGTACAAAAGTTTTCTTATGTGCCTCCGTAGCTCAGTGGTTAGTACAGTGCTAATCCAGGTGGAGGCACACATATAGTTGAAATACTTTGTGTACAAAATATAAAGGGTATGCTCTAGTATATTGTAGATTCCTTTCATCCTACATATTGGAAGCCTTAAAACCTTGTTTTCGTAGCGCTATCAGCGCTTTGACTTTTAATGTATTCTTATGAAGTTTCATTTAAATCCGACCAACTGTTAAGGACAAGAAGCACAAACAAACTTTGTGCCATCAATCCATCTAGACTGACATTGAGACTTCCAGCCAGCACAAAAACAATATGTCTACTCTACTATTACGTGGGAGACATAATTCGCTGGCTTAATAAGATTGATTCATATTTAAAATCATGATCACATGGCGCTTCTTACAAGCCTATTTATGAAAATGGAACTGATGTTGAAACAACATGTTTTACTGTTAGTAAACAGTAATTTTCAGACAGTTTTTTCTTGTTTTCTAAAAATATCTATTTTGTACTTACGACCTTCTCATTCTAAGCCAACATTTTACTAACTGTACAGTAGGTATTATCATGCAGATGTTAATTTTGTTATCATTTGTGATTTGAATCCATAAATATTGAAACCATAAAATATTATTGAAATCCATGAAATAAGTGTGTTACCAAAATTCAAAAAATAAAGATAAAGACAAAATGATGATATCATATCATCGCTACTCACTTTGTTGGGAGTATTCTATTTTTAGCTGTAGATAGTCGTATGAAGTCATCCATGGCGGCCATTTTGTTACCATCCCCACAATGATACAAGGCTCTCAGGTGAAGCAAGGATGTCCAGTTATCATGGTCTATAGAAACCTGCAGATATATGATTAGAAGATTGACCACAGTCATTGAAATTAGATTTTGAATATTACCTGCCATTCGGCTGAACAGAAAATCACCCAAAAATTGCTCACCAGGGCAGAGCTACAGATAAGCTGCGTATTGGGGTAATTATACCCAATTAATTTTCTTGAAAACCCAATAGATTTTGAGAAGAGGGAGTAAGAAAAAACAATTATTACACTCTGAAATAACCAAACAGAAAAGGATGATATAGTGAACAAGAGGGTCCAAAGGGCCCTGGGTCGCTCACCTGTTTGGCCTAGTGACCTAGATTTTGGCCCAATTGACACAGTATCTAACTTGACCTAGATTTTATAGAGATAAACATTGTGACCAAGTTTCATAAAGATAGAGTCAAAATTGTGACCTCTAGTGTGTTCACAAGATTTTTCAATGATTTGGCCTCGTGACCTAGTTTTTGACCCCAGATGACCCAATATCGAACTTGACCTAAATTTTATAATGATGATCATTGTGATCAAGTTTCATAAAGATAACGTCAAAATTGTGACCTCTAATGTTTAAAACAAGCTTTTTCAATGATTTGGCCTCGTGACCTAGTTTTTGACTCCGGATGACCCAATATCGAACTTGACCAAAATTTTATAGTGATGATCAGTGTGATCAAGTTTCATAAAGATTAGGCTCAAATTGTGACCTCTAGTGTGTTCACAAGCTTTTTCAATGATTTGGCCTTCAAAGGCTTGTGACCAAGTTTTTGACCCCGGATGACCCAATATCGAACTTGACGTAGATTTTATAGAGATAATCATTGTGATAAATTTTCATAAAGATTAGTCTCAAATTGTGACCTCTAGTGTGTTCACAAGCTTTTTCAATGATTTGGCCTTGTGACCTAGTTTTTGACCCCAGATGACCCAATATCGAACTTGACCTAGATTTTATAGAGATGATCATTGTGATCAAGTTTCATAAAGATTAGGCTCAAATTGTGACCTCTAATGTGTTCACAAGGTTTTCCTTTGATTTGACCTAGTGACCTAGTGTTTGACCCCAGATGACCCAATATCGAACTTGACCTAGATTTTACAGAGATGATCATTGCGATCAAGTTTCATAAAGATTAGGCTGAAATTGTGACCTCTAATGTGTTCACAAGGTTTTCCTTTGATTTGACCTAGTGACCTAGTTTTTGACCCCAGATGACCTAATATCGAAATTGACCTAGATTTTATGGAGATGATCATTGTGATCAAGTTTCATAATGATCAGGCTAAATTTGTGACCTCTAGTGTGTTCACAAGCAATTGTGAACGGACGACGGACGGACACCCCCACGATCGCTACCTTAGGTGGTCATTCCATTGTTTAAGATCAAAGGAACGACCACTTAAAGGACAAAAGAATTAAGTGGTCACGGAATGAATTGAATAGATTTCTATTGTGTTAGGCCACACCTCCGACCACCTAAGGTAGCTTTCGTGTGTGCGGACAGACGGACGGACGGACGGCGGACGAAGAGCGATCACAAAAGCTCACCTTGTCACTTTGTGACAGGTGAGCTAAAAACAGTACATAAAAGATCATTTACCCTATGAGTTTGATTGAATACCAAAATAAAATTTGTCGAAACCCAATCAAAATTGAAAATGGGGGTAAAATACCCAATGGACTAAAACCTTATCTGTAGCTATGCACCAGGGCATTTGGGCAAGTGGTAATATTGATGACTGTGACCATTATGTCCTTGACAAAGTCAGCCTGATAAAACTTTTACCTTATTCAATCTGACTATTCATACAGTGACACAAAAATATACAAGACAAATCCCGATAATATCACTGAGAAATGCCAGCGATCACCAACCACACTCTGCACTCAGATTGACAAATTACATTTCTAACATACAAATGCACTAAACTACACTATGGAATAAGCAGAATATAATATTAATTAAGTACCTATTAAATATTATCACAACTTCCAGTTCTCAAACAGAAGTTGTTTTCAAAAATATTTCAAAAGAATGAATTTCAATATTTCGATTGGTGAGTGCAGAGTGTAAGTATTGGTTGTAATTCCGAACAGGACAATCACAATAGGCCTGACCTGCATGCGTAGATGCTGGGTCATAAAAGTATAAGTACATATCATACCTCCATAGCTTTAGTGATCTGTTGGATTGTATTCTTCACATGTATCTTGAGTGATGTTATATCCTTGAGACAGAACAATGTCATCTCTCGGTTATCTCCCGGTGTTATATGTGATAATGTATACCTTCGTGGTTTATTATGACTGAAATATATCATATCATTTATACATATGCAAACTAAAAAAAACAATAAACAGACAATTCCATAAAAACAGACTTCTACTCTGCTAAGTCCTGACTTAAGAAAAACAACGGCATCAATGCTATCTGCCTGCCACTAAAATAAGTGGAGGGAGGGGCAATTATACCAAATCTCTACAAGGAGACCTTAAAATTTGTAGAAAGCATTTGAAAAAACAAGAGAGCAAATAAGATAACCTTGTGTTTGAACTAAGTCGACCCATTTTTGAACTTGGCCAATATTTCATTGACACAAATAATTTGACCCATGTTTCATGTAAAGCCAAAGCCTCTAAATTGTAAACCAGTCATGGATGATGAACCAACAGCTGATGATCGATGGACATCAAACAGACCTAAAAACTCTCCTCGGTTGGTATTTACAAAACATTTTGAGGGAAAACTTAGAATTTTCTCAAAATTTTCTAAGTGTTCGAGTTAAACCGGAAAATCAAGATTATAAACTGTTTGCTTTGTTTTGAAGCGTAATGTAAAGCTCAAAAAGTAATATCCTAGCAAAATTTAATATGATTCATTCTTCGTTTCATGCAAAATATGGGCAGTTTAATTTTTTATCTTAAGTTAAAATATTTTAGTTTTCCCTTTAGATGCTTTGTGAATACAGGCCCTGTAGCATATTGTGTCTGTTGATATTATCATGAATATACAAGGTCAGACTTAGTTCATAAATCACTGAATATATACCACTTACTACATAACGCTACTTTGTATAGATTTAGTGGAACCATATCCCCGACTTTTCATCTCAAGGTCAGACCAATAATCTGGTATCTCTTTTATTCTATCAGCCAGAAATGTTTTAAACATATCAGTTTTGAAAACCTGAAAAAAAGTAAACAAAATGTTCAATGAACAAATATGCTACTGTTACTGCGTTTAACAAAGTATCGACGCTGTATTTGACACTGCAAAAATATGCTGTTGCACAAATGTTGTAGCTAAACAGGAGCTATATTCATAGCAAAAATCTTGAGAAATGTTGAATGTGTTTTTATAGAGAGGTTGTCACTCTACAGTGGGCCTCTCTAGAGATGTTGTATTGTACTTCCAATAATGAGAGAACATAAACAAACCTTTTCATAGAAAGCTCTGTCCTCTGAGTGTTCCTGAAGAAACTGCTCCTTGTTAAAATGATTGTGTTCAACTCGAAGCATTCCTACAACATCTCTGTAACACAATTAATATATAATACATTAATACAATAAGTGCATAAAAAGTGTTTAAAAAAAAAATAAGTGCATGCTGTGAGTTAGAGTCAGGATAATTCATTCTGCATTTGTGTTTGGCACCAAGATAGTTGTAAGTATAGCTTGGCGAATTTAACTAACCCTGACCTTTATGTATGAATTTATTACCAAGTTAAAATTTTGCTTTGAATATATGAATTTCCGCAAGTTAATTGTGCAATATCAGGATTTCAAATTTGTGTCTGGATAACATCTCGAGCATTTTCGTGATACTCTCAAATTATAAAAACTTACTTTATAACCGGGGTTATAAATATAGGGATATTTTGGCTGTTGAATTATGCAAATAAAAAGGTCAGGATGGTGTCATATTTGTTGTTTTTCCTTCTGAGGTTTTTTTATCAGGCCCAAGCAGTGTACAGCACCAATTTATACACAAGACTACATCTGGGCACCAAGCCAAGACCTTTCAATAAATACATGCATAAAGACAAGAACTAGGACAGTACTTTCAAACTATAAAATCATAATAAATCCTTTCTTTATTTTTAATTAAGGTAGACAAAATAGCCACATTTGAATAAGGACAGATGAAAGCCCCCAATCTTACTTATATAGATTGACCATCAATTCTAGACAGGCTGATGCTATGACCACATTCTGATCTCTGACTCTACGAGTATTATACTGTCTATACTGCTCCATGTTATAGAAGAACGGTCTGAAAATAAACCAAACATTTTGTTGGCTTACAATGAGAAGGTCGTAACTACAAAATCAATATTTTGAGAAAACAAGCAAAAACTGTCTGAAATTATTCTTTACTTATGGTAAAACAAACTGTTTACACATAAGTTTGGTCAACATGACAAGTTTCGATTTTCATGAAAATAGGCTCATAAGAAGCACCTAATGATGCAGATTTCAAATATGTAACAGTCTTACAAGGTTGTAAGAAGCAGTTAGGACCTTCTCATTCTAAGCCAGCGATTTATCCAAAGGAAACTGCTCTCCGCCCCACATCATTCAATCAAGGGGAACAACTCTTCTCTTACAAAAAATATCAAGATTGTTTCCAGTACAAGCTTCTGTTAACGCAGGTTTAAGGTCATTTCATAACATTTCATAACAAGTTTTCCTGGACTGTTCTATGAGAAAAATCATAATTTTTGTCATTTAAATTTGGTGTGTTATGATTCTATTTTTTTCCAATTTATCTACCGGTACATATTACATCATAAAGTTACTTAATACAAGTATGTTATTACTCTCATTCATATGACAGGGCTCCATCAAAGACTCAGTGCAAAACTATGGTACATGCCTCTATAAATCACTGTAGTTACCATAGTTTTGCACCAAGCCTTTGCCAATTAATAACCATAAATAGAGTGAATATATCATGTTTAGAGCAAAGGAAAATCTATCAACAAAATTGGCACCAAGTATCAAATACATCTACCTTCTAGTATCCTCCAGATCAAATCTTGGTCTTAATTTACTCCATTTGTTTTTGAAATCTGTTACCATAGCAACGGGCATATCAGGCACACTTATAATTGTCCTATCACCGTTCAACCTCCTGTGATTACCGTGCTCAGGTTGAGGGAAATGTACGGTACCTTCATCAATATCGACCAGTACAAGATCTTCAATCTGAAAACATACACCGGCATAACATTAATTTGATAAGTAAAAATATAAATACAAAAATGTATTGCCAATTTTAAGCAAGATTGGTCAATGCATGATAAAGTTATGATCCGGACAAGCATCAATTTGACCTTTGACCTCTAACTGTAACCTTTGAGATAGGAAGCTGCGGGTACAAAATGACACGCCTCTTCGTGGAAGTGAACATTCCTACCAAATATAAGCAAGTTTGGTCAAAGCATGACAAAGTTATGGTCCAGACAAAATAGGATGGACATAGGGAGGGAGGTACATACACCATAGGTGGAGACTAAATCTTGCTCACCACAAGCGGGCATTACAAAAACAATGTGAAGTTACAAACCTGTTCAACCTCCTCCTTATGTCTACGATGTACTCCATACATAAATATACCCGGTGCCTCGAGGAATCCTAGTGCAGCAGACGGTAATATTGTGGAATATGTAAACCTCCATTTAAATGGTAGAATCAGGTGTAACAGGGACTGTAAGTTAGAAAACATATTATATATGGATGTGGAATGGTTTCTTTAACATTTGGAAACAAAGAAATCAGCGTGAAGTCATCCTTTCAAATTTATTTAATTGGTATCAAATGTATTGACTGTATGAATCTTATATTTGTGTAAATAACTGTTTCACTAGCTGGCATTACATGGCCATAACTCAATTTTTTTTCGGGCCAAAGAGACAGGGTATGATTAGAGGAATGGGTCTATCCCTTTTCCAGGAGCTGAAATTGATTCAATAAAAATAATGTTTTATTGCCATATAAGTTAAAAAATTAGTGAGAAGCACATAGAATAATACATAACTAAATGTTTAGGGTTTTGACAGGTGAATGTGCTACCATAATTATTTGTGATATAAGAAAACGTACCTCCATTACTATAGTGAGCAGTGAATAGTTTGAACACAGAAAGACTATTTTCTCCTCCATTAGAATACAGGAGAGTACTTTAAGGAACTCTTCACATTGGAAACAAGAAAGAGTCAAATGTAAAGGTAGATCAATGACAGGCTTGTCTGGATGTGTAGGTGGAAGAATCGTCACTGGCATGTTGAACACACAGAAATTCTAGAAAGAAACAAGCATTCATTTACATACCTGCAAAGAAAATCAAATCCAAAATAGGAGTTCTAAAGTGAAACAAGTCACAAGATGTACTTAAATGTGATTTAAAAGGGATTTAGATGCATAAACAAGGAATGTATTAATACTAGTGGTTATAAATATGAGACAGAAGATCATAAAATAAATCAATTGTTTTTATTATGTACATTTGTTCAAAGTTAGGTCAACTTGGAAAACCAGAAATTAACAAAGAAAATAGGAGTAGCTCCACTTTAATAGGAGTACTTGGAATGTATGAATATGAAGTAATAAACTATCATACAACAGCAATATTTCCTGCAGGTGGTACAGGAGTGTGAGTCATTATATTGGCATACTCCTTCAAAAATCCTGTCAATTCTTCCGGATCTTTCTCGATATACATCAACATGCTGAAAATATATATATATACATAGAGTGAGAGGACCAGTGCTTGCTCACCCTCTACAGACCAAGTTATAACCTCAACAGAGCATCCCTCCATTGAGCAACAACCTCTACAGAGTGTCCCTCCATTAAATAACAACCTTTCTTTAGCAGTAAGAAGCAATCATGTAACGAGTGACACAAACTTTGGCAAATACTGCAAGGGATATTACGTAAACTCAAAGTTAACAAGACTCCGTTCAGTAAATGCTTATGATTCGGTGGAAGCCAGGTGTCCATAACAAATAGCTTAATCATTCAGGGACCATAATTCTGTTGAAATGTTTGATAGTGTTACCTTGCTTTAATAATGTAATGTGTTTATGATGGTAAACAAGTATGCCATGTTTGAAAGCAATGCATTGATGGACTTCAAAAAATATTTTGAGTTTCAGCATTTTTTAACGGACAGACAGGCCAATCAATATATGCTTATTTCATCAGTAGATGCCGGGCATAATAATACAATTACCCGGTAATACTCTGGTTCGGCTAATAAAGATAGGCCTACTAAGTCAATTTCAAACTTCAAAGTCAGTTTTAAGTTTTCTGCTTAGAGATTTTGTGAATATCACTGAGACTTCTACAAAGCTTTATCTGTATAACTGTCAAATCATTTAATTTGATGGGACAAAAATTGTGGTTTTGGTAAAAAGGATCATTTGATGGGATGTTAATTCGTGGATTTTGCATTTCAGGCAACAAATACAAGGGCCAAAATAAGTGTTCGATGGGATTTGATTTCATGGTTAAAGTGAACCACGAAATGCACGAAATATAATCCCCGACAAAAATTTATGATTTTACAATATATTACCTGGATAAGCATTCTTTTAACGTCGTATAATATGGATATTTAGAAATGGCGATACAACATTGTGGCATATAACATATCATCTGTCCATCATCAAGCTTCTCACTGATATCTCCACATAGTGTAAGATACACATTGTCCGCACTATCCTGTAAACATGGAGGGGAAACACATGGTTTAAATACAGTCCATTCAAAGTCAAATGAGAACGGTTGTAAATATACTATAAAGTGCTAGGTAAACATAGTGGGAAAAACATGGTATAAATACAGTCCATTCAAAGTTAAGTGATATCGGTTGTAAATATATTATCGTCCCGCAGGTAAACTATGTTTAAACTAGGGTATACCTGAGTTATCTGTAATCGCCGCTATTCTTTAAAATGGGAACGTTCCCTCATTAGTATTACTTATTGAATCAACTATAAATAGCAAGATTGTAAAGTATGGGAGGTAGCAATAGTAACAGAGCAGGTGAACTTATCATAATGCTTTTGTACTTTGTGTTGCTAGGCAATGATGCTGTACAGTATAGATTTGAATCCCATTAAATGGTGCAAACCTCTTTGCATCATTATAACCAACGGATGTCACAATGTTTATATGTATTTGAAATTATATATAAATCAACTAATGAAAGTATGTTTTACAAACCATCAACCAATGGAAACATATTTCACAAAGCATCAGCCAAAGCAAACATGTTTTACAGATGTTGACCAATGTTTGACCAATGAAAACATGTTTTACAGATGTTTGACCAATGAAAACATGTTTTACAGATGTTTGACAAATGAAAACATGTTTTACAGATGTTTGACCAATAAAAACATTTTTTACAGATGTTTGACCAATGAAAACATGTTTTACATATGTTGGACCAATAAACACATGTTTACAGATGTTGGACCAATAAAAACATGTTTTACAAACTATTGACCAATGAAAACATGTTTTACAAACAATCAATCAATTAAAACATGTTAAGCAAAATCAGGCTACACTATTAGTACAGTTGTATATGATTATTATATGTTTGCATGCATATAATGTACTAGAAAAAAGCTCTAAATAATATACACAGGATATCTTAGTGTTAGTACTACAATACTTGCAAGGCTCGGCAGTGTTATTAAAATAAGTGCTAAATAGACTAGTAAGTATAAAGAAGGTACGTAAAATGAAGCAGCTAAATACAAAGCCCAGCATGTGAATGTTAGTGGTGACCTGTTGAAAAAGTGAGACAGACGAACATGATGCCCCCAATTCAATGTGTGATTCCTGTTTCATGACATTCACCCCAAAGTATGATATTTTGTACAAATTTGATACCCGATCCACCTGGATTACAATGCAGTCGTTGGCCAAGAATGAGATTGTCATCAGTACAAGTTCAGTTTTCACGAAAATAGGCGCATAAGAAGCACCTAAGTGACCTTCCAATGCACATATGTATGAGTCTTATAAGATCATTTATTAAGTAGAACTTACAACCTTCTCATTCTGATCCAATGGTATGTTCTAACTTATTAACACATGCTACATGAGACTGAATAACAATAATCACCTTATTGGTTAATCGTGACCGGTAAAATATCATACAGGAAGCATATTTTTTGTGTCCATGCATATCTGTGAGAACAAGGGAATGATGGGAGGGTGGTGGTAAGGTCCGGTGTAATATATAACCATCTGTAACAGAAAAGTACTGAAGAAGATACCATACATATTGTATTAGAGGTTTAATTTTGCAATTTCTTCTCTAACTAGTGTAGAATCAGGTCTGCAAAGAACTATACTAAACGCTCACCTGTTGCATATTGGTCTAGGTATCAGCACAATTTACATTCTGACCATATTTCATGAAGATTGGTTCAAAACCGAGACCTCTGGAGTGTACACAAGGTTTTTCTAAGATTTGACCAAGTGACCTAGTTTTTGACCCAACATAACCCAGTTTTGAACTATGGACCCAGATTTTGTGTAGAACAACATTCTGACCTGTTGAAGTTTCATGAAGATTGGATCAAAACTGAAGCCTTAAGGGTGTACACAAACAAATGCAGCTATATTAACCTAAGAAATAACTTACAACTTATAAGAATTAAAAATATATGGTCTCTATAGCATGAAAAAGGTTTTCATATTGTCATAACCATGCAGCGACCAAAAGCGAACTTGACCTGGAATTTGTTGAAATGAGCATTACAAAATTTACAACCAAGTTAAATAAAGATTAGGCCAAAATTGTGACCTCATCGGAATACAAAAGTTTTTTTCTGTGATTTGACTTCTGGAGCCCATGATGTAGAGATGATCATTGTGACATAGTGACAATGCCAAAATTGTGACCTCTAGTGATTACACAAGCAATAGTGGCCTGACAGACATGGACAAAGAGTGATCACAAAAGCTTTGTGACACATGAGCTAAACAAGCGCACTGCCTACGAGTGCTGCACGCTCGACATTCTTGTTTTTGATAGTAACAAGGGCAGATAACTCACCAAATATAGGTTACAGGGTTATCAGCCTTGTCAGTATGGACTCCTCTTGTGATGATGAATTACAATGCCAAGTTTCAAGTGAAAACCTATGATAGCCTTTGCGAAAAAGACTCTGACAATAAACTTAAACAATGCACACGCAGACAATGACACTGACGATCACATTATGACAATATATGTGGGTGAATTGAACAAACAATTTGTTTCTAAAAAAACCCCCAGGACCTTTCCTGAAAGAAAAAAATCTACCAAAAGAGACTGATCAGTGCAAACAAAGCACAAAGGGTAAATTTTGCAATGTGCAAAATATATGTACACGTATGTGATAACCATTGTTATACTTGGTACCTTAAATGTTGTAAAGTTCTGTAAAGTACAATAAAGGAAATGTTCAGGACAGGATAAAGTCCTATATATTATATATAGCTTACAATACAACCACTGTAATTATCTTACAGGTCATAGTTGATATAGAGGATACTGCATGAATTCTCATTACCTACGAGTTTTATAAACAAGAGGGTCCAAAGGGCCCTGGGTCGCTCACCTGTTTGGCCTAGTGACCTAGATTTTGGCCCAAATGAAACAGTATCTAACTTGACCTAGATTTTATAGAGATAAACATTGTGACCAAGTTTCATAAAGATAGAGTCAAAATTGTGACCTCGAGTGTGTTCACAAGATTTTTCAATGATTTGGCCTCGTGACCTAGTTTTTGACCCCAGATGACCCAATATCGAACTTGACCTAAATTTTATGATGATGATCATTGTGATCAAGTTTCATAAAGATAAGGTCAAAATTATGACCTCTAGTGTGTTCACAAGCTTTTTCAATGATTTGGCCTCGTGACCTAGTTTTTGACTCCAGATGACCCAATATCGAACTTGACCAAAATTTTATAGTGATGATCAGTGTGATCAAGTTTCATAAAGATTAGGCTCAAATTGTGACCTCTAGTGTGTTCACAAGCTTTTTCAATGATTTGGCCTTCAAAGGCTTGTGACCTAGTTTTTGACCCCGGATGACCCAATATCGAACTTGACGTAGATTTTATTGAGATGATCATTGTGATCAATTTTCATAAAGATTAGTCACAAGTTGTGACCTCTAATGTGTTCACAAGGTTTTTCAATGATTTGGCCTAGTGACCTAGTTTTTGACCCCAGATGACCCAATATCGAACTTGACCTAGATTTTACAGAGATGATCATTGTGATCAAGTTTCATAAAGATTAGGCTCAAATTGTGACCTCTAATGTGTTCACAAGGTTTTCTTTGATTTGACCTAGTGACCTAGTTTTTGACCCCAGATGACCCAATATCGAACTTGACCTAGATTTTATGGAGATGATCATTGTGATCAAGTTTCATAATGATCAGGCTAAATTTGTGACCTCTAGTGTGTTCACAAGCAATTGTGAACGGACGGACGACGGACGACGGAAGACGGACGAAGAGCGATCACAAAAGCTAGGTGAGCTAAAAAGAGTGGACAAAATAATATGACGTACGCAAGGCTTTGTGAAGTGCCATATTGTTTTTGTCAACAAGTTTAATTAATATACCTTGTATGAAATGTCAATAAGCATAAATGTAAGATTCTATTTATAATATAATCTTAGTGAACGCTAAAAAAATATCTTTAAAAATGATTATGTATGCAGCATAGGATTCAACCAAAATTTAGCGGTACTTAGAGCATGACACACAGACTTTGTGGGTCAACCAAGGCATGGATTGGCTTATGTTGTTTCAAGATAATTTTCATATTGTCTGGGAGTGTGGAACAATATTTCCAGAACGGCTTTACAGAACCCACAGACCGAAGGTTATGTGATAAACTTATTCATTTAAAGATAATTGTCAATTAGCTCAACCAGTTATCATCACTATCTATCCCTCATTCATGATGGTATGGATAACAGGAGGATATAAGAAGTTAATGTTGTTTCAATAATTCAACAGCTACTCTGTTATATTCATAATAGAAGGGCTGTCCATGAAAATCATATATATATTATCAATTACTATTAATTACAGTTCTAATATCATACCATTATTTGACTAAGGTAAGTTTAATAGAAGACAGCCCCAGTACTTGAAATATTTCATATACATTTTTGTATATGTTAAAGATGGGAAATTTACAACAAAGCAAGCAGTATTCATCATTTAAACAAGTCTTATTTGATGTATGATTAGTCTAGTCTATCTGCACAACATTATAGACAAAAGCTTTCACTACAGTTTGCAACGTTATATGTTCGTTCTGAACAACTAATTCAAAATCTGTGGACATTTAAAAGTTAGTAAAATGCAGTTTTAGTGTGCTTGTTAGTACATTATAAATAGTATATTGATAGGAAATCATCAGGATAAAGGGGGGTAAGGGAGATAACTCCTACCGAAGGATGATGATTTGGACAAGAGAGGGTTCAGGGCAAAGGGAGATAACTCCAACCAAAGGGTGATGATTTGGACAAGAGAGGGTTCAAGGCAAAGGGAGACAACTCCTACCAAAGGATGATGATTTGGACAAGAGAGGGTTCAGAACAAAGGGAGACAACTTGGTTCAATTGTATGATATATTGGACATATGGAAAGGACTTGTGATTAATTGATTAAGATATTTAGTTATAATCAACTGTGAATGGTAGGATGTAGGAGGTTACAAAAGCTGATCATTCCAAAGTTTAATTGATCAAACTACAAACTGTACTGATACATCATGCAAACAGGTAAAATATATTAGATATTAATGTTAGAAGGTTAGTGTATAATGTATAATGTCTGGGCAATAGATCACCTTGTCAGCAACATAAGCACGGTAGAATGTGAGACATGTAGCGTATGTTCTCTGTCCTGATATATCGGTCAGAACAAAGAAATGAGATGTGTTCCCTGGTTTCCTGTCATACACCTTTAAACCATCTGTAAAAATAGGAATATTTATGGCTCTTATATTTGACATTATTTGTATACTAAGCATGTAAAGCCTTATAATGAAATAGCCTGCTTGCAATGTTATGCATCAGACAATTATTGAAACCACAGCCACAGCCCCAAAACCAAGGGGAAGAAAGGGCAGGGACTTTCATTTGCTTTTGCAAACTGCAGGTAAAATCCCTGACCCCAAGGGCCATACAGAAGGTAAAACTCCACAAACTGCCCAGCCCTTAACTAGTGAAATAGACAAGGCTACATTTCCCTGCTTCTTTGGCGTGACATAATGACATAGTGACATCGGAAAGGTAAAAATATTGGATAGAAAACCCACTATACCCTACCGGGGTTTGGGGGGACTAGGTGTAAATTGACTGGTGCATTGCCTTAGCAATGTCTTCAACTTAAACCTGCATTGTATTATTCAATGACTTTAAATTAATTTCTTAAAATAATAATTCATATATTTGAAAATGAAAGCCATCCATAGCCTTCTTAAAGTACTTGAATTACGATGACCTTCGAGTAATTTGAACCCTACTATTTGTTATTATTATCATTATTCACCGCTAGAAATGGCGAACCCCAGCATATATGCTGGGAAAGCTCAATACAATCATTAATACAGTGAATAATCCATTAACACAAAACATGCACAGTTATAAATAAAATTACAACATTCAATAATAGTGTAAATACATAAGACAACAATTCATACAAAAGTTTGATTTGATACATATACAGGCACTACTACACACGTGTTCTAGAACTAAAATAAGGTTATGTTATTTTTATATAGTTTATATCTGGTGGTGTGTAACTTGAATAAAAGTCTCCGTATGTGAAATTCTAGTATTTTAAAATCCCTTCCTTCCATTGTAATAGTGATTGAGAAGTATTATACAGAGAGATATGCATATCGATGGCTTAGAACAAGAAGGTCGTAATCGATATTTTGAGAAAACACGGAAAAACCGTCTGACATTTACTCTTTACTTATGGTAAAACAAACTTTTACAAAGTTCATTTTGGTCGACATGACAAGTTCAGATTTTTA
Source organism: Spisula subtruncata (assembly GCA_963678985.1). NCBI lineage: Eukaryota > Metazoa > Mollusca > Bivalvia > Venerida > Mactridae > Spisula > Spisula subtruncata. The sequence continues at coordinate 11,859,347 of OY787676.1, forward strand.
TGAAAATTGGCTCATAAAAAGCGCCTTGTGATGCTTATTCTAAATATGTATGAATCTTAAAAGGCACTTACGACCTTCTAATTTTAAGCCATCGATATGTTGGGTTATTAAACAGCCATTATGTAGGTCATATTTATAACAGTTGTGCAACATTGTGAGTAAGGACAATGTCATTCTAGTGATAAACAGTAATATAACAATGTACCGATAGAATGTACAACAAAATTTACAATATCACTTATCTACCTGAGGCCATTGTCAATTATCAATTAATTGTAAATTAGTTATATGACTACCGGTATATGACTACTTGAGTATAATTTAAGTCAAATGTTTTCAAATACAAATACAATTATAGTTGGAAATTGAATAACAGACTTAACACATACTAGCTACATGTAATATACTTACAGTGTTATCTTTGAAAGGGGTTACTAACGAAAGATTTGCTTTTTTATTTTATTTAGAAATCTTATACAAGTATATGTACAAGTAATGCAATCAATTCTGTCAGGTTTTAAATTGATTTTAATTTCAATCTTGGATTGTTTAACATGTCTGATGACTAGGCCTTATCCACTTGCGGAGTACAATACTGATTTAGTATTCGAACCTGAAATGGCTCGGGTGATCAAGCCTGCTCTATCCACAACCCTTACCAAGCTGGCTTAGCGGCCTAAACTTCAGAACATCACATGTTCAAAATGCATGTATAATAAATATTATAACAACAGTTTTACAATTAATCTACATCAATTTAAATGTAGTAGTACGCCAGAAATGGCCCATAATTGGAATATAAAGATATTCTATTCAATATATTCTTACCTGGGAAACAAAACGATGATATTGAGTTTATCACCTCATCACTGATCGGTAGCTCAGGTATCGACGACAACGTTCCACCATTTACTGTATGACGTACAACAGACATTGTTCGAAACATTTTAGGGCCCACTGATACACTACGTACTGTTTTACGGGGGCTGTAACAGAATATTTAATATCTACTGTAAAATCATTTAATTTCAATGCAACAAAATTTTGTGGTTTTGGTGAAAAAGACCATTTCGACGGGACGTTAATTCGTGGATTTTACCTTTCAGGAAATAAATACAAGTGTCAAAATTATTGTTTAATGGGATTTAATTTCATGGTAAAAGGCAAACCATTAAATCCACAAAATTTAATCCCCCAGGAATTTTAATGATTTTACAGTATGTTTATTGCCATTTTTACTAGATCCTGAAAACGGACAGACTATTTACGTGGGTTGTCCCAGAATACCGTATAATCCTGTAATATCTTAAAAACTATCAAGTACCGTATGCCCAAATTATAATCGACGTTTAGAGAAATTATTTCTTGACACACTAGCCAAGTTTCATGATATATCTTCCAAAAGCATTAAAATTGTGTACATTTAACGAGTACCATGTGACGCTTTACGGCCGACAGAACCTCAACGTCAACACTCGCCAACGACGTCACGCTACCTCAGTTTTCCAAAGAACTCCCATTCGTGGGCTTTACATTTAAAAAATTATACGCCGAAATTGTTATCAACTCTTGGGAAATATCTTTTTTTACATACTGTCAAAAATTCATTAAATATTTTTCAAAATGGACAGCTTGAGCTGACATTCTGTGCGGATAGTGTAGGAAGCGATCTGACGTAAGTTTTTGTTTTGATTTGTTCGTCTGATAACTTTTGTTCCACTTCCATTCTGTGCCAAACAAAACGCCGGGGAATCTTAAAAACAACTGCCGAATTACCCTGATGTATTGTGCTGTGGATTTTACATAATTTATCGTTCCTCCGTAAACTATTCTATCTTATATACGGTATAACACAATGCTTAGGAAATGGCAGTCACTCCGTAACGTCGTCTGACGTCGTGATTTTTATATTGTAACGCCAACAACGTTGCTATATTACTTTATTAATCCATCAAATATGACATCATCACTATGAATCATTGTATAAAAACTCACCCAAAGATGCCAATTATTCTTATATTTAGTTTGGCGCGATGCGGCTAAAACTTCTTAAGTTTAATTGTCATTAAATATTTAAATTCATTTTTGTGATACATACTTTTTTCGTGCTGGGCCGTAAACCGTTACCATGGGTTACAAATACATCCATATATCGAATACAACGTATACTGATATAAAATAATTTCGTCAAATACACGTGCTATGGTTGAAGAAATGTCCATGCAAAATTATAAAACTATATCATTATGTTGGAGTAAATAAATCAAGAATTATACGCTATTCTGGGACAACCCTCGTAGAATCCTCTGAGAGCAGGATGAGTTCACAATTTCATAATTTGCCATCATCTGCATTCTGTACTCAAATCTCAGAAATATGAATAAACTCTGAGTGCAAAGTATTGAGTATTCTTGGTGATCCACAAAATTGAGAATTTCCCAATCCTGACTGCAAGTATTGGTCTGCATCCCATTCATGTGGGTCCATACTCCTAGCTACAGTTGAGTCCAAGTGGTAAGCAAAGACGTTCATACGTATGAACGTCTTTGGTGGTTAGTAAGCAAGTAGGTAAGAAAGAAACATCTTTATTTAAATGGACTGACTCATTCGGTTTGCCAATATTTCATATGCACCTTATGTAGTGTGTCTTTCTCTATCATTAACTGAAAGAACTAATTTATTAAGAGAATTTCATCAGACTGTTTTATATTCCATGTTTGAAAAATTCTAGCCTGCAAAGGTGTTCCCAGGCTAAATTTTCAATGGATATTGTTTTCTTCTCAGAAACAATGGTTTTACGAAAGTATTAAAAACCACTAAGAACAAGAGATGTTTGTAAAACATGTATGCCCCATGGCAGCCTGATTGTCAAAAACAGTAAATGTCACAGTGACCTTGACTTTTGACCTACTGACCTCAGAATCAATGGAGGTCATTAATTTACTGTTGCTGGTATACTTCCATATCAAGTTTGAATATCTTAAGCCAAAGGGTTCTTGAGTTATTGGATGGAAAACATTTTGGTCTACCGACAGACAGACCGAAATGTACAAAGTAATATACCCCACATCAAAAATGGGGGGGGGCATAGTTAGAACTTACTGAAATGTCATTTTCTTATTTCCCAGTTGGAATTCACTCATCATTCTATCTCTCTGTCGGCCCATCTCTTCTGCTTGATATACTTCTAATGCTTCCTGTAGTACATCAAACTTTATTCATTTATTTTAGGTTCATAAAAGTTTTCTAACGCCAAGGTCCCTTTGAGCATTTTTGTCTCCCACTGTACTTACTCCAAATTTTATAAAGGAGCTCTGGAAGACATCAGGAAAAGTGTCATCATAGTCTACGGGAAGCTTCGGGAAGTCTTTACAAAAATTGTAAAACCTGTGTTCCCGATGCCTGCTGAAGCTCATTTCTTTAATCGGGAGTCATTGCCAGGCCAATCATTACTCAGTGGGACCTAGGCTTGACTTATATAAATCACTTCTCAACACCACATTTCTGATTTTACACCTGCCCATTAGGGTACGGTATGAGAGAAAAGAGTGTCCGAAAAAGAAAATACTGCAATTATAAGCTGATACTATTTTTGTTTCCTCTTTGGACTATGATGCATATGGGATAATATTGGGTATCTACTGCACTTGATCTAATAATATATTAAGAAAAATAAGTTACCTTGTTAAAGACAGGAGGGTATGATTCCACTCTGTGTGTGAATGGTGTAAAATTGACCATATCTGTTGCACTGATGGCAGTAATAACTCGCGGTTCATACTGTAACTCAAACAGGGTATCATACACACTGCTGGCATGCTGAAATATCAAACAGGGTATCATACGCACTGCTTGTATGCTGAAATATCAACCAGGGTATCATACACACTGCATGTATGCTGAAATATCAAACAGGGTATCATACACACTGCTGGCATACTGAAATATCAAATAGGGTATCATACCCACTGCTTGTATGCTGAAATATCAAACAGGGTAACATACACACTGCTTGTATGCTAAAATATCAAATAGGGTATCATACACACTGCTTGTATGCTGAAATATCAAATAGGGTATCATACACTCTGCTGGCATACTGAAATATCAAACAGGGTATCATACACTCTGTTGGCATACTGAAATATCAAACAGGGTATCATACACACTGCACGTATGCTGAAATATCAAATAGGGTATCATACACTCTGCTGGCATACTGAAATATCAAATAGGGTATCATACACACTGCTTGTATGCTGAAATATCAAATAGGGTATCATACACTCTGCTGGCATACTGAAATATCAAACAGGGTATCATACACTCTGTTGGCATACTGAAATATCAAACAGGGTATCATACACACTGCACGTATGCTGAAATATCAAACAGGGTATCATACACACTGCATGTATGCTGAAATATCAAACAGGGTATCATACACTCTGCTGGCATACTGAAATATCAAGCAGGGTAACATACACTCTGCTGGCATACTGAAATATCAAACAGGGTATCATACACTCTGCTGGCATACTGAAATATCAAACAGGGTATCATACACTCTGCTGGCATGCTGAAATATCAAACAGGGTATCATACGCACTGGTATGCTGAAATATCAAACAGGGTATCATACACACTGCATGTATGCTGAAATATCAAACAGGGTATCATACACTCTGCTGGCATACTGAAATATCAAGCAGGGTAACATACACTCTGCTGGCATACTGAAATATCAAACAGGGTATCATACACTCTGCTGGCATACTAAAATATCAAACAGGGTATCATACACTCTGCTGGCATGCTGAAATATCAAACAGGGTATCATACGCACTGGTATGCTGAAATATCAAACAGGGTAACATACAATCTGCTGGCATGCTGAAATATCAAACAGGGTATCATACACTCTGCTGGCATGCTGAAATATCAAACAGGGTATCATACACACTGCTGGCATGCTGAAATATCAAACAGGGTATCATACGCACTGGTATGCTGAAATATCAAACAGGGTAACATACACTCTGCTGGCATGCTGAAATATCAAACAGGGTAACATACACACGGAGCAAAGTTTTACAATTTTTATACACCATATCACAAGTCTTACGCTAGACATCCAGACATTGAAAATAAAACTGACAGTACACAGTAATACATAAAAATACTTACATTTGCATCGCTAGGTGTTAATCCCGTACCGTCATCGACGCCCACCAATAAAATCACATCAGCTAGAGCATTTGGTATAACAACTGGAGATTTACTTTGTTCCATGGTGTACACACATACGATCACAAACGATCACATACGATCACATACGATCACTCTGTTAGACAAATTCTGTCACCCTCAGTCTGTACCAGTATATCCGTAATAGCAACTTGTTTCCTCACTCTTCCCAACACGTATCGTCAAACTCATGTCATCCTTAAATAAACATCCATATTTTGCATATTAATTGACAAATTATTATAGTGACCCGATAGATACAGCTACAACAACAATAGCAACAACAACAGCAGCAGTAGCAACAACAACAACAGCAGCAGCAGTAGCAACAACAGCAGCAGTAGCAACAACAGCAGCAGTAGCAACAACAGCAGCAGCAGTAGTAGTAGCAACAAAAACAACAACAGCAGCAGCAGTAGTAGCAAGAACAACAACAACAGCAGCAGCAGTAGCAACAACAACAACAGCAATTACAACAACAACAACGACAACAACAAACTGTTATTCTATAACTCCATTGTCTGGTGATGAACACAATCTCCGCTTAATCAAGAAAAAAATTAATGTAAATTTTATTTGTTTTCAACTAACAGTAGACTATATAAGAGGCTGTCTACGATAGAATATTGTATTATATACATGTATGTTATATGTAAGGCCAGAATGAAATAATTCCAAGATGGTAGTCTCTCCATGACGGTTCCATGTTTTGCCAGACCCTCAGTTTTAACATAAGAAGGTCATTCAATATATTCAGAAAACATTGTTCCATCGTTCTCATTTGATTATAAATGTGTTTAAATAATGATTTCTTATATCATCTGACAAATATTAACTTATTATTTACAGGCAATAAAAAATTATCTCCATTATTCATTCACACCAGTAGCACGTTAGCAGCCATTTTATGACCTTTGTACATTCAACAAAAAATATGACACAACAATCTATTTAATGCTTATAAAAATGTCTGGTCTAAGAAACCAATATAAATACATAGTACATCCCAATATGCGACTTATACATTATATAAATATTCAAGTATGTAATTAATGTGGAGTCATTTGCCAGTGTACCTATTATCATGCCTATCCATAAATTGTACATGGTAGCAGGTCAATACCAATGGTAAGGCTATTAAGATTGTACATTTTCTAAGTTTACTGTCTTCACAGGCTAGAGAAATAAGGGAAGACCGAAGAGAACCTGAGTAAACCGCTACTTAGCTTTTCTATATTTAATTGAAAGGGGCCTAACTAAATAAAGGCGCTCAATAGCTTGGGCAATGGACTCTTGTTATACAACTTCAAATGGAGAATGGATAGACATAGGGTGACCACTGACTGAAATTTTATTTTTTCCTGTTTTGGCAACTCAGATACAGCTGAAAATATGGCTTCCAACCTCCACTTTCATTACCTTTTATAACTCACAATTTATACATACAGGTATCTGATAATAAATACATGTTACTGACAGTCTATTCGAAGCAATACATCTATTTAATAAATAGTAGGGCACAAACCAAAGCCACACCGCTATTGCGCTTAGCCACCCAAGCACGAGTCAGACATTTTTTCCTCTGAGTTAAATGTAAGTGGTAGTCTCTGATTTTTCCCTGCAGGGAAATAGTTTGGACATTTACCCTGTTTTCCAGAGCATGTGGTTGCCCAGTAGGAGTTCTCAGCTACATGTCGATGGCTTAGAACAAGAAGGTCATAACTTCCAAATCGATATATTGAGAAAACAAGAGAAAACTGTCTGTAATTTACTCTTTACCTATGGGAAAACACGCTTTTAAAACTTCATTTTGGTCAGCATGACAATTTCAGATTTTCATGAAAATAGGCTCATAAGAATTAAGCGCCTTGTGAAGCAGATTTCAAATATGTATGAATCTTAAAAGGTCGTAAGTGGCACTTACGACCTTCTAATTCTAAGCCATCGATATGTTGGGTTATTAAACAGCCATTATGTAGGTCATATTTATAACAGTTGTGCAACATTGTGAGTCTTATAAGGTCGTAAGTGGTAGTTACGAACTTCTGGTTCTAAGCAATCAAAATATCTGCTCACTATTTTTCAGTGCACACACCCTGATCCTTTCTTAGTCAAACTTATTTCATAAAATGCATCGGCCCCGGGGGCGATAATACGAGGTAATACGGTATTTGTCAAAAACGAGAAACTTTCGCGTTTTTTTGTCCTGGACAAGTTTGCGGCTATTTACTTTTGTGAATTTTTACAATCCGCGAACTCCGTGAACTTAAATCGCGCGAAATAGTTTCTAGGTTTACAGTATGCGGAAGAAAATAAATCCTGAAGAAGGGCTAGAGCCCGAAAATTTGAATACGAGTTCGAAGTTATTTATCTTATTGATACACTACTTTCCTATGAGAGACAAATAATAATTATAATACTATAAAAATTATTAAGATCTGTGGGGATTTAATTTCCTGGTGGAGATCATCAACACAATCCACAAAATTACCCCCCCCTTGAATACTCAAATACTGTAAAATCATTTAATTTCGTTGGGACGAAATTTCGTGGTTTTGGTAAAAAAGACAATTTCGTTGGCACTTGAATTCGTGGATTGTGAATTTCAGGTAACAAAACAAGGGTCAAAATCAATGTTCGTTGGGATTAAAGTTCGTGGTTGAAGTGAACCACGAAATCCACGAAATTTAACCCCCCACGAAAATTAATGATTTTACAGTAAATGATTTTTTAGTAGAACAATCATTGATCATGCTCTGATGGCAGATTGTTACAGGTTTTATATACAAGTGCAAGCATATTATTTATTTCCAACTACCTAATGAGTGGTTTTGATAAGCAGGTGACCTTTAACATGATTTTGATGACAGCTGAGTTATACTGTTTAAAATTCCACATCCTGTACACATATAATGTACACATACACAGTGATTTTAAATGTTGTCAATTTTAAGTCTAAGTCTGAATTTGAGACTTACAACATTGGTGAATAAGGCTACATTTGAAATTACATTTGAAATTAGATTTAACCATGTGAAATTTTTCATTATTATTTGATGATACCCACTGAACATGTTTACCAATTTATATCAAAATCGGTACATTTATAATATCATAAGAGCAAATAGAACATTTGGCAATTTAAAGTCTAAGTCTAAATTAAGACTTACAACGCTACAAGTGTCCATTGCCCAAGCTATCGAGCGCCTTCATTTCAGTTACACATGTTAGGTTTTACGTATGTAAGGATAATGCTTAGTACTGTGATATTGTTGTTATTCTTATAACTCAAATTTGAATGGTTATGTACATAAGTCATTTGAAATGTTTTAGGTTAATGTAAAATTTTATGCTTGTAGGTGTACAGCTAGTACATAAATGAATATATACATGTATGTAACTGTTACATTAATTTATGTACAGCATGTGAAATTTTAAACCAGAAAGTTCAACACAAGTTTGATGACTGATATATGTTACATTATACAAATATATGAGTACAGTATGAGAATTAAAGTTTTAAACAAACTGAGTTTTAAACAAACGGTTTTCACAAACATATTATAAGCATATTACATGTATAGCTTGGTTATTTTGACCTGAGCCTGACCTTTATGCAAGAATATATTACAAGGTTCTTACTTTGAATATATCAATTTCCGCAAGCAAATCGTGCAATATCGGTATTTCAGATTTGTTTTTGTATTACATCTCGGGCGTCTTCGTGATACTCCCCGATTATTAAAACATACACTCGGTGTTGTAAATGTAGGCAATATATCAACTGTTAAATTATGCTAATCAATAGGTCAGGCTCATGTCAAATTGGCCAAGCTATATACTAGACTAGAACAGTAACAAGCATAAAGACTCAATTAATTGAAATGACAGTTTAATTTATATGAAGAACACACATTCAAACATTTTGTTAAATCATGAACAGTTATACAAACCAGTGCCGTACCCAGACACGAATTTTAGCCGAGGCAGCCTTGGGGCTGGACATGATCGTAACTAGGAATTTTCCAAAGTGGTGCGATATCAGGTCTCAATTGGGTGACGGGGTACTTACAGGAGGGGTCGTCCAAATTCGTTCTGTACATGCTATTTTGAATATTTACAATGTATTTTGCGAGCGAAGCGAGCCAGAAAAAGGGACTATTTGTTGAAGCTGACACAAGTTTAATTTATGGCAAATATGCACTATTTGTCCGAGCACACACACATTTTTTTCCACATGATATTATTAATGCTCATAAATTATTTGGCGAGCGAAGCGAGCCACTAAAATGCACTATTTGTATCAGCCCACACATTTCGTTCTCTACATGAAATTGAATGGTGATAAATTATTTGGCAGTCGAAGCGAGCCAGAAAAAAACTATTTGTACGAGCCACCACGAAATTCGTTATCTACATAATATTATTAAAGGGCATTAGGTATTTGGTCATTTGATTCAGTCACTAGAATACTAAGCCGGAAGAGGCTGGCAGCTGATGACATTGACCTAACCATAAGGTCCCATGGAGGGGCACGAATACGCACCCTCGAAAATTCGTACACTACACTGTTCAACAAAGGACTTATTGACCCAGGAACTGCCGCTATAGCCCTCCATATTGGCATCAACAATATTACCCAGGATGACTCTCCAAGTGCTATTATGGAAGACTTTGCCAACATGGTACATACAATTAGTCTGAATCATCCTGATGCTAAAATCATAATCTCTTCCATCCTCCCTAAGATAACCGACAAACATTCACAAGCAAAAATCATGAATGTGAATGAATTGCTTCATCAATTTTGTGAAGACAATGGAATCACATTCATTGACAACACACCTGACTTCATCAGTGACTCCAGTCTATACCGCGATGAAGTCCATCTAAACCCAAAAGGTGGTGCCGTTTTTGGAAGAAATCTCAGAAATGGTATCGAGAGAGCCTTTGGAACAAAGACCCATTTTCGGCACAAACAACCCAAACTCCGACAATGGCATCACAACCACCAGACACTAGGACGACAATGGACACCAATGAATATGGGACCACCGTTTCCGTGGATGCCAGTTCCAACTCCATGGTTCCACCACAACGGTTTCTCCAAATCACTCCGAGGCAATAAATTGTGTTACAGTAAATAACAATAATATGACAGAGGAAAAATATTTCAGAAAACAAGGACTAAATTTTTTTCATCTCAATATTCATTATTTATTCCCCAAATTTGACGAACTGAAATTTTTAGTTAACGAACATGAAGAAATTGATGTATTATGTATCTGTGAAACATTTTTGAACAATCAATTCAATGATAGTGAATTCCAGTTAAATAACTTTAATCTGTTTCGACGCGATAGGCCAACCAATGGAGGAGGTTTGGTTACATATGTGAAATGTAATCTACAATGTACACAAAGACTTGACCTTGAGAGGGAAAACATAGAAGCTATATGGTTGGAAATACGCTCATCCAAGCAGAAACCATTCCTTTTTGGTCATATTTACCGACCACCATTATCTAATAACAGTTGGAATGAGGAACTAGAACAAATTCTTGAACAATTATACTCTGAAAACAAAGAAATTATTTTGACAGGCGATTTTAACTTCAACATTGTAAACTCTGAAATAGTTAACACCTCATGGAATAACATCACAAATGCTTTTAATTTAAAGCAATTGATAGACAAACCCACCAGAGTAACGCCAACTTCTTCAACTATTATTGATCATATTTACACCAATACACCATGTAACATTGTTGATATTCAAATACCCAAGTTAGCTTTAAGTGACCATTACCCTGTGTGCTTCACACGCAAAATGTCATCTGACAGCACAAGTGGTGGTTCAGGACCAAAACATAATATCATATCATACAGGAATACTAAACATTTTGTAGAAAATGACTTCCTTCAATTATTAGAAATGCAGCCATGGTCAGTTTTAGAAATTTATGATGACCCAAATGATTCACTGGACTATTTTATGGGCCTTCTTACAACAACTCTTGATTCCCATGCCCCTGTGAAACGAAAAAGGGTTAAACATACTAATCTACCGGATTGGTTTAACCCTTCAATTACAGATGCTATGAAAAAGCGCGACCGGGCAAAAGTGATAAAAGATGAACAAAATTACAAATACTGGCGCAATAAATTAAAAAGTCTGATATACAGTGCTAAAAGGTCATTTTTTAACAATACAATAAATGAAAATAAGCATAATCCAAAGAAGTTATGGAAAAACCTGAAAGATCTATCTGGTAAATCATCCAAACATCACACCAATTTTATTTCTGACCAGTCAGGGAATGCAATTGAGGATACCCAAACAACTGCTGAAACCTTTAACATGTTTTTTACTGACATATTCAAAATGGCTCCAATGGAATGTTCAAACTTAACCAATGACGACAAAACTATCTTACATGATTATGTTTCCAGTCACTTAAATCAATCGATTCCTTTTAACATTCCTCATGTTTCCCAAGAATATGTATCCAAACAACTCAAAGCACTCGACTCAAGCAAATCAACAGGATTAGACGGACTGGGTGCTAGGTATCTTAAAATGAGTGTTAATATTATATCTGGACCCCTAACATATATTTTTAATCAGTGCATTTCAAAATCATGTTTCCCATCAGTTTTCAAGACTGCTAAAGTTATTCCAATTTTTAAGAAGGGATCCAAATCCGACCCGAATAATTATCGCCCCATATCTATTCTTCCAGTGCTATCTAAGATCTTAGAAAAGCATGTAAGTGATACTTTAAAAGAATACCTTGAACGCCACTCACTTATTCATAAAACCCAATCTGGATTTCGTTCAAATCACTCCTGTGAAACTGCTCTCACTTCTGTTGTAGACTCCTGGATTGATGCTATTAACAAAAACCACCTTGTTGGCACGGTATTTTTGGATCTTACTAAGGCATTTGATCTGATTAATCACTCTCTTTTGCTTGAAAAATGGTAGAATACAAGATTTCCCTAAGTTCTCAGAACTGGTTTAAGTCATATCTGTCTGAACGTTGCCAACAAGTGTCTATACAAGGAAACCTATCATCTTCACGTGAAATAACATCAGGCGTGCCCCAGGGCTCTGTTCTTGGGCCCATTCTATTCATTCTTTACATTAATGATTTGCCATTGCACTTACATAATTCCTCTGCAGACATGTTTGCAGATGATACTACTATCACTGCAGTTGGGCCATCGTTACATACTGTTTGTGAAACCCTTCAGACTAGTCTGAATACAGTACATGATTGGTGTCAAAGAAACTCAATGATACCAAATCCTCATAAGACTAAAGCAATGGTGATCTCACCATCAAACAATATTTACAGACTTGCCTTAAGTGATGAACATAAACTTCTACTCAATGATCATAGTATTGAATTCACAGAAGTTGAAAAATTATTAGGAGTCCATGTTGATCACAAGCTAAGTTGGAATTCCCAAGTTGAACTTATTCTTAAAAAATGTAATTCAATGTTATACCTGCTTTTAAGAATCAGGCAATTTCTTTCTACACATATGAGAAAATTATTTTTCAATGCCTACATCTTGCCACACCTTGATTACTGCTGCACGATATGGGGTAACTGTAGTGATACATTGACTAATAAACTATACAAATTTCAGAAAAGAGCAGCACGAATAATTCTTGACCAACCTTACGATGCACCTTCTCATAATTTATTTCAGGAACTGAAATGGATGAAATTCCATGACCGCATCATCTATAAAAAGGCAACTTTTGTATATAAATCTCTAAACAATATTTTTCCCGAATACATGTCAAACCTGTTTAAAGAATCAGACAACATATCTTTACGATCACACTCAAACCACGCTCTGTGTGTCCCAAAACCACGTCTGGAATTTTGTAGAAAATCACTAGCATATTCAGGACCAGTTATATGGAATAATATTCCATTGAATATTCGCCAGTCAAATTCTTTAATTGCTTTCAAAAGGTTATATCTATCATGGTTCTACTCTGATGGGCAAACTTAATTTAAATGTATCCGCTATTTTGTAAATAATGTGACTGTATTTCTGTATACATTTGATTTTGTGTTGTATTGCCAATGTATAGTTGGAATTTTCTGACTTGTCGCATGTCACCTTTTAGACCATAAGTAAACATAACAGCATTACATGTATTGTGCCTGAAATAAATGGTTCAGTTGTAATCACTAGGAGAGAATTTACTGTTAATTGTTGAACTCCTATTATACCTCTTCATCTCATCCATCCAAATAGTATTCAATGGCAAAATACTTTGCAGCAAAATACTTTGCGACATGTTGAAAAATCCACCTATAATACTTTTATAATGTGTTGTTATACTTCAGACTGTTTATTACTTATATGTCATACTATCTTTGTAAATATGTTTTGCCATAGAGGCTCACAGGGAAGACTGGGCTTGCCCAACTGTGTTGCCTCTTAAAATAAAGTCGTTATTATTATTATTATTATTATTATTATTTGGCGAGCGAAGCGAGGCAGAAAAAATGCAATATTTGTCAGCACAAACTCGCGTGGTGTGATTAATCCTTGAAGATGCATGATTTGCCCTAGCTCACACAAACTCGTTCTCTAAATGGTATGATCAATCCTTGCATTATTTACCCGAGCTGCATGCCACATAAATTCGTTCTCTACACGATCATGATATTATGTGACAAGCAATGCGAGCCAAAGAAAATGCACTGTTTCTCCAAATTGCATGTCATGCACACTAGTTATCTACATAATATTTTAAACGAGTACTACTGTAGTTAATTTTGGCAAGCGAAAATATCATGATTAATCTAAGGTTCAGGTAGCACAAACTACTCTCTACATGACATTCTTAAATACGTATTCAATTCATTGGCGAGCGAAGCGAGCCGAATTTATTTACAAATGTAAAACATTGCACTTCTAACCAGAACCACTTAAATTATTGTAAAAGGGGTACGTTTGCGCCCGATGCAATCCCTAGTTATGACCATGTAATGGTCCAGTGTATTTGTTAACCTAAAACGTTTCTGAAAGCATGCAATTAAACCACCGAATACACTTTCAACATTGACAAAATCAGAAGAGTAGAATAGCGAAGCGAGCTAGATAAACATTATTTATATTATTTGAACACCATGCCAAAACATATTCTGTATTCGATAGTATTCACTTAAAGATTCATCTATGAAGCCTTCTAATTGATAATAGTCACTGATACAGCTGTTGTGAATGCGAAGCCAGCTTGAAAAAGCATTATTTTATGAAGAGCACCATCAGCATAACCTACGAACTCGAAGGCTGCACATTTGTGTTAAGGGATAATACTTATATGCACCTGCTTATACTCTTAAATGTGTAGCCCATCTCACTATTAAATTGATTGTAAACAGTACCATGGATGTGCGAGCGTAGCGAGCGAAAATTGGCATATTAACTGTTTTTACTTACAGACCATTGACCTGGATTGCGGCGATATTAAGGGGATGGTGTGCCGGTGCCACTTGCTTTCTATATATAATAAAGGGAAAGTGTCCGGTATACTACCATTAAGGTGCAAATCCATTGCCTCAAGTTGCACAACGTATACTACCATTAAGGTGTAAATCTAGTGCTTCAAGTTGCACAATGTATACTACCATTAAGGTGCAAATCCATTGCCTCAAGTTGCACAATGTATACTACCATTAAGGTGTAAATCTAGTGCCTCAAGTTGCACAATGTATACTACCATTAAGGTGCAAATCCATTGCCTCAAGTTGCACAATGTATACTACCATTAAGGTGTAAATCTAGTGCCTCAAGTTGCACAATGTATACTACCATTAAGGTGCAAATCCATTGCCTCAAGTTGCACAATGTATACTACCATTAAGGTGCAAATCTAGTGCCTCAAGTTGCACAATGTATACTACCATTAAGGTGCAAATCTAGTGCCTCAAGTTGCACAATGTATACTACCATTAAGGTGCAAATCTAGTGCCTCAAGTTGCACAATGTATACTACCATTAAGGTGCAAATCTAGTACCTCAAGTTGCACAATGTATACTACCATAAAGGTGCAAATCTAGTGCCTCAAGTTGCCCTCTTTCTTTATAACTTGCGACAGCTTGTAATATTTTTTATTTATTATTCAGGCATTTTATTTTACATATAAGTTGAAGACGAATTTTCCACCAAAAGGTTAGGTGTGCAAATTTTAGCCGAGGCAGCTGCTAACCTAGTGCCTCAGAATAAATTGCCTCATTGTTTATTACATGCCACAATTTGAGACATTTTATTTTAAATATATTCAGGGATATTTCATTACATGTATATATTAATAACAAAAACATGATTGGTCCGCAAATTTTAGGCGAGGCAGCTGCCTCAGTGTAGTTACGGCGCTGCAAACATAATTTAATGCTCTTAATTTCAAAATGGTGTGGTTCATTTATTTACCACTAAGCCAGTAATAGTCACATCAGTACAAGTTTAAACTTTATCTTCCAAGATTAAACCATACACACATTAATAGTATCCATCTTATTCTACTCACACACACAACTAACACTCATGTGACGAGGTCAACAACGACTATACTTCATATAAATCAGTTATAATCAGTTCTTATCTAGAACAAATATTTCCTACTTTCACTTTCGTTTTCAAAAGATGGGTGAATTTTACTCTTTTGTTTAAAATTTACTTTAAATTAGCCCTATTAAAATGATTTGACGATTGACTTGTATATGCACTGACCTTCATTAAAGATAAGGCATGTCGGGTAGTCTGAATAATAAGAAGATTTACACAAAATTGTAAAAGATTGCATAGTTAGTAAATATTTACCCTTTTTGTACGTTAACCGGTGGTGGCTAATTCCCGAAATCCGTACTGAACGAGAAGAAACCCAAGGACATACTCAGTGATTTCCCCTTACAGTTTCATTTGAATACTATCACGTATTCCAGGGAGGTATATGAATATGTAATTCCTTGCGTATTCTGCTCAAAGCATTTATTCGTTACTCAATTCCTCTCTCATGTATTTAGATTGAATTAAGGACCTCAAATTCGAAAGAAAAAACATATTGAACATGTGTACATATCACTCTTACATTCTTAGTAAATTCTTAGTACAGACAGGGAACATGTAATTATACTGCATAAGTTCTTCTCCTTCCTCAAGAGCATACAGAACAAGTCCGTAAGAACATACTACAGTATCTCCTAATTACGACTTAGTATCTCCTAATTATGAGTTAGTATCTCCTAATCAGGAGTTAGTATCTCCTAATTACGACTTAGTATCTCCTAATTACGACTTAGTATCTCCTAATTACGACTTAGTATCTCCTAATTACGACTTACTATCTCCTAATTATGAGTTAGTATCTCCTAATTATGAGTAATTATCTCCTAATTAGGACTTAGTATCTCCTAATTAGGACTTAGTATCTACTCATTAGGACTTAGTATCACCTAATTACGACTTAGTATCGCCTAATTATGAGTTAGTATCTCCTAATTATGAGTTAGTATCTCCTAGTTATGAGTTTGTATCTCCTAATTACGACTTAGTATCTCCTAATTAGGACTAAGTATCTCCTAATTATGAGTTAGTTTCTCCTAATTACGACTTAGTATCTCCTAATTACGACTTAATATCTCATAATTACGACTTAGTATCTCCTAATTATGAGTTAGTATCTCCTAATTACGACTTAGTATCTCCTCATTACGACTTAGTATCTCCTAATTACGACTTAGTATCTCCTAATTACGACTTACTATCTCCTAATTATGAGTTAGTATCTCCTAATTATGAGTTAGTATCTCCTAATTATGAGTTAGTATCTCCTAATTAGGAGTTATTATCTCCTCATAAGGACTTAGTATCACCTAATTACGACTTAGTATCGCCTAATTATGAGTTAGTATCTCCTAATTATGAGTTAGTATCTCCTAATTATGAGTTTGTATCTCCTAATTACGACTTAGTATCTCCTAATTAGGACTAAGTATCTCCTAATTATGAGTTAGTTTCTCCTAATTACGACTTAGTATCTCCTAATTACGACTTAATATCTCATAATTACGACTTAGTATCTCCTAATTATGAGTTAGTATCTCCTAATTATGAGTTAGTATCTCCTAATTAGAACTTAGTATCTCCTAATTACGACTTAGTATCTCCTAATTACGACTTAGTATCTCCTAATTACGACTTAGTATCTCCTAATTAGGAGAAAAATATTTTACACTGTGGCACCAGGACGCTTCCATATCAATGTGATAATGTTCAACTCAATTACAATGTATTATTATGTCTTGAGTTGATAACATACATTTTGTACTTGATCAATACTTCAATTAATGTTGAAAAAGTCTCTACGAACGGAATATTTGGACAATTTGGTACAATCGAAAGCTCAGTCAATGTGTTTGTTTGCACTAGTTCGACCAAGGTCATACTAGTCGATACTCATTATAGTTCGCGGTTTAACTTTGTTTAAAATTAAATATCTTGAGGATTGTTTTCATGTGTTTACCACTCGGGTTAAAAAAGTCCTTTGACAAATTAGTGTCCCGTAAGGTTTTATTGTGAGCTCGTTGGAATAATTTCTTTATCACTACAGTTATACATGTAATTAACATTATATGTTAAGCACGTACACGATTATAGACAAGTTCACATGCATTGTTTTACCCCAGTGAAGGAAATTTCCTTGGGCTTCGGGTACGATAGGAAACATGCAATTTAGGCACATTGGGACAGTGATCTGACTAAGTGCACACTTGGGTTATTTAGGACCATAGACTAGGTCACCAAGGACATGAAGGACAATACTTATAACTAGTAACAGACAACCCTTGTTAACATTTCAGAAGTCACATTGTACACAAAATTGTTTTTGAACTTGTTTGCAATGCTTGTCCATGTACATTTAGTGTCATTTATGTCAAAATAGCTTCTGGGCGAGTAGCCCTCAACTTTTGAGCAGTTAATACACAACTGAGGTTGCTTTAAGTTATAAAGATAAATAAGTCAGGATTGCAATGAATTGCCACTATTATCTTTGTTGTGTCATTGATTTCTAGTTATTTGAAAGGTGTCAATATTAAAAATTCAAGTTCAACTTTGTATTAAAAAAGGACTATTTCAAAGTGTAAACAATTTCATTTTGCGAAGGACGTCACCATGGTCACACGACGTCACTTTACCTGGTCATATACTGTGCAGTAGATATGTAGTGTCATTGTTATTTGAGCCAATCACTTGAAATTTTCTTGAATTATTAAAAAGACATTGTATATACATATTCTATTGCTATATGTGTTCATGCTTTGCTACCAATATTGACGTAATCGACACAGCCGGAGCGTCATCAACATTGGCTGGGGGGGGGGGCAATATTTGGTGGGGGCAAATTCTTCTGACAACGGGGGGGGGGGGGTCAAAATTATTTTTTGAAAACGATGGGCAGTAACAATTGACATTTACTTCAAACGCGTAACTAAGCTATCAGTTTGTTTTTAATCACGATAGCTGAGGCATGACATATGTCTTGTTTTGCTTGACAACATAGAGGGTTATCATTTAAACCTTAAGTTGATTGGTAGGCGGTGCGTGGGCATGCACCCCGGGAAATTTTTCAAACTAGTGGGTCAATCTGGTGCATTCTGGGTGTTCTGTGATACCTTAATGGGTATGAAACCTGCACTATTTTTTACAAATTTAAGTCCTTATTTTGTAAATCTAATTTTTGCATTTTGAAAGTTGAACTTATTGGAGGGGTTTAGTAAGGGGGTATTTAACATGTAAAGGCAACATTAGAAGATAATGCAAACAATTGCTTTCTCTAATGAATTTGTCTTTTTAACAGGTGCGCGATTACATAATTATAATTAATTAGCGAGCGAAGCGAACAATATTTTTTGTATGTTTTGACCAAGAATTAAAGGCAAAATACCAATAACAAGAATATTCTCGGGCGAAAGCTATGAATTTGGTCTGAATTATTGGTGGGGCCAAACCATATATTGCCCTCCCCCTGTCCTGACATGTGGTCTGGCACCTGATTCCCCCCGTCTCCTACGCCCATGCAGCCAAGTTAATTCTGGCTATCACCTAGCCTGTATTTTCATTTTTGAATAGATATTTGTTTGAGCACACAACATTCTAGAATATTTATGAACTTTTTGAAATGATTATTTACAAAGTACCCACTTATAAAATGTGAGAACAGAACTCTTCACAAAGGGTGGCCATATTATGGATTAATTAGTATAAACATGCTAATTTTCCGAGAGGTCCGGGGAACTAATTTTGTAAAACTATTTATTGAAACAAACTTAATCAGGTTAAATAAATACATTATTGGTTGTAAATTATAAGAAAGGTAGGCGTTTTACTGGGGCTTAATTACACTCCATGGGTACTTTAATGATACACTTAATTAATTAAGTAGAGTATAGGTTGCCTACAAATGTGAACACACATTCTAGTTGCATGCACAATGAATATTTTGATATGCTTTTATTTATTTGCAGCGTTTTGTGGAAGTACAGGTGATATATTTTATTTATTTATTTATTTTTACTTTGTATAATATCACGTTTTGATGCATTAATAATATGTTCATGTTTTCTAAGCTTTAACCGACGATGTCTATTTTGAATGAAAATGCAGCACACTCGCTGTAGGGCAGTTATACCTTTTATGAGCTTCAAATATTGAAGATTGGCAATTATTAGTCGCTGCTCAGAGGATGCTGTTCTACTGCGATTTAATGTATTATAAGAATCAGCTTAGGGAAATAGTGAAGGACGTGTTGTAAAGGATATTTCTCTACAGGGGACTGCTCTAGAAAGGTTGCACTTCCGATGTCCCTGCATTGTCGGATGAGTGCGTGGCTCGCGAGAAAATAGCGGGGAAATATTGTTGCTGAGGGTCTTATGGAATGGGCGAAAAATTGAGGAAGTCAAAACAAATATAATTTCGTAGGTCATGTAGGTTGTGGAGGTTTATGGCGGGGTATACCTTGTATCGTCGGGACAGGGATTATATCTAGGGTTGAAAAGGTAAAAAAAAGTAAAAATCCCCGCCTTTCACCGGGGTCGTGGTCGGGGTTTCAAACTGACGTGAATGAAGATCTTTAAAATACCAATGATTTTTTTAAACCATTCGAATGGCGAACAATATACATATGAATTATCAAATGGCCATGTTATTGTTTAGCACTCGCTCTTATTTTATTATATTCTATCTATTTATCTCAGTTTTGGCTCAAACTACAGACACATGGACTAGGTATACGGTCCTGGATGGCTTTCAGGCACCACCAGGTACCGTAATGATAGCCAAGAGTCGGGTACAATGTGGTATGTTCTGTAACGGTTTGGTCACGTGTCGGTCCTTCTTTTTCACTGGTGGGGAAATGCCGTCAAACTGTCATCTACATACTGACGTATACTTGAACAATACGGGGATGATTTCTCTACCGAATGTGACCTACTACATACCAGGTATGGATATGACTTTATAAGTACAGTTAAACTTCGTTATCTCGAGGAGTAATCGGGACAGGTAAAATGCTCGAGATAAACAGTGTGCTCGAAATAACCAAATGACATGTATTTCTCGTATTTATCATACAAACGGATACTATTTTAAAACTTGCTCGAAATAGACCGGGTGTTCGTGATATCGATGCTCGTCATAACTAAGATTTACTGTAATATAATAGGAAATATCGGTTGGTACAATGCCGGTTTTGGAGCTCTGACGCAAATGAATTAAGCACACATGACACAGGTCTATTGGATGATTCAAAGCGGAACAATGACAAACTGTTGTTTACTTAGTGAAGGTATACCACGGATTTTAAATGTCTTATTTCTTTCCTAGAACATGAGTATCCCAGTATTAAACTGGTTTTGCAAAACTACCGAATCTTTCTGTTTAGAACATTGTTCGGTGTATAACTTTGTTAAATCATATATAGAGGGATTTTGTTCGACATAAAATGGGCATTTACATATATATATACATATGAAGCCATGAATTAATAAAAGGGCCATGTCAAATCAACATAATTAAATGTCAAAGATTACACAAGTATAAAAGAAATCAAGACATACTCCAGTTAATTTCCAACGTTTCGACGTCATGGAATTGTTATGACGTTTTATTTCATGCTTACCTGTGGTTTACGGCGGAATAACGGTGGATTATTCCCCGATAATTTCACTGTTCATAATTTCACTGTTCATAATTTCACGGCAAACGTACTTTTTTTTAAATCAAATTTCCTCGCCGTCAAAAATAAAATAATAAGCATTTTCACTTGCTCTCTTAATCTTTAACAAATAACACAACATTATATATACATAAATGTTAAACAAATGGACGAAATTGAAGCCAATGCAGAAGAACTATTTGATTGCAACTCGACGCGTGCATAGCGGGAAAACGACGTCACGCAAAACATTTGAGGTATATAGTGGAGTATTTCCATCATTTAAGCTATTTGAAGCATGAAATAAATAGAATATTAGTATTTTACCGTGTATGAGCGTTTGATAATTCACCTCGTGAGCAGCTGACTTATATTTTCACTCGTGGCTACGCCACTCGTGAAAATATTACATCAGCTGCTTACTCGGTGAATTATCAGCCGATCATACACGGAAAAACACAAATATCCTCTATATGTAAAAGTACCATAATAAATTGTTTTTATACTGATCACTTCTAGTACATGTGTTTGTATATTTCAGCAAATTTCACAGTGAATCAGACTTTACCAACAGTCACACTGGAATGTATTCCTAACGACAATCTATATCACACTGTGGTACTCCCAGATCACACGTCATCCACATTCAAGTAAGTGTGGACTGTCTGCCCTCTGTTCAATGTTAATCGATAACGGTTATAAACATTAGCTCGTCTGTCAGATAAACTATGTGTAGGTTTAATTTCGCATACCTGAGTTGACAGTATTCCCCACTATTCTTTCGAATGGAATAGTTTCCTCATTGGTATTACTTATTGAATATACAGAACCTCTGTAAGTAGGTTACAATTATGCGTTCAGTAAACGTTCATGTCCCAGTGGAAGCTTTGTCAATAACAAATAGCTAAGACAATCAGGGGCGAGTGGACATATATTTTCTGATAAAAATGTGTTTTTTTCTGATAGTTTCATGGATTGCGCCAAATTTCTTCAATTTAAGAAGAAAGCTGTCTCCCTTATGTCACCAATTACTCAAAGTTTGCCTGGGTTCTCATGTTTTTTAATTCATGCATATTTTGAGTTGCTATACATGGAAGTGTAGCACAATGTATTAATGAAAACATAGAAAACATATATAATATTGGTAAAAGTACTTTTGTTCATGTTATTATGCCCCCAACATCTTTGATGAGGGTGTACATTGTATATTGCTTTGCACATGTCGGTCGGTGGGTGGGTGGCAGGGTGGGTGTTTCGGTCGGATGGGTACCGTGGGTCAGTCGGGGTGGGTGGGTGCGTGTCTGGGTCGGTCGGTCGGTCGGTCGGTCGGTCGGTGAACCAAATGGTTTCAATAACTCAAGAACGCTATACTCTAAGATCTTCAAACTTTACTTGGTCACTATGACCTTGACCATTTCCGACAATTGGGTTGACATTGAGACATACATATACTAGTACAAAATGTATGTATAGTTTGCATAAAATATCTCAACATTTGATCATGCTTGATTTTAATTCTTCTTCGTATTTAGATTTCATCAGATCTTTGAAACATACGGTATGTCGGCGGATGTTTGTGCCAGTGAGGCCGCACATCTTGTCAAAATAACGACTGTAGCCAAACTGGAAATGCTGCGGTTTCTGTTATTATGTCCAAGTAAGGGTATTTTCATTGTCAACTATTTTCAGTGTTTTAGACAGCAAGTATACGAGAGGTGCCCCACTTATATTTGAACAGTGTTGAACATGACATATTTTCATGGAAATGTTGTATAAATCAAATATATCTTTTGTACTGTGTAAACATATGTTTTAGGTAACATTTACACTAACTGGTTGGTTTGTTTGCAAAATAGAATGAACCAAAAACAACACTTTTGTAGAGGGTATGGTGTTTTGCGTTTTGAAGGTCAGCCACTGCCATTAAAGCCCTTAAAAGTTACTGGTTGAGCATGGATATTCCATTTTTGTGAAGAAAATATGCAAATTTTGTCACAGGAAGGATGTTTTGCGCTTTGTTGTTCCTTTTAACGAAATTACGCAAAATATTAAAAACTGACAAAAAGTGATGATACCTACCAAATCTTAAACTTTGGTTATTTAATAAGTAAGGCACATCCAAAAACCAAAATAGGGTCTTCAGCGACGTTAAGAGTACCCATTGGAACTTTCGATTTGTTCATTTAGAGAATTATACATGCCGGACTTGGGATAAAATCGGTGTTTACATGCTCAATACCACAAAAACAACATAAGGGAGACATATGTCTTTAACGCTGTGTATACTTCAACGGAACCGTAAATGCCACAACTTTGTCACCTCTGTAGAGGCAATGCTTTATCGTTGAGAAACATACCATGAACGGACAGTCTACTATATGATAAATGTTGATGAGGCTACCCATAAGTTGACATTCGTTAAGCTTCACATGTTTCCGAACGTTTGCATAACGTATGCTATTGTTTGCTATACTGGCTAAATGGAACACATATGTTTTACTAAAAAGTCAAAGGTGAATGCACATTGCTGTGTACATTAGGTTCCAAACCATATTTGGTAAAATGTTTGCAAAACAACTTTCATGGAGACCATATGGGGAGCATGGTGTTTTGTCAACATGGAGCTTCAACTCCCTCCACAAAAACACCATTCTGTACCTTAAGAACACACATTTGAAGTATATCACGCAATATTAGTAAAGGCCAAAGTCTTATGAACATATACCCACAAACCCTTAAGTCTACGGAATATTGCTGCGTTTATTACAGGCGGGAAATGCAAACAGCATCGATCGGATTATTCGGTCTTCAAAAAGCCAAACACCATACCCCCTACAAAATTGTAGATTTGAGTGCAAACTAAGAAATAAAGTAATAATCAATAGTTGTATGTGTTTCATAGCACGTTATTTTGCACGATGATATAGAAATATTTTAATTGTATATAATAAGGCTCGAACTATTTGATATCCAATACTGTTCAAATATAAGTGGGGCACCTCTCGTACAACGTATAATTGTACTGGTTGACAGGCACCCATCTTTATCATGGGATCGAAGGTTCGAATGTAGCAGGTGTATGAACCAGTAAGTTGCATCCACGCCCCCCGGTGATTATAAACATTGGAGAACGTACTCCGTGCTCACACTCAAACTACGTACTCCAATTTAAGTACAAAAATGTTGTAACTTCTTTATGACTGAATGGGAAAATGTTATATCGCTGGCTAAGAATGAGAAGGTCGTAACTACTACTGTACGACTTTATAAGATTGACACACATTTGAAATCTGCATCAAAATGCGCTTTTTATGCGCCTATTTCATAAAAATCGGAAATTGTCATGTTGACCAAAATCAAGTTGTAAAAGCTTGTTTTACCATAAGTAAAGACCTTCTAATTCTACGCCAGCGATATGTGGGTTAGATCATTTGCTACACGTAAAGTTAGTTGGTGTTGAATTGATGCAAAATTCTTAAATAGCTGTTTTTCAAGTTTGAGCATGGAGAATGCAGTTTGGGTATGAGAATAAGAACATGTTTA
Organism: Spisula subtruncata; assembly: GCA_963678985.1. Lineage (NCBI taxonomy): Eukaryota > Metazoa > Mollusca > Bivalvia > Venerida > Mactridae > Spisula > Spisula subtruncata. Next base: position 11,884,386 of record OY787676.1, read on the forward strand.
TAATCAACAGGTCTGGCCCGGTGATTATAAATATTTCCCATTCTCATACTCGAACTCCATACTCCAAACTCCCTGCTCCAACTTAAAAAAAACAACAGATTTTTTAAAGAATTTGGTAGCAAAACCAACACCAACTTGTGGCAAATGATTTAATTAAGAAAATGAACCCCATTTCATATGTTTTCATGCAGTAATAAAGAAGTTACAGCAGTTTTTGTAACTAACTAATGGAGTACAGAGTATGAGTTGGAGCATGGAGAACGTTAATCAACAGGCCTGATGATCATATGAAATGGCTGCTGATTGGTTCTTCACGTACATGTGATGCCTTAATCATAACTTACCGCACGGTTTCGTCGATTTTAACAACTTGTTAATTAGAAGATAGTCGAAAAAAAATCATACAAGTTGTTAAAATCGACGAAACCGTGTGCTTGTGCAACTGCGGAAGGGCAAGTAAGCATTGGTAGTCGAATAGGGCGATACAAATGGTTAGATAAACTGCCCAAGTCCTATCCTCTACGACGGTATATTCCACATGTGGAGTAGTTATCTTTTTTCTGGAAGACTTAGACATGTAGCGATACGGTCCAGTACAGATTGTAAGTGAAACGATGCTCAAACAAAGTAGGTTTTATATACATCGATGGCTTAGAATTAGAAAGTCGTAAGTGCCACTTACGATCTTTTAAGATTCATACATATTTAGAATAAGCATCACAAGGCGCTTCTTATGAGCCCATTTTCATAAAAATCTGAACTTGTCATGTTGACCAAAATGAAGTTGTAAAAGTTTGTTTTACCATAAGTTAAGAGTAAATGTCAGACAGTTTTTCCGTGTTTTTTTTTCTTCAAAATATCGATTTGGTTGTTACGACCTTCTAATGCTAAGCCATCGATATGTCCAGCCGATCTTGATTGTGTGACGAAGTTTTTTAAATATCTTCTATTGTCTGTTTCAGATTTTTTACCAACAAACCCCATATATTTTGTGGACGGTGTGTATAATACAGATGCACATTTCTTTCATGACGGTAGCTTAGCAACGTTTCCAAGCACGTTTTGGTATGAATTCCAACCGTCGAATCCCGGTGTTAAAGATTGTTCAGTATTGGGCGAGTCCATGTCGTGGTTTGCAAGGAGTGAAAAATGTAGTACGACTACTTCAACGTTCATCTGTGAAAAAAATTAAGTTGAATGCTAATAGGTTCTATATTGGGACTTTGGGACTAACACATTACTGTAAAATCATTTAGTTTCGATGGGTCGAAATTTCGTGGTTTTTTTTGTAAAAAGACTATTTCGATGGTATGTTAAATCGTTCGTGGATTTTGCATTTCAGATAATAACTTAGGATCAAAATTATTGTTCGATGGGATTTGATTTCTTGGTTGAACCACAAAATTTAATTCTACACCAAAAATAAAGATTTTACAGTATAAGTGGTTGACATTATCATTTGTGATTTTCATTGAGCGTGTTGCTCTTTGGAACAAGATAATATTGTTACTAATTGTCATTATGCCGAGAAATGTTCGGACATGGTTTAGAAGTTATAAGTGTGTATTGTTTCCATTTTCCAAAAAATATTTAAGTGTAAACAAAGTTTTTCAATCATTAAATAACGGTTGCGTTTTAAAGTCTCTGGATGTATATTTAAGCATGCTTGTATTGAAAATTCTATTTGCATTTATTCGGCAATACAAATGTTTTATCATCAATAGAAGTACATGTGTATAACAATTGTACCCTTCCGTTATGTTTTTCTTATTCACATCATTTTTTGCCTGTTGCATTATGTTTTACCCATATATATGTTTCTATTTATTGTTGTCTATGTGTGTATAGGTTGTAATGTTATCCACAATAAAAAGTCGTTCTTGTTACTACATGTTCATAAATACTGATAAAATAAAGTTGAACAAGTATAGCGGGGTAGTGAATATATATTGTCACTTGTTAAAGATGTCGGCGTCAAATATTGGACATCTTGAGGCATACTAACAAAAACGAGTCCGAGCTGCATTCAATACAAATTGGTTCCCCTGTTAGATATTGTTAATCATTGAACATATTTGGCGAGCGAAGCGAGTAGACAAAAATGCATTATTAGTCCGAGCTGCATTTCAGTGGACCATCTTGATTAGGAGAGGGAGCAAGAATATGGACTGCTCCACTGAGCAGAATTATATCACACCAAAAGCGTTTGTACCTGTTATTGTTTCAATAGTTTCATTAACTTTTACAACAGTGCAACTCGAATAACTCAGTCTGTATGTGAGCAGGATTCCACATAAATTATTCGGTCTTTACAAAGTCTTGACGATTTGATTAGCGAGCGAAAATTTTTTTATGTATTTAATTCTCGTCCTAAGAAAACCTTCTTTGACTACGAAGCGAAGCGAGCCAGAAAAAATCAGAAAGTTTTAAAGTGAAAATATTTGAAACCCCCCGAAAAAGACTACTTTGGCAAAAAAAAGGGGGCGTGTTCGCACCCGACGCACCCCAACCTAGTTACGACCATGAGAAAAGAACATACAAAAAACTGATGCACTCGTATATATAATAACTAAGGTTGGAGTTGGGCCACTGCCTGCTTGAGTGGTTCTAGACCAGACAGTGCTACAATATGCGACAGTGGGGGTAACCTATTCCACAGGAATACCTTAAACTTACTTTCTTCTTCTTCCTAATGATTGAGCAGGGGTCTTCCTAGTAGACCGATTAGCTCTGCGACAATTAGTACATGGCGATGGCGACCAAAGGTTCAAATTGAGTTAAAAATAGTAAAATTGAAATGTTATAATATACTTTATCGTTAGGATCGACTTATGTTGACCCGACCCTGAGGAGAGACTGGAAGGCCTCCGGGGGAGTTGTCGCAGTTACTCTTGTTGGGAGAGAGTTCCAATCCTTCACTGATCTAGCGAAGAATGTTTTGAGGAAGGCCGTGTAGACCTGTGAGGCGTTCCTGGAAGAACCTCCCCATGGGTATGTCGCTATCGCTGGGTTTAAGGTATGTATAAATTGAAATATCCACAAGTCTATGGTGAACATTGAAGAGCATCAGGAGCCTGCTGCTGCGTCTACGACTTTCTATTCGATGATTATAAAAGAATTGTGCAAACTGAGCGTGCTAGGAAAAAATGCACTGTTTATTTGGACAGTATATTGCAAAAACTCGCTCTCAACTAGATAATATTGACTTTAAAATACCTGTGCTAGCAAAGAGAGCTAGCGGTTTAAACTGCACATAGCAGCCTACTACAGACCCAAGGAGTCTGATATATCCAGCCAGGATGAATTAAAACGCCCATTAGAACTAATTAGACTTTAACTACCCAAAATTCTCATGGAATGATAATGAACCCAATATTATAACTGACTGCAAATTTATGAACATGTACCACCAGTTCATAGAAATCCTAGATAACCACAATCTCACACAAATGGTCACCATGCCCACCAGGGGTAATAATATTCTGGACTTATTCCTATGTGACAACCCATCACTAGTCACAAAAGTAGACATTCTTCCTGGAATATCAGACCATGACATGGTCGACGCTGAGGTAAATATCAGACCTCAGTTCAGCAAACACAAACCACGCTCAATGCATATGTACAAGCGAGCCGACTGGGATGCCCTGAAACAGGACCTTGAAAGATTCAAAGATGCATTTATGGAGACATGTCATGACAAGTCGGTGAACTGCCTATGGACAGACTTCAAAAATGCTCTCCATAAAGGTATCGATGACTATGTGCCTCAAAAGGCAGTCAGCAGTAAAACATCACTTCCCTGGATTAATCAAGAAATAAAGAGACATATCCGAAAAAAGAGATATATACGATATATCCAGAAATACAAAAAGTCCAGGCGGCAAAGTGACCGGCAATCCTTTATTGATGCGAGGCACCTTGTCAACCAAAAACTAAAGGAGGCCCATAACAAATACATATAATCCATCCTTGACCTTGCTACTTCTGAGGACCCAGGTACCAAAACAACCTTCACTAGCAAAAAGCTATTCTCTTTGCTGAATAACTCAAAGCAAGATAGCAAAGGTAAGATAAGATATTGTTTATTTTCCAATTTTGGGCCCACATATGGGCATACAATTTTGAAATATACATGGCCTAAAGTTTGAAATATACATTAACAAATAACAAATAACGATTCTTACACTATTAAACAACACTAATAACTACAACTAAGAACATATAGAACAGTAAACAAATAAATGTTAAAATCCAAAGCAACAGGAGGTATATCAATATCATTCTAATTTAAATTCAATTTTACACTCTATCGTATGTGTGTAATACTATTTCTTTTCTGAAAGCAATTAGATATATAGTTTGATAGATATATTATAACTTCTTTATTTTCATTTAAGCCAAATAAATTTATTTTTATTACGGTATCTCTAAAGGTATCTCCTCACTAAGTAGCGATGGCAAATTGTACACTGACAACAATAACATGGCAAATACCCTTAACGCACAGTTCCAGTCGGTATTCACCCCAAAAAGCCCACTTAGTCTACAACAAATATCAAACATGGCAAACCAGCCTACATCAGGAGCTGATGCCCCATCACAATCTCCACCAATGGGATTATGAAACTACTGAAAGACATAAACCCCCATAAAGCAGCAGGTCCTGACCAGTTGAAGCCTCTTGTGCTCCAGCAGCTAAGCAGCACCATCGCTCCTATAATACAAGTGATCTTCCAGAAATCGATTGACGCTGGGAGGGTTCCAAATAATTGGAACACGGCGAATGTGTGCCCCATATACTTAACTAGTACAAGAAAGGAGACAAGCGTAATGCCACCATACATCACACACCCTGCCAGAACATCTATGACCCATCACCCCCTACACTGCCGAGTAGATTATTATAAATATTCCTTCTTCCCGCTTGCAGTCATACAATGGAACAGGTTACCTTAGAAAACGTTCGGTCGGTCGGTCGTGTTCTGTCTTGTTGTCAGTGTACAATTTGCCATCGCTACCTAGTGAGGAGATACAGAAGTGGGAAGAGGATTGGCAAATGTCTTTTAACCCCACTAAATGCGAGGTCATACGGTTTAGCAGGAAGAGATACCCACTGTGTGCATCATACACAATACATGGCCAGACCCTGACAGTAGCCAAGACAGGAAGATATCTAGGAGTCACTCTGTCTGAAAAGCTTTCCCGGAAGACGCATGTCGAAGCAGTCGCCAAGAAAGCAAACAACAGCCTTGCCTTCCTTCGCCGAAACTTAGTGAGTTGTCCTAGTGCCATCAAGGACAAATGCTACAAGTCTCTTGTTCGACCAATACTGGACTACGCTGCCCCGATCTGGAACCCCCATGCTAAAAACTGCATCTAACAGATCGAATCAGTTCAAAGACGGGCAGCCCGCTTCGTGACAGGGGACTATCATACCACCAGTAGCACCACAAATATGATACAGCAGCTGGGCTGGAAAACACTGCAACAGCGCAGACACTGCGCCATAGCCACCATGGCTTACTGGATAGTATATAGGCTGATCGACATCGACCCAGCAGCCTACTACAAAACTTCCATCGCCATCAACACCTCCAGGTTCATGGTACCATTTTGCGGGACAGACTCAAATCGTTGTTCCTTCATCCCAGCCAGTATCCGGCTCTGGAATTCTCTGCCCACTCTGACAGGAACCCCCAGCATCGAGGCCTTCAGGACGAGCATCGCAGCGTACGTGTAAATAACACAGCAACGTTTTTAACCCAGCACTTGTTTTAGCCTCACATCCACCTTGTAAATAGTCACCACTTTGTACGATGATGCTCCAGAGCGGGCCTTGTACAGTACGGGAAGAAGAAGAAGACCCTGAGCATGCTCCATCTTGAAGAGGGATTGAGTCAAGTACGTTACCGATTTAATTGCATTAATGGGTCAGTTAATATAATCCTTTTTCACACACCATTTGCAATTAAGGCGTATGTTTACCTGTATACGCACAAGCTTTGGTGTCCAATTTTATAACAGCAGTATACTATAATTTTGTTTTTCTTTTACGGAGAAAAACGGAAAAGTCCGAATTGACTGGATTTTATCGTTAGCTCTATTTTACGGACCCGGAAGTTGGAACTGTTGAAAGATCGAAAGTGCTGATCCAAACTTCGTTTGTCATTTATTTGCAGAGGTAAACACATTTATGAATTAAATTAAACCCCTGCTCAGATATATTTCTTTTAATATATGTTTGAAGGGTATTCTCCAATGTTTTGCAGCGAAGAATATTGAAAAAAAACATTGTTGCATGCCAATTGGTCAGTGCGACCAGCAAGGCAAATGTCAACACCGTTACGGACAAACACAATTCGAACTGGATTATTATTGCAAATATCAAATAAATTACACAAAACATGATTTGTAGTCAACACACAGCATCATCATCAAATGGATTACCAAAGAACCGATAATTTTGAGGTTTCTATCATTACTAGTTTTGAACAAAGACCTAAATTACCCAGATTGGAATCTCTCTACTAATTTCAAAGACCTAAATTACTTTAGGTCTTTGTTTTGAACATCAATGTGTCAACACATTATTGCATTAAAATCCATCTGTACATTCGCTTTATCCATTAATTAAATTGGCTTTTATTTGCAATGAAACTTAATTTTCTGCATGTATATGAAATTGATATAACCCCTGGTAGAATGTCTTGTCGAAGTTTCACGATTGACGTAGGCGCTTGCTAGTAGACGATAAAAGGACGTTTCGTGTACGGAAATATTGAAAAACGCCGTACCTAACCGTACCGAAGTATCATGACTGAAATTATAGTGAAATACGTAACGGTGTGGACACACAAAATTTCGGACACATTTTAAAAATAAAACACACATAGCTCATTAGCAAATGATTTGTTACAAATGAAAAATACTGGTTTCCGTTACAGTTACGTGTATTGTTGGATATAACTATAAAAAAGTATATGAAAGGGAGTTATTGGCTACTTAAAATCATATCAAAAAGACATGTTGTGGTTTCTGGACACCACACCGTTACGAAAAATAGGGGGGTCAGCACTACAAAATTTTATAGAAATCCATTGATATGGGCAGTTGGTATGAAATAACCACGGCACAACGTCTATCTAAGATTACAAATGATGCAGATACATAGAAAAAACTGATTATGCATATCATTTTCTATTTAATGACATTGGACACAGAATTGCCCCTAATAAAATATTCACCCATATATGGAAGAGCTCCTGCTGGGACCCTACCATAACCAGATAACAGTTAAACTAAACACAGATATATTATATATTATAACCACAGATATATATTAGATCTAATATATATCTGCATGTGAACTAAATGATCTTTTATTGATAACTGGATAATGATGTCTATCTCATCACTGAAATCTCGGATCTTATCTACTGTGTAGACAAAAGGTAAAGGTAGGTATATATTGAAGAGCTCCTGCTGAAATGGAATAATCATCGTTTAAGAAACTTGGACTAAGATTCGTGTAGATTTTAATTTTATACTTTTTTGGGACTAATTACTACTTTCGTTTTCAAAAGTATTGAGCTAATTGTACTTGCCTCCTTGATCAGATACAGTAATGGCATACTAGTATCATACTAGTATGCCATTGCCATATTTTGCGAAGTGTTATCGTTTTAATGAGCTAGCAGCAGATCAATACAGACGGATACACGCGTAAATCAAACCTTTAACTGGAAAATGGATGGTAATAGTACAGTACTTAAAGAAAGTCAAACGGACCCAGGTCAAAACGCCACCAGAACGTCATGACTACTGTGACGTTACAGGAAATATTCCAATACCCCGTTCCTGACTAGCACTAAGTTTTTTTTTATATTAGTACTTGTCAGTAACGCTGAATGGGTCAAGGTCTCCCCCCACCCCCCGATACTTCACCGTACCCCGATATACTCAACCGTATCCGCCAAAAATCAATGTTGTAAAATAACAAAATAATAGAATGACGTAAACCGGTAACAATGGCGGCATTGGAAAAATATTTTTTATAAAAATCACAGAAGTAACAAAAAAATGTTTTATTCGTAAGTACGTATCCAGCGGAGAAAAGGACGATCGAAGAATAAGTGAATATTCAGGCCGGTGGAAACAAATTGAACACTATTTGCATACACATAATCTGTTGAAAGATATAATTATAAATAAAGTGCGCCAAAAATGTCAGTGTTTTGATTACAGACTTTGTTCCAAGCATAGTCACGTGACCATCATATGATCGATTTTTACGACAATGAAATCTTTTTTTAGAAATTTGACGGTTAAACAAAATAAATATTATGGGTCGAAGTATACCGAAATGAAATCTTCCCACCTCTCTTTCATGTATAAATGTTGTGTTCTGCGATTAAAATCATATCAATTATAACAAGAAGCAGTCACTGACAGCCATATCCCCCGCCGAAGGAAAAATAGAGGTAAACGACAAATATTATAACGAAAGCTTCATAAAGATGACCGCTACAGTTGAATTGTTGTTGATGATGCAAGATTATTTGACAAAATGCAATGAGAAATATGTAAATAATTAACAAAGGGCATTGACTTTGTCAAAAATGGTCAAATAAAAAAATCCGGACAATATGCGATGGGGGACATGATATATCAGTTATTCTGTGAAAGTTTCGTCGAATTCCCTTAAGAAATATAGGAGGAGTTGCACACAGAAGACTTTATATGTAAAAAACAACCAAGGGCAATAACTCTGTCAAAAATGGTCGAATAAAAAAATCCTGACAATGTGCTCTGGGGGACATCATAGCAGTTATTCTGTGAAAGTTTCGTCGAATTCCCTTTAGAAATGTAGGAGGAGTTGAACACAGAAGTCCGGACGGACGGAATGACGCCTACCATTACCATATCCCCTTCGCCTTTGGCGGGGGATAAAAATTTCAACAGTAAAAATGGGGTACCTGTAAGCATATTGGGGTACGGTGAAGTATACTACTAAGTACCCGGGGTACTGTGAAGTATACTTCAAAGTACCCGGGGTACGGTGAAGTAGTACTCGGGGGGAACCTTGACCCATTCAGCGTCAGTAACGGGGTATTGGATAGTGTTTTTTTACCATACACCAAGAATATCAGGGTCCTCTGTAGTTGAAGGGGCTTTGACAATGATGCTTGCATTACATTGGCGATCAATGTCAGTATCAATAAAAGATCATTTAGCTATGGTATCCAGAACTAGTCCTGTGGTGTAATAAAGAGATATATCGAGGGCTCGGTGCAAAACTATGGTAACTACATTGATTTATAGAAGCACATACCATAGTTTTGCACTGAGCCCTCGATATGCAACATGAACAATCGATATATTGAGATCACTGTAAGACGGTTATCAGGACATCCCTTACATCATTTACATGTCAGTATCACAGGCTCACGGTGACATTGATTTGCCTGTTGTCTGTATTAATGATAATGGACCGACAGGCCTGGGGCAACCAACCCCAACTCTAGAACCGCTCTAATGGTCAGCGAGATTGTGGTATCTTCTTCCCTGCGACGACCTTATACTGTATATAATTATGAGATTTATTTATTTTCAGTTTACCTCAAAGATGAGTGACGATATATACCATGGTGACAGGATGCTGGTCAGCATATTTTCACAACCATGGCCACAAGGTCAAGAGGACAAACCTTGTGAAAAGTATTTACAAAAATACGAAGAAGGTGAGGCCGAGGCTGACTATCTGCTCCTGAAGGAAACTTTCGATGGTTTTAAGGATAAAAAGATAAAAGTAAGCAAGCCTTTGAATCGTAAGACAGAGTTCCAGATTCGGGACTATATATCTAAGATTAAGGCTGCAGACTTTGACAAGTTCATATTTATATTTCTAACATACAAGGGAGAGGAAGAGGGACTTATCCATACGCATGATACTCAGCAATATCAATTAGAAAAAGCATTTGATATAATGACAAACAACAGGGATATGAGAGGAAAGCCGAAACTAATTCTTGTTCAAGCCGATGACCTAACAATCGAAAAGATAGAATTAGCCGCCAAAGGTCCAACACGAGTGTGGAAGAAGATTCCATCGGATGTCGACCGACTCGTTATATCATCAACAATCCCTCAGCCTAAGAATGCTCATTCCCTGATGATTCGTTACTTTTGTGATGTAATTACAGAGAATCGTAAATTATTGAAACAAGACCAGCAAGATATGCACACCTTGGCCATAGATATTAATGACAGGATTAAAGAGAAGATTGGTGAACTTGAGAAGAAAGATCTGCTTGATGTACCACTCGTATTTTCCAGCCTAACTAAAGATTTGATGATATAAGAGAGAGAGAGAGTAAATTGTGTGTAGTTGTTAGACAAGCATTTATACTTGTAACTGACATGTGTGTTCATTAGGCACGTTCAGTTGGGACACATTGGATATTCATTCAATTAGTAATTCAATGAGCTAGATGCAAACTGTGTGGTTTCCAACTGCTATTAAAAAAAGTTATATTGAAAGTTTGTGAACAATTTTGTCATATAAGTTATCTTGGGTTAATTTTGTGCATTGATCAGTTATAGATAAATTCCAATGACAGTTTAGAAAATAGGTTTAAGGGTATCATTTTTGTGTCGCCTCACCTGGCAATATATGTATCGGTGTTACGTTCGTCAGTTGTTTTTGTGTTGGCCCACTTTGCTTGTTTGCAGCATAACTTTATCTTTTTAACTTCAAATGACTTCAAATTTGGTATGCATGTTTATTGCAGTGACTCGAGTCTTAGAATGCAGTGTGCAAGAATCGTAAATCTACCTCAATTACTTCCCTTTGATTTATTTTATTATAGCATTTCTTGTCCGCAGCATCACTTTGTCATTTCAACTTCAATTGACTTCAAAATTGGTATGCGTTGATAAACTATGCATGTTTATTTCATTGACCCAGAGTGCGGTGTGCAAGAACTGTAATTCATTATCAGTTCAAATGACGAGAACTGTAATTCATTATGAGTTCGTATTTGTTATGCATGATTTGAAGTGCGCTGTACAAGAACCGTAACTCTACCCTAGGTCACAGGCGACATATCCAACTCACGGAGCTTGTATTCATATAATGTTTTTCTTAAAATTTAACATTCATCCATATTTGACGAGTTTTGTTGACAGGTTTGACATATTAAAGGATATCTAAGTGGGCTCAACTTATAACCTCCAGAACTTTTCTGAACTTCATATTACTATACATATATATCAATGTAAATGTATATTAATGTTTAAATAAATGTATCACTAAACTGCACTGGCTTCTGTCTTGTATTAATAATGCTGCTGAAGGTTATGCCCCAGTGTCTTAATTCAGTGTATCATTGTCCGATACATGTATCTTCAACTGCCGAGTAGAATATGTGCCTTCTACACATTACAGTGTTGACAATATTTTGCTGGCTTAGAATGAGAAGGTCAAAGTACAAAATCAATATTTTAAGAAAACACTGTCTGAAAATACTACTCTTTACTTATGGTAAAACAAGCTTTTACAACTACACTTTGGTCAGCATGACTAGTTCTGATTTTCATGAAAACAGACTCATAAGAAGCGTCTCATGATGCAGATTTCAAATATGTATTAGTGACTTTAGTCCTATAAGGTCATAAGTAGTAGTTACGATCCTCTCGATTTAGCTCACCTGTGCATATAGTGTTCTAAATGAGCTTTTAGGTTGGTTGGATATGCCCATAACACACTATCCAGTCTTTACCTCTCGGAGTATATCATATTTTCTGTACAGGTATGCTTCCAAGTATTCTCCACACTTCTGTCAACCCAGTATTGTAACAAACAATTATTGGATGCATACTATACACATTTTTCAACTTTTCCTCGTCACAATGCGCTTCACAATTATGTATACATGTACATTCACAATTTAAACAGGCTTCTAGAACTTATATTTAGTCAATATGATGAACAGCACACTCATTGTCCATGAAACTGCTTATACAAATGTGTTTTCAATTTAGCTCTGAACCTGCTTTCACACTGAATATCTTTTGGAGTATTTTGTAGATCTTTCCACCATTTGTGACCAGTGATGACAATAGATATGTTTGTTAATTTTGTTTGCCGTCTAGGAATGTGAAAGTTATTGTCACTTTGTGATCGTAGTCGGTTCCTTTGCCGAAAAGGAGCAAACATTGTCTTTAGATACAAGGAGCTGTACCGATGATGGAACTTGCAACTGATGTAACACTTGGAAGGAACTCAAACGTCATGTACCCGCAGTTCCGCCCGAGTGTTACGTTAGTTTTCAGTTTGGTTAGACTGATATAACAAGAGGGCCATGATGGCCCAATATCGCTCACCTGATTATACACGAAACCCTGCACAGTTTTCACCCAAGGGAATAATTTGAACATCTTGGTAGAAACCCACAATATGATGCTACATACCAATTATCAAAACTCTAGGCAGTGTAGTTTTAGGCAAGAAGATTTTAATATGTTTTCCCTACATAAGTCTATGTAAAACGGTGACCCCCGGGGTGTGGCCAATTTTGACCCAAGGGGCATTATTTGAGCAATCTTGATAGGGGACCACTAGATGATGTTTCATACCAAATATCAAAGCTCTAGGCATTGTAGTTTTTGACAAGAATATTTTTATATGTTTTCCCTATATAAGTCTTTGTAAAACGGTGACCCCGGGGCGGGACAAATTTTGACCCCAGGGGCATAATTTGAACAAACTTAATAGGGGACCACTAGATGATGCTTCATACCAAATATCAAAGCTCTAGGTGTTGTAGTTTTTGACAAGAATATTTTTATATGTTTTCCCTATATAAGTCTATGTAAAACAGTGACCCCTGGGGCTGGACCAATTTTGACCCCATGGGCATTATTTGCACAATCTTGGTAGGGGGCCACTTGATGATGCTACATATCAGATATCAAAGCTCTAAGCATTGTTGTTATAGACAAGAAGTTTTTTCATGTTTCCCTATATAAGTCTATGTAAAATGGTGACCCCCAGGGTGGGGCAAATTTTGACCCCAGGGGAATTATTTGAACAATCTTTGTAGAGGACCTCTAGCTGATTCTACATACCAAATATGAAAGCCCTGGGACAAGCTGTTTCGGAGAAGAAGATTTTTTTAGGCTTTCCCTATATAACTCTATGTAAAATTAAGGGCCCCCGGGGGCAATTTTGACCCCAGGGACATAATTTGAACAATCTTTGTAGAGGACCTCAAGGTGATGCTACATACCAAATATGATAGGCCTTACAGTTTCATAGAAGAAGATTTTTGAAGTTTCCTTTTTGAAAATCTATTTTTAGCCTGTGTGACCTAGTTATGCGACAGACCGGAAATTTTTTTACAACTTTGGTAGAGGTCCACCCGAGAAACATTCCTGTAAAGTTTTATCAAATATGGCCAAGCGGTTGAGGAGGAGAAGTTGTTTGAAGAAATTGTTGACGGACCGATGACGGACATCTCGGTATGACAAAACCTCACTTTGTGGTCAGGTGAGCTAAAAACAGAGCAATTATCTGATGGAACTGAGAAGCAGTGTATCACAATACATACTGTGGTACCATATATATATCAAATGAACCATTTCAACTAGGCTGCTTCGTGGAGTGCGTTATTGTCTGGTAGGAGTATGATTATCTTTGAGGGGAAACATAATTAGACCTAATTTTCCAGTAGGAGTTAGCACTATTATCTTGAAGAGGAAAACTAAAATACAACACAATCCACTATCAGTCTAGTCAAAAGGGTATAATGTAAAAAAAAAAATTGTTGCATGATGACCAAATATTAGATAGTCAAGACTTAATGTTTGTTTAAAAGTTTAATGACAAGACAATGACTATGTTACAAAATGATTCATGAATGAATTCAGAAATACAGTGTAACACAAGAAAAGTGTTAATTTCACAAAACCTAGATTTCTTACCAAGAACAATAACAAAACACGCATCAATTGCTGAGACTGGGTCCCAGCATGGACAAGCACTATGTGCACAATTTCACACATGGATAAACAATCTAGTAGTGTTTATACTCCACAGTTCACTTGTTTGAATTTGACTTAAACAGTCTTAAGTTTGTAGTATATTTCATTTCTACATGGTTTTCATTTGAAAATAATCATTTCATAATTAGTATAGCTTGGCGTATTTGATACAAACCTGACCTTCATGTATGAATATATTACAAGGTTCTAGCTTGGAATATATCAATTTTTGCAAGCAAATCATGCAATATCTGTATTTCAAATTTTGTTTGTATTACATCTTGAGCGTCTTAGTGATACTCACCGACTATGAAAACATACAACCAAGGTTGTAAATACAGGCAATATATCGACTATTAAATTATGCTAATCAAAAGGTCAGGTTCGTGTCAAATTTGCCAAGCTATACTACAGACAACAAAAACTCAGTAACAACATGAAACAGTTCTCAATACAATATTATCAAATTGATCAGATAGACTGTAGAATACCATTAGGCATTTTATTAATTGGATGACAATGATGGTCAGTTGGCCGAAGTCACATAACCAGCTTTCCTAGAATAAAGAATCAACTTGTATATACCAAACCAACAATGCCCGGGCATCTAAACTCAATCTGTCAATATTTGGCTCTGTTCAACAGATTTTCACAATTATTGATACAAAATCTAGATAAGTGATGACTTCAAATACTTATCTGGCATATCTAGGCCTATAATACACACAAATTTCAAATAGTTATTTTGATCATTCAGATCTTCGCTCAAGCTGATCATCACAAAAAATTGTTTGGTAACTCCAATGTCACAAAACATAATATACCTATTAATGCTCTCTAACGAGTGTTTAAAACTTACTACTACCCACAAAGCATCCCATTTAGACAACAATTTGATGGGATCTTTTCATAGACAGCAAGTATTTTGCCAAACAAGCAATGCCTAATTTAAAATCCCTATTTTGGTCCATACAACAGTTACTGTACTGAACTACAACTGCACTAAGATTTAGGTTTACTGGCGTGAATATCTGGTGTACTTAATCCATATTTCTGTTTCATTTTATCCAATTCTTCTTTCTTTTTGTCGGAATCTATTTTCTTGAAAGCCTGCAAAATTGGAATAGAAATTATTATTAAGTATGGCTCTTATGTTTCGTTCAGTAAGGACCAGTTAATACATAGTAACAAACTTATAATAATGAGCCCCCTGGCAGTTGGGGGTGATGCCTCTGAGGAGGCCTTTTTCTAGGCTGGGAACAGAACGACAAGTCAAAATGTTGAGTCTCCTGACTCCAGAAAGGCGGGGTGGTTTTGGGTCTGTATGTTATTGTATAATCTCAATGTAAATAATGCATGGACGCAAGATCATAATAGTTAAACTACATTTCAATGATCAATCACAACAAATAAATAATCTTCATTCATCAAAAGCAATAACTGATTGAAAACGGATTGTCTGACAGTATAATAGGCCATTGGTATGCTCAACAAGGTAGGTGTATTGTAAGTTGTTTATTACTATTTAAATACAAAGACAAATACTTGTCATTTGTATAGCGCAAAAATTATGAAATCATATTCTATTGCGCTTTACACTAATATACATTCACTTAAAACATTCAATTTAAAACCTGGATTCTAGAAACTAGATTTAGTCATATGATAAAGAGCACACTCATTGCCGATGAAACTTCCTATACAAATAAGTTTTCAAATGTGCTCTGAACCTGGTTTCACTATTGATGTCTTTGAGATAGTTTGGTAGATCGTTCCACCATTTTGGACCAGTGACGGCTATAGATCTGTCTGCTAATTTTGTTCGCCGTCTAGGGATGTGAAAGTTAGTGTCATTTTGTGATCGTAGTCTGTACCCTTGCCGAATAGGATCAAACAATGTCTTTAGATACGATGGAGCTGTACCCATGATGACACGGAATAAGATTACCAGAACTTTGAACATTACCCTGGCCTTAACTGGAAGCCAGTGTAATTCTGTCAGTAGATCTGAGAGATATCAAAACAATACACTGCTATATATGAACCAACAAAATCTGAGTAGCTTAATCATTAATGTAACCATTTCATTGTACATGTACTAATTCAAGGACCACAATGGAAATAAGAGTTTTCTCTTTTTTGTGTAATCCTTGGTGTTGGTGTGCATGACATGGTTATTAATAATCATGCTATAATTTATTTTTAATTATATCCATGTTTGTTTTATTATAACCATGTATATGTACAACCTTTACCGAAATAAATCTATCTATCTAACCCCTTGTAATAAAGTTATAAATATGAGTTAATGAATAATTTCTTTTAAATTTCTTTTTTATATTTATACTGTTAAATTATATAATTTTGATGGAATGAAATTTCATGGTTTTGGTAAAAAAGACCATTTCGGTAGGATGTTCATTAATGGTTTTTGCATTGCATTTAATAAATACAAGTGTCAACATTATTGTTTGATGGAATTTGATTTCGTGGTTGAATGTGAACCATGAAATCCACAAAATTTAATCCCCCACAAAATTAATGATGTTACAGTTTGACTTACCTTATTAGACTGGTAGTATAAAACTACAAGGTATCGATTACAAACATTAAAACCAGATAAATGATCACAGGCATTCTTTGCATCAAAAATATCTTCGTAGACAACAAAGGCAGTACCTTTGGTATCTGGTGTGTTTCCACTGAAAAAGGAAGAATACCAATGTTGTAAATAAGGTGGTACAGTGGTCGAGCGGATAGCCTGCTTGATTGCTGATCGAGAGGTCCCGGGTTCGATCCTCGGCCGGGGCACTTGATCATTTCTGAAACGCTTTTCTGTGTTTCCCACCTAACTAGAGATGAACTGGTTAGCAACCCAGAGGTAGTCTCGCGTGTATCGGTGCTATACACCGGGCACGTTTAAGAACCAAGGTGTCTCTTCGCAAAGAGCTAGGGCATCGCGGCCGGATACCTTGTATCACACCACTGTCTCTTCCACCTGCTGTCTCTTCAGCAAAAACACAGGACCCCATTGGAAATAAGTGCTTGCACTTTCCTGGGTTATCCTTGACCGAGAGGTTTAAATAATTACAAGGCTATGCTGATCAACATGTTGCCAGTACTGGTGCAAACAACATGAATTCATTATAGCAGTAGTAACATGATTGATCATTCTGGTCAATCTGGTGTCCGTTGCCTAAGCAAAGCACTACAGAGGGCTGGCTTTCATTCAGTTACCTCCTGTTCAATTAATTACAGAAGGCTGTAATAATCTCCCGTGGAAAGTGTTTTGTTGTGCTTGCTTCTAGGCAATGGACACCTGATGAAATACTGGCAACAGCACTGCAAAATAATATGACCATGGTTTACCTCGAGCCCTTGATGCATTTATTATAAACCAGTCCAATAGATAAAGCAATGCTCTTTGACCAACCACATGTCTTCAAATATTTAAGGTTGTGTAACTTGTGTTTAAACATTGTAATTGATCAATTGAAACAAATTAATAGTTAATAACTATATATCCAATATAAAGATACAGAAACAATTAACAAAGCAATAAAGGATTCATGATCATTGATGATAATGTAAATGAAGAAATTAAATAACTTACACTCGAATCTGACGAATAGCTCCATACTTTCCAAAGATATCATACATTTCCTCTGCTGTAATTTTGTACGGCAGATTTCTGATGTACAATATACGATTGACTTCTGGCGGAAGCCGCACCTGCAAAAACACAACAGATCAGATTAAAGATAAATGCTTTAATGAACCAAAGGCACCCATGAAGTTCATTATTATTAATTTATTCAGGTTTTAAAACTGTTTCTAATCAATCTACGCAGTTTTATATAGCAACAGATTCACAGACACCAAACCAGTTTTTCTTGACTGAATTGAACCCTGTTCCAACTTACCCTTCTACAAAGAACGAGCAACTTCTTCAGAATCAAATCATGCGTTGAAGGAACCAGCAACTTCTTCACATCATGCAGAGAAAAATGTCAAACTTTCATACAAGGTATGATGTGCTGCTGCTACCAGGAATAAAACCTTGGATCACCAGATTATTAAGTTTGAAGCATTACCTCTGAATTAAGTGAATTTATTTAAAAAGAATTTAGAATTATTGCCTTGGTTGTAACTTGCTGTTGCATCAAATGTAAATATTCAAGATTCATGGTTGGGAACTAGTATTTAATACACTTCAACATTTCAATCATCAATAAATGTAAGCTGATGAATGTCTAAGGTACTGGTGTAAGACTCAAATCCACTATCACAGGATTCACAGCCCTGGTATAGCTAGTACATGCTAGTCAGTCTTCACAGTCAACTCTGACAATATAAAATTTACAATCCTCCCTTCATTTCTTATGTATAGGAACTTCAACATGGTTACTCGTCAAAATCCACAAGATGACATCTAATAGCGAGGGTGAATACAGTTTTTATTATAATGCACATGCGCATAGCTTGTAAAAATTCATAAAACTGTTTCTTGTTTTAAAACATATCTTTAACATGTATTTACACATTACAGTTCCAATGTTTCACGCTAGAAATTTGAGCAGTAGAATGTTGAGCACTGGTACCCAAATGGAGAGAAAATTTAACAGCCTTATAATTGGGTATGGGTATCCAAAAAGTAACTTAGAAGGAATGTGTGTACTTGAGCCGATGAGGAGGGACTCAAACTTTCTGACTGGTAGTTCTGGGTGCAATAACTAAATGGTCTTTTGTTTACACTTGCGTCGATGAATTTGAATGATAATTTATTTATTTCAATTACACCAAAGAGCTCAGTATCACTAATATGCCCATCGGAAATCTGAATCGGAAGTTTCCGATTCAGATTTAATTCATATTTTTTAAAACCTTTTTATATTTTATATCTCGTTTATTATAAAGATATGTTCGTTCGACACAATAAAGCATTTAAATGACACATTCAAGTTTTAGACCACTATATATTGTATTTGTATTTCGAATAAGCATACCAAAATTTCCGATTCAGATTTCCGATGCGCATGTTAGTGAGCTTGAACTATGTGACTGGCTAGTGCTAATGATAGACCCTGCGATTGCTTCACGGTATGCTACACTATGTTTCACAATCTAGGGTGCTAAAAAGACCCTCTTAGATGTGCTTAGCTTTTTGCGACACGATTCTTTGTCGCTGTTTGGTGACCGATTTAGAGCATTTAAATTCAATATACAGTTAAAGCACACCACACATGCCTTCATAAATACCTTTCCTATCGTTCAATACCAATATTTGCAAGAACACTAACCTCACTGTTGCACAAATTAATCCAGTTTCACTTCCACTGCCAAATTACTGAAATTTCCAGAATGTTGACAAACAACAATATGGCGCATTTTTATTAGATGAAAAAAGTGGCTAAAACCCGGTATCCGGAACATAAAATCCGGAACGATAATCAAGAACGACTACTCTGTGCAGATTAATTATTTCGTCTAAGACACGTGCGTCTACACTAGATAACCAAAATGGGGTCAACTGAAATTGATTCACGGCAGCTGTCAGAAAAACGTTTTATCTAATATTGGTTGTGTAAAGGTATATTTAATGATGTTTTTGTAGTTTATGAATGAAATAAGCGTTACTATGACCATGTTAGCTGTTAAATACAGAATAGGTGGTTTAGTTTGCAAATTACACTTTGCTATGGAGAGCTATTAATAGAGCTATAAAACTCAGTATAGGAGCATATTCATACCGCGAGTATCTGAGTTTTACTAGTAGAACTAGTGACTGGCCACCTGATGAGTCAGTCTCAGCCATAATGGCAGTTTATGGGCTATTAACTGAAACAGCAATAGGTTTATGCAGAATACATAATTACTGCTGGAGTTTTGTTCTTTATTAAAACCCTCAAAAATAGAGAAGAAATGCAACTTCACAATGAATCCACAATGTGAAACAATGCCTCTATCATTCAATGAGCGTCTGATGACCATGATCAACTTTCACTAAATAAACAACAAACACGACATAAACAAGCGACAACATGACGGCCGTGTAGGTTAGCAATGAAGAAATGAGTTTTCCCTACACAGTCGCATTCAATATTAATCTGAAATAATCATAATTTATGCTTAAAATGGACTTACGTTTCCTTTTCTTCCCATCGCCATGTTGACTGATTTTTTGTTGGATAGACTGTGCTACGGAATTTACGACAGAGTTATCGTTCTTTGCTCATACGTCGGATACCCGTCTGTAATTCTATTCTAGACTGCAAAACATAATTATATTTAATGCAAATTTTCTTTGCTTATTTATTCAATATTTTGCTCATTTATATATTTAAATATTACAAAAATATCATTTTTACCGAAAATAATTTGAATCTGAAAACACAGAAAATATCAGTTTATTTGGAGACTAATTTGTGACGTCATCGCCAGGTTGTTGACTGAATTGGATGGTGTTACTTTCTGTTAGTATTTCACATCGTTTTTCAACATGTCAGCCCCTATGAAGTCAGAAGAAAATGCTACAGCACCGCCAGAAGCCGGTAATTGTAATCAGATATTGTGTTTGTTTGTTATTTTTCTCATTCAGACAGTGTGTATCGGACGGAGTGTCACAAAACATCAAACGACTCTCTGAGTCTGATGACAGCATTGGCAGATTTTGTAGCATTGGATTATGAGTCATAACCCATAAGGGATTACAATGAGTGATAGAAAGCATAATACATAAGGATGATATTTAATAAATAAGGATGACAACCCGTTCTTTTATGTCGAGAGTCAATGTGACTGGTCATTGTCTGTCTAGCATATTCAATTGACTTTAAATTAAAGTTATTGAGGGTTTAGTAAGACCTTGTCCAAATTGAAGGTTTAAGTAAGACCTTGTCCAAATTATGTAGTGTGTGTAATTGTGGTATATTGTCCTTTAGTTGGCAACATTCAGTATGGCATATTAAATGGGTAAGCCATTGATAGGTGGTGCAGTGGTAAGTCCATTGGCAAGGTAGTATGGCATGGTGTTTGTCATTATATTCAATGTGTCTTAACAAATCAGTCCTCATACAGTGTGGTGTGTGGGGTTTATCCTTGTACAATGGGGAGTGTGGGGTTTATCCTTGTACAGTATGGTGTGTGGGGTTTATCCTTGTCCAGTATGGTATGTGGGGTTTATCCTTGTACAGTATGGTCACTACGGTGTGTGGGGTTTATCCTTGTACAGTATGGTGTGTGGGGTTCATCCTTGTACAGTGTGGTGTGTGGGGTTTATCCTTGTACAGTATGGTGTGTGGGGTTTATCCTTGTACAGTGTGGTGCGTGGGGTTTATCCTTGTACAGTGTGGTGTGTGGGGTTTATCCTTGTACAGTATGATGTGTGGGGTCCATCCTTGTACAGTGTGGTATGTGGGGTCAATCCTTGTACAATTTGGTGTGTGGGGTTTATCCTTGTACAGTATGGTGTGTGGGGTCAATCCTTGTACAATGTGGTGTGTGGGGTTTATCCTTGTACAGTGTGGTGTGTGGGGTTTATCCTTGTCCAATGTGGTGTGTGGGGTCAATCCTTGTCCAATGTGGTGTGTGGGGTTTATCCTGGTACAATGTGGTGTGTGGGGTCAATCCTTGTACAATGTGGTGTGTGGGGTCAATCCTTGTACAATGTGGCGTGTGGGGTTTATCCTTGTACTGTATGGTGTGTGGGGTTTATCCTTGTACAGTATGGTGTGCGGGGTTTATCCTTTTACAATGTGGTGTGTGGGGTTTATCCTTGTACTGTATGGTGTGTGGGGTTTATCCTTGTACAGTATGGTGTCTGGGGTTTATCTTTGTACAATGTGGTGTGTGGGGTTTATCCTTGTACAGTGTGGTGTGTGGGGTTAATCCTTGTACAGTATGGTGTGTGGGGTTTATCCTTGTACAGTATGGTGTGAGGGATTTATCCTTGTACAATGTGGTGTGTGGGGTTTATCCTTGTACTGTATGGTGTGTGGGGTCCATCCTTGTACAGTATGGTGTGTGGGGTTTATCCTTGTACAGTGTGGTGTGTTAGGTCTATCCTTGTACAGTATGGTGTGTGGGTTTATCCTTGTACAATGTGGTGTGTGGGGTTTATCCTTGTCCAATGTGGTGTGTGGGGTTTATCCTTGTACAATGTGGTGTGTGGGGTCAATCCTTGTAGAATGTGGTGTGTGGGGTTTATCCTTGTACAGTGAGGTGTGTGGGGTCTATCCTTGTACAGTGTGGTGTGTGGGGTTTATCCTTGTACAGTGAGGTGTGTGGGGTTTATCCTTGTACAGTATGGTGTGTGGGGTTTATCCTTGTACAATGTGGTGTGTGGGGTTTATCCTTGTACAATGTGGTGTGTGGGGTTTATCCTTGTACAGTGAGGTGTGTGGGGTCTATCCTTGTACAATGTGGTGTGTGGGGTTTATCCTTGTACAGTGTGGTGTGTGGGGTTTATCCTTGTACAGTACGGTGTGTGGGGTTCATCCTTGTACAGTGAGGTGTGTGGGGTTTATCCTTGTACAGTGAGGTGTGTGGGGTCTATCCTTGTACAATGTGGTGTGTGGGGTTTATCCTTGTCCAATGTGGTGTGTGGGGTTTATCCTTGTACAGTATGGTGTGTGGGGTTTATCCTTGTACAATGTGGTGTGTGGGGTTCATCCTTGTACAGTGTGGTGTGTGGGGTTTATCCTTGTACAGTACTATGTGTGAGGTCCATCCTTCTACAGTGTGGTGTGTGGGGTCAATCCTTGTACAGTGTTGGGTTTATCCTTGTACAATGTGGTGCGTGGGGTCTATCCTTGTACAGTGTGGTGTGTGGGGTTTATCCTTGTTTAGTATGGTGTGTGGGGTTTATCCTTGTACAGTGTGGTGTGTGGGGTCTATCCTTGTACAGTGTGGTGTGTGGGGTTTATCCTTGTTAAGTATGGTGTGTGGGGTTTTAATCCTTGTCCAGTATGGTGTGTTGGGTTTATCCTTGTCCAGTATGGTGTGTGGGGTTTATCCTTGTACAGTATGGTGTGTGGGTTTTATCCTTGTCCAGTATGGTCACTATGGTGTGTGGGGTTTATCCTTGTCCAGTATGGGTGGGGTTTATCCTTGTACAGTGTGGTGTGTGGGGTTTATCCTTGTTCAGTATGGTGTGTGGGGTTTATCCTTGTACAGTGTGGTCACTATGGTGTGTGGGGTTCATCCTTGTACAGTATGGTGTGTGGGGTTCATCCTTGTACAGTATGGTGTGTGGGGTTTATCCTTGTACAGTATGGTGTGTGGGGTTTATCCTTGTACAGTGTGGTCACTATGGTGTGTGGGGTTCATCCTTGTACAGTATGGTGTGTGGGGTTTATCCTTGTACAGTGTGGTGTGTGGGGTTTATCCTTGTACAGTATGGTGTGTGGGGTTTATCCTTGTACAGTATGATGGGTGGGGTCCATCCTTGTACAATGTGGTGTGTGGGGTTTATCCTTGTACATTGTGGTGTTTGGGGTTCATCCTTGTACAATGTGGTGTGTGGGGTCAATCCTTGTACAATGTGGTGTTTTGGGTTCATCCTTGTACAATGTGGTATTTGGGGTTCATCCTTGTACAGTATGGTGTGTGGGGCTTATCCTTGTACAGTATGATGTGTGGGGTCAATCCTTGTACAATGTGGTGAGTGGGGTCAATCCTTGTACAATATGGTGTGTGGGGTCAATCCTTGTACAGTGTGGGGTTTATCCTTGTACAGTATGGTGTGTGGGGTCTATCCTTGTACTGTATGGTGTGTAGGGTTCATCCTTGTACAGTGTGGGGTTCATCCTTGCACAGTGTGGTGTGTGGGGTCTATCCTTGTACAGTGTGGGGTTAATCCTTGTACAGTGTGGTGTGAGGGGTTCATCCTTGTACAGTGTGGGGTTCATCCTTGTACAGTATGGTGTTTGGGGTCAATCCTTGTACAGTGTGGGGTTCATCCTTGTACAGTGTGGGGTTTATCCTTGTACAGTATGGTGTGTGGGGTTTATCCTTGTACAGTGTGGGGTTTATCCTTGTTCCATGTGGGGTCTATCCTTGTACAGTGTGGGGTTCATCCTTGTACTGTATGGTGTGTGGGGTTCATCCTTGTACAGTGTGGGGTTCATCCTTGTACAGTGTGGGGTCTATCCTTGTACAGTGTGGGGTATATCCTTGTACAGTGTGGGGTTCATCCTTGTACAGTATGGTGTGTGGGGTCAATCCTTGTACAGTGTGTGGTCTATCCTTGTACAGTGTGGGGTTTATCCTTGTACAGTGTGGGGTTCATCCTTGTACAGTATGGTGTGTGGGGTTCATCCTTGTACAGTGTGGGGTTCATCCTTGTTCAGTGTGGGGTTCATCCTTGTACAGTGTGGGGTTCATCCTTGTACAGTGTGGGGTTCATCCTTGTACAGTGTGGGGTTTATCCTTGTACAGTGTGGGGTTTATCCTTGTACAGTGTGGGGTTCATCCTTGTACAGTATGGTGTGTGGGGTCAATCCTTGTACAGTGTGGGGTTCATCCTTGTACGGTGTGGTGTGTGGGGTCTATCTTTGTACAGTGTGGGTGTCATGCTTGTACAGTGTGGGGTTCATCCTTGTACAGTGTGGGGTTCATCCTTGTACAGTATGGTGTGTGGGGTCCATCGTTGTACAGTGTGGGGTTCATCATTGTACAGTATGGTGTGTGGGGTCCATCGTTGTACAGTGTGGGGTTCATCCTTGTACAGTATGGCGTGTGGGGTCCATCGTTGTACAGTGTGGGGTTCATCATTGTACAGTATGGTGTGTGGGGTCAATCCTTGTACAGTGTGGGGTTCATCCTTGTACAGTGTGGGGTCTATCCTTGTACAGTGTGGGGTCTATCTTTGTGCAGTGTGGTGGGTGGGGTCTCTCCTTGTACAGTGTGGGGTTCATCCTTGTACAGTGTGGTGTGTGGGGTCTCTCCTTGTACAGTGTAGGGTTCATCCTTGTACAGTGTGGTGTGTGGGGTCTCTCCTTGTACAGTGTAGGGTTCATCCTTGTACAGTGTAGGGTTCATCCTTGTACAGTGTAGGGTTCATCCTTGTACAGTGTGGGGTTCATCCTTGTACAGTGTGGGGTTCATCCTTGTACAGTGTAGGGTTCATCCTTGTACAGTGTGGGGTTCATCCTTGTACAGTATGGTGTGTGGGGTCAATCCTTGTACATTGTGGTGTGTTGGGTCAATCCTTGTACAGTGTGGTGTGTGGGGTTTATCCTTGTACAGTGTGGTGTGTGGGGTCAATCCTTGTACAGTGTAGGGTTCATCCTTGTACAGTGTGGGGTTCATCCTTGTACAGTATGGTGTGTGGGGTCAATCCTTGTACAGTGTGGGGTTCATCCTTGTACAGTATGGTGTGTGGGGTCAATCCTTGTACAGTATGGTATGTGGGGTCAATCCTTGTACAGTGTGGGGTTCATCCTTGAACAGTATGGTGTGTGGGGTCAATCCTTGTACAGTGTGGGGTTCATCCTTGTACAGTATGGTGTGTGTGGTCAATCCTTGTACAGTGTAGGGTTCATCCTTGTACAGTGTGGTGTGTGGGGTCAATCCTTGTACAGTGTAGGGTTCATCCTTGTACAGTGTGGGGTTCATCCTTGTACAGTATGGTGTGTGGGGTCAATCCTTGTACAGTGTGGGGTTCATCCTTGTACAGTATGGTGTGTGGGGTCAATCCTTGTACAGTGTGGGGTTCATCCTTGTACAGTATGGTGTGTGGGGTCAATCCTTGTACAGTATGGTGTGTGGGGTCAATCCTTGTACAGTGTGGGGTTCATCCTTGTACAGTATGGTGTGTGGGGTCAATCCTTGTACAGTGTGGGGTTCATCCTTGTACAGTATGGTGTGTGGGGTCAATCCTTGTACAGTGTTGGGTCAATCCTTGTACAGTATGGTGTGTGGGGTCAATCCTTGTACTGTGTGGGGTTCATCCTTGTACAGTATGGTGTGTGGGGTCAATCCTTGTACAGTGTGGGGTTCATCCTTGCACAGTATGGTGTGTGGGGTCAATCCTTGTACAGTGTGGGGTTCATCCTTGTACATTGTGGTGTGTGGGGTCTCTCCTTGTACAGTGTGGTGAGTGGGGTCAATCCTTGTACAATGTGGTGTGTGGGGTTAATCCTTGTACAGTGTGGTGAGTGGGGTCAATCCTTGTACAGTGTGGTGTGTGGGGTTTATCCTTGTACAGTATGGTGTGTGGGGTCAATCCTTGTACAGTATGGTGTGTGGGGTTTATCCTTGTCCAGTATGGTGTGTGGGGTCAATCCTTGTACAGTGTGGTGTGTGGGGTCTATCCTTGTACCGTATGGTCACTATGGTGTGTGGGGTTTATCCTTGTACAGTATGGTATGTGGGGTTTATCCTTGTACAGTATGGTCACTATGGTATGTGGGGTTTATCCTTGTACAGTGTGGTGTGTGGGGTTTATCCTTGTACCGTATGGTCACTATGGTATGTGGGGTTTATCCTTGTACAGTATGGTATGTGGGGTTTATCCTTGTACAGTATGGTGTGTGGGGTTTATCCTTGTACAGTATGGTCACTATGGTGTGTGGGGTTTATCCTTGTACAGTATGGTGTGTGGGGTTTATCCTTGTACAGTATGGTGTGTGGGGTCAATCCTTGTACAGTGTGGTGTGTGGGGTCTATCCTTGTACCGTATGGTCACTATGGTGTGTGGGGTTTATCCTTGTACAGTATGGTGTGTGGGGTTCATCCTTGTACAGTATGGTGTGTGGGGTTCATCCTTGTACAGTATGGTGTGTGGGGTTTATCCTTGTACAGTATGGTGTGTGGGGTTTATCCTTGTACAGATTGGTGTGTTGGGTTTATCCTTGTACAGTTTGGTCACTATGGTGTGTGGGGTTCATCCTTGTACAGTATGGTGTGTGGGGTTTATCCTTGTACAGATTGGTGTGTGGGGTTTATCCTTGTACAGTTTGGTCACTATGGTGTGTGGGGTTCATCCTTGTACAGTATGGTGTGTGGGGTTTATCCTTGTACAGATTGGTGTGTGGGGTTCATCCTTGTACAGTATGGTGTGTGGGGTCAATCCTTGTACAGTGTGGGGTTCATCCTTGCACAGTATGGTGTGTGGGGTCAATCCTTGTACAGTGTGGGGTTCATCCTTGTACATTGTGGTGTGTGGGGTCTCTCCTTGTACAGTGTGGTGAGTGGGGTCAATCCTTGTACAATGTGGTGTGTGGGGTTAATCCTTGTACAGTGTGGTGAGTGGGGTCAATCCTTGTACAGTGTGGTGTGTGGGGTTTATCCTTGTACAGTATGGTGTGTGGGGTCAATCCTTGTACAGTATGGTGTGTGGGGTTTATCCTTGTCCAGTATGGTGTGTGGGGTCAATCCTTGTACAGTGTGGTGTGTGGGGTCTATCCTTGTACCGTATGGTCACTATGGTGTGTGGGGTTTATCCTTGTACAGTATGGTATGTGGGGTTTATCCTTGTACAGTATGGTCACTATGGTATGTGGGGTTTATCCTTGTACAGTGTGGTGTGTGGGGTTTATCCTTGTACCGTATGGTCACTATGGTATGTGGGGTTTATCCTTGTACAGTATGGTATGTGGGGTTTATCCTTGTACAGTATGGTGTGTGGGGTTTATCCTTGTACAGTATGGTCACTATGGTGTGTGGGGTTTATCCTTGTACAGTATGGTGTGTGGGGTTTATCCTTGTACAGTATGGTGTGTGGGGTCAATCCTTGTACAGTGTGGTGTGTGGGGTCTATCCTTGTACCGTATGGTCACTATGGTGTGTGGGGTTTATCCTTGTACAGTATGGTGTGTGGGGTTCATCCTTGTACAGTATGGTGTGTGGGGTTCATCCTTGTACAGTATGGTGTGTGGGGTTTATCCTTGTACAGTATGGTGTGTGGGGTTTATCCTTGTACAGATTGGTGTGTTGGGTTTATCCTTGTACAGTTTGGTCACTATGGTGTGTGGGGTTCATCCTTGTACAGTATGGTGTGTGGGGTTTATCCTTGTACAGATTGGTGTGTGGGGTTTATCCTTGTACAGTTTGGTCACTATGGTGTGTGGGGTTCATCCTTGTACAGTATGGTGTGTGGGGTTTATCCTTGTACAGATTGGTGTGTGGGGTTTATCCTTGTACAGTTTGGTCACTATGGTGTGTGGGGTTCATCCTTGTACAGTATGTTGTGTGGGGTTTATCCTTGTACAGTATGGTGTGTGGGGTTTATCCTTGTACAGATTGGTGTGTGGGGTTTATCCTTGTACAGTTTGGTCACTATTGTGTGTGGGGTTCATCCTTGTACAATGTTGTGTGTGGGGTTTATTCTTGTCACTGTCGATGACTGTAAATATTAGACTGATCTTGAATCTTACATTTACTTATTAGCCAGATATCCTGTTCCAATATTTAAGTATACGGTATACAGAGACAAATACAAAACATAAATATTGACTTAACATTAACAAACAATTTGACTACATGTATCAAATTGCGTTATAATCATGATACTTAAACATTGTTAGTAAAAATGATTTACTTTATCTATAAGAATTATAAATCTGAGGTCACCATTTGCTTAGTTAATTCCTGGATTTAAACCTCAGTGTTCTTTGGAATTGCCTGTAGTGATAAGGCAAAATAAAAATGATGTCTATAATGGTTTGGTGCAAAACTGTGGTAACTAGAATTACTATATTTATTTTAGAGGCACATACCATAGTTTTGCGCTGAGTCCTCAAGTAGCTCTTAACAAACAATGTAGAATTACAATCTTCATTGTCTTGATACTTTAAATGAAATTTTAAGAAAAATGTAAATTTTATATTAAGAAGTTTTATGAATGTGTGGTTGACCACTGTTTTACAACTGCTGGAACTAGAAATCTGCACTTGACCGGTTGCAAGTTTTATATAAATTTACATATAATAAAGCCATCAAATGTTCCAGGTTACTGGTACACCCAATTATAGTAGATTCAAGAAGTAATACTAATGAGGGAACTATCCCATTTGAAAGAATAGCGGTGGATACTGTTAACTCGTGTATACCCAGTTAAACCTAGGTAAACAGAGTTTACCTGCAGGACCATAGTATATTTACAACTGTTCTCATTTGACTTTGAAAGGACTGTTTCTAACACTTCCTCTAATGGTGAGGGATACCGTCAGATATTCAAATGAGATGCCAATATAGATTAAAAAAGTTAAGAACTTATTTGACATTCCCTACAAAGCAATTAGTATAAAGTAAATGCGGACCTAATTAGGACTCAGTTAATAGTAATTACCTGCCAATTAATGTTTGACTACGGAACCAGGAAGCTCAGAAATCCAATTAACTCACCCCTAAACCACCAACACACACAGCACTGACAAATAATTAGTTAGAGACAGTGTTGGCATAACGGACGGTCGATTGAGTAACGGACAGGACGGCGGGAAATACCGGGAAATACTGGGAAATACTGGGAAATACCGGGAAATACTGGGAAATACCGGGAAATACTGGTCAATTGGACAATACAAGTGGTCGATTGAATTGGTCATGTGAAATTATGCTTCCATACATGTATCTTTATCTATATACCTAGCTCTACTAGAGTAAAGGTTATCAACTTATTATTTGTTTTAAATTCTATTTTTTCATGCAAGTTCTCTTCAATGGGACGCTTGCGAAACTCATGCACTTTGTGTAGAAAATTGCCCATAGAACATCTTTATTTTGTATTGTAGGGTACTAGGGTTATGTCCAGTTATGTAAACACTCCCCCAGACTAATCCTTTGTTAACTGCAAGAATATGACACAATATTGCATAATCTGTTAGTTGTCAGTTTCACACTTCACACTTAGTTGACCTGATTTAACAATGTGCTAAATTAGTTTAAGCCAATTTATACAAGTCTAAATGATTATCAATATTAATTATTTATAACAGTCTCTCTCATGCACTTTCTAGTATGACTATAACATTATAACTTTCATTTTAAATTGAAATTAATATATTAATTATTACTAAATATTTTAATTAGATTTGTAACAAGTGTATTTGATCTATATGTTTAAATCAAAATTTAGTTATTAAAGAATTATTGTGTTTTAGATTTTTTTTCACATTGAAATTGAATCGACCAATCCAATCGACCACTTTGACCACCAGTTCATTTGACCACTTGTAGATCATACTCTCAAATAAATTGAGGATCTATTCAATGTTATTGAACTAAATATAGAACAACATGTGAAAACCTGAGAGTTCAATTGCTTCATAATGCATTTAATAAAATAACCAGTACACAAAAAAATCCAACTTGACCATTCAATTGACCAGTATTTCCCACATTGAAATTGAATCGACCAGTCCAATTGACCACTTTGAAAATGAATTGACCAGTTCATTTGACCACTTGTAGATCATACTCTCAAATAAATTAAGGATCTATTGAATGATATAGAACTGAATAAAGAACAACAAATGAAAACCTGAGAGTTCAGTTGCTTCATAATGCATTTAAAATAACCAGTACACAAAAAAATCCCACTTGACCATTCAATTGACCAGTATTTCCCGGTATTTCCCGGTATTGGACACTTTGGGAGTATTGGACAGGACGGTATTTCCCGGTATTTCCCGCCCGGTAAATACCGGGGCGGTAAATACCGCCCAACACTGGTTAGAGTGATACAGTCATACTAGTGATTGATCAATGAGCAGTATACATTGTTACAAGGGTAATTAACAGATTGATTGATAGATCATGGCGTATTGGAATTCAATATTTGTCAGTATAACAGGACTTGTAATTTGCTGTGACAGTGAAGAACTATGATCAGGGGTGTAGAAATGAGCTGGCCCCGATCTCCCAAAGCATCTCAAGTAAAAATCTTAACTCAAATTGAGCTTTTGCTTAAATCAGAGTCTGAATTATAGATAAATCTGAAGTTCCAGCTTTTGAAATGATGCTGTGATTAAATCAAATTGTAATTCTGTATAGTGATGCCAATTTCCAGTCAAGCCTTGTATTGAAATTAATATAAAGACACTTGCCAATATTTGAGATGAGATCTTGCTCAGGTTGAGATGCTTCCGGAGATTGGGGTCTGGTAGGCGGTAGAGTTCACTGGCTAATCGAAACAGGCTTGCTCCTATTAATACTGCCAAGCCAAACATAGCCTTTATTTGCCAGTCAGCTTTCTGCTGAATATGGCAGGCATATGTGTGCCTCCTATAGATTTGAACCCGGGTCGCCAGACTAGGTGGCAAGTGCACTAATCTCCGAGCTACTTATGCTCTGTGTATTATTACTGTGTCACTGCAGTAAAGTTGCTAGCAGATCATGATAAAAGTGATGAAGCCAGGACAACGGTAGTTAAATTATTTATTGCTTATTAGCTGTGATTTTGAGTAATTAGTTAATTAATTTTGTTAAAACCCCAATTGATTTTGTGATGGAGGAATAACAAAAAAGCAAAGATAATTATCGGAAATACCCAAATAACCAGAACAGTTCAACCATAATGGCAGATACGAGATGGGTCTCATGAAAACAATGTTGAGATATGTTTCCCCAATGTATATACCGAGTTTGGTAACTTTCTCCAAAAAATAATTGGTATTCAATTTTTTGAGACATATTGCTGGACTATAAATTATAAACTGTTCAATTAAACAATGGCTGTGGTTTATTAGCTCACCTGTCACATAATAACAAGGTGAGCTTTTGTGATCACTCTTCGTCCGTCTATGATTTGCTTGTGTACACTCTGGAGGCAACAGTTGTGATCCAATATTCATGAAACTTCATCAGAATTTTGTTCTCCATGAAATCTAGGCCAAGTTTAAAACTGGGTCATGTGGGGGTCAAAAACTAGGCCACTAGGTCAAATCTTAGAAAAACCTTGTGTACACTCAGAGGTCACTGTTTTGATCTAATTTTCATGAGAATTAGTTAGAATGTTGTTCTGCATGAAATTCTAGGCCAAGTTCGAAACTGGGTCATGTAGGGGAAAAAACTAGGTCACTAGATCAAATCTTAGAAAAACCTTGGGTTCACTCTAGATGTCACCGTTTTGATCTAATTTTCATGAAAATTAGTCAGAATATTGTTCTGCATGAAATTCTAGGCCAAGT
The DNA here is from genome assembly GCA_963678985.1 of Spisula subtruncata. Taxonomy (NCBI): domain Eukaryota; kingdom Metazoa; phylum Mollusca; class Bivalvia; order Venerida; family Mactridae; genus Spisula; species Spisula subtruncata. The sequence goes on from OY787676.1 coordinate 11,916,566, forward strand.
TCGAAACTGGGTCATGTAGGGTCAAAAACTAGGTCACTAGGTCAAATCTTAGAAAAACCTTGGGTTCACTCAAGATGTCACCGTTTTGATCCAATCTTCTTGAAACAAGGTCAGGATGTTGTTCTCCATGAAATCTAGGGCAAGTTTGAAATTGGTCATGTGGGGTCATAAACTAGGTCTCTAGGTCAAATCTTAGAAAAACCTTGTGAACACTCCAGAGGTCACCGCTTTCATCCAATCTTCTTGAAACATGTGAATCAACTGCTGATAAAATAGTCAAGATACAGTGATAAGTCTAATCTGACTACCTGACCAGATAATATATTTTATCAATCAGATTGATAGCTTAACTTTTTCAATTATAGCTATACTTTATTCTTAGCTTGATTATCTATGTTTGAGAGTGCAAAGGGAATTATTTCATGAGAAAAGAGAGATTGAGTAGTTGTCTTTTTAAACATAAGGTATACCCCCGAATAAATGCTCCCGGGGGCCATGCATTTTGCAAGGGGGGGGGGGGGGCTTTTATTTGAAGTCTCAAGCTTGAAAAAATAATTATATTATCAAAGACAGTGGTGAAAAAATCCTAATGAATGTCTATTTTCTTGATGAAGCAGCAACAAAATATTGATAACCATCATATAAAACATCAATAAGTATATGATTTAAAAAAAACCCAGAAATTCAGGGGAATACGGTATGTTAGACATTAAATTTCATCAAATACCCAAATTGGCAATGATTAACATTTGCCCTAAACCATGTTAAAAATTGAATGCTGACGGGCAAATTTAATTATAAATTCAATAGATAATTATTAATTAACAATTATAGAAGAAAAAAATCTCTTGAATAGCTAGCTATCAGGATTCACACATTCAGGACTGCCCAGTGAGTCAGATACTGGTATCTAAACCAGTGGATTTGGATTGTGCACTACTATTGACCTTCAAAGATACAAGTAGCCAGTTGTGCACATCTACCTGTGAAATAAAATGATGATGTTTTGAACTGAACTTATCAACCTGTCATGTGGGAGGTCATTTGATAATGATGTAAAGGTCACTGAAAGGTCAATGTCAATATCTATGATGGACATATCTATATTAATAAGACACAATAAATAATTAAGGCTATATGTAAACAAATTTTGGACTTTTATTTATAACCTTTACCAAAGAAAATTTGGTGACTCAGTCAGGGGTTGACACTTATAATTTTTGGTCACTGGTCCTACAGTTATGAAGTGTTAGATTTGTAAAGAAAAAACTACTGGTCCTTCATGATTTTTACTGGTCCCTAAAGATTTTCACTGGCACTGGGTTTGTGTCGAGCCCTGCTCAGATAGGTTTTGAAACACTAAGGAAATGATTCCTACCTGGGTGTTACTCTTTCAATGTTGTATATAATACTATTAACAGTAAAGGTCGGCTGTACTTGTGGGTCACAGGGGCCAAGTTTATATCCATTCAAATCTCTCATGTGAGCAATTAAGGGCCATCTCCTTACATTTACCTCCATAGTTCAGTGGTAAGTGCGCTTGTCATCTAATCTGGTGAACGGTGTTCAAATCCAGGTGGAGGCACACATATATGTCTGCCGTATTTCAGTAGAAATAAAACAAATAAAGGCTACGCTTGTCATTACTACACTAAAAGATTTGTCCAATTATCTCATGTGAGTAATTAGGGGGCATCTTGTTGTTCTTTAGATCCCTTGTCCAGTGTCATGTTTGTTTAACCATTGGCATTAGGAAGATAATGGGTTACCAGTTAGCAAAATAACTGAATATTAACATTTTTAGTATGAATGCAAATTGTAGCCTTTATTTGTTGTTAGTTTTAGAAAAAAGGATCATATATTTTTGAACTTGGAAATTTGTTGGTTTTCTAAAATTTTTGGATTTATGTCGATATGCTTAACTATTCTTAGACTATTGGATATTTTCACTTGGTGTCTCAAACGCTCCTAGAAATTATGAAGTTCCTGTAATTTAAAATGCCATTAACTGACTAGAAAATGTTTTGTATGTTTTAATTTGTCTTGGCAGTTAGTTTAAAGAGTTTTCATGTTCTTGACATTTTTCTTTCATTCTATAACCAGCTGAACCATAATCATTAGCACTAACAATACGTCTCCGACTCCCACATATAGTGGGGGAGACACATTATTGATTTTGTCGTGCATGGACAGTTAGTTACACACCGCTGGCTGGATTTCAATGAAAATTGACGTCATAAGAAAACTTGATACCAAGCCTTATTGTTCATTTTGTTAGGAACTTTATGTTGTACGAATGTTTGCCAGAGTTGAGGCCCTTTGTGAGAGCCATGCATTTTTGTGTTAAGCATAGTGCAATTTTTAGGCTGGCGATTTGCGCCAGACTATTACAATCCTAAAAAATGAAATCCACTAAGATGAATTTACTCCCGAAACTGACAACACAGAATCTATACACCCAATGCAAATAGTTCCTCCTCGTTAATCAGTTTTGCAAGATAAGAACATTCAACTTTCCTTGTTTCATTTATTCTGTTCGATTGTAATATTGAAATGGAAGGAAATTGTATGAAATTAAAAGAAAAGGTGTTTAAAGGCGTTGATAATTATTACTACGCGTTCGTATACTACGCGTTACGAACGCGATATAGCGCGCGCATAAATGATTTTATTATGTTAAATTATTTAGGTCAGTATTCTCCAACGAGATCGTGGTCGAGTGGATGAGCAACTCGCTTAGTAATTTTCTGATGCTAAGGTCCAGCGATCGGATCACAGCGGCTCCAAAAAAAAATTTTTTTTAATTTTTTTTTTTGTTGAGTCCAGCACTTACCTCTCTTTCGACTTAGAAAACCACTTGATGTTATATTACTTGAAAAGCTATTGTTCCTTAGCAGTTCGCCAGCCTGTCAGTACTTTCAGTACTTTGATTTTATATTCAAGGGAAGCATATCTTCTGGTTGCATAAATCTTTTTAAGTTACTTCCCCTGCAGTCTTAAACATGTCACCTATTTCATGTCACCTATGTCACCATAGGTGACAGTGATTTATCTTAGATTAATATCCTGAGGTTAAATTTCAGTGGCATGCGTTCTTGTGTCAAACATTTTTTGTATTCTAGGGAAGCAACTCTTCTGAGTGCTATAAATTGACACATTGAGTTACTTCCCCTGACATCTTAAACATGTCACCATAGGTGACAGTGATTTATCTTAGATTAATATCCTGAGGTTAAATTTCAGTGGCATGCGTTCTTGTGTCAAACATTTTTTGTATTCTAGGGAAGCAACTCTTCTGAGTGCTATAAATTGACACATTGAGTTACTTCCCCTGACATCTTAAACATGTCTCCATAGCTGACAGTGATTTATCTTAGATTAATAACCCGAGGCTAATTGAACAATGTTGATAGTTGTCCAGGTATAGTGTGTTATCTGTATAACTATATGGCAAGTAATTATATATACATCAATCGAGTGCATCGTTACGTCAAGTTTGATCTATATATAGATCACGGTAACGTGTAGCGGTATTTTAACCATATGTACAATGTTACTAGTTCATCACACACTGTGTGTTATCAATGTAGTTATCAGCAATGTTGTTATCAACGAATTTAAATCACAAGACTGATTGTATTAATTTTTAAAATTAATTGAAATGAAAAGTGGATTTTTTAATCAATTATAATTTGTGTTAATTGGTTGCTACAATTGGATGTTACAGATTTATATAATTAATATACAATATTAATTGCAATGTAATATGACGTAATGTAAATTAGTGTGATTAATGTACCAGTGTAATTTAACTGATAAACTCAATATAATTCATTTCAATATTTTATATATGGAAGAAAATAATCTGTTAACCTCATGAGGATGTGAATATCAATGTGTTTATTTCAATTTGGAAATTAGAGCTTAAGCTCTTAAGGTGAAGTGAACTTAAGCTCTTTAGGTGAAGTGAACTTAAGCTTTGAAATGTTTTAAACTTGAGCTCAGAAGTGTTGTGAACTTAAGCTTGGGAGTGTTGTGAACTTTAGCTCTGAAGTGTTGTGAACTTAAGCTAGGGAGTGTTTTTGAACTTGAGCTCATTAGTGTTTTTGAACTAGAGCTCAAAAGTGTTTTGAACTTATGTTAGGGAGTGTAGTGAACTTAAGCTCATGAACTTCTTCATTCCATCCTTCATATTGTACATAAATTTCATTATCACTGCACACGGGTGCTTTTTGCAAATTAGTTGATTATATAATTATTAGTCTGGTTGAAATATACTAGTTGACTTATCTGGTTTCATGTTGTCTGTTTAATTGAAATGAGGTTTGTTAGTTGCCTTTGAAATCTTTGTGCGAGTATAATGTTCGGTGTTTCAAATTAAAAAAAAATACTTTGAATTTGTTGACCTTGCATTGACAATAAGATAAGATAGCGTTATTACCACTGGATGAAGCATGAGTTATAACACAGAATCTGACGATGACTTACATTATATTCCTAAAATAAGTTCACCCGGAAATTACCGTCGGTTCCTACAGTTATCACGGAGTGGTTCAATGTCTGAGGAGGAGGCAATGGGTTCGGGAAATGAGGGATATATTGATGATGAATTATTAAGGGACCAGTCCCTACCTGAAGAAGGTGTGTGTTGATGCTTTTTTGTGCAGTTGATGCAGTTTGTTAGACTTAAATTGATTTAAAGTATGTAAATTATCCAATAGAGGTTAAAGGTCAATTTCAATGGCTTATGTGATTGTCATGTCTGTCTGTTCGTTTGTCCGTCTGTCTGTTACAAAACTTTCAAGTTCATTGACATGGCTATTTATTACAGCTTCCCTGGGCATAAGCATTTACTGACCACTGTCTTGTTTTAGTATCAATACTCTCTAAAACCCAACTTTGGTCAAGAAACTTTTCATGCAATGTCAACCAGTCATGTAAATACGACATGCACATGACAGCCGTAATGACTAGTGTTTGCTCATTGACTATAATTATGTAAGAATGATTGATAAGTCTCGTATTTACGGTACATTTTTTCTGCATTAGCCAAATATTAATTAGTTGTTTGACTATCATCTGAATCACAGTCTTAAAGAAAGAATGGTGGGTGATAATATTTCCTAATGTTAAAGAAAACCTGATTTTTTCTGGCTTTTGATCCATCTGTCCTTCATGTAAATCAATTGTTTGGTTTCTTGTATAATTATTTCTAGGATAATTTGATAATTACGTTTAGAAGAAAATTTAAATGTTAACCAGGCAATGAAATTTGTGATGTCAATAACTCCTCTATTTTAGAAAAAAAATGATGAGCCAAAATTGGTTTCTGAGAGCTTTCATTGCTTGAGCGTTAGTCCAGCATGTATCTTATCTCAGATTATGGGCATGGTTTGTCGAAAAAGATCAAATAAGTCTGAATTATATGACTTGTTCCACATAACCTAAAATAAATCAGTTTACACGATTAAAAGACAGAATGATCTATGCTGAGATAATATCACTACCTCCTCTATCTTTCAGCCACATCATTAGAAAGACACATTAAAACTTACATTTAGGTGGCCAATACACTTGGACAATTTAACCTGTTGGAAAAAAATGTTTTATGTCGCTTAATATTGCCTTAATTTTCAGTTTAACGAAGGGCTTATTTTGTCATTTCAGACCTGTATCCTGACCTGAGTTCACCACACTATGATTTACCACCAGAGACGACGGTGCCGGTGATAGAAGAAATGACCGAGGAACAGAAACAGGAAATGCAAGCTGATCTGGAGAAGGTGTGTATAGGGCAATGCCAAGTACTCCCTATTAAAGTGGAGTTACTACTATTTTCGTTTTAATTTCTGGTTTTCCAAGTTAATCTTGCTTTGAACTAAGGAAAATTTGATCCATTTTATGATCTTCTGTCCCATATTTATAACCACTAGAATTAATACATTCCTGTTTATGTATGTAAATCGCTTTTAAATTACATTAAATTGCATCTTGTGACATAATTTGCAAAGTTGGAGCTGTATAAAGGGTTCAGTTAAAGAGCTGAAAATTTGTAAAAAAATATAATTATCAGCCTGACCAACTGCTTTTATATTGTGGAAGGATTATTGTTAAGCGGTTCTCTACAAAGTTTGTTCAAAGTTCTTTGTTTTTGAAGGTTGTCTTTTAATGCCAGTTTGACTGTATATGACTGTGATTACAGCAACTATTGCAACCCAAAATGAGTATATCAGTTTTACTAGTCCCATACCAGTTTTCGTGCTTCAGAATTGAAAAGAAAGTTAGGCATCACACCACTAAATTATTACATACTTTATTCTCCTCAGGTTGAAGGTGAGATTGCCACACTGAGACAAGTGTTAGGTGCCAAGATTCGTTATGCTTCAGAATTGAAGAGAAAGTTAGGCATCACACCACTACAAGAAATGAAGAATGATTTCCAACTTGGTATTAAAACCATCAAGGACTCCTCACCGTTAGTACTATATCTATAGATGATTTATGTCTGTTTATTGCAGGGGTGTCAATTTTCTGGATTAATCAGGAATTCTGGATTAAAATATCCAGAAAAAAGCCATGATTTCTGACCAGGATAAAAGTTAATTGAAGAAAACTTGAGAACTGGCAAATTTATGGTCAATTTAATGTGTTTTGAAGGAATTTCATCATAAAAACGATTTCAAATAGGGAAACAATGTGTCTGAAGCCAATAAAGGCCTCTTGTTTGTCAAAAATGGTTGACAGCATCTTATTTTTCTGATTTTAAACTTGGCTCCATTGACACCCCTGTTATTGTAACAGAGCTTGTAATCTATATAAAAAATATGGCAGTCTTTTGTATACAAGAGCCTAAGTTTAATGTGCTTTTTGTATGTTAGGGTCTTATTCTAATCTTGTAGATAGGGCCTTAGATCTTCAAATTGGCGCATCAAGGTATCTTACTATATATGAAGTATTTAGTATTAGTAAGATACAACCTTGTTGCGCTGAAGGGACAGAATTTAGTCTAGTCAAAGGTTAGTTCTATGTTTGTACACTTGTTAAATTTCGAAAGTTCCTGGGCATAGTGATACTGTAAAAGCATTCAATTTTGATGGAACAAAATTTGTTGGTTATGGTGTGAAAGACCTTTTCCATAGGATGTTAATTCGTTGATTTTGCATTTTAGGTAATAGATACAAGGGTCAAAGTTATTGTTCGATGAGATTTGATTTCGTGGTTAAAGGCGAACCATGAAATCCACGAAAATGAATGATTTTACAGTATTTCACATGTCTACACAAGTACATACTGGTAGACTAGAGCCATAATCTGAATCTTAAACCTGAAATGCTGATGATGTTGTACTCTTCAGAATGTTTAAGTGAAGTAGATGTGATAGCTCCAGTCATTATTTATGTATCATCTTTTCTTTACTTAAAATGTTCTATGGTCTATTGGTCTAAGGGGGATACTTGTGTCAGACAGACAAATCTCTTATTTTTAGTTCTTTTATTTTGCTCCTTCAGATATCAAAAGACAAATGAAAAACTTCATGATTTTAACGAGAAGTTACATCAGTCCCCAGCGTAAGTTAGCAAACATATAGCATGGTGTAGATGTTTATACATGGGCGTCGCCGTATTCTCAAGTCTATATTGACTTCTTATAATAGGCCTAGTATTTTTTGGGCTTGTGTCTGATTTCAAGTTTTTGAATCCTTAAATTTCCTTCATTTTCCTATGTTGAAAAGTAGAATTCAGGCCTTGAAATCAGGATTTTCAGGCTTGAGAATTATTGCTAATTACCAAGCCTGTTTAAGCAAATTGAAATAACTTCCAACGTCTCCTATTTTCTTTCTTCTTTCTTTAGTTCCACGCACAGTTTTTGCATTTAGTTATTGAAAAGAAGCAGTTACTGGTTAACTGATTAACTGATTTTAGGCCTTACCTGTGCATATATAAGGCCACGCCTATGTCTCTCCCTTTTATGTTTGCTTTGTACTAAATCTTGTCTAGACTTCCAGTGTGTGTACTAAGTCTTGTCTTATACTGCTTTACTGACAGCGTGTTTAGTACTTAATCTTCTCTTGTATTGGTACTACTCGTCTATATTCCTGTATGCCTTTAATGGTCTCGGTTATGGTCTCACATATATTGGTTCTATATACATGTACTGTCCACGTTCAAGAACTAAAGAGTTTCTTTGGAAAGTGCTATGATCGTTGCATCCGGATTCCTTGTATTACACAACTATTTTTCCCCGCACCCTATCAGTTCGTAGTAATTGGCCAGTCTGGCAGGAAAAAAAACCACCCTTATGACTATCTCCACCAAAAGAATAGATTGAAAAAGTTACTAACAACTTGAAGATTGTGGATATTTAGCTGTTTAAGTTTAACTATCCATTTTGCACGGAATTTTTTCTATAATAATCTTACAAAAGATATAGAGACTAACATTTTGTCTGTTCTATTTATAGTGTTTTGTTGTCTTCAACTAGTGCTCTGCATTTCTTGTCACAGTGCAACATTTTAGTTCTTTTATGTAGTATTGTACAGTAATAGTTGTAGTTATTTTGCTATCGCAAGATCTGATCAAAATAACATTTTGAATGTCGGGTTTTGCTCTTTCTTATTCGAATTAGTTGTGAAAATAGGGGTCAAACTTGGATAATGAAAATGGGGTTCAGGTCAGGCAGTGATGATGAAAATAGGGGTCACACGGGAATATTGCACAAAAGTGGTGAAACTGGAATGAAAACAGGGATCAAACTGGGATGATGAAAAAAGGGATCAGGTCAGGCTGTGATGATGGAAATACTTACAGGGGTCAGACAGGAATGGTTAAATTTTTCTGCAGACACGGATGGAATTCTAAAATTTTATTAATTCTGACTATAGTTATGTATGTATCTCATATATTGATGGTGAAATTCATTTTCTTTCACTTGTAGATACCAGAAAACGTCGGCTGTAGCCAAGTCAGCAGCTGAGAAAACATCCACCGTTGTTGCTGGTATTGGATCTACCATGTCTCGTAAACTAGGTGACTTAAGGTAGGTGACTCGTAAACTAGGTTACTTAAGGTAGGTGGCTCATAAACTAGGTGACTTAAGGTAGGTGTCTCATAAAATAGGTGACTTAAGATAGGTGTCTCATAAACAAGGTGTCTTAAGGTAGGTGAATCAATTACTGGCTATTTCTCAATGCACACTGCATACAGCTGATTTTGAGGTCAGTAGGCTGCTATGGGGGCGTATATGTTTCACAAACATCTTTTGTTTTCCTTTATACATATTTCCTGCAGAAGTATACTTGCCCAAACCAAAAGGTTGTGTTCATTTCTCAGATTGTCGTTTCTTGTAATTTTAATGATGATACTATATTACCAGCATATTTAATATTTAAACATACCTGCCACCTGATGATGCCTTGAATCCAAAACTTAAAGATTAAATAATTATAAATTAATCTATTTTCTGTATAGTGGTATTCATTTGTTACGTGTCATTTTCAGAAATTCTCAGACTTTCAAATCAGTTGAAGGAAGAGTAGAATCAGCATATGCCACTGTCAAGGTAAGTTATGAACAAGGCTTAATTCTCAGATAGTACTGTACAGGGTGTTAGAAAAGTTTGTTCTCAATCTTCAAGTTTCAATACTGCAAAATCATTAAATTTCTTGGGGGATTTATTTTCATGGATTTTGTGGATGACCTCAAACTGACTTTAAGTTAGTGGATGATGTATCCTTGAAATTAAGTCCCCATGAAATGGTATTTTTCACCAAAAAAAACCATGAAAATTCGTCCCATTGAAATTTAATGATTTTGCAGTAGTTTATTTTTCTGACGTCTGAAAGATGTAAATTTGTCAGGTTATATTTCAAAGGATTCTACCATTGTTCTTATCTTTTTGGTATAAAAAGAAGCTAAGAAGTTAGGAGTGTACACTGTTTACATCATGGCTCAGATAAACATTAGACTAATTATGAATTTTAACTTTGAGAAACTTTTTGTAACACCCTGAAAATGTACTGAAATCATTCATATTTGGGGATATTCATTTCTATGACTGTATAGTTGGATATTTTTGCGGTGGCAATTTCTAGGGTAAAGAACTCTTGTCTTCCTATCCATTTCAGGGGAGTTAACTTTCTGGCCCCAAGCTCACAAAGAACAACTGTTTTGGATCAAATGTGATCCTGAAAATATTTTCCTAATGTTTGAAAGTTTGTGGTAACTTTTGGAAATTAAAAGCTATAAAGCCATGTAGAGAATTCTTAATCAACGTCAAGTTAACGTGTTCAAAATATTAAAACCATCATTTTTCTGATGCAAAAGTGAATTATTGTACTTGAGACTGATTCTGAAAAAATGAGGATCAATTTTCAAAACCAGGATCAAAACTTGTATTGTTAGTATTTTATAGCTGGCTATAAAATCTTACAATTTTAATGTGTTTGGAATTGAAGGATGTGTCATTATATACCCACATGTTACATAAAAATACCAAGCTTAACCTTTACATAACTATTGAATTTTAAAGGATGTATATTTGATCCTGATCCTGTAAACTGATCCTTTGTGAACTTGGGGCCAGATGAATGTTAATGTATTATGAAACATTGCTTATGAACCTTCAGTGTTGATTAATTTCTCCCCAATATACTGACCATGGCCGGTATTTATAAAGCATCTTAAGTGAAATCTAAAATATTTTGACTTAAGTTAAAATATTGAGCTGCCCATATTTCTCAAGAAAAGAAAAATAGCCATTGTTTTCTATATGATTACTGTAGCTCTTTACATAATGCTTCTAAACAATGTAAATAATTGTTAATATCGGTGTTCTTGTTTAGAGGATACACTTAACGAAAATTTGAGATTTTCAGAAAATTCTAAGTTTTTACTTAAGATGCTTTATAAATACCGGCCCATGTATGATAATCATTGGGTTGCTGGAGCTTCAGTAACAGACTTGGTTTGGTTTTCTCTGCTGTTTGAATCATACAGAGCAGAAGATGTGGTACATATTCATGTATTGGAGAAATTTACCAATAAATTTTGTTGAAAAATCCAGTCTTTGAATTTGGCCACTAGCCCCAAGCCCGAGGCTAGTAAAAACTGGGTCAGGCTAGTAATTGTCTCTATGTGACTAGTCCAAAAGTCTAGTGAAAATTAAAAATAATTTTAAGAATTTAATGGTCTGACTAGTAAATTTCTTCTCGGGCTAGTAAGTTCTGCCTTGTTGTTAGCCTGACTGGCTAGTACTTTGAAAAGTTTTTTGTGAAGACTTAAAATCCATTTATTTTGAGATGAGAAACACATACAGTAAAGAAAATATGAACAAAAAAACCACACACAAATTTAATGATGTTCTAATAAAAAAAAAGAAATTAAATGTACTATAGTCATTATTGAATAACCTAATACTGTAAAATCATTTCTTTTTGTGGGGGATAAAATTATATGGTTCATCTTCAACCACAAAATCAAATCCCATCGAACAATAACTTTGACCCTATATTTATTTCCTGTAATGCAAAATCCAATTGAAATCGGGTTTTTTACCCAAACCATGAAATTTTGTCCCATTGAATTAAATGATTTTTGAGTAGGAAGGGTAAATATAATTCTATTTTGATTAAAAACTCATCTTTTGCTCTGTTACGAAAAACAATCAGTTTAGTGAAATAGGGATACTGTTTTGCTAACTCTTCCAAGTTAACATTTCATTTTCACCATATTTTCATTTTTGTCAACATGTTAATTCATAATTAATTGTTCAAATATATGTTCAGTTTTTGAATTTAAGTAAAATATGTTGATGCAAATCTTAGCAAAATTATATAGAAAAAGCTGAAAAACTTGCGAAGCTTCGTGAAACAGTATCCGTGTGTTTTAATGGCTGTGTGAGTGATTAAAGCTAAATGTTATGATTTGTACAGTCCCAGGGTTCTCAATAAGTTTTAACCTAGCAGACTGAAATACTTATTATATAATAAGTAACAGGCCTGTTAAGGTCCTTAATGCATCTATATTCTTCAAATTGTGTATAATTTTCACATTTTAGCCGACCTAAAATGGTTTATATATAAACAGTCTATTTGGCCTGCAGCCTGCTGTTATTGAGAACCCTGCAGTTCCTTAATATTAATATGTGTTTGTTTGTATGGTCCCCTAATATATGTGTATGTTTGTTTATGTAGTCGTCACGCTCTATAGAGGGGCTGAAAGATCGCTTGGTGAGTTTGGTGTTGTTCAGTAGCATGTTATACAATCTTGTTATACGCACTGATATAATTATGACTCATGTTCATTTCAAAGCTCTCTGTCCAGTGTCCGAGGCTTTGAATTTGATTTGCACTTATTATTTACTTCAAATTACTTAGACTAATGGTATTGATTTCAGTCTCATCCATATACACAATACAGCACATAATTAAAGCAAGCCTAATATTATGGGCTTTGGCCAATTCTATATAGAATTATAAGAGATCTCTTAAATACATAGATGAATTCAAATGCAGTGGCCAAGTAGCTGGAGCTACGGTATGATGTGCTGTAGGCTTACAATGAGTTTATGAGCATATGGCATTTTCTGGATGTTATATGTTGTCAAAGATTGTGATATTTTTGTGGCTGTAAATGATTCCATAAGAACAATCATTTGAGGGCTCCATGCAAAACTATGGTACATGCCTCCGTAAATTGATGTAGTTACCATAGTTTTGCACTGAGCCTTCAAACTAATCAGCTTCATTGATCATTGAATTAAACAGAAACACATCAAGTTTCCAAATGTTGAAAAACATTACCATAAACATGTGTCCAGTATCCCTGGCTTGAACATACCATATTTTTTTAAAATGGTAGTCCTATATCTTGGCTACATGCTTGGCCCCCAGTATGTTTGGTTCCGGGTAACTTCAGCAAAGCCTGGAGTCAGGATATTGTGTCTCAGGGTTGTTTCTATGCTTGGCCCCCAGTGTACTTAGTAGCTGACTCCGGGTAACTTCAGCAGGGCAGGGAGTCAGAATATTGTGTCCCAGGGTAGTTTCCATGCCTGGCGCCCAGCAGCATGTTGTGTCACAGGGTAGTTTCCATATGACTGTAGACAGTGAAACTGTTGAGCCATGGGACTTAATATTGTTAATACTAAATTTGTTTGCATGTTTGTTTAATATGAGTCATCACTTGTACACCATCATTATTATTGTAGCATTGTTTTAGTAGTGCACCATTATTACTTTATGTATTGTAATGTTAGAACTGCAGAAATAACATTATTTTGTCTTCAATAAGTTTGACTAAAAGCAAAGTAATAAGTTTGTTGAATGCAAGACAGGTCTTCTTAGATTTATTTACGCAGTACATGCTCTTGACATCAACACATAGGTTGGTAGAAGCTCCTGGATGCTGACTTTAAAAAAAGCACATGCAGATGTCTTAATGAGTATACAATAGAATGAAAATGTTTAAAATACAATCCTCAACGATTTAAAAAAAAAGTTTTTACACCTGTACATTGTTAATTTAATCTTAAAGCAATTTTAAAACATTCAAAGATACATGTACTTGGACATAATACCTGCAAGGGGTGATGCAGTATAACTAAATACTGTATTAGATAGATACTTCCACTTTATGTAATGGCCATGGATGCGTCATTAAAAAGATCAAACCACACAGTATTCATTTGTTAAAGGTTTGCAAGTGCATTTATTTGATTATGTAGCTTTGGTTATTTTAAGAAATAATAAATATGTATCTTGTGTTAACAATCATCATTTAGGGACGTTAGCTCATAGTTCCTGGTATTGTTTGCCGAATTTGACCTGATCTTGTCCTTTATGCATGAATATATTACAAGGTTCTTGCTTTGAATATATCAATTTCCTCAAGGAAATCATGCAATATCGGTAATTTGTGTTAGTTTTACATCTGGAGCGGGTTATAATATAGGCAAGATATTGACTGTTAATTATGCTAAGTCAAAGGTCAGGATCATGTCAAATTCACCAAGCTATAACTGGGGTTGCCTGGTGTCTGGTTTATGTGACTTACTAGTCTCCATTTCATTGAAATACTGTTCACTAGAAGTGGGACTTTTAAAAATTATTTCAAAATCTTTCCTTGCAATTGGACATCAAACAAGGATGTGCCTTCATTATAGAATTATGCATTCTCCAATGTGTCACAGGTAACTGATCATTGAAAAAGAGCAGCAAAAAAAGATAATAGTTATATAAATTTCGAGATCTACATGAATTTTCCATTTTTTTTTTGCTCTTTTCCAAAGTTACAGTTGCCTATGGTCACAGTGGCTAACAATCTAACCAAGAGAAACAATCCAGTCTTAACCACTAACCAGCTTTCAGTATTAATGTACATTTTTAATATTTCAGGCAAAGGTATCTGGTAGTAAATCGGAGGGTAGTTTTGAGGAGGCGTTACAAAGTGAGAAAGAGGCAGGGTCTAATGGTGCTATGGGATCGCAGGAGACCTTACCAGAAGAGAAGGTCCCAATATAATATAAGCCTTGAAGATGATCATTCACTATTAAGGAGCAAATAAAGGGTTACTGGGGGAAAACATGACTTATACTAACTGGGATTCAGTAGCGTAGTAAAATCTCTTATGTTACATTTTATGTAAAGTATGTTATTGCTAAACAATTGATATTTAATATACATGTATTGATATAAATGAATTGTATGACTGAATTGAATGCATTTACATTTCTGTTATATGATAAATATTAACCTCTGGTATGGTGTATTTTGGTTTGCATTCAATTCTGTTAATTTATATTAACCTCTTACTATTAATGTCACATTGTAATTGTCGATTTTGTCAGATATTTTCCTGGACAAACCAGTATATATGCGCATACCTGCCAAGTACTTGTATTAAATTGGAGTTACTCCTATTTTCTTTGTTAAATTCTGGTTTTCTAAGTTCACATACCTTTTGCACTAAGGTACATTTGATTCATTTAATGATCTTCTGTCCCATATTTTTAACCACTAGAATTAATACATTCCCTGTTTATGCATCTAAATCCCTTTTAAATCACAGTTAAGTGCATCTTGAAGTTGTGACATGTTTCGCTGATCACTCCTTTTTGGATTTAACTATCTTGGCAGGTATGTATGCGTCTATGTATACATATTCCATAAATTGTCCTCTCATACACAGTAAAACTATCTTAATTAATCTTAGCTAAAAATAAAAAATGGTCATTTTTACAAATTTGTTACATACTTTATCCCCTAATTTTATTAAAATGAACATTCCCAATATTGTCATAAGGTGCTGGATGGCCTTGCATCAGAAAAAGAACAAATTGGCTTTATATTGTGTTCTTTGTTTGTCTATCTTATCATTTCTTATCATATTTTTGTCTTGTTTTGAATAATTTAAAAATGGAGGGATTTTCTGTTGCTTGGTTTGTGTTGTACATATTCATAGCATCTTAATAGTTTTGATTATTTGTTTTGAGAACAAAACAATACTGTAAAAATATTTGTTTCGGGGAAGAGGCGACTTTAAGGTCCGACTTTATTGTATTTAAGAAGGGGGCGACCTTGAGGTCTGACCTTGGTGTATTTAGGAAGGGGGCGACCTTGAGGTCTGACCTTGTTGTATTTAGGATGGGGGCGACCTTGAGGTCTAACCTTATTGTATTTCTGAAGCTATAGTATTTTATGCTCATGTTACCATAATTGTGTTAAAGCTTATATTATGCTTTCTCTAAACATGTGTATATGTTCGTTTCCAAGGAAACCATTCTGACAACTATTGTTATGATTATACTCCTTTTTCTCTGTTGTAATGCTACTGTCAAATTCTAAATTAGAATGTTTTAACTTTATTTATATATAATGTAGTTTATATTGTATGTTTAACCTTATATATAAAGATCTTGTTCGACTGATATTTAAATTGAAGTATTTATTGCAAACTCAATGCATAATGAATGTATCATATAATAATTTGTAGTAATAAATAGATACCCAGTATAATGTACTGTTAATGTGGTTAAGTTAGCAACATGGAAATATTGTCAAATTTTTAAATTTTATAAAAAGTGCAACAAAGAATTTTTTTTAAAATCTTTTATTTTGGCGCTCTGAAGTTCGACACAAGAATTTATTGAATTAAACAGTGACTATTTTTCTAATTAAAGAATTGTTCTAGTCAATATAGCAACTACAGTAAAGGAAACTAGATTTAATTGTTTACATACATTCAGATTGCCTTGATTTATTAAGTCTTAATTAATTAATTATTTTCCAAGAATTGAAGATACTTTTTCTTTGGTTTAAAGTGCCTGTTGTCTTTTGAATTAATAAATTAAGGAAAATAATCACTTGTATTTTGGCGGTTAGTGAGGTTGCTTACATGTTTTCCAGACATACTGAAATTCTTTCTTTACTTTCGGGACCAAAGTTTATTGGAGTGTTGCGATATCTACTTACTGTGTTATTTAACTGATTATTCTTTTATCCCTCGATGAATTTGTTTGTTTCTATGTACTAAACTTGTCAATAATTTACAATTTTACCAATGAGTGTAACTTTTCCAATAATTTACCATTTCATTAACAGTTTTACTAACTGTGACTACCGGTAATAATTGAAAATTTGATAGTGTTTATATACATGTATATATCAAGTTTACAATTGTTATTATTCCATTACTAAAGCACTGGTGTATATATTATTATTCTCATTAAAACCTCTGACAATGTGTACATGTCTACTTTGAATGATACATAAATTGACAGAAGCAAAAGACACCTGAAGAATGGATAAGCATCCGATAGCAAAATAATTGAATTGCATAGACTGGTTAAAATTACCAGTAAGTCCTAACCTGAGAGGGTACATGTTTTACGTACCGGTACAAGTGATGTTGTTACTGTAATTTTGTTGTTGATTTTGTTATATATATATATTATATAATGGATTAAGTGCTGTAGTTTGTTTAAAAAATAATGTAAATCTTGTAATAACGTGTATACATGTTTAAGGGCTTGACACTTAGCTGTTTCAGTCACTGGTCCGACAGAAAAGGAGCGCAAAATTTGTAAACAAAACAGTTACTGGTCCTTCAAGACTTTCACTGGTCCTTCTTGATTTTCACTGGTCTCAGACCAGTGGACCAGTGTTAGTGTCAAGCCCTGTGTTTCTGTATTAATGTTTTTTCTCAGAATCTTTAATTAGTGCAGGTACATGTGCCTAGTAACTGTCTACCATGAATAATGCCACTAATCATTAGGTTCTATTTTTGTTCTCAGAAAAAGGAGGAAAGATGGTATGGGTGCAAGTTATAAATTTTGGGAAAACCTGAAATCCTGGGTGCTACATGAATATATTATTGTATTGAGTATGACCTTTTGTTGTTGATGCACCATAAACTTCACTTATTCTACCTCTGATTTAGTGAAAGAAAGAAAAGTAGACTTTGGGTACCATCAAAAACCTGAAATCATGTAAAAACATGCATGAAAATTGGCACCCTTTGGATTATAATTTTTATTTTTCACTAACCTGATTTCTATATTGGCACATTTTTCTTCCTTCCAGGGTGTTTGCTTTGTACAGTAATGAAATGTTAAAACATGAATTCAGCGACCTTATAAACAGAAGGGAAGCAATTGTCATGACAATGGTTATGTTGACAGGAATTCATGTTGATTGATGACATAGCATTTTGAAATCCCCATTTTTTTCACTTACTAGTAGTGTATATTTCTTGCATTTTTGTTTTATGGGTGCTGGGATATTTTGTTGACTATGAAGTAAATCATACCACCTGTTATATCGAGTATTTGTAAATATTGTCACATGATATAACTTTCCCATCTCCAGATGACTGATATATTATTTGTTTAGTAAATATTAAAACAAATTTTGTTACCCAAATCATATATTCTGGTATACAATTTCTAGCATACAATACAATATGCATAAGTAAAGGTTCAAGCCACAAGTGACTGTATCTTTGAAAACAAAAAAAGAGGAAAAACATATTTTTTTTGGAAATTTTATATTATAGAAAAATATAAATTTTACAAAAACTTTTTTTCATTTTCAAATTGTCTTTATCAATGATACAGGTACCTGTGGTTCGAGCGACAAGATTTAGAACTTACAATTGTTGAGACTTTATACCATATTACAACAATGGTATTGTATTGTTAGATACCCACTATATGCAGTGATAAGATTGCATCAATATTCTCAATATTGTATCTTGCCAAAACATCATCTAGGTAGTAGCAATGTTTCTCATATGTTCATAACTGTCTTCCTTAGCGTCCCCTGTATACAGTATACTACAAACTGTTTTCAAGGGATACAGTACTGGTGGTGGCTTTATTGTGCTAACCTCCTAGTCCAGTCTAAGAACCTTTAACTTTGGTATGTGGAAGTTGGTTTTGACCTGCAGATGACCTCTGGTGTTTTTTTGGTTCAGCAGGTCAAGGTCGTAGGAACATTAGTTATCAAGACAAGGCAAGTAGTGTTACACAACTTAGTACAAACTTCTGTATTGTGTCGGATTATTCAGGCATCACAATTCTGTAACAACATTTGTCATGGTACAATATTTGATTTAACTTCACCAAAACCTCCTATGTATCAGTATCAGCTTATGTTACATGAACAATTAACAGACATGGCGTACAGCATGCATATTTCACAGTCATTGTTATTTATAAAAGCTTTTCTGTTTATTCTGTTAATGTTGTATGACATTAACCTGGTATGACTGTATGGTGTGTTAAGATCTTTATTGAAAAATTGTTTTTGTGCAATATTGCTTATGAATAAACTGAAATTCCTATGAAAACCTCCCGGGTTTGTTATTCAGATTCGCCAATCATCATGCTTACTTGTAATAGACCGTCACACATGTAATTGATTAGCCTATACCAATTTACTTTAGGTTGATTGTGAAACAAGTTTTTCCAACTTGTATTAATCATTCTCAACACCTTATTTCTGATGTTATTCATTGCCTCAAGGGTATGAGATAAGAGGAAGCAGTTTCCTTTTATGCTGCACATCTAGCTAGGGAATTACTGGTACCATTAGTATTTCATCTGTGGAATAACATGGCCTGGGATGGAACCCATGACCTCCCACACTCGATGCAGACTCTCAACCACAAGGCTACCGAGGACTCTTATCTTATGCATACCTACATTAAAACGTATAATCATTCTTACTACACTTGAAACAAATAGGCACTTGACACAGTCATGTTGATATATTAATTCTTAATTATACAAGGCTAGAAATACTGTCGGAGCTATATGTTGCATACTGGTAGATCACAATAAGGCACAGCATGCATCAAACACCTTTTCAGTCATATATCCAGTGGCCAATTTACTCATGTTTTTCGAGATTGTATCCTAGCCAGTATAGTATGGAGATTTTAGTCTGATCCTCCAACCTTCTATTACTATTAGCAGAGTTGTACAGCTAATATCTTATCTGTAATTATAAGCCAACAGACATGAGCATAGCAATATACCTCCTCATCAAAGATGGGGAGCATAATTATTACAGCCCCGGCTATATATTTCCAAAAAACGGTTGAGTGTCACAAAGACTCTCGAAGTGTAATGCAAACATGTATCTGAAGGACTTACGCAGTAGGATTAGCTAGTCTTCAACCGAAGATCACATATCTCTAAACCATACTAACCAGGTGTACGTTGCCATGCCTAAGAAAAGCACTATGTAGCGCTTTTTAGGGGAGGTAATCTATGCCTTCTTTATTTAATTGAACAGGGTTAATTGAATGAAAGAGGTAGCACTTTGCTTAAGAAACGGACATTAGTCCACAAGGATCCAGCAATTTCTCAACATATGGAGAAAAATCAAAATTGTCAAATGTTCACGAAAGTGCCACAAATGGGAATTAAACTAATTGATGACAGGTTAAAAATTCCAGAGGCAGTATTCAAAGGGCTCCAACCACTGCAACCATGATTCATCTTGTACTACTTAGTATGAAGTTTTCTGGCAAACAGGAATACCAGCAACAACAAGAGATGTTTCTAAAACAGTATGCCA
Source organism: Spisula subtruncata (assembly GCA_963678985.1). Classification (NCBI taxonomy): domain Eukaryota; kingdom Metazoa; phylum Mollusca; class Bivalvia; order Venerida; family Mactridae; genus Spisula; species Spisula subtruncata. Next base: position 11,936,643 of record OY787676.1, read on the forward strand.
CAATGACTGTCCAATAGTCGAAAATGGTTAAGGTCACATAAACCTTGACCTTCAATGACCTACAGACCTCAAAATCATTAGTGGTCATCTACTGTTGCTGACCAACCTCCATGTAAAGTATAATGATTCTAGGGCAAAGCATACTGAGTTATTGAATGAAAATTAGTTGGTCTACTGACCAACAGACATGAGCAAAGTAATAATATACCCCTTCATCAAAAATGGGGGGGGGGGGGCATATTAAAATCATATGGCAGGACTGATTCGAACATAACATAACTATGGTAACATTTATATTATATTTATTGTCAAAAGAAACGCTGCAACGTTCACAATTTCTATATCAATATTCATCATGATCTAACATACATTACACACAGAACATTTTAACACATAGATGAGCCAAGTCTACAACCGTGTGTCGTTCCTACACGACATCCGTGTCATATCTACACACAGCTTGCATCAACAAGATTCCAAAAACAAGCTAGTAAGAGCACAGGTAAATGTATCGTTGAAAACAATTTTTTTTTTGGACTTTTTTTTTCGTTTTCAACTTGTATTTATCAATGATACAGTTACCTGTGAGTGAGAGAGGTCTGTAAAACACATATAAAACATGGAGGTCAAATTGTCGTATCTTCCAAGGTCACTATGACTTTGTTAACCTTCCTACCAAATTTGAAGGAAGGTAGAATCTAATGTTCTTGATCAGTCATGGTTGTGTCTACCAATATGATGTATATATAGGAAGATGTTTTATAAACAATCTCACTAAAATAGATTTGATAATAAAAAGTTCTTGGTAAATTATACATGGATTTCAACAAAACACACATCTTCACTATCAATATTAGGTGATAGTGAAATACTGTAGCTATTTAAGAACACAAATAATATGAAATGCATGGTATATATATTACACAAGTTGAAAACATTTCATCCTGTAGTGTATTAACTATATGTACTTACAAGTCCTCTGTTCTCATAAAAACCAATCTCTAATTAATACAAAAATAAATAACCAATCAAGGCTCTTATTTATATAAATATACATTCAAAATAAGTCCAGACATGATGCTAACTCGTACTGTCAAACCTGATTTTGTTACCGTGTCAATTAAGCGATCACCTGTCCTAATTAAGCAATAACGTGTCCTAATTAAGCAATAGTATGTCCTAATTAAGCAACCACTTGTCCCAATCTAGCAACCAGCTATCCCAATTAAACAACCACCTGTCCTAATTTAGCAATCACCTGCCTTAAGGAGGCCAATGGTACTAAATCCCAATTAATCATTTTCATATTAAATATACTTGTATGAACAACCACCAGATTTTACAGCAGTCAAACTGGATGCATCTTGGACAATATAACGCATTACTACATACCGAGGCGACTGTAGTGTAGTAAGTTAAGTATAAGGACCTAAACAAGTGAAATTGGCACTAAATTTGAAATAATTGGCAATTTGTAACAGACCCAATGGTTGCATGCATGTATCTTAATTTGAACGTCGTAAGCTTTCAACCTTTGAAACAAATGAGTGGTGAAAAGGTCATGAAAACATTCATTCAAACACTTCTGTAAACTTTCATTACAAAACTTAAGCAGAGTTTCCATTTCAACATTTAAATTTAACAAGTTGCCAGAAAAATTAAAGCTGTTATCAATTTTCATGTGACGTAAATGGAATATCCAATATCTTAATAAAGTTGATTTTAAAAACCCAATAAAACATACATGATCATTCATCATAACTATTTAACAAATATTAGTTCTTCTTTATTACAATTCATTCTATTTTACAATTTTATGAACAAAAGTGCATGTCAACACACAAAATAACAAGTTGATATATAAATATACAGAAAAGCTTTAAGTCAAAGTTTGGGATGATAAATTTGTTAAAGCTTGTATAATGTTGACACAGATTTATTTAACAAGCACTTGCACATATTCCACATGGACCCTTTCACACATTCCAGCTAACACATTTATATAACCTAAGATTTCTCTCCCTTCCTGCAAGAAACAAAAATATGCTAATTAACACCAAAGTTATACAAATTAACACAAATAATACAATGTAACACCAAGTTACAATAATAAACACAAAGTTATAGAATGTAACACAAATGTTCAACAAACTGGAAGGTTTTTTGACACAAAAATGTTTGAAAAGAGTTGGTAACTAGAGCAAAAATTGTTCAATGAGTCATTCATTTTAAGTTTCATTGATTTTTGACCATTAGTTAAGCAAAATCAGCGCACATAAGTTTTGTGACATCTATCCAGCAGACAGACAACCGTTTTGATTCTCTCGCCTGAACTTTATGTGAGAGACAAAACTCTGCATGTAGAGATGTCACCAAAGGATACACCCTATATTTGCCAACATAGAACTCTACTACGAAAAAAATGCTAACATATCCACATGGGAATGCCCGATATTCGGATTTGCTAACTTTTTAGCTCACAGAAATATTCACTTATACAGTAATTTCACACATTTGTCATCACCAAAACAAACACTATAAGGTACTTAGTTTACCTTTATACCAAATACATGCTTGTAGCTTAGGTTTCTAATGTTAACCATAACCACGAATACAAGCTTTTAGCTTAGGTTTCTAATTTTAACCATAACCATAATGGACCATACCTGCCATGTTACTCAGATTAAAGTTGAGTAGTTTACATAACTTTGAACAAAGGTACATTTGATTCATTTCATGATGTTCTGTCCCATATTTAAAACCACTAGAATTAAAACATTTCTTGTTTATGCATCTAAATCCCTTTTAAATAAAATTTAAAAAGTGCATCTTGTGACATGTTTTGCTTTATCACCCCCATTTTGGATTCAACAAACATGGCAGGTATGACCATAACCGAAGATAAATAAAGTTGATCTTAACTTACCTTCTTGCAGCTATTCCACTAAGTAATCTATTGCCAAATATAAATGTTGGAATTCCTAGAAGGCCAAAGTATCTCAACGTCTCAAACATGTTCAAGTTGGTCCAGTAAAGGTAGTACAAACCAAATAGAGCTGAAATACACAGTCAAACATTCAGTATTTTGATAATATAAACTCAGTTATAGGACATTTAATTTATATCCACAAATTGTGGGAACCATAGGAAACTATTTTAAAAATCTAAACAAAAATATTTTTCGTTTATAACAACTGTTATTCCAGTTACACAGTCTAAAATATATATAGCAAGATTGACATTATGCACGGACAGCCATACATACCGACTGAAGCACACCAATGCTACATACTCCACACACATATAAATAATTGTGAGAGCACAATAAGAATATTGTTAAATGTAATTAAACTACTTTTTTCAAAGTTCAAACTAAATATCCTTGGAGCAATGACGCTTTGAACCGATAACCCAATGTCCGAGTGGTTAACCGATTACCTGTTTAGATCCCAACTTTTAACAGACGCAAGTTAATTAACTGTAGAAGATAAGACATAAAGTGTGTAGATACCTGCTAGACAAACATGGAATCCTATAGCACTAACAGAGAATGGGAAGTTGGATACATTCACACCAATTCTCATCCACTGAAATAAAAATATTCAACAATTACTGATTATTCAATGATTGGGGTGGGGTGTTATTCATCAACATTATAACACCAACATTTTAACAAGGAAAGTCAGATTTAAACTTCGATATGCAACTATTTTTGGTCACTGGTCTGACAGTAAAAAAGCGTTTAATTTTTTAAGAACACAGCTACTGATCCTTCATGATTTTCACTGGTCCCTTATATGGCAAGGTAAAGTTTGTTTATTACACCCCTACTTAAAGGGCCAGTCAATTCTGACTTATGAGACACTTATTAAATCTTTGATGCGTACAGTACAATCCGAATTCCTTCTCGCATTGCCGGGCGCCTGACAGAGATGTTAAAACTTCTTTTCCCTTTTGAGTGGTTACAAATATATTAATTTTAAAATATGTTTGCCCCAAGTTTACAGATTCATTGGTTTAGTTTAAATGGAAAATAAATGCAAGAACATCCTGGTCAGAAATCACTTGGATGCAGAAGCTTGTCCAAGAAACCCATGCGTTTTTTTTCACACGATATAAACCTAATCACTGTATGACTTATTCAGATACTATACAATTTAACTTGTATGAACTGGAAAATGACTCGGTTTATACTCTTTGCCATGGATACGCAAAAGAAAACTTACACAGATGAGAAGAATTAAGACTGGTAAAAGAATGAGAGCGGTGAATGCCATGGAAACAGCTTTAGATGGTCTCTTCTCTGGTTCACGGAACATATGCTGAAATACAAAACACACCATAAATATACTATAATCAACATTGAACAAACAAAATGTACATTTTGAGAGAAAATTCTTGTAGTTATTATTCAAACAAATTAAAATGGACTAATATGTTCACTATTGTAAGCTTTTTTTAATGGATTTATCAGTTTGCGAGAAAGACATTTCATTACGATTATTCAGATTAGTAGTAATGGTACACATTGTACATAGTTTTTCTTAAAATTCACGAAAACAAAATGTCTTCCACAATACTACAGCAGATATATATAGGATCCGCAATGACTTGTCAACATTTCTAGAAAACACATGTTATTAAGCAAACTTTGTTTAATCATTTGTTTTTGTGGCAAGTTTAAGAAATGTTGATCTCCGAGACAAGGAATGACAGATTCATTTTGACACTACCATAGTTACCGCCTCCAAACCACGCTTTAAGTAGGCAACATTACGTGTTTGCGCCGATAAACTGGTGAGGTCACTTATTTGTTAGCACATGTGTTTGAGAACATTGTTCCGTCATTTGTTATCACAAAGAATATTAAGTTATTTATGTGTTAAAAGATATGTTGTGATTTAATGTTTTACCTTGATTTCAGGTTGTTTTGCGTACTGATCTTGTTTATCCTGGGAGGAGGGGGCTTCTGGGAAGGTCAGGGAAACATCAGCCTACCAAATATATGCACATATCAATAGACTGTAACAAAATCACCAATAAATAGAATTTCAATTTTTTTTATTGATTTCATTTGCAATGATTATAATAAATAGTTAATATTAAAGCCAAAACAGTTAAACAGCGGCGAAACAGTAGTCAGCATTAGCTTGTTTGGTTATCTGCAACAAGTCATTGTTGATTCGGGCAAGTAACTTTTGCAGTCAGGCAGTATTTATATATAGTATTAGAGCGTATGGGAAAACTATTAAATTTAACCGATTTGGGCAAGAAGTTTCATATTCTAAATTTCTAAATTCACAGACTGCAACAGCACAATCTCTAATATCAAGCTACTTTAAGATAACATGGCAAATATGCATGATATAAGGAACAACATACAATCCAAGCAATTGGAAAAAGAAGTAGATTAATAAAGCTAACTTCTTCAGGCAAGAATTCTAACCCCAAACGTCCAGAGCAAAATTTAAATCATGTGATTATCTTGTAAATTCTAGTCTGATTTGTGTAGTACTACATGAATAGTTTGTTACTCAATGTGAGGTTGTTCTAAAGGGGGTGTTAAGTACAGCTGGACTTATCCTGTAAATTTGACACAAGTCTGATACGAGTGCAATTAGCACACACCCCTACACAATAATCTGTTTCAAAGAGTGTTGTAATGTCAAAATAAAGTCTAATAAAGTAATCTCCAATGACCATAACAGTCAATATTTTAAAGTTTTTCTTCAAATAACTTTATTTTCTACAGAAAAATTCCTTCTCATTTAGTGCAACAAATCCGGATTATTCTGGAATAGTTGGACCCCTTAACTTACCACTAGCCAGGAGATAGGGTTCTCAATGACAGCATCACCAACAATCAGTTCCAGGCTGTATTTACCAGACTTGTAACCAAAGTCCTTGGCACTTCCACCAACATTCTGTAATAAAAGTCAAGTATCAAACTAGAAATGTGTCCATCAAGCCGGGTGCCTCCATTGGGGTATATAGTCAAAGTAACAAAGGGCCATAACTCTGATAAAAATTGCTGCAGCAAGAATTCCACCCTTTATGGTCGGTCAAATACACATCAAGTTTGTTAATCTGTGAAAGTTTGAAGAAATTGTGTTACATACGGGTAGACATCACCAATGGTATATGCCCCCAATTACAAATAAGTGAGGGGGCACACAGTATCAATTACTCGCCGAAATGAATTATCCTGTTGGCGAGGGTAAATAAATCCAACTTTCCAAGTACTTTTGAGGTTCTAACCTGCGTGGTGACTTACCAAATCAAATCTGTTAACATTACTGTTGTCAGCCTCAGCTACAAAGATAATCTCCTGTTTGGAGTCAGTGTTAGTCATCTTGACAAACGTCTGATGAGGAGCCAGTGACTTTCCTGATGCTTTATCCTTCACTGTGAACTTCATCAGTAGTTTCTGATGAAAGTCAGCCTCCAGAACAGTACTGACTTTCTGTGGGTATTGTGCTCTATAAAATATAAATATTTGGTTATTGAACATTTTATTATTGTATGAACACCGGCTTCCTAAGCATACTGTGACCTATTAATTTATTCACATCCTTTAATATAATGAGTTGTCTAATATGCAAATTAGAAACCCTTGTGACTGTAATTAGCCATACTTTATGGGTGAGCATGTTTTTCCATTGATGGGGTTTGTTGACCATGAGTCTCTGTACACCTTGCAATACAAACTTCCGGACTCACATATAATCTATAAGTCAAACCTCGCACACACCATATATAGGCAATCAATCAACTTAACACTTGTAGCTCATTGTCCACTCAAAAACACCATTTCCATTAACCTAACTTTTGACCTACAACCTTGTCTATCTAAAAAGTTTTTAAATAGAGAAAATTTTCAAGGAGAAATGAGTGTTTTTTTATAGTTATGGTCTAAATTGTATATCGAGGACTCAGTGCAAAACTATGGTACATGCCTCTGTAATTTGATGAAGTTACCATAGTGTTGCACTGAGCCCATGATATATAAACACCTTAAACATTCCAAAGGACCTAGTTAAAATGTATTACCTAGTTGGCTTTGGAGCAGATCCCTGGTCTTTATCAGCAACTCCGATCTCGACGCCCTCTAGAGAGACCTGGGCAGTGACCTTGACCTGTACGGACGCACCTGTTGTACCGATGAGACGAGCATCAGCCTTCTGTGCCTCTACACTGATAGTGACCTTATAGAAACCACTGGATGGTTTGTTGGACATGATATCTAACTCATACAATGATCTGCAATGAAACAGTAACAAAATCAGCACATTATAATAATATAAATAGCTAAAGGCAGAGCTACAGATAACGTTTTAGTCCATTGGGTATTTTACCCCCAAGTTTCAATTTTGATTGGGTTTTCACAAATTTTATTTGGGTATCTAATCAAATTCATAGGGTAAATGATCTTTTAAGTACTGTTTGTCACTATATCATCCTTTTCTTTTTGAGTATTTCAGATTTTAATTGCTTTTTCTTACTCCCTCCTCTCAAAATCTATTGGTTTTTTAAGAAAATTAATTTGGTAATTACCCCAATACGCAGCTTATCTGTAGCTCTGTAAAGGTCACATTAGGCTGTCATGTTTTTTTTATAACAATTCAGTTACTTGTTCATATCTATGGTGGATCTAATCCACGAAATTAAATTCCCTTGAATATTAATAATTTCTATAGTATATGTCTTAGTTGATAAGATATCATTGAAATAACGTCCCCACGAAATTGTCTTTTTCAACAAAATCACATAATTTCATCAAATATCCCGTTGAAATTAAATTGTTTTAAAGTAATCAAGCAATCAAAACATGCAAGCCAGATACGTACTCCTGAGATGAAGCCTTGAATTGTTTCTTGCTGACAACAACAGACTGGTCTCCTAAATTCTTGGCATTATCAGCTGTAACAGTAAGCTTTCCTAGACTGCCTCCCATCAAATTGGTTACACGCACCTGTGGGAGAAAGCAAACATATTATATATAGAGGATCTTGATAGAGTGCTTATTCCTTACCACTTTTATTAAACGAGTTGACAATACAATATGGCACGAGGCTCTGCCGAGTGTCATATTGTATTGGTAACGAGTTCAATAAAATGGTCAGGAATTAGAGTGGAGCATCTCAAGGGTCGTCTTGATAATTATTACTTACTATTTTGTATTGCTGTTTTTTCCACAGCATTATATAAAAAATAATGTAAAAATGTATGTAAATTGATGCTTGTAAAATGCCGAGCATAGCATTTACAGGGTGTCCCAAAAAAACGGGGACCTACCTAAAACCCTTATTACTCATTTATATTTTGATGAATTAAGCTGATATTTTGTGAAAGTGTATGTAAGGGACCCCTTCTTCTAAAAAGAGCACTTATTTAAATATGGTGCTTCAAATCAGGAAGTGACATCATCATTTTCACTATGGCAACATTTCACGTAATTTTTGCTTAATCACATGAAAAGGGGCATTATAAGACAAGGGCATTTGTGTCAGGGCATTTAGTTTTAGAAAACAACATTTAAAGTGAAAGGGGTGATCAAAATCTTGTAAAAATAAAACAAATATGACAAGAAAGAGCAAAACAGAGGAAAACGTGGCACGTTTACTGACCAAGGGGAAGTGGAAAACCTTCCAAATAGCATCAACTATCATTCAATGATTAAAAACGTAAATATTTTCAAGGACTATTACCAAAAAAGCTTAGACTATAGAAAGGAGCAAAAAGTATAAAGTTTTATCCAAACAAACAGTTCATAGATATATTTTGGAGAAATTGTGTATGTCAGAAATTATAAAATTGTACCATATGCTAGCAGAAAACTCTTCTTGCAATAAATCAGCAGCAAAATCAGGACATGTTTGCGAAATAGTACTGACATCTTACCTCATATCACAAGCCATATGATCTTAAAATTACTCAAACTTGATCCCAATAGTGAACTTCTTTGCTGTACACAATGAACTAATGTATCACGAACCATAAACAATTATTTGGAGCACATAAGAAAATGTTTGAGGTCAACATGGAAATATATCTCATTGAATTCTGAAATCACTGCTTCAGTTTATGGTATTTTACTGAAACATGCGATTGTAAACATGGGAGGTAACTCCAGGTATTGAACTATATTATCACAACAGTGATACTAGTATTCTGAACAGTGTTCTTCCATTATTGTTTTGACATATTAATAGTGTGATATCTATAATTGAGAAAAAGTTACAATTGTTTTTCCTAGGTCCCCGTTTTTTTGGGACGCCCTGTATATGCCCATTAGCTTTCTGCTGAAATATAGCAGGCATGAGTGTCTCCACCCGTATTTGAACCCGGGTCAGCAGATTAAACAGCAAGCAGACAAACATTGAGATATCGACCTAGCTACGGAGGCAAAATGACAGAATAGAAATAAATAAATACAATAATTGACGTTACCTGAACAGAAGGTTTAGCTGTACTAACAGATACTGGACTGGCTAATGTAACAGCTACAGGTATGTGGAACTGAAATAAACACAAACACCAATATCAAACATGCTAACCCTTTACTCTATATAGTCTTGACAGCTTCGGATCCAACTATCTATATTAATGTATTTCTGAAATTCAGGATGCTTATTAAGAATACCTGACTGTATCCTTTACCACAAGAACATGGGAGAGAGGCAAGCTTTCCCTTTAAATTACTTTTTATACTGAGTGGCTAGCAAGGGAATTACTAGTACTTCTTTTATTTCTAATAATGTACAACATAAAATGCAAATTATTTCATTTAAAAATGATTTATGTCCTGAATGGGGCTTATGCATAATGGAAGCAGGTGTTATCCTAAACACTGACAAAGTTATTGGGGTTGTCATGTTATCATGTATTATGATCACCTTTTATTGTTGGTAATGATTATTTTATTCAACGTTTGTTGATCATTTTGCCATTTGTTTTATTGATTATTGTGAATATTGTACAACGCTTTTTGTGATGTATGTAAAAATAAGCGTTTAACCAAATAAACAATCTTACCTTATTATCTGTGAGTGTATTGACGGCAGATAAAAGACTGTATGCTGATTTCAATTGCTGAACATGTTTTCTACTTAACAAATAGTTGGCAAACTTCAATACTTTATCCTGAAATGAAAAAGAAATAATTAGACTTTATATCCTTCTTTCCTATGATTTCGTGAATTCCTATGGTTTCGTGAACCATGTTATGACATATTTCTGCCGAATGTGCAGGTCGAAAATTATTGACAAATGATTGAATAAGCAAAAAAAAATGATTTATCATCATTTTTTTAGCATATTTCTCTTTATAGAATATTTTAATGGAAATTTGATAAAATACCCCTATATTTCAACTTGACTGAAAAGTAGACGACCCTGTGTCTGTACTTTAATCATTGATTTGCATCAGAAGCAACACAAAGCCACCATTTTACACACACATAATAATGAAACCCCCAATATAATTTTGATGTGAACCATTAAGAAACTAAGATTGCCAAAATGCTTTTTATTGACCAGCCAATCAAAATTTGTGAAATGATAGGAAACTTGTCAATTATTGCAGAGGTGGAGTCCACTATGTAAGATAGTTGCTACTTGGAAAATACGAAGATTTCTCATAATGTTTTGCATTCAACATATAGAGAGGGGTTAAGGCATTTGCTTCATCTTAAAAACTACTTTCCTATAAAAAAATTACTGGTTATGCTTCAAATACCAGTCTTAGGTTCACGAAACCACAGGAAAGCAGGCTACATGTATACAGGTTTTTTTCATATTCCAGAAATTGGTTAATTGTTTCAATTTTGACGATGAATTTAAAATACAGCATTGTATATAGACACAATATTATGAATAAATACCAGTATAAGAAAGTACAAATCAATCATGGGTTAATAATCAGCAAACCAAATTGTACCACCAGGATGAAAATTAAATACCTAACAAAACTGCGTAATTATAAAGACGTAAACATATTTTAAAAACAGAAAAGGACATCCAAAACAAGTCCATTACGAAAGTGCTACAGTACTACCTCAAATACTTATTCAAGGGACATAACCCGACTAAATGATGTATCATAAAACCTATGACCATCTAAATGTCCCATTCCCCATGGACAAAAAACCCCAGTCCAGTACAACACAAACCATGGCTTTCACTATAGATGTACAACAAGCGTCAACCCATATAGAAATAGAATACAATGTATTTACTAGTCACGCCTCAACGCCTGTTGTAGATCTATACCTGCTGAATCAGAAGGTTTATTTTGATACTTTTCATTGAATGCAATATCATTTTGTAGACAAAATACCCATGGTTTAAGATGAAATGACCCTTTAAACGGAGGTCAAAATATGACTAGTTTGCAATTTCCAGTTTCTAAACCCCAACTCCGTAGTAAAATGAAACCCCTGACTATAGTTAAAGAACAGTTTTCTTACCTGAGAAATAGTAGGAGCTTTTCCAACTTTACCAGCTAGTTTGTATGAGCTATCCACCACAGAGGCTGTTACCGATAAACCACCTTCAAACTAAAATACAAGAACAGAACATAGACATGTGCTAACAACAAAACTAACACAGTACAATTTTAAAACTAACGCAGGAGAATTTTAGTAAAGTCTGGATTGATTTCGACACCGGCAAGAGTGATTACAGTAGGCAAGGATTATGTTAGTGTTTCCAGCAACGACCTTTGATGTGAGAGAAGAGGCAGTTATGTGATACAAGGAATTCAGGTGTGATACACTAGCTCTTCCTTAGTTTTTTAACTTGGCCTGCGTATAGAGTCAGTTAAGGCGATACTTATTCTCAATAACCAATCAGTTTACCTCTAGTTAGGTGAAAAACACTGAAAAGTATTTCAGAAATGACCAAGTGCCCTTGCAGTGTTTCGACCAGGGACTTCTTGATCTGTAGTCAAAGAGTGTTGCCCACTTGACCACTGAGCCAACTGGCCCTGTGATTATAAACATTTCTCATTCTCATACTCAATGCTCAAACTTGAAAAACAGTTTTTGTTAGAATTCTGCATCAAAACCAACACAATTTTGTAGCAAATGATCTAATTAAGAAATGAACCCGCTTAATTTATTTTTCCATTCAGTAATAAAGAAGTTACAGCAGTTTTTGTAACTAAGCACATGCTCCTATTTGAGTATTGAGTTTGAGAAAGTAGTATGTTCTCCAATGTTTATAATAAGCGGGCCAGGCTATCCTTACACCTGAAGTAATAACTCACCTGTAAGTATTTATCATCAACTTCATCAGCCTGAGCTACTATATCTTCAATCAGATCAAAGTATTTGCTAGATTCTGCTTTATCATCCAGGCTTGTAATAATACGGAATGCATAACTATGTCTAAAATAACAATACATACAATGTATAAAAGGTTAAGAAAACATGGGAGTATGGGACAAATTTAATATCCCTCAGCTTTTTCTACAAGGCTTAATGTCCATTATCCCTAGAAGCAGATATTTGGACCGTCAAAGACATTTCAAACCTTTTAAAATGTGATCAACTTGAAATTTGGAATGTCATGCAAAAAGTATCAGCATCAATTTTAGTTTTTTAACCGTTAAAATATAATTAACGGTTTTCAAAACTTAGAATGTGGAAAATACACATCAATATAATGCTACTTCACATTCTTTCTGAATCCTTTTTTAATTATGGGTTATATATTTTTCCTGCTCATGAAACTAACTAAAATCACGTTCTATTTAATCATGTGATAAAGACAGGCATTCAGCCACAGTTAACAGAAATAAAATACTGTAAAATCATTTAATTTTGATGGGACGAAATTTCGTGGTTGGGGTAAAAAAGACCCATTTGGATAATTTGTGGATTTTGCATTGCAGGTAATAAATACAAGGGTGAAAATTAATGTACGATGTGATTAGATTTCATGGTTGAAGGTGAAACGTGAAATCCATGAAATTTACACCCCACGAAAATCAATGATTTTACAGTAACTTTGAGCTAAGGTAACTTACGCCAAAGGAGAATCATCTTTTTTTAAAGCTTCACTTAAAGCTGCTGAAACCTTTTTACCATCAACTGAAATAACACAGCATATATGAGATAATTATGTAGAATGAATATATATATATTTATAAATATAACATATAGTTTTAATTTATTATTAATGTTGAACTACATCAGGTGGACAAGCAGTACTTGACTCAGAGCATTTAAAAAATACTGGGAACAGTTACACAATTCCTTACCACAGCAAGAAACTTCTTGTCCATATTTGCAGTCAAGTGTGACTTCAATATAACAACATGACTAATTGCCTACTCTCTATGGTTTTTTTTTATTTAACACCATTTTTCAAACAATTTTCGGTTCAGAGACAACATCAGTCCATTCACACCAGCCAGAAATAACCCTTACCCTGGGAATCAATAACTTTTCCAAAAGTGAAGGAATGTCAAATTCAAGATTGAAAATCTTCCCATTTTTCATGGAAGGGCATGACCTGCCATGACCGGAAAATTAGGCCCTAAATATCTCTTTTACAGAGGGAAACATTTAAATGAGTCAAAATAAGGTACCTGGTAGCCCAAGATTTTTCAGAGCAAAGTATGCATAATAGATATCTGCTACACTACTGCTGTCAGCAATGGCTGCAGTGAGGAGCTTGTCTGCACTACCAGGAGTCAGCTTGCAGCCTGATAAAGCTTTAGCTGCAGTAGATGCATGGAACCAGGAAGCCACGCTGTCAACTTCAACAGATGAGGTGACCGCTTTACACACATCCTGTAAATCATACATCATTGTTATTACAACATGTTTTTATGAAAGTATTGTAGTCAAATATTGAAGAGTCTTCAATATAATTTGAACTATGTTAAATTTGTCGTATTAGTCAAATCATGAAATATGCAGCAGCGCACTCACTAAAAAAACTTTCATAAAAAGGAAATTTAATGATCAAACTAAAACTGTACATGACACCACAAACTATCATACAAAACAAACAATTCAAGAAGATAACTTATATCACACCTGTTCCTTTGGGATTGTGGCTCCCAATAATTTTAGACCCAAAATTGAATAATGGGCATTTGCAGCATCTGTATATGGCTGAGCAGCCTCAAATACCGCCTTCAATCGATCTTTGTCAACTGTTGTAAGGAATGTTGATGGTGTTAGGGCCTGGCCAACAACGGCCACAGCAAACAAATACACGATTATTGAACCTGCAAGAAGAATATATTCCAATTTGCAATGATGTCAAGACAACAGCCTATTTCCAAACAATTAGGAGTTATTAATGGTTAATTTGTGACATTGGCTTAATATATATATATATACTGCCAATCAACCAGAATAACTATGAGGTATGTTGCATCTTATTCTTTTGACCGAAACAATTACAGTAACACTTTGCTGTTCAAAGTTTGGCAATCCACTTGTAAGCCTGCGTTCAAGGAAGAATAACATGATGGAATTTTTGCATGGTTTTTGTAACGTTCCGCTCCAGTTATTCATTGCAAGATATGATAATTTTTTTACTTCAGCGAATTCGGCTCCATGGAACGCGGTGGTGCGACTGAAGTGCTAAATTGTATCATAATTGCAGACAGACCGACTAGTTCTAGCCTAAAACTCAGATCCTTCGCGGTATCTGAGTTTTATCTGTCTATTAATAGCTCTCCATAGCAAAGTGTAATTTGCAAACTAAACCACCTATTCTGTATTTAACAGCTAACATGGTCATAGTAACGCTTATTTCATTCCTAAACTAAAAAAACATCATTAAATATACCTTTACACAACCAATATTAGATAAAACGTTTTTCTGACAGCCGCCGTGAATCAATTTCAGTTGACCCCATTTTGGTAATCTAAAGTAGACGCATGTGTCTTAGACGAAATAATTAATCTGTACAGAGTAATCGTTCTTGATTATCGTTCCGGATTTAATGTTCTGGATTCCGGGTTTTAGCCACTTTCTTCGTCTAATAAAAATTTGCCACTTTGTGGTTTGTCAACATTCTGGAAATTTCAGTAATTTGGCAGTGGAAGTGAAACTGGATTAATTTGTGTATCAGTGAGGTTAGTCTTCTTGCAAATATTGGTATTGAACGATAGGAAAGCTTTTCTGTTTATACGCTCACTGCTATATTTGTTGAAATTGTAGATCATTAAGACGGCTCCTCGCAGGGCTCGACACTAACACTGGTCCGGTGGTCCCCTGGTCCGAAACCAGTGAAAATCAGGAAGGACCAGTGAAAATCTTGAAGGACCAGTAACTGTTTTATTTATATATTGTATGTTTCTTTGCTGAGGGACCAGTGACCAAAAATAGTTAGTGTTAATGCCTGCCTCATGTCGCAATTTGCTATGCACATCTAAGAAGGGTGGATTAGCACCCTAGTTTGTGAAACATAGTGGAGCATACCGTGAAGCAAACGCAGGGTCTAACATTAGCACTAACAGACCGACATAGTCAAACAATCAGGCTTAGGTTTTGGATCACAGGAATGCAAAAATTAAACAGCTATATGTCAAATAAAGCTATCACACATTGGAAAAATCAAATAATCTTTTAACAGAGCACTGCATCCCCACTGCATAGCCTACATATATATCTAGCCTAGGCTAGGTAGTGAGAGTTCCATAATTTCGATTGTTATTTTTGTCATTATGCATTTAATTTCACAGAGTGACAATGCGTCAACGTTATAAAATCAACATCTGGTTACATGATAATAAAACCTATTTCAACGAAAACAGGGAACTGTTCAACTAAAATGAAGAATTTGTTAACAAAACCCTCTATTTTACACGTGGCAACATCAAATCGACCGGCAAATTGAACGCATGAAATCGAGAAAAATACCAATCAGTGCTTCAATAAATATCGTAGGTACGTTAAAAATAAGACATAAAACGAATTGCAATCACAATTTAAACGCAACAACGAGTAATTAACATAATACAAGCGGCTAAATTTACTCAAAGCGACGCATCTTACCTTTCGCCATTTTCAATAGTTCACTTCCGGGGACGTGGGACATCCGGGAACTTTAGTATTGTCTATCGCCCGTATATTCCGTTACAGTCACATACGCAGTGCTCTCCCTTAATACAGATAAGTATCGAGGATTGTCCGCAATACTTTAAAGAGGTATTCCCTAGAACTAGCATATATTTCTCTACTATCACATTAAATGAGCTAAATGTACAAAGCACTATCAATTATCATAATTTGTCTGAAGAAAGTGTGCGCAAATATGTCTTTATACAGTAATGTCAAAAATATATTCAAATCACCAATCATATTTATGTGGTCAAAGGGAAACAACTCATGACTATTTTGGCTCGTTACGGAAATATATTTTCATTTTTTTCTCGGTAATTGGTGGGAGCTTTTTGTTGAGGATTCGAGGAGTTTAAGCAATAATGATTCTCATTTAGTATATAATATTCCTGAATTGATTTAAACGATCAAAGTTTATAATTTTAAGGGAACGCCTCTTTAATAACTACATAACATTAAAGAAGGACTCTCTAAAGGCTTGCAGGCACCCTCGGTATGTATCATTTATATACACCACTGCTTAATATAACCACAAATTTTGGAATTTTAAAATTTCTTTTTCTTCTAATAATGTGTTTATTTATTTTTTTATCGCACCAAGTTTTTTTTACAAGTAATGCTACTTTGCTGAAATGAAGCATGCAATGAACATCAAACATATGACATGTAAGCCTAGTTTTCTTTTGGTTTTGGGACTGATAGAGGAGAAAACACGGGAAATGTGAACGAGCTTGAAAACAATTTAGGTGCGTACACACAGTAAGTTTGATGTATACATCTTGACCTATACAATAAGTCAAGATGTACTTTGTAGTTACGTCTACCATACATTTTCTCGAGATGTACACCGTCACTGTGCACCCAGACTGCAGTGATATGAGGGAAATGTATGTGCATGATATACACGTGGTAAAATGTACATCCTCGACTTGTACACCAAAACTTACTGAGTGTACGCATCTTTACAAGTTCACAGCTCGTCTTATAACTCAGCATAATAGCCACAGTGTTTACGTTTTAGTGCGGAAGGCATGCGCGAAATATGACATTTGACAGTTTTTTTAGCTGTTTATCACTTTTTCAACTACTCTTACATATAGTTCAAACTTAGGTAGATATAATTTTAGTCACACAACATCAATAATGCCGTATAAAACCATAGAACTTTATGAAACTTTTTCTTTCATAAAACTTCTCAAAAACTTCACTGAATTATTTACAAACGGAAAACGAAGATACAACCCAAGGGAAGTAACTTTGCCTTTTTAACATGATAGCCTGGAGTTCCCTGCCCTTGATTCCTACGTCATCACTGTGTAGCCTGGAGTTCCCTGCCCTTGATTCCTACGTCATCACTGTGTAGCCTGGAGTTCCCTGCCCTTGATTCCTACGTCATCACTGTGTAGCCTGGAGTTCCCTGCCCTTGATTCCTACGTCATCACTGTGTAGCCTGGAGTTCCCTGCCCTTGATTCCTACGTCATCCCTGTGTAGCCTGGAGTTCCATGCCCTTGATTCCTACGTCATCACTGTGGTTAATGTTGAGACGCACATTATGACGGGAACCAGACTAATTAATGTTGAGACGCACATTATGACGGGAACCAGACTATTCAACATGATGATGCTATTGGGATTGTCTCCCTTGAATTGTGTACGATACGGTAGAACTTCAATAGTAATAACAGTTTTTCCTGGAATATCCTAGAAACTACTCATTGGTCAAAATGCTGATGACTTATATTTACTGTCGACGCCGGGAGCGGGTTAATTGCTTGATCAATTTTCTGTCTGAATGCAGTTTGAGAAAACAAAGGTATTCTGTAAGAATAGCTCGGACAATTTGACACGATACTGATAGTCAGTATGCCAAGTACCAAGTACCTGGCGGTCAATAAGAACAGTTGATACACAATATCTTCAAAATCAACAGGAAGGTTGGCCACCATCAGTAGATTAACCATAGTAGTATGTATTTTGTGTGCAGTACATTTTGTAGATCAACGTTCACTGTTGAATACCTGGCTGAAAATGAGGCATACACTTTCACAAGCATATACATGTATTGCAACCTTTCAAATATTTAAGTCGTTCTGCAGAGTCTATTTTGAATGTGGGATTTTTCCATTTTCTTTTTGAACCACTGCAAGGATCATTGTCATTTTTTAATATTGAACTGTTTTTTTTGTTCATCTACTCGGACCCTAATGAAGTCCATTGCATAGTCGACTCGTTGGTGATGCTCCATAAAAGCGATTAGTAATTTACATTGACCCAATTTGTCAATGTGTTCCGCTTTTCTACTTTTGATTGTCCTTCTATTTTAGTTGTTAACATTTATAATACTAGTACGTTTGATAAACTGCATGTAGTCGGATGGCAGGCACACTGAATAGTTGTCAAAATTGTCTTCTTGTGGGTTGCTCGCATTTTTCCTAACCATATATATATCTAGCGTGCTTACTTCTGATTGGGAGAATATTTGCAGTACTAGTATATAGAATGACGACTTAGAAGTACTCTTTCCCGATTGACATACAGTTGGCTATTCAATTACAGACCGAAGTATTTTGTACGCCTTACGGAATGTGATAATTTGATTGTGATTGGTGAGTGGATGTACTTTAACGGAAAAAAACCTTGCGCCATGTTCCGGATATCACCAATTGGGACCGGACTAATATGTAATTCCAGAATTCATGTGTGGCGTGTCCTGTCGTCGTGTGAGCACGTAGAAAAGAAGTAAATACGCCCATCAGCTCCCAGCCTATCAGCTCCCAGCTGTCAGCTACCAGTTCCCGGATCCTCGCTTTCAGCTCTCAGCTCTCAGCTCGCATCGCTCAGGTCGCAGGTCTCAGTTATACAACTCAAATATATAACACTTTTTGTAGGGAAATAACACATGTTTATTAATAATTCAAAATAGACATACCTTTTATTTATATATAATGCGGGATAAAAATGCAACTAACAATCATTACACATACTACAATATTACATGAATCCATCAAACTACGTCCTTGTTAAAATGATATAAATTTTTATTGATTTATTAAAAAATATGTGATATCAAAGTACATTTACACAGAAAGGGCATTCGGATCACCTCGTGCAATGAACATTTACCGGAGACAAACGAAAATGACCGAACTTTCACGAGTGACAGGCAGGGGTGTTCTGTAAAACACACATACTCGTATTCTCAAACATGCCGACCCCATGATTCTTTTATCACTTCACCTGACCTACATAATGTTCATGATATTTTATTTTACCCCATCATATTTGAAATCACATTTGAAATTATAAATACACTGAACAATCATACAGAATTAACAACTAATAAAATTACAGTACTCAATAGTTCGATGATATTCCAGACTAAATGGTTTTGCATGTACAACATAAAATATCTTGATCACTGTACAAAGTTATTCTCATGTATCACAATTTCAGTAAAATAATTCAAACAAACACTATTTACAATTCATTCTTAAAAACGTCCATTTCAGCTTAAGTGAAATGTTCACAAAAACGTGTAAAGCGTTCATATACCACATTCTTTTCTGCACAAGATATCTACCTGGGCCAACATTTTTTCAATTCTTTCTCTACACATGTCATGCTCATCTTTCAATCCATAATGTTTGTAAAGACTTTTGAGTTTCTCGAAGTCGACATCAATATTAACAAGCTCGTGGAACTTCTCAATATCTGCCAATATCGCAGACGTGATTTCTGTGACGACATCTTTTCTTGGCAGTTTACTAAACATCATATTGATGACGTCATTTCCTTTGACTGAACCTCGTCTTTCTTCCATATCGATCCCATAAATGGCACCCAAATCGTTCGTTGCTATGGCATTGTATAGCCCGGAGTCCCCTACGTTCAAAACATAACGCCAGACGAAATGTGCCCATATCGAAACAGGCAATGTTTGTACTTCTTTCACCGGGATTTTGTGCAGTTGAATCACTCCCAGTGATTCCCTTTCAACAAATCTACCATCCACTTCACTAACACTTGTTTTTGAGATACAATCGTAGAAAGCACGATTCACTTCCGTCACGTGAGCGTCGTCAGATTTCAACAGAGGAAATGTTAAATACTTTCCTTCTTGTTTAACTTCCATCGTGTGACAATCACCAAACACCTCGGTCATAGCTTTATGATAGAACAGACAAAGGTTTTGGCGCTCCTTTACTTTGTAAGGCCCCTTCCAAACCCTTAAATTGTCCTCATCTAAAATTGTGTACACTTTACCACTTCCGGTCGGTAGCTGTAGCAACGGACCTGTTGGTAATATCTGAGTCGCATTTGAAGTACTGGTACCAACTTCATTGCTTTGACTCTTTTCAATCCTTCTTTTCTTTTCAGACTGCTCAGTCTCGGGTTTAGCATCCATTTTTCTCTTCCCCTTTTCAACAAGCGAACATGATGCCTCTGGTGTACCTGCATGATCTCTCTTGACAAATACACAACTTTTACTGTCCTTGATGTTGAAGTAATACAGTGTCGTCATTTTCGCGGTTTTCTGCATTTTCTTCGACTGTTTGAAGTATTCCGCCTTAGCACCTTCCCAGTACGGGTTATTCGGCAGAATTTCGTTTTTGCAAATGGTCCCAATATCAAAGAAATTCTGTAAATCCACCTTAGGGCGTTCTCCATGAAATTCTTCAAGTTGTTCTTCAGACAGTTTTAAGTTTGTGTATTTCTTCATGAAGAGCTCTTTTGAACTATTCCCGAACTTTCCTCTGTACGTATGTTTATCTACTGCCCACGATGGCATTGTGTTAAGTATTCCAACTGTCTTCCAATGCTCCTTCTGGAGTTGTATCTGTGGTATAGGCGAGCTGAGTATCAAATCTTTGTACATCAGCTGAGATAGCACGGTGATTGTGATAAGCCCAGCGGGAACGTCTGGGATCGAGGCAAACCGGAAGCAGACATTGATGACACGTTTCATGTAGCCGTCATCTGTGTTTGCCTTCAGTACAGACAACACCAAGTGATACAAACATGGCTTTTTGGTGTGTTTGTCAATTAGCATGTTCACGCCTTTCTGTGTCAACGGCCTCTGTTCAACTTTAACAGCCATGTTTAATAATCCGAACAGGCTGATGAGCGCAGTTGTATTCTTTTCCCGCCAATTTCTAACGAAATTTTGCAGAAGCAGGTCACCATTTATGCCATTCTGTTTCGTTGAAATAAGACCATTTAGACTGGAATCATATGATTCATCATCGCTCCAGAATTGATCGTAGTTTCTGTACTTTTCACTAATGGCAACCACCTGCAGACATGCTGACACTCGACTCGTGTAGCTTTCTAATATCAGATCAACACACGCCCATCTGTCCTTCCGGCTGTATAGAATGAACAGGCGCTCAAACACTGTCACGTGATTCAAACAGTGATCTTCAAACATGAAGGTCACAATGTTATGATATTTTGGCTGATCTTTCCCGCCATTCATGAGTTCTTTGGTGGCTTTATATGCGAGCTCGCGTTCTTTACGTCTTAGGGATTTCTGTAGCAGAGACTTCACCTCGTCCAGCATCAGACCGTGCTCTGTTACGAGTAATCTCCCATGGATCAACATCTAAAACAAAATTATTCGTTCAATAATTGAACTTCTACATGTTGACTTTTAACAGTAAAATTAAAATCCTTGAAACTACACCAACGAAATGGTCCTTTTTATCACAAAACCCCAAAAAATTGTGCCCTCTTACAATTTAAGGATTTTACAGTACTTATGATTTTCGGTATACTTTGTAATTTACAGAACATAATTATAATCTTTCTACACATTGTATCTTAAACAGTTTTACGATGATTTAGATGTTCATGAAAGTAAAGTTATAATAATAACACTTTAATGAATAGTACTGATTTGATAAAAAAAAACATAACAAAGTTCGCCAAATCTTCGATAGTATGTACAACATTTATGAAGTATACTTATAACGATCGGTAGCAATACATGAACATACATGTACTTTGTTTTGTTGTGTCAGCATTATTGGTATACATTTTTATTCTACAACCATTTTAGTTTATATTTATTTCTGCGGTATAAAAGAATATAAACCATAGTAAGATACACTGTATATAAACTATTAAATAAATAAAATCAGGTCTAGGTTTATTTTACCAAATGATACCAGGACTTATGTATAATAATCATACTTGTAAGTACAAATACAATGTTTAAACTAAACGTACCTTCAAACTATTGCACAAGCAATTGACATAACAAACAATCAAGCTGTATAAATTTAAAAGCTTTATTTTTCACGATATACATAAACATTTAACAAATAACATGGGAAATATAGAATAAAAAAACTCTTCGTTAAAATTAAAATCCTTGAAACTACACCAACGAAATGGTCCTTTTTATCACAAAACCCCAAAAAATTGTGCCCTCTTATAATTTAAGGATTTTACAGTACTTATGATTTTCGGTATACTTTGTAATTTACAGAACATAATTATAATCTTTCTACACATTGTATCTTAAACAGTTTTACGATGATTTAGATGTTCATGAAAGTAAAGTTATAATAATAACACTTTAATGAATAGTACTGATTTGATAAAAAAAAACATAACAAAGTTCGCCAAATCTTCGATAGTATGTACAACATTTATGAAGTATACTTATAACGATCGGTAGCAATACATGAACATACATGTACTTTGTTTTGTTGTGTCAGCATTATTGGTATACATTTTTATTCTACAACCATTTTAGTTTATATTTATTTCTGCGGTATAAAAGAATATAAACCATAGTAAGATACACTGTATATAAACTATTAAATAAATAAAATCAGGTCTAGGTTTATTTTACCAAATGATACCAGGACTTATGTATAATAATCATACTTGTAAGTACAAATACAATGTATAAACTAAACGTACCTTCAAACTATTGCACAAGCAATTGACATAACAAACAATCAAGCTGTATAAATTTAAAAGCTTTATTTTTCACGATATACATGAACATTTAACAAATAACATGGGAAATATAGAATAAAAAAACTCTTCGTTTTCGTTTCTTGATTTTATTTATGAATTTAACACTATCTTTATGTTTACAATAATACTCACGATTTGTGAAGTTCAATTTAAACCTCACAGTCGAAAGCAGTGTGTCAGTCACAACAAAACTATCATTAATGACTGAACGAGGATCGAGTTTACCTTATATAAAACAAGTTATAAATAGCTATTACGAATTCGGATACTAGTACATACAGCCAATAGCTGATTAGCAGAGCAATTCAACTCACAGGTAACTGTAATATTGATAACAAAATAAATTTTACATTTTTTTCTTTTTCAAGTAGTCTTTATCAATGATACAGTTACCTGTGGTTAAACGATAGCGATTTATTTTGACATATCCTGTTTTATAATAAATGTACATCAACGTTTATCTTTCGACTCGTACAATATTTATTTCAATAATACAGCTTGATGTCTGACGTCTAATTGGACACTTGATTATCGTTAACTTTGAAGTTATGGGTTCCGAATACGTATTTCACAATATTGCGCAATCTATCGTTATATTTTAGTATGTATCTAACATTTTATGAATACTGATAATAGCCTTCTATAGGACGTATTATATTGATCATTGATCACCGGATATAGATAGATAGATATAGATATAATTATATCGCTGGTTTAGACTGAGAAGGTCGTTTTTAAGTACAAAATCAATATTTCAAGAAAACAAGGAAACCCCCGAAAAGTACGCTACATACAAATGGTAAAATATTAGCTGTTTCATCTTCAGTTTGGTTCAACATGATAAGTTTCGATTTTCAAGAAAATAGGCTCATAATAAGCGCCTTGTGATTCTGATTTCATATGTTTCGGTCTTATAAGGTCGTAAGTTGTTCGCCAGTGACATCATATATATGTTAGGAAAAAACACTAACTTGTGAAACTTAATATTATAATAAGGTAACGTTTGTTTTAAATACATTCATGAGCAATTAAACAGTGCAACCTGACAAGAGCACTAAAAAGTTTAATACCGGTGTAAACTTTTATCAATGAATTAAACTAGGCATCCAAATTGTTGTTATAAATGTTACGCTGAAGTATTTAGATAATATTGGTAAACTTACTTGGGCTTCTCATATATGCAAAACTTGTTATATGTGAATGGTTTGGTTATGTATGAATTACTTGAATGAAATTGGAAACTCCCACCATTTTGTAAACCTTTTTTCTTCGTGAAATGCTTATTGATTGTTTTATTTTTCCCTGACACATTTTTTTTAAATATAAACGGATTCTAGTAGATGCCAACATTATAGATAGTTAAAAAGATTGCTAAATTAATACAGAACACTATGTAATAGAAAGAGAACGCAAACGCGAGGTTGCCTTATTTCGTCGAGGGCGGAGCCCGAGACTAAATAAGGAAACCGAGTGTTAAGTTTCTCTTTCTGGCTTATATCATTGGCTGTCAAATTGTAGGCCTATTGGGTGTGGCTAAATATCACATAACGGTACATTGTCCTCGCTGACCGATTAAAATTTCCAATACCACGTTGTGATATTAAGGGCACGGAGTACAACTTGGAGATTGTGCATGTTTTTCAAGAAAATTACACCTTTTCTTCTTTCGGTTTGCAAGGTCATTGCAGTTTTGCATGATACAAACTCATGAATGTATTTTATAACCATTTCTTTGTAAGATTTCGGTCCTTATACTATTGACTAAGTCCCCAACAACAAACTTGGACTTTTAATGTCATGTTTACTTTGATTGTGAACGGGCAAGATTTGCAATCCAATTGCTGTCATATGCGTCAACAAATTTGAAATTTATTTGTGTCTAACCTCAAGTGCAAATGTAATATAATCATAATACAATGCCTTTTTTATCTGACAAAATAAATTTGAAAGAAAAAAAAACATTTTTGAAACTTTACTTCACTATAGATTACACTCTATTACCTTAAAGTTGTAGACCCCAGTACGTACTTTTCAAGCACGGACATCACGGATTATTTTACAGTTAACGTATAAACAGTGGTACACTGCAAAATCATTGAATTTCGTTGGGATGAAATTTCGTGGTTTTGGTAAATATGACCATTTCGATGGGACTTTAATTCGTGGATTTTGCATTTCAGGTAATAAATACAAGGGTAAAGTTTATTGTTCGAATGGATTTGATTTCGAGGTTGAAGGTGAACCAAAGTCCGAGAAGTTTAATCTCCCACGAAAATTAATGATTTACAGTATGCGTACGACAACTTTCAGTGCAGGATAATATTATTGCACTCATTCCTTTGAAATTTAAGTCCCACCCCCTCGATTATCATTGGATTTAGCGCCACCCCTTCAGTTAACATCACGTAGCCATGATATAATTACTTTTATAGTCTTCTGTAGTTCTTATGTACATTTTCGCGCAACGTTACATATAGAAACCGGCAGATATACTAATATTACACCACAACAAGAAGTGTGTCGTTTTTTTTTAAAATAAGGAAATTGTTTCTATTGTATTCTTTCACTGTACAACATATACTGGTAAAATAAGCTGTTACGAATAATGCTATTGTATTGTGTAACAAGTATAACGGGATAATTGTATAACTTTGACCAACGTTTGGTTATCAATGTGTATATAGCTGAGGTCCATCTTCTGATTGTAATGATAATTTGTACAAACAAAAATACAACGTTTTCCTTGTAAATATTTCTACAAAGTTGCTTCAGTTATACAAACTAAGATACACATTCATGTATGGGCTTCACTATATATTTTCAACAGTCACTGGTGTGTGACCTATAGTACAGTTATACCGGACCAAATTGTTGAACTTTGCTGTTCCGGTCACTTCTATCAACCACACGTATTTACCCTGTAGACTTAACATTTTGCAATAGGCGTCTATGCAAAGTACACTTTTCTGTGGACCAAACATTCTGTTTTATTTTATGTAAGGGTGTTTTACGAAGACATATATCCATTTTCGTTATAATCGGCACTGTACTTTTTAAGATATTTAAGGTTTATGTTGGTCCAGCTTAGTCGCTAACGCACTATATACATTTTCATTCGGCAACTGCAAATAATCAGATAAAATTTCACGCGATTAACTTAAATTACAAAGAAATGGCACTGATTATAATTGTTGACAATTTTAAGTCTAAGTCTGATTTTCAGTCTTACAACGTTGGTGAATAAGGCCCCTGGGTACTGTTTTATCAACGCACATACGTAAATCCTAAACTTACGTTCAAATTTAAATTCTGTATAATTCATTAACGACTGCAAATTGTTGATAGATAATTTTTGTAGGAGTTCAATAACTGAATCTTGATTAGTATTACAACTCAATTTACCACATGATATAGTTGTAAAAATAGCATAAATAATTTAAATTTGATCTTAAGTTTACGATTTCCGTAAGTACATTGATAAAACAATACCCTGGTATACATGTGATAATAATCTAGATACTTTCTCTAGGTTACTAAGTTCTTCAGATAATACTATCATTTACAGAACTTAACTTACTTACACTTACTTTGACAAGTCAAATCACTGCACAATAACTGTGATTTTGCCTATTTGAGTCCGGGAATGAGCCACAGAGGTGGATTACTCAAGTTTGCACGATTTATAATTAAATCAGTATTATTTTAGTTCAGACTGCCGTAGGTTAAGCCGGTAAATGTTTATAAACATCACATTATCCTGGTTGCACTATAAAATACACAAACAATCGATATCTACGAAGATGGATAAAAAAGTTCGTAAAATCATATCATTATTCACAAACCACACCTCCCAATTTTGTTATGACGTGAACACAGGTAACCGCATCATTGATAACGAAAAAATACCGATTTTTTTCATTTATTTTTCTTGTAACCCCCCCCCAAAAAATGTGTTTTTTTGTTTGTTGTTGTTTTGTTTTAGTCTTATCAAGTCTTATCAGTTACCTGTGGAAGAGTCCATAATTATAACAAGATGTATGCATCTATCCCACAGGTGTTTGGTCCGCAAACGATTAAAAAAAATCCGTCACTGAGCTAATATACTTTCTATATTTTTTCATTTTTTATGTTATTTTCCAAACACTGATGATACTGCCACCTGTGATCTATCCTAGTCTGGCTACCCGACTAGATACTATTTTTTTTCAATCAAATAGCATAGCGTTTTCAAATTTAGCTATACTCGTAGCTATGTTTGAGGGTGCAAAGGGAAATTATTTCACGAGAAAAGAGTAGATTGAAAAGTTCTCTTTAAAAATGTAGGGTATGTTAGGCAGACTAGTGTCCATCCCTAAAGTCCGCTTTTGTTTCCATGTACGTGCAAGGAAATTGCAAGTTCTGAAAGTGAATGTTAAACATGTATATTATTGGAGTGCTCAGGGAAATTTATTGTTTTGATATATCTATGTACTCCATTTTCATTTTGAGAATATTCTGGAAGGATGAATCATGGTCGTATATAATGTTTTAAAGAAGATGTTGGTGATTTGGAGAATACATTGTGTATTGATTTGGTTTGAATTAAGTCAATTGTAATTTTTATAAAAGTAACTTCTAGATACTAGCGGAATACACTTCTTTTGAACGCTGCTGATTTCGAATATATAATAATAAACATATAGTTTGTGACTTCAAACTGTATTTTTTAGTGCAGAAATAAACGAATGACATTGTGTTTTTACTTAGGGTATAAAAATGTGAATTCAGTAAAATGATGAACTCGAGCAATATTACCGGAAATGGTTCCTTACACCACGAGACGCTTGAAGAACTCAATCATGCGGAATTCCTCAGACTTATACCTACATTGATATTCATGATCATCATTATTTTAGTCGGTGTACCCGGAAATGCACTAGTCTGTTATATATACAGGACCGAATACAAACATTCAACTCCAAAGTGGTTCATGTTCTTCATTGCTTTACTTGATCTTGGTTTTTGTTGTTTAGTAATACCAGGTGACATGAAAGAGTATAAAGTACAATTCGCTTTTACCGATAAACCCTGGTGCAAGACGCATGTTTTCATCGTACTAACAGCAATACTGTCACTTGGGTTCATTGTAGTCATCGTGGCGATTGATCGATTTAGAAAGGTTTGCAGACCTCATGGATGGCAGATCACCTACAAGAAAGGACGCCTTTTGAGCGTGGGAGGCGTTATTCTAGCCATACTACTGTCCATACCAGCAATTTTCGTGTATGATGTACATGAATTTAAACTTACCGGATATGATGTTGTTGCAAGTGAATGTACATTCCGCAATGAGGACCAGGCAAGCTTCGTGTTTATGGTCTTTGCAATGACCCTGTTTACAGGGTCTTTGATTACTATCTGTGTGCTGTACGGCTTCATTGGGAGAGAGATTAAGAAACGTATAGAAAAAGAAAAGACAAACCTATGGAACATGAGTCCTACAGTCACTTTGGCACGTGGAAACGATCACGTTCGTCCAGTCATGTCTCGCGAACCAGTATCAACAAGTTCACCGACTGAGCATGCGCAGAGCGATTATTCCACAGAGCAACATCCGCCAACTGTCAGTGAAGCTGCGGCGACTTCCGGTGATGCAGACGATCCACCAACGGATAAATGTAACATGCCACCGTCGGACGTCGATACGAAGGAAATGGACAGTGTTCAAACACAAATAACAGCAGGAGCACAGGGTACTTTAAAATCAACTCTTGCCAGACGCGCCGGCGCCAGGAAAGCTTCATTAAGCATGTTTCTTGTCTCCTTTGTCTTTGTCGTGAGTTATCTCCCGTTCCTTGGTTTGCTTTTGGCGCGAAGTGTTATCACAGACTTTGTTGAAAACATGTCCGACACAGAGCGAGCAGTATACAAGCTTTTTATTCGGTCTTATTTTTTTAATTACGCCACTAACCCAATTATATACGGGCTATCTGATTCGCAATTTAGGCAAAACTGTAGAGACATTTTCGTCACCATGAGGCGCAAAATTGCGGCTCTATAGAAACTGCTCTGCATGTTTACGCATTTGAAAGTACATGTGCCTGAGTTCAGTTCTTCTTTTTCTTGTTCTTTTCAAATATCTTGATATACATGTACATTGTTGGTTTTGATGTTGGACCTTGCAGTTGCATGTTTTCATTATTTTGTTTGAAAGAGTTGAAACATAAGTTATGTATAATTTTGTCTTACTGTCCTTTCCAAGAAGTCATCATTTCATTGTCAAAATATTGATTATCTTGCATAAAGGTAGAGTTAGAGTTAATATGGAATTACTTTTTGTTAGTAGGGTTTTGATTCCGTGCGTCCCTTATTCCACTATGCATGTTTTTGTTTGCTTCTATCGATATATTAACGTGTGGCTGCATGAATCAAAGTTACCATTAAATTGTACTGTTATTCTTACTCTTTGTAGAACTTAAGACAGGCTGCTAAAACTAGGCATTCCAACCTTTTACCAACGCTGTAAGTCTAAAAACCCATTATAGACTTCAAATTGCCAAATATTCTATTCGCTCTTATGTTGTTATTATATATGTACCGATTTTGATATACACGGGTAATACATCTTCAGTGGGTAACAACAAATGATCAAATAAAATTACATATTGTAAAATCTAATTGCAAAGAAATGTCAGTGGTTTTAAATGTTGTAAATTGTAAGTCTAAGTCTGAGTTTTAGACTTACAACCAACGTTGGTGAATAAGGCCCGCAGCTTGGTCATTCAGCTGGAGCGTCACTAGATGTCACCATTTGTGCATATAATGTTTGTGGTAAAATAATAGGGAACCTTGTTAAGTCACTAGGCGTCGGTGTCACCATTTTAGCATATATATATATAGTCTTTAGGATAATACATGTGAGGCAAATAAAAAATTCACCAGAGTAATAATAATAATAATAAAACTTTGTTCAGTCACTACTGTAGAGGTCACAATTTTGGCATAATCTTATGGTCAAATCATATGAAATATTATAAATACATTGTTTAGTCGCAAGGGGTCGCACTGTCGGCATAATACTTATTTATGATCGATCATAGAAATTCGTTTTTGTCACTAGAGGTCAACATTTTGGCAAACTCTTTTGTGACACCCGGGGTCAAAGACAAGGTCACTAGGTTAAATGATAGAACACTTTATTCCCTGGTATTACGAGGAATGCTGTACTCAACACGTATGGATTTTTTACCTACGTTTTGTTCGGGTAGACAGCACGTACTTTACTTGCACGTATGTCGGGTTATGACCGCTGCTAGTATAACGAATCCAAGTCGAATCGCAATTTCCCCCAGTTACAGTACATTCAGTACTTTGACTTTATAAATGTTGCGTTGACGGTAAAATTAATTGGTCTGGTAACGTTTTCATTTCTAAAATGATTTCTGATATATTATGATTTAGTTGATGACTTTATATTGATACCACAGGTAACTGTACCCTCGTAGGTTAAATATATATTTTTCTATAAAAAGAAAAAAATATTTACAATATAAATTTTACAAAAAATATTTTTCTTTTTTTTATTTCGTTATCAATGATACAGTTACCTGTGGATTATACGTTTATTTCAAAGCATTATTTTTTATTCACTTTACAGGAAAGATTATATGTTGTCACTCACCTTATGGCAATGTTATTTAATGTTATGCATGCTATGTACGTGCAACAGAAATATGTCATTTGTTTTATTAAACATATATATTTTGGTGAACTATTTAATCCTTCTTCAGAGTTGGTTAGAAACATATAGATTCTTATTGCTAGTAAAGCAATGGAATGTTGCTCATTATAGATGCAGTCAATACTGAAAAAAGACTATGTTGCATAACAATTTGAATGATTCAGTCTATGAACCAATAACGAGGTTACTTTGGTATGGCCTCATTGTTGGCTCTGAAAATGAAGGCTTTCCTTAAGTATGTAGTGTTAAGAACATTTCTGGAAATAATATTGAGATGTGACTTAATTTTGTGGGGTAATAGCTATACATATCTTCAATATTGAGAAATGCATAATAAATGGTTGCTAGGCAACAGTACGGTATCCAAGTGTATATTATGTGAAGGTATTCTTCTAAAAATGATCTATGATATGAAATAAACAAATTGTTTGCAATAAAAAGTTTTTGTATTATTTTCATATTTCTAAATCTAGATTTTATTTATTCCCTTGAATGTGAAACAAACAGCACAAAACCATATCAATTATGCACATTATTTGAAATGACCATTGATATGAAAAATCCTGTAACCTCGTCAATTTTTTAGACCAAAGCCTCAAGATTTTCAGGGTTTACTCCCAAGATGTTACACATTTCAAACTTGAATGGAAAAAACTCAAAATCCAATGTTTGGTCCAGAAGCCCCAAATTAACATTCCAAGCCACATATATGCTCCGATTCTGTTCTACTTAGTGTCTATCTGGGAAATTAAAAATAATGCCGAACTTATTTACCAGCCAGCTTTCTGCTGAATATAACAGGCATATGTGTGTCTCCGCCAAGGTTTGAACCTAGGTCACTGGATATAACGACCAGGGCCGGTCTTTATATAATATATTTAGTGAAAACTTAGATTTTTTTAAAAAATCTCAATTTCTTCTTAAGTGTATCAGCTAATATCAACAATCCATTATTTACATTGTTTTGAAGCATTGTGTAAAGAGCTACAGTAATCATATAGAAAACATGGGCTTTTCTTCATTTCTTGTGAAATATGGGCTGCTCAATATTTAACTTAAGTCACTGAAATATTTAAGTTTTCACTTAAGATGCTTCATAAATACCATCCCTGTGCGCTAACCACTGAGCTACAGTAGCCATCGGAAGGAAATAAAAGTATATATCTTGGAAATAAAAGTCTCTACATGTATGACTTGTATGAAGATGGATTTTAATGATAAACACCATCATTGTTGAAGATCTACATAAGGAAGTCTGTATTCTAGAATGATCTAACTTACAAATCTTAGATTGGAAAACTATCTTATTAAGATGATTATGGGACACTTGGTCAGTTCTGAAACGCTTAAATTCAGTGTTTCACATCCAACTAGAGATAAACTGTTTGGCAATCCAGAGGTAGTACCACGTGTATCGGTGCTGTACACCGGGCACGTTAAAGAACCAGCGAGACTGTTCGGAAAAGGCTAGGACAGCGCGCCCGGATTCCTTGTATCACACCACTGTCTCTTCTATTCTACTCGCTGTCCCTTCAGTAAAACACAGGACACCAATGGAATTAGTGCTTGCACTTTAATGGGTTATTTTTGACCGAAATGTTTAAATAATTACACACGCCTTGATCAAGCGGTTTCAATATTCTTTTCCGCTTAGATACGGACGGCGCGGGCGGTGGTAGAAGCACACCGCGTTTGTTAAGCAACCATGCAAACATTATCTTTTACAGAAACTTCAAGCGTAAGCAGAAGCACAAACAACAAATATGAGTAACAGAAACGGAAACATCAACACAAATAACATAATCATCAGGCAACCACACAACTGTTTTCTGCAATACGTAATACATCCGGACCGGAAACAGTAGCGGTAATACGAGGAATGACCAATATATATAACAATATTCAAGACGACAACATTACCCAAACCAAAAAATCAACAACCAATCGAATGGAAATCGTGAACAAATCGTGAACAAATCGTGAACAAATCGTGCTTTTCCGATTTATTAGTACGATTTCAATACGATTGATTAACCACTAACGATGACCAACATGCACCCTAGACCATTTGATGAAACGAGCATTTGTCATGTGAGGATTCAGACCAATGTTTGGCTTAAGGGTGTTAAATTAGACCTAAAAAAAGAGAAAATAAATACCCATTGGTCTTGGTCAAAATATTGAAAGGTGCATTAGCGTCAGTGACTCTATCACGCACCCGGTATTATCTTAATAACAATAGAGGACGGACATTCTGTACATAACGGTACTCATCGCTATCAAGAACGGACATTTCAACCCGATTGAGTTCTCACCAAAATGTAGAACATCCCAATGAAGTATTCGCCGCAATCAGGTTTAGCTATTTCAACTCAATATAAATTGTAATACCCGGTATGGTATAGTCAAGCTCTATTGGTTACATATCAGGGTCGACTGTGATCATTCCGGTCCGTTATGGGTACATGTGACTACGTAGTACTTAGAGCCATGGGAAACTCTTCATTAAAGAGCAAAACTACCCAACGCCCAAATGTGTACTCACTACCACCATTTAAAGTAACTGTAATTCGAGGCTGACTGAATAGGGTGCTTGGTCATTAAGATCATCCATCAGCGAGTTATGGCATGTCCACTATGATTATGACGTACTCACATTTACCAGTAGCCAAATAAATCTACACCATCCCCATATGATACTCACCACCACATAGTATTGTAATTCTCGAATACCCAAAGGGCAAGCAATTGCAATACATACATGGTGGTGGTGAATAGCTCATTGAGGTGTTTGTGTACTCAATGACGCCAGGAATAAATACGCTGGTTCTCACTGGTGATCAGTACTTTACAGGTTTATATTTCGGGGAGTAAGAGAGTAAGCTATAATTTTATGACATGGAATGGTTGGTGGTAGTGTGTGTCTCTTAAAGCCTGGAACAGCAGTACATACGGTGAGGAGTAACCTGTGTGGTTAAAAAAGATTCATTCGTTGGCGGTTTGTATGCCATATGGCTTGGCATTGCGTGAATTGATGATGCACAGTCTGATTGTTCTACCGGATACTTGTTTATGCCTGCTCTAAGAGGCTGTGAGAAATCCAAAGCGATCGGAATCACATGAGGCAGTGGCCATTGATACATATGTAAAGCCAGTAATGATTTGTTTGGTAGGGGTTAAATCCCGCAAAGTGACACAAATGCCTGCAGTCAGTGATTATATGAATACCACTTTCAGAATGGAAAGTTTGTATATGGTGGTACATCCTTTATTTATAGTTTTTCACTCTAGCAGGGCCTCATTTCCTCAATTTATTACCGGTATTTAAAAAGTTAATACCTCTATATTTCATTCACCCATTCATAACTTCAAGCTATCTCCTGTACTTAAGTGGTTCATGACCAATTGATTTTTAAATCATAATATATCTGTTCAAATTATCATTTTCCCTTATTAGAGCCTTAATGCCATTAATTAAAGCATTACATCAGCTAATCAAAGCTGTTGTACATTTGTTTTTATCTATGATATTTTTAATTTTGTGCTATTCACAAATGAAATATGTGTTTTACACGTACAAGTATACTTATCTAATTAATATTCTGTGAAATTTTATATTTTAAACTACATATTATTATGTACTCATTGAAGCGATTTGGATTCAAATTACATCAAGAATTACACTGCAATCCACCGATTTCAAAATTCGCATTTTCGCTTCTTTTTGTGAAGTTTTGCCCCAAATTTAGCGACTTTTGCACAGAAGTCAGCAAGTAGGACCTCGACGTATTAAACCGGACATTCTTACCTACATATCACAGTGATTAATTATCAAATAAAATGAAAGATGACATTGTAGACGACCGATTCCAAAAATTCGCACTTTTTGTTTTAACATACTTTTTAAAAATTTAACCCCGAAATGATCGCAATAAGCGCAATACATGAATAGCTGGTCATTTTTTTGGATATATTAAACGACTGATCACTACCTCCCAAACCAAATGATTTTATTTCGAATAGATCGATTTATAAAATTTCGGTGCAATGATTCCTAAAATTCGCACTTTTCGTTTACGCTTTTTAACAATTTAACCCCAAAATTATCGCGATTTGAGTATTAAAGCTGATCAATAGATTTTGATATATTAAAGTACATATTGCTACCTTCCTATCCAAGTGATTTTATTTCAAATTGATTGATATATGAAATTGTGGTGCGCTGATTCCTAAAATTCGCACTTTCCGTTTATTTGTTTTAATGTTTTACCCCAAAAATAGGATTTCACAAGCTAGTATGGAGCTACAATTTTATTTTGTTATAAGACACCCATAATGTGATATGTTCAACAATAATAATGTTTGGGTATATACGCATATACTGTAATCGTTAATTTACTTAAATTTGAAATCTTTATCATTCTTTAAATGCAACTAATCAATAGTTAATTAATTCAGTTAATGATTTCAAGCAAAATATTTTTTCTATTTGTAGATAACGATTTTAATTTATAAGATTATCGTGAGTACTTTGATAAAACAGTACCCTGGTACAGTAACCTAGTAACCAACCCAGTCAACCGCACTCAATGACATTATACTGTGTCCTACACGAAAAACACGTGCTCCACGACACAGAGACCTCCACGGACTTCACGCCTGTACACGTCTCGGGTGAATAGTTGATCTCAGCCGCGCGGTCGTCTGCAAATGTGATAAAGGTAAATAATTGATATTAGAGACTATCTGTGTTCGCGTAAAAACGAAGATTAAT
Source organism: Spisula subtruncata (assembly GCA_963678985.1). Classification (NCBI taxonomy): domain Eukaryota; kingdom Metazoa; phylum Mollusca; class Bivalvia; order Venerida; family Mactridae; genus Spisula; species Spisula subtruncata. Next base: position 11,972,217 of record OY787676.1, read on the forward strand.
ATCTTAATTGAAATATACGCAACAATGGAATTATTTAGTGTCATAATATTCTAACACGTTATATCATAACAACACGTTTTAACGGAGTGCTCGTTCAAAGTACAAAGTAAAACATTCTTCAACAAGAAAAACACTTAGTTTAAGGTAAGTTTCGTTGTTTTTATTAGCCTTAGTCGCCTCTGTTGATGTATGTATGTACGAGCGTTCGTCCGTCCGTCCGTGCGTCCGATTCTTTCCGGACCATAACTTTGTCATGTGCTTTGACCAATCTTTCTTATATTTGGCATAAATGTTCACCTCCATGAGGTGGAGTGTCATGTTCAGCCCCAGGTTCCTATATGAAAGGTCAAGGTCATAGTTTAAGGTTAAATGCCCAATTAGCTTGTTTTTACTATAACTTTGTCATGCAATACGCAATCTTTCTTATATTTGGCATGGTTTTTAACCAACATGAGGTTGAGTGTCATGTCCAACCCCCAGGTTCCTATATTAAAGGTCAAGGTCACAATTTGAGGTCAAATGGCAAATTTATGCTGGTCCAAACCATAACGTTGCCGTGCATTGACCAATCTTCCTAATATTTGACATGAATCTTCACTTCATGAAGCAAAAAGTCAAACCCAACCCCACGGTTCCTATCTCAAAGGTCTATGTCACAGTTAGAACGTCACCATTATTCAAACAATTCTTAAAGGTTGACGTACCTGCGACACTTGGACATACTCAGTATATACTCTTAACTTAGCATGTTTTCTATATTTATTTTCTTTAAAACGTCAAAGCCTACTGATGTACATATGCGATCGGTATGTTTTGGTTTATTTTCTTGTTTACCGCATTTTGTGACCGCATCGACCGTGCGGAATGTTTCGACCATTCCTACAGTACGTAAATCCGAGGGAGCTTCCGGATTCATCACGGAAATACCCGAGTAGTTGCAATCGAATTGCTAGCTTCATTTATGTACGATATCACAAGTGATTTTAATGTTTATGTCATGAAAACAATGGTAAAATAACTGCAACTAGGTCGCATCCTGCAATGTAGTAATTGCACTCATTCATTTGAGAATAAAGAAACACACCAGAAGAAAACAAGATATGCAGAATACTAGTAGTTCAAACAATAAAATGACTTTGAATACAGTTTACAGTTTATCTCGAAATACATTAGGCATTATGCCCATACTGTTATCTTCATCACTACATAAAATAACGTTATTCATCACTAAGGGTGGCACGGTGGTCTAGTGGTAAGACGCTAGACTCCTGATCGAGAGGTCCCGGGTTCGATTCTCGGCCGGGAAACTTGCTCATTTCAGAAACACTATTTAGTGTTTCCCACCCAACTAGAGATGATCCTGGTTGGTAACCCAGGGGTAGTCTCGCGTGTATCGGTGCTTTACACCGGGCACGCACGTTAAAGAACCAAGGAATCTATTCGAAACGAGCTAGGGTATCGCACCCGGATTCCTTGTATCTCACCTCTGTCTCTAATATTTGCGATAATGCCCCAGAGTGGGCCCTGCAAATTAAATGACAGGAAGAAAGAAAGGGACTATGATACTGGATAATTGGCTTACAAACACGTACTATGCGCCTTTTGAGACTATGTACAATGATAATCATAAAATGTAACTTTCAATTTCATTATGCAATTATATATTGTCTTATGTTTAGTAATCTCAGTAACGTGTAACTGTCTACCTACCCATACCCTCACTTGAAGGATATTCATCTTATTAGACATATAAAGCATCGCATTGTTGTTCATTTGTATAAAATATAGATGTTAGACTCATTATGTATTCTTTAAAGGGACTTCACTCCATTTCGATGATTAAAACACGTTTTTGTAGACGTTTTAATCACCAAACCATGTTTAACAAATATGTGAAATAACGTGCGAGGACCTATAGTTGTCAGGTCGACCCAGTTTTATCTTAATTGTGCACACCCAATACCTAGTGCATAAGCTGAACGGGTACCATATGGAACATGAATGATCACTCTACTATATAAAACAGTTTTATATCCTGCTACCCCGAGGTTTCTACGATTTTATAGACATTACGAAGACCCCCTTCCAATTGACAGCGACAGCGGCAGTTTCCCACGTTTAGCAATAATTTAGACATCGTAATTGAAACGGTGCAGCAGTGAGAGCGGGGTATTGAATAAAAAGGAAGCAGTTCACAAACGAAGCGCCGTCTTTTAAAAGTACCGCCGAAGACGTTTAATGTTTGCCGATAAAAGACGTCAGAAAGACCGATACGTTCTAAGATCAAAATGTGTTGAACAGGTTAAAAAAGGTCTTCCGAACTTTAAACAACTATCACACGCGTACATGTAGTCCTACATGTCAAACTTACTCTTCAACAGACACGTTGACGTTGATGATGCTATTGTTTTTAAGAGAAAACTACCGTTTTCAGTAGCAACGTTATTTTAAGAAATTAATTGGATTTAATCATCACATGATTACGTGAGTATAATTTCACCAATGTTCGTGAAAATTAGGTTTGATTAATTTGCAGTTGCTCAACATTCGTACAAAAAGGGATACGTACAAAAATTGATCAGTACCGTTGTCGCATGATACGTTCGGCGTCTACATTTGTTAATTTGTAGCCTCTCAAAGAATGCTCACGTTAATAAATACAGTACATATATTAACGAGAATTGAATTTTGGTTAGAAAACACCAAATTGATTTGTTCTTTAGTTCCATGTAAAGTGACAATTGCCAACCCCAAATTTCAACAAGTTTTAGTCTATGGCCACAGGCCAGCACATATCATCTTAAAGAAGGATATTTGAGCTCTAAAATGATTAAATAAAGGGGGAAGGGATCATGTTTCTTCTAAGAAAACGTTTGCTCATCAAAGATGGAGACCATATGTTTGCTATCGCACGGATTGATCCCAGACTGGTTAACCCACACTTTACTTTCACTTACATTTTCATGTCAAAATATTCAATAGTAAACACTTTCTCTACATCACATACATATACACAAGGACTAAAATCCCAATTTCATTATTTCAAAGCAGATGTATGTAAATGCATACCATCATTTCCAGCCATTCCAATGTAACCAAATACGCTGAAGATGATTTGTTTAGTTTATGCACCAGTCAGTTGCATCCACGACCACATCCATCCAGGAGATGGTCGGTGAATATCCGGGGAAACGGTCGTGTTTTACCTTCAGGCTACTCCCGCACTGATGTGGAAATGTTGAAATTGTTTACTCCGAACCAAAACCCCGGGGACAATATTTGGTTGTCAAGGGGCCGGGTAAATACCGGAGATTTTACCATCAGCTGTTTTACAACCCAAAAGTAAAATATCCGGGGGTAGAAAAATTCGTTCGTTTGGAAGGCAGCAGTTTCCAGTTTGAAAGCATGAAAACAAGAATCACCACAATCAAAACTGAAATACAAAATATCTACGACCAAAAGGCGACCGTCACAAAAATCACGTATACAAATCTTTAAAAAAAATCGCAGATTTTTCAAACTCAATCGCCTTTGGAAAATATCATGTCCTCATTCCCAGTCAATAATAAACAGATAAATATCATAAGTATATGAGATCTTACAGGAATAGGTTAAATTCTACTCACATCTGAACACATTGAGAACAAAGAAAAACATAATTATAGATCTACAACAAGCACTCGGGCGTAACTGTACTTTTAACATTGGAGTTAACCAGTTTATAGGGGTGTATTTACCTATAAAGCATGCATTAAGAATGGTCTTATCAAGTAGTGCGCATAGCGCAGTCGGCTAAGCTACTATGAATACGAGTACACGTACTTTTGAACTGAACGAATGAGTTCGAATCGCATTCTGCTATATATATTTTTTATTAATTTTGCTCAGCAAATATGTTTCGTGCTTGTCTAATTATACTAAGATGCATAATTATAAAAGTTTCAGTGGGTAAAAAGCACATAAGATATATGTCATAGTTGGTACACAGATTTAGCGTCCATGCGAAAAATCTCATCGAGAAAGTTCAAAGTACATAGGTTTTGTATGGAGGAGATGGAAATATGACTGTTTTCGCTTGTCAGTGTGTGGGGGGTTGCCCGACTGACAAGAGCTAGCATATAAGCACACAAGGTTGTCTCAGCGTCGTAACTTGTAACTCAATTGATACTCACACTGGTTTTGACACATTGTATAATTGATATGAATTCATATAGCATTACATTTAAGCATAAATTTATTAAATATAAAAAAACTGTTCGTTGGTTTGTCCGAACTCACACTAGAAAGAAAATAATAAGCAAGTGAGAGCGATGTACACTACACAAACCACTGACAAGATAAATCATTAGCTCATTCTGACGTTTCTACAGAACATTCTTAAAATGTTGATTGCAGCGAAGTCAATGACTCGAGTTATTTGTAATTGAATCCAATTATATATCACCAGAGCATGAAGATGAAAATGAGCAATAAATACAATATCCAGACTAAATCAATGTAAAGGAAACAAATCATTTTTTATTAGTTATAAAACTTGAATTTATCAAAAATTAAGAATGAAAATATACACTATAGAAATTTAATTATTTTAAAGAGTATAGCAGCGGACTCGAACCCACAGCCCATATAAAAAGTATGTTTCTGACAAGAGAACAGTTTATCCACTAAGCCACGTTGCCAACTAGAAGTAAAGTGAGTTTTTTTCAACCGTATCCAATTTTTTTCATAAAATAACGGTAAATATCGTTTCAACCTTGGCATATGGACTCGTCCAGGGGTCATATTTCGAAGGTCGTTGTAGATCTATACCTTTTCAACACAAACATACAGCATGTTTTAAACAAAGACCAATCTTCTCTATTCGAATGTCTCTTAACTGTTACAGAATAAAAAACTGCTGTCTCTGAAATGGAAACAGGTAACGACACTGTATGTTTCTGTTTAAGAGCAGAGCAGAGCAGAGCAGAGCAGAGCAGAGCAGAGCAGAGCAGAGCAGAGCAGAGCAGAGCAGAGCAGAGCAGAGCAGAGCAGAGCAGAGCAGAGCAGAACAGAACAGAACAGAACAGAACAGATTTTTATTCATGTTTATAGACTTAAGTGTACAACACTTATCATATACAAAATACAATATTATAATAATCACATAGATAATACACTCTACGAGAGTGAAAACTACATCTAATATGTTTACAGAAAAGCTTACATAATCATATAACAAGGTCAAAACGCAAACCCCATTAGTTGCATCCACGCCCTTCCGGCTTCCCTCGCACTGTCGGGGAAATGTTTGAATTGTTTTCTCAGTTGTCCGTGGGTTGGGGAAATACCGGATATTTTACCATCAGCTGCCCAGCAGACCATGCAAGGGTGGAAATTATGACAATAATATTACAGGATCAATATTCAGCAGATTATATTATGGTAATCAAAAAGAAATTATGTTACTACGTACTTTCAAGGCACATTGAAGCTACAATGGCAGTCTTTTAAGTTTGTCATTATTAGAGGTGCACAGTTGTATCAATTTAAACATACTGGGTTTATGCCAGTATTATTTGTTAAAGTAAATGCATTAAATAAAATAGTGAGTTCCTGGAGCGAGTGACTCGGGCATTTATGTTAGTCGTGTTCCCAATCATAACTACCCGTAACTGAGAAATACGCATAGACTGGTGCTGGCCTGCGGTCCGCTTTGAACTATCGTCTCAAATTACGTTGACACCAAATAAACGTCATATCATTCGTGACGTCATGTGATAAACAAGACGTAAATTCCATTCATAATACGCGCTAGATATTATTTTTCTACAAAGATATTTGACATTTTCTTCGCGATACTTCCTGCTATTCCGTAGGAATAAGAAAATTGATCAGAACATATAAAATAACCATCGTATTGACGGAAACATGAGGTGTTATTTTCTCGAGGATGTAGCTGACTTTAGTAATGAGGGCGAACGATATTGGTGTATTTCTACAGGTGTATTTACCGGAGACAAACGGAAATGGCCGAGCTTTTACGATTTCTCGTACATATGTGTAGGGTTACACAGTTTGGTTATGCAGTTTCCGGTAACGGACAAGCATCAGTTTTTCAATGCTACTTCAATTTCTGGTCCCTTTTGAGGAGTTGATACCTTCCAAGGAGTATGTTGCCTTTTAGTTTTCTCTGATTCCATCTTTTGATTTTCATGAGCCATGTTGTAAAGTAGTCCGTGATAATGGCGGCTTCTCTATTATGTCCAAGGCACTTTTATTAGGTAAACGCCGGGGCGTTCCGATTGGTGTGTACCATACACGTGCAGATCTGAATCATAACTCTGTTTCTATGTGTTTAAATACTAAGCTAAACGTTGTTATATGTACATACTGGTACCATTTTTTCAGATAACAACAGAATTCACGAAGAACTTATTGCACATGCATCATACAGGACATAGTGTAGGTACCAGCACAGTGCAGGGATATATTCCCGTTGGTTCCTGGGCTGATGGATTGCAATACTTTGCAGGTTGCAGTACATGGAAATATCGCAGTACATGTGTATCGTGGTGCATAGGTGTATCGTGGTACATGGGTGTATTGTCACGGTGGGGGATCCAACATATCGATACCAAAATGGGTTACGCATAATTTCATATGTCGAACTTCCTGGTCTACATATGTTGTACACATTTCGACGAAAAAAATGTAAGATTCTTATTTGTTATTGGTTTATGTTAAAATCAAATTGTTTTGCCCAAATATTTCAATGCAGTGCCACCCTTTATACATTTCCAAACATGTACGTGTGTTTATCTTATCTGTACGTGTAGCAATAACGGAGAAAAACTGATTCTCCGTCAGGCGGTGTGGCTGAAAATTCGCCGCAGTTTGATCACCACGAGAAACTCTTCTGTATTTTCACCTCATTTGTTTGATTATTGTTACAGAAATATAACATACCTTTCATTACACACATGTTTAAAATTTAACAGCGATTTGATGGCTAGAAAAATATTTATTGTAAAAAAACAGCATGCTCTACATATGTTGTACGTGTTTTCCATATGTTGGATTGAAAATGTTTAATTTGCCGATTTTATTTTGAGTTTAAATGGATATCCTGGAAAAAAATCGAAACTGAAATATGTTTAAGTTATCATGCCACCATCGATGAGTGGTATATTGCTTTTCTGGTGACTGTCCGTTTGTCTGTCTGTCGTTAGACCAAATGCTTTCCGTTCAATAACTCCAGAACACTTTGCCCTATGATCTTTAAACTTTGCATGAAGGTTGATCGGAAACAGTCGATGACTCCTAGATATTTTGAGGTCAAAGGTCATGGTCACTGTGACCTTAACCATTTTTAGACCAAATGCTTCCGTTCAAAACTGAAGAACGCTTTGCCCTTGTATCGTCAAACTGTACGCTGAGGTTAGTCAGTAACAGTAAATGAGGTCAGGGTTTGCAGAAATCAGTTTATTAATAGTACTTGTCTGTTTGAGCGTCGATGAATTCTTGTTGAAATTAGTCGAAGAATTAAGATTACATATAACTGTTGGTTTTTTTTTAAAAAAAAGACGAAGAACACTTGGTATCTAAACATCCGTGTGGTGTTAATAAGGTCAAAATTTAAATCGCATACCTCGTTTTTATCACTGATTATCTCTTGTAAAAACTTCCTGACTGACGCTGTATCGACCAACGCCAGGTTATCTTACTCAGCGTCATGCATAATCAGATTGATATACAAAAACTTCAATTTCAATGCATTCCAGTAGATTCATACCAAATCGGACTTTCACAATTACCTGTCTTTCTAAGAACTAATTTGTCATTTTTACTGCAAACACCTCCTGATATGAAGTGTTACCTTAATTGGCTCAAAGTTCAGAATAAAGTCATTCAAATGTATCAGCCAATGTATCGCACTAATGCATTGACCTTGAATTTGAGTTAAAACAATGAGTTACCTAACGTCAATCAACATTTTTATTCTTGGAAGAAACGTGAAAAAATCAGAATTTTACATAGAAAATAACACCAATATGTAGCCGATTGTCTAATTAAGAAAATTAGTATCAACATGATATGCTTCAGTTTTATAATAAAGAAGTTACGTACAATTCAGCGATCAGATACATTTAAAGTGTATAGAGCTATATCGGAAGATATTTTTTTAAAAAGTTTCATAAACTGAAAAAAATTGCTTTCATATCCATTAGATCATTTTTCGCTTCAGTTTTAACATAATTTCTGTCTGTGATTTATTGGACATGCAAACTGTCCATTTTCATACGAAATTGTTCTAGAACACCCTATGAAACTATAAGAATCGTATATTTTTCGACGACTGAATCGAAGTACACTGAACCCATCCAAAGTTTTAATTTGCAATTAAGGTAGTCTAGTATCATACTTAAAAAAATACAAGTAATTGAAGACATTGAATGACTGTTAGAATATAGCTCTATACACTTTAAGTTTGATGATAGGACTGCTCGAACTCTTCATTTCTATATTTCGGGCCACCGATTACTGAACATGTTTTGCCTAATTAGTGTATTCGTAAGTGTGTAGTTTTAACGAAAAAGGAACTGCATAAATATACATAACAGGTCTAGTCTGCAATTAGCAAACATTTTGATTAGTTAGATATGCAGACATTTGCTGAAATGAAAATACATGTAAGTGCGTAAATAAGTTGGTGTAACGAATACGAAATGATATGAAGATAACTTAAACAGATTTGAGTTTGTGTTTTTCCAGGAAATATATTTAAACTCAATATACACTCGGCGGCACTTCTTACGCTGCCACTTGATTATTCCTGATATCTCGAAAACCGTTTGAGATAACTTTATCAAATTTTCACCAGTTTTAGTTCAATACATGTGTCTATTGCTGCACTTGTTAATTCAGGAATTGGTGTGTATTAAAATTCGTGGTAAAAGCGTAATTTACGTCACCCAAAATTACAAAGTCACAAAATTAAACAGCGTGTTTATTAGGGGTCAATTGAGGTTTTTCAATATTTTATTCCTTTACAGCTTCAAGTGTTATGTAATTAGTGTACACATTAAAAATATTTATAAAATTCATCTACGTTACAATTTCCTAGGTAACTAAATAGCCGTTGGTAAGCTGTAGACCGACTCAAAATCAGCTCATAGTCTGAATATTAAACGATGCGTTTAAAATAAACGTTTAACCTCAAATAAAGCTACCTGAATTGTAAAATTCACACTTCTTCTGAATAATGAATGTCAATAGTATGCAGTAGAGTTGAGTTTATTCAGTTTGATATAATAACTGATCACCCTAAATATAAATTTCAAGTTGAGCGCAACCCGCGTTATTCGCAGGAATCGTATTTTCTCAACAGACTGGCTATGGGTACGGAAAACACTATATTTTGCAGCAAAACCAGTAATTTTCGTTTACGAGCATTTTGGTAAATATTGTTAATATCTATTAAAAACCATGAGCGAATATAATGTTGCTATGCACAACCATTATACGAAAAAGGAACATGTACAGGCAAACAAAACAATCATATGACCGCTATTGCGTGATAAATTGCGACTTTCAATATAAGTATCTTGTCAGTTGAAAACGGGTCATGCAGTAGACTATTGTCGGATCGAGCGGAAAATTCGCCTGAACTTGTGTCAAATATTGATGTTCAAGTGTGTCAAATTTCATTACAATTCATTGAGGACTTTTAAAGAAAAACTGAAATATATAAGTGGCAGCGTTAGAAGTGCCGCTAAGTGTAAATGCGACAAATTAAACATTTTCAATCCAACATATGGAAAACACGTACAACATATGAAGAGCATGCTGTTTTTTTACAATAAATATTTTTCTAGCCAGCAAATCGCCGTTTAATTTGAAACATGTGTGTAATGAAAGGTATGTTATATTTCTATAACAAAAATCAAACAACTGAAGTGAAAATATAAAAGATTTTCTCGTGTTGGTCAAACTGTCGCGAATTTTCAGTCACACCTTCTGACGGAGAATCAGTTTTTCTTAGTCATTGCTACACGTACAGATAAAATAACTACATGTACATGTTTGGAAATGTATAAAGGGTGGCACTGCATTGAGATATTTGGGCAAATTAATTTGATTGTAACATAATTCGATAACAAATAAGACTTTCGTATTTTTTTCGTCAAAATGTGTACAACATATGTACACCATGAAGTTCGACATATGAAATTATGCATAACCCATTTTGGTATCGATATGTTGGATCCCCCACCGTGATTGTGGTACATTGGAATATTACAATCAATGGGTGTATCGTGGTACATTGGAATATTACTGTCCATGGGTGTATCATGGTGAATGGAAAATGATGAATTACAAAAATCTCAATGGAAATAATACAGTCCATGGTGGATTGCGGTGAATGGACAGATCGCAGTTCATGGGCAGATCGCACTTCACGGAAAGATTGCAGTTCATACAAAGATCGCAGTTCATGGAAAGATCGCAGTTCTTCGAAGGATCGCAGTTCATGGAAAGATCGCAATTCATGGACAGAGTGCAGTTCAATGAAGGCTTTCAGTCGTTCCTGATAGGAATATACTGAGCAAAACTTCCAACCAGACTATTCCTATATTTCTTCAAGTAATTTTTTTTTGCCCCCGTATCGATAGATCGGGAGGCATATAGTAATGCACCTCTCCGTCCGTCCGTCCGTCCGTCTGTCCGTCCGTCCGTCTGTCTGTCCGTCCTTCCGTCCGTCCGTTCGTCCGTCCGCCCTGGTTAACCCAAATTGACCGGTTCTTCTAGCATTAATATGGCTTGCTACAAAGCTTTTAAACTTGCCTGGATGTTGTATATGAACACTCTCCATGCGCCTGTATCACCTAACTCCATTTTGACCTTCATCTTGACCTAATTTTGGACTTAGACTTATTGAAAGGCCAAATTCTTGGTTAACCCAAATTGACCGTTTCTTCTAGCATTAATATGGCTTGCTACAAAGCTTTCATACTTGCATGGATGTTGTATATGACCACTCTCCACACACCTGTATCACCGGACTCCATTTTGACCTTCACCTTGACCTAATTTTGGACTTAGACTTATCTCCCCTTTAGTATTTTCACAATAAAATTTTGTCTGGAGCGTATCTTCAAAACTATTTAACATATTGACTTGAAATATGATATATAAATAGATGGCAACCTGGAGAAGTGCATTGACAAAGAACCATAACTCTGTCTGTCTTAAATTTTGAACTATCTCCCCTTTTGTGTTTTTATAGTCAAAACTATGTAACATATTGACTTGAAACTTGGGATATAAAAAGATGGCAACTTGGAGAAGTGCAATGACCAAGCAATATAAATCTGTCTGTCTTAAACTTTTAATTATCTCCCCTTTAGTATTTTCAGAATAAAATTTTGACCGGAGTGTATCTTCAAAATTGTTTAAGATATTGTCTTAAAACTTTATATATGAATAGATGGTAGCTTGTAGAAGTGCATGGACCAAGAACCATAACTCTGTCTGTCTTACATTTTGAATTATCTCCCCTTCAGTATTTTCATGATAATTGTTTGTCTGGAGCGTATCTTCAAAAGTATTTAAAATATTGACTTGAAACTTGGTGGCAACTTGGAGAAGTGCAGTGACAAAGAACCATAACACCTGTATCACCAGATCACAAATGAAGTCAATCAAGGCACTGCTTTCAAATGTGGCATATTCGTTTACCATCATAAGTCCCTTATAGTTCAAAGCCATGTAACACTATCAAACATTTTAACTGAATAATGGCCCCTGATTGACTTACAGCTTTTTATGGACATGGCTTCCACGGGGGCATAAGCGTTTATTGAACGCAGTCTTGTTTTAGCTTTGTTTTGATGTATGAGTTAGAATCTACGATCTTTGTTGGGTATAATGTAGGTTTCATTCAGCGAAACTGCTTTGTCAAGTTCTGTAATCCATAAAATTATAATGGAGAAAAAAAATGATTTCGTTGATTTCGACTTCTGCTTCGATTTCTATGAACCTGATTAGGAGAAAACGAAGGTGTCTAGTTGGAACCTTTGCACAGTATACATCCAAGTGAAAAGTGTTGTGTCAATGTGCTCACCATAAAAATGGTGTTATTATAAAAGTGTTTAATTCGATTTATTCTTAAACAATGGATTACAATCAACAGATCGGTAAGTCAGATTTCAATTTTATGTTAATACTATCTGTTTCTGCATATTTTAACACCAACGCGTCCCCTTGCATGTTCCATTAGCATTTTTAGTGAGACTTTACAAAACAAGAGACAAACACGAAGCAAATTTGTCATGATCTTATTGTACTATGTTTATTAGTAGATGGGCGTATTTATTTATTTTTAAAATGCTAAATACAGTAGGATTTGCTGTTTTGGTTCCTTTGTAAAGTCTGACTTGTTTACGTGTCGTAGTTAATAGTGTTTATTGCGTAGATATCAATCTAACTAATCAAAGCGTAATCCATTCTCTGTTCCACCAATAAAGGTTTCACTCTAGACAAAGCTATTTCCCTGGCTTAGAATGTGAAGGTCGTAAGTACAAAATAGATACTTTGAGGAAACAAGACACAACTGTCTGAATACTTCTATTTACTTTCAGTTTGATCATAATATTCTGGTTCAATCAGCGTATTTTTCATTTGAGATATAGTGTAGGAACTTAACTTACCAATGACTTATAAGGATTAGTCCCGATAACACATTCCGATTTTCATGAAAATAGACTCATAAGAAGGCACGGTTATACAGACTTAAAATATACAAGTTTACAAGTTTATTCAGAATGAGTTTTACAGATGCTTCTATAAAATGTTAAGGTAAAAAATGACCCATGAACAAACAACATTATACTAAGCAATGTAATTGATCAAGGTGTACAATAATTGTTATGTATACAATAAAGAATCATATACATTTTTAATATTTCAAATATTTCACAGTGCATTTTCCATGTCTATATAAAATAATAAGGAATGGTTCTAGTATGAATGTAAATAATAAAGGTCCCTTTATTAATCACGAAAAAATAAAACAAGTATGTTGCTGTGTTTTCTAATTTGAACAAGTCAATAAAATAGTGTATGGAAATATGTAAATTCAGCGTAAGAGTACCAGTTACCTCCCTTTTTATAATGAAAAAAGTAGTTCAAATACTTCAAAGGCAACGTATTAATTATGTCCCCTTTTAGTGAGTAACAATACATAAATAAAGGTCCATATTGAGTATTATCTTAGTTGATGTGAAGTAAGCTGTCTCTTAGTTTAAAGGCATGGTAAACAAACATTGCAAGATTTCTTAGTGTACTTACACGTTCAGTGTTAAGTAATTCTATGGTTTTGTAAACACTTGGATTTCTGTGAAAATACGATATAAAATACTTAAATCTTTATACAAAATACATTCGAAAAGGAAATGTTGCTCGTCTTCTTGTGTGTTACATATTGTACAAATTCTTTTGTTTAGAGGTACAGCTGGTTGTTTCCACCTCCCTGTTTCAATATACTTAATTGTGTTAAAGCAATTCTAATTTTGTATATCAATTTTGCTCAAATATGACTTTAAACCAAATGTGGTAAAGTTTCTATAAAATCTTCTCCTTGTGGAATCCAATATTCTGCTGTTCCAGTTTTGTATAAAATTGTCTGTAAGTCTTTGTTTGACTAAATTTAGAAATATATTAACATTGCCTACACCCTGTGATAACCATACTTCATGAAAACCAAGTGAACTGAGTAAGTTTCGCAATAACGAGATCCAGTAAACCGTGTTTGGCGCCTGCTCAATATCATTTGATAGGGAATTGTATATGACTTTGATTAATTTACGTTCATTTGCTTCTAAGTTTTTAAACCAAAACTTTATAATATGAAACATTCTTTTGTTTTGCAAGTTCGTTCTTCCCAATTCTCCATATATAAAGTCATTCTGAGTTTTAGACTTGACTCCAAGTAAGGATTTGCAAATTTGTAATTGTATTCTTTCGACATGATTTGCTGCGTGAAAACCCCAAACTGGGCTTCCGTAATTTAAGATGGATGTGATAAGTTTATCAAATAATTCAAGAGAATGTTTTATACCAAACGTTGTAACATTTAACATTTAACGTTTTAATTTAAATATTGCTTTGTTTGCTTGTCCAGCCAAATTGTGTATCGTTAAAGCTTCCTCCACTTGTAAAAACAATGCCTAGGTAAGTGAACTTACTAACAATATCAGGTTCAATTCCATCATAAAAGAATTTAAAGTTTCTGGGTAACTGACCCGCTTTTCGAAATACCATTATTTTAGTTTTGGCCATGTTAACTTTAAGTTTCCATTTACTGCAATATTCGTATAGAATATCGAGTCCCTTTTGGAGATCACTAGGTTATTGAGCCATGATAACTATGTCGTCTGCATGTCATACATGAGTCTTAATACTTTCAACCATCGCATTGTTAGCCAGCGATTTATTTGCTCATATAAATCGATATACAACCATTCTGCTTAATAATGTGATAGTTTCACATATATGTAAAGGGAAGTTATGACCCGGACAAGATTATGACATTAGCTAGCATGAAATATCAATAGGCGGTGCATTCGAGGGTAACTTGTTCATCAGCAATTATGATAATTGCTTGTACACTTCAGCATTTAGTGAACTTCGACTTAGTTACGCGTTTAATGTAATATAGTGTAATCTATAATGAAAAAGTGCAATTTTCTTTCAAAAACTTTTCTTGTTTTCAAATTTATTTTGTCGGATAATTTGGCATTGCATTATGATCATATTACATTTGCACTTGGGGTTAGACACAAATAAATTGCCAAAAAGCAAATCTGTTGAAGCATGACAGCAATTTCATTGCACATCTTGCTCGTTCGCAATAAAAATCAACATGGCATTAAAATTCCAAATTTGTTGTCGGGGACTTAGTGAACAAACTCTTGCAAAGAAATGATTATGAAACATATTTAGGAACTTGTATCATGCAAACAGTATGATTGTTTCAGCCATAAACTAAATAAGAGTTTGTTCTCTGAAGTTATATTGTAAGAATGACATACACTTTAGCAAGTGTCTTTAGGTAGTTTTTGTGCTAGTGAACGAGCAAGATTTGCAATGAAATTGCTGTCGTGTTTCAATATATTTACTTTAGAGACATTTATTTTTTGTTTAACTTCAAGGATAAGTGTAGTACAATATAATAATAGTTTAACTGTATGCAACATATTTACAATTGAAGGATAAAATGCTTTTGAAAAAGCATGCACACTCTCAATAAAAGTTATACTCCGTGTCCTTAATGAGGCGCGATTCGTCGGTATGCCATGATGGACAGGGATTTTGTACGCACAAATACATGTAATAGAAAAATTAAAAAGTTTGCAATGTCGAATCATACCATGCAATGCTTTGTATACAAGAGCAAGCATATTATTTATTTCCAACTATGGTTGATTCAAAGATCTGTGTCACAATCGCGTGAACAAACATTCACTCCGGTCGAGTATTAAAGGTGTTTAGGGAATAAATTATACCATCTCAGACCATGCCGTGTTCTGTCATGTCATTTTATGCCGTACTATGGCATGTCACACCAAACAATATCATTTCGCGCAATACCATGTCAGAGTAAATTAATCTTGATATTAATTATATTGATAGATTGTACACTTCATCAAAATACATATTTACGCACAGTTGTTAATAATATTACAACGCATTGTAACCAGTTGACGTTATACATTGTTACCCGAATCAACTTGTAAACACAGAAACATGCATAGATTATATTACTCTGGTTTTGAATGGCATGCATATCATAATATGTCATTTTATTTCATATTATGCAATCTCAGACCATGCCGTGTTCTGTCATGTCATTTTATGCCGTACTATGGCATGTCACACCAGACAATATCATTTTGCGCAATACCATGTCATGCAATAGAGTACAGTACAAAACCAAGTCGCGCCAGGCAATGCAGTGAAATATCATGTTCTGTCTTGCTATTGCATGTCATGCTCAGTCATGGCATACTATGACATGTTATGGCATATGATAGTATGTCATGTTCTGTGATTCTTTTGTATGCCATATGCTGTCATACCATGCAATACAATGTCGAGTGATACCATGCAATGCCAGGGAACTCGTACAAATATATATTGTAAAGTCAACGCGCAGTTGCTACCCTTGTTGTGTTAGTATGCTGTTGATAGTTTTGTACATTAGCTAGCATGAAATATTACTAGGCAATGCATTCGGTGGAAATTTGTTTATAAGTAGATATACGTATTGCTTGTTTACTGCAGCATTTATTGAACATCGACTTAGTTACGCGTTAAGTGCGGCGTGTTGCAATGTGCTGGTTTTCCGTGAGATCTTGCTACTCGTCCGGACAGGCGTAATAAACACAGACTGATGGAGTAATTTGGGTGTGGAATCTTCAGAATGTTCACAGTGCCAAGCTGGCTTTGTTGTACATGTATATGTTTTTGCCGGCGTGTCTGTATGCATTACGCATTGATTTAACCATGTCTTAATCGCGATGTTACACAGGGCTTTTGGATGCGCAAATGCATGTACAAAAATGTAATAGTGCGATATTAATGTGATATCGTAACAAAAATATAGGCAATACATTTAAAATAGTTTTGAACATTGTACATGTAGAATTTTGAAAACAACGATAAAACCCTTTACGAAATACACTATAGACAATGTGTGTTCACTCAGTCGAGATATTAAACGACTGACGTCATAGGTCTTTGTTAAATTATTTTAAGAAAATATACTTGAATGGGGCGAGAACGTGTCCATTGTTTACATTTCTAAAGCAAAATATTTGTCTGTCTAGTGACGTCATAGTGGCAGTTTTCATTAATTATAAATGTATACGCAATTTTTGCTAAGTGTAATATCATATATCCTTATTATCTAGCTTCAACTGTATTTTAAATTTTTCATGTAGTATCAAATCGGTACACGTATACATGTATATCGGCGTTTCGCCAATACACACTTATGGTCAGTCAATGTACAGTATAAAGCGCTGTGCACTGAGTAAATTAATCTTGATATTAATTATATTGATAGATTGTACACTTTATCAAAATACATATTTACGCACAGTTGTTAATAATATTACAACGCATTGTAACCAGTTGACGTTATACATTGTTACCCGAATCAACTTGTAAACACAGAAACATGCATAGATTATATTACTCTGGTTTTGAATGGCATGCATCTCATAATATGTCATTTTATTTCATATTATGCAATCTCAGACCATGCCGTGTTCTGTCATGTCATTTTATGCCGTACTATGGCATGTCACACCAGACAATATCATTTCGCGCAATACCATGTCATGCAATAGAGTACAGTACAAAACCAAGTCGCGCCAGGCAATGCAGTGAAATATCATGTTCTGTCTTGCTATTGCATGTCATGCTCAGTCATGGCATACTATGACATGTTATGGCATATGATAGTATGTCATGTTCTGTGATTCTTTTGTATGCCATATGCTGTCATACCATGCAATACAATGTCGAGTGATACCATGCAATGCCAGGGAACTCGTACAAATATATATTGTAAAGTCAACGCGCAGTTGCTACCCTTGTTGTGTTAGTATGCTGTTGATAGTTTTGTACATTAGCTAGCATGAAATATTACTAGGCAATGCATTCGGTGGAAATTTGTTTATTAGTAGATATACGTATTGCTTGTTTACTGCAGCATTTATTGAACATCGACTTAGTTACGCGTTAAGTGCGGCGTGTTGCAATGTGCTGGTTTTCCGTGAGATCTTGCTACTCGTCCGGACAGGCGTAATAAACACAGACTGATGGAGTAATTTGGGTGTGGAATCTTCAGAATGTTCACAGTGCCAAGCTGGCTTTGTTGTACATGTATATGTTTTTGCCGGCGTGTCTGTATGCATTACGCATTGATTTAACCATGTCTTAATCGCGATGTTACACAGGGCTTTTGGATGCGCAAATGCATGTACAAAAATGTAATAGTGCGATATTAATGTGATATCGTAACAAAAATATAGGCAATACATTTAAAATAGTTTTGAACATTGTACATGTAGAATTTTGAAAACAACGATAAAACCCTTTACGAAATACACTATAGACAATGTGTGTTCACTCAGTTGAGATATTAAACGACTGACGTCATAGGTCTTTGTTAAATTATTTTAAGAAAATATACTTGAATGGGGCGAGAACGTGTCCATTGTTTACATTTCTAAAGCAAAATATGTGTCTGTCTAGTGACGTCATAGTGGCAGTTTTCATTAATTATAAATGTATACGCAATTTTTGCTAAGTGTAATATCATATATCCTTATTATCTAGCTTCAACTGTATTTTAAATTTTTCATGTAGTATCAAATCGGTACACGTATACATGTATATCGGCGTTTCGCCAATACACACTTATGGTCAGTCAATGTACAGTATAAAGCGCTGTGCACTGAGTAAATTAATCTTGATATTAATTATATTGATAGATTGTACACTTCATCAAAATACATATTTACGCACAGTTGTTAATAATATTACAACGCATTGTAACCAGTTGACGTTATACATTGTTACCCGAATCAACTTGTAAACACAGAAACATGCATAGATTATATTACTCTGGTTTTGAATGGCATGCATATCATAATATGTCATTTTATTTCATATTATGCAATCTCAGACCATGCCGTGTTCTGTCATGTCATTTTATGCCGTACTCTGGCATGTCATACCAGACAATATCATTTCGCGCAATACCATGTCATGCAATAGAGTACAGTACAAAACCAAGTCGCGCCAGGCAATGCAGTGAAATATCATGTTCTGTCTTGCTATTGCATGTCATGCTCAGTCATGGCATACTATGACATGTTATGGCATATGATAGTATGTCATGTTCTGTGATTCTTTTGTATGCCATATGCTGTCATACCATGCAATACAATGTCGAGTGATACCATGCAATGCCAGGGAACTCGTACAAATATATATTGTAAAGTCAACGCGCAGTTGCTACCCTTGTTGTGTTAGTATGCTGTTGATAGTTTTGTACATTAGCTAGCATGAAATATTACTAGGCAATGCATTCGGTGGAAATTTGTTTATTAGTAGATATACGTATTGCTTGTTTACTGCAGCATTTATTGAACATCGACTTAGTTACGCGTTAAGTGCGGCGTGTTGCAATGTGCTGGTTTTCCGTGAGATCTTGCTACTCGTCCGGACAGGCGTAATAAACACAGACTGATGGAGTAATTTGGGTGTGGAATCTTCAGAATGTTCACAGTGCCAAGCTGGCTTTGTTGTACATGTATATGTTTTTGCCGGCGTGTCTGTATGCATTACGCATTGATTTAACCATGTCTTAATCGCGATGTTACACATTATAATGGAGAAAAAAAAATGATTTCGTTGATTTCGACTTCTGCTTCGATTTCTATGAACCTGATTAGGAGAAAACGAAGGTGTCTAGTTGGAACCTTTGCACAGTATACATCCAAGTGAAAAGTGTTGTGTCAATGTGCTCACCATAAAAATGGTGTTATTATAAAAGTGTTTAATTCGATTTATTCTTAAACAATGGATTACAATCAACAGATCGGTAAGTCAGATTTCAATTCTATGTTAATACTATCTGTTTCTGCATATTTTAACACCAACGCGTCCCCTTGCATGTTCCATTAGCATTTTTAGTGAGACTTTACAAAACCAGAGACAAACACGAAACTTTGTCATGATCTTATTGTACTATGTTTATAAGTAGATGGGCGTATTTATTTATTTTTAAAATGCTAAATACAGTAGGATTTGCTGTTTTGGTTACTTTGTAAAGTCTGACTTGTTTACGTGTTGTAGTTAATAGTGTTTAATGCGTAGATATCAATCTAACTAATCAAAGCGTAATCCATTCTCTGTTTCCACCAATAAAGGTTTCACTCTAGACATAGCTATTTCCCTGGCTTAGAATGTGAAGGTCGTAAGTACAAAATAGATACTTTGAGAAAACAAGACACAACTGTCTGAATACTTCTATTTACTTACGGAAAACCAACGTTTTGACTTCAGTTTGATCATAATATTCTGGTTCAATCAGCGTATTTTTCATTTGAGATATATTGTAGGAACTTAACTTACCACTGACTTATAAGGATTAGTCCCCATAACACATTCCGATTTTCATGAAAATAGACTCATAAGAAGGCACGGTGTTATACAGACTTAAAATATAAAGTTTACAAGTTTATTCAGAATAAGTTTTACAGATGCTTCTATAAAATGTTTAGGTAAAAAATGACCCATGAACAAACAACATTATACTAAGCAATGTAATGGTTCAAGGTGTACAATAATTGTTATGTATACAATAAAAAATCATATACATTTTTAATATTTCAAATATTTCACAGTGCATTTTCCATGTCTATATAAAATAATAAGGA
Source organism: Spisula subtruncata (assembly GCA_963678985.1). NCBI lineage: Eukaryota > Metazoa > Mollusca > Bivalvia > Venerida > Mactridae > Spisula > Spisula subtruncata. Next base: position 11,992,712 of record OY787676.1, read on the forward strand.
ATGGTTCTAGTATGAAGGTAAATAATAAAGGTCCCTTCATTAATCACGAAAAAATAAAACAAGTATGTTGCATGTGTTTTCTAATTTGAACAAGTCAATAAAATAGTGTATGGAAATATGTAAATTCAGCGTAAGAGTACCAGTTACCTCCCTTTTTATAATGAAAAAAGTAGTTCAAATACTTCAAAGGCAACGTATTAATTATGTCCCCTTTTAGTGAGTAACAATACATAAATAAAGGTCCATATTGAGTATTATCTTAGTTGATGTGAAGTAAGCTGTCTCTTAGTTTAAAGGCATGGTAAACAAACATTGCAAGATTTCTTAGTGTACTTACACGTTCAGTGTTAAGTAATTCTATGGTTTTGTAAACACTTGGATTTCTGTGAAAATACGATATAAAATACTTAAATCTTTATACAAAATACATTCGAAAAGGAAATGTTGCTCGTCTTCTAGTGTGTTACATATTGTACAAATTCTTTTGTTTAGAGGTACAGCTGGCTGTTTCCACCTCCCTGTTTCAATATACTTAATTGTGTTAAAGCAATTCTAATTTTGTATATCAATTTTGCTCAAATATGACTTTAAACCAAATGTGGTAAAGTTTCTATAAAATCTTCTCCTTGTGGAATCCAATATTCTGCTGTTCCAGTTTTGTATAAAATTGTCTGTTAGTCTTTGTTTGACTAAATTTAGAAATATATCAACATTGCCTACACCCTGTGATAACCATACTTCATGAAAACCAAGTGAATTGAGTAAGTTTCGCAATAACGAAATCCAGTTAACTGTGTTTGGCGCCTGCTCAATATCATTTAATAGTGCATTGTATATGACTTTGATTAATTTACGTTCATTTGCTTCTAAGGTTTTAAACCAAAACTTTATAATATGAAACATTCTTTTGTTTTGTAAGTTCGTTCTTCCCAATTCTCCATATATAAAGTCATTTTGAGTTTTAGACTTGACTCCAAGTAAGGATTTGCAAATTTGTAATTGTATTCTTTCGCCATGATTTGCTGCGCGAAAACCCCAAACTATGCTTCCGTAATTTAAGATGGATGTGATGAGTTTATCAAATAATTCAAGAGAATGTTTTACACCAAACGTTGTAAAATTTAACACGTTACGTTTAAATTTAAGTATTGCTTTGTTTGCTTGTCTGTGTATCGTTAAAGCTTTCTCCACTTGTAAAAACAATGCCTAGGTAAGTGAACTTACTAACAATATCAAGAATTTTAAGTTTCTAGGTAACTGACCCGCTTTTCGAAATACCATTATTTTAGTTTTGGCCATGTTAACTTTAAATTTCCATTTACTGCAGTATTCGTATAGAATATCGAGTCCCTTTTGGAGATCACTAGGTGATTGAGCCATGATAACTATGTCGTCTGCATGTCATACATGAGTCTTAATACTTTCAACCATCGCATTGTTAGCCAGCGATTTATTTGCTCATATAAATCGATATACAACCATTCTGCTCAATAATGTGATAGTTTCACATATATGTAAAGGGAAGTTATGACCCGGACAAGATTATGACATTAGCTAGCATGAAATATCAATAGGCGGTGCATTCGAGGGTAACTTGTTCATCAGCAATTATGATAATTGGTTGTACACTTCAGCATTTAGTGAACTTGACTAAGTTACGCGTTTAATGTAATATAGTGTAATCTATAGTGAAAAAGTGCAATTTTCTTTCAAAAACTTTTCTTGGTTTCAAATTTATTTTGTCGGATAATTTGGCATTGCATTATGATCATATTACATTTGCACTTGGGGTTAGACACAAATAAATTGCCAAAAAGCACATTTGTTGAAGCATGACAGCAATTTCATTGCACATCTTGCTCGTTCGCAATAAAAATCAACATGGCATTGAAATTCCAAATTTGTTGTCGGGGACTTAGTCAATAGAATAAAGAACAAACTCTTGCAAAGAAATGATTATGAAACATATTTAGGAACTTGTATCATGAAAACAGTATGATTGTTTCAGCCATAAACTAAATAAGAGTTTGTTCTCTGAAGTTATCTTGTAAGAATGACATACACTTTAGCAAGTGTCTTTAGGTAGTTTTTGTGCTAGTGAACGAGCAAGATTTGCAATGAAAGTGCTGTTGTCTTTCAATATATTTACTTTAGAGACATTTATTTTTTGTTTAACTTCAAGGTTAAGTGTAGTACAATATAATAATAGTTTAACTGTATGCAACATATTTACAATTGAAGAATAAAATGCTTTTGAAAAAACATGCACACTCTCAATAAAAGTTATACTCCGTGTCCTTAATGAGGCGCGATTCGTCGGTATGCCATGATGGACAGGGATTTTGTACGCACAAATACATGTAATAGAAAAATTAAAAAGTTTGCAATGTCGAATCATACCATGCAATGCTTTGTATACAAGAGCAAGCATATTATTTATTTCCAACTATGGTTGATTCAAAGATCTGTGTCACAATCGCGTGAACAAACATTCACTCCGGTCGAGTATTAAAGGTGTTTAGGGAATAAATTATACCATCTCAGACCATGCCGTGTTCTGTCATGTCATTTTATGCCGTACTATGGCATGTCACACCAAACAATATCATTTCGCGCAATACCATGTCAGAGTAAATTAATCTTGATATTAATTATATTGATAGATTGTACACTTCATCAAAATACATATTTACGCACAGTTGTTAATAATATTACAACGCATTGTAACCAGTTGACGTTATACATTGTTACCCGAATCAACTTGTAAACACAGAAACATGCATAGATTATATTACTCTGGTTTTGAATGGCATGCATATCATAATATGTCATTTTATTTCATATTATGCAATCTCAGACCATGCCGTGTTCTGTCATGTCATTTTATGCCGTACTCTGGCATGTCATACCAGACAATATCATTTCGCGCAATACCATGTCATGCAATAGAGTACAGTACAAAACCAAGTCGCGCCAGGCAATGCAGTGAAATATCATGTTCTGTCTTGCTATTGCATGTCATGCTCAGTCATGGCATACTATGACATGTTATGGCATATGATAGTATGTCATGTTCTGTGATTCTTTTGTATGCCATATGCTGTCATACCATGCAATACAATGTCGAGTGATACCATGCAATGCCAGGGAACTCGTACAAATATATATTGTAAAGTCAACGCGCAGTTGCTACCCTTGTTGTGTTAGTATGCTGTTGATAGTTTTGTACATTAGCTAGCATGAAATATTACTAGGCAATGCATTCGGTGGAAATTTGTTTATAAGTAGATATACGTATTGCTTGTTTACTGCAGCATTTATTGAACATCGACTTAGTTACGCGTTAAGTGCGGCGTGTTGCAATGTGCTGGTTTTCCGTGAGATCTTGCTACTCGTCCGGACAGGCGTAATAAACACAGACTGATGGAGTAATTTGGGTGTGGAATCTTCAGAATGTTCACAGTGCCAAGCTGGCTTTGTTGTACATGTATATGTTTTTGCCGGCGTGTCTGTATGCATTACGCATTGATTTAACCATGTCTTAATCGCGATGTTACACAGGGCTTTTGGATGCGCAAATGCATGTACAAAAATGTAATAGTGCGATATTAATGTGATATCGTAACAAAAATATAGGCAATACATTTAAAATAGTTTTGAACATTGTACATGTAGAATTTTGAAAACAACGATAAAACCCTTTACGAAATACACTATAGACAATGTGTGTTCACTCAGTTGAGATATTAAACGACTGACGTCATAGGTCTTTGTTAAATTATTTTAAGCAAATATACTTGAATGGGGCGAGAACGTGTCCATTGTTTACATTTCTAAAGCAAAATATGTGTCTGTCTAGTGACGTCATAGTGGCAGTTTTCATTAATTATAAATGTATACGCAATTTTTGCTAAGTGTAATATCATATATCCTTATTATCTAGCTTCAACTGTATTTTAAATTTTTCATGTAGTATTTAATCGGTACACGTATACATGTATATCGGCGTTTCGCCAATACACACTTATGGTCAGTCAATGTACAGTATAAAGCGCTGTGCACTGAGTAAATTAATCTTGATATTAATTATATTGATAGATTGTACACTTCATCAAAATACATATTTACGCACAGTTGTTAATAATATTACAACGCATTGTAACCAGTTGACGTTATACATTGTTACCCGAATCAACTTGTAAACACAGAAACATGCATAGATTATATTACTCTGGTTTTGAATGGCATGCATATCATAATATGTCATTTTATTTCATATTATGCAATCTCAGACCATGCCGTGTTCTGTCATGTCATTTTATGCCGTACTCTGGCATGTCATACCAGACAATATCATTTCGCGCAATACCATGTCATGCAATAGAGTACAGTACAAAACCAAGTCGCGCCAGGCAATGCAGTGAAATATCATGTTCTGTCTTGCTATTGCATGTCATGCTCAGTCATGGCATACTATGACATGTTATGGCATATGATAGTATGTCATGTTCTGTGATTCTTTTGTATGCCATATGCTGTCATACCATGCAATACAATGTCGAGTGATACCATGCAATGCCAGGGAACTCGTACAAATATATATTGTAAAGTCAACGCGCAGTTGCTACCCTTGTTGTGTTAGTATGCTGTTGATAGTTTTGTACATTAGCTAGCATGAAATATTACTAGGCAATGCATTCGGTGGAAATTTGTTTATTAGTAGATATACGTATTGCTTGTTTACTGCAGCATTTATTGAACATCGACTTAGTTACGCGTTAAGTGCGGCGTGTTGCAATGTGCTGGTTTTCCGTGAGATCTTGCTACTCGTCCGGACAGGCGTAATAAACACAGACTGATGGAGTAATTTGGGTGTGGAATCTTCAGAATGTTCACAGTGCCAAGCTGGCTTTGTTGTACATGTATATGTTTTTGCCGGCGTGTCTGTATGCATTACGCATTGATTTAACCATGTCTTAATCGCGATGTTACACAGGGCTTTTGGATGCGCAAATGCATGTACAAAAATGTAATAGTGCGATATTAATGTGATATCGTAACAAAAATATAGGCAATACATTTAAAATAGTTTTGAACATTGTACATGTAGAATTTTGAAAACAACGATAAAACCCTTTACGAAATACACTATAGACAATGTGTTTTCACTCAGTCGAGATATTAAACGACTGACGTCATAGGTCTTTGTTAAATTATTTTAAGAAAATATACTTGAATGGGGCGAGAACGTGTCCATTGTTTACATTTCTAAAGCAAAATATGTGTCTGTCTAGTGACAGTTTTCATTAATTATAAATGTATACGCAATTTTTGCTAAGTGTAATATCATATATCCTTATTATCTAGCTTCAACTGTATTTTAAATTTTTCATGTAGTATCAAATCGGTACACGTATACATGTATATCGGCGTTTCGCCAATACACACTGATGGTCAGTCAATGTACAGTATAAAGCGCTGTGCACTGAGTAAATTAATCTTGATATTAATTATATTGATAGATTGTACACTTCATCAAAATACATATTTACGCACAGTTGTTAATAATATTACAACGCATTGTAACCAGTTGACGTTATACATTGTTACCCGAATCAACTTGTAAACACAGAAACATGCATAGATTATATTACTCTGGTTTTGAATGGCATGCATATCATAATATGTCATTTTATTTCATATTATGCAATCTCAGACCATGCCGTGTTCTGTCATGTCATTTTATGCCGTACTCTGGCATGTCATACCAGACAATATCATTTCGCGCAATACCATGTCATGCAATAGAGTACAGTACAAAACCAAGTCGCGCCAGGCAATGCAGTGAAATATCATGTTCTGTCTTGCTATTGCATGTCATGCTCAGTCATGGCATACTATGACATGTTATGGCATATGATAGTATGTCATGTTCTGTGATTCTTTTGTATGCCATATGCTGTCATACCATGCAATACAATGTCGAGTGATACCATGCAATGCCAGGGAACTCGTACAAATATATATTGTAAAGTCAACGCGCAGTTGCTACCCTTGTTGTGTTAGTATGCTGTTGATAGTTTTGTACATTAGCTAGCATGAAATACTACTAGGCAATGCATTCGGTGGAAATTTGTTTATTAGTAGATATACGTATTGCTTGTTTACTGCAGCATTTATTGAACATCGACTTAGTTACGCGTTAAGTGCGGCGTGTTGCAATGTGCTGGTTTTCCGTGAGATCTTGCTACTCGTCCGGACAGGCGTAATAAACACAGACTGATGGAGTAATTTGGGTGCGGAATCTTCAGAATGTTCACAGTGCCAAGCTGGCTTTGTTGTACATGTATATGTTTTTGCCGGCGTGTCTGTATGCATTACGCATTGATTTAACCATGTCTTAATCGCGATGTTACACAGGGCTTTTGGATGCGCAAATGCATGTACAAAAATGTAATAGTGCGATATTAATGTGATATCGTAACAAAAATATAGGCAATACATTTAAAATAGTTTTGAACATTGTACATGTAGAATTTTGAAAACAACGATAAAACCCTTTACGAAATACACTATAGACAATGTGTGTTCACTCAGTTGAGATATTAAACGACTGACGTCATAGGTCTTTGTTAAATTATTTTAAGAAAATATACTTGAATGGGGCGAGAACGTGTCCATTGTTTACATTTCTAAAGCAAAATATGTGTCTGTCTAGTGACGTCATAGTGGCAGTTTTCATTAATTATAAATGTATACGCAATTTTTGCTAAGTGTAATATCATATATCCTTATTATCTAGCTTCAACTGTATTTTAAATTTTTCATGTAGTATCAAATCGGTACACGTATACATGTATATCGGCGTTTCGCCAATACACACTTATGGTCAGTCAATGTACAGTATAAAGCGCTGTGCACTGAGTAAATTAATCTTGATATTAATTATATTGATAGATTGTACACTTTATTATATTACTCTGGTTTTGAATGGCATGCATATCATAATATGTCATTTTATTTCATATTATGCAATCTCAGACCATGCCGTGTTCTGTCATGTCATTTTATGCCGTACTATCAAAATACATATTTACGCACAGTTGTTAATAATATTACAACGCATTGTAACCAGTTGACGTTATACATTGTTACCCGAATCAACTTGTAAACACAGAAACATGCATAGATTATATTACTCTGGTTTTGAATGGCATGCATATCATAATATGTCATTTTATTTCATATTATGCAATCTCAGACCATGCCGTGTTCTGTCATGTCATTTTATGCCGTACTATGGCATGTCACACCAGACAATATCATTTCGCGCAATACCATGTCATGCAATAGAGTACAGTACAAAACCAAGTCGCGCCAGGCAATGCAGTGAAATATCATGTTCTGTCTTGCTATTGCATGTCATGCTCAGTCATGGCATACTATGACATGTTATGGCATATGATAGTATGTCATGTTCTGTGATTCTTTTGTATGCCATATGCTGTCATACCATGCAATACAATGTCGAGTGATACCATGCAATGCCAGGGAACTCGTACAAATATATATTGTAAAGTCAACGCGCAGTTGCTACCCTTGTTGTGTTAGTATGCTGTTGATAGTTTTGTACATTAGCTAGCATGAAATATTACTAGGCAATGCATTCGGTGGAAATTTGTTTATAAGTAGATATACGTATTGCTTGTTTACTGCAGCATTTATTGAACATCGACTTAGTTACGCGTTAAGTGCGGCGTGTTGCAATGTGCTGGTTTTCCGTGAGATCTTGCTACTCGTCCGGACAAGCGTAATAAACACAGACTGATGGAGTAATTTGGGTGTGGAATCTTCAGAATGTTCACAGTGCCAAGCTGGCTTTGTTGTACATGTATATGTTTTTGCCGGCGTGTCTGTATGCATTACGCATTGATTTAACCATGTCTTAATCGCGATGTTACACAGGGCTTTTGGATGCGCAAATGCATGTACAAAAATGTAATAGTGCGATATTAATGTGATATCGTAACAAAAATATAGGCAATACATTTAAAATAGTTTTGAACATTGTACATGTAGAATTTTGAAAACAACGATAAAACCCTTTACGAAATACACTATAGACAATGTGTTTTCACTCAGTCGAGATATTAAACGACTGACGTCATAGGTCTTTGTTAAATTATTTTAAGAAAATATATAGATCTACAACGACCTTCGAAATATGACCCCTGGACCAGTCCATATACCAAGGTTGAAACGATATTTACCGTTATTTTATGAAAAAATACGGATAGGTTTGAGAAAATCTCCCTTTACTTCTAGTTGGCAACGTGGCTTAGTGGATAAACTGTTCACTTGTCAGGAACATACTTTTATATAGACTGTGGGTTCGAGTCCTCTGCTATATTCATTTTCAATAATTAAATTTCTAATTCAATTTTTTTATCGTTTTACGTTAATATTTTAATTCTTAATATTTGATTAATTTTACGTTTTATAACTAATAATAAAAAACGCTTTGTTCCCTTACATTAATTTAGTCTGGATATTGTATTTATTGCGTCATTGGCATTGCTGCAATCGCCATTTTAAGAATTTTCAGTAGAAATGTCAGAATTAGCTAATGGTGTATGTTGTCCGTTGTCTGTGTGGTGCAGCGGTCATAGTACATCGCTATCAATCGTCTATTTTGTTCTTTCCTGTGTGAGTTAAGACCCACTAACGAACCGGGTTTTTTTTATTTAATAAACTTATGCTTACATTAATGTTATATGCATACATTATATTACCTGATTATGATCACATATCATTATATTTTTTCTATTCATAGTTTGCGTTATTCTTTTTTCAAATATTCATTGTATCAATTATACAATGTGTCAGAATCAGTGTAAGTATCAATTGAAATACAAGTTACGACGCTGAGACAACATTATATGCAGTCTATATGTTAGCTCTTGTCAGTCTGACAACACCCTCTCACACACTGACAAGCGAAAACTTCAGTCCTATTTCCTTCTCATCCATAACAAAACCTATGTACGTTCTCGATGAGATCTTTCGTGTCGTCGCTTTATCTATATACCAGCTATGACATATTTCTTATGTGCTTTTCACGCACTGGAAGTTTTTAATTAAGCATCTCTTTGTAAATAGAAAAGCACGAAAAATGTTTGCCGAGCAAAAATTAAAAAAAACCATAGAGGAATGGGATTCGAACTCTTTCGTTCAGTTTTGAAGTTTGCGTATTCACAGTAGCTTAGCCGACTGCGCTATGCACACCACTTGACTTGTTTATTCTTAATGCACCCTTCATTACTAAATACACCCCTATAACCTGGATTACTCGAAAGTTAAAAGTACATTTACGCCCGAGTGCTTGTTGTAGATCTATACTTGAATGGGGCGAGAACGTGTCCATTGTTTACATTTCTAAAGCAAAATATGTGTCTGTCTAGTGACGTCATAGTGGCAGTTTTCATTAATTATAAATGTATACGCAATTTTTGCTAAGTGTAATATCATATATCCTTATTATCTAGCTTCAACTGTATTTTAAATTTTTCATGTAGTATCAAATCGGTACACGTATACATGTATATCGGCGTTTCGCCAATACACACTTATGGTCAGTCAATGTACAGTATAAAGCGCTGTGCACTGAGTAAATTAATCTTGATATTAATTATATTGATAGATTGTACACTTTATCAAAATACATATTTACGCACAGTTGTTAATAATATTACAACGCATTGTAACCAGTTGACGTTATACATTGTTACCCGAATCAACTTGTAAACACAGAAACATGCATAGATTATATTACTCTGGTTTTGAATGGCATGCATATCATAATATGTCATTTTATTTCATATTATGCAATCTCAGACCATGCCGTGTTCTGTCATGTCATTTTATGCCGTACTATGGCATGTCACACCAGGCAATATCATTTCGCGCAATACCATGTCATGCAATAGAGTACAGTACAAAACCAAGTCGCGCCAGGCAATGCAGTGAAATATCATGTTCTGTCTTGCTATTGCATGTCATGCTCAGTCATGGCATACTATGACATGTTATGGCATATGATAGTATGTCATGTTCTGTGATTCTTTTGTATGCCATATGCTGTCATACCATGCAATACAATGTCGAGTGATACCATGCAATGCCAGGGAACTCGTACAAATATATATTGTAAAGTCAACGCGCAGTTGCTACCCTTGTTGTGTTAGTATGCTGTTGATAGTTTTGTACATTAGCTAGCATGAAATATTACTAGGCAATGCATTCGGTGGAAATTTGTTTATAAGTAGATATACGTATTGCTTGTTTACTGCAGCATTTATTGAACATCGACTTAGTTACGCGTTAAGTGCGGCGTGTTGCAATGTGCTGGTTTTCCGTGAGATCTTGCTACTCGTCCGGACAGGCGTAATAAACACAGACTGATGGAGTAATTTGGGTGTGGAATCTTCAGAATGTTCACAGTGCCAAGCTGGCTTTGTTGTACATGTATATGTTTTTGCCGGCGTGTCTGTATGCATTACGCATTGATTTAACCATGTCTTAATCGCGATGTTACACAGGGCTTTTGGATGCGCAAATGCATGTACAAAAATGTAATAGTGCGATATTAATGTGATATCGTAACAAAAATATAGGCAATACATTTAAAATAGTTTTGAACATTGTACATGTAGAATTTTGAAAACAACGATAAAACCCTTTACGAAATACACTATAGACAATGTGTGTTCACTCAGTTGAGATATTAAACGACTGACGTCATAGGTCTTTGTTAAATTATTTTAAGAAAATATACTTGAATGGGGCGAGAACGTGTCCATTGTTTACATTTCTAAAGCAAAATATGTGTCTGTCTAGTGACGTCATAGTGGCAGTTTTCATTAATTATAAATGTATACGCAATTTTTGCTAAGTGTAATATCATATATCCTTATTATCTAGCTTCAACTGTATTTTAAATTTTTCATGTAGTATCAAATCGGTACACGTATACATGTATATCGGCGTTTCGCCAATACACACTTATGGTCAGTCAATGTACAGTATAAAGCGCTGTGCACTGAGTAAATTAATCTTGATATTAATTATATTGATAGATTGTACACTTTATCAAAATACATATTTACGCACAGTTGTTAATAATATTACAACGCATTGTAACCAGTTGACGTTATACATTGTTACCCGAATCAACTTGTAAACACAGAAACATGCATAGATTATATTACTCTGGTTTTGAATGGCATGCATATCATAATATGTCATTTTATTTCATATTATGCAATCTCAGACCATGCCGTGTTCTGTCATGTCATTTTATGCCGTACTATGGCATGTCACACCAGACAATATCATTTCGCGCAATACCATGTCATGCAATAGAGTACAGTACAAAACCAAGTCGCGCCAGGCAATGCAGTGAAATATCATGTTCTGTCTTGCTATTGCATGTCATGCTCAGTCATGGCATACTATGACATGTTATGGCATATGATAGTATGTCATGTTCTGTGATTCTTTTGTATGCCATATGCTGTCATACCATGCAATACAATGTCGAGTGATACCATGCAATGCCAGGGAACTCGTACAAATATATATTGTAAAGTCAACGCGCAGTTGCTACCCTTGTTGTGTTAGTATGCTGTTGATAGTTTTGTACATTAGCTAGCATGAAATATTACTAGGCAATGCATTCGGTGGAAATTTGTTTATTAGTAGATATACGTATTGCTTGTTTACTGCAGCATTTATTGAACATCGACTTAGTTACGCGTTAAGTGCGGCGTGTTGCAATGTGCTGGTTTTCCGTGAGATCTTGCTACTCGTCCGGACAGGCGTAATAAACACAGACTGATGGAGTAATTTGGGTGTGGAATCTTCAGAATGTTCACAGTGCCAAGCTGGCTTTGTTGTACATGTATATGTTTTTGCCGGCGTGTCTGTATGCATTACGCATTGATTTAACCATGTCTTAATCGCGATGTTACACAGGGCTTTTGGATGCGCAAATGCATGTACAAAAATGTAATAGTGCGATATTAATGTGATATCGTAACAAAAATATAGGCAATACATTTAAAATAGTTTTGAACATTGTACATGTAGAATTTTGAAAACAACGATAAAACCCTTTACGAAATACACTATAGACAATGTGTTTTCACTCAGTCGAGATATTAAACGACTGACGTCATAGGTCTTTGTTAAATTATTTTAAGAAAATATACTTGAATGGGGCGAGAACGTGTCCATTGTTTACATTTCTAAAGCAAAATATGTGTCTGTCTAGTGACGTCATAGTGGCAGTTTTCATTAATTATAAATGTATACGCAATTTTTGCTAAGTGTAATATCATATATCCTTATTATCTAGCTTCAACTGTATTTTAAATTTTTCATGTAGTATCAAATCGGTACACGTATACATGTATATCGGCGTTTCGCCAATACACACTTATGGTCAGTCAATGTACAGTATAAAGCGCTGTGCACTGAGTAAATTAATCTTGATATTAATTATATTGATAGATTGTACACTTTATCAAAATACATATTTACGCACAGTTGTTAATAATATTACAACGCATTGTAACCAGTTGACGTTATACATTGTTACCCGAATCAACTTGTAAACACAGAAACATGCATAGATTATATTACTCTGGTTTTGAATGGCATGCATATCATAATATGTCATTTTATTTCATATTATGCAATCTCAGACCATGCCGTGTTCTGTCATGTCATTTTATGCCGTACTATGGCATGTCACACCAGACAATATCATTTCGCGCAATACCATGTCATGCAATAGAGTACAGTACAAAACCAAGTCGCGCCAGGCAATGCAGTGAAATATCATGTTCTGTCTTGCTATTGCATGTCATGCTCAGTCATGGCATACTATGACATGTTATGGCATATGATAGTATGTCATGTTCTGTGATTCTTTTGTATGCCATATGCTGTCATACCATGCAATACAATGTCGAGTGATACCATGCAATGCCAGGGAACTCGTACAAATATATATTGTAAAGTCAACGCGCAGTTGCTACCCTTGTTGTGTTAGTATGCTGTTGATAGTTTTGTACATTAGCTAGCATGAAATATTACTAGGCAATGCATTCGGTGGAAATTTGTTTATTAGTAGATATACGTATTGCTTGTTTACTGCAGCATTTATTGAACATCGACTTAGTTACGCGTTAAGTGCGGCGTGTTGCAATGTGCTGGTTTTCCGTGAGATCTTGCTACTCGTCCGGACAGGCGTAATAAACACAGACTGATGGAGTAATTTGGGTGTGGAATCTTCAGAATGTTCACAGTGCCAAGCTGGCTTTGTTGTACATGTATATGTTTTTGCCGGCGTGTCTGTATGCATTACGCATTGATTTAACCATGTCTTAATCGCGATGTTACACAGGGCTTTTGGATGCGCAAATGCATGTACAAAAATGTAATAGTGCGATATTAATGTGATATCGTAACAAAAATATAGGCAATACATTTAAAATAGTTTTGAACATTGTACATGTAGAATTTTGAAAACAACGATAAAACCCTTTACGAAATACACTATAGACAATGTGTGTTCACTCAGTTGAGATATTAAACGACTGACGTCATAGGTCTTTGTTAAATTATTTTAAGAAAATATACTTGAATGGGGCGAGAACGTGTCCATTGTTTACATTTCTAAAGCAAAATATGTGTCTGTCTAGTGACGTCATAGTGGCAGTTTTCATTAATTATAAATGTATACGCAATTTTTGCTAAGTGTAATATCATATATCCTTATTATCTAGCTTCAACTGTATTTTAAATTTTTCATGTAGTATCAAATCGGTACACGTATACATGTATATCGGCGTTTCGCCAATACACACTTATGGTCAGTCAATGTACAGTATAAAGCGCTGTGCACTGAGTAAATTAATCTTGATATTAATTATATTGATAGATTGTACACTTTATCAAAATACATATTTACGCACAGTTGTTAATAATATTACAACGCATTGTAACCAGTTGACGTTATACATTGTTACCCGAATCAACTTGTAAACACAGAAACATGCATAGATTATATTACTCTGGTTTTGAATGGCATGCATATCATAATATGTCATTTTATTTCATATTATGCAATCTCAGACCATGCCGTGTTCTGTCATGTCATTTTATGCCGTACTATGGCATGTCACACCAGACAATATCATTTCGCGCAATACCATGTCATGCAATAGAGTACAGTACAAAACCAAGTCGCGCCAGGCAATGCAGTGAAATATCATGTTCTGTCTTGCTATTGCATGTCATGCTCAGTCATGGCATACTATGACATGTTATGGCATATGATAGTATGTCATGTTCTGTGATTCTTTTGTATGCCATATGCTGTCATACCATGCAATACAATGTCGAGTGATACCATGCAATGCCAGGGAACTCGTACAAATATATATTGTAAAGTCAACGCGCAGTTGCTACCCTTGTTGTGTTAGTATGCTGTTGATAGTTTTGTACATTAGCTAGCATGAAATATTACTAGGCAATGCATTCGGTGGAAATTTGTTTATTAGTAGATATACGTATTGCTTGTTTACTGCAGCATTTATTGAACATCGACTTAGTTACGCGTTAAGTGCGGCGTGTTGCAATGTGCTGGTTTTCCGTGAGATCTTGCTACTCGTCCGGACAGGCGTAATAAACACAGACTGATGGAGTAATTTGGGTGTGGAATCTTCAGAATGTTCACAGTGCCAAGCTGGCTTTGTTGTACATGTATATGTTTTTGCCGGCGTGTCTGTATGCATTACGCATTGATTTAACCATGTCTTAATCGCGATGTTACACAGGGCTTTTGGATGCGCAAATGCATGTACAAAAATGTAATAGTGCGATATTAATGTGATATCGTAACAAAAATATAGGCAATACATTTAAAATAGTTTTGAACATTGTACATGTAGAATTTTGAAAACAACGATAAAACCCTTTACGAAATACACTATAGACAATGTGTTTTCACTCAGTCGAGATATTAAACGACTGACGTCATAGGTCTTTGTTAAATTATTTTAAGAAAATATACTTGAATGGGGCGAGAACGTGTCCATTGTTTACATTTCTAAAGCAAAACATGTGTCTGTCTAGTGACGTCATAGTGGCAGTTTTCATTAATTATAAATGTATACGCAATTTTTGCTAAGTGTAATATCATATATCCTTATTATCTAGCTTCAACTGTATTTTAAATTTTTCATGTAGTATCAAATCGGTACACGTATACATGTATATCGGCGTTTCGCCAATACACACTTATGGTCAGTCAATGTACAGTATAAAGCGCTGTGCACTGAGTAAATTAATCTTGATATTAATTATATTGATAGATTGTACACTTTATCAAAATACATATTTACGCACAGTTGTTAATAATATTACAACGCATTGTAACCAGTTGACGTTATACATTGTTACCCGAATCAACTTGTAAACACAGAAACATGCATAGATTATATTACTCTGGTTTTGAATGGCATGCATATCATAATATGTCATTTTATTTCATATTATGCAATCTCAGACCATGCCGTGTTCTGTCATGTCATTTTATGCCGTACTATGGCATGTCACACCAGGCAATATCATTTCGCGCAATACCATGTCATGCAATAGAGTACAGTACAAAACCAAGTCGCGCCAGGCAATGCAGTGAAATATCATGTTCTGTCTTGCTATTGCATGTCATGCTCAGTCATGGCATACTATGACATGTTATGGCATATGATAGTATGTCATGTTCTGTGATTCTTTTGTATGCCATATGCTGTCATACCATGCAATACAATGTCGAGTGATACCATGCAATGCCAGGGAACTCGTACAAATATATATTGTAAAGTCAACGCGCAGTTGCTACCCTTGTTGTGTTAGTATGCTGTTGATAGTTTTGTACATTAGCTAGCATGAAATATTACTAGGCAATGCATTCGGTGGAAATTTGTTTATAAGTAGATATACGTATTGCTTGTTTACTGCAGCATTTATTGAACATCGACTTAGTTACGCGTTAAGTGCGGCGTGTTGCAATGTGCTGGTTTTCCGTGAGATCTTGCTACTCGTCCGGACAGGCGTAATAAACACAGACTGATGGAGTAATTTGGGTGTGGAATCTTCAGAATGTTCACAGTGCCAAGTTGGCTTTGTTGTACATGTATATGTTTTTGCCGGCGTGTCTGTATGCATTACGCATTGATTTAACCATGTCTTAATCGCGATGTTACACAGGGCTTTTGGATGCGCAAATGCATGTACAAAAATGTAATAGTGCGATATTAATGTGATATCGTAACAAAAATATAGGCAATACATTTAAAATAGTTTTGAACATTGTACATGTAGAATTTTGAAAACAACGATAAAACCCTTTACGAAATACACTATAGACAATGTGTGTTCACTCAGTTGAGATATTAAACGACTGACGTCATAGGTCTTTGTTAAATTATTTTAAGAAAATATACTTGAATGGGGCGAGAACGTGTCCATTGTTTACATTTCTAAAGCAAAATATGTGTCTGTCTAGTGACGTCATAGTGGCAGTTTTCATTAATTATAAATGTATACGCAATTTTTGCTAAGTGTAATATCATATATCCTTATTATCTAGCTTCAACTGTATTTTAAATTTTTCATGTAGTATCAAATCGGTACACGTATACATGTATATCGGCGTTTCGCCAATACACACTTATGGTCAGTCAATGTACAGTATAAAGCGCTGTGCACTGAGTAAATTAATCTTGATATTAATTATATTGATAGATTGTACACTTTATCAAAATACATATTTACGCACAGTTGTTAATAATATTACAACGCATTGTAACCAGTTGACGTTATACATTGTTACCCGAATCAACTTGTAAACACAGAAACATGCATAGATTATATTACTCTGGTTTTGAATGGCATGCATATCATAATATGTCATTTTATTTCATATTATGCAATCTCAGACCATGCCGTGTTCTGTCATGTCATTTTATGCCGTACTATGGCATGTCACACCAGACAATATCATTTCGCGCAATACCATGTCATGCAATAGAGTACAGTACAAAACCAAGTCGCGCCAGGCAATGCAGTGAAATATCATGTTCTGTCTTGCTATTGCATGTCATGCTCAGTCATGGCATACTATGACATGTTATGGCATATGATAGTATGTCATGTTCTGTGATTCTTTTGTATGCCATATGCTGTCATACCATGCAATACAATGTCGAGTGATACCATGCAATGCCAGGGAACTCGTACAAATATATATTGTAAAGTCAACGCGCAGTTGCTACCCTTGTTGTGTTAGTATGCTGTTGATAGTTTTGTACATTAGCTAGCATGAAATATTACTAGGCAATGCATTCGGTGGAAATTTGTTTATTAGTAGATATACGTATTGCTTGTTTACTGCAGCATTTATTGAACATCGACTTAGTTACGCGTTAAGTGCGGCGTGTTGCAATGTGCTGGTTTTCCGTGAGATCTTGCTACTCGTCCGGACAGGCGTAATAAACACAGACTGATGGAGTAATTTGGGTGTGGAATCTTCAGAATGTTCACAGTGCCAAGCTGGCTTTGTTGTACATGTATATGTTTTTGCCGGCGTGTCTGTATGCATTACGCATTGATTTAACCATGTCTTAATCGCGATGTTACACAGGGCTTTTGGATGCGCAAATGCATGTACAAAAATGTAATAGTGCGATATTAATGTGATATCGTAACAAAAATATAGGCAATACATTTAAAATAGTTTTGAACATTGTACATGTAGAATTTTGAAAACAACGATAAAACCCTTTACGAAATACACTATAGACAATGTGTTTTCACTCAGTCGAGATATTAAACGACTGACGTCATAGGTCTTTGTTAAATTATTTTAAGAAAATATACTTGAATGGGGCGAGAACGTGTCCATTGTTTACATTTCTAAAGCAAAATATGTGTCTGTCTAGTGACGTCATAGTGGCAGTTTTCATTAATTATAAATGTATACGCAATTTTTGCTAAGTGTAATATCATATATCCTTATTATCTAGCTTCAACTGTATTTTAAATTTTTCATGTAGTATCAAATCGGTACACGTATACATGTATATCGGCGTTTCGCCAATACACACTTATGGTCAGTCAATGTACAGTATAAAGCGCTGTGCACTGAGTAGATTAATCTTGATATTAATTATATTGATAAATTGTACACTTTATCAAAATACATATTTACGCACAGTTGTTAATAATATTACAACGCATTGTAACCAGTTGACGTTATACATTGTTACCCGAATCAACTTGTAAACACAGAAACATGCATAGATTATATTACTCTGGTTTTGAATGGCATGCATATCATAATATGTCATTTTATTTCATATTATGCAATCTCAGACCATGCCGTGTTCTGTCATGTCATTTTATGCCGTACTATGGCATGTCACACCAGGCAATATCATTTCGCGCAATACCATGTCATGCAATAGAGTACAGTACAAAACCAAGTCGCGCCAGGCAATGCAGTGAAATATCATGTTCTGTCTTGCTATTGCATGTCATGCTCAGTCATGGCATACTATGACATGTTATGGCATATGATAGTATGTCATGTTCTGTGATTCTTTTGTATGCCATATGCTGTCATACCATGCAATACAATGTCGAGTGATACCATGCAATGCCAGGGAACTCGTACAAATATATATTGTAAAGTCAACGCGCAGTTGCTACCCTTGTTGTGTTAGTATGCTGTTGATAGTTTTGTACATTAGCTAGCATGAAATATTACTAGGCAATGCATTCGGTGGAAATTTGTTTATAAGTAGATATACGTATTGCTTGTTTACTGCAGCATTTATTGAACATCGACTTAGTTACGCGTTAAGTGCGGCGTGTTGCAATGTGCTGGTTTTCCGTGAGATCTTGCTACTCGTCCGGACAGGCGTAATAAACACAGACTGATGGAGTAATTTGGGTGTGAATCTTCAGAATGTTCACAGTGCCAAGCTGGCTTTGTTGTACATGTATATGTTTTTGCCGGCGTGTCTGTATGCATTACGCATTGATTTAACCATGTCTTAATCGCGATGTTACACAGGGCTTTTGGATGCGCAAATGCATGTACAAAAATGTAATAGTGCGATATTAATGTGATATCGTAACAAAAATATAGGCAATACATTTAAAATAGTTTTGAACATTGTACATGTAGAATTTTGAAAACAACGATAAAACCCTTTACGAAATACACTATAGACAATGTGTTTTCACTCAGTCGAGATATTAAACGACTGACGTCATAGGTCTTTGTTAAATTATTTTAAGAAAATATACTTGAATGGGGCGAGAACGTGTCCATTGTTTACATTTCTAAAGCAAAATATGTGTCTGTCTAGTGACGTCATAGTGGCAGTTTTCATTAATTATAAATGTATACGCAATTTTTGCTAAGTGTAATATCATATATCCTTATTATCTAGCTTCAACTGTATTTTAAATTTTTCATGTAGTATCAAATCGGTACACGTATACATGTATATCGGCGTTTCGCCAATACACACTTATGGTCAGTCAATGTACAGTATAAAGCGCTGTGCACTGAGTAAATTAATCTTGATATTAATTATATTGATAGATTGTACACTTTATCAAAATACATATTTACGCACAGTTGTTAATAATATTACAACGCATTGTAACCAGTTGACGTTATACATTGTTACCCGAATCAACTTGTAAACACAGAAACATGCATAGATTATATTACTCTGGTTTTGAATGGCATGCATATCATAATATGTCATTTTATTTCATATTATGCAATCTCAGACCATGCCGTGTTCTGTCATGTCATTTTATGCCGTACTATGGCATGTCACACCAGGCAATATCATTTCGCGCAATACCATGTCATGCAATAGAGTACAGTACAAAACCAAGTCGCGCCAGGCAATGCAGTGAAATATCATGTTCTGTCTTGCTATTGCATGTCATGCTCAGTCATGGCATACTATGACATGTTATGGCATATGATAGTATGTCATGTTCTGTGATTCTTTTGTATGCCATATGCTGTCATACCATGCAATACAATGTCGAGTGATACCATGCAATGCCAGGGAACTCGTACAAATATATATTGTAAAGTCAACGCGCAGTTGCTACCCTTGTTGTGTTAGTATGCTGTTGATAGTTTTGTACATTAGCTAGCATGAAATATTACTAGGCAATGCATTCGGTGGAAATTTGTTTATAAGTAGATATACGTATTGCTTGTTTACTGCAGCATTTATTGAACATCGACTTAGTTACGCGTTAAGTGCGGCGTGTTGCAATGTGCTGGTTTTCCGTGAGATCTTGCTACTCGTCCGGACAGGCGTAATAAACACAGACTGATGGAGTAATTTGGGTGTGAATCTTCAGAATGTTCACAGTGCCAAGCTGGCTTTGTTGTACATGTATATGTTTTTGCCGGCGTGTCTGTATGCATTACGCATTGATTTAACCATGTCTTAATCGCGATGTTACACAGGGCTTTTGGATGCGCAAATGCATGTACAAAAATGTAATAGTGCGATATTAATGTGATATCGTAACAAAAATATAGGCAATACATTTAAAATAGTTTTGAACATTGTACATGTAGAATTTTGAAAACAACGATAAAACCCTTTACGAAATACACTTTAGACAATGTGTGTTCACTCAGTCGAGATATTAAACGACTGACGTCATAGGTCTTTGTTAAATTATTTTAAGAAAATATACTTGAATGGGGCGAGAACGTGTCCATTGTTTACATTTCTAAAGCAAAATATGTGTCTGTCTAGTGACGTCATAGTGGCAGTTTTCATTAATTATAAATGTATACGCAATTTTTGCTAAGTGTAATATCATATATCCTTATTATCTAGCTTCAACTGTATTTTAAATTTTTCATGTAGTATCAAATCGGTACACGTATACATGTATATCGGCGTTTCGCCAATACACACTTATGGTCAGTCAATGTACAGTATAAAGCGCTGTGCACTGAGTAAATTAATCTTGATATTAATTATATTGATAGATTGTACACTTTATCAAAATACATATTTACGCACAGTTGTTAATAATATTACAACGCATTGTAACCAGTTGACGTTATACATTGTTACCCGAATCAACTTGTAAACACAGAAACATGCATAGATTATATTACTCTGGTTTTGAATGGCATGCATATCATAATATGTCATTTTATTTCATATTATGCAATCTCAGACCATGCCGTGTTCTGTCATGTCATTTTATGCCGTACTATGGCATGTCACACCAGACAATATCATTTCGCGCAATACCATGTCATGCAATAGAGTACAGTACAAAACCAAGTCGCGCCAGGCAATGCAGTGAAATATCATGTTCTGTCTTGCTATTGCATGTCATGCTCAGTCATGGCATACTATGACATGTTATGGCATATGATAGTATGTCATGTTCTGTGATTCTTTTGTATGCCATATGCTGTCATACCATGCAATACAATGTCGAGTGATACCATGCAATGCCAGGGAACTCGTACAAATATATATTGTAAAGTCAACGCGCAGTTGCTACCCTTGTTGTGTTAGTATGCTGTTGATAGTTTTGTACATTAGCTAGCATGAAATATTACTAGGCAATGCATTCGGTGGAAATTTGTTTATTAGTAGATATACGTATTGCTTGTTTACTGCAGCATTTATTGAACATCGACTTAGTTACGCGTTAAGTGCGGCGTGTTGCAATGTGCTGGTTTTCCGTGAGATCTTGCTACTCGTCCGGACAGGCGTAATAAACACAGACTGATGGAGTAATTTGGGTGTGGAATCTTCAGAATGTTCACAGTGCCAAGCTGGCTTTGTTGTACATGTATATGTTTTTGCCGGCGTGTCTGTATGCATTACGCATTGATTTAACCATGTCTTAATCGCGATGTTACACAGGGCTTTTGGATGCGCAAATGCATGTACAAAAATGTAATAGTGCGATATTAATGTGATATCGTAACAAAAATATAGGCAATACATTTAAAATAGTTTTGAACATTGTACATGTAGAATTTTGAAAACAACGATAAAACCCTTTACGAAATACACTATAGACAATGTGTGTTCACTCAGTTGAGATATTAAACGACTGACGTCATAGGTCTTTGTTAAATTATTTTAAGAAAATATACTTGAATGGGGCGAGAACGTGTCCATTGTTTACATTTCTAAAGCAAAATATGTGTCTGTCTAGTGACGTCATAGCGGCAGTTTTCATTAATTATAAATGTATACGCAATTTTTGCTAAGTGTAATATCATATATCCTTATTATCTAGCTTCAACTGTATTTTAAATTTTTCATGTAGTATCAAATCGGTACACGTATACATGTATATCGGCGTTTCGCCAATACACACTTATGGTCAGTCAATGTACAGTATAAAGCGCTGTGCACTGAGTAAATTAATCTTGATATTAATTATATTGATAGATTGTACACTTCATCAAAATACATATTTACGCACAGTTGTTAATAATATTACAACGCATTGTAACCAGTTGACGTTATACATTGTTACCCGAATCAACTTGTAAACACAGAAACATGCATAGATTATATTACTCTGGTTTTGAATGGCATGCATATCATAATATGTCATTTTATTTCATATTATGCAATCTCAGACCATGCCGTGTTCTGTCATGTCATTTTATGCCGTACTATGGCATGTCACACCAGACAATATCATTTCGCGCAATACCATGTCATGCAATAGAGTACAGTACAAAACCAAGTCGCGCCAGGCAATGCAGTGAAATATCATGTTCTGTCTTGCTATTGCATGTCATGCTCAGTCATGGCATACTATGACATGTTATGGCATATGATAGTATGTCATGTTCTGTGATTCTTTTGTATGCCATATGCTGTCATACCATGCAATACAATGTCGAGTGATACCATGCAATGCCAGGGAACTCGTACAAATATATATTGTAAAGTCAACGCGCAGTTGCTACCCTTGTTGTGTTAGTATGCTGTTGATAGTTTTGTACATTAGCTAGCATGAAATATTACTAGGCAATGCATTCGGTGGAAATTTGTTTATTAGTAGATATACGTATTGCTTGTTTACTGCAGCATTTATTGAACATCGACTTAGTTACGCGTTAAGTGCGGCGTGTTGCAATGTGCTGGTTTTCCGTGAGATCTTGCTACTCGTCCGGACAGGCGTAATAAACACAGACTGATGGAGTAATTTGGGTGTGGAATCTTCAGAATGTTCACAGTGCCAAGCTGGCTTTGTTGTACATGTATATGTTTTTGCCGGCGTGTCTGTATGCATTACGCATTGATTTAACCATGTCTTAATCGCGATGTTACACAGGGCTTTTGGATGCGCAAATGCATGTACAAAAATGTAATAGTGCGATATTAATGTGATATCGTAACAAAAATATAGGCAATACATTTAAAATAGTTTTGAACATTGTACATGTAGAATTTTGAAAACAACGATAAAACCCTTTACGAAATACACTATAGACAATGTGTTTTCACTCAGTCGAGATATTAAACGACTGACGTCATAGGTCTTTGTTAAATTATTTTAAGAAAATATACTTGAATGGGGCGAGAACGTGTCCATTGTTTACATTTCTAAAGCAAAATATGTGTCTGTCTAGTGACGTCATAGTGGCAGTTTTCATTAATTATAAATGTATACGCAATTTTTGCTAAGTGTAATATCATATATCCTTATTATCTAGCTTCAACTGTATTTTAAATTTTTCATGTAGTATCAAATCGGTACACGTATACATGTATATCGGCGTTTCGCCAATACACACTTATGGTCAGTCAATGTACAGTATAAAGCGCTGTGCACTGAGTAAATTAATCTTGATATTAATTATATTGATAAATTGTACACTTTATCAAAATACATATTTACGCACAGTTGTTAATAATATTACAACGCATTGTAACCAGTTGACGTTATACATTGTTACCCGAATCAACTTGTAAACACAGAAACATGCATAGATTATATTACTCTGGTTTTGAATGGCATGCATATCATAATATGTCATTTTATTTCATATTATGCAATCTCAGACCATGCCGTGTTCTGTCATGTCATTTTATGCCGTACTATGGCATGTCACACCAGACAATATCATTTCGCGCAATACCATGTCATGCAATAGAGTACAGTACAAAACCAAGTCGCGCCAGGCAATGCAGTGAAATATCATGTTCTGTCTTGCTATTGCATGTCATGCTCAGTCATGGCATACTATGACATGTTATGGCATATGATAGTATGTCATGTTCTGTGATTCTTTTGTATGCCATATGCTGTCATACCATGCAATACAATGTCGAGTGATACCATGCAATGCCAGGGAACTCGTACAAATATATATTGTAAAGTCAACGCGCAGTTGCTACCCTTGTTGTGTTAGTATGCTGTTGATAGTTTTGTACATTAGCTAGCATGAAATATTACTAGGCAATGCATTCGGTGGAAATTTGTTTATTAGTAGATATACGTATTGCTTGTTTACTGCAGCATTTATTGAACATCGACTTAGTTACGCGTTAAGTGCGGCGTGTTGCAATGTGCTGGTTTTCCGTGAGATCTTGCTACTCGTCCGGACAGGCGTAATAAACACAGACTGATGGAGTAATTTGGGTGTGGAATCTTCAGAATGTTCACAGTGCCAAGCTGGCTTTGTTGTACATGTATATGTTTTTGCCGGCGTGTCTGTATGCATTACGCATTGATTTAACCATGTCTTAATCGCGATGTTACACAGGGCTTTTGGATGCGCAAATGCATGTACAAAAATGTAATAGTGCGATATTAATGTGATATCGTAACAAAAATATAGGCAATACATTTAAAATAGTTTTGAACATTGTACATGTAGAATTTTGAAAACAACGATAAAACCCTTTACGAAATACACTATAGACAATGTGTTTTCACTCAGTCGAGATATTAAACGACTGACGTCATAGGTCTTTGTTAAATTATTTTAAGAAAATATACTTGAATGGGGCGAGAACGTGTCCATTGTTTACATTTCTAAAGCAAAATATGTGTCTGTCTAGTGACGTCATAGTGGCAGTTTTCATTAATTATAAATGTATACGCAATTTTTGCTAAGTGTAATATCATATATCCTTATTATCTAGCTTCAACTGTATTTTAAATTTTTCATGTAGTATCAAATCGGTACACGTATACATGTATATCGGCGTTTCGCCAATACACACTTATGGTCAGTCAATGTACAGTATAAAGCGCTGTGCACTGAGTAAATTAATCTTGATATTAATTATATTGATAAATTGTACACTTTATCAAAATACATATTTACGCACAGTTGTTAATAATATTACAACGCATTGTAACCAGTTGACGTTATACATTGTTACCCGAATCAACTTGTAAACACAGAAACATGCATAGATTATATTACTCTGGTTTTGAATGGCATGCATATCATAATATGTCATTTTATTTCATATTATGCAATCTCAGACCATGCCGTGTTCTGTCATGTCATTTTATGCCGTACTATGGCATGTCACACCAGGCAATATCATTTCGCGCAATACCATGTCATGCAATAGAGTACAGTACAAAACCAAGTCGCGCCAGGCAATGCAGTGAAATATCATGTTCTGTCTTGCTATTGCATGTCATGCTCAGTCATGGCATACTATGACATGTTATGGCATATGATAGTATGTCATGTTCTGTGATTCTTTTGTATGCCATATGCTGTCATACCATGCAATACAATGTCGAGTGATACCATGCAATGCCAGGGAACTCGTACAAATATATATTGTAAAGTCAACGCGCAGTTGCTACCCTTGTTGTGTTAGTATGCTGTTGATAGTTTTGTACATTAGCTAGCATGAAATATTACTAGGCAATGCATTCGGTGGAAATTTGTTTATAAGTAGATATACGTATTGCTTGTTTACTGCAGCATTTATTGAACATCGACTTAGTTACGCGTTAAGTGCGGCGTGTTGCAATGTGCTGGTTTTCCGTGAGATCTTGCTACTCGTCCGGACAGGCGTAATAAACACAGACTGATGGAGTAATTTGGGTGTGAATCTTCAGAATGTTCACAGTGCCAAGCTGGCTTTGTTGTACATGTATATGTTTTTGCCGGCGTGTCTGTATGCATTACGCATTGATTTAACCATGTCTTAATCGCGATGTTACACAGGGCTTTTGGATGCGCAAATGCATGTACAAAAATGTAATAGTGCGATATTAATGTGATATCGTAACAAAAATATAGGCAATACATTTAAAATAGTTTTGAACATTGTACATGTAGAATTTTGAAAACAACGATAAAACCCTTTACGAAATACACTATAGACAATGTGTTTTCACTCAGTCGAGATATTAAACGACTGACGTCATAGGTCTTTGTTAAATTATTTTAAGAAAATATACTTGAATGGGGCGAGAACGTGTCCATTGTTTACATTTCTAAAGCAAAATATGTGTCTGTCTAGTGACGTCATAGTGGCAGTTTTCATTAATTATAAATGTATACGCAATTTTTGCTAAGTGTAATATCATATATCCTTATTATCTAGCTTCAACTGTATTTTAAATTTTTCATGTAGTATCAAATCGGTACACGTATACATGTATATCGGCGTTTCGCCAATACACACTTATGGTCAGTCAATGTACAGTATAAAGCGCTGTGCACTGAGTAAATTAATCTTGATATTAATTATATTGATAGATTGTACACTTTATCAAAATACATATTTACGCACAGTTGTTAATAATATTACAACGCATTGTAACCAGTTGACGTTATACATTGTTACCCGAATCAACTTGTAAACACAGAAACATGCATAGATTATATTACTCTGGTTTTGAATGGCATGCATATCATAATATGTCATTTTATTTCATATTATGCAATCTCAGACCATGCCGTGTTCTGTCATGTCATTTTATGCCGTACTATGGCATGTCACACCAGGCAATATCATTTCGCGCAATACCATGTCATGCAATAGAGTACAGTACAAAACCAAGTCGCGCCAGGCAATGCAGTGAAATATCATGTTCTGTCTTGCTATTGCATGTCATGCTCAGTCATGGCATACTATGACATGTTATGGCATATGATAGTATGTCATGTTCTGTGATTCTTTTGTATGCCATATGCTGTCATATCATGCAATACAATGTCGAGTGATACCATGCAATGCCAGGGAACTCGTACAAATATATATTGTAAAGTCAACGCGCAGTTGCTACCCTTGTTGTGTTAGTATGCTGTTGATAGTTTTGTACATTAGCTAGCATGAAATATTACTAGGCAATGCATTCGGTGGAAATTTGTTTATAAGTAGATATACGTATTGCTTGTTTACTGCAGCATTTATTGAACATCGACTTAGTTACGCGTTAAGTGCGGCGTGTTGCAATGTGCTGGTTTTCCGTGAGATCTTGCTACTCGTCCGGACAGGCGTAATAAACACAGACTGATGGAGTAATTTGGGTGTGAATCTTCAGAATGTTCACAGTGCCAAGCTTGCTTTGTTTACATGTATATGTTTTTGCCGGCGTGTCTGTATGCATTACGCATTGATTTAACCATGTCTTAATCGCGATGTTACACAGGGCTTTTGGATGCGCAAATGCATGTACAAAAATGTAATAGTGCGATATTAATGTGATATCGTAACAAAAATATAGGCAATACATTTAAAATAGTTTTGAACATTGTACATGTAGAATTTTGAAAACAACGATAAAACCCTTTACGAAATACACTATAGACAATGTGTGTTCACTCAGTCGAGATATTAAACGACTGACGTCATAGGTCTTTGTTAAATTATTTTAAGAAAATATACTTGAATGGGGCGAGAACGTGTCCATTGTTTACATTTCTAAAGCAAAATATGTGTCTGTCTAGTGA
Source organism: Spisula subtruncata (assembly GCA_963678985.1). Taxonomy (NCBI): domain Eukaryota; kingdom Metazoa; phylum Mollusca; class Bivalvia; order Venerida; family Mactridae; genus Spisula; species Spisula subtruncata. The sequence goes on from OY787676.1 coordinate 12,020,826, forward strand.
CGTCATAGTGGCAGTTTTCATTAATTATAAATGTATACGCAATTTTTGCTAAGTGTAATATCATATATCCTTATTATCTAGCTTCAACTGTATTTTAAATTTTTCATGTAGTATCAAATCGGTACACGTATACATGTATATCGGCGTTTCGCCAATACACACTTATGGTCAGTCAATGTACAGTATAAAGCGCTGTGCACTGAGTAAATTAATCTTGATATTAATTATATTGATAGATTGTACACTTCATCAAAATACATATTTACGCACAGTTGTTAATAATATTACAACGCATTGTAACCAGTTGACGTTATACATTGTTACCCGAATCAACTTGTAAACACAGAAACATGCATAGATTATATTACTCTGGTTTTGAATGGCATGCATATCATAATATGTCATTTTATTTCATATTATGCAATCTCAGACCATGCCGTGTTCTGTCATGTCATTTTATGCCGTACTATGGCATGTCACACCAGACAATATCATTTCGCGCAATACCATGTCATGCAATAGAGTACAGTACAAAACCAAGTCGCGCCAGGCAATGCAGTGAAATATCATGTTCTGTCTTGCTATTGCATGTCATGCTCAGTCATGGCATACTATGACATGTTATGGCATATGATAGTATGTCATGTTCTGTGATTCTTTTGTATGCCATATGCTGTCATACCATGCAATACAATGTCGAGTGATACCATGCAATGCCAGGGAACTCGTACAAATATATATTGTAAAGTCAACGCGCAGTTGCTACCCTTGTTGTGTTAGTATGCTGTTGATAGTTTTGTACATTAGCTAGCATGAAATATTACTAGGCAATGCATTCGGTGGAAATTTGTTTATTAGTAGATATACGTATTGCTTGTTTACTGCAGCATTTATTGAACATCGACTTAGTTACGCGTTAAGTGCGGCGTGTTGCAATGTGCTGGTTTTCCGTGAGATCTTGCTACTCGTCCGGACAGGCGTAATAAACACAGACTGATGGAGTAATTTGGGTGTGGAATCTTCAGAATGTTCACAGTGCCAAGCTGGCTTTGTTGTACATGGATATGTTTTTGCCGGCGTGTCTGTATGCATTACGCATTGATTTAACCATGTCTTAATCGCGATGTTACACAGGGCTTTTGGATGCGCAAATGCATGTACAAAAATGTAATAGTGCGATATTAATGTGATATCGTAACAAAAATATAGGCAATACATTTAAAATAGTTTTGAACATTGTACATGTAGAATTTTGAAAACAACGATAAAACCCTTTACGAAATACACTATAGACAATGTGTGTTCACTCAGTTGAGATATTAAACGACTGACGTCATAGGTCTTTGTTAAATTATTTTAAGAAAATATACTTGAATGGGGCGAGAACGTGTCCATTGTTTACATTTCTAAAGCAAAATATGTGTCTGTCTAGTGACGTCATAGCGGCAGTTTTCATTAATTATAAATGTATACGCAATTTTTGCTAAGTGTAATATCATATATCCTTATTATCTAGCTTCAACTGTATTTTAAATTTTTCATGTAGTATCAAATCGGTACACGTATACATGTATATCGGCGTTTCGCCAATACACACTTATGGTCAGTCAATGTACAGTATAAAGCGCTGTGCACTGAGTAAATTAATCTTGATATTAATTATATTGATAGATTGTACACTTCATCAAAATACATATTTACGCACACTTGTTAATAATATTACAACGCATTGTAACCAGTTGACGTTATACATTGTTACCCGAATCAACTTGTAAACACAGAAACATGCATAGACTATATTACTCTGGTTTTGAATGGCATGCATATCATAATATGTCATTTTATTTCATATTATGCAATCTCAGACCATGCCGTGTTCTGTCATGTCATTTTATGCCGTACTATGGCATGTCACACCAGACAATATCATTTCGCGCAATACCATGTCATGCAATAGAGTACGGTACAAAACCAAGTCGCGCCAGGCAATGCAGTGAAATATCATGTTCTGTCTTGCTATTGCATGTCATGCTCAGTCATGGCATACTATGACATGTTATGGCATATGATAGTATGTCATGTTATGGCATATGATAGTATGTCATGTTCTGTGATTCTTTTGTATGCCATATGCTGTCATACCATGCAATACAATGTCGAGTGATACCATGCAATGCCAGGGAACTCGTACAAATATATATTGTAAAGTCAACGCGCAGTTGCTACCCTTGTTGTGTTAGTATGCTGTTGATAGTTTTGTACATTAGCTAGCATGAAATATTACTAGGCAATGCATTCGGTGGAAATTTGTTTATTAGTAGATATACGTATTGCTTGTTTACTGCAGCATTTATTGAACATCGACTTAGTTACGCGTTAAGTGCGGCGTGTTGCAATGTGCTGGTTTTCCGTGAGATCTTGCTACTCGTCCGGACAGGCGTAATAAACACAGACTGATGGAGTAATTTGGGTGTGGAATCTTCAGAATGTTCACAGTGCCAAGCTGGCTTTGTTGTACATGTATATGTTTTTGCCGGCGTGTCTGTATGCATTACGCATTGATTTAACCATGTCTTAATCGCGATGTTACACAGGGCTTTTGGATGCGCAAATGCATGTACAAAAATGTAATAGTGCGATATTAATGTGATATCGTAACAAAAATATAGGCAATACATTTAAAATAGTTTTGAACATTGTACATGTAGAATTTTGAAAACAACGATAAAACCCTTTACGAAATACACTATAGATAATGTGTGTTCACTCAGTCGAGATATTAAACGACTGACGTCATAGGTCTTTGTTAAATTATTTTAAGAAAATATACTTGAATGGGGCGAGAACGTGTCCATTGTTTACATTTCTAAAGCAAAATTTGTGTCTGTCTAGTGACGTCATAGTGGCAGTTTTCATTAATTATAAATGTATACGCAATTTTTGCTAAGTGTAATATCATATATCCTTATTATCTAGCTTCAACTGTATTTTAAATTTTTCATGAAGTATCAAATCGGTACACGTATACATGTATATCGGCGTTTCGCCAATACACACTTATGGTCAGTCAATGTACAGTATAAAGCGCTGTGCACTGAGTAAATTAATCTTGATATTAATTATATTGATAGATTGTACACTTCATCAAAATACATATTTACGCACAGTTGTTTATAATATTACAACGCATTGTAACCAGTTGACGTTATACATTGTTACCCGAATCAATTTGTAAACACAGAAACATGCATAGATTATATTACTCTGGTTTTGAATGGCATGCATATCATAATATGTCATTTTATTTCATATTATGCAATCTCAGACCATGCCGTGTTCTGTCATGTCATTTTATGCCGTACTATGGCATGTCACACCAGACAATATCATTTCGCGCAATACCATGTCATGCAATAGAGTACGGTACAAAACCAAGTCGCGCCAGGCAATGCAGTGAAATATCATGTTCTGTCTTGCTATTGCATGTCATGCTCAGTCATGGCATACTATGACATGTTATGGCATATGATAGTATGTCATGTTATGGCATATGATAGTATGTCATGTTCTGTGATTCTTTTGTATGCCATATGCTGTCATACCATGCAATACAATGTCGAGTGATACCATGCAATGCCAGGGAACTCGTACAAATATATATTGTAAAGTCAACGCGCAGTTGCTACCCTTGTTGTGTTAGTATGCTGTTGATAGTTTTGTACATTAGCTAGCATGAAATATTACTAGGCAATGCATTCGGTGGAAATTTGTTTATTAGTAGATATACGTATTGCTTGTTTACTGCAGCATTTATTAAACATCGACTTAGTTACGCGTTAAGTGCGGCGTGTTGCAATGTGCTGGTTTTCCGTGAGATCTTGCTACTCGTCCGGACAGGCGTAATAAACACAGACTGATGGAGTAATTTGGGTGTGGAATCTTCAGAATGTTCACAGTGCCAAGCTGGCTTTGTTGTACATGTATATGTTTTTGCCGGCGTGTCTGTATGCATTACGCATTGATTTAACCATGTCTTAATCGCGATGTTACACAGGGCTTTTGGATGCGCAAATGCATGTACAAAAATGTAATAGTGCGATATTAATGTGATATCGTAACAAAAATATAGGCAATACATTTAAAATAGTTTTGAACATTGTACATGTAGAATTTTGAAAACAACGATAAAACCCTTTACGAAATACACTATAGACAATGTGTTTTCACTCAGTCGAGATATTAAACGACTGACGTCATAGGTCTTTGTTAAATTATTTTAAGAAAATATACTTGAATGGGGCGAGAACGTGTCCATTGTTTACATTTCTAAAGCAAAATATGTGTCTGTCTAGTGACGTCATAGTGGCAGTTTTCATTAATTATAAATGTATACGCAATTTTTGCTAAGTGTAATATCATATATCCTTATTATCTAGCTTCAACTGTATTTTAAATTTTTCATGTAGTATCAAATCGGTACACGTATACATGTATATCGGCGTTTCGCCAATACACACTTATGGTCAGTCAATGTACAGTATAAAGCGCTGTGCACTGAGTAAATTAATCTTGATATTAATTATATTGATAAATTGTACACTTTATCAAAATACATATTTACGCACAGTTGTTAATAATATTACAACGCATTGTAACCAGTTGACGTTATACATTGTTACCCGAATCAACTTGTAAACACAGAAACATGCATAGATTATATTACTCTGGTTTTGAATGGCATGCATATCATAATATGTCATTTTATTTCATATTATGCAATCTCAGACCATGCCGTGTTCTGTCATGTCATTTTATGCCGTACTATGGCATGTCACACCAGGCAATATCATTTCGCGCAATACCATGTCATGCAATAGAGTACAGTACAAAACCAAGTCGCGCCAGGCAATGCAGTGAAATATCATGTTCTGTCTTGCTATTGCATGTCATGCTCAGTCATGGCATACTATGACATGTTATGGCATATGATAGTATGTCATGTTCTGTGATTCTTTTGTATGCCATATGCTGTCATACCATGCAATACAATGTCGAGTGATACCATGCAATGCCAGGGAACTCGTACAAATATATATTGTAAAGTCAACGCGCAGTTGCTACCCTTGTTGTGTTAGTATGCTGTTGATAGTTTTGTACATTAGCTAGCATGAAATATTACTAGGCAATGCATTCGGTGGAAATTTGTTTATAAGTAGATATACGTATTGCTTGTTTACTGCAGCATTTATTGAACATCGACTTAGTTACGCGTTAAGTGCGGCGTGTTGCAATGTGCTGGTTTTCCGTGAGATCTTGCTACTCGTCCGGACAGGCGTAATAAACACAGACTGATGGAGTAATTTGGGTGTGAATCTTCAGAATGTTCACAGTGCCAAGCTGGCTTTGTTGTACATGTATATGTTTTTGCCGGCGTGTCTGTATGCATTACGCATTGATTTAACCATGTCTTAATCGCGATGTTACACAGGGCTTTTGGATGCGCAAATGCATGTACAAAAATGTAATAGTGCGATATTAATGTGATATCGTAACAAAAATATAGGCAATACATTTAAAATAGTTTTGAACATTGTACATGTAGAATTTTGAAAACAACGATAAAACCCTTTACGAAATACACTATAGACAATGTGTTTTCACTCAGTCGAGATATTAAACGACTGACGTCATAGGTCTTTGTTAAATTATTTTAAGAAAATATACTTGAATGGGGCGAGAACGTGTCCATTGTTTACATTTCTAAAGCAAAATATGTGTCTGTCTAGTGACGTCATAGTGGCAGTTTTCATTAATTATAAATGTATACGCAATTTTTGCTAAGTGTAATATCATATATCCTTATTATCTAGCTTCAACTGTATTTTAAATTTTTCATGTAGTATCAAATCGGTACACGTATACATGTATATCGGCGTTTCGCCAATACACACTTATGGTCAGTCAATGTACAGTATAAAGCGCTGTGCACTGAGTAAATTAATCTTGATATTAATTATATTGATAGATTGTACACTTTATCAAAATACATATTTACGCACAGTTGTTAATAATATTACAACGCATTGTAACCAGTTGACGTTATACATTGTTACCCGAATCAACTTGTAAACACAGAAACATGCATAGATTATATTACTCTGGTTTTGAATGGCATGCATATCATAATATGTCATTTTATTTCATATTATGCAATCTCAGACCATGCCGTGTTCTGTCATGTCATTTTATGCCGTACTATGGCATGTCACACCAGGCAATATCATTTCGCGCAATACCATGTCATGCAATAGAGTACAGTACAAAACCAAGTCGCGCCAGGCAATGCAGTGAAATATCATGTTCTGTCTTGCTATTGCATGTCATGCTCAGTCATGGCATACTATGACATGTTATGGCATATGATAGTATGTCATGTTCTGTGATTCTTTTGTATGCCATATGCTGTCATATCATGCAATACAATGTCGAGTGATACCATGCAATGCCAGGGAACTCGTACAAATATATATTGTAAAGTCAACGCGCAGTTGCTACCCTTGTTGTGTTAGTATGCTGTTGATAGTTTTGTACATTAGCTAGCATGAAATATTACTAGGCAATGCATTCGGTGGAAATTTGTTTATAAGTAGATATACGTATTGCTTGTTTACTGCAGCATTTATTGAACATCGACTTAGTTACGCGTTAAGTGCGGCGTGTTGCAATGTGCTGGTTTTCCGTGAGATCTTGCTACTCGTCCGGACAGGCGTAATAAACACAGACTGATGGAGTAATTTGGGTGTGAATCTTCAGAATGTTCACAGTGCCAAGCTGGCTTTGTTGTACATGTATATGTTTTTGCCGGCGTGTCTGTATGCATTACGCATTGATTTAACCATGTCTTAATCGCGATGTTACACAGGGCTTTTGGATGCGCAAATGCATGTACAAAAATGTAATAGTGCGATATTAATGTGATATCGTAACAAAAATATAGGCAATACATTTAAAATAGTTTTGAACATTGTACATGTAGAATTTTGAAAACAACGATAAAACCCTTTACGAAATACACTATAGACAATGTGTGTTCACTCAGTCGAGATATTAAACGACTGACGTCATAGGTCTTTGTTAAATTATTTTAAGAAAATATACTTGAATGGGGCGAGAACGTGTCCATTGTTTACATTTCTAAAGCAAAATATGTGTCTGTCTAGTGACGTCATAGTGGCAGTTTTCATTAATTATAAATGTATACGCAATTTTTGCTAAGTGTAATATCATATATCCTTATTATCTAGCTTCAACTGTATTTTAAATTTTTCATGTAGTATCAAATCGGTACACGTATACATGTATATCGGCGTTTCGCCAATACACACTTATGGTCAGTCAATGTACAGTATAAAGCGCTGTGCACTGAGTAAATTAATCTTGATATTAATTATATTGATAGATTGTACACTTCATCAAAATACATATTTACGCACAGTTGTTAATAATATTACAACGCATTGTAACCAGTTGACGTTATACATTGTTACCCGAATCAACTTGTAAACACAGAAACATGCATAGATTATATTACTCTGGTTTTGAATGGCATGCATATCATAATATGTCATTTTATTTCATATTATGCAATCTCAGACCATGCCGTGTTCTGTCATGTCATTTTATGCCGTACTATGGCATGTCACACCAGACAATATCATTTCGCGCAATACCATGTCATGCAATAGAGTACAGTACAAAACCAAGTCGCGCCAGGCAATGCAGTGAAATATCATGTTCTGTCTTGCTATTGCATGTCATGCTCAGTCATGGCATACTATGACATGTTATGGCATATGATAGTATGTCATGTTCTGTGATTCTTTTGTATGCCATATGCTGTCATACCATGCAATACAATGTCGAGTGATACCATGCAATGCCAGGGAACTCGTACAAATATATATTGTAAAGTCAACGCGCAGTTGCTACCCTTGTTGTGTTAGTATGCTGTTGATAGTTTTGTACATTAGCTAGCATGAAATATTACTAGGCAATGCATTCGGTGGAAATTTGTTTATTAGTAGATATACGTATTGCTTGTTTACTGCAGCATTTATTGAACATCGACTTAGTTACGCGTTAAGTGCGGCGTGTTGCAATGTGCTGGTTTTCCGTGAGATCTTGCTACTCGTCCGGACAGGCGTAATAAACACAGACTGATGGAGTAATTTGGGTGTGGAATCTTCAGAATGTTCACAGTGCCAAGCTGGCTTTGTTGTACATGTATATGTTTTTGCCGGCGTGTCTGTATGCATTACGCATTGATTTAACCATGTCTTAATCGCGATGTTACACAGGGCTTTTGGATGCGCAAATGCATGTACAAAAATGTAATAGTGCGATATTAATGTGATATCGTAACAAAAATATAGGCAATACATTTAAAATAGTTTTGAACATTGTACATGTAGAATTTTGAAAACAACGATAAAACCCTTTACGAAATACACTATAGACAATGTGTGTTCACTCAGTTGAGATATTAAACGACTGACGTCATAGGTCTTTGTTAAATTATTTTAAGAAAATATACTTGAATGGGGCGAGAACGTGTCCATTGTTTACATTTCTAAAGCAAAATATGTGTCTGTCTAGTGACGTCATAGCGGCAGTTTTCATTAATTATAAATGTATACGCAATTTTTGCTAAGTGTAATATCATATATCCTTATTATCTAGCTTCAACTGTATTTTAAATTTTTCATGTAGTATCAAATCGGTACACGTATACATGTATATCGGCGTTTCGCCAATACACACTTATGGTCAGTCAATGTACAGTATAAAGCGCTGTGCACTGAGTAAATTAATCTTGATATTAATTATATTGATAGATTGTACACTTCATCAAAATACATATTTACGCACACTTGTTAATAATATTACAACGCATTGTAACCAGTTGACGTTATACATTGTTACCCGAATCAACTTGTAAACACAGAAACATGCATAGACTATATTACTCTGGTTTTGAATGGCATGCATATCATAATATGTCATTTTATTTCATATTATGCAATCTCAGACCATGCCGTGTTCTGTCATGTCATTTTATGCCGTACTATGGCATGTCACACCAGACAATATCATTTCGCGCAATACCATGTCATGCAATAGAGTACGGTACAAAACCAAGTCGCGCCAGGCAATGCAGTGAAATATCATGTTCTGTCTTGCTATTGCATGTCATGCTCAGTCATGGCATACTATGACATGTTATGGCATATGATAGTATGTCATGTTATGGCATATGATAGTATGTCATGTTCTGTGATTCTTTTGTATGCCATATGCTGTCATACCATGCAATACAATGTCGAGTGATACCATGCAATGCCAGGGAACTCGTACAAATATATATTGTAAAGTCAACGCGCAGTTGCTACCCTTGTTGTGTTAGTATGCTGTTGATAGTTTTGTACATTAGCTAGCATGAAATATTACTAGGCAATGCATTCGGTGGAAATTTGTTTATTAGTAGATATACGTATTGCTTGTTTACTGCAGCATTTATTGAACATCGACTTAGTTACGCGTTAAGTGCGGCGTGTTGCAATGTGCTGGTTTTCCGTGAGATCTTGCTACTCGTCCGGACAGGCGTAATAAACACAGACTGATGGAGTAATTTGGGTGTGGAATCTTCAGAATGTTCACAGTGCCAAGCTGGCTTTGTTGTACATGTATATGTTTTTGCCGGCGTGTCTGTATGCATTACGCATTGATTTAACCATGTCTTAATCGCGATGTTACACAGGGCTTTTGGATGCGCAAATGCATGTACAAAAATGTAATAGTGCGATATTAATGTGATATCGTAACAAAAATATAGGCAATACATTTAAAATAGTTTTGAACATTGTACATGTAGAATTTTGAAAACAACGATAAAACCCTTTACGAAATACACTATAGATAATGTGTGTTCACTCAGTCGAGATATTAAACGACTGACGTCATAGGTCTTTGTTAAATTATTTTAAGAAAATATACTTGAATGGGGCGAGAACGTGTCCATTGTTTACATTTCTAAAGCAAAATTTGTGTCTGTCTAGTGACGTCATAGTGGCAGTTTTCATTAATTATAAATGTATACGCAATTTTTGCTAAGTGTAATATCATATATCCTTATTATCTAGCTTCAACTGTATTTTAAATTTTTCATGAAGTATCAAATCGGTACACGTATACATGTATATCGGCGTTTCGCCAATACACACTTATGGTCAGTCAATGTACAGTATAAAGCGCTGTGCACTGAGTAAATTAATCTTGATATTAATTATATTGATAGATTGTACACTTCATCAAAATACATATTTACGCACAGTTGTTTATAATATTACAACGCATTGTAACCAGTTGACGTTATACATTGTTACCCGAATCAATTTGTAAACACAGAAACATGCATAGATTATATTACTCTGGTTTTGAATGGCATGCATATCATAATATGTCATTTTATTTCATATTATGCAATCTCAGACCATGCCGTGTTCTGTCATGTCATTTTATGCCGTACTATGGCATGTCACACCAGACAATATCATTTCGCGCAATACCATGTCATGCAATAGAGTACGGTACAAAACCAAGTCGCGCCAGGCAATGCAGTGAAATATCATGTTCTGTCTTGCTATTGCATGTCATGCTCAGTCATGGCATACTATGACATGTTATGGCATATGATAGTATGTCATGTTATGGCATATGATAGTATGTCATGTTCTGTGATTCTTTTGTATGCCATATGCTGTCATACCATGCAATACAATGTCGAGTGATACCATGCAATGCCAGGGAACTCGTACAAATATATATTGTAAAGTCAACGCGCAGTTGCTACCCTTGTTGTGTTAGTATGCTGTTGATAGTTTTGTACATTAGCTAGCATGAAATATTACTAGGCAATGCATTCGGTGGAAATTTGTTTATTAGTAGATATACGTATTGCTTGTTTACTGCAGCATTTATTGAACATCGACTTAGTTACGCGTTAAGTGCGGCGTGTTGCAATGTGCTGGTTTTCCGTGAGATCTTGCTACTCGTCCGGACAGGCGTAATAAACACAGACTGATGGAGTAATTTGGGTGTGGAATCTTCAGAATGTTCACAGTGCCAAGCTGGCTTTGTTGTACATGTATATGTTTTTGCCGGCGTGTCTGTATGCATTACGCATTGATTTAACCATGTCTTAATCGCGATGTTACACTGGGCTTTTGGATGCGCAAATGCATGTACAAAAATGTAATAGTGCGATATTAATGTGATATCGTAACAAAAATATAGGCAATACATTTAAAATAGTTTTGAACATTGTACATGTAGAATTTTGAAAACAACGATAAAACCCTTTACGAAATACACTATAGATAATGTGTGTTCACTCAGTCGAGATATTAAACGACTGACGTCATAGGTCTTTGTTAAATTATTTTAAGAAAATATACTTGAATGGGGCGAGAACGTGTCCATTGTTTACATTTCTAAAGCAAAATTTGTGTCTGTCTAGTGACGTCATAGTGGCAGTTTTCATTAATTATAAATGTATACGCAATTTTTGCTAAGTGTAATATCATATATCCTTATTATCTAGCTTCAACTGTATTTTAAATTTTTCATGAAGTATCAAATCGGTACACGTATACATGTATATCGGCGTTTCGCCAATACACACTTATGGTCAGTCAATGTACAGTATAAAGCGCTGTGCACTGAGTAAATTAATCTTGATATTAATTATATTGATAGATTGTACACTTCATCAAAATACATATTTACGCACAGTTGTTTATAATATTACAACGCATTGTAACCAGTTGACGTTATACATTGTTACCCGAATCAATTTGTAAACACAGAAACATGCATAGATTATATTACTCTGGTTTTGAATGGCATGCATATCATAATATGTCATTTTATTTCATATTATGCAATCTCAGACCATGCCGTGTTCTGTCATGTCATTTTATGCCGTACTATGGCATGTCACACCAGACAATATCATTTCGCGCAATACCATGTCATGCAATAGAGTACGGTACAAAACCAAGTCGCGCCAGGCAATGCAGTGAAATATCATGTTCTGTCTTGCTATTGCATGTCATGCTCAGTCATGGCATACTATGACATGTTATGGCATATGATAGTATGTCATGTTATGGCATATGATAGTATGTCATGTTCTGTGATTCTTTTGTATGCCATATGCTGTCATACCATGCAATACAATGTCGAGTGATACCATGCAATGCCAGGGAACTCGTACAAATATATATTGTAAAGTCAACGCGCAGTTGCTACCCTTGTTGTGTTAGTATGCTGTTGATAGTTTTGTACATTAGCTAGCATGAAATATTACTAGGCAATGCATTCGGTGGAAATTTGTTTATTAGTAGATATACGTATTGCTTGTTTACTGCAGCATTTATTAAACATCGACTTAGTTACGCGTTAAGTGCGGCGTGTTGCAATGTGCTGGTTTTCCGTGAGATCTTGCTACTCGTCCGGACAGGCGTAATAAACACAGACTGATGGAGTAATTTGGGTGTGGAATCTTCAGAATGTTCACAGTGCCAAGCTGGCTTTGTTGTACATGTATATGTTTTTGCCGGCGTGTCTGTATGCATTACGCATTGATTTAACCATGTCTTAATCGCGATGTTACACAGGGCTTTTGGATGCGCAAATGCATGTACAAAAATGTAATAGTGCGATATTAATGTGATATCGTAACAAAAATATAGGCAATACATTTAAAATAGTTTTGAACATTGTACATGTAGAATTTTGAAAACAACGATAAAACCCTTTACGAAATACACTATAGACAATGTGTGTTCACTCAGTCGAGATATTAAACGACTGACGTCATAGGTCTTTGTTAAATTATTTTAAGAAAATATACTTGAATGGGGCGAGAACGTGTCCATTGTTTACATTTCTAAAGCAAAATATGTGTCTGTCTAGTGACGTCATAGTGGCAGTTTTCATTAATTATAAATGTATACGCAATTTTTGCTAAGTGTAATATCATATATCCTTATTATCTAGCTTCAACTGTATTTTAAATTTTTCATGTAGTATCAAATCGGTACACGTATACATGTATATCGGCGTTTCGCCAATACACACTTATGGTCAGTCAATGTACAGTATAAAGCGCTGTGCACTGAGTAAATTAATCTTGATATTAATTATATTGATAGATTGTACACTTTATCAAAATACATATTTACGCACAGTTGTTAATAATATTACAACGCATTGTAACCAGTTGACGTTATACATTGTTACCCGAATCAACTTGTAAACACAGAAACATGCATAGATTATATTACTCTGGTTTTGAATGGCATGCATATCATAATATGTCATTTTATTTCATATTATGCAATCTCAGACCATGCCGTGTTCTGTCATGTCATTTTATGCCGTACTATGGCATGTCACACCAGACAATATCATTTCGCGCAATACCATGTCATGCAATAGAGTACGGTACAAAACCAAGTCGCGCCAGGCAATGCAGTGAAATATCATGTTCTGTCTTGCTATTGCATGTCATGCTCAGTCATGGCATACTATGACATGTTATGGCATATGATAGTATGTCATGTTATGGCATATGATAGTATGTCATGTTCTGTGATTCTTTTGTATGCCATATGCTGTCATACCATGCAATACAATGTCGAGTGATACCATGCAATGCCAGGGAACTCGTACAAATATATATTGTAAAGTCAACGCGCAGTTGCTACCCTTGTTGTGTTAGTATGCTGTTGATAGTTTTGTACATTAGCTAGCATGAAATATTACTAGGCAATGCATTCGGTGGAAATTTGTTTATTAGTAGATATACGTATTGCTTGTTTACTGCAGCATTTATTGAACATCGACTTAGTTACGCGTTAAGTGCGGCGTGTTGCAATGTGCTGGTTTTCCGTGAGATCTTGCTACTCGTCCGGACAGGCGTAATAAACACAGACTGATGGAGTAATTTGGGTGTGGAATCTTCAGAATGTTCACAGTGCCAAGCTGGCTTTGTTGTACATGTATATGTTTTTGCCGGCGTGTCTGTATGCATTACGCATTGATTTAACCATGTCTTAATCGCGATGTTACACAGGGCTTTTGGATGCGCAAATGCATGTACAAAAATGTAATAGTGCGATATTAATGTGATATCGTAACAAAAATATAGGCAATACATTTAAAATAGTTTTGAACATTGTACATGTAGAATTTTGAAAACAACGATAAAACCCTTTACGAAATACACTATAGACAATGTGTGTTCACTCAGTCGAGATATTAAACGACTGACGTCATAGGTCTTTGTTAAATTATTTTAAGAAAATATACTTGAATGGGGCGAGAACGTGTCCATTGTTTACATTTCTAAAGCAAAATATGTGTCTGTCTAGTGACGTCATAGTGGCAGTTTTCATTAATTATAAATGTATACGCAATTTTTGCTAAGTGTAATATCATATATCCTTATTATCTAGCTTCAACTGTATTTTAAATTTTTCATGTAGTATCAAATCGGTACACGTATACATGTATATCGGCGTTTCGCCAATACACACTTATGGTCAGTCAATGTACAGTATAAAGCGCTGTGCACTGAGTAAATTAATCTTGATATTAATTATATTGATAGATTGTACACTTTATCAAAATACATATTTACGCACAGTTGTTAATAATATTACAACGCATTGTAACCAGTTGACGTTATACATTGTTACCCGAATCAACTTGTAAACACAGAAACATGCATAGATTATATTACTCTGGTTTTGAATGGCATGCATATCATAATATGTCATTTTATTTCATATTATGCAATCTCAGACCATGCCGTGTTCTGTCATGTCATTTTATGCCGTACTATGGCATGTCACACCAGACAATATCATTTCGCGCAATACCATGTCATGCAATAGAGTACGGTACAAAACCAAGTCGCGCCAGGCAATGCAGTGAAATATCATGTTCTGTCTTGCTATTGCATGTCATGCTCAGTCATGGCATACTATGACATGTTATGGCATATGATAGTATGTCATGTTATGGCATATGATAGTATGTCATGTTCTGTGATTCTTTTGTATGCCATATGCTGTCATACCATGCAATACAATGTCGAGTGATACCATGCAATGCCAGGGAACTCGTACAAATATATATTGTAAAGTCAACGCGCAGTTGCTACCCTTGTTGTGTTAGTATGCTGTTGATAGTTTTGTACATTAGCTAGCATGAAATATTACTAGGCAATGCATTCGGTGGAAATTTGTTTATTAGTAGATATACGTATTGCTTGTTTACTGCAGCATTTATTGAACATCGACTTAGTTACGCGTTAAGTGCGGCGTGTTGCAATGTGCTGGTTTTCCGTGAGATCTTGCTACTCGTCCGGACAGGCGTAATAAACACAGACTGATGGAGTAATTTGGGTGTGGAATCTTCAGAATGTTCACAGTGCCAAGCTGGCTTTGTTGTACATGTATATGTTTTTGCCGGCGTGTCTGTATGCATTACGCATTGATTTAACCATGTCTTAATCGCGATGTTACACAGGGCTTTTGGATGCGCAAATGCATGTACAAAAATGTAATAGTGCGATATTAATGTGATATCGTAACAAAAATATAGGCAATACATTTAAAATAGTTTTGAACATTGTATATGTAGAATTTTGAAAACAACGATAAAACCCTTTACGAAATACACTATAGATAATGTGTGTTCACTCAGTCGAGATATTAAACGACTGACGTCATAGGTCTTTGTTAAATTATTTTAAGAAAATATACTTGAATGGGGCGAGAACGTGTCCATTGTTTACATTTCTAAAGCAAAATATGTGTCTGTCTAGTGACGTCATAGTGGCAGTTTTCATTAATTATAAATGTATACGCAATTTTTGCTAAGTGTAATATCATATATCCTTATTATCTAGCTTCAACTGTATTTTAAATTTTTCATGAAGTATCAAATCGGTACACGTATACATGTATATCGGCGTTTCGCCAATACACACTTATGGTCAGTCAATGTACAGTATAAAGCGCTGTGCACTGAGTAAATTAATCTTGATATTAATTATATTGATAGATTGTACACTTCATCAAAATACATATTTACGCACAGTTGTTTATAATATTACAACGCATTGTAACCAGTTGACGTTATACATTGTTACCCGAATCAATTTGTAAACACAGAAACATGCATAGATTATATTACTCTGGTTTTGAATGGCATGCATATCATAATATGTCATTTTATTTCATATTATGCAATCTCAGACCATGCCGTGTTCTGTCATGTCATTTTATGCCGTACTATGGCATGTCACACCAGACAATATCATTTCGCGCAATACCATGTCATGCAATAGAGTACAGTACAAAACCAAGTCGCGCCAGGCAATGCAGTGAAATATCATGTTCTGTCTTGCTATTGCATGTCATGCTCAGTCATGGCATACTATGACATGTTATGGCATATGATAGTATGTCATGTTCTGTGATTCTTTTGTATGCCATATGCTGTCATACCATGCAATACAATGTCGAGTGATACCATGCAATGCCAGGGAACTCGTACAAATATATATTGTAAAGTCAACGCGCAGTTGCTACCCTTGTTGTGTTAGTATGCTGTTGATAGTTTTGTACATTAGCTAGCATGAAATATTACTAGGCAATGCATTCGGTGGAAATTTGTTTATTAGTAGATATACGTATTGCTTGTTTACTGCAGCATTTATTGAACATCGACTTAGTTACGCGTTAAGTGCGGCGTGTTGCAATGTGCTGGTTTTCCGTGAGATCTTGCTACTCGTCCGGACAGGCGTAATAAACACAGACTGATGGAGTAATTTGGGTGTGGAATCTTCAGAATGTTCACAGTGCCAAGCTGGCTTTGTTGTACATGTATATGTTTTTGCCGGCGTGTCTGTATGCATTACGCATTGATTTAACCATGTCTTAATCGCGATGTTACACAGGGCTTTTGGATGCGCAAATGCATGTACAAAAATGTAATAGTGCGATATTAATGTGATATCGTAACAAAAATATAGGCAATACATTTAAAATAGTTTTGAACATTGTATATGTAGAATTTTGAAAACAACGATAAAACCCTTTACGAAATACACTATAGATAATGTGTGTTCACTCAGTCGAGATATTAAACGACTGACGTCATAGGTCTTTGTTAAATTATTTTAAGAAAATATACTTGAATGGGGCGAGAACGTGTCCATTGTTTACATTTCTAAAGCAAAATATGTGTCTGTCTAGTGACGTCATAGTGGCAGTTTTCATTAATTATAAATGTATACGCAATTTTTGCTAAGTGTAATATCATATATCCTTATTATCTAGCTTCAACTGTATTTTAAATTTTTCATGAAGTATCAAATCGGTACACGTATACATGTATATCGGCGTTTCGCCAATACACACTTATGGTCAGTCAATGTACAGTATAAAGCGCTGTGCACTGAGTAAATTAATCTTGATATTAATTATATTGATAGATTGTACACTTCATCAAAATACATATTTACGCACAGTTGTTTATAATATTACAACGCATTGTAACCAGTTGACGTTATACATTGTTACCCGAATCAATTTGTAAACACAGAAACATGCATAGATTATATTACTCTGGTTTTGAATGGCATGCATATCATAATATGTCATTTTATTTCATATTATGCAATCTCAGACCATGCCGTGTTCTGTCATGTCATTTTATGCCGTACTATGGCATGTCACACCAGACAATATCATTTCGCGCAATACCATGTCATGCAATAGAGTACAGTACAAAACCAAGTCGCGCCAGGCAATGCAGTGAAATATCATGTTCTGTCTTGCTATTGCATGTCATGCTCAGTCATGGCATACTATGACATGTTATGGCATATGATAGTATGTCATGTTCTGTGATTCGTTTGTATGCCATATGCTGTCATACCATGCAATACAATGTCGAGTGATACCATGCAATGCCAGGGAACTCGTACAAATATATATTGTAAAGTCAACGCGCAGTTGCTACCCTTGTTGTGTTAGTATGCTGTTGATAGTTTTGTACATTAGCTAGCATGAAATATTACTAGGCAATGCATTCGGTGGAAATTTGTTTATAAGTAGATATACGTATTGCTTGTTTACTGCAGCATTTATTGAACATCGACTTAGTTACGCGTTAAGTGCGGCGTGTTGCAATGTGCTGGTTTTCCGTGAGATCTTGCTACTCGTCCGGACAGGCGTAATAAACACAGACTGATGGAGTAATTTGGGTGTGGAATCTTCAGAATGTTCACAGTGCCAAGCTGGCTTTGTTGTACATGTATATGTTTTTGCCGGCGTGTCTGTATGCATTACGCATTGATTTAACCATGTCTTAATCGCGATGTTACACAGGGCTTTTGGATGCGCAAATGCATGTACAAAAATGTAATAGTGCGATATTAATGTGATATCGTAACAAAAATATAGGCAATACATTTAAAATAGTTTTGAACATTGTACATGTAGAATTTTGAAAACAACGATAAAACCCTTTACGAAATACACTATAGACAATGTGTGTTCACTCAGTCGAGATATCGACTGACGTCATAGGTCTTTGTTAAATTATTTTAAGAAAATATACTTGAATGGGGCGAGAACGTGTCCATTGTTTACATTTCTAACGCAAAATTTGTGTCTGTCTAGTGACGTCATAGCGGCAGTTTTCATTAATTATAAATGTATACGCAATTTTTGCTAAGTGTAATATCATATATCCTTATTATCTAGCTTCAACTGTATTTTAAATTTTTCATGAAGTATCAAATCGGTACACGTATACATGTATATCGGCGTTTCGCCAATACACACTTATGGTCAGTCAATGTACAGTATAAAGCGCTGTGCACTGAGTAAATTAATCTTGATATTAATTATATTGATAGATTGTACACTTCATCAAAATACATATTTACACACACTTGTTAATAATATTACAACGCATTGTAACCAGTTGACGTTATACATTGTTACCCGAATCAACTTGTAAACACAGAAACATGCATAGATTATATTACTCTGGTTTTGAATGGCATGCATATCATAATATGTCATTTTATTTCATATTATGCAATCTCAGACCATGCCGTGTTCTGTCATGTCATTTTATGCCGTACTATGGCATGTCACACCAGACAATATCATTTCGCGCAATACCATGTCATGCAATAGAGTACAGTACAAAACCAAGTCGCGCCAGGCAATGCAGTGAAATATCATGTTCTGTCTTGCTATTGCATGTCATGCTCAGTCATGGCATACTATGACATGTTATGGCATATGATAGTATGTCATGTTCTGTGATTCTTTTGTATGCCATATGCTGTCATACCATGCAATACAATGTCGAGTGATACCATGCAATGCCAGGGAACTCGTACAAATATATATTGTAAAGTCAACGCTCAGTTGCTACCCTTGTTGTGTTAGTATGCTGTTGATAGTTTTGTACATTAGCTAGCATGAAATATTACTAGGCAATGCATTCGGTGGAAATTTGTTTATAAGTAGATATACGTATTGCTTGTTTACTGCAGCATTTATTGAACATCGACTTAGTTACGCGTTAAGTGCGGCGTGTTGCAATGTGCTGGTTTTCCGTGAGATCTTGCTACTCGTCCGGACAGGCGTAATAAACACAGACTGATGGAGTAATTTGGGTGTGGAATCTTCAGAATGTTCACAGTGCCAAGCTGGCTTTGTTGTACATGTATATGTTTTTGCCGGCGTGTCTGTATGCATTACGCATTGATTTAACCATGTCTTAATCGCGATGTTACACAGGGCTTTTGGATGCGCAAATGCATGTACAAAAATGTAATAGTGCGATATTAATGTGATATCGTAACAAAAATATAGGCAATACATTTAAAATAGTTTTGAACATTGTACATGTAGAATTTTGAAAACAACGATAAAACCCTTTACGAAATACACTATAGACAATGTGTGTTCACTCAGTCGAGATATTAAACGACTGACGTCATAGGTCTTTGTTAAATTATTTTAAGAAAATATACTTGAATGGGGCGAGAACGTGTCCATTGTTTACATTTCTAAAGCAAAATATGTGTCTGTCTAGTGACGTCATAGTGGCAGTTTTCATTAATTATAAATGTATACGCAATTTTTGCTAAGTGTAATATCATATATCCTTATTATCTAGCTTCAACTGTATTTTAAATTTTTCATGTAGTATCAAATCGGTACACGTATACATGTATATCGGCGTTTCGCCAATACACACTTATGGTCAGTCAATGTACAGTATAAAGCGCTGTGCACTGAGTAAATTAATCTTGATATTAATTATATTGATAGATTGTACACTTTATCAAAATACATATTTACGCACAGTTGTTAATAATATTACAACGCATTGTAACCAGTTGACGTTATACATTGTTACCCGAATCAACTTGTAAACACAGAAACATGCATAGATTATATTACTCTGGTTTTGAATGGCATGCATATCATAATATGTCATTTTATTTCATATTATGCAATCTCAGACCATGCCGTGTTCTGTCATGTCATTTTATGCCGTACTATGGCATGTCACACCAGACAATATCATTTCGCGCAATACCATGTCATGCAATAGAGTACGGTACAAAACCAAGTCGCGCCAGGCAATGCAGTGAAATATCATGTTCTGTCTTGCTATTGCATGTCATGCTCAGTCATGGCATACTATGACATGTTATGGCATATGATAGTATGTCATGTTATGGCATATGATAGTATGTCATGTTCTGTGATTCTTTTGTATGCCATATGCTGTCATACCATGCAATACAATGTCGAGTGATACCATGCAATGCCAGGGAACTCGTACAAATATATATTGTAAAGTCAACGCGCAGTTGCTACCCTTGTTGTGTTAGTATGCTGTTGATAGTTTTGTACATTAGCTAGCATGAAATATTACTAGGCAATGCATTCGGTGGAAATTTGTTTATTAGTAGATATACGTATTGCTTGTTTACTGCAGCATTTATTGAACATCGACTTAGTTACGCGTTAAGTGCGGCGTGTTGCAATGTGCTGGTTTTCCGTGAGATCTTGCTACTCGTCCGGACAGGCGTAATAAACACAGACTGATGGAGTAATTTGGGTGTGGAATCTTCAGAATGTTCACAGTGCCAAGCTGGCTTTGTTGTACATGTATATGTTTTTGCCGGCGTGTCTGTATGCATTACGCATTGATTTAACCATGTCTTAATCGCGATGTTACACAGGGCTTTTGGATGCGCAAATGCATGTACAAAAATGTAATAGTGCGATATTAATGTGATATCGTAACAAAAATATAGGCAATACATTTAAAATAGTTTTGAACATTGTACATGTAGAATTTTGAAAACAACGATAAAACCCTTTACGAAATACACTATAGATAATGTGTGTTCACTCAGTCGAGATATTAAACGACTGACGTCATAGGTCTTTGTTAAATTATTTTAAGAAAATATACTTGAATGGGGCGAGAACGTGTCCATTGTTTACATTTCTAAAGCAAAATATGTGTCTGTCTAGTGACGTCATAGTGGCAGTTTTCATTAATTATAAATGTATACGCAATTTTTGCTAAGTGTAATATCATATATCCTTATTATCTAGCTTCAACTGTATTTTAAATTTTTCATGTAGTATCAAATCGGTACACGTATACATGTATATCGGCGTTTCGCCAATACACACTTATGGTCAGTCAATGTACAGTATAAAGCGCTGTGCACTGAGTAAATTAATCTTGATATTAATTATATTGATAGATTGTACACTTCATCAAAATACATATTTACGCACAGTTGTTAATAATATTACAACGCATTGTAACCAGTTGACGTTATACATTGTTACCCGAATCAACTTGTAAACACAGAAACATGCATAGATTATATTACTCTGGTTTTGAATGGCATGCATATCATAATATGTCATTTTATTTCATATTATGCAATCTCAGACCATGCCGTGTTCTGTCATGTCATTTTATGCCGTACTATGGCATGTCACACCAGACAATATCATTTCGCGCAATACCATGTCATGCAATAGAGTACAGTACAAAACCAAGTCGCGCCAGGCAATGCAGTGAAATATCATGTTCTGTCTTGCTATTGCATGTCATGCTCAGTCATGGCATACTATGACATGTTATGGCATATGATAGTATGTCATGTTCTGTGATTCTTTTGTATGCCATATGCTGTCATACCATGCAATACAATGTCGAGTGATACCATGCAATGCCAGGGAACTCGTACAAATATATATTGTAAAGTCAACGCGCAGTTGCTACCCTTGTTGTGTTAGTATGCTGTTGATAGTTTTGTACATTAGCTAGCATGAAATATTACTAGGCAATGCATTCGGTGGAAATTTGTTTATTAGTAGATATACGTATTGCTTGTTTACTGCAGCATTTATTGAACATCGACTTAGTTACGCGTTAAGTGCGGCGTGTTGCAATGTGCTGGTTTTCCGTGAGATCTTGCTACTCGTCCGGACAGGCGTAATAAACACAGACTGATGGAGTAATTTGGGTGTGGAATCTTCAGAATGTTCACAGTGCCAAGCTGGCTTTGTTGTACATGTATATGTTTTTGCCGGCGTGTCTGTATGCATTACGCATTGATTTAACCATGTCTTAATCGCGATGTTACACAGGGCTTTTGGATGCGCAAATGCATGTACAAAAATGTAATAGTGCGATATTAATGTGATATCGTAACAAAAATATAGGCAATACATTTAAAATAGTTTTGAACATTGTACATGTAGAATTTTGAAAACAACGATAAAACCCTTTACGAAATACACTATAGATAATGTGTGTTCACTCAGTC
Source organism: Spisula subtruncata (assembly GCA_963678985.1). NCBI lineage: Eukaryota > Metazoa > Mollusca > Bivalvia > Venerida > Mactridae > Spisula > Spisula subtruncata. Next base: position 12,043,858 of record OY787676.1, read on the forward strand.
GAGATATTAAACGACTGACGTCATAGGTCTTTGTTAAATTATTTTAAGAAAATATACTTGAATGGGGCGAGAACGTGTCCATTGTTTACATTTCTAAAGCAAAATATGTGTCTGTCTAGTGACGTCATAGTGGCAGTTTTCATTAATTATAAATGTATACGCAATTTTTGCTAAGTGTAATATCATATATCCTTATTATCTAGCTTCAACTGTATTTTAAATTTTTCATGTAGTATCAAATCGGTACACGTATACATGTATATCGGCGTTTCGCCAATACACACTTATGGTCAGTCAATGTACAGTATAAAGCGCTGTGCACTGAGTAAATTAATCTTGATATTAATTATATTGATAGATTGTACACTTCATCAAAATACATATTTACGCACAGTTGTTAATAATATTACAACGCATTGTAACCAGTTGACGTTATACATTGTTACCCGAATCAACTTGTAAACACAGAAACATGCATAGATTATATTACTCTGGTTTTGAATGGCATGCATATCATAATATGTCATTTTATTTCATATTATGCAATCTCAGACCATGCCGTGTTCTGTCATGTCATTTTATGCCGTACTATGGCATGTCACACCAGACAATATCATTTCGCGCAATACCATGTCATGCAATAGAGTACAGTACAAAACCAAGTCGCGCCAGGCAATGCAGTGAAATATCATGTTCTGTCTTGCTATTGCATGTCATGCTCAGTCATGGCATACTATGACATGTTATGGCATATGATAGTATGTCATGTTCTGTGATTCTTTTGTATGCCATATGCTGTCATACCATGCAATACAATGTCGAGTGATACCATGCAATGCCAGGGAACTCGTACAAATATATATTGTAAAGTCAACGCGCAGTTGCTACCCTTGTTGTGTTAGTATGCTGTTGATAGTTTTGTACATTAGCTAGCATGAAATATTACTAGGCAATGCATTCGGTGGAAATTTGTTTATTAGTAGATATACGTATTGCTTGTTTACTGCAGCATTTATTAAACATCGACTTAGTTACGCGTTAAGTGCGGCGTGTTGCAATGTGCTGGTTTTCCGTGAGATCTTGCTACTCGTCCGGACAGGCGTAATAAACACAGACTGATGGAGTAATTTGGGTGTGGAATCTTCAGAATGTTCACAGTGCCAAGCTGGCTTTGTTGTACATGTATATGTTTTTGCCGGCGTGTCTGTATGCATTACGCATTGATTTAACCATGTCTTAATCGCGATGTTACACAGGGCTTTTGGATGCGCAAATGCATGTACAAAAATGTAATAGTGCGATATTAATGTGATATCGTAACAAAAATATAGGCAATACATTTAAAATAGTTTTGAACATTGTACATGTAGAATTTTGAAAACAACGATAAAACCCTTTACGAAATACACTATAGACAATGTGTGTTCACTCAGTCGAGATATTAAACGACTGACGTCATAGGTCTTTGTTAAATTATTTTAAGAAAATATACTTGAATGGGGCGAGAACGTGTCCATTGTTTACATTTCTAAAGCAAAATATGTGTCTGTCTAGTGACGTCATAGTGGCAGTTTTCATTAATTATAAATGTATACGCAATTTTTGCTAAGTGTAATATCATATATCCTTATTATCTAGCTTCAACTGTATTTTAAATTTTTCATGTAGTATCAAATCGGTACACGTATACATGTATATCGGCGTTTCGCCAATACACACTTATGGTCAGTCAATGTACAGTATAAAGCGCTGTGCACTGAGTAAATTAATCTTGATATTAATTATATTGATAGATTGTACACTTTATCAAAATACATATTTACGCACAGTTGTTAATAATATTACAACGCATTGTAACCAGTTGACGTTATACATTGTTACCCGAATCAACTTGTAAACACAGAAACATGCATAGATTATATTACTCTGGTTTTGAATGGCATGCATATCATAATATGTCATTTTATTTCATATTATGCAATCTCAGACCATGCCGTGTTCTGTCATGTCATTTTATGCCGTACTATGGCATGTCACACCAGACAATATCATTTCGCGCAATACCATGTCATGCAATAGAGTACGGTACAAAACCAAGTCGCGCCAGGCAATGCAGTGAAATATCATGTTCTGTCTTGCTATTGCATGTCATGCTCAGTCATGGCATACTATGACATGTTATGGCATATGATAGTATGTCATGTTATGGCATATGATAGTATGTCATGTTCTGTGATTCTTTTGTATGCCATATGCTGTCATACCATGCAATACAATGTCGAGTGATACCATGCAATGCCAGGGAACTCGTACAAATATATATTGTAAAGTCAACGCGCAGTTGCTACCCTTGTTGTGTTAGTATGCTGTTGATAGTTTTGTACATTAGCTAGCATGAAATATTACTAGGCAATGCATTCGGTGGAAATTTGTTTATTAGTAGATATACGTATTGCTTGTTTACTGCAGCATTTATTGAACATCGACTTAGTTACGCGTTAAGTGCGGCGTGTTGCAATGTGCTGGTTTTCCGTGAGATCTTGCTACTCGTCCGGACAGGCGTAATAAACACAGACTGATGGAGTAATTTGGGTGTGGAATCTTCAGAATGTTCACAGTGCCAAGCTGGCTTTGTTGTACATGTATATGTTTTTGCCGGCGTGTCTGTATGCATTACGCATTGATTTAACCATGTCTTAATCGCGATGTTACACAGGGCTTTTGGATGCGCAAATGCATGTACAAAAATGTAATAGTGCGATATTAATGTGATATCGTAACAAAAATATAGGCAATACATTTAAAATAGTTTTGAACATTGTATATGTAGAATTTTGAAAACAACGATAAAACCCTTTACGAAATACACTATAGATAATGTGTGTTCACTCAGTCGAGATATTAAACGACTGACGTCATAGGTCTTTGTTAAATTATTTTAAGAAAATATACTTGAATGGGGCGAGAACGTGTCCATTGTTTACATTTCTAAAGCAAAATATGTGTCTGTCTAGTGACGTCATAGTGGCAGTTTTCATTAATTATAAATGTATACGCAATTTTTGCTAAGTGTAATATCATATATCCTTATTATCTAGCTTCAACTGTATTTTAAATTTTTCATGAAGTATCAAATCGGTACACGTATACATGTATATCGGCGTTTCGCCAATACACACTTATGGTCAGTCAATGTACAGTATAAAGCGCTGTGCACTGAGTAAATTAATCTTGATATTAATTATATTGATAGATTGTACACTTCATCAAAATACATATTTACGCACAGTTGTTTATAATATTACAACGCATTGTAACCAGTTGACGTTATACATTGTTACCCGAATCAATTTGTAAACACAGAAACATGCATAGATTATATTACTCTGGTTTTGAATGGCATGCATATCATAATATGTCATTTTATTTCATATTATGCAATCTCAGACCATGCCGTGTTCTGTCATGTCATTTTATGCCGTACTATGGCATGTCACACCAGACAATATCATTTCGCGCAATACCATGTCATGCAATAGAGTACAGTACAAAACCAAGTCGCGCCAGGCAATGCAGTGAAATATCATGTTCTGTCTTGCTATTGCATGTCATGCTCAGTCATGGCATACTATGACATGTTATGGCATATGATAGTATGTCATGTTCTGTGATTCTTTTGTATGCCATATGCTGTCATACCATGCAATACAATGTCGAGTGATACCATGCAATGCCAGGGAACTCGTACAAATATATATTGTAAAGTCAACGCGCAGTTGCTACCCTTGTTGTGTTAGTATGCTGTTGATAGTTTTGTACATTAGCTAGCATGAAATATTACTAGGCAATGCATTCGGTGGAAATTTGTTTATTAGTAGATATACGTATTGCTTGTTTACTGCAGCATTTATTGAACATCGACTTAGTTACGCGTTAAGTGCGGCGTGTTGCAATGTGCTGGTTTTCCGTGAGATCTTGCTACTCGTCCGGACAGGCGTAATAAACACAGACTGATGGAGTAATTTGGGTGTGGAATCTTCAGAATGTTCACAGTGCCAAGCTGGCTTTGTTGTACATGTATATGTTTTTGCCGGCGTGTCTGTATGCATTACGCATTGATTTAACCATGTCTTAATCGCGATGTTACACAGGGCTTTTGGATGCGCAAATGCATGTACAAAAATGTAATAGTGCGATATTAATGTGATATCGTAACAAAAATATAGGCAATACATTTAAAATAGTTTTGAACATTGTATATGTAGAATTTTGAAAACAACGATAAAACCCTTTACGAAATACACTATAGATAATGTGTGTTCACTCAGTCGAGATATTAAACGACTGACGTCATAGGTCTTTGTTAAATTATTTTAAGAAAATATACTTGAATGGGGCGAGAACGTGTCCATTGTTTACATTTCTAAAGCAAAATATGTGTCTGTCTAGTGACGTCATAGTGGCAGTTTTCATTAATTATAAATGTATACGCAATTTTTGCTAAGTGTAATATCATATATCCTTATTATCTAGCTTCAACTGTATTTTAAATTTTTCATGAAGTATCAAATCGGTACACGTATACATGTATATCGGCGTTTCGCCAATACACACTTATGGTCAGTCAATGTACAGTATAAAGCGCTGTGCACTGAGTAAATTAATCTTGATATTAATTATATTGATAGATTGTACACTTCATCAAAATACATATTTACGCACAGTTGTTTATAATATTACAACGCATTGTAACCAGTTGACGTTATACATTGTTACCCGAATCAATTTGTAAACACAGAAACATGCATAGATTATATTACTCTGGTTTTGAATGGCATGCATATCATAATATGTCATTTTATTTCATATTATGCAATCTCAGACCATGCCGTGTTCTGTCATGTCATTTTATGCCGTACTATGGCATGTCACACCAGACAATATCATTTCGCGCAATACCATGTCATGCAATAGAGTACAGTACAAAACCAAGTCGCGCCAGGCAATGCAGTGAAATATCATGTTCTGTCTTGCTATTGCATGTCATGCTCAGTCATGGCATACTATGACATGTTATGGCATATGATAGTATGTCATGTTCTGTGATTCGTTTGTATGCCATATGCTGTCATACCATGCAATACAATGTCGAGTGATACCATGCAATGCCAGGGAACTCGTACAAATATATATTGTAAAGTCAACGCGCAGTTGCTACCCTTGTTGTGTTAGTATGCTGTTGATAGTTTTGTACATTAGCTAGCATGAAATATTACTAGGCAATGCATTCGGTGGAAATTTGTTTATAAGTAGATATACGTATTGCTTGTTTACTGCAGCATTTATTGAACATCGACTTAGTTACGCGTTAAGTGCGGCGTGTTGCAATGTGCTGGTTTTCCGTGAGATCTTGCTACTCGTCCGGACAGGCGTAATAAACACAGACTGATGGAGTAATTTGGGTGTGGAATCTTCAGAATGTTCACAGTGCCAAGCTGGCTTTGTTGTACATGTATATGTTTTTGCCGGCGTGTCTGTATGCATTACGCATTGATTTAACCATGTCTTAATCGCGATGTTACACAGGGCTTTTGGATGCGCAAATGCATGTACAAAAATGTAATAGTGCGATATTAATGTGATATCGTAACAAAAATATAGGCAATACATTTAAAATAGTTTTGAACATTGTACATGTAGAATTTTGAAAACAACGATAAAACCCTTTACGAAATACACTATAGACAATGTGTGTTCACTCAGTCGAGATATCGACTGACGTCATAGGTCTTTGTTAAATTATTTTAAGAAAATATACTTGAATGGGGCGAGAACGTGTCCATTGTTTACATTTCTAACGCAAAATTTGTGTCTGTCTAGTGACGTCATAGCGGCAGTTTTCATTAATTATAAATGTATACGCAATTTTTGCTAAGTGTAATATCATATATCCTTATTATCTAGCTTCAACTGTATTTTAAATTTTTCATGAAGTATCAAATCGGTACACGTATACATGTATATCGGCGTTTCGCCAATACACACTTATGGTCAGTCAATGTACAGTATGAAGCGCTGTGCACTGAGTAAATTAATCTTGATATTAATTATATTGATAGATTGTACACTTCATCAAAATACATATTTACACACACTTGTTAATAATATTACAACGCATTGTAACCAGTTGACGTTATACATTGTTACCCGAATCAACTTGTAAACACAGAAACATGCATAGATTATATTACTCTGGTTTTGAATGGCATGCATATCATAATATGTCATTTTATTTCATATTATGCAATCTCAGACCATGCCGTGTTCTGTCATGTCATTTTATGCCGTACTATGGCATGTCACACCAGACAATATCATTTCGCGCAATACCATGTCATGCAATAGAGTACAGTACAAAACCAAGTCGCGCCAGGCAATGCAGTGAAATATCATGTTCTGTCTTGCTATTGCATGTCATGCTCAGTCATGGCATACTATGACATGTTATGGCATATGATAGTATGTCATGTTCTGTGATTCTTTTGTATGCCATATGCTGTCATACCATGCAATACAATGTCGAGTGATACCATGCAATGCCAGGGAACTCGTACAAATATATATTGTAAAGTCAACGCTCAGTTGCTACCCTTGTTGTGTTAGTATGCTGTTGATAGTTTTGTACATTAGCTAGCATGAAATATTACTAGGCAATGCATTCGGTGGAAATTTGTTTATAAGTAGATATACGTATTGCTTGTTTACTGCAGCATTTATTGAACATCGACTTAGTTACGCGTTAAGTGCGGCGTGTTGCAATGTGCTGGTTTTCCGTGAGATCTTGCTACTCGTCCGGACAGGCGTAATAAACACAGACTGATGGAGTAATTTGGGTGTGGAATCTTCAGAATGTTCACAGTGCCAAGCTGGCTTTGTTGTACATGTATATGTTTTTGCCGGCGTGTCTGTATGCATTACGCATTGATTTAACCATGTCTTAATCGCGATGTTACACAGGGCTTTTGGATGCGCAAATGCATGTACAAAAATGTAATAGTGCGATATTAATGTGATATCGTAACAAAAATATAGGCAATACATTTAAAATAGTTTTGAACATTGTACATGTAGAATTTTGAAAACAACGATAAAACCCTTTACGAAATACACTATAGACAATGTGTGTTCACTCAGTCGAGATATTAAACGACTGACGTCATAGGTCTTTGTTAAATTATTTTAAGAAAATATACTTGAATGGGGCGAGAACGTGTCCATTGTTTACATTTCTAAAGCAAAATATGTGTCTGTCTAGTGACGTCATAGTGGCAGTTTTCATTAATTATAAATGTATACGCAATTTTTGCTAAGTGTAATATCATATATCCTTATTATCTAGCTTCAACTGTATTTTAAATTTTTCATGTAGTATCAAATCGGTACACGTATACATGTATATCGGCGTTTCGCCAATACACACTTATGGTCAGTCAATGTACAGTATAAAGCGCTGTGCACTGAGTAAATTAATCTTGATATTAATTATATTGATAGATTGTACACTTTATCAAAATACATATTTACGCACAGTTGTTAATAATATTACAACGCATTGTAACCAGTTGACGTTATACATTGTTACCCGAATCAACTTGTAAACACAGAAACATGCATAGATTATATTACTCTGGTTTTGAATGGCATGCATATCATAATATGTCATTTTATTTCATATTATGCAATCTCAGACCATGCCGTGTTCTGTCATGTCATTTTATGCCGTACTATGGCATGTCACACCAGACAATATCATTTCGCGCAATACCATGTCATGCAATAGAGTACAGTACAAAACCAAGTCGCGCCAGGCAATGCAGTGAAATATCATGTTCTGTCTTGCTATTGCATGTCATGCTCAGTCATGGCATACTATGACATGTTATGGCATATGATAGTATGTCATGTTCTGTGATTCTTTTGTATGCCATATGCTGTCATACCATGCAATACAATGTCGAGTGATACCATGCAATGCCAGGGAACTCGTACAAATATATATTGTAAAGTCAACGCGCAGTTGCTACCCTTGTTGTGTTAGTATGCTGTTGATAGTTTTGTACATTAGCTAGCATGAAATATTACTACGCAATGCATTCGGTGGAAATTTGTTTATAAGTAGATATACGTATTGCTTGTTTACTGCAGCATTTATTGAACATCGACTTAGTTACGCGTTAAGTGCGGCGTGTTGCAATGTGCTGGTTTTCCGTGAGATCTTGCTACTCGTCCGGACAGGCGTAATAAACACAGACTGATGGAGTAATTTGGGTGTGGAATCTTCAGAATGTTCACAGTGCCAAGCTGGCTTTGTTGTACATGTATATGTTTTTGCCGGCGTGTCTGTATGCATTACGCATTGATTTAACCATGTCTTAATCGCGATGTTACACAGGGCTTTTGGATGCGCAAATGCATGTACAAAAATGTAATAGTGCGATATTAATGTGATATCGTAACAAAAATATAGGCAATACATTTAAAATAGTTTTGAACATTGTACATGTTGAATTTTGAAAACAACGATAAAACCCTTTACGAAATACACTATAGACAATGTGTGTTCACTCAGTCGAGATATTAAACGACTGACGTCATAGGTCTTTGTTAAATTATTTTAAGAAAATATACTTGAATGGGGCGAGAACGTGTCCATTGTTTACATTTCTAAAGCAAAATATGTGTCTGTCTAGTGACGTCATAGCGGCAGTTTTCATTAATTATAAATGTATACGCAATTTTTGCTAAGTGTAATATCATATATCCTTATTATCTAGCTTCAACTGTATTTTAAATTTTTCATGTAGTATCAAATCGGTACACGTATACATGTATATCGGCGTTTCGCCAATACACACTTATGGTCAGTCAATGTACAGTATAAAGCGCTGTGCACTGAGTAAATTAATCTTGATATTAATTATATTGATAGATTGTACACTTCATCAAAATACATATTTACGCACACTTGTTAATAATATTACAACGCATTGTAACCAGTTGACGTTATACATTGTTACCCGAATCAACTTGTAAACACAGAAACATGCATAGATTATATTACTCTGGTTTTGAATGGCATGCATATCATAATATGTCATTTTATTTCATATTATGCAATCTCAGACCATGCCGTGTTCTGTCATGTCATTTTATGCCGTACTATGGCATGTCACACCAGACAATATCATTTCGCGCAATACCATGTCATGCAATAGAGTACGGTACAAAACCAAGTCGCGCCAGGCAATGCAGTGAAATATCATGTTCTGTCTTGCTATTGCATGTCATGCTCAGTCATGGCATACTATGACATGTTATGGCATATGATAGTATGTCATGTTATGGCATATGATAGTATGTCATGTTCTGTGATTCTTTTGTATGCCATATGCTGTCATACCATGCAATACAATGTCGAGTGATACCATGCAATGCCAGGGAACTCGTACAAATATATATTGTAAAGTCAACGCGCAGTTGCTACCCTTGTTGTGTTAGTATGCTGTTGATAGTTTTGTACATTAGCTAGCATGAAATATTACTAGGCAATGCATTCGGTGGAAATTTGTTTATTAGTAGATATACGTATTGCTTGTTTACTGCAGCATTTATTGAACATCGACTTAGTTACGCGTTAAGTGCGGCGTGTTGCAATGTGCTGGTTTTCCGTGAGATCTTGCTACTCGTCCGGACAGGCGTAATAAACACAGACTGATGGAGTAATTTGGGTGTGGAATCTTCAGAATGTTCACAGTGCCAAGCTGGCTTTGTTGTACATGTATATGTTTTTGCCGGCGTGTCTGTATGCATTACGCATTGATTTAACCATGTCTTAATCGCGATGTTACACAGGGCTTTTGGATGCGCAAATGCATGTACAAAAATGTAATAGTGCGATATTAATGTGATATCGTAACAAAAATATAGGCAATACATTTAAAATAGTTTTGAACATTGTATATGTAGAATTTTGAAAACAACGATAAAACCCTTTACGAAATACACTATAGATAATGTGTGTTCACTCAGTCGAGATATTAAACGACTGACGTCATAGGTCTTTGTTAAATTATTTTAAGAAAATATACTTGAATGGGGCGAGAACGTGTCCATTGTTTACATTTCTAAAGCAAAATATGTGTCTGTCTAGTGACGTCATAGTGGCAGTTTTCATTAATTATAAATGTATACGCAATTTTTGCTAAGTGTAATATCATATATCCTTATTATCTAGCTTCAACTGTATTTTAAATTTTTCATGAAGTATCAAATCGGTACACGTATACATGTATATCGGCGTTTCGCCAATACACACTTATGGTCAGTCAATGTACAGTATAAAGCGCTGTGCACTGAGTAAATTAATCTTGATATTAATTATATTGATAGATTGTACACTTCATCAAAATACATATTTACGCACAGTTGTTTATAATATTACAACGCATTGTAACCAGTTGACGTTATACATTGTTACCCGAATCAATTTGTAAACACAGAAACATGCATAGATTATATTACTCTGGTTTTGAATGGCATGCATATCATAATATGTCATTTTATTTCATATTATGCAATCTCAGACCATGCCGTGTTCTGTCATGTCATTTTATGCCGTACTATGGCATGTCACACCAGACAATATCATTTCGCGCAATACCATGTCATGCAATAGAGTACAGTACAAAACCAAGTCGCGCCAGGCAATGCAGTGAAATATCATGTTCTGTCTTGCTATTGCATGTCATGCTCAGTCATGGCATACTATGACATGTTATGGCATATGATAGTATGTCATGTTCTGTGATTCTTTTGTATGCCATATGCTGTCATACCATGCAATACAATGTCGAGTGATACCATGCAATGCCAGGGAACTCGTACAAATATATATTGTAAAGTCAACGCGCAGTTGCTACCCTTGTTGTGTTAGTATGTTGTTGATAGTTTTGTACATTAGCTAGCATGAAATATTACTAGGCAATGCATTCGGTGGAAATTTGTTTATTAGTAGATATACGTATTGCTTGTTTACTGCAGCATTTATTGAACATCGACTTAGTTACGCGTTAAGTGCGGCGTGTTGCAATGTGCTGGTTTTCCGTGAGATCTTGCTACTCGTCCGGACAGGCGTAATAAACACAGACTGATGGAGTAATTTGGGTGTGGAATCTTCAGAATGTTCACAGTGCCAAGCTGGCTTTGTTGTACATGTATATGTTTTTGCCGGCGTGTCTGTATGCATTACGCATTGATTTAACCATGTCTTAATCGCGATGTTACACAGGGCTTTTGGATGCGCAAATGCATGTACAAAAATGTAATAGTGCGATATTAATGTGATATCGTAACAAAAATATAGGCAATACATTTAAAATAGTTTTGAACATTGTATATGTAGAATTTTGAAAACAACGATAAAACCCTTTACGAAATACACTATAGATAATGTGTGTTCACTCAGTCGAGATATTAAACGACTGACGTCATAGGTCTTTGTTAAATTATTTTAAGAAAATATACTTGAATGGGGCGAGAACGTGTCCATTGTTTACATTTCTAAAGCAAAATATGTGTCTGTCTAGTGACGTCATAGTGGCAGTTTTCATTAATTATAAATGTATACGCAATTTTTGCTAAGTGTAATATCATATATCCTTATTATCTAGCTTCAACTGTATTTTAAATTTTTCATGAAGTATCAAATCGGTACACGTATACATGTATATCGGCGTTTCGCCAATACACACTTATGGTCAGTCAATGTACAGTATAAAGCGCTGTGCACTGAGTAAATTAATCTTGATATTAATTATATTGATAGATTGTACACTTCATCAAAATACATATTTACGCACAGTTGTTTATAATATTACAACGCATTGTAACCAGTTGACGTTATACATTGTTACCCGAATCAATTTGTAAACACAGAAACATGCATAGATTATATTACTCTGGTTTTGAATGGCATGCATATCATAATATGTCATTTTATTTCATATTATGCAATCTCAGACCATGCCGTGTTCTGTCATGTCATTTTATGCCGTACTATGGCATGTCACACCAGACAATATCATTTCGCGCAATACCATGTCATGCAATAGAGTACAGTACAAAACCAAGTCGCGCCAGGCAATGCAGTGAAATATCATGTTCTGTCTTGCTATTGCATGTCATGCTCAGTCATGGCATACTATGACATGTTATGGCATATGATAGTATGTCATGTTCTGTGATTCGTTTGTATGCCATATGCTGTCATACCATGCAATACAATGTCGAGTGATACCATGCAATGCCAGGGAACTCGTACAAATATATATTGTAAAGTCAACGCGCAGTTGCTACCCTTGTTGTGTTAGTATGCTGTTGATAGTTTTGTACATTAGCTAGCATGAAATATTACTAGGCAATGCATTCGGTGGAAATTTGTTTATAAGTAGATATACGTATTGCTTGTTTACTGCAGCATTTATTGAACATCGACTTAGTTACGCGTTAAGTGCGGCGTGTTGCAATGTGCTGGTTTTCCGTGAGATCTTGCTACTCGTCCGGACAGGCGTAATAAACACAGACTGATGGAGTAATTTGGGTGTGGAATCTTCAGAATGTTCACAGTGCCAAGCTGGCTTTGTTGTACATGTATATGTTTTTGCCGGCGTGTCTGTATGCATTACGCATTGATTTAACCATGTCTTAATCGCGATGTTACACAGGGCTTTTGGATGCGCAAATGCATGTACAAAAATGTAATAGTGCGATATTAATGTGATATCGTAACAAAAATATAGGCAATACATTTAAAATAGTTTTGAACATTGTACATGTAGAATTTTGAAAACAACGATAAAACCCTTTACGAAATACACTATAGACAATGTGTGTTCACTCAGTCGAGATATCGACTGACGTCATAGGTCTTTGTTAAATTATTTTAAGAAAATATACTTGAATGGGGCGAGAACGTGTCCATTGTTTACATTTCTAACGCAAAATTTGTGTCTGTCTAGTGACGTCATAGCGGCAGTTTCATTAATTATAAATGTATACGCAATTTTTGCTAAGTGTAATATCATATATCCTTATTATCTAGCTTCAACTGTATTTTAAATTTTTCATGAAGTATCAAATCGGTACACGTATACATGTATATCGGCGTTTCGCCAATACACACTTATGGTCAGTCAATGTACAGTATAAAGCGCTGTGCACTGAGTAAATTAATCTTGATATTAATTATATTGATAGATTGTACACTTCATCAAAATACATATTTACACACACTTGTTAATAATATTACAACGCATTGTAACCAGTTGACGTTATACATTGTTACCCGAATCAACTTGTAAACACAGAAACATGCATAGATTATATTACTCTGGTTTTGAATGGCATGCATATCATAATATGTCATTTTATTTCATATTATGCAATCTCAGACCATGCCGTGTTCTGTCATGTCATTTTATGCCGTACTATGGCATGTCACACCAGACAATATCATTTCGCGCAATACCATGTCATGCAATAGAGTACAGTACAAAACCAAGTCGCGCCAGGCAATGCAGTGAAATATCATGTTCTGTCTTGCTATTGCATGTCATGCTCAGTCATGGCATACTATGACATGTTATGGCATATGATAGTATGTCATGTTCTGTGATTCTTTTGTATGCCATATGCTGTCATACCATGCAATACAATGTCGAGTGATACCATGCAATGCCAGGGAACTCGTACAAATATATATTGTAAAGTCAACGCTCAGTTGCTACCCTTGTTGTGTTAGTATGCTGTTGATAGTTTTGTACATTAGCTAGCATGAAATATTACTAGGCAATGCATTCGGTGGAAATTTGTTTATAAGTAGATATACGTATTGCTTGTTTACTGCAGCATTTATTGAACATCGACTTAGTTACGCGTTAAGTGCGGCGTGTTGCAATGTGCTGGTTTTCCGTGAGATCTTGCTACTCGTCCGGACAGGCGTAATAAACACAGACTGATGGAGTAATTTGGGTGTGGAATCTTCAGAATGTTCACAGTGCCAAGCTGGCTTTGTTGTACATGTATATGTTTTTGCCGGCGTGTCTGTATGCATTACGCATTGATTTAACCATGTCTTAATCGCGATGTTACACAGGGCTTTTGGATGCGCAAATGCATGTACAAAAATGTAATAGTGCGATATTAATGTGATATCGTAACAAAAATATAGGCAATACATTTAAAATAGTTTTGAACATTGTACATGTAGAATTTTGAAAACAACGATAAAACCCTTTACGAAATACACTATAGACAATGTGTGTTCACTCAGTCGAGATATTAAACGACTGACGTCATAGGTCTTTGTTAAATTATTTTAAGAAAATATACTTGAATGGGGCGAGAACGTGTCCATTGTTTACATTTCTAAAGCAAAATATGTGTCTGTCTAGTGACGTCATAGTGGCAGTTTTCATTAATTATAAATGTATACGCAATTTTTGCTAAGTGTAATATCATATATCCTTATTATCTAGCTTCAACTGTATTTTAAATTTTTCATGTAGTATCAAATCGGTACACGTATACATGTATATCGGCGTTTCGCCAATACACACTTATGGTCAGTCAATGTACAGTATAAAGCGCTGTGCACTGAGTAAATTAATCTTGATATTAATTATATTGATAGATTGTACACTTTATCAAAATACATATTTACGCACAGTTGTTAATAATATTACAACGCATTGTAACCAGTTGACGTTATACATTGTTACCCGAATCAACTTGTAAACACAGAAACATGCATAGATTATATTACTCTGGTTTTGAATGGCATGCATATCATAATATGTCATTTTATTTCATATTATGCAATCTCAGACCATGCCGTGTTCTGTCATGTCATTTTATGCCGTACTATGGCATGTCACACCAGACAATATCATTTCGCGCAATACCATGTCATGCAATAGAGTACAGTACAAAACCAAGTCGCGCCAGGCAATGCAGTGAAATATCATGTTCTGTCTTGCTATTGCATGTCATGCTCAGTCATGGCATACTATGACATGTTATGGCATATGATAGTATGTCATGTTCTGTGATTCTTTTGTATGCCATATGCTGTCATACCATGCAATACAATGTCGAGTGATACCATGCAATGCCAGGGAACTCGTACAAATATATATTGTAAAGTCAACGCGCAGTTGCTACCCTTGTTGTGTTAGTATGCTGTTGATAGTTTTGTACATTAGCTAGCATGAAATATTACTACGCAATGCATTCGGTGGAAATTTGTTTATAAGTAGATATACGTATTGCTTGTTTACTGCAGCATTTATTGAACATCGACTTAGTTACGCGTTAAGTGCGGCGTGTTGCAATGTGCTGGTTTTCCGTGAGATCTTGCTACTCGTCCGGACAGGCGTAATAAACACAGACTGATGGAGTAATTTGGGTGTGGAATCTTCAGAATGTTCACAGTGCCAAGCTGGCTTTGTTGTACATGTATATGTTTTTGCCGGCGTGTCTGTATGCATTACGCATTGATTTAACCATGTCTTAATCGCGATGTTACACAGGGCTTTTGGATGCGCAAATGCATGTACAAAAATGTAATAGTGCGATATTAATGTGATATCGTAACAAAAATATAGGCAATACATTTAAAATAGTTTTGAACATTGTACATGTAGAATTTTGAAAACAACGATAAAACCCTTTACGAAATACACTATAGACAATGTGTGTTCACTCAGTCGAGATATTAAACGACTGACGTCATAGGTCTTTGTTAAATTATTTTAAGAAAATATACTTGAATGGGGCGAGAACGTGTCCATTGTTTACATTTCTAAAGCAAAATATGTGTCTGTCTAGTGACGTCATAGCGGCAGTTTTCATTAATTATAAATGTATACGCAATTTTTGCTAAGTGTAATATCATATATCCTTATTATCTAGCTTCAACTGTATTTTAAATTTTTCATGTAGTATCAAATCGGTACACGTATACATGTATATCGGCGTTTCGCCAATACACACTTATGGTCAGTCAATGTACAGTATAAAGCGCTGTGCACTGAGTAAATTAATCTTGATATTAATTATATTGATAGATTGTACACTTCATCAAAATACATATTTACGCACACTTGTTAATAATATTACAACGCATTGTAACCAGTTGACGTTATACATTGTTACCCGAATCAACTTGTAAACACAGAAACATGCATAGATTATATTACTCTGGTTTTGAATGGCATGCATATCATAATATGTCATTTTATTTCATATTATGCAATCTCAGACCATGCCGTGTTCTGTCATGTCATTTTATGCCGTACTATGGCATGTCACACCAGACAATATCATTTCGCGCAATACCATGTCATGCAATAGAGTACAGTACAAAACCAAGTCGCGCCAGGCAATGCAGTGAAATATCATGTTCTGTCTTGCTATTGCATGTCATGCTCAGTCATGGCATACTATGACATGTTATGGCATATGATAGTATGTCATGTTCTGTGATTCTTTTGTATGCCATATGCTGTCATACCATGCAATACAATGTCGAGTGATACCATGCAATGCCAGGGAACTCGTACAAATATATATTGTAAAGTCAACGCTCAGTTGCTACCCTTGTTGTGTTAGTATGCTGTTGATAGTTTTGTACATTAGCTAGCATGAAATATTACTAGGCAATGCATTCGGTGGAAATTTGTTTATAAGTAGATATACGTATTGCTTGTTTACTGCAGCATTTATTGAACATCGACTTAGTTACGCGTTAAGTGCGGCGTGTTGCAATGTGCTGGTTTTCCGTGAGATCTTGCTACTCGTCCGGACAGGCGTAATAAACACAGACTGATGGAGTAATTTGGGTGTGGAATCTTCAGAATGTTCACAGTGCCAAGCTGGCTTTGTTGTACATGTATATGTTTTTGCCGGCGTGTCTGTATGCATTACGCATTGATTTAACCATGTCTTAATCGCGATGTTACACAGGGCTTTTGGATGCGCAAATGCATGTACAAAAATGTAATAGTGCGATATTAATGTGATATCGTAACAAAAATATAGGCAATACATTTAAAATAGTTTTGAACATTGTACATGTAGAATTTTGAAAACAACGATAAAACCCTTTACGAAATACACTATAGATAATGTGTGTTCACTCAGTCGAGATATTAAACGACTGACGTCATAGGTCTTTGTTAAATTATTTTAAGAAAATATACTTGAATGGGGCGAGAACGTGTCCATTGTTTACATTTCTAAAGCAAAATTTGTGTCTGTCTAGTGACGTCATAGTGGCAGTTTTCATTAATTATAAATGTATACGCAATTTTTGCTAAGTGTAATATCATATATCCTTATTATCTAGCTTCAACTGTATTTTAAATTTTTCATGAAGTATCAAATCGGTACACGTATACATGTATATCGGCGTTTCGCCAATACACACTTATGGTCAGTCAATGTACAGTATAAAGCGCTGTGCACTGAGTAAATTAATCTTGATATTAATTATATTGATAGATTGTACACTTCATCAAAATACATATTTACGCACAGTTGTTTATAATATTACAACGCATTGTAACCAGTTGACGTTATACATTGTTACCCGAATCAATTTGTAAACACAGAAACATGCATAGATTATATTACTCTGGTTTTGAATGGCATGCATATCATAATATGTCATTTTATTTCATATTATGCAATCTCAGACCATGCCGTGTTCTGTCATGTCATTTTATGCCGTACTATGGCATGTCACACCAGACAATATCATTTCGCGCAATACCATGTCATGCAATAGAGTACGGTACAAAACCAAGTCGCGCCAGGCAATGCAGTGAAATATCATGTTCTGTCTTGCTATTGCATGTCATGCTCAGTCATGGCATACTATGACATGTTATGGCATATGATAGTATGTCATGTTATGGCATATGATAGTATGTCATGTTCTGTGATTCTTTTGTATGCCATATGCTGTCATACCATGCAATACAATGTCGAGTGATACCATGCAATGCCAGGGAACTCGTACAAATATATATTGTAAAGTCAACGCGCAGTTGCTACCCTTGTTGTGTTAGTATGCTGTTGATAGTTTTGTACATTAGCTAGCATGAAATATTACTAGGCAATGCATTCGGTGGAAATTTGTTTATTAGTAGATATACGTATTGCTTGTTTACTGCAGCATTTATTGAACATCGACTTAGTTACGCGTTAAGTGCGGCGTGTTGCAATGTGCTGGTTTTCCGTGAGATCTTGCTACTCGTCCGGACAGGCGTAATAAACACAGACTGATGGAGTAATTTGGGTGTGGAATCTTCAGAATGTTCACAGTGCCAAGCTGGCTTTGTTGTACATGTATATGTTTTTGCCGGCGTGTCTGTATGCATTACGCATTGATTTAACCATGTCTTAATCGCGATGTTACACAGGGCTTTTGGATGCGCAAATGCATGTACAAAAATGTAATAGTGCGATATTAATGTGATATCGTAACAAAAATATAGGCAATACATTTAAAATAGTTTTGAACATTGTATATGTAGAATTTTGAAAACAACGATAAAACCCTTTACGAAATACACTATAGATAATGTGTGTTCACTCAGTCGAGATATTAAACGACTGACGTCATAGGTCTTTGTTAAATTATTTTAAGAAAATATACTTGAATGGGGCGAGAACGTGTCCATTGTTTACATTTCTAAAGCAAAATATGTGTCTGTCTAGTGACGTCATAGTGGCAGTTTTCATTAATTATAAATGTATACGCAATTTTTGCTAAGTGTAATATCATATATCCTTATTATCTAGCTTCAACTGTATTTTAAATTTTTCATGAAGTATCAAATCGGTACACGTATACATGTATATCGGCGTTTCGCCAATACACACTTATGGTCAGTCAATGTACAGTATAAAGCGCTGTGCACTGAGTAAATTAATCTTGATATTAATTATATTGATAGATTGTACACTTCATCAAAATACATATTTACGCACAGTTGTTTATAATATTACAACGCATTGTAACCAGTTGACGTTATACATTGTTACCCGAATCAATTTGTAAACACAGAAACATGCATAGATTATATTACTCTGGTTTTGAATGGCATGCATATCATAATATGTCATTTTATTTCATATTATGCAATCTCAGACCATGCCGTGTTCTGTCATGTCATTTTATGCCGTACTATGGCATGTCACACCAGACAATATCATTTCGCGCAATACCATGTCATGCAATAGAGTACAGTACAAAACCAAGTCGCGCCAGGCAATGCAGTGAAATATCATGTTCTGTCTTGCTATTGCATGTCATGCTCAGTCATGGCATACTATGACATGTTATGGCATATGATAGTATGTCATGTTCTGTGATTCTTTTGTATGCCATATGCTGTCATACCATGCAATACAATGTCGAGTGATACCATGCAATGCCAGGGAACTCGTACAAATATATATTGTAAAGTCAACGCGCAGTTGCTACCCTTGTTGTGTTAGTATGCTGTTGATAGTTTTGTACATTAGCTAGCATGAAATATTACTAGGCAATGCATTCGGTGGAAATTTGTTTATTAGTAGATATACGTATTGCTTGTTTACTGCAGCATTTATTGAACATCGACTTAGTTACGCGTTAAGTGCGGCGTGTTGCAATGTGCTGGTTTTCCGTGAGATCTTGCTACTCGTCCGGACAGGCGTAATAAACACAGACTGATGGAGTAATTTGGGTGTGGAATCTTCAGAATGTTCACAGTGCCAAGCTGGCTTTGTTGTACATGTATATGTTTTTGCCGGCGTGTCTGTATGCATTACGCATTGATTTAACCATGTCTTAATCGCGATGTTACACAGGGCTTTTGGATGCGCAAATGCATGTACAAAAATGTAATAGTGCGATATTAATGTGATATCGTAACAAAAATATAGGCAATACATTTAAAATAGTTTTGAACATTGTATATGTAGAATTTTGAAAACAACGATAAAACCCTTTACGAAATACACTATAGATAATGTGTGTTCACTCAGTCGAGATATTAAACGACTGACGTCATAGGTCTTTGTTAAATTATTTTAAGAAAATATACTTGAATGGGGCGAGAACGTGTCCATTGTTTACATTTCTAAAGCAAAATATGTGTCTGTCTAGTGACGTCATAGTGGCAGTTTTCATTAATTATAAATGTATACGCAATTTTTGCTAAGTGTAATATCATATATCCTTATTATCTAGCTTCAACTGTATTTTAAATTTTTCATGAAGTATCAAATCGGTACACGTATACATGTATATCGGCGTTTCGCCAATACACACTTATGGTCAGTCAATGTACAGTATAAAGCGCTGTGCACTGAGTAAATTAATCTTGATATTAATTATATTGATAGATTGTACACTTCATCAAAATACATATTTACGCACAGTTGTTTATAATATTACAACGCATTGTAACCAGTTGACGTTATACATTGTTACCCGAATCAATTTGTAAACACAGAAACATGCATAGATTATATTACTCTGGTTTTGAATGGCATGCATATCATACTATGTCATTTTATTTCATATTATGCAATCTCAGACCATGCCGTGTTCTGTCATGTCATTTTATGCCGTACTATGGCATGTCACACCAGACAATATCATTTCGCGCAATACCATGTCATGCAATAGAGTACAGTACAAAACCAAGTCGCGCCAGGCAATGCAGTGAAATATCATGTTCTGTCTTGCTATTGCATGTCATGCTCAGTCATGGCATACTATGACATGTTATGGCATATGATAGTATGTCATGTTCTGTGATTCGTTTGTATGCCATATGCTGTCATACCATGCAATACAATGTCGAGTGATACCATGCAATGCCAGGGAACTCGTACAAATATATATTGTAAAGTCAACGCGCAGTTGCTACCCTTGTTGTGTTAGTATGCTGTTGATAGTTTTGTACATTAGCTAGCATGAAATATTACTAGGCAATGCATTCGGTGGAAATTTGTTTATAAGTAGATATACGTATTGCTTGTTTACTGCAGCATTTATTGAACATCGACTTAGTTACGCGTTAAGTGCGGCGTGTTGCAATGTGCTGGTTTTCCGTGAGATCTTGCTACTCGTCCGGACAGGCGTAATAAACACAGACTGATGGAGTAATTTGGGTGTGGAATCTTCAGAATGTTCACAGTGCCAAGCTGGCTTTGTTGTACATGTATATGTTTTTGCCGGCGTGTCTGTATGCATTACGCATTGATTTAACCATGTCTTAATCGCGATGTTACACAGGGCTTTTGGATGCGCAAATGCATGTACAAAAATGTAATAGTGCGATATTAATGTGATATCGTAACAAAAATATAGGCAATACATTTAAAATAGTTTTGAACATTGTACATGTAGAATTTTGAAAACAACGATAAAACCCTTTACGAAATACACTATAGACAATGTGTGTTCACTCAGTCGAGATATCGACTGACGTCATAGGTCTTTGTTAAATTATTTTAAGAAAATATACTTGAATGGGGCGAGAACGTGTCCATTGTTTACATTTCTAACGCAAAATTTGTGTCTGTCTAGTGACGTCATAGCGGCAGTTTTCATTAATTATAAATGTATACGCAATTTTTGCTAAGTGTAATATCATATATCCTTATTATCTAGCTTCAACTGTATTTTAAATTTTTCATGAAGTATCAAATCGGTACACGTATACATGTATATCGGCGTTTCGCCAATACACACTTATGGTCAGTCAATGTACAGTATAAAGCGCTGTGCACTGAGTAAATTAATCTTGATATTAATTATATTGATAGATTGTACACTTCATCAAAATACATATTTACACACACTTGTTAATAATATTACAACGCATTGTAACCAGTTGACGTTATACATTGTTACCCGAATCAACTTGTAAACACAGAAACATGCATAGATTATATTACTCTGGTTTTGAATGGCATGCATATCATAATATGTCATTTTATTTCATATTATGCAATCTCAGACCATGCCGTGTTCTGTCATGTCATTTTATGCCGTACTATGGCATGTCACACCAGACAATATCATTTCGCGCAATACCATGTCATGCAATAGAGTACAGTACAAAACCAAGTCGCGCCAGGCAATGCAGTGAAATATCATGTTCTGTCTTGCTATTGCATGTCATGCTCAGTCATGGCATACTATGACATGTTATGGCATATGATAGTATGTCATGTTCTGTGATTCTTTTGTATGCCATATGCTGTCATACCATGCAATACAATGTCGAGTGATACCATGCAATGCCAGGGAACTCGTACAAATATATATTGTAAAGTCAACGCTCAGTTGCTACCCTTGTTGTGTTAGTATGCTGTTGATAGTTTTGTACATTAGCTAGCATGAAATATTACTAGGCAATGCATTCGGTGGAAATTTGTTTATAAGTAGATATACGTATTGCTTGTTTACTGCAGCATTTATTGAACATCGACTTAGTTACGCGTTAAGTGCGGCGTGTTGCAATGTGCTGGTTTTCCGTGAGATCTTGCTACTCGTCCGGACAGGCGTAATAAACACAGACTGATGGAGTAATTTGGGTGTGGAATCTTCAGAATGTTCACAGTGCCAAGCTGGCTTTGTTGTACATGTATATGTTTTTGCCGGCGTGTCTGTATGCATTACGCATTGATTTAACCATGTCTTAATCGCGATGTTACACAGGGCTTTTGGATGCGCAAATGCATGTACAAAAATGTAATAGTGCGATATTAATGTGATATCGTAACAAAAATATAGGCAATACATTTAAAATAGTTTTGAACATTGTACATGTAGAATTTTGAAAACAACGATAAAACCCTTTACGAAATACACTATAGACAATGTGTGTTCACTCAGTCGAGATATTAAACGACTGACGTCATAGGTCTTTGTTAAATTATTTTAAGAAAATATACTTGAATGGGGCGAGAACGTGTCCATTGTTTACATTTCTAAAGCAAAATATGTGTCTGTCTAGTGACGTCATAGTGGCAGTTTTCATTAATTATAAATGTATACGCAATTTTTGCTAAGTGTAATATCATATATCCTTATTATCTAGCTTCAACTGTATTTTAAATTTTTCATGTAGTATCAAATCGGTACACGTATACATGTATATCGGCGTTTCGCCAATACACACTTATGGTCAGTCAATGTACAGTATAAAGCGCTGTGCACTGAGTAAATTAATCTTGATATTAATTATATTGATAGATTGTACACTTTATCAAAATACATATTTACGCACAGTTGTTAATAATATTACAACGCATTGTAACCAGTTGACGTTATACATTGTTACCCGAATCAACTTGTAAACACAGAAACATGCATAGATTATATTACTCTGGTTTTGAATGGCATGCATATCATAATATGTCATTTTATTTCATATTATGCAATCTCAGACCATGCCGTGTTCTGTCATGTCATTTTATGCCGTACTATGGCATGTCACACCAGACAATATCATTTCGCGCAATACCATGTCATGCAATAGAGTACAGTACAAAACCAAGTCGCGCCAGGCAATGCAGTGAAATATCATGTTCTGTCTTGCTATTGCATGTCATGCTCAGTCATGGCATACTATGACATGTTATGGCATATGATAGTATGTCATGTTCTGTGATTCTTTTGTATGCCATATGCTGTCATACCATGCAATACAATGTCGAGTGATACCATGCAATGCCAGGGAACTCGTACAAATATATATTGTAAAGTCAACGCGCAGTTGCTACCATTGTTGTGTTAGTATGCTGTTGATAGTTTTGTACATTAGCTAGCATGAAATATTACTACGCAATGCATTCGGTGGAAATTTGTTTATAAGTAGATATACGTATTGCTTGTTTACTGCAGCATTTATTGAACATCGACTTAGTTACGCGTTAAGTGCGGCGTGTTGCAATGTGCTGGTTTTCCGTGAGATCTTGCTACTCGTCCGGACAGGCGTAATAAACACAGACTGATGGAGTAATTTGGGTGTGGAATCTTCAGAATGTTCACAGTGCCAAGCTGGCTTTGTTGTACATGTATATGTTTTTGCCGGCGTGTCTGTATGCATTACGCATTGATTTAACCATGTCTTAATCGCGATGTTACACAGGGCTTTTGGATGCGCAAATGCATGTACAAAAATGTAATAGTGCGATATTAATGTGATATCGTAACAAAAATATAGGCAATACATTTAAAATAGTTTTGAACATTGTACATGTAGAATTTTGAAAACAACGATAAAACCCTTTACGAAATACACTATAGACAATGTGTGTTCACTCAGTCGAGATATTAAACGACTGACGTCATAGGTCTTTGTTAAATTATTTTAAGAAAATATACTTGAATGGGGCGAGAACGTGTCCATTGTTTACATTTCTAAAGCAAAATATGTGTCTGTCTAGTGACGTCATAGCGGCAGTTTTCATTAATTATAAATGTATACGCAATTTTTGCTAAGTGTAATATCATATATCCTTATTATCTAGCTTCAACTGTATTTTAAATTTTTCATGTAGTATCAAATCGGTACACGTATACATGTATATCGGCGTTTCGCCAATACACACTTATGGTCAGTCAATGTACAGTATAAAGCGCTGTGCACTGAGTAAATTAATCTTGATATTAATTATATTGATAGATTGTACACTTTATCAAAATACATATTTACGCACAGTTGTTAATAATATTACAACGCATTGTAACCAGTTGACGTTATACATTGTTACCCGAATCAACTTGTAAACACAGAAACATGCATAGATTATATTACTCTGGTTTTGAATGGCATGCATATCATAATATGTCATTTTATTTCATATTATGCAATCTCAGACCATGCCGTGTTCTGTCATGTCATTTTATGCCGTACTATGGCATGTCACACCAGACAATATCATTTCGCGCAATACCATGTCATGCAATAGAGTACAGTACAAAACCAAGTCGCGCCAGGCAATGCAGTGAAATATCATGTTCTGTCTTGCTATTGCATGTCATGCTCAGTCATGGCATACTATGACATGTTATGGCATATGATAGTATGTCATGTTCTGTGATTCTTTTGTATGCCATATGCTGTCATACCATGCAATACAATGTCGAGTGATACCATGCAATGCCAGGGAACTCGTACAAATATATATTGTAAAGTCAACGCGCAGTTGCTACCATTGTTGTGTTAGTATGCTGTTGATAGTTTTGTACATTAGCTAGCATGAAATATTACTACGCAATGCATTCGGTGGAAATTTGTTTATAAGTAGATATACGTATTGCTTGTTTACTGCAGCATTTATTGAACATCGACTTAGTTACGCGTTAAGTGCGGCGTGTTGCAATGTGCTGGTTTTCCGTGAGATCTTGCTACTCGTCCGGACAGGCGTAATAAACACAGACTGATGGAGTAATTTGGGTGTGGAATC
The DNA here is from genome assembly GCA_963678985.1 of Spisula subtruncata. Classification (NCBI taxonomy): domain Eukaryota; kingdom Metazoa; phylum Mollusca; class Bivalvia; order Venerida; family Mactridae; genus Spisula; species Spisula subtruncata. The sequence continues at coordinate 12,069,457 of OY787676.1, forward strand.
TTCAGAATGTTCACAGTGCCAAGCTGGCTTTGTTGTACATGTATATGTTTTTGCCGGCGTGTCTGTATGCATTACGCATTGATTTAACCATGTCTTAATCGCGATGTTACACAGGGCTTTTGGATGCGCAAATGCATGTACAAAAATGTAATAGTGCGATATTAATGTGATATCGTAACAAAAATATAGGCAATACATTTAAAATAGTTTTGAACATTGTACATGTAGAATTTTGAAAACAACGATAAAACCCTTTACGAAATACACTATAGACAATGTGTGTTCACTCAGTCGAGATATTAAACGACTGACGTCATAGGTCTTTGTTAAATTATTTTAAGAAAATATACTTGAATGGGGCGAGAACGTGTCCATTGTTTACATTTCTAAAGCAAAATATGTGTCTGTCTAGTGACGTCATAGCGGCAGTTTTCATTAATTATAAATGTATACGCAATTTTTGCTAAGTGTAATATCATATATCCTTATTATCTAGCTTCAACTGTATTTTAAATTTTTCATGTAGTATCAAATCGGTACACGTATACATGTATATCGGCGTTTCGCCAATACACACTTATGGTCAGTCAATGTACAGTATAAAGCGCTGTGCACTGAGTAAATTAATCTTGATATTAATTATATTGATAGATTGTACACTTCATCAAAATACATATTTACGCACACTTGTTAATAATATTACAACGCATTGTAACCAGTTGACGTTATACATTGTTACCCGAATCAACTTGTAAACACAGAAACATGCATAGATTATATTACTCTGGTTTTGAATGGCATGCATATCATAATATGTCATTTTATTTCATATTATGCAATCTCAGACCATGCCGTGTTCTGTCATGTCATTTTATGCCGTACTATGGCATGTCACACCAGACAATATCATTTCGCGCAATACCATGTCATGCAATAGAGTACAGTACAAAACCAAGTCGCGCCAGGCAATGCAGTGAAATATCATGTTCTGTCTTGCTATTGCATGTCATGCTCAGTCATGGCATACTATGACATGTTATGGCATATGATAGTATGTCATGTTCTGTGATTCTTTTGTATGCCATATGCTGTCATACCATGCAATACAATGTCGAGTGATACCATGCAATGCCAGGGAACTCGTACAAATATATATTGTAAAGTCAACGCGCAGTTGCTACCCTTGTTGTGTTAGTATGCTGTTGATAGTTTTGTACATTAGCTAGCATGAAATATTACTAGGCAATGCATTCGGTGGAAATTTGTTTATAAGTAGATATACGTATTGCTTGTTTACTGCAGCATTTATTAAACATCGACTTAGTTACGCGTTAAGTGCGGCGTGTTGCAATGTGCTGGTTTTCCGTGAGATCTTGCTACTCGTCCGGACAGGCGTAATAAACACAGACTGATGGAGTAATTTGGGTGTGGAATCTTCAGAATGTTCACAGTGCCAAGCTGGCTTTGTTGTACATGTATATGTTTTTGCCGGCGTGTCTGTATGCATTACGCATTGATTTAACCATGTCTTAATCGCGATGTTACACAGGGCTTTTGGATGCGCAAATGCATGTACAAAAATGTAATAGTGCGATATTAATGTGATATCGTAACAAAAATATAGGCAATACATTTAAAATAGTTTTGAACATTGTACATGTAGAATTTTGAAAACAACGATAAAACCCTTTACGAAATACACTATAGACAATGTGTGTTCACTCAGTCGAGATATTAAACGACTGACGTCATAGGTCTTTGTTAAATTATTTTAAGAAAATATACTTGAATGGGGCGAGAACGTGTCCATTGTTTACATTTCTAAAGCAAAATATGTGTCTGTCTAGTGACGTCATAGTGGCAGTTTTCATTAATTATAAATGTATACGCAATTTTTGCTAAGTGTAATATCATATATCCTTATTATCTAGCTTCAACTGTATTTTAAATTTTTCATGTAGTATCAAATCGGTACACGTATACATGTATATCGGCGTTTCGCCAATACACACTTATGGTCAGTCAATGTACAGTATAAAGCGCTGTGCACTGAGTAAATTAATCTTGATATTAATTATATTGATAGATTGTACACTTTATCAAAATACATATTTACGCACAGTTGTTAATAATATTACAACGCATTGTAACCAGTTGACGTTATACATTGTTACCCGAATCAACTTGTAAACACAGAAACATGCATAGATTATATTACTCTGGTTTTGAATGGCATGCATATCATAATATGTCATTTTATTTCATATTATGCAATCTCAGACCATGCCGTGTTCTGTCATGTCATTTTATGCCGTACTATGGCATGTCACACCAGACAATATCATTTCGCGCAATACCATGTCATGCAATAGAGTACGGTACAAAACCAAGTCGCGCCAGGCAATGCAGTGAAATATCATGTTCTGTCTTGCTATTGCATGTCATGCTCAGTCATGGCATACTATGACATGTTATGGCATATGATAGTATGTCATGTTATGGCATATGATAGTATGTCATGTTCTGTGATTCTTTTGTATGCCATATGCTGTCATACCATGCAATACAATGTCGAGTGATACCATGCAATGCCAGGGAACTCGTACAAATATATATTGTAAAGTCAACGCGCAGTTGCTACCCTTGTTGTGTTAGTATGCTGTTGATAGTTTTGTACATTAGCTAGCATGAAATATTACTAGGCAATGCATTCGGTGGAAATTTGTTTATTAGTAGATATACGTATTGCTTGTTTACTGCAGCATTTATTGAACATCGACTTAGTTACGCGTTAAGTGCGGCGTGTTGCAATGTGCTGGTTTTCCGTGAGATCTTGCTACTCGTCCGGACAGGCGTAATAAACACAGACTGATGGAGTAATTTGGGTGTGGAATCTTCAGAATGTTCACAGTGCCAAGCTGGCTTTGTTGTACATGTATATGTTTTTGCCGGCGTGTCTGTATGCATTACGCATTGATTTAACCATGTCTTAATCGCGATGTTACACAGGGCTTTTGGATGCGCAAATGCATGTACAAAAATGTAATAGTGCGATATTAATGTGATATCGTAACAAAAATATAGGCAATACATTTAAAATAGTTTTGAACATTGTATATGTAGAATTTTGAAAACAACGATAAAACCCTTTACGAAATACACTATAGATAATGTGTGTTCACTCAGTCGAGATATTAAACGACTGACGTCATAGGTCTTTGTTAAATTATTTTAAGAAAATATACTTGAATGGGGCGAGAACGTGTCCATTGTTTACATTTCTAAAGCAAAATATGTGTCTGTCTAGTGACGTCATAGTGGCAGTTTTCATTAATTATAAATGTATACGCAATTTTTGCTAAGTGTAATATCATATATCCTTATTATCTAGCTTCAACTGTATTTTAAATTTTTCATGAAGTATCAAATCGGTACACGTATACATGTATATCGGCGTTTCGCCAATACACACTTATGGTCAGTCAATGTACAGTATAAAGCGCTGTGCACTGAGTAAATTAATCTTGATATTAATTATATTGATAGATTGTACACTTCATCAAAATACATATTTACGCACAGTTGTTTATAATATTACAACGCATTGTAACCAGTTGACGTTATACATTGTTACCCGAATCAATTTGTAAACACAGAAACATGCATAGATTATATTACTCTGGTTTTGAATGGCATGCATATCATAATATGTCATTTTATTTCATATTATGCAATCTCAGACCATGCCGTGTTCTGTCATGTCATTTTATGCCGTACTATGGCATGTCACACCAGACAATATCATTTCGCGCAATACCATGTCATGCAATAGAGTACAGTACAAAACCAAGTCGCGCCAGGCAATGCAGTGAAATATCATGTTCTGTCTTGCTATTGCATGTCATGCTCAGTCATGGCATACTATGACATGTTATGGCATATGATAGTATGTCATGTTCTGTGATTCTTTTGTATGCCATATGCTGTCATACCATGCAATACAATGTCGAGTGATACCATGCAATGCCAGGGAACTCGTACAAATATATATTGTAAAGTCAACGCGCAGTTGCTACCCTTGTTGTGTTAGTATGCTGTTGATAGTTTTGTACATTAGCTAGCATGAAATATTACTAGGCAATGCATTCGGTGGAAATTTGTTTATTAGTAGATATACGTATTGCTTGTTTACTGCAGCATTTATTGAACATCGACTTAGTTACGCGTTAAGTGCGGCGTGTTGCAATGTGCTGGTTTTCCGTGAGATCTTGCTACTCGTCCGGGCAGGCGTAATAAACACAGACTGATGGAGTAATTTGGGTGTGGAATCTTCAGAATGTTCACAGTGCCAAGCTGGCTTTGTTGTACATGTATATGTTTTTGCCGGCGTGTCTGTATGCATTACGCATTGATTTAACCATGTCTTAATCGCGATGTTACACAGGGCTTTTGGATGCGCAAATGCATGTACAAAAATGTAATAGTGCGATATTAATGTGATATCGTAACAAAAATATAGGCAATACATTTAAAATAGTTTTGAACATTGTATATGTAGAATTTTGAAAACAACGATAAAACCCTTTACGAAATACACTATAGATAATGTGTGTTCACTCAGTCGAGATATTAAACGACTGACGTCATAGGTCTTTGTTAAATTATTTTAAGAAAATATACTTGAATGGGGCGAGAACGTGTCCATTGTTTACATTTCTAAAGCAAAATATGTGTCTGTCTAGTGACGTCATAGTGGCAGTTTTCATTAATTATAAATGTATACGCAATTTTTGCTAAGTGTAATATCATATATCCTTATTATCTAGCTTCAACTGTATTTTAAATTTTTCATGAAGTATCAAATCGGTACACGTATACATGTATATCGGCGTTTCGCCAATACACACTTATGGTCAGTCAATGTACAGTATAAAGCGCTGTGCACTGAGTAAATTAATCTTGATATTAATTATATTGATAGATTGTACACTTCATCAAAATACATATTTACGCACAGTTGTTTATAATATTACAACGCATTGTAACCAGTTGACGTTATACATTGTTACCCGAATCAATTTGTAAACACAGAAACATGCATAGATTATATTACTCTGGTTTTGAATGGCATGCATATCATAATATGTCATTTTATTTCATATTATGCAATCTCAGACCATGCCGTGTTCTGTCATGTCATTTTATGCCGTACTATGGCATGTCACACCAGACAATATCATTTCGCGCAATACCATGTCATGCAATAGAGTACAGTACAAAACCAAGTCGCGCCAGGCAATGCAGTGAAATATCATGTTCTGTCTTGCTATTGCATGTCATGCTCAGTCATGGCATACTATGACATGTTATGGCATATGATAGTATGTCATGTTCTGTGATTCTTTTGTATGCCATATGCTGTCATACCATGCAATACAATGTCGAGTGATACCATGCAATGCCAGGGAACTCGTACAAATATATATTGTAAAGTCAACGCGCAGTTGCTACCCTTGTTGTGTTAGTATGCTGTTGATAGTTTTGTACATTAGCTAGCATGAAATATTACTAGGCAATGCATTCGGTGGAAATTTGTTTATAAGTAGATATACGTATTGCTTGTTTACTGCAGCATTTATTGAACATCGACTTAGTTACGCGTTAAGTGCGGCGTGTTGCAATGTGCTGGTTTTCCGTGAGATCTTGCTACTCGTCCGGACAGGCGTAATAAACACAGACTGATGGAGTAATTTGGGTGTGGAATCTTCAGAATGTTCACAGTGCCAAGCTGGCTTTGTTGTACATGTATATGTTTTTGCCGGCGTGTCTGTATGCATTACGCATTGATTTAACCATGTCTTAATCGCGATGTTACACAGGGCTTTTGGATGCGCAAATGCATGTACAAAAATGTAATAGTGCGATATTAATGTGATATCGTAACAAAAATATAGGCAATACATTTAAAATAGTTTTGAACATTGTACATGTAGAATTTTGAAAACAACGATAAAACCCTTTACGAAATACACTATAGACAATGTGTGTTCACTCAGTCGAGATATCGACTGACGTCATAGGTCTTTGTTAAATTATTTTAAGAAAATATACTTGAATGGGGCGAGAACGTGTCCATTGTTTACATTTCTAACGCAAAATTTGTGTCTGTCTAGTGACGTCATAGCGGCAGTTTTCATTAATTATAAATGTATACGCAATTTTTGCTAAGTGTAATATCATATATCCTTATTATCTAGCTTCAACTGTATTTTAAATTTTTCATGAAGTATCAAATCGGTACACGTATACATGTATATCGGCGTTTCGCCAATACACACTTATGGTCAGTCAATGTACAGTATAAAGCGCTGTGCACTGAGTAAATTAATCTTGATATTAATTATATTGATAGATTGTACACTTCATCAAAATACATATTTACGCACAGTTGTTTATAATATTACAACGCATTGTAACCAGTTGACGTTATACATTGTTACCCGAATCAATTTGTAAACACAGAAACATGCATAGATTATATTACTCTGGTTTTGAATGGCATGCATATCATAATATGTCATTTTATTTCATATTATGCAATCTCAGACCATGCCGTGTTCTGTCATGTCATTTTATGCCGTACTATGGCATGTCACACCAGACAATATCATTTCGCGCAATACCATGTCATGCAATAGAGTACAGTACAAAACCAAGTCGCGCCAGGCAATGCAGTGAAATATCATGTTCTGTCTTGCTATTGCATGTCATGCTCAGTCATGGCATACTATGACATGTTATGGCATATGATAGTATGTCATGTTCTGTGATTCTTTTGTATGCCATATGCTGTCATACCATGCAATACAATGTCGAGTGATACCATGCAATGCCAGGGAACTCGTACAAATATATATTGTAAAGTCAACGCGCAGTTGCTACCCTTGTTGTGTTAGTATGCTGTTGATAGTTTTGTACATTAGCTAGCATGAAATATTACTAGGCAATGCATTCGGTGGAAATTTGTTTATTAGTAGATATACGTATTGCTTGTTTACTGCAGCATTTATTGAACATCGACTTAGTTACGCGTTAAGTGCGGCGTGTTGCAATGTGCTGGTTTTCCGTGAGATCTTGCTACTCGTCCGGACAGGCGTAATAAACACAGACTGATGGAGTAATTTGGGTGTGGAATCTTCAGAATGTTCACAGTGCCAAGCTGGCTTTGTTGTACATGTATATGTTTTTGCCGGCGTGTCTGTATGCATTACGCATTGATTTAACCATGTCTTAATCGCGATGTTACACAGGGCTTTTGGATGCGCAAATGCATGTACAAAAATGTAATAGTGCGATATTAATGTGATATCGTAACAAAAATATAGGCAATACATTTAAAATAGTTTTGAACATTGTATATGTAGAATTTTGAAAACAACGATAAAACCCTTTACGAAATACACTATAGATAATGTGTGTTCACTCAGTCGAGATATTAAACGACTGACGTCATAGGTCTTTGTTAAATTATTTTAAGAAAATATACTTGAATGGGGCGAGAACGTGTCCATTGTTTACATTTCTAAAGCAAAATATGTGTCTGTCTAGTGACGTCATAGTGGCAGTTTTCATTAATTATAAATGTATACGCAATTTTTGCTAAGTGTAATATCATATATCCTTATTATCTAGCTTCAACTGTATTTTAAATTTTTCATGAAGTATCAAATCGGTACACGTATACATGTATATCGGCGTTTCGCCAATACACACTTATGGTCAGTCAATGTACAGTATAAAGCGCTGTGCACTGAGTAAATTAATCTTGATATTAATTATATTGATAGATTGTACACTTCATCAAAATACATATTTACGCACAGTTGTTTATAATATTACAACGCATTGTAACCAGTTGACGTTATACATTGTTACCCGAATCAATTTGTAAACACAGAAACATGCATAGATTATATTACTCTGGTTTTGAATGGCATGCATATCATAATATGTCATTTTATTTCATATTATGCAATCTCAGACCATGCCGTGTTCTGTCATGTCATTTTATGCCGTACTATGGCATGTCACACCAGACAATATCATTTCGCGCAATACCATGTCATGCAATAGAGTACAGTACAAAACCAAGTCGCGCCAGGCAATGCAGTGAAATATCATGTTCTGTCTTGCTATTGCATGTCATGCTCAGTCATGGCATACTATGACATGTTATGGCATATGATAGTATGTCATGTTCTGTGATTCTTTTGTATGCCATATGCTGTCATACCATGCAATACAATGTCGAGTGATACCATGCAATGCCAGGGAACTCGTACAAATATATATTGTAAAGTCAACGCGCAGTTGCTACCCTTGTTGTGTTAGTATGCTGTTGATAGTTTTGTACATTAGCTAGCATGAAATATTACTAGGCAATGCATTCGGTGGAAATTTGTTTATTAGTAGATATACGTATTGCTTGTTTACTGCAGCATTTATTGAACATCGACTTAGTTACGCGTTAAGTGCGGCGTGTTGCAATGTGCTGGTTTTCCGTGAGATCTTGCTACTCGTCCGGACAGGCGTAATAAACACAGACTGATGGAGTAATTTGGGTGTGGAATCTTCAGAATGTTCACAGTGCCAAGCTGGCTTTGTTGTACATGTATATGTTTTTGCCGGCGTGTCTGTATGCATTACGCATTGATTTAACCATGTCTTAATCGCGATGTTACACAGGGCTTTTGGATGCGCAAATGCATGTACAAAAATGTAATAGTGCGATATTAATGTGATATCGTAACAAAAATATAGGCAATACATTTAAAATAGTTTTGAACATTGTATATGTAGAATTTTGAAAACAACGATAAAACCCTTTACGAAATACACTATAGATAATGTGTGTTCACTCAGTCGAGATATTAAACGACTGACGTCATAGGTCTTTGTTAAATTATTTTAAGAAAATATACTTGAATGGGGCGAGAACGTGTCCATTGTTTACATTTCTAAAGCAAAATATGTGTCTGTCTAGTGACGTCATAGTGGCAGTTTTCATTAATTATAAATGTATACGCAATTTTTGCTAAGTGTAATATCATATATCCTTATTATCTAGCTTCAACTGTATTTTAAATTTTTCATGAAGTATCAAATCGGTACACGTATACATGTATATCGGCGTTTCGCCAATACACACTTATGGTCAGTCAATGTACAGTATAAAGCGCTGTGCACTGAGTAAATTAATCTTGATATTAATTATATTGATAGATTGTACACTTCATCAAAATACATATTTACGCACAGTTGTTTATAATATTACAACGCATTGTAACCAGTTGACGTTATACATTGTTACCCGAATCAATTTGTAAACACAGAAACATGCATAGATTATATTACTCTGGTTTTGAATGGCATGCATATCATAATATGTCATTTTATTTCATATTATGCAATCTCAGACCATGCCGTGTTCTGTCATGTCATTTTATGCCGTACTATGGCATGTCACACCAGACAATATCATTTCGCGCAATACCATGTCATGCAATAGAGTACAGTACAAAACCAAGTCGCGCCAGGCAATGCAGTGAAATATCATGTTCTGTCTTGCTATTGCATGTCATGCTCAGTCATGGCATACTATGACATGTTATGGCATATGATAGTATGTCATGTTCTGTGATTCTTTTGTATGCCATATGCTGTCATACCATGCAATACAATGTCGAGTGATACCATGCAATGCCAGGGAACTCGTACAAATATATATTGTAAAGTCAACGCGCAGTTGCTACCCTTGTTGTGTTAGTATGCTGTTGATAGTTTTGTACATTAGCTAGCATGAAATATTACTACGCAATGCATTCGGTGGAAATTTGTTTATAAGTAGATATACGTATTGCTTGTTTACTGCAGCATTTATTGAACATCGACTTAGTTACGCGTTAAGTGCGGCGTGTTGCAATGTGCTGGTTTTCCGTGAGATCTTGCTACTCGTCCGGACAGGCGTAATAAACACAGACTGATGGAGTAATTTGGGTGTGGAATCTTCAGAATGTTCACAGTGCCAAGCTGGCTTTGTTGTACATGTATATGTTTTTGCCGGCGTGTCTGTATGCATTACGCATTGATTTAACCATGTCTTAATCGCGATGTTACACAGGGCTTTTGGATGCGCAAATGCATGTACAAAAATGTAATAGTGCGATATTAATGTGATATCGTAACAAAAATATAGGCAATACATTTAAAATAGTTTTGAACATTGTACATGTAGAATTTTGAAAACAACGATAAAACCCTTTACGAAATACACTATAGACAATGTGTGTTCACTCAGTCGAGATATCGACTGACGTCATAGGTCTTTGTTAAATTATTTTAAGAAAATATACTTGAATGGGGCGAGAACGTGTCCATTGTTTACATTTCTAACGCAAAATTTGTGTCTGTCTAGTGACGTCATAGCGGCAGTTTTCATTAATTATAAATGTATACGCAATTTTTGCTAAGTGTAATATCATATATCCTTATTATCTAGCTTCAACTGTATTTTAAATTTTTCATGAAGTATCAAATCGGTACACGTATACATGTATATCGGCGTTTCGCCAATACACACTTATGGTCAGTCAATGTACAGTATAAAGCGCTGTGCACTGAGTAAATTAATCTTGATATTAATTATATTGATAGATTGTACACTTCATCAAAATACATATTTACGCACACTTGTTAATAATATTACAACGCATTGTAACCAGTTGACGTTATACATTGTTACCCGAATCAACTTGTAAACACAGAAACATGCATAGATTATATTACTCTGGTTTTGAATGGCATGCATATCATAATATGTCATTTTATTTCATATTATGCAATCTCAGACCATGCCGTGTTCTGTCATGTCATTTTATGCCGTACTATGGCATGTCACACCAGACAATATCATTTCGCGCAATACCATGTCATGCAATAGAGTACAGTACAAAACCAAGTCGCGCCAGGCAATGCAGTGAAATATCATGTTCTGTCTTGCTATTGCATGTCATGCTCAGTCATGGCATACTATGACATGTTATGGCATATGATAGTATGTCATGTTCTGTGATTCTTTTGTATGCCATATGCTGTCATACCATGCAATACAATGTCGAGTGATACCATGCAATGCCAGGGAACTCGTACAAATATATATTGTAAAGTCAACGCTCAGTTGCTACCCTTGTTGTGTTAGTATGCTGTTGATAGTTTTGTACATTAGCTAGCATGAAATATTACTAGGCAATGCATTCGGTGGAAATTTGTTTATAAGTAGATATACGTATTGCTTGTTTACTGCAGCATTTATTGAACATCGACTTAGTTACGCGTTAAGTGCGGCGTGTTGCAATGTGCTGGTTTTCCGTGAGATCTTGCTACTCGTCCGGACAGGCGTAATAAACACAGACTGATGGAGTAATTTGGGTGTGGAATCTTCAGAATGTTCACAGTGCCAAGCTGGCTTTGTTGTACATGTATATGTTTTTGCCGGCGTGTCTGTATGCATTACGCATTGATTTAACCATGTCTTAATCGCGATGTTACACAGGGCTTTTGGATGCGCAAATGCATGTACAAAAATGTAATAGTGCGATATTAATGTGATATCGTAACAAAAATATAGGCAATACATTTAAAATAGTTTTGAACATTGTACATGTAGAATTTTGAAAACAACGATAAAACCCTTTACGAAATACACTATAGACAATGTGTGTTCACTCAGTCGAGATATTAAACGACTGACGTCATAGGTCTTTGTTAAATTATTTTAAGAAAATATACTTGAATGGGGCGAGAACGTGTCCATTGTTTACATTTCTAAAGCAAAATATGTGTCTGTCTAGTGACGTCATAGTGGCAGTTTTCATTAATTATAAATGTATACGCAATTTTTGCTAAGTGTAATATCATATATCCTTATTATCTAGCTTCAACTGTATTTTAAATTTTTCATGTAGTATCAAATCGGTACACGTATACATGTATATCGGCGTTTCGCCAATACACACTTATGGTCAGTCAATGTACAGTATAAAGCGCTGTGCACTGAGTAAATTAATCTTGATATTAATTATATTGATAGATTGTACACTTTATCAAAATACATATTTACGCACAGTTGTTAATAATATTACAACGCATTGTAACCAGTTGACGTTATACATTGTTACCCGAATCAACTTGTAAACACAGAAACATGCATAGATTATATTACTCTGGTTTTGAATGGCATGCATATCATAATATGTCATTTTATTTCATATTATGCAATCTCAGACCATGCCGTGTTCTGTCATGTCATTTTATGCCGTACTATGGCATGTCACACCAGACAATATCATTTCGCGCAATACCATGTCATGCAATAGAGTACAGTACAAAACCAAGTCGCGCCAGGCAATGCAGTGAAATATCATGTTCTGTCTTGCTATTGCATGTCATGCTCAGTCATGGCATACTATGACATGTTATGGCATATGATAGTATGTCATGTTCTGTGATTCTTTTGTATGCCATATGCTGTCATACCATGCAATACAATGTCGAGTGATACCATGCAATGCCAGGGAACTCGTACAAATATATATTGTAAAGTCAACGCGCAGTTGCTACCCTTGTTGTGTTAGTATGCTGTTGATAGTTTTGTACATTAGCTAGCATGAAATATTACTACGCAATGCATTCGGTGGAAATTTGTTTATAAGTAGATATACGTATTGCTTGTTTACTGCAGCATTTATTGAACATCGACTTAGTTACGCGTTAAGTGCGGCGTGTTGCAATGTGCTGGTTTTCCGTGAGATCTTGCTACTCGTCCGGACAGGCGTAATAAACACAGACTGATGGAGTAATTTGGGTGTGGAATCTTCAGAATGTTCACAGTGCCAAGCTGGCTTTGTTGTACATGTATATGTTTTTGCCGGCGTGTCTGTATGCATTACGCATTGATTTAACCATGTCTTAATCGCGATGTTACACAGGGCTTTTGGATGCGCAAATGCATGTACAAAAATGTAATAGTGCGATATTAATGTGATATCGTAACAAAAATATAGGCAATACATTTAAAATAGTTTTGAACATTGTACATGTAGAATTTTGAAAACAACGATAAAACCCTTTACGAAATACACTATAGACAATGTGTGTTCACTCAGTCGAGATATCGACTGACGTCATAGGTCTTTGTTAAATTATTTTAAGAAAATATACTTGAATGGGGCGAGAACGTGTCCATTGTTTACATTTCTAACGCAAAATTTGTGTCTGTCTAGTGACGTCATAGCGGCAGTTTTCATTAATTATAAATGTATACGCAATTTTTGCTAAGTGTAATATCATATATCCTTATTATCTAGCTTCAACTGTATTTTAAATTTTTCATGAAGTATCAAATCGGTACACGTATACATGTATATCGGCGTTTCGCCAATACACACTTATGGTCAGTCAATGTACAGTATAAAGCGCTGTGCACTGAGTAAATTAATCTTGATATTAATTATATTGATAGATTGTACACTTCATCAAAATACATATTTACGCACACTTGTTAATAATATTACAACGCATTGTAACCAGTTGACGTTATACATTGTTACCCGAATCAACTTGTAAACACAGAAACATGCATAGATTATATTACTCTGGTTTTGAATGGCATGCATATCATAATATGTCATTTTATTTCATATTATGCAATCTCAGACCATGCCGTGTTCTGTCATGTCATTTTATGCCGTACTATGGCATGTCACACCAGACAATATCATTTCGCGCAATACCATGTCATGCAATAGAGTACAGTACAAAACCAAGTCGCGCCAGGCAATGCAGTGAAATATCATGTTCTGTCTTGCTATTGCATGTCATGCTCAGTCATGGCATACTATGACATGTTATGGCATATGATAGTATGTCATGTTCTGTGATTCTTTTGTATGCCATATGCTGTCATACCATGCAATACAATGTCGAGTGATACCATGCAATGCCAGGGAACTCGTACAAATATATATTGTAAAGTCAACGCTCAGTTGCTACCCTTGTTGTGTTAGTATGCTGTTGATAGTTTTGTACATTAGCTAGCATGAAATATTACTAGGCAATGCATTCGGTGGAAATTTGTTTATAAGTAGATATACGTATTGCTTGTTTACTGCAGCATTTATTGAACATCGACTTAGTTACGCGTTAAGTGCGGCGTGTTGCAATGTGCTGGTTTTCCGTGAGATCTTGCTACTCGTCCGGACAGGCGTAATAAACACAGACTGATGGAGTAATTTGGGTGTGGAATCTTCAGAATGTTCACAGTGCCAAGCTGGCTTTGTTGTACATGTATATGTTTTTGCCGGCGTGTCTGTATGCATTACGCATTGATTTAACCATGTCTTAATCGCGATGTTACACAGGGCTTTTGGATGCGCAAATGCATGTACAAAAATGTAATAGTGCGATATTAATGTGATATCGTAACAAAAATATAGGCAATACATTTAAAATAGTTTTGAACATTGTACATGTAGAATTTTGAAAACAACGATAAAACCCTTTACGAAATACACTATAGACAATGTGTGTTCACTCAGTCGAGATATTAAACGACTGACGTCATAGGTCTTTGTTAAATTATTTTAAGAAAATATACTTGAATGGGGCGAGAACGTGTCCATTGTTTACATTTCTAAAGCAAAATATGTGTCTGTCTAGTGACGTCATAGTGGCAGTTTTCATTAATTATAAATGTATACGCAATTTTTGCTAAGTGTAATATCATATATCCTTATTATCTAGCTTCAACTGTATTTTAAATTTTTCATGTAGTATCAAATCGGTACACGTATACATGTATATCGGCGTTTCGCCAATACACACTTATGGTCAGTCAATGTACAGTATAAAGCGCTGTGCACTGAGTAAATTAATCTTGATATTAATTATATTGATAGATTGTACACTTTATCAAAATACATATTTACGCACAGTTGTTAATAATATTACAACGCATTGTAACCAGTTGACGTTATACATTGTTACCCGAATCAACTTGTAAACACAGAAACATGCATAGATTATATTACTCTGGTTTTGAATGGCATGCATATCATAATATGTCATTTTATTTCATATTATGCAATCTCAGACCATGCCGTGTTCTGTCATGTCATTTTATGCCGTACTATGGCATGTCACACCAGACAATATCATTTCGCGCAATACCATGTCATGCAATAGAGTACAGTACAAAACCAAGTCGCGCCAGGCAATGCAGTGAAATATCATGTTCTGTCTTGCTATTGCATGTCATGCTCAGTCATGGCATACTATGACATGTTATGGCATATGATAGTATGTCATGTTCTGTGATTCTTTTGTATGCCATATGCTGTCATACCATGCAATACAATGTCGAGTGATACCATGCAATGCCAGGGAACTCGTACAAATATATATTGTAAAGTCAACGCGCAGTTGCTACCCTTGTTGTGTTAGTATGCTGTTGATAGTTTTGTACATTAGCTAGCATGAAATATTACTACGCAATGCATTCGGTGGAAATTTGTTTATAAGTAGATATACGTATTGCTTGTTTACTGCAGCATTTATTGAACATCGACTTAGTTACGCGTTAAGTGCGGCGTGTTGCAATGTGCTGGTTTTCCGTGAGATCTTGCTACTCGTCCGGACAGGCGTAATAAACACAGACTGATGGAGTAATTTGGGTGTGGAATCTTCAGAATGTTCACAGTGCCAAGCTGGCTTTGTTGTACATGTATATGTTTTTGCCGGCGTGTCTGTATGCATTACGCATTGATTTAACCATGTCTTAATCGCGATGTTACACAGGGCTTTTGGATGCGCAAATGCATGTACAAAAATGTAATAGTGCGATATTAATGTGATATCGTAACAAAAATATAGGCAATACATTTAAAATAGTTTTGAACATTGTACATGTAGAATTTTGAAAACAACGATAAAACCCTTTACGAAATACACTATAGACAATGTGTGTTCACTCAGTCGAGATATTAAACGACTGACGTCATAGGTCTTTGTTAAATTATTTTAAGAAAATATACTTGAATGGGGCGAGAACGTGTCCATTGTTTACATTTCTAAAGCAAAATATGTGTCTGTCTAGTGACGTCATAGCGGCAGTTTTCATTAATTATAAATGTATACGCAATTTTTGCTAAGTGTAATATCATATATCCTTATTATCTAGCTTCAACTGTATTTTAAATTTTTCATGAAGTATCAAATCGGTACACGTATACATGTATATCGGCGTTTCGCCAATACACACTTATGGTCAGTCAATGTACAGTATAAAGCGCTGTGCACTGAGTAAATTAATCTTGATATTAATTATATTGATAGATTGTACACTTCATCAAAATACATATTTACGCACACTTGTTAATAATATTACAACGCATTGTAACCAGTTGACGTTATACATTGTTACCCGAATCAACTTGTAAACACAGAAACATGCATAGATTATATTACTCTGGTTTTGAATGGCATGCATATCATAATATGTCATTTTATTTCATATTATGCAATCTCAGACCATGCCGTGTTCTGTCATGTCATTTTATGCCGTACTATGGCATGTCACACCAGACAATATCATTTCGCGCAATACCATGTCATGCAATAGAGTACAGTACAAAACCAAGTCGCGCCAGGCAATGCAGTGAAATATCATGTTCTGTCTTGCTATTGCATGTCATGCTCAGTCATGGCATACTATGACATGTTATGGCATATGATAGTATGTCATGTTCTGTGATTCTTTTGTATGCCATATGCTGTCATACCATGCAATACAATGTCGAGTGATACCATGCAATGCCAGGGAACTCGTACAAATATATATTGTAAAGTCAACGCTCAGTTGCTACCCTTGTTGTGTTAGTATGCTGTTGATAGTTTTGTACATTAGCTAGCATGAAATATTACTAGGCAATGCATTCGGTGGAAATTTGTTTATAAGTAGATATACGTATTGCTTGTTTACTGCAGCATTTATTGAACATCGACTTAGTTACGCGTTAAGTGCGGCGTGTTGCAATGTGCTGGTTTTCCGTGAGATCTTGCTACTCGTCCGGACAGGCGTAATAAACACAGACTGATGGAGTAATTTGGGTGTGGAATCTTCAGAATGTTCACAGTGCCAAGCTGGCTTTGTTGTACATGTATATGTTTTTGCCGGCGTGTCTGTATGCATTACGCATTGATTTAACCATGTCTTAATCGCGATGTTACACAGGGCTTTTGGATGCGCAAATGCATGTACAAAAATGTAATAGTGCGATATTAATGTGATATCGTAACAAAAATATAGGCAATACATTTAAAATAGTTTTGAACATTGTACATGTAGAATTTTGAAAACAACGATAAAACCCTTTACGAAATACACTATAGACAATGTGTGTTCACTCAGTCGAGATATTAAACGACTGACGTCATAGGTCTTTGTTAAATTATTTTAAGAAAATATACTTGAATGGGGCGAGAACGTGTCCATTGTTTACATTTCTAAAGCAAAATATGTGTCTGTCTAGTGACGTCATAGTGGCAGTTTTCATTAATTATAAATGTATACGCAATTTTTGCTAAGTGTAATATCATATATCCTTATTATCTAGCTTCAACTGTATTTTAAATTTTTCATGTAGTATCAAATCGGTACACGTATACATGTATATCGGCGTTTCGCCAATACACACTTATGGTCAGTCAATGTACAGTATAAAGCGCTGTGCACTGAGTAAATTAATCTTGATATTAATTATATTGATAGATTGTACACTTCATCAAAATACATATTTACGCACACTTGTTAATAATATTACAACGCATTGTAACCAGTTGACGTTATACATTGTTACCCGAATCAACTTGTAAACACAGAAACATGCATAGATTATATAACTCTGGTTTTGAATGGCATGCATATCATAAAATGTCATTTTATTTCATATTATGCAATCTCAGACCATGCCGTGTTCTGTCATGTCATTTTATGCCGTACTATGGCATGTCACACCAGACAATATCATTTCGCGCAATACCATGTCATGCAATAGAGTACAGTACAAAACCAAGTCGCGCCAGGCAATGCAGTGAAATATCATGTTCTGTCTTGCTATTGCATGTCATGCTCAGTCATGGCATACTATGACATGTTATGGCATATGATAGTATGTCATGTTCTGTGATTCTTTTGTATGCCATATGCTGTCATACCATGCAATACAATGTCGAATGATACCATGCAATGCCAGGGAACTCGTACAAATATATATTGTAAAGTCAACGCGCAGTTGCTACCCTTGTTGTGTTAGTATGCTGTTGATAGTTTTGTACATTAGCTAGCATGAAATATTACTAGGCAATGCATTCGGTGGAAATTTGTTTATTAGTAGATATACGTATTGCTTGTTTACTGCAGCATTTATTGAACATCGACTTAGTTACGCGTTAAGTGCGGCGTGTTGCAATGTGCTGGTTTTCCGTGAGATCTTGCTACTCGTCCGGACAGGCGTAATAAACACAGACTGATGGAGTAATTTGGGTGTGGAATCTTCAGAATGTTCACAGTGCCAAGCTTTCTTTGTTGTACATGTATATGTTTTTGCCGGCGTGTCTGTATGCATTACGCATTGATTTAACCATGTCTTAATCGCGATGTTACACAGGGCTTTTGGGTGCGCAAATGCATGTACAAAAATGTAATAGTGCGATATTAATGTGATATCGTAACAAAAATATAGGCAATACATTTAAAATAGTTTTGAACATTGTATATGTAGAATTTTGAAAACAACGATAAAACCCTTTACGAAATACACTATAGATAATGTGTGTTCACTCAGTCGAGATATTAAACGACTGACGTCATAGGTCTTTGTTAAATTATTTTAAGAAAATATACTTGAATGGGGCGAGAACGTGTCCATTGTTTACATTTCTAAAGCAAAATATGTGTCTGTCTAGTGACGTCATAGTGGCAGTTTTCATTAATTATAAATGTATACGCAATTTTTGCTAAGTGTAATATCATATATCCTTATTATCTAGCTTCAACTGTATTTTAAATTTTTCATGAAGTATCAAATCGGTACACGTATACATGTATATCGGCGTTTCGCCAATACACACTTATGGTCAGTCAATGTACAGTATAAAGCGCTGTGCACTGAGTAAATTAATCTTGATATTAATTATATTAATAGATTTTACACTTCATCAAAATACATATTTACGCACAGTTGTTTATAATATTACAACGCATTGTAACCAGTTGACGTTATACATTGTTACCCGAATCAATTTGTAAACAAAGAAACATGCATAGATTATATTACTCTGGTTTTGAATGGCATGCATATCATAATATGTCATTTTATTTCATATTATGCAATCTCAGACCATGCCGTGTTCTGTCATGTCATTTTATGCCGTACTATGGCATGTCACACCAGACAATATCATTTCGCGCAATACCATGTCATGCAATAGAGTACAGTACAAAACCAAGTCGCGCCAGGCAATGCAGTGAAATATCATGTTCTGTCTTGCTATTGCATGTCATGCTCAGTCATGGCATACTATGACATGTTATGGCATATGATAGTATGTCATGTTCTGTGATTCTTTTGTATGCCATATGCTGTCATACCATGCAATACAATGTCGAGTGATACCATGCAATGCCAGGGAACTCGTACAAATATATATTGTAAAGTCAACGCGCAGTTGCTACCCTTGTTGTGTTAGTATGCTGTTGATAGTTTTGTACATTAGCTAGCATGAAATATTACTACGCAATGCATTCGGTGGAAATTTGTTTATAAGTAGATATACGTATTGCTTGTTTACTGCAGCATTTATTGAACATCGACTTAGTTACGCGTTAAGTGCGGCGTGTTGCAATGTGCTGGTTTTCCGTGAGATCTTGCTACTCGTCCGGACAGGCGTAATAAACACAGACTGATGGAGTAATTTGGGTGTGGAATCTTCAGAATGTTCACAGTGCCAAGCTGGCTTTGTTGTACATGTATATGTTTTTGCCGGCGTGTCTGTATGCATTACGCATTGATTTAACCATGTCTTAATCGCGATGTTACACAGGGCTTTTGGATGCGCAAATGCATGTACAAAAATGTAATAGTGCGATATTAATGTGATATCGTAACAAAAATATAGGCAATACATTTAAAATAGTTTTGAACATTGTACATGTAGAATTTTGAAAACAACGATAAAACCCTTTACGAAATACACTATAGACAATGTGTGTTCACTCAGTCGAGATATTAAACGACTGACGTCATAGGTCTTTGTTAAATTATTTTAAGAAAATATACTTGAATGGGGCGAGAACGTGTCCATTGTTTACATTTCTAAAGCAAAATATGTGTCTGTCTAGTGACGTCATAGCGGCAGTTTTCATTAATTATAAATGTATACGCAATTTTTGCTAAGTGTAATATCATATATCCTTATTATCTAGCTTCAACTGTATTTTAAATTTTTCATGTAGTATCAAATCGGTACACGTATACATGTATATCGGCGTTTCGCCAATACACACTTATGGTCAGTCAATGTACAGTATAAAGCGCTGTGCACTGAGTAAATTAATCTTGATATTAATTATATTGATAGATTGTACACTTCATCAAAATACATATTTACGCACACTTGTTAATAATATTACAACGCATTGTAACCAGTTGACGTTATACATTGTTACCC
Source organism: Spisula subtruncata (assembly GCA_963678985.1). Classification (NCBI taxonomy): domain Eukaryota; kingdom Metazoa; phylum Mollusca; class Bivalvia; order Venerida; family Mactridae; genus Spisula; species Spisula subtruncata. Next base: position 12,090,301 of record OY787676.1, read on the forward strand.
GAATCAACTTGTAAACACAGAAACATGCATAGATTATATTACTCTGGTTTTGAATGGCATGCATATCATAATATGTCATTTTATTTCATATTATGCAATCTCAGACCATGCCGTGTTCTGTCATGTCATTTTATGCCGTACTATGGCATGTCACACCAGACAATATCATTTCGCGCAATACCATGTCATGCAATAGAGTACAGTACAAAACCAAGTCGCGCCAGGCAATGCAGTGAAATATCATGTTCTGTCTTGCTATTGCATGTCATGCTCAGTCATGGCATACTATGACATGTTATGGCATATGATAGTATGTCATGTTCTGTGATTCTTTTGTATGCCATATGCTGTCATACCATGCAATACAATGTCGAGTGATACCATGCAATGCCAGGGAACTCGTACAAATATATATTGTAAAGTCAACGCTCAGTTGCTACCCTTGTTGTGTTAGTATGCTGTTGATAGTTTTGTACATTAGCTAGCATGAAATATTACTAGGCAATGCATTCGGTGGAAATTTGTTTATAAGTAGATATACGTATTGCTTGTTTACTGCAGCATTTATTGAACATCGACTTAGTTACGCGTTAAGTGCGGCGTGTTGCAATGTGCTGGTTTTCCGTGAGATCTTGCTACTCGTCCGGACAGGCGTAATAAACACAGACTGATGGAGTAATTTGGGTGTGGAATCTTCAGAATGTTCACAGTGCCAAGCTGGCTTTGTTGTACATGTATATGTTTTTGCCGGCGTGTCTGTATGCATTACGCATTGATTTAACCATGTCTTAATCGCGATGTTACACAGGGCTTTTGGATGCGCAAATGCATGTACAAAAATGTAATAGTGCGATATTAATGTGATATCGTAACAAAAATATAGGCAATACATTTAAAATAGTTTTGAACATTGTACATGTAGAATTTTGAAAACAACGATAAAACCCTTTACGAAATACACTATAGACAATGTGTGTTCACTCAGTCGAGATATTAAACGACTGACGTCATAGGTCTTTGTTAAATTATTTTAAGAAAATATACTTGAATGGGGCGAGAACGTGTCCATTGTTTACATTTCTAAAGCAAAATATGTGTCTGTCTAGTGACGTCATAGTGGCAGTTTTCATTAATTATAAATGTATACGCAATTTTTGCTAAGTGTAATATCATATATCCTTATTATCTAGCTTCAACTGTATTTTAAATTTTTCATGTAGTATCAAATCGGTACACGTATACATGTATATCGGCGTTTCGCCAATACACACTTATGGTCAGTCAATGTACAGTATAAAGCGCTGTGCACTGAGTAAATTAATCTTGATATTAATTATATTGATAGATTGTACACTTTATCAAAATACATATTTACGCACAGTTGTTAATAATATTACAACGCATTGTAACCAGTTGACGTTATACATTGTTACCCGAATCAACTTGTAAACACAGAAACATGCATAGATTATATTACTCTGGTTTTGAATGGCATGCATATCATAATATGTCATTTTATTTCATATTATGCAATCTCAGACCATGCCGTGTTCTGTCATGTCATTTTATGCCGTACTATGGCATGTCACACCAGACAATATCATTTCGCGCAATACCATGTCATGCAATAGAGTACAGTACAAAACCAAGTCGCGCCAGGCAATGCAGTGAAATATCATGTTCTGTCTTGCTATTGCATGTCATGCTCAGTCATGGCATACTATGACATGTTATGGCATATGATAGTATGTCATGTTCTGTGATTCTTTTGTATGCCATATGCTGTCATACCATGCAATACAATGTCGAGTGATACCATGCAATGCCAGGGAACTCGTACAAATATATATTGTAAAGTCAACGCGCAGTTGCTACCCTTGTTGTGTTAGTATGCTGTTGATAGTTTTGTACATTAGCTAGCATGAAATATTACTACGCAATGCATTCGGTGGAAATTTGTTTATAAGTAGATATACGTATTGCTTGTTTACTGCAGCATTTATTGAACATCGACTTAGTTACGCGTTAAGTGCGGCGTGTTGCAATGTGCTGGTTTTCCGTGAGATCTTGCTACTCGTCCGGACAGGCGTAATAAACACAGACTGATGGAGTAATTTGGGTGTGGAATCTTCAGAATGTTCACAGTGCCAAGCTGGCTTTGTTGTACATGTATATGTTTTTGCCGGCGTGTCTGTATGCATTACGCATTGATTTAACCATGTCTTAATCGCGATGTTACACAGGGCTTTTGGATGCGCAAATGCATGTACAAAAATGTAATAGTGCGATATTAATGTGATATCGTAACAAAAATATAGGCAATACATTTAAAATAGTTTTGAACATTGTACATGTAGAATTTTGAAAACAACGATAAAACCCTTTACGAAATACACTATAGACAATGTGTGTTCACTCAGTCGAGATATTAAACGACTGACGTCATAGGTCTTTGTTAAATTATTTTAAGAAAATATACTTGAATGGGGCGAGAACGTGTCCATTGTTTACATTTCTAAAGCAAAATATGTGTCTGTCTAGTGACGTCATAGCGGCAGTTTTCATTAATTATAAATGTATACGCAATTTTTGCTAAGTGTAATATCATATATCCTTATTATCTAGCTTCAACTGTATTTTAAATTTTTCATGAAGTATCAAATCGGTACACGTATACATGTATATCGGCGTTTCGCCAATACACACTTATGGTCAGTCAATGTACAGTATAAAGCGCTGTGCACTGAGTAAATTAATCTTGATATTAATTATATTGATAGATTGTACACTTCATCAAAATACATATTTACGCACACTTGTTAATAATATTACAACGCATTGTAACCAGTTGACGTTATACATTGTTACCCGAATCAACTTGTAAACACAGAAACATGCATAGATTATATTACTCTGGTTTTGAATGGCATGCATATCATAATATGTCATTTTATTTCATATTATGCAATCTCAGACCATGCCGTGTTCTGTCATGTCATTTTATGCCGTACTATGGCATGTCACACCAGACAATATCATTTCGCGCAATACCATGTCATGCAATAGAGTACAGTACAAAACCAAGTCGCGCCAGGCAATGCAGTGAAATATCATGTTCTGTCTTGCTATTGCATGTCATGCTCAGTCATGGCATACTATGACATGTTATGGCATATGATAGTATGTCATGTTCTGTGATTCTTTTGTATGCCATATGCTGTCATACCATGCAATACAATGTCGAGTGATACCATGCAATGCCAGGGAACTCGTACAAATATATATTGTAAAGTCAACGCTCAGTTGCTACCCTTGTTGTGTTAGTATGCTGTTGATAGTTTTGTACATTAGCTAGCATGAAATATTACTAGGCAATGCATTCGGTGGAAATTTGTTTATAAGTAGATATACGTATTGCTTGTTTACTGCAGCATTTATTGAACATCGACTTAGTTACGCGTTAAGTGCGGCGTGTTGCAATGTGCTGGTTTTCCGTGAGATCTTGCTACTCGTCCGGACAGGCGTAATAAACACAGACTGATGGAGTAATTTGGGTGTGGAATCTTCAGAATGTTCACAGTGCCAAGCTGGCTTTGTTGTACATGTATATGTTTTTGCCGGCGTGTCTGTATGCATTACGCATTGATTTAACCATGTCTTAATCGCGATGTTACACAGGGCTTTTGGATGCGCAAATGCATGTACAAAAATGTAATAGTGCGATATTAATGTGATATCGTAACAAAAATATAGGCAATACATTTAAAATAGTTTTGAACATTGTACATGTAGAATTTTGAAAACAACGATAAAACCCTTTACGAAATACACTATAGACAATGTGTGTTCACTCAGTCGAGATATTAAACGACTGACGTCATAGGTCTTTGTTAAATTATTTTAAGAAAATATACTTGAATGGGGCGAGAACGTGTCCATTGTTTACATTTCTAAAGCAAAATATGTGTCTGTCTAGTGACGTCATAGTGGCAGTTTTCATTAATTATAAATGTATACGCAATTTTTGCTAAGTGTAATATCATATATCCTTATTATCTAGCTTCAACTGTATTTTAAATTTTTCATGTAGTATCAAATCGGTACACGTATACATGTATATCGGCGTTTCGCCAATACACACTTATGGTCAGTCAATGTACAGTATAAAGCGCTGTGCACTGAGTAAATTAATCTTGATATTAATTATATTGATAGATTGTACACTTCATCAAAATACATATTTACGCACACTTGTTAATAATATTACAACGCATTGTAACCAGTTGACGTTATACATTGTTACCCGAATCAACTTGTAAACACAGAAACATGCATAGATTATATAACTCTGGTTTTGAATGGCATGCATATCATAAAATGTCATTTTATTTCATATTATGCAATCTCAGACCATGCCGTGTTCTGTCATGTCATTTTATGCCGTACTATGGCATGTCACACCAGACAATATCATTTCGCGCAATACCATGTCATGCAATAGAGTACAGTACAAAACCAAGTCGCGCCAGGCAATGCAGTGAAATATCATGTTCTGTCTTGCTATTGCATGTCATGCTCAGTCATGGCATACTATGACATGTTATGGCATATGATAGTATGTCATGTTCTGTGATTCTTTTGTATGCCATATGCTGTCATACCATGCAATACAATGTCGAATGATACCATGCAATGCCAGGGAACTCGTACAAATATATATTGTAAAGTCAACGCGCAGTTGCTACCCTTGTTGTGTTAGTATGCTGTTGATAGTTTTGTACATTAGCTAGCATGAAATATTACTAGGCAATGCATTCGGTGGAAATTTGTTTATTAGTAGATATACGTATTGCTTGTTTACTGCAGCATTTATTGAACATCGACTTAGTTACGCGTTAAGTGCGGCGTGTTGCAATGTGCTGGTTTTCCGTGAGATCTTGCTACTCGTCCGGACAGGCGTAATAAACACAGACTGATGGAGTAATTTGGGTGTGGAATCTTCAGAATGTTCACAGTGCCAAGCTTTCTTTGTTGTACATGTATATGTTTTTGCCGGCGTGTCTGTATGCATTACGCATTGATTTAACCATGTCTTAATCGCGATGTTACACAGGGCTTTTGGGTGCGCAAATGCATGTACAAAAATGTAATAGTGCGATATTAATGTGATATCGTAACAAAAATATAGGCAATACATTTAAAATAGTTTTGAACATTGTATATGTAGAATTTTGAAAACAACGATAAAACCCTTTACGAAATACACTATAGATAATGTGTGTTCACTCAGTCGAGATATTAAACGACTGACGTCATAGGTCTTTGTTAAATTATTTTAAGAAAATATACTTGAATGGGGCGAGAACGTGTCCATTGTTTACATTTCTAAAGCAAAATATGTGTCTGTCTAGTGACGTCATAGTGGCAGTTTTCATTAATTATAAATGTATACGCAATTTTTGCTAAGTGTAATATCATATATCCTTATTATCTAGCTTCAACTGTATTTTAAATTTTTCATGAAGTATCAAATCGGTACACGTATACATGTATATCGGCGTTTCGCCAATACACACTTATGGTCAGTCAATGTACAGTATAAAGCGCTGTGCACTGAGTAAATTAATCTTGATATTAATTATATTAATAGATTTTACACTTCATCAAAATACATATTTACGCACAGTTGTTTATAATATTACAACGCATTGTAACCAGTTGACGTTATACATTGTTACCCGAATCAATTTGTAAACAAAGAAACATGCATAGATTATATTACTCTGGTTTTGAATGGCATGCATATCATAATATGTCATTTTATTTCATATTATGCAATCTCAGACCATGCCGTGTTCTGTCATGTCATTTTATGCCGTACTATGGCATGTCACACCAGACAATATCATTTCGCGCAATACCATGTCATGCAATAGAGTACAGTACAAAACCAAGTCGCGCCAGGCAATGCAGTGAAATATCATGTTCTGTCTTGCTATTGCATGTCATGCTCAGTCATGGCATACTATGACATGTTATGGCATATGATAGTATGTCATGTTCTGTGATTCTTTTGTATGCCATATGCTGTCATACCATGCAATACAATGTCGAGTGATACCATGCAATGCCAGGGAACTCGTACAAATATATATTGTAAAGTCAACGCGCAGTTGCTACCCTTGTTGTGTTAGTATGCTGTTGATAGTTTTGTACATTAGCTAGCATGAAATATTACTACGCAATGCATTCGGTGGAAATTTGTTTATAAGTAGATATACGTATTGCTTGTTTACTGCAGCATTTATTGAACATCGACTTAGTTACGCGTTAAGTGCGGCGTGTTGCAATGTGCTGGTTTTCCGTGAGATCTTGCTACTCGTCCGGACAGGCGTAATAAACACAGACTGATGGAGTAATTTGGGTGTGGAATCTTCAGAATGTTCACAGTGCCAAGCTGGCTTTGTTGTACATGTATATGTTTTTGCCGGCGTGTCTGTATGCATTACGCATTGATTTAACCATGTCTTAATCGCGATGTTACACAGGGCTTTTGGATGCGCAAATGCATGTACAAAAATGTAATAGTGCGATATTAATGTGATATCGTAACAAAAATATAGGCAATACATTTAAAATAGTTTTGAACATTGTACATGTAGAATTTTGAAAACAACGATAAAACCCTTTACGAAATACACTATAGACAATGTGTGTTCACTCAGTCGAGATATTAAACGACTGACGTCATAGGTCTTTGTTAAATTATTTTAAGAAAATATACTTGAATGGGGCGAGAACGTGTCCATTGTTTACATTTCTAAAGCAAAATATGTGTCTGTCTAGTGACGTCATAGCGGCAGTTTTCATTAATTATAAATGTATACGCAATTTTTGCTAAGTGTAATATCATATATCCTTATTATCTAGCTTCAACTGTATTTTAAATTTTTCATGTAGTATCAAATCGGTACACGTATACATGTATATCGGCGTTTCGCCAATACACACTTATGGTCAGTCAATGTACAGTATAAAGCGCTGTGCACTGAGTAAATTAATCTTGATATTAATTATATTGATAGATTGTACACTTCATCAAAATACATATTTACGCACACTTGTTAATAATATTACAACGCATTGTAACCAGTTGACGTTATACATTGTTACCCGAATCAACTTGTAAACACAGAAACATGCATAGATTATATTACTCTGGTTTTGAATGGCATGCATATCATAATATGTCATTTTATTTCATATTATGCAATCTCAGACCATGCCGTGTTCTGTCATGTCATTTTATGCCGTACTATGGCATGTCACACCAGACAATATCATTTCGCGCAATACCATGTCATGCAATAGAGTACAGTACAAAACCAAGTCGCGCCAGGCAATGCAGTGAAATATCATGTTCTGTCTTGCTATTGCATGTCATGCTCAGTCATGGCATACTATGACATGTTATGGCATATGATAGTATGTCATGTTCTGTGATTCTTTTGTATGCCATATGCTGTCATACCATGCAATACAATGTCGAGTGATACCATGCAATGCCAGGGAACTCGTACAAATATATATTGTAAAGTCAACGCTCAGTTGCTACCCTTGTTGTGTTAGTATGCTGTTGATAGTTTTGTACATTAGCTAGCATGAAATATTACTAGGCAATGCATTCGGTGGAAATTTGTTTATAAGTAGATATACGTATTGCTTGTTTACTGCAGCATTTATTGAACATCGACTTAGTTACGCGTTAAGTGCGGCGTGTTGCAATGTGCTGGTTTTCCGTGAGATCTTGCTACTCGTCCGGACAGGCGTAATAAACACAGACTGATGGAGTAATTTGGGTGTGGAATCTTCAGAATGTTCACAGTGCCAAGCTGGCTTTGTTGTACATGTATATGTTTTTGCCGGCGTGTCTGTATGCATTACGCATTGATTTAACCATGTCTTAATCGCGATGTTACACAGGGCTTTTGGATGCGCAAATGCATGTACAAAAATGTAATAGTGCGATATTAATGTGATATCGTAACAAAAATATAGGCAATACATTTAAAATAGTTTTGAACATTGTACATGTAGAATTTTGAAAACAACGATAAAACCCTTTACGAAATACACTATAGACAATGTGTGTTCACTCAGTCGAGATATTAAACGACTGACGTCATAGGTCTTTGTTAAATTATTTTAAGAAAATATACTTGAATGGGGCGAGAACGTGTCCATTGTTTACATTTCTAAAGCAAAATATGTGTCTGTCTAGTGACGTCATAGTGGCAGTTTTCATTAATTATAAATGTATACGCAATTTTTGCTAAGTGTAATATCATATATCCTTATTATCTAGCTTCAACTGTATTTTAAATTTTTCATGTAGTATCAAATCGGTACACGTATACATGTATATCGGCGTTTCGCCAATACACACTTATGGTCAGTCAATGTACAGTATAAAGCGCTGTGCACTGAGTAAATTAATCTTGATATTAATTATATTGATAGATTGTACACTTTATCAAAATACATATTTACGCACAGTTGTTAATAATATTACAACGCATTGTAACCAGTTGACGTTATACATTGTTACCCGAATCAACTTGTAAACACAGAAACATGCATAGATTATATTACTCTGGTTTTAAATGGCATGCATATCATAATATGTCATTTTATTTCATATTATGCAATCTCAGACCATGCCGTGTGCTGTCATACCATGCAATACAATGTCGAGTGATACCATGCAATGCCAGGGAACTCGTACAAATATATATTGTAAAGTCAACGCGCAGTTGCTACCCTTGTTGTGTTAGTATGCTGTTGATAGTTTTGTACATTAGCTAGCATGAAATATTACTAGGCAATGCATTCGGTGGAAATTTGTTTATTAGTAGATATACGTATTGCTTGTTTACTGCAGCATTTATTGAACATCGACTTAGTTACGCGTTAAGTGCGGCGTGTTGCAATGTGCTGGTTTTCCGTGAGATCTTGCTACTCGTCCGGACAGGCGTAATAAACACAGACTGATGGAGTAATTTGGGTGTGGAATCTTCAGAATGTTCACAGTGCCAAGCTGGCTTTGTTGTACATGTATATGTTTTTGCCGGCGTGTCTGTATGCATTACGCATTGATTTAACCATGTCTTAATCGCGATGTTACACAGGGCTTTTGGATGCGCAAATGCATGTACAAAAATGTAATAGTGCGATATTAATGTGATATCGTAACAAAAATATAGGCAATACATTTAAAATAGTTTTGAACATTGTATATGTAGAATTTTGAAAACAACGATAAAACCCTTTACGAAATACACTATAGATAATGTGTGTTCACTCAGTCGAGATATTAAACGACTGACGTCATAGGTCTTTGTTAAATTATTTTAAGAAAATATACTTGAATGGGGCGAGAACGTGTCCATTGTTTACATTTCTAAAGCAAAATATGTGTCTGTCTAGTGACGTCATAGTGGCAGTTTTCATTAATTATAAATGTATACGCAATTTTTGCTAAGTGTAATATCATATATCCTTATTATCTAGCTTCAACTGTATTTTAAATTTTTCATGAAGTATCAAATCGGTACACGTATACATGTATATCGGCGTTTCGCCAATACACACTTATGGTCAGTCAATGTACAGTATAAAGCGCTGTGCACTGAGTAAATTAATCTTGATATTAATTATATTGATAGATTGTACACTTCATCAAAATACATATTTACGCACAGTTGTTTATAATATTACAACGCATTGTAACCAGTTGACGTAATACATTGTTACCCGAATCAATTTGTAAACACAGAAACATGCCTAGATTATATTACTCTGGTTTTGAATGGCATGCATATCATAATATGTCATTTTATTTCATATTATGCAATCTCAGACCATGCCGTGTTCTGTCATGTCATTTTATGCCGTACTATGGCATGTCACACCAGACAATATCATTTCGCGCAATACCATGTCATGCAATAGAGTACAGTACAAAACCAAGTCGCGCCAGTCAATGCAGTGAAATATCATGTTCTGTCTTGCTATTGCATGTCATGCTCAGTCATGGCATACTATGACATGTTATGGCATATGATAGTATGTCATGTTCTGTGATTCTTTTGTATGCCATATGCTGTCATACCATGCAATACAATGTCGAGTGATACCATGCAATGCCAGGGAACTCGTACAAATATATATTGTAAAGTCAACGCGCAGTTGCTACCCTTGTTGTGTTAGTATGCTGTTGATAGTTTTGTACATTAGCTAGCATGAAATATTACTAGGCAATGCATTCGGTGGAAATTTGTTTATAAGTAGATATACGTATTGCTTGTTTACTGCAGCATTTATTGAACATCGACTTAGTTACGCGTTAAGTGCGGCGTGTTGCAATGTGCTGGTTTTCCGTGAGATCTTGCTACTCGTCCGGACAGGCGTAATAAACACAGACTGATGGAGTAATTTGGGTGTGGAATCTTCAGAATGTTCACAGTGCCAAGCTGGCTTTGTTGTACATGTATATGTTTTTGCCGGCGTGTCTGTATGCATTACGCATTGATTTAACCATGTCTTAATCGCGATGTTACACAGGGCTTTTGGATGCGCAAATGCATGTACAAAAATGTAATAGTGCGATATTAATGTGATATCGTAACAAAAATATAGGCAATACATTTAAAATAGTTTTGAACATTGTACATGTAGAATTTTGAAAACAACGATAAAACCCTTTACGAAATACACTATAGACAATGTGTGTTCACTCAGTCGAGATATTAAACGACTGACGTCATAGGTCTTTGTTAAATTATTTTAAGAAAATATACTTGAATGGGGCGAGAACGTGTCCATTGTTTACATTTCTAAAGCAAAATATGTGTCTGTCTAGTGACGTCATAGCGGCAGTTTTCATTAATTATAAATGTATACGCAATTTTTGCTAAGTGTAATATCATATATCCTTATTATCTAGCTTCAACTGTATTTTAAATTTTTCATGTAGTATCAAATCGGTACACGTATACATGTATATCGGCGTTTCGCCAATACACACTTATGGTCAGTCAATGTACAGTATAAAGCGCTGTGCACTGAGTAAATTAATCTTGATATTAATTATATTGATAGATTGTACACTTCATCAAAATACATATTTACGCACACTTGTTAATAATATTACAACGCATTGTAACCAGTTGACGTTATACATTGTTACCCGAATCAACTTGTAAACACAGAAACATGCATAGATTATATTACTCTGGTTTTGAATGGCATGCATATCATAATATGTCATTTTATTTCATATTATGCAATCTCAGACCATGCCGTGTTCTGTCATGTCATTTTATGCCGTACTATGGCATGTCACACCAGACAATATCATTTCGCGCAATACCATGTCATGCAATAGAGTACAGTACAAAACCAAGTCGCGCCAGGCAATGCAGTGAAATATCATGTTCTGTCTTGCTATTGCATGTCATGCTCAGTCATGGCATACTATGACATGTTATGGCATATGATAGTATGTCATGTTCTGTGATTCTTTTGTATGCCATATGCTGTCATACCATGCAATACAATGTCGAGTGATACCATGCAATGCCAGGGAACTCGTACAAATATATATTGTAAAGTCAACGCTCAGTTGCTACCCTTGTTGTGTTAGTATGCTGTTGATAGTTTTGTACATTAGCTAGCATGAAATATTACTAGGCAATGCATTCGGTGGAAATTTGTTTATAAGTAGATATACGTATTGCTTGTTTACTGCAGCATTTATTGAACATCGACTTAGTTACGCGTTAAGTGCGGCGTGTTGCAATGTGCTGGTTTTCCGTGAGATCTTGCTACTCGTCCGGACAGGCGTAATAAACACAGACTGATGGAGTAATTTGGGTGTGGAATCTTCAGAATGTTCACAGTGCCAAGCTGGCTTTGTTGTACATGTATATGTTTTTGCCGGCGTGTCTGTATGCATTACGCATTGATTTAACCATGTCTTAATCGCGATGTTACACAGGGCTTTTGGATGCGCAAATGCATGTACAAAAATGTAATAGTGCGATATTAATGTGATATCGTAACAAAAATATAGGCAATACATTTAAAATAGTTTTGAACATTGTACATGTAGAATTTTGAAAACAACGATAAAACCCTTTACGAAATACACTATAGACAATGTGTGTTCACTCAGTCGAGATATTAAACGACTGACGTCATAGGTCTTTGTTAAATTATTTTAAGAAAATATACTTGAATGGGGCGAGAACGTGTCCATTGTTTACATTTCTAAAGCAAAATATGTGTCTGTCTAGTGACGTCATAGTGGCAGTTTTCATTAATTATAAATGTATACGCAATTTTTGCTAAGTGTAATATCATATATCCTTATTATCTAGCTTCAACTGTATTTTAAATTTTTCATGTAGTATCAAATCGGTACACGTATACATGTATATCGGCGTTTCGCCAATACACACTTATGGTCAGTCAATGTACAGTATAAAGCGCTGTGCACTGAGTAAATTAATCTTGATATTAATTATATTGATAGATTGTACACTTCATCAAAATACATATTTACGCACACTTGTTAATAATATTACAACGCATTGTAACCAGTTGACGTTATACATTGTTACCCGAATCAACTTGTAAACACAGAAACATGCATAGATTATATAACTCTGGTTTTGAATGGCATGCATATCATAAAATGTCATTTTATTTCATATTATGCAATCTCAGACCATGCCGTGTTCTGTCATGTCATTTATGCCGTACTATGGCATGTCACACCAGACAATATCATTTCGCGCAATACCATGTCATGCAATAGAGTACAGTACAAAACCAAGTCGCGCCAGGCAATGCAGTGAAATATCATGTTCTGTCTTGCTATTGCATGTCATGCTCAGTCATGGCATACTATGACATGTTATGGCATATGATAGTATGTCATGTTCTGTGATTCTTTTGTATGCCATATGCTGTCATACCATGCAATACAATGTCGAGTGATACCATGCAATGCCAGGGAACTCGTACAAATATATATTGTAAAGTCAACGCGCAGTTGCTACCCTTGTTGTGTTAGTATGCTGTTGATAGTTTTGTACATTAGCTAGCATGAAATATTACTAGGCAATGCATTCGGTGGAAATTTGTTTATTAGTAGATATACGTATTGCTTGTTTACTGCAGCATTTATTGAACATCGACTTAGTTACGCGTTAAGTGCGGCGTGTTGCAATGTGCTGGTTTTCCGTGAGATCTTGCTACTCGTCCGGACAGGCGTAATAAACACAGACTGATGGAGTAATTTGGGTGTGGAATCTTCAGAATGTTCACAGTGCCAAGCTTTCTTTGTTGTACATGTATATGTTTTTGCCGGCGTGTCTGTATGCATTACGCATTGATTTAACCATGTCTTAATCGCGATGTTACACAGGGCTTTTGGATGCGCAAATGCATGTACAAAAATGTAATAGTGCGATATTAATGTGATATCGTAACAAAAATATAGGCAATACATTTAAAATAGTTTTGAACATTGTATATGTAGAATTTTGAAAACAACGATAAAACCCTTTACGAAATACACTATAGATAATGTGTGTTCACTCAGTCGAGATATTAAACGACTGACGTCATAGGTCTTTGTTAAATTATTTTAAGAAAATACACTTGAATGGGGCGAGAACGTGTCCATTGTTTACATTTCTAAAGCAAAATATGTGTCTGTCTAGTGACGTCATAGTGGCAGTTTTCATTAATTATAAATGTATACGCAATTTTTGCTAAGTGTAATATCATATATCCTTATTATCTAGCTTCAACTGTATTTTAAATTTTTCATGAAGTATCAAATCGGTACACGTATACATGTATATCGGCGTTTCGCCAATACACACTTATGGTCAGTCAATGTACAGTATAAAGCGCTGTGCACTGAGTAAATTAATCTTGATATTAATTATATTAATAGATTGTACACTTCATCAAAATACATATTTACGCACAGTTGTTTATAATATTACAACGCATTGTAACCAGTTGACGTTATACATTGTTACCCGAATCAATTTGTAAACAAAGAAACATGCATAGATTATATTACTCTGGTTTTGAATGGCATGCATATCATAATATGTCATTTTATTTCATATTATGCAATCTCAGACCATGCCGTGTTCTGTCATGTCATTTTATGCCGTACTATGGCATGTCACACCAGACAATATCATTTCGCGCAATACCATGTCATGCAATAGAGTACAGTACAAAACCAAGTCGCGCCAGGCAATGCAGTGAAATATCATGTTCTGTCTTGCTATTGCATGTCATGCTCAGTCATGGCATACTATGACATGTTATGGCATATGATAGTATGTCATGTTCTGTGATTCTTTTGTATGCCATATGCTGTCATACCATGCAATACAATGTCGAGTGATACCATGCAATGCCAGGGAACTCGTACAAATATATATTGTAAAGTCAACGCGCAGTTGCTACCCTTGTTGTGTTAGTATGCTGTTGATAGTTTTGTACATTAGCTAGCATGAAATATTACTAGGCAATGCATTCGGTGGAAATTTGTTTATAAGTAGATATACGTATTGCTTGTTTACTGCAGCATTTATTGAACATCGACTTAGTTACGCGTTAAGTGCGGCGTGTTGCAATGTGCTGGTTTTCCGTGAGATCTTGCTACTCGTCCGGACAGGCGTAATAAACACAGACTGATGGAGTAATTTGGGTGTGGAATCTTCAGAATGTTCACAGTGCCAAGCTGGCTTTGTTGTACATGTATATGTTTTTGCCGGCGTGTCTGTATGCATTACGCATTGATTTAACCATGTCTTAATCGCGATGTTACACAGGGCTTTTGGATGCGCAAATGCATGTACAAAAATGTAATAGTGCGATATTAATGTGATATCGTAACAAAAATATAGGCAATACATTTAAAATAGTTTTGAACATTGTACATGTAGAATTTTGAAAACAACGATAAAACCCTTTACGAAATACACTATAGACAATGTGTGTTCACTCAGTCGAGATATTAAACGACTGACGTCATAGGTCTTTGTTAAATTATTATAAGAAAATATACTTGAATGGGGCGAGAACGTGTCCATTGTTTACATTTCTAAAGCAAAATTTGTGTCTGTCTAGTGACGTCATAGCGGCAGTTTTCATTAATTATAAATGTATACGCAATTTTTGCTAAGTGTAATATCATATATCCTTATTATCTAGCTTCAACTGTATTTTAAATTTTTCATGAAGTATCAAATCGGTACACGTATACATGTATATCGGCGTTTCGCCAATACACACTTATGGTCAGTCAATGTACAGTATAAAGCGCTGTGCACTGAGTAAATTAATCTTGATATTAATTATATTGATAGATTGTACACTTCATCAAAATACATATTTACGCACACTTGTTAATAATATTACAACGCATTGTAACCAGTTGACGTTATACATTGTTACCCGAATCAACTTGTAAACACAGAAACATGCATAGATTATATTACTCTGGTTTTGAATGGCATGCATATCATAATATGTCATTTTATTTCATATTATGCAATCTCAGACCATGCCGTGTTCTGTCATGTCATTTTATGCCGTACTATGGCATGTCACACCAGACAATATCATTTCGCGCAATACCATGTCATGCAATAGAGTACAGTACAAAACCAAGTCGCGCCAGGCAATGCAGTGAAATATCATGTTCTGTCTTGCTATTGCATGTCATGCTCAGTCATGGCATACTATGACATGTTATGGCATATGATAGTATGTCATGTTCTGTGATTCTTTTGTATGCCATATGCTGTCATACCATGCAATACAATGTCGAGTGATACCATGCAATGCCAGGGAACTCGTACAAATATATATTGTAAAGTCAACGCGCAGTTGCTACCCTTGTTGTGTTAGTATGCTGTTGATAGTTTTGTACATTAGCTAGCATGAAATATTACTAGGCAATGCATTCGGTGGAAATTTGTTTATAAGTAGATATACGTATTGCTTGTTTACTGCAGCATTTATTGAACATCGACTTAGTTACGCGTTAAGTGCGGCGTGTTGCAATGTGCTGGTTTTCCGTGAGATCTTGCTACTCGTCCGGACAGGCGTAATAAACACAGACTGATGGAGTAATTTGGGTGTGGAATCTTCAGAATGTTCACAGTGCCAAGCTGGCTTTGTTGTACATGTATATGTTTTTGCCGGCGTGTCTGTATGCATTACGCATTGATTTAACCATGTCTTAATCGCGATGTTACACAGGGCTTTTGGATGCGCAAATGCATGTACAAAAATGTAATAGTGCGATATTAATGTGATATCGTAACAAAAATATAGGCAATACATTTAAAATAGTTTTGAACATTGTACATGTAGAATTTTGAAAACAACGATAAAACCCTTTACGAAATACACTATAGACAATGTGTGTTCACTCAGTCGAGATATTAAACGACTGACGTCATAGGTCTTTGTTAAATTATTTTAAGAAAATATACTTGAATGGGGCGAGAACGTGTCCATTGTTTACATTTCTAAAGCAAAATATGTGTCTGTCTAGTGACGTCATAGCGGCAGTTTTCATTAATTATAAATGTATACGCAATTTTTGCTAAGTGTAATATCATATATCCTTATTATCTAGCTTCAACTGTATTTTAAATTTTTCATGTAGTATCAAATCGGTACACGTATACATGTATATCGGCGTTTCGCCAATACACACTTATGGTCAGTCAATGTACAGTATAAAGCGCTGTGCACTGAGTAAATTAATCTTGATATTAATTATATTGATAGATTGTACACTTCATCAAAATACATATTTACGCACACTTGTTAATAATATTACAACGCATTGTAACCAGTTGACGTTATACATTGTTACCCGAATCAACTTGTAAACACAGAAACATGCATAGATTATATTACTCTGGTTTTGAATGGCATGCATATCATAATATGTCATTTTATTTCATATTATGCAATCTCAGACCATGCCGTGTTCTGTCATGTCATTTTATGCCGTACTATGGCATGTCACACCAGACAATATCATTTCGCGCAATACCATGTCATGCAATAGAGTACAGTACAAAACCAAGTCGCGCCAGGCAATGCAGTGAAATATCATGTTCTGTCTTGCTATTGCATGTCATGCTCAGTCATGGCATACTATGACATGTTATGGCATATGATAGTATGTCATGTTCTGTGATTCTTTTGTATGCCATATGCTGTCATACCATGCAATACAATGTCGAGTGATACCATGCAATGCCAGGGAACTCGTACAAATATATATTGTAAAGTCAACGCGCAGTTGCTACCCTTGTTGTGTTAGTATGCTGTTGATAGTTTTGTACATTAGCTAGCATGAAATATTACTAGGCAATGCATTCGGTGGAAATTTGTTTATTAGTAGATATAAGTATTGCTTGTTTACTGCAGCATTTATTGAACATCGACTTAGTTACGCGTTAAGTGCGGCGTGTTGCAATGTGCTGGTTTTCCGTGAGATCTTGCTACTCGTCCGGACAGGGGTAATAAACACAGACTGATGGAGTAATTTGGGTGTGGAATCTTCAGAATGTTCACAGTGCCAAGCTGGCTTTGTTGTACATGTATATGTTTTTGCCGGCGTGTCTGTATGCATTACGCATTGATTTAACCATGTCTTAATCGCGATGTTACACAGGGCTTTTGGATGCGCAAATGCATGTACAAAAATGTAATAGTGCGATATTAATGTGATATCGTAACAAAAATATAGGCAATACATTTAAAATAGTTTTGAACATTGTACATGTAGAATTTTGAAAACAACGATAAAACCCTTTACGAAATACACTATAGATAATGTGTGTTCACTCAGTCGAGATATTAAACGACTGACGTCATAGGTCTTTGTTAAATTATTTTAAGAAAATATACTTGAATGGGGCGAGAACGTGTCCATTGTTTACATTTCTAAAGCAAAATATGTGTCTGTCTAGTGACGTCATAGTGGCAGTTTTCATTAATTATAAATGTATACGCAATTTTTGCTAAGTGTAATATCATATATCCTTATTATCTAGCTTCAACTGTATTTTAAATTTTTCATGTAGTATCAAATCGGTACACGTATACATGTATATCGGCGTTTCGCCAATACACACTTATGGTCAGTCAATGTACAGTATAAAGCGCTGTGCACTGAGTAAATTAATCTTGATATTAATTATATTGATAGATTGTACACTTCATCAAAATACATATTTACGCACACTTGTTAATAATATTACAACGCATTGTAACCAGTTGACGTTATACATTGTTACCCGAATCAACTTGTAAACACAGAAACATGCATAGATTATATTACTCTGGTTTTGAATGGCATGCATATCATAATATGTCATTTTATTTCATATTATGCAATCTCAGACCATGCCGTGTTCTGTCATGTCATTTTATGCCGTACTATGGCATGTCACACCAGACAATATCATTTCGCGCAATACCATGTCATGCAATAGAGTACAGTACAAAACCAAGTCGCGCCAGGCAATGCAGTGAAATATCATGTTCTGTCTTGCTATTGCATGTCATGCTCAGTCATGGCATACTATGACATGTTATGGCATATGATAGTATGTCATGTTCTGTGATTCTTTTGTATGCCATATGCTGTCATACCATGCAATACAATGTCGAGTGATACCATGCAATGCCAGGGAACTCGTACAAATATATATTGTAAAGTCAACGCGCAGTTGCTACCCTTGTTGTGTTAGTATGCTGTTGATAGTTTTGTACATTAGCTAGCATGAAATATTACTAGGCAATGCATTCGGTGGAAATTTGTTTATAAGTAGATATACGTATTGCTTGTTTACTGCAGCATTTATTAAACATCGACTTAGTTACGCGTTAAGTGCGGCGTGTTGCAATGTGCTGGTTTTCCGTGAGATCTTGCTACTCGTCCGGACAGGCGTAATAAACACAGACTGATGGAGTAATTTGGGTGTGGAATCTTCAGAATGTTCACAGTGCCAAGCTGGCTTTGTTGTACATGTATATGTTTTTGCCGGCGTGTCTGTATGCATTACGCATTGATTTAACCATGTCTTAATCGCGATGTTACACAGGGCTTTTGGATGCGCAAATGCATGTACAAAAATGTAACAGTGCGATATTAATGTGATATCGTAACAAAAATATAGGCAATACATTTAAAATAGTTTTGAACATTGTACATGTAGAATTTTGAAAACAACGATAAAACCCTTTACGAAATACACTATAGACAATGTGTGTTCACTCAGTCGAGATATTAAACGACTGACGTCATAGGTCTTTGTTAAATTATTTTAAGAAAATATACTTGAATGGGGCGAGAACGTGTCCATTGTTTACATTTCTAAAGCAAAATATGTGTCTGTCTAGTGACGTCATAGTGGCAGTTTTCATTAATTATAAATGTATACGCAATTTTTGCTAAGTGTAATATCATATATCCTTATTATCTAGCTTCAACTGTATTTTAAATTTTTCATGTAGTATCAAATCGGTACACGTATACATGTATATCGGCGTTTCGCCAATACACACTTATGGTCAGTCAATGTACAGTATAAAGCGCTGTGCACTGAGTAAATTAATCTTGATATTAATTATATTGATAGATTGTACACTTTATCAAAATACATATTTACGCACAGTTGTTAATAATATTACAACGCATTGTAACCAGTTGACGTTATACATTGTTACCCGAATCAACTTGTAAACACAGAAACATGCATAGATTATATTACTCTGGTTTTGAATGGCATGCATATCATAATATGTCATTTTATTTCATATTATGCAATCTCAGACCATGCCGTGTTCTGTCATGTCATTTTATGCCGTACTATGGCATGTCACACCAGACAATATCATTTCGCGCAATACCATGTCATGCAATAGAGTACAGTACAAAACCAAGTCGCGCCAGGCAATGCAGTGAAATATCATGTTCTGTCTTGCTATTGCATGTCATGCTCAGTCATGGCATACTATGACATGTTATGGCATATGATAGTATGTCATGTTATGGCATATGATAGTATGTCATGTTCTGTGATTCTTTTGTATGCCATATGCTGTCATACCATGCAATACAATGTCGAGTGATACCATGCAATGCCAGGGAACTCGTACAAATATATATTGTAAAGTCAACGCGCAGTTGCTACCCTTGTTGTGTTAGTATGCTGTTGATAGTTTTGTACATTAGCTAGCATGAAATATTACTAGGCAATGCATTCGGTGGAAATTTGTTTATTAGTAGATATACGTATTGCTTGTTTACTGCAGCATTTATTGAACATCGACTTAGTTACGCGTTAAGTGCGGCGTGTTGCAATGTGCTGGTTTTCCGTGAGATCTTGCTACTCGTCCGGACAGGCGTAATAAACACAGACTGATGGAGTAATTTGGGTGTGGAATCTTCAGAATGTTCACAGTGCCAAGCTGGCTTTGTTGTACATGTATATTAGGGTGTTTCATTTTTTGAAAATTTGCTCCGATCAAAAACCTTTTTTGCCCAACTGTGACCCTCCTCAAACAATGCATATATACAAAATTTCAGCAAAATAGGTCAATGGGAACACCTTGCCCTTCCGACTCGAACTTTTGACCCAAGAGGGTCTTAGATCCACTTTCGGATTATTTCATATTTTTTCAAACTTGTACAAACTATGTGATGCTGCATATCATTTTGAAGGGAGTGATCACAGGAACAATGCTGTAAAATAATTAATAAGATTAGATACGTTGAAAAATAGTTATGGCCCTTTGAATTTTGCCAAAAAATGGCTTTTTTACCAATTTTCCTTAAATATAATTATAGTTGAAGTACATTAAACAAATGTAGATAAGCATATCATTGGAAAGGTCTCAAGAAGGCACTTTCACTGGGACTAACAATACAACGCATATTGTTCTGTGAAAAGTTATGATCACTTTTAATAATGATATAGTAATTTGTAGATTTTCCTTCATTTTGATGAGTGACAGTCACTCAATTGTAGCTCGCAATAATAATGAAACACTTCCGCTCTGCAGTATTTGAATAGTTGTTTATGTCCCCCGTTCCTCTTAGGCAGGAACCAACAGGCAGAGCAAATGTGAAACCAACAGAAAGAACGAAGGTGAGGAGCCACTGCTTTTGAAAACCAAAAAGTTGGCATCGGGAAAGAGCAATTTCCCCTGATGATAGATGATCTTGAAGTGTATTAGTTAGGACCAAGCTCATGGCTAACTTTTTCACCTGTCACAAAAATGAAGTTACTGACTAACAATGCCTTCTCAGCAATAGGATTTGGATCGGCTGTAACTTAAAACCCTTCTTCGTCTTCTAGATAAAGATCAGAATAAGAGAGTCCTCAGAATTAGATGAACTTTGTAAAGCTCAGTGAAACATGTACACAAATGTCAGACAGAAATCAGTTTAAGATTTGCTCCTTGAAAACTGATTAAAATCATATTCAGTAGATGATGTTGCAAAATTAATCAGACTTTGAGTAGTGTGTTCAATATGGCAACCTTTGTTACAATCGTGTTCCTTCAGCTGGTCTAGGGGTGAATGAGGTTCCTACTCCTATGATTATGTTATGGGGGCGCTCCCGGAAACTTGTGTGTGAATCTTCAGATTTCAGTAGCTAGCTTCACTGAATGTCATCAAGTCTTTAGTAAATATCAAAAAAAAGAATATGTTACCTGGCTTGTCTTCGACGGCTCTCCAGAAATGCCCTCCGAGTGTCCTCTAGTATCGTCGTGGCCATACAGGGGTTTTCGTCGAATAGTCGTTAGTGATAAAAGTTGCTGCGTGCGTTTGCATTTGTTCAAGGTCTCGGATGTTGTTCTGGATAGCAGCTGAATGCTCTGTTGTGGGCATGGCTATTGTTTTGTTAACAACTGTCTAGAATTCTGATGTTCACTTTGGCATGTTCCGACAAGGAAAATATTCCGCAACTTGGTTGCCATTATTAGCAATGTCGCAAACATAGGTGCCCAAGCTCAATTAATTTGAATGCTTAGAGTGTCATTCGTAGAATTCCTACATTTAGTAACAATCTGATTTCATCAAGCTTGCCTCTCGTAGATGTATTTATACACATTTTGTTGGATAGAAGCTCATTTTCCATTTACTGTATCAGGATCGCCAAGAGTGTAACTTTGTAAGGTCTCCATGGAGGAGATTGGTGTCGTCGTGGCTATGGATGTATTTTATACTGTCATCGGCAACAGTTTGGAAGATATCGTTTATGTAGACCAGAAATAGTTGTGGGCGTAAACAGACCCATGTGACACTCAGACATTTCAGATTTGCATCGTTCGACTATGCTCAGTAGTCATGACTTGATCCTGATAAGAGTCTTGTTTCTGATATCATAGTGCTTCATCTTTAGAAGCAGACTATTATGTGGAACATTGTCAAACGCTAGGACAGATTCTAGCAGAATCGAAAAGATACTGTTTATAGTGGACTTGAATTGTTTGTAAAGGTCAATGCTGAAAGGGGATGGGTGTGAGTGGGTGGGGGTAAAGAACATTCAGAACTATGCAAATACTGCAACAAATGGGACCCACATTGGACGCATTTATCATAGTTTGTAACTGCTGTAGAGTAAACATCACTGAATTTAGCAAGAACATAATGGAAGATACATGTACCCTAATCTGATAAATAATTATACAAGTATCATGTGTGATTAAACAGTAGATACAACTTATAACTAAGCATTTTGTTTTATATCATTATGTCCCAGTGAATGTGCCTTCTTGCTCAATGGATAAGATATAGTACATGTACTATATTTTAATGTACATCATATCTAAATATATATCGTGAAAATTGGTTAAAAAGCCGATTTTCTTTAATTTTCAAAGGGCCATAACTCTTTATGAACGTATTTAATCTTATTAATTCTTTTACAGCATTGTTCCTGTGATCATTTCCTTCAAAATGATATGCAACATCACATAGTTTGTGCAAGTTTGAAAAAATATGAAATAATCCGAAAGTGGATCTAAGACCCTCTTGGGTCTAAAGTTCGAGTCGGAAGGGCAAGGTGTTCCCATTGACCAATTTAGCTGAAATTTTGTATATATGCATTGTTTGAGGAGGGTCACAGTTGGGCAAAAAAGGTTTTTGATCGGAGAAAATTTTCAAAAAATGAAACACCCTAATGTATATGTTTTTGCCGGCGTGTCTGTATGCATTACGCATTGATTTAACCATGTCTTAATCGCGATGTTACACAGGGCTTTTGGATGCGCAAATGCATGTACAAAAATGTAATAGTGCGATATTAATGTGATATCGTAACAAAAATATAGGCAATACATTTAAAATAGTTTTGAACATTGTATATGTAGAATTTTGAAAACAACGATAAAACCCTTTACGAAATACACTATAGATAATGTGTGTTCACTCAGTCGAGATATTAAACGACTGACGTCATAGGTCTTTGTTAAATTATTTTAAGAAAATATACTTGAATGGGGCGAGAACGTGTCCATTGTTTACATTTCTAAAGCAAAATATGTGTCTGTCTAGTGACGTCATAGTGGCAGTTTTCATTAATTATAAATGTATACGCAATTTTTGCTAAGTGTAATATCATATATCCTTATTATCTAGCTTCAACTGTATTTTAAATTTTTCATGAAGTATCAAATCGGTACACGTATACATGTATATCGGCGTTTCGCCAATACACACTTATGGTCAGTCAATGTACAGTATAAAGCGCTGTGCACTGAGTAAATTAATCTTGATATTAATTATATTGATAGATTGTACACTTCATCAAAATACATATTTACGCACAGTTGTTTATAATATTACAACGCATTGTAACCAGTTGACGTTATACATTGTTACCCGAATCAATTTGTAAACACAGAAACATGCATAGATTATATTACTCTGGTTTTGAATGGCATGCATATCATAATATGTCATTTTATTTCATATTATGCAATCTCAGACCATGCCGTGTTCTGTCATGTCATTTTATGCCGTACTATGGCATGTCACACCAGACAATATCATTTCGCGCAATACCATGTCATGCAATAGAGTACAGTACAAAACCAAGTCGCGCCAGGCAATGCAGTGAAATATCATGTTCTGTCTTGCTATTGCATGTCATGCTCAGTCATGGCATACTATGACATATTATGGCATATGATAGTATGTCATGTTCTGTGATTCTTTTGTATGCCATATGCTGTCATACCATGCAATACAATGTCGAGTGATACCATGCAATGCCAGGGAACTCGTACAAATATATATTGTAAAGTCAACGCGCAGTTGCTACCCTTGTTGTGTTAGTATGCTGTTGATAGTTTTGTACATTAGCTAGCATGAAATATAACTAGGCAATGCATTCGGTGGAAATTTGTTTATAAGTAGATATACGTATTGCTTGTTTACTGCAGCATTTATTGAACATCGACTTAGTTACGCGTTAAGTGCGGCGTGTTGCAATGTGCTGGTTTTCCGTGAGATCTTGCTACTCGTCCGGACAGGCGTAATAAACACAGACTGATGGAGTAATTTGGGTGTGGAATCTTCAGAATGTTCACAGTGCCAAGCTGGCTTTGTTGTACATGTATATGTTTTTGCCGGCGTGTCTGTATGCATTACGCATTGATTTAACCATGTCTTAATCGCGATGTTACACAGGGCTTTTGGATGCGCAAATGCATGTACAAAAATGTAATAGTGCGATATTAATGTGATATCGTAACAAAAATATAGGCAATACATTTAAAATAGTTTTGAACATTGTACATGTAGAATTTTGAAAACAACGATAAAACCCTTTACGAAATACACTATAGACAATGTGTGTTCACTCAGTCGAGATATTAAACGACTGACGTCATAGGTCTTTGTTAAATTATTTTAAGAAAATATACTTGAATGGGGCGAGAACGTGTCCATTGTTTACATTTCTAAAGCAAAATATGTGTCTGTCTAGTGACGTCATAGCGGCAGTTTTCATTAATTATAAATGTATACGCAATTTTTGCTAAGTGTAATATCATATATCCTTATTATCTAGCTTCAACTGTATTTTAAATTTTTCATGTAGTATCAAATCGGTACACGTATACATTATATCGGCGTTTCGCCAATACACACTTATGGTCAGTCAATGTACAGTATAAAGCGCTGTGCACTGAGTAAATTAATCTTGATATTAATTATATTGATAGATTGTACACTTCATCAAAATACATATTTACGCACACTTGTTAATAATATTACAACGCATTGTAACCAGTTGACGTTATACATTGTTACCCGAATCAACTTGTAAACACAGAAACATGCATAGATTATATAACTCTGGTTTTGAATGGCATGCATATCATAAAATGTCATTTTATTTCATATTATGCAATCTCAGACCATGCCGTGTTCTGTCATGTCATTTTATGCCGTACTATGGCATGTCACACCAGACAATATCATTTCGCGCAATACCATGTCATGCAATAGAGTACAGTACAAAACCAAGTCGCGCCAGGCAATGCAGTGAAATATCATGTTCTGTCTTGCTATTGCATGTCATGCTCAGTCATGGCATACTATGACATGTTATGGCATATGATAGTATGTCATGTTCTGTGATTCTTTTGTATGCCATATGCTGTCATACCATGCAATACAATGTCGAGTGATACCATGCAATGCCAGGGAACTCGTACAAATATATATTGTAAAGTCAACGCTCAGTTGCTACCCTTGTTGTGTTAGTATGCTGTTGATAGTTTTGTACATTAGCTAGCATGAAATATTACTAGGCAATGCATTCGGTGGAAATTTGTTTATAAGTAGATATACGTATTGCTTGTTTACTGCAGCATTTATTGAACATCGACTTAGTTACGCGTTAAGTGCGGCGTGTTGCAATGTGCTGGTTTTCCGTGAGATCTTGCTACTCGTCCGGACAGGCGTAAT
Source organism: Spisula subtruncata (assembly GCA_963678985.1). Taxonomy (NCBI): domain Eukaryota; kingdom Metazoa; phylum Mollusca; class Bivalvia; order Venerida; family Mactridae; genus Spisula; species Spisula subtruncata. The sequence continues at coordinate 12,116,417 of OY787676.1, forward strand.
AAACACAGACTGATGGAGTAATTTGGGTGTGGAATCTTCAGAATGTTCACAGTGCCAAGCTGGCTTTGTTGTACATGTATATGTTTTTGCCGGCGTGTCTGTATGCATTACGCATTGATTTAACCATGTCTTAATCGCGATGTTACACAGGGCTTTTGGATGCGCAAATGCATGTACAAAAATGTAATAGTGCGATATTAATGTGATATCGTAACAAAAATATAGGCAATACATTTAAAATAGTTTTGAACATTGTACATGTAGAATTTTGAAAACAACGATAAAACCCTTTACGAAATACACTATAGACAATGTGTGTTCACTCAGTCGAGATATTAAACGACTGACGTCATAGGTCTTTGTTAAATTATTTTAAGAAAATATACTTGAATGGGGCGAGAACGTGTCCATTGTTTACATTTCTAAAGCAAAATATGTGTCTGTCTAGTGACGTCATAGCGGCAGTTTTCATTAATTATAAATGTATACGCAATTTTTGCTAAGTGTAATATCATATATCCTTATTATCTAGCTTCAACTGTATTTTAAATTTTTCATGTAGTATCAAATCGGTACACGTATACATTATATCGGCGTTTCGCCAATACACACTTATGGTCAGTCAATGTACAGTATAAAGCGCTGTGCACTGAGTAAATTAATCTTGATATTAATTATATTGATAGATTGTACACTTTATCAAAATACATATTTACGCACAGTTGTTAATAATATTACAACGCATTGTAACCAGTTGACGTTATACATTGTTACCCGAATCAACTTGTAAACACAGAAACATGCATAGATTATATTACTCTGGTTTTGAATGGCATGCATATCATAAAATGTCATTTTATTTCATATTATGCAATCTCAGACCATGCCGTGTTCTGTCATGTCATTTTATGCCGTACTATGGCATGTCACACCAGACAATATCATTTCGCGCAATACCATGTCATGCAATAGAGTACAGTACAAAACCAAGTCGCGCCAGGCAATGCAGTGAAATATCATGTTCTGTCTTGCTATTGCATGTCATGCTCAGTCATGGCATACTATGACATGTTATGGCATATGATAGTATGTCATGTTCTGTGATTCTTTTGTATGCCATATGCTGTCATACCATGCAATACAATGTCGAGTGATACCATGCAATGCCAGGGAACTCGTACAAATATATATTGTAAAGTCAACGCTCAGTTGCTACCCTTGTTGTGTTAGTATGCTGTTGATAGTTTTGTACATTAGCTAGCATGAAATATTACTAGGCAATGCATTCGGTGGAAATTTGTTTATAAGTAGATATACGTATTGCTTGTTTACTGCAGCATTTATTAAACATCGACTTAGTTACGCGTTAAGTGCGGCGTGTTGCAATGTGCTGGTTTTCCGTGAGATCTTGCTACTCGTCCGGACAGGCGTGATAAACACAGACTGATGGAGTAATTTGGGTGTGGAATCTTCAGAATGTTCACAGTGCCAAGCTGGCTTTGTTGTACATGTATATGTTTTTGCCGGCGTGTCTGTATGCATTACGCATTGATTTAACCATGTCTTAATCGCGATGTTACACAGGGCTTTTGGATGCGCAAATGCATGTACAAAAATGTAACAGTGCGATATTAATGTGATATCGTAACAAAAATATAGGCAATACATTTAAAATAGTTTTGAACATTGTACATGTAGAATTTTGAAAACAACGATAAAACCCTTTACGAAATACACTATAGACAATGTGTGTTCACTCAGTCGAGATATTAAACGACTGACGTCATAGGTCTTTGTTAAATTATTTTAAGAAAATATACTTGAATGGGGCGAGAACGTGTCCATTGTTTACATTTCTAAAGCAAAATATGTGTCTGTCTAGTGACGTCATAGCGGCAGTTTTCATTAATTATAAATGTATACGCAATTTTTGCTAAGTGTAATATCATATATCCTTATTATCTAGCTTCAACTGTATTTTAAATTTTTCATGTAGTATCAAATCGGTACACGTATACATTATATCGGCGTTTCGCCAATACACACTTATGGTCAGTCAATGTACAGTATAAAGCGCTGTGCACTGAGTAAATTAATCTTGATATTAATTATATTGATAGATTGTACACTTTATCAAAATACATATTTACGCACAGTTGTTAATAATATTACAACGCATTGTAACCAGTTGACGTTATACATTGTTACCCGAATCAACTTGTAAACACAGAAACATGCATAGATTATATTACTCTGGTTTTGAATGGCATGCATATCATAATATGTCATTTTATTTCATATTATGCAATCTCAGACCATGCCGTGTTCTGTCATGTCATTTTATGCCGTACTATGGCATGTCACACCAGACAATATCATTTCGCGCAATACCATGTCATGCAATAGAGTACAGTACAAAACCAAGTCGCGCCAGGCAATGCAGTGAAATATCATGTTCTGTCTTGCTATTGCATGTCATGCTCAGTCATGGCATACTATGACATGTTATGGCATATGATAGTATGTCATGTTATGGCATATGATAGTATGTCATGTTCTGTGATTCTTTTGTATGCCATATGCTGTCATACCATGCAATACAATGTCGAGTGATACCATGCAATGCCAGGGAACTCGTACAAATATATATTGTAAAGTCAACGCGCAGTTGCTACCCTTGTTGTGTTAGTATGCTGTTGATAGTTTTGTACATTAGCTAGCATGAAATATTACTAGGCAATGCATTCGGTGGAAATTTGTTTATTAGTAGATATACGTATTGCTTGTTTACTGCAGCATTTATTGAACATCGACTTAGTTACGCGTTAAGTGCGGCGTGTTGCAATGTGCTGGTTTTCCGTGAGATCTTGCTACTCGTCCGGACAGGCGTAATAAACACAGACTGATGGAGTAATTTGGGTGTGGAATCTTCAGAATGTTCACAGTGCCAAGCTTTCTTTGTTGTACATGTATATGTTTTTGCCGGCGTGTCTGTATGCATTACGCATTGATTTAACCATGTCTTAATCGCGATGTTACACAGGGCTTTTGGATGCGCAAATGCATGTACAAAAATGTAATAGTGCGATATTAATGTGATATCGTTACAAAAATATAGGCAATACATTTAAAATAGTTTTGAACATTGTATATGTAGAATTTTGAAAACAACGATAAAACCCTTTACGAAATACACTATAGATAATGTGTGTTCACTCAGTCGAGATATTAAACGACTGACGTCATAGGTCTTTGTTAAATTATTTTAAGAAAATATACTTGAATGGGGCGAGAACGTGTCCATTGTTTACATTTCTAAAGCAAAATATGTGTCTGTCTAGTGACGTCATAGTGGCAGTTTTCATTAATTATAAATGTATACGCAATTTTTGCTAAGTGTAATATCATATATCCTTATTATCTAGCTTCAACTGTATTTTAAATTTTTCATGAAGTATCAAATCGGTACACGTATACATGTATATCGGCGTTTCGCCAATACACACTTATGGTCAGTCAATGTACAGTATAAAGCGCTGTGCACTGAGTAAATTAATCTTGATATTAATTATATTAATAGATTGTACACTTCATCAAAATACATATTTACGCACAGTTGTTTATAATATTACAACGCATTGTAACCAGTTGACGTTATACATTGTTACCCGAATCAATTTGTAAACAAAGAAACATGCATAGATTATATTACTCTGGTTTTGAATGGCATGCATATCATAATATGTCATTTTATTTCATATTATGCAATCTCAGACCATGCCGTGTTCTGTCATGTCATTTTATGCCGTACTATGGCATGTCACACCAGACAATATCATTTCGCGCAATACCATGTCATGCAATAGAGTACAGTACAAAACCAAGTCGCGCCAGGCAATGCAGTGAAATATCATGTTCTGTCTTGCTATTGCATGTCATGCTCAGTCATGGCATACTATGACATGTTATGGCATATGATAGTATGTCATGTTCTGTGATTCTTTTGTATGCCATATGCTGTCATACCATGCAATACAATGTCGAGTGATACCATGCAATGCCAGGGAACTCGTACAAATATATATTGTAAAGTCAACGCGCAGTTGCTACCCTTGTTGTGTTAGTATGCTGTTGATAGTTTTGTACATTAGCTAGCATGAAATATTACTAGGCAATGCATTCGGTGGAAATTTGTTTATAAGTAGATATACGTATTGCTTGTTTACTGCAGCATTTATTGAACATCGACTTAGTTACGCGTTAAGTGCGGCGTGTTGCAATGTGCTGGTTTTCCGTGAGATCTTGCTACTCGTCCGGACAGGCGTAATAAACACAGACTGATGGAGTAATTTGGGTGTGGAATCTTCAGAATGTTCACAGTGCCAAGCTGGCTTTGTTGTACATGTATATGTTTTTGCCGGCGTGTCTGTATGCATTACGCATTGATTTAACCATGTCTTAATCGCGATGTTACACAGGGCTTTTGGATGCGCAAATGCATGTACAAAAATGTAATAGTGCGATATTAATGTGATATCGTAACAAAAATATAGGCAATACATTTAAAATAGTTTTGAACATTGTACATGTAGAATTTTGAAAACAACGATAAAACCCTTTACGAAATACACTATAGACAATGTGTGTTCACTCAGTCGAGATATTAAACGACTGACGTCATAGGTCTTTGTTAAATTATTTTAAGAAAATATACTTGAATGGGGCGAGAACGTGTCCATTGTTTACATTTCTAAAGCAAAATTTGTGTCTGTCTAGTGACGTCATAGCGGCAGTTTTCATTAATTATAAATGTATACGCAATTTTTGCTAAGTGTAATATCATATATCCTTATTATCTAGCTTCAACTGTATTTTAAATTTTTCATGAAGTATCAAATCGGTACACGTATACATGTATATCGGCGTTTCGCCAATACACACTTATGGTCAGTCAATGTACAGTATAAAGCGCTGTGCACTGAGTAAATTAATCTTGATATTAATTATATTGATAGATTGTACACTTCATCAAAATACATATTTACGCACACTTGTTAATAATATTACAACGCATTGTAACCAGTTGACGTTATACATTGTTACCCGAATCAACTTGTAAACACAGAAACATGCATAGATTATATTACTCTGGTTTTGAATGGCATGCATATCATAATATGTCATTTTATTTCATATTATGCAATCTCAGACCATGCCGTGTTCTGTCATGTCATTTTATGCCGTACTATGGCATGTCACACCAGACAATATCATTTCGCGCAATACCATGTCATGCAATAGAGTACAGTACAAAACCAAGTCGCGCCAGGCAATGCAGTGAAATATCATGTTCTGTCTTGCTATTGCATGTCATGCTCAGTCATGGCATACTATGACATGTTATGGCATATGATAGTATGTCATGTTCTGTGATTCTTTTGTATGCCATATGCTGTCATACCATGCAATACAATGTCGAGTGATACCATGCAATGCCAGGGAACTCGTACAAATATATATTGTAAAGTCAACGCGCAGTTGCTACCCTTGTTGTGTTAGTATGCTGTTGATAGTTTTGTACATTAGCTAGCATGAAATATTACTAGGCAATGCATTCGGTGGAAATTTGTTTATAAGTAGATATACGTATTGCTTGTTTACTGCAGCATTTATTGAACATCGACTTAGTTACGCGTTAAGTGCGGCGTGTTGCAATGTGCTGGTTTTCCGTGAGATCTTGCTACTCGTCCGGACAGGCGTAATAAACACAGACTGATGGAGTAATTTGGGTGTGGAATCTTCAGAATGTTCACAGTGCCAAGCTGGCTTTGTTGTACATGTATATGTTTTTGCCGGCGTGTCTGTATGCATTACGCATTGATTTAACCATGTCTTAATCGCGATGTTACACAGGGCTTTTGGATGCGCAAATGCATGTACAAAAATGTAATAGTGCGATATTAATGTGATATCGTAACAAAAATATAGGCAATACATTTAAAATAGTTTTGAACATTGTACATGTAGAATTTTGAAAACAACGATAAAACCCTTTACGAAATACACTATAGATAATGTGTGTTCACTCAGTCGAGATATTAAACGACTGACGTCATAGGTCTTTGTTAAATTATTTTAAGAAAATATACTTGAATGGGGCGAGAACGTGTCCATTGTTTACATTTCTAAAGCAAAATATGTGTCTGTCTAGTGACGTCATAGCGGCAGTTTTCATTAATTATAAATGTATACGCAATTTTTGCTAAGTGTAATATCATATATCCTTATTATCTAGCTTCAACTGTATTTTAAATTTTTCATGTAGTATCAAATCGGTACACGTATACATGTATATCGGCGTTTCGCCAATACACACTTATGGTCAGTCAATGTACAGTATAAAGCGCTGTGCACTGAGTAAATTAATCTTGATATTAATTATATTGATAGATTGTACACTTCATCAAAATACATATTTACGCACACTTGTTAATAATATTACAACGCATTGTAACCAGTTGACGTTATACATTGTTACCCGAATCAACTTGTAAACACAGAAACATGCATAGATTATATTACTCTGGTTTTGAATGGCATGCATATCATAATATGTCATTTTATTTCATATTATGCAATCTCAGACCATGCCGTGTTCTGTCATGTCATTTTATGCCGTACTATGGCATGTCACACCAGACAATATCATTTCGCGCAATACCATGTCATGCAATAGAGTACAGTACAAAACCAAGTCGCGCCAGGCAATGCAGTGAAATATCATGTTCTGTCTTGCTATTGCATGTCATGCTCAGTCATGGCATACTATGACATGTTATGGCATATGATAGTATGTCATGTTCTGTGATTCTTTTGTATGCCATATGCTGTCATACCATGCAATACAATGTCGAGTGATACCATGCAATGCCAGGGAACTCGTACAAATATATATTGTAAAGTCAACGCGCAGTTGCTACCCTTGTTGTGTTAGTATGCTGTTGATAGTTTTGTACATTAGCTAGCATGAAATATTACTAGGCAATGCATTCGGTGGAAATTTGTTTATTAGTAGATATAAGTATTGCTTGTTTACTGCAGCATTTATTGAACATCGACTTAGTTACGCGTTAAGTGCGGCGTGTTGCAATGTGCTGGTTTTCCGTGAGATCTTGCTACTCGTCCGGACAGGGGTAATAAACACAGACTGATGGAGTAATTTGGGTGTGGAATCTTCAGAATGTTCACAGTGCCAAGCTGGCTTTGTTGTACATGTATATGTTTTTGCCGGCGTGTCTGTATGCATTACGCATTGATTTAACCATGTCTCAATCGCGATGTTACACAGGGCTTTTGGATGCGCAAATGCATGTACAAAAATGTAATAGTGCGATATTAATGTGATATCGTAACAAAAATATAGGCAATACATTTAAAATAGTTTTGAACATTGTACATGTAGAATTTTGAAAACAACGATAAAACCCTTTACGAAATACACTATAGATAATGTGTGTTCACTCAGTCGAGATATTAAACGACTGACGTCATAGGTCTTTGTTAAATTATTTTAAGAAAATATACTTGAATGGGGCGAGAACGTGTCCATTGTTTACATTTCTAAAGCAAAATATGTGTCTGTCTAGTGACGTCATAGTGGCAGTTTTCATTAATTATAAATGTATACGCAATTTTTGCTAAGTGTAATATCATATATCCTTATTATCTAGCTTCAACTGTATTTTAAATTTTTCATGTAGTATCAAATCGGTACACGTATACATGTATATCGGCGTTTCGCCAATACACACTTATGGTCAGTCAATGTACAGTATAAAGCGCTGTGCACTGAGTAAATTAATCTTGATATTAATTATATTGATAGATTGTACACTTCATCAAAATACATATTTACGCACACTTGTTAATAATATTACAACGCATTGTAACCAGTTGACGTTATACATTGTTACCCGAATCAACTTGTAAACACAGAAACATGCATAGATTATATTACTCTGGTTTTGAATGGCATGCATATCATAATATGTCATTTTATTTCATATTATGCAATCTCAGACCATGCCGTGTTCTGTCATGTCATTTTATGCCGTACTATGGCATGTCACACCAGACAATATCATTTCGCGCAATACCATGTCATGCAATAGAGTACAGTACAAAACCAAGTCGCGCCAGGCAATGCAGTGAAATATCATGTTCTGTCTTGCTATTGCATGTCATGCTCAGTCATGGCATACTATGACATGTTATGGCATATGATAGTATGTCATGTTCTGTGATTCTTTTGTATGCCATATGCTGTCATACCATGCAATACAATGTCGAGTGATACCATGCAATGCCAGGGAACTCGTACAAATATATATTGTAAAGTCAACGCTCAGTTGCTACCCTTGTTGTGTTAGTATGCTGTTGATAGTTTTGTACATTAGCTAGCATGAAATATTACTAGGCAATGCATTCGGTGGAAATTTGTTTATAAGTAGATATACGTATTGCTTGTTTACTGCAGCATTTATTGAACATCGACTTAGTTACGCGTTAAGTGCGGCGTGTTGCAATGTGCTGGTTTTCCGTGAGATCTTGCTACTCGTCCGGACAGGCGTAATAAACACAGACTGATGGAGTAATTTGGGTGTGGAATCTTCAGAATGTTCACAGTGCCAAGCTGGCTTTGTTGTACATGTATATGTTTTTGCCGGCGTGTCTGTATGCATTACGCATTGATTTAACCATGTCTTAATCGCGATGTTACACAGGGCTTTTGGATGCGCAAATGCATGTACAAAAATGTAATAGTGCGATATTAATGTGATATCGTAACAAAAATATAGGCAATACATTTAAAATAGTTTTGAACATTGTACATGTAGAATTTTGAAAACAACGATAAAACCCTTTACGAAATACACTATAGACAATGTGTGTTCACTCAGTCGAGATATTAAACGACTGACGTCATAGGTCTTTGTTAAATTATTTTAAGAAAATATACTTGAATGGGGCGAGAACGTGTCCATTGTTTACATTTCTAAAGCAAAATATGTGTCTGTCTAGTGACGTCATAGCGGCAGTTTTCATTAATTATAAATGTATACGCAATTTTTGCTAAGTGTAATATCATATATCCTTATTATCTAGCTTCAACTGTATTTTAAATTTTTCATGTAGTATCAAATCGGTACACGTATACATTATATCGGCGTTTCGCCAATACACACTTATGGTCAGTCAATGTACAGTATAAAGCGCTGTGCACTGAGTAAATTAATCTTGATATTAATTATATTGATAGATTGTACACTTTATCAAAATACATATTTACGCACAGTTGTTAATAATATTACAACGCATTGTAACCAGTTGACGTTATACATTGTTACCCGAATCAACTTGTAAACACAGAAACATGCATAGATTATATTACTCTGGTTTTGAATGGCATGCATATCATAATATGTCATTTTATTTCATATTATGCAATCTCAGACCATGCCGTGTTCTGTCATGTCATTTTATGCCGTACTATGGCATGTCACACCAGACAATATCATTTCGCGCAATACCATGTCATGCAATAGAGTACAGTACAAAACCAAGTCGCGCCAGGCAATGCAGTGAAATATCATGTTCTGTCTTGCTATTGCATGTCATGCTCAGTCATGGCATACTATGACATGTTATGGCATATGATAGTATGTCATGTTATGGCATATGATAGTATGTCATGTTCTGTGATTCTTTTGTATGCCATATGCTGTCATACCATGCAATACAATGTCGAGTGATACCATGCAATGCCAGGGAACTCGTACAAATATATATTGTAAAGTCAACGCGCAGTTGCTACCCTTGTTGTGTTAGTATGCTGTTGATAGTTTTGTACATTAGCTAGCATGAAATATTACTAGGCAATGCATTCGGTGGAAATTTGTTTATTAGTAGATATACGTATTGCTTGTTTACTGCAGCATTTATTGAACATCGACTTAGTTACGCGTTAAGTGCGGCGTGTTGCAATGTGCTGGTTTTCCGTGAGATCTTGCTACTCGTCCGGACAGGCGTAATAAACACAGACTGATGGAGTAATTTGGGTGTGGAATCTTCAGAATGTTCACAGTGCCAAGCTTTCTTTGTTGTACATGTATATGTTTTTGCCGGCGTGTCTGTATGCATTACGCATTGATTTAACCATGTCTTAATCGCGATGTTACACAGGGCTTTTGGATGCGCAAATGCATGTACAAAAATGTAATAGTGCGATATTAATGTGATATCGTTACAAAAATATAGGCAATACATTTAAAATAGTTTTGAACATTGTATATGTAGAATTTTGAAAACAACGATAAAACCCTTTACGAAATACACTATAGATAATGTGTGTTCACTCAGTCGAGATATTAAACGACTGACGTCATAGGTCTTTGTTAAATTATTTTAAGAAAATATACTTGAATGGGGCGAGAACGTGTCCATTGTTTACATTTCTAAAGCAAAATATGTGTCTGTCTAGTGACGTCATAGTGGCAGTTTTCATTAATTATAAATGTATACGCAATTTTTGCTAAGTGTAATATCATATATCCTTATTATCTAGCTTCAACTGTATTTTAAATTTTTCATGAAGTATCAAATCGGTACACGTATACATGTATATCGGCGTTTCGCCAATACACACTTATGGTCAGTCAATGTACAGTATAAAGCGCTGTGCACTGAGTAAATTAATCTTGATATTAATTATATTAATAGATTGTACACTTCATCAAAATACATATTTACGCACAGTTGTTTATAATATTACAACGCATTGTAACCAGTTGACGTTATACATTGTTACCCGAATCAATTTGTAAACAAAGAAACATGCATAGATTATATTACTCTGGTTTTGAATGGCATGCATATCATAATATGTCATTTTATTTCATATTATGCAATCTCAGACCATGCCGTGTTCTGTCATGTCATTTTATGCCGTACTATGGCATGTCACACCAGACAATATCATTTCGCGCAATACCATGTCATGCAATAGAGTACAGTACAAAACCAAGTCGCGCCAGGCAATGCAGTGAAATATCATGTTCTGTCTTGCTATTGCATGTCATGCTCAGTCATGGCATACTATGACATGTTATGGCATATGATAGTATGTCATGTTCTGTGATTCTTTTGTATGCCATATGCTGTCATACCATGCAATACAATGTCGAGTGATACCATGCAATGCCAGGGAACTCGTACAAATATATATTGTAAAGTCAACGCGCAGTTGCTACCCTTGTTGTGTTAGTATGCTGTTGATAGTTTTGTACATTAGCTAGCATGAAATATTACTAGGCAATGCATTCGGTGGAAATTTGTTTATAAGTAGATATACGTATTGCTTGTTTACTGCAGCATTTATTGAACATCGACTTAGTTACGCGTTAAGTGCGGCGTGTTGCAATGTGCTGGTTTTCCGTGAGATCTTGCTACTCGTCCGGACAGGCGTAATAAACACAGACTGATGGAGTAATTTGGGTGTGGAATCTTCAGAATGTTCACAGTGCCAAGCTGGCTTTGTTGTACATGTATATGTTTTTGCCGGCGTGTCTGTATGCATTACGCATTGATTTAACCATGTCTTAATCGCGATGTTACACAGGGCTTTTGGATGCGCAAATGCATGTACAAAAATGTAATAGTGCGATATTAATGTGATATCGTAACAAAAATATAGGCAATACATTTAAAATAGTTTTGAACATTGTACATGTAGAATTTTGAAAACAACGATAAAACCCTTTACGAAATACACTATAGACAATGTGTGTTCACTCAGTCGAGATATTAAACGACTGACGTCATAGGTCTTTGTTAAATTATTTTAAGAAAATATACTTGAATGGGGCGAGAACGTGTCCATTGTTTACATTTCTAAAGCAAAATTTGTGTCTGTCTAGTGACGTCATAGCGGCAGTTTTCATTAATTATAAATGTATACGCAATTTTTGCTAAGTGTAATATCATATATCCTTATTATCTAGCTTCAACTGTATTTTAAATTTTTCATGAAGTATCAAATCGGTACACGTATACATGTATATCGGCGTTTCGCCAATACACACTTATGGTCAGTCAATGTACAGTATAAAGCGCTGTGCACTGAGTAAATTAATCTTGATATTAATTATATTGATAGATTGTACACTTCATCAAAATACATATTTACGCACACTTGTTAATAATATTACAACGCATTGTAACCAGTTGACGTTATACATTGTTACCCGAATCAACTTGTAAACACAGAAACATGCATAGATTATATTACTCTGGTTTTGAATGGCATGCATATCATAATATGTCATTTTATTTCATATTATGCAATCTCAGACCATGCCGTGTTCTGTCATGTCATTTTATGCCGTACTATGGCATGTCACACCAGACAATATCATTTCGCGCAATACCATGTCATGCAATAGAGTACAGTACAAAACCAAGTCGCGCCAGGCAATGCAGTGAAATATCATGTTCTGTCTTGCTATTGCATGTCATGCTCAGTCATGGCATACTATGACATGTTATGGCATATGATAGTATGTCATGTTCTGTGATTCTTTTGTATGCCATATGCTGTCATACCATGCAATACAATGTCGAGTGATACCATGCAATGCCAGGGAACTCGTACAAATATATATTGTAAAGTCAACGCGCAGTTGCTACCCTTGTTGTGTTAGTATGCTGTTGATAGTTTTGTACATTAGCTAGCATGAAATATTACTAGGCAATGCATTCGGTGGAAATTTGTTTATAAGTAGATATACGTATTGCTTGTTTACTGCAGCATTTATTGAACATCGACTTAGTTACGCGTTAAGTGCGGCGTGTTGCAATGTGCTGGTTTTCCGTGAGATCTTGCTACTCGTCCGGACAGGCGTAATAAACACAGACTGATGGAGTAATTTGGGTGTGGAATCTTCAGAATGTTCACAGTGCCAAGCTGGCTTTGTTGTACATGTATATGTTTTTGCCGGCGTGTCTGTATGCATTACGCATTGATTTAACCATGTCTTAATCGCGATGTTACACAGGGCTTTTGGATGCGCAAATGCATGTACAAAAATGTAATAGTGCGATATTAATGTGATATCGTAACAAAAATATAGGCAATACATTTAAAATAGTTTTGAACATTGTACATGTAGAATTTTGAAAACAACGATAAAACCCTTTACGAAATACACTATAGACAATGTGTGTTCACTCAGTCGAGATATTAAACGACTGACGTCATAGGTCTTTGTTAAATTATTTTAAGAAAATATACTTGAATGGGGCGAGAACGTGTCCATTGTTTACATTTCTAAAGCAAAATATGTGTCTGTCTAGTGACGTCATAGCGGCAGTTTTCATTAATTATAAATGTATACGCAATTTTTGCTAAGTGTAATATCATATATCCTTATTATCTAGCTTCAACTGTATTTTAAATTTTTCATGTAGTATCAAATCGGTACACGTATACATGTATATCGGCGTTTCGCCAATACACACTTATGGTCAGTCAATGTACAGTATAAAGCGCTGTGCACTGAGTAAATTAATCTTGATATTAATTATATTGATAGATTGTACACTTCATCAAAATACATATTTACGCACACTTGTTAATAATATTACAACGCATTGTAACCAGTTGACGTTATACATTGTTACCCGAATCAACTTGTAAACACAGAAACATGCATAGATTATATTACTCTGGTTTTGAATGGCATGCATATCATAATATGTCATTTTATTTCATATTATGCAATCTCAGACCATGCCGTGTTCTGTCATGTCATTTTATGCCGTACTATGGCATGTCACACCAGACAATATCATTTCGCGCAATACCATGTCATGCAATAGAGTACAGTACAAAACCAAGTCGCGCCAGGCAATGCAGTGAAATATCATGTTCTGTCTTGCTATTGCATGTCATGCTCAGTCATGGCATACTATGACATGTTATGGCATATGATAGTATGTCATGTTCTGTGATTCTTTTGTATGCCATATGCTGTCATACCATGCAATACAATGTCGAGTGATACCATGCAATGCCAGGGAACTCGTACAAATATATATTGTAAAGTCAACGCGCAGTTGCTACCCTTGTTGTGTTAGTATGCTGTTGATAGTTTTGTACATTAGCTAGCATGAAATATTACTAGGCAATGCATTCGGTGGAAATTTGTTTATTAGTAGATATAAGTATTGCTTGTTTACTGCAGCATTTATTGAACATCGACTTAGTTACGCGTTAAGTGCGGCGTGTTGCAATGTGCTGGTTTTCCGTGAGATCTTGCTACTCGTCCGGACAGGGGTAATAAACACAGACTGATGGAGTAATTTGGGTGTGGAATCTTCAGAATGTTCACAGTGCCAAGCTGGCTTTGTTGTACATGTATATGTTTTTGCCGGCGTGTCTGTATGCATTACGCATTGATTTAACCATGTCTCAATCGCGATGTTACACAGGGCTTTTGGATGCGCAAATGCATGTACAAAAATGTAATAGTGCGATATTAATGTGATATCGTAACAAAAATATAGGCAATACATTTAAAATTGTACACTTCATCAAAATACATATTTACGCACACTTGTTAATAATATTACAACGCATTGTAACCAGTTGACGTTATACATTGTTACCCGAATCAACTTGTAAACACAGAAACATGCATAGATTATATTACTCTGGTTTTGAATGGCATGCATATCATAATATGTCATTTTATTTCATATTATGCAATCTCAGACCATGCCGTGTTCTGTCATGTCATTTTATGCCGTACTATGGCATGTCACACCAGACAATATCATTTCGCGCAATACCATGTCATGCAATAGAGTACAGTACAAAACCAAGTCGCGCCAGGCAATGCAGTGAAATATCATGTTCTGTCTTGCTATTGCATGTCATGCTCAGTCATGGCATACTATGACATGTTATGGCATATGATAGTATGTCATGTTCTGTGATTCTTTTGTATGCCATATGCTGTCATACCATGCAATACAATGTCGAGTGATACCATGCAATGCCAGGGAACTCGTACAAATATATATTGTAAAGTCAACGCGCAGTTGCTACCCTTGTTGTGTTAGTATGCTGTTGATAGTTTTGTACATTAGCTAGCATGAAATATTACTAGGCAATGCATTCGGTGGAAATTTGTTTATTAGTAGATATAAGTATTGCTTGTTTACTGCAGCATTTATTGAACATCGACTTAGTTACGCGTTAAGTGCGGCGTGTTGCAATGTGCTGGTTTTCCGTGAGATCTTGCTACTCGTCCGGACAGGGGTAATAAACACAGACTGATGGAGTAATTTGGGTGTGGAATCTTCAGAATGTTCACAGTGCCAAGCTGGCTTTGTTGTACATGTATATGTTTTTGCCGGCGTGTCTGTATGCATTACGCATTGATTTAACCATGTCTCAATCGCGATGTTACACAGGGCTTTTGGATGCGCAAATGCATGTACAAAAATGTAATAGTGCGATATTAATGTGATATCGTAACAAAAATATAGGCAATACATTTAAAATAGTTTTGAACATTGTACATGTAGAATTTTGAAAACAACGATAAAACCCTTTACGAAATACACTATAGATAATGTGTGTTCACTCAGTCGAGATATTAAACGACTGACGTCATAGGTCTTTGTTAAATTATTTTAAGAAAATATACTTGAATGGGGCGAGAACGTGTCCATTGTTTACATTTCTAAAGCAAAATATGTGTCTGTCTAGTGACGTCATAGTGGCAGTTTTCATTAATTATAAATGTATACGCAATTTTTGCTAAGTGTAATATCATATATCCTTATTATCTAGCTTCAACTGTATTTTAAATTTTTCATGTAGTATCAAATCGGTACACGTATACATGTATATCGGCGTTTCGCCAATACACACTTATGGTCAGTCAATGTACAGTATAAAGCGCTGTGCACTGAGTAAATTAATCTTGATATTAATTATATTGATAGATTGTACACTTCATCAAAATACATATTTACGCACACTTGTTAATAATATTACAACGCATTGTAACCAGTTGACGTTATACATTGTTACCCGAATCAACTTGTAAACACAGAAACATGCATAGATTATATTACTCTGGTTTTGAATGGCATGCATATCATAATATGTCATTTTATTTCATATTATGCAATCTCAGACCATGCCGTGTTCTGTCATGTCATTTTATGCCGTACTATGGCATGTCACACCAGACAATATCATTTCGCGCAATACCATGTCATGCAATAGAGTACAGTACAAAACCAAGTCGCGCCAGGCAATGCAGTGAAATATCATGTTCTGTCTTGCTATTGCATGTCATGCTCAGTCATGGCATACTATGACATGTTATGGCATATGATAGTATGTCATGTTCTGTGATTCTTTTGTATGCCATATGCTGTCATACCATGCAATACAATGTCGAGTGATACCATGCAATGCCAGGGAACTCGTACAAATATATATTGTAAAGTCAACGCGCAGTTGCTACCCTTGTTGTGTTAGTATGCTGTTGATAGTTTTGTACATTAGCTAGCATGAAATATTACTAGGCAATGCATTCGGTGGAAATTTGTTTATAAGTAGATATACGTATTGCTTGTTTACTGCAGCATTTATTAAACATCGACTTAGTTACGCGTTAAGTGCGGCGTGTTGCAATGTGCTGGTTTTCCGTGAGATCTTGCTACTCGTCCGGACAGGCGTGATAAACACAGACTGATGGAGTAATTTGGGTGTGGAATCTTCAGAATGTTCACAGTGCCAAGCTGGCTTTGTTGTACATGTATATGTTTTTGCCGGCGTGTCTGTATGCATTACGCATTGATTTAACCATGTCTTAATCGCGATGTTACACAGGGCTTTTGGATGCGCAAATGCATGTACAAAAATGTAACAGTGCGATATTAATGTGATATCGTAACAAAAATATAGGCAATACATTTAAAATAGTTTTGAACATTGTACATGTAGAATTTTGAAAACAACGATAAAACCCTTTACGAAATACACTATAGACAATGTGTGTTCACTCAGTCGAGATATTAAACGACTGACGTCATAGGTCTTTGTTAAATTATTTTAAGAAAATATACTTGAATGGGGCGAGAACGTGTCCATTGTTTACATTTCTAAAGCAAAATATGTGTCTGTCTAGTGACGTCATAGTGGCAGTTTTCATTAATTATAAATGTATACGCAATTTTTGCTAAGTGTAATATCATATATCCTTATTATCTAGCTTCAACTGTATTTTAAATTTTTCATGTAGTATCAAATCGGTACACGTATACATGTATATCGGCGTTTCGCCAATACACACTTATGGTCAGTCAATGTACAGTATAAAGCGCTGTGCACTGAGTAAATTAATCTTGATATTAATTATATTGATAGATTGTACACTTTATCAAAATACATATTTACGCACAGTTGTTAATAATATTACAACGCATTGTAACCAGTTGACGTTATACATTGTTACCCGAATCAACTTGTAAACACAGAAACATGCATAGATTATATTACTCTGGTTTTGAATGGCATGCATATCATAATATGTCATTTTATTTCATATTATGCAATCTCAGACCATGCCGTGTTCTGTCATGTCATTTTATGCCGTACTATGGCATGTCACACCAGACAATATCATTTCGCGCAATACCATGTCATGCAATAGAGTACAGTACAAAACCAAGTCGCGCCAGGCAATGCAGTGAAATATCATGTTCTGTCTTGCTATTGCATGTCATGCTCAGTCATGGCATACTATGACATGTTATGGCATATGATAGTATGTCATGTTATGGCATATGATAGTATGTCATGTTCTGTGATTCTTTTGTATGCCATATGTTGTCATACCATGCAATACAATGTCGAGTGATACCATGCAATGCCAGGGAACTCGTACAAATATATATTGTAAAGTCAACGCGCAGTTGCTACCCTTGTTGTGTTAGTATGCTGTTGATAGTTTTGTACATTAGCTAGCATGAAATATTACTAGGCAATGCATTCGGTGGAAATTTGTTTATTAGTAGATATACGTATTGCTTGTTTACTGCAGCATTTATTGAACATCGACTTAGTTACGCGTTAAGTGCGGCGTGTTGCAATGTGCTGGTTTTCCGTGAGATCTTGCTACTCGTCCGGACAGGCGTAATAAACACAGACTGATGGAGTAATTTGGGTGTGGAATCTTCAGAATGTTCACAGTGCCAAGCTGGCTTTGTTGTACATGTATATGTTTTTGCCGGCGTGTCTGTATGCATTACGCATTGATTTAACCATGTCTTAATCGCGATGTTACACAGGGCTTTTGGATGCGCAAATGCATGTACAAAAATGTAATAGTGCGATATTAATGTGATATCGTAACAAAAATATAGGCAATACATTTAAAATAGTTTTGAACATTGTATATGTAGAATTTTGAAAACAACGATAAAACCCTTTACGAAATACACTATAGATAATGTGTGTTCACTCAGTCGAGATATTAAACGACTGACGTCATAGGTCTTTGTTAAATTATTTTAAGAAAATATACTTGAATGGGGCGAGAACGTGTCCATTGTTTACATTTCTAAAGCAAAATATGTGTCTGTCTAGTGACGTCATAGTGGCAGTTTTCATTAATTATAAATGTATACGCAATTTTTGCTAAGTGTAATATCATATATCCTTATTATCTAGCTTCAACTGTATTTTAAATTTTTCATGAAGTATCAAATCGGTACACGTATACATGTATATCGGCGTTTCGCCAATACACACTTATGGTCAGTCAATGTACAGTATAAAGCGCTGTGCACTGAGTAAATTAATCTTGATATTAATTATATTGATAGATTGTACACTTCATCAAAATACATATTTACGCACAGTTGTTTATAATATTACAACGCATTGTAACCAGTTGACGTTATACATTGTTACCCGAATCAATTTGTAAACACAGAAACATGCATAGATTATATTACTCTGGTTTTGAATGGCATGCATATCATAATATGTCATTTTATTTCATATTATGCAATCTCAGACCATGCCGTGTTCTGTCATGTCATTTTATGCCGTACTATGGCATGTCACACCAGACAATATCATTTCGCGCAATACCATGTCATGCAATAGAGTACAGTACAAAACCAAGTCGCGCCAGGCAATGCAGTGAAATATCATGTTCTGTCTTGCTATTGCATGTCATGCTCAGTCATGGCATACTATGACATGTTATGGCATATGATAGTATGTCATGTTCTGTGATTCTTTTGTATGCCATATGCTGTCATACCATGCAATACAATGTCGAGTGATACCATGCAATGCCAGGGAACTCGTACAAATATATATTGTAAAGTCAACGCGCAGTTGCTACCCTTGTTGTGTTAGTATGCTGTTGATAGTTTTGTACATTAGCTAGCATGAAATATAACTAGGCAATGCATTCGGTGGAAATTTGTTTATAAGTAGATATACGTATTGCTTGTTTACTGCAGCATTTATTGAACATCGACTTAGTTACGCGTTAAGTGCGGCGTGTTGCAATGTGCTGGTTTTCCGTGAGATCTTGCTACTCGTCCGGACAGGCGTAATAAACACAGACTGATGGAGTAATTTGGGTGTGGAATCTTCAGAATGTTCACAGTGCCAAGCTGGCTTTGTTGTACATGTATATGTTTTTGCCGGCGTGTCTGTATGCATTACGCATTGATTTAACCATGTCTTAATCGCGATGTTACACAGGGCTTTTGGATGCGCAAATGCATGTACAAAAATGTAATAGTGCGATATTAATGTGATATCGTAACAAAAATATAGGCAATACATTTAAAATAGTTTTGAACATTGTACATGTAGAATTTTGAAAACAACGATAAAACCCTTTACGAAATACACTATAGACAATGTGTGTTCACTCAGTCGAGATATTAAACGACTGACGTCATAGGTCTTTGTTAAATTATTTTAAGAAAATATACTTGAATGGGGCGAGAACGTGTCCATTGTTTACATTTCTAAAGCAAAATATGTGTCTGTCTAGTGACGTCATAGCGGCAGTTTTCATTAATTATAAATGTATACGCAATTTTTGCTAAGTGTAATATCATATATCCTTATTATCTAGCTTCAACTGTATTTTAAATTTTTCATGTAGTATCAAATCGGTACACGGGTACATGTATATCGGCGTTTCGCCAATACACACTGATGGTCTGTTAATGTACAGTATAAAGCTCTGTGCACTGAGTAAATTAATCTTGATATTAATTATATTGATAGATTGTACACTTCATCAAAATACATATTTACGCACAGTTGTTAATAATATTACAACGCATTGTAACCAGTTGACGTTATACATTGTTACCCGAATCAACGTGTAAACACAGAAACATGCATAGATTACTGTTACTCTGGTTTTGAATGGCATGCATATCATAATATGTCGAGTGATACCATGCAATGCCAGGGAACTCGTACAAATATATATTGTAAAGTAAACGCGCAGTTGCTACCCTTGGTGTGTTAGTATGCTGTTGATAGTTTTGTACATTAGCTAGCATGAAATATTACTAGGCAATGCATTCGGTGGAAATTTGTTTATTAGTAGATATACGTATTGCTCGTTTACTGCAGCATTTATTGAACATCGACTTAGTTACGCGTTAAGTGCGGCGTGTTGCAATGTGCTGGTTTTCCGTGAGATCTTGCTACTCGTCCGGACAGGCGTAATAAACACAGACTGATGGAGTAATTTGGGTGTGGAATCTTCAGAATGTTCACAGTGCCAAGCTGGCTTTGTTGTACATGTATATGTTTTTGCCGGCGTGTCTGTATGCATTACGCATTGATTTAACCATGTATTAATCGCGATGTTACACAGGGCTTTTGGATGCGCAAATGCATGTACAAAAATGTAATAGTGCGATATTAATGTGATATCGTAACAAAAATATAGGCAATACATTTAAAATAGTTTTGAACATTGTACATGTAGAATTTTGAAAACAACGATAAAACCCTTTACGAAATACACTATAGATAATGTTTGTTCACTCAGTCGAGATATTAAACGACTGACGTCATAGGTCTTTGTTAAATTATTTTAAGAAAATATACTTGAATGGGGCGAGAACGTGTCCATTGTTTGCATTTCTAAAGCAAAATATGTGTCTGTCTAGTGACGTCATAGTGGCAGTTTTCATTAATTATAAATGTATACGCAATTTTTGCTAAGTGTAATATCATATATCCTTATTATCTAGCGGAAACTGTATTTTAAATTTTTCATGTAGTATCAAATCGGTACACGGGTACATGTATATCGGCGTTTCGCCAATACACACTGATGGTCTGTTAATGTACAGTATAAAGCTCTGTGCACTGAGTAAATTAATCTTGATATTAATTATATTGATAGATTGTACACTTCATCAAAATACATATTTACGCACAGTTGTTGATAATATTACAACGCATTGTAACCAGTTGACGTTATACATTGTTACCCGAATCAACGTGTAAACACAGAAACATGCATAGATTACTGTTACTCTGGTTTTGAATGGCATGCATATCATAATATGTCATTTTATTTCATATTATGCAATCTCAGACCATGCCGTGTTCTGTCATGTCATTTTATGCCGTACTATGGCATGTCACACCAGACAATATCATTTCGCGCAATACCATGTCATGAAATAGAGTACAGTACAAAACCAAGTCGCGCCGGGCAATGCAGTGAAATATCATGTTCTGTCTTGCTATTGCATGTCATGCTCAGTCATGGCATACTATGACATGTTATGGCATATGATAGTATGTCATGTTCTGTGATTCTTTCATATGCCATATGCTGTCATACCATGCAATACAATGTCGAGTGATACCATGCAATGCCAGGGAACTCGTACAAATATATATTGTAAAGTAAACGCGCAGTTGCTACCCTTGGTGTGTTAGTATGCTGTTGATAGTTTTGTACATTAGCTAGCATGAAATATTACTAGGCAATGCATTCGGTGGAAATTTGTTTATTAGTAGATATACGTATTGCTTGTTTACTGCAGCATTTATTGAACATCGACTTAGTTACGCGTTAAGTGCGGCGTGTTGCAATGTGCTGGTTTTCCGTGAGATCTTGCTACACGTCCGGACAGGCGTAATAAACACAGACTGATGGAGTAATTTGGGTGTGGAATCTTCAGAATGTTCACAGTGCCAAGCACATGTATATGTTTTTGCCGGCGTGTCTGTATGCATTACGCATTGATTTAACCATGTCTTAATCGCGATGTTACACAGGGCTTTTGGATGCGCAAATGCATGTACAAAAATGTAATAGTGCGATATTAATGTGATATCGTAACAAAAATATAGGCAATACATTTAAAATAGTTTTGAACATTGTACATGTAGAATTTTGAAAACAACGATAAAACCCTTTACGAAATACACTATAGATAATGTTTGTTCACTCAGTCGAGATATTAAACGACTGACGTCATAGGTCTTTGTTAAATTATTTTAAGAAAATATACTTGAATGGGGCGAGAACGTGTCCATTGTTTGCATTTCTAAAGCAAACTATGTGTCTGTCTAGTGACGTCATAGTGGCAGTTTTCATTAATTATAAATGTATACGCAATTTTTGCTAAGTGTAATATCATATATCCTTATTATCTAGCGGAAACTGTATTTTAAATTTTTCATGTAGTATCAAATCGGTACACGGGTACATGTATATCGGCGTTTCGCCAATACACACTGATGGTCTGTTAATGTACAGTATAAAGCTCTGTGCACTGAGTAAATTAATCTTGATATTAATTATATTGATAGATTGTACACTTCATCAAAATACATATTTACGCACAGTTGTTAATAATATTACAACGCATTGTAACCAGTTGACGTTATACATTGTTACCCGAATCAACGTGTAAACACAGAAACATGCATAGATTACTGTTACTCTGGTTTTGAATGGCATGCATATCATAATATGTCATTTTATTTCATATTATGCAATCTCAGACCATGCCGTGTTCTGTCATGTCATTTTATGCCGTACTATGGCATGTCACACCAGACAATATCATTTCGCGCAATACCATGTCATGAAATAGAGTACAGTACAAAACCAAGTCGCGCCGGGCAATGCAGTGAAATATCATGTTCTGTCTTGCTATTGCATGTCATGCTCAGTCATGGCATACTATGACATGTTATGGCATATGATAGTATGTCATGTTCTGTGATTCTTTTATATGCCATATGCTGTCATACCATGCAATACAATGTCGAGTGATACCATGCAATGCCAGGGAACTCGTACAAATATATATTGTAAAGTAAACGCGCAGTTGCTACCCTTGGTGTGTTAGTATGCTGTTGATAGTTTTGTACATTAGCTAGCATGAAATATTACTAGGCAATGCATTCGGTGGAAATTTGTTTATAAGTAGATATACGTATTGCTTGTTTACTGCAGCATTTATTGAACATCGACTTAGTTACGCGTAAAGTGCGGCGTGTTGCAATGTGCTGGTTTTCCGTGAGATCTTGCTACTCGTCCGGACAGGCGTAATAAACACAGACTGATGTAGTAATTTGGGTGTGGAATCTTCAGAATGTTCACAGTGCCAAGCTGGCTTTGTTGTACATGTATATGTTTTTGCCGGCGTGTCTGTATGCATTACGCATTGATTTAACCATGTCTTAATCGCGATGTTACACAGGGCTTTTGGATGCGCAAATGCATGTACAAAAATGTAATAGTGCGATTTTAATGTGATATCGTAACAAAAATATAGGCAATACATTTAAAATAGTTTTGAACATTGTACATGTAGAATTTTGAAAACAACGATAAAACCCTTTACGAAATACACTATAGATAATGTTTGTTCACTCAGTCGAGATATTAAACGACTGACGTCATAGGTCTTTGTTAAATTATTTTAAGAAAATATACTTGAATGGGGCGAGAACGTGTCCATTGTTTGCATTTCTAAAGCAAAATATGTGTCTGTCTAGTGACGTCATAGTGGCAGTTTTCATTAATTATAAATGTATACGCAATTTTTGCTAAGTGTAATATCATATATCCTTATTATCTAGCGGAAACTGTATTTTAAATATTTCATGTAGTATCAAATCGGTACACGGGTACATGTTTATCGGCGTTTCGCCAATACACACTGATGGTCTGTTAATGTACAGTATAAAGCGCTGTGCACTGAGTAAATTAATCTTGATATTAATTATATTGATAGATTGTACACTTCATCAAAATACATATTTACGCACAGTTGTTAATAATATTACAACGCATTGTAACCAGTTGACGTTATACATTGGTACCCGAATCAACGTGTAAACACAGAAACATGCATAGATTACTGTTACTCTGGTTTTGAATGGCATGCATATCATAATATGTCATTTTATTTCATATTATGCAATCTCAGACCATGCCGTGTTCTGTCATGTCATTTTACGCCGTACTATGGCATGTCACACCAGACAATATCATTTCGCGCAATACCATGTCATGCAATAGAGTACAGTACAAAACCAAGTCGCGCCGGGCAATGCAGTGAAATATCATGTTCTGTCTTGCTATTGCATGTCATGCTCAGTCATGGCATACTATGACATGTTATGGCATATGATAGTATGTCATGTTCTGTGATTCTTTCATATGCCATATGCTGTCATACCATGCAATACAATGTCGAGTGATACCATGCAATGCCAGGGAACTCGTACAAATATATATTGTAAAGTAAACGCGCAGTTGCTACCCTTGGTGTGTTAGTATGCTGTTGATAGTTTTGTACATTAGCTAGCATGAAATATTACTAGGCAATGCATTCGGTGGAAATTTGTTTATTAGTAGATATACGTATTGCTTGTTTACTGCAGCATTTATTGAACATCGACTTAGTTACGCGTTAAGTGCGGCGTGTTGCAATGTGCTGGTTTTCCGTGAGATCTTGCTACACGTCCGGACAGGCGTAATAAACACAGACTGATGGAGTAATTTGGGTGTGGAATCTTCAGAATGTTCACAGTGCCAAGCTGGCTTTGTTGTACATGTATATGTATCATAGTGGCAGTTTTCATTAATTATAAATGTATACGCAATTTTTGCTAAGTGTAATATCATATATCCTTATTATCTAGCTTCAACTGTATTTTAAATTTTTCATGTAGTATCAAATCGGTACACGTATACATGTATATCGGCGTTTCGCCAATACACACTTATGGTCAGTCAATGTACAGTATAAAGCGCTGTGCACTGAGTAAATTAATCTTGATATTAATTATATTGATAGATTGTACACTTCATCAAAATACATATTTACGCACACTTGTTAATAATATTACAACGCATTGTAACCAGTTGACGTTATACATTGTTACCCGAATCAACTTGTAAACACAGAAACATGCATAGATTATATTACTCTGGTTTTGAATGGCATGCATATCATAATATGTCATTTTATTTCATATTATGCAATCTCAGATAAGTAGATATACGTATTGCTTGTTTACTGCAGCATTTATTGAACATCGACTTAGTTACGCGTTAAGTGCGGCGTGTTGCAATGTGCTGGTTTTCCGTGAGATCTTGCTACTCGTCCGGACAGGCGTAATAAACACAGACTGATGGAGTAATTTGGGTGTGGAATCTTCAGAATGTTCACAGTGCCAAGCTGGCTTTGTTGTACATGTATATGTTTTTGCCGGCGTGTCTGTATGCATTACGCATTGATTTAACCATGTCTTAATCGCGATGTTACACAGGGCTTTTGGATGCGCAAATGCATGTACAAAAATGTAATAGTGCGATATTAATGTGATATCGTAACAAAAATATAGGCAATACATTTAAAATAGTTTTGAACATTTCTAAAGCAAAATATGTGTCTGTCTAGTGACGTCATAGCGGCAGTTTTCATTAATTATAAATGTATACGCAATTTTTGCTAAGTGTAATATCATATATCCTTATTATCTAGCTTCAACTGTATTTTAAATTTTTCATGTAGTATCAAATCGGTACACGTATACATTATATCGGCGTTTCGCCAATACACACTTATGGTCAGTCAATGTACAGTATAAAGCGCTGTGCACTGAGTAAATTAATCTTGATATTAATTATATTGATAGATTGTACACTTCATCAAAATACATATTTACGCACACTTGTTAATAATATTACAACGCATTGTAACCAGTTGACGTTATACATTGTTACCCGAATCAACTTGTAAACACAGAAACATGCATAGATTATATAACTCTGGTTTTGAATGGCATGCATATCATAAAATGTCATTTTATTTCATATTATGCAATCTCAGACCATGCCGTGTTCTGTCATGTCATTTTATGCCGTACTATGGCATGTCACACCAGACAATATCATTTCGCGCAATACCATGTCATGCAATAGAGTACAGTACAAAACCAAGTCGCGCCAGGCAATGCAGTGAAATATCATGTTCTGTCTTGCTATTGCATGTCATGCTCAGTCATGGCATACTATGACATGTTATGGCATATGATAGTATGTCATGTTCTGTGATTCTTTTGTATGCCATATGCTGTCATACCATGCAATACAATGTCGAGTGATACCATGCAATGCCAGGGAACTCGTACAAATATATATTGTAAAGTCAACGCTCAGTTGCTACCCTTGTTGTGTTAGTATGCTGTTGATAGTTTTGTACATTAGCTAGCATGAAATATTACTAGGCAATGCATTCGGTGGAAATTTGTTTATAAGTAGATATACGTATTGCTTGTTTACTGCAGCATTTATTAAACATCGACTTAGTTACGCGTTAAGTGCGGCGTGTTGCAATGTGCTGGTTTTCCGTGAGATCTTGCTACTCGTCCGGACAGGCGTGATAAACACAGACTGATGGAGTAATTTGGGTGTGGAATCTTCAGAATGTTCACAGTGCCAAGCTGGCTTTGTTGTACATGTATATGTTTTTGCCGGCGTGTCTGTATGCATTACGCATTGATTTAACCATGTCTTAATCGCGATGTTACACAGGGCTTTTGGATGCGCAAATGCATGTACAAAAATGTAACAGTGCGATATTAATGTGATATCGTAACAAAAATATAGGCAATACATTTAAAATAGTTTTGAACATTGTACATGTAGAATTTTGAAAACAACGATAAAACCCTTTACGAAATACACTATAGACAATGTGTGTTCACTCAGTCGAGATATTAAACGACTGACGTCATAGGTCTTTGTTAAATTATTTTAAGAAAATATACTTGAATGGGGCGAGAACGTGTCCATTGTTTACATTTCTAAAGCAAAATATGTGTCTGTCTAGTGACGTCATAGTGGCAGTTTTCATTAATTATAAATGTATACGCAATTTTTGCTAAGTGTAATATCATATATCCTTATTATCTAGCTTCAACTGTATTTTAAATTTTTCATGTAGTATCAAATCGGTACACGTATACATGTATATCGGCGTTTCGCCAATACACACTTATGGTCAGTCAATGTACAGTATAAAGCGCTGTGCACTGAGTAAATTAATCTTGATATTAATTATATTGATAGATTGTACACTTTATCAAAATACATATTTACGCACAGTTGTTAATAATATTACAACGCATTGTAACCAGTTGACGTTATACATTGTTACCCGAATCAACTTGTAAACACAGAAACATGCATAGATTATATTACTCTGGTTTTGAATGGCATGCATATCATAATATGTCATTTTATTTCATATTATGCAATCTCAGACCATGCCGTGTTCTGTCATGTCATTTTATGCCGTACTATGGCATGTCACACCAGACAATATCATTTCGCGCAATACCATGTCATGCAATAGAGTACAGTACAAAACCAAGTCGCGCCAGGCAATGCAGTGAAATATCATGTTCTGTCTTGCTATTGCATGTCATGCTCAGTCATGGCATACTATGACATGTTATGGCATATGATAGTATGTCATGTTATGGCATATGATAGTATGTCATGTTCTGTGATTCTTTTGTATGCCATATGTTGTCATACCATGCAATACAATGTCGAGTGATACCATGCAATGCCAGGGAACTCGTACAAATATATATTGTAAAGTCAACGCGCAGTTGCTACCCTTGTTGTGTTAGTATGCTGTTGATAGTTTTGTACATTAGCTAGCATGAAATATTACTAGGCAATGCATTCGGTGGAAATTTGTTTATTAGTAGATATACGTATTGCTTGTTTACTGCAGCATTTATTGAACATCGACTTAGTTACGCGTTAAGTGCGGCGTGTTGCAATGTGCTGGTTTTCCGTGAGATCTTGCTACTCGTCCGGACAGGCGTAATAAACACAGACTGATGGAGTAATTTGGGTGTGGAATCTTCAGAATGTTCACAGTGCCAAGCTGGCTTTGTTGTACATGTATATGTTTTTGCCGGCGTGTCTGTATGCATTACGCATTGATTTAACCATGTCTTAATCGCGATGTTACACAGGGCTTTTGGATGCGCAAATGCATGTACAAAAATGTAATAGTGCGATATTAATGTGATATCGTAACAAAAATATAGGCAATACATTTAAAATAGTTTTGAACATTGTATATGTAGAATTTTGAAAACAACGATAAAACCCTTTACGAAATACACTATAGATAATGTGTGTTCACTCAGTCGAGATATTAAACGACTGACGTCATAGGTCTTTGTTAAATTATTTTAAGAAAATATACTTGAATGGGGCGAGAACGTGTCCATTGTTTACATTTCTAAAGCAAAATATGTGTCTGTCTAGTGACGTCATAGTGGCAGTTTTCATTAATTATAAATGTATACGCAATTTTTGCTAAGTGTAATATCATATATCCTTATTATCTAGCTTCAACTGTATTTTAAATTTTTCATGAAGTATCAAATCGGTACACGTATACATGTATATCGGCGTTTCGCCAATACACACTTATGGTCAGTCAATGTACAGTATAAAGCGCTGTGCACTGAGTAAATTAATCTTGATATTAATTATATTGATAGATTGTACACTTCATCAAAATACATATTTACGCACAGTTGTTTATAATATTACAACGCATTGTAACCAGTTGACGTTATACATTGTTACCCGAATCAATTTGTAAACACAGAAACATGCATAGATTATATTACTCTGGTTTTGAATGGCATGCATATCATAATATGTCATTTTATTTCATATTATGCAATCTCAGACCATGCCGTGTTCTGTCATGTCATTTTATGCCGTACTATGGCATGTCACACCAGACAATATCATTTCGCGCAATACCATGTCATGCAATAGAGTACAGTACAAAACCAAGTCGCGCCAGGCAATGCAGTGAAATATCATGTTCTGTCTTGCTATTGCATGTCATGCTCAGTCATGGCATACTATGACATGTTATGGCATATGATAGTATGTCATGTTCTGTGATTCTTTTGTATGCCATATGCTGTCATACCATGCAATACAATGTCGAGTGATACCATGCAATGCCAGGGAACTCGTACAAATATATATTGTAAAGTCAACGCGCAGTTGCTACCCTTGTTGTGTTAGTATGCTGTTGATAGTTTTGTACATTAGCTAGCATGAAATATAACTAGGCAATGCATTCGGTGGAAATTTGTTTATAAGTAGATATACGTATTGCTTGTTTACTGCAGCATTTATTGAACATCGACTTAGTTACGCGTTAAGTGCGGCGTGTTGCAATGTGCTGGTTTTCCGTGAGATCTTGCTACTCGTCCGGACAGGCGTAATAAACACAGACTGATGGAGTAATTTGGGTGTGGAATCTTCAGAATGTTCACAGTGCCAAGCTGGCTTTGTTGTACATGTATATGTTTTTGCCGGCGTGTCTGTATGCATTACGCATTGATTTAACCATGTCTTAATCGCGATGTTACACAGGGCTTTTGGATGCGCAAATGCATGTACAAAAATGTAATAGTGCGATATTAATGTGATATCGTAACAAAAATATAGGCAATACATTTAAAATAGTTTTGAACATTGTACATGTAGAATTTTGAAAACAACGATAAAACCCTTTACGAAATACACTATAGACAATGTGTGTTCACTCAGTCGAGATATTAAACGACTGACGTCATAGGTCTTTGTTAAATTATTTTAAGAAAATATACTTGAATGGGGCGAGAACGTGTCCATTGTTTACATTTCTAAAGCAAAATATGTGTCTGTCTAGTGACGTCATAGCGGCAGTTTTCATTAATTATAAATGTATACGCAATTTTTGCTAAGTGTAATATCATATATCCTTATTATCTAGCTTCAACTGTATTTTAAATTTTTCATGTAGTATCAAATCGGTACACGTATACATTATATCGGCGTTTCGCCAATACACACTTATGGTCAGTCAATGTACAGTATAAAGCGCTGTGCACTGAGTAAATTAATCTTGATATTAATTATATTGATAGATTGTACACTTCATCAAAATACATATTTACGCACACTTGTTAATAATATTACAACGCATTGTAACCAGTTGACGTTATACATTGTTACCCGAATCAACTTGTAAACACAGAAACATGCATAGATTATATAACTCTGGTTTTGAATGGCATGCATATCATAAAATGTCATTTTATTTCATATTATGCAATCTCAGACCATGCCGTGTTCTGTCATGTCATTTTATGCCGTACTATGGCATGTCACACCAGACAATATCATTTCGCGCAATACCATGTCATGCAATAGAGTACAGTACAAAACCAAGTCGCGCCAGGCAATGCAGTGAAATATCATGTTCTGTCTTGCTATTGCATGTCATGCTCAGTCATGGCATACTATGACATGTTATGGCATATGATAGTATGTCATGTTCTGTGATTCTTTTGTATGCCATATGCTGTCATACCATGCAATACAATGTCGAGTGATACCATGCAATGCCAGGGAACTCGTACAAATATATATTGTAAAGTCAACGCTCAGTTGCTACCCTTGTTGTGTTAGTATGCTGTTGATAGTTTTGTACATTAGCTAGCATGAAATATTACTAGGCAATGCATTCGGTGGAAATTTGTTTATAAGTAGATATACGTATTGCTTGTTTACTGCAGCATTTATTGAACATCGACTTAGTTACGCGTTAAGTGCGGCGTGTTGCAATGTGCTGGTTTTCCGTGAGATCTTGCTACTCGTCCGGACAGGCGTAATAAACACAGACTGATGGAGTAATTTGGGTGTGGAATCTTCAGAATGTTCACAGTGCCAAGCTGGCTTTGTTGTACATGTATATGTTTTTGCCGGCGTGTCTGTATGCATTACGCATTGATTTAACCATGTCTTAATCGCGATGTTACACAGGGCTTTTGGATGCGCAAATGCATGTACAAAAATGTAATAGTGCGATATTAATGTGATATCGTAACAAAAATATAGGCAATACATTTAAAATAGTTTTGAACATTGTACATGTAGAATTTTTAAAACAACGATAAAACCCTTTACGAAATACACTATAGACAATGTGTGTTCACTCAGTCGAGATATTAAACGACTGACGTCATAGGTCTTTGTTAAATTATTTTAAGAAAATATACTTGAATGGGGCGAGAACGTGTCCATTGTTTACATTTCTAAAGCAAAATATGTGTCTGTCTAGTGACGTCATAGTGGCAGTTTTCATTAATTATAAATGTATACGCAATTTTTGCTAAGTGTAATATCATATATCCTTATTATCTAGCTTCAACTGTATTTTAAATTTTTCATGTAGTATCAAATCGGTACACGTATACATGTATATCGGCGTTTCGCCAATACACACTTATGGTCAGTCAATGTACAGTATAAAGCGCTGTGCACTGAGTAAATTAATCTTGATATTAATTATATTGATAGATTGTACACTTTATCAAAATACATATTTACGCACAGTTGTTAATAATATTACAACGCATTGTAACCAGTTGACGTTATACATTGTTACCCGAATCAACTTGTAAACACAGAAACATGCATAGATTATATTACTCTGGTTTTGAATGGCATGCATATCATAATATGTCATTTTATTTCATATTATGCAATCTCAGACCATGCCGTGTTCTGTCATGTCATTTTATGCCGTACTATGGCATGTCACACCAGACAATATCATTTCGCGCAATACCATGTCATGCAATAGAGTACAGTACAAAACCAAGTCGCGCCAGGCAATGCAGTGAAATATCATGTTCTGTCTTGCTATTGCATGTCATGCTCAGTCATGGCATACTATGACATGTTATGGCATATGATAGTATGTCATGTTATGGCATATGATAGTATGTCATGTTCTGTGATTCTTTTGTATGCCATATGCTGTCATACAATGCAATACAATGTCGAGTGATACCATGCAATGCCAGGGAACTCGTACAAATATATATTGTAAAGTCAACGCGCAGTTGCTACCCTTGTTGTGTTAGTATGCTGTTGATAGTTTTGTACATTAGCTAGCATGAAATATTACTAGGCAATGCATTCGGTGGAAATTTGTTTATTAGTAGATATACGTATTGCTTGTTTACTGCAGCATTTATTGAACATCGACTTAGTTACGCGTTAAGTGCGGCGTGTTGCAATGTGCTGGTTTTCCGTGAGATCTTGCTACTCGTCCGGACAGGCGTAATAAACACAGACTGATGGAGTAATTTGGGTGTGGAATCTTCAGAATGTTCACAGTGCCAAGCTGGCTTTGTTGTACATGTATATGTTTTTGCCGGCGTGTCTGTATGCATTACGCATTGATTTAACCATGTCTTAATCGCGATGTTACACAGGGCTTTTGGATGCGCAAATGCATGTACAAAAATGTAATAGTGCGATATTAATGTGATATCGTAACAAAAATATAGGCAATACATTTAAAATAGTTTTGAACATTGTATATGTAGAATTTTGAAAACAACGATAAAACCCTTTACGAAATACACTATAGATAATGTGTGTTCACTCAGTCGAGATATTAAACGACTGACGTCATAGGTCTTTGTTAAATTATTTTAAGAAAATATACTTGAATGGGGCGAGAACGTGTCCATTGTTTACATTTCTAAAGCAAAATATGTGTCTGTCTAGTGACGTCATAGTGGCAGTTTTCATTAATTATAAATGTATACGCAATTTTTGCTAAGTGTAATATCATATATCCTTATTATCTAGCTTCAACTGTATTTTAAATTTTTCATGAAGTATCAAATCGGTACACGTATACATGTATATCGGCGTTTCGCCAATACACACTTATGGTCAGTCAATGTACAGTATAAAGCGCTGTGCACTGAGTAAATTAATCTTGATATTAATTATATTAATAGATTGTACACTTCATCAAAATACATATTTACGCACAGTTGTTTATAATATTACAACGCATTGTAACCAGTTGACGTTATACATTGTTACCCGAATCAATTTGTAAACAAAGAAACATGCATAGATTATATTACTCTGGTTTTGAATGGCATGCATATCATAATATGTCATTTTATTTCATATTATGCAATCTCAGACCATGCCGTGTTCTGTCATGTCATTTTATGCCGTACTATGGCATGTCACACCAGACAATATCATTTCGCGCAATACCATGTCATGCAATAGAGTACAGTACAAAACCAAGTCGCGCCAGGCAATGCAGTGAAATATCATGTTCTGTCTTGCTATTGCATGTCATGCTCAGTCATGGCATACTATGACATGTTATGGCATATGATAGTATGTCATGTTCTGTGATTCTTTTGTATGCCATATGCTGTCATACCATGCAATACAATGTCGAGTGATACCATGCAATGCCAGGGAACTCGTACAAATATATATTGTAAAGTCAACGCGCAGTTGCTACCCTTGTTGTGTTAGTATGCTGTTGATAGTTTTGTACATTAGCTAGCATGAAATATTACTAGGCAATGCATTCGGTGGAAATTTGTTTATAAGTAGATATACG
Source organism: Spisula subtruncata (assembly GCA_963678985.1). Taxonomy (NCBI): domain Eukaryota; kingdom Metazoa; phylum Mollusca; class Bivalvia; order Venerida; family Mactridae; genus Spisula; species Spisula subtruncata. The sequence continues at coordinate 12,150,587 of OY787676.1, forward strand.
TATTGCTTGTTTACTGCAGCATTTATTGAACATCGACTTAGTTACGCGTTAAGTGCGGCGTGTTGCAATGTGCTGGTTTTCCGTGAGATCTTGCTACTCGTCCGGACAGGCGTAATAAACACAGACTGATGGAGTAATTTGGGTGTGGAATCTTCAGAATGTTCACAGTGCCAAGCTGGCTTTGTTGTACATGTATATGTTTTTGCCGGCGTGTCTGTATGCATTACGCATTGATTTAACCATGTCTCAATCGCGATGTTACACAGGGCTTTTGGATGCGCAAATGCATGTACAAAAATGTAATAGTGCGATATTAATGTGATATCGTAACAAAAATATAGGCAATACATTTAAAATAGTTTTGAACATTGTACATGTAGAATTTTGAAAACAACGATAAAACCCTTTACGAAATACACTATAGATAATATGTGTTCACTCAGTCGAGATATTAAACGACTGACGTCATAGGTCTTTGTTAAATTATTTTAAGAAAATATACTTGAATGGGGCGAGAACGTGTCCATTGTTTACATTTCTAAAGCAAAATATGTGTCTGTCTAGTGACGTCATAGTGGCAGTTTTCATTAATTATAAATGTATACGCAATTTTTGCTAAGTGTAATATCATATATCCTTATTATCTAGCTTCAACTGTATTTTAAATTTTTCATGTAGTATCAAATCGGTACACGTATACATGTATATCGGCGTTTCGCCAATACACACTTATGGTCAGTCAATGTACAGTATAAAGCGCTGTGCACTGAGTAAATTAATCTTGATATTAATTATATTGATAGATTGTACACTTCATCAAAATACATATTTACGCACACTTGTTAATAATATTACAACGCATTGTAACCAGTTGACGTTATACATTGTTACCCGAATCAACTTGTAAACACAGAAACATGCATAGATTATATTACTCTGGTTTTGAATGGCATGCATATCATAATATGTCATTTTATTTCATATTATGCAATCTCAGACCATGCCGTGTTCTGTCATGTCATTTTATGCCGTACTATGGCATGTCACACCAGACAATATCATTTCGCGCAATACCATGTCATGCAATAGAGTACAGTACAAAACCAAGTCGCGCCAGGCAATGCAGTGAAATATCATGTTCTGTCTTGCTATTGCATGTCATGCTCAGTCATGGCATACTATGACATGTTATGGCATATGATAGTATGTCATGTTCTGTGATTCTTTTGTATGCCATATGCTGTCATACCATGCAATACAATGTCGAGTGATACCATGCAATGCCAGGGAACTCGTACAAATATATATTGTAAAGTCAACGCGCAGTTGCTACCCTTGTTGTGTTAGTATGCTGTTGATAGTTTTGTACATTAGCTAGCATGAAATATTACTAGGCAATGCATTCGGTGGAAATTTGTTTATAAGTAGATATACGTATTGCTTGTTTACTGCAGCATTTATTAAACATCGACTTAGTTACGCGTTAAGTGCGGCGTGTTGCAATGTGCTGGTTTTCCGTGAGATCTTGCTGCTCGTCCGGACAGGCGTGATAAACACAGACTGATGGAGTAATTTGGGTGTGGAATCTTCAGAATGTTCACAGTGCCAAGCTGGCTTTGTTGTACATGTATATGTTTTTGCCGGCGTGTCTGTATGCATTACGCATTGATTTAACCATGTCTTAATCGCGATGTTACACAGGGCTTTTGGATGCGCAAATGCATGTACAAAAATGTAACAGTGCGATATTAATGTGATATCGTAACAAAAATATAGGCAATACATTTAAAATAGTTTTGAACATTGTACATGTAGAATTTTGAAAACAACGATAAAACCCTTTACGAAATACACTATAGACAATGTGTGTTCACTCAGTCGAGATATTAAACGACTGACGTCATAGGTCTTTGTTAAATTATTTTAAGAAAATATACTTGAATGGGGCGAGAACGTGTCCATTGTTTACATTTCTAAAGCAAAATATGTGTCTGTCTAGTGACGTCATAGTGGCAGTTTTCATTAATTATAAATGTATACGCAATTTTTGCTAAGTGTAATATCATATATCCTTATTATCTAGCTTCAACTGTATTTTAAATTTTTCATGTAGTATCAAATCGGTACACGTATACATGTATATCGGCGTTTCGCCAATACACACTTATGGTCAGTCAATGTACAGTATAAAGCGCTGTGCACTGAGTAAATTAATCTTGATATTAATTATATTGATAGATTGTACACTTTATCAAAATACATATTTACGCACAGTTGTTAATAATATTACAACGCATTGTAACCAGTTGACGTTATACATTGTTACCCGAATCAACTTGTAAACACAGAAACATGCACAGATTATATTACTCTGGTTTTGAATGGCATGCATATCATAATATGTCATTTTATTTCATATTATGCAATCTCAGACCATGCCGTGTTCTGTCATGTCATTTTATGCCGTACTATGGCATGTCACACCAGACAATATCATTTCGCGCAATACCATGTCATGCAATAGAGTACAGTACAAAACCAAGTCGCGCCAGGCAATGCAGTGAAATATCATGTTCTGTCTTGCTATTGCATGTCATGCTCAGTCATGGCATACTATGACATGTTATGGCATATGATAGTATGTCATGTTATGGCATATGATAGTATGTCATGTTCTGTGATTCTTTTGTATGCCATATGCTGTCATACCATGCAATACAATGTCGAGTGATACCATGCAATGCCAGGGAACTCGTACAAATATATATTGTAAAGTCAACGCGCAGTTGCTACCCTTGTTGTGTTAGTATGCTGTTGATAGTTTTGTACATTAGCTAGCATGAAATATTACTAGGCAATGCATTCGGTGGAAATTTGTTTATTAGTAGATATACGTATTGCTTGTTTACTGCAGCATTTATTGAACATCGACTTAGTTACGCGTTAAGTGCGGCGTGTTGCAATGTGCTGGTTTTCCGTGAGATCTTGCTACTCGTCCGGACAGGCGTAATAAACACAGACTGATGGAGTAATTTGGGTGTGGAATCTTCAGAATGTTCACAGTGCCAAGCTGGCTTTGTTGTACATGTATATGTTTTTGCCGGCGTGTCTGTATGCATTACGCATTGATTTAACCATGTCTTAATCGCGATGTTACACAGGGCTTTTGGATGCGCAAATGCATGTACAAAAATGTAATAGTGCGATATTAATGTGATATCGTAACAAAAATATAGGCAATACATTTAAAATAGTTTTGAACATTGTATATGTAGAATTTTGAAAACAACGATAAAACCCTTTACGAAATACACTATAGATAATGTGTGTTCACTCAGTCGAGATATTAAACGACTGACGTCATAGGTCTTTGTTAAATTATTTTAAGAAAATATACTTGAATGGGGCGAGAACGTGTCCATTGTTTACATTTCTAAAGCAAAATATGTGTCTGTCTAGTGACGTCATAGTGGCAGTTTTCATTAATTATAAATGTATACGCAATTTTTGCTAAGTGTAATATCATATATCCTTATTATCTAGCTTCAACTGTATTTTAAATTTTTCATGAAGTATCAAATCGGTACACGTATACATGTATATCGGCGTTTCGCCAATACACACTTATGGTCAGTCAATGTACAGTATAAAGCGCTGTGCACTGAGTAAATTAATCTTGATATTAATTATATTGATAGATTGTACACTTCATCAAAATACATATTTACGCACAGTTGTTTATAATATTACAACGCATTGTAACCAGTTGACGTTATACATTGTTACCCGAATCAATTTGTAAACACAGAAACATGCATAGATTATATTACTCTGGTTTTGAATGGCATGCATATCATAATATGTCATTTTATTTCATATTATGCAATCTCAGACCATGCCGTGTTCTGTCATGTCATTTTATGCCGTACTATGGCATGTCACACCAGACAATATCATTTCGCGCAATACCATGTCATGCAATAGAGTACAGTACAAAACCAAGTCGCGCCAGGCAATGCAGTGAAATATCATGTTCTGTCTTGCTATTGCATGTCATGCTCAGTCATGGCATACTATGACATGTTATGGCATATGATAGTATGTCATGTTCTGTGATTCTTTTGTATGCCATATGCTGTCATACCATGCAATACAATGTCGAGTGATACCATGCAATGCCAGGGAACTCGTACAAATATATATTGTAAAGTCAACGCGCAGTTGCTACCCTTGTTGTGTTAGTATGCTGTTGATAGTTTTGTACATTAGCTAGCATGAAATATTACTAGGCAATGCATTCGGTGGAAATTTGTTTATTAGTAGATATACGTATTGCTTGTTTACTGCAGCATTTATTGAACATCGACTTAGTTACGCGTTAAGTGCGGCGTGTTGCAATGTGCTGGTTTTCCGTGAGATCTTGCTACTCGTCCGGACAGGCGTAATAAACACAGACTGATGGAGTAATTTGGGTGTGGAATCTTCAGAATGTTCACAGTGCCAAGCTGGCTTTGTTGTACATGTATATGTTTTTGCCGGCGTGTCTGTATGCATTACGCATTGATTTAACCATGTCTTAATCGCGATGTTACACAGGGCTTTTGGATGCGCAAATGCATGTACAAAAATGTAATAGTGCGATATTAATGTGATATCGTAACAAAAATATAGGCAATACATTTAAAATAGTTTTGAACATTGTATATGTAGAATTTTGAAAACAACGATAAAACCCTTTACGAAATACACTATAGATAATGTGTGTTCACTCAGTCGAGATATTAAACGACTGACGTCATAGGTCTTTGTTAAATTATTTTAAGAAAATATACTTGAATGGGGCGAGAACGTGTCCATTGTTTACATTTCTAAAGCAAAATATGTGTCTGTCTAGTGACGTCATAGTGGCAGTTTTCATTAATTATAAATGTATACGCAATTTTTGCTAAGTGTAATATCATATATCCTTATTATCTAGCTTCAACTGTATTTTAAATTTTTCATGAAGTATCAAATCGGTACACGTATACATGTATATCGGCGTTTCGCCAATACACACTTATGGTCAGTCAATGTACAGTATAAAGCGCTGTGCACTGAGTAAATTAATCTTGATATTAATTATATTGATAGATTGTACACTTCATCAAAATACATATTTACGCACAGTTGTTTATAATATTACAACGCATTGTAACCAGTTGACGTTATACATTGTTACCCGAATCAATTTGTAAACACAGAAACATGCATAGATTATATTACTCTGGTTTTGAATGGCATGCATATCATAATATGTCATTTTATTTCATATTATGCAATCTCAGACCATGCCGTGTTCTGTCATGTCATTTTATGCCGTACTATGGCATGTCACACCAGACAATATCATTTCGCGCAATACCATGTCATGCAATAGAGTACAGTACAAAACCAAGTCGCGCCAGGCAATGCAGTGAAATATCATGTTCTGTCTTGCTATTGCATGTCATGCTCAGTCATGGCATACTATGACATGTTATGGCATATGATAGTATGTCATGTTCTGTGATTCTTTTGTATGCCATATGCTGTCATACCATGCAATACAATGTCGAGTGATACCATGCAATGCCAGGGAACTCGTACAAATATATATTGTAAAGTCAACGCGCAGTTGCTACCCTTGTTGTGTTAGTATGCTGTTGATAGTTTTGTACATTAGCTAGCATGAAATATAACTAGGCAATGCATTCGGTGGAAATTTGTTTATAAGTAGATATACGTATTGCTTGTTTACTGCAGCATTTATTGAACATCGACTTAGTTACGCGTTAAGTGCGGCGTGTTGCAATGTGCTGGTTTTCCGTGAGATCTTGCTACTCGTCCGGACAGGCGTAATAAACACAGACTGATGGAGTAATTTGGGTGTGGAATCTTCAGAATGTTCACAGTGCCAAGCTGGCTTTGTTGTACATGTATATGTTTTTGCCGGCGTGTCTGTATGCATTACGCATTGATTTAACCATGTCTTAATCGCGATGTTACACAGGGCTTTTGGATGCGCAAATGCATGTACAAAAATGTAATAGTGCGATATTAATGTGATATCGTAACAAAAATATAGGCAATACATTTAAAATAGTTTTGAACATTGTACATGTAGAATTTTGAAAACAACGATAAAACCCTTTACGAAATACACTATAGACAATGTGTGTTCACTCAGTCGAGATATTAAACGACTGACGTCATAGGTCTTTGTTAAATTATTTTAAGAAAATATACTTGAATGGGGCGAGAACGTGTCCATTGTTTACATTTCTAAAGCAAAATATGTGTCTGTCTAGTGACGTCATAGCGGCAGTTTTCATTAATTATAAATGTATACGCAATTTTTGCTAAGTGTAATATCATATATCCTTATTATCTAGCTTCAACTGTATTTTAAATTTTTCATGTAGTATCAAATCGGTACACGTATACATTATATCGGCGTTTCGCCAATACACACTTATGGTCAGTCAATGTACAGTATAAAGCGCTGTGCACTGAGTAAATTAATCTTGATATTAATTATATTGATAGATTGTACACTTCATCAAAATACATATTTACGCACACTTGTTAATAATATTACAACGCATTGTAACCAGTTGACGTTATACATTGTTACCCGAATCAACTTGTAAACACAGAAACATGCATAGATTATATTACTCTGGTTTTGAATGGCATGCATATCATAAAATGTCATTTTATTTCATATTATGCAATCTCAGACCATGCCGTGTTCTGTCATGTCATTTTATGCCGTACTATGGCATGTCACACCAGACAATATCATTTCGCGCAATACCATGTCATGCAATAGAGTACAGTACAAAACCAAGTCGCGCCAGGCAATGCAGTGAAATATCATGTTCTGTCTTGCTATTGCATGTCATGCTCAGTCATGGCATACTATGACATGTTATGGCATATGATAGTATGTCATGTTCTGTGATTCTTTTGTATGCCATATGCTGTCATACCATGCAATACAATGTCGAGTGATACCATGCAATGCCAGGGAACTCGTACAAATATATATTGTAAAGTCAACGCGCAGTTGCTACCCTTGTTGTGTTAGTATGCTGTTGATAGTTTTGTACATTAGCTAGCATGAAATATTACTAGGCAATGCATTCGGTGGAAATTTGTTTATAAGTAGATATACGTATTGCTTGTTTACTGCAGCATTTATTGAACATCGACTTAGTTACGCGTTAAGTGCGGCGTGTTGCAATGTGCTGGTTTTCCGTGAGATCTTGCTACTCGTCCGGACAGGCGTAATAAACACAGACTGATGGAGTAATTTGGGTGTGGAATCTTCAGAATGTTCACAGTGCCAAGCTGGCTTTGTTGTACATGTATATGTTTTTGCCGGCGTGTCTGTATGCATTACGCATTGATTTAACCATGTCTTAATCGCGATGTTACACAGGGCTTTTGGATGCGCAAATGCATGTACAAAAATGTAATAGTGCGATATTAATGTGATATCGTAACAAAAATATAGGCAATACATTTAAAATAGTTTTGAACATTGTACATGTAGAATTTTTAAAACAACGATAAAACCCTTTACGAAATACACTATAGACAATGTGTGTTCACTCAGTCGAGATATTAAACGACTGACGTCATAGGTCTTTGTTAAATTATTTTAAGAAAATATACTTGAATGGGGCGAGAACGTGTCCATTGTTTACATTTCTAAAGCAAAATATGTGTCTGTCTAGTGACGTCATAGCGGCAGTTTTCATTAATTATAAATGTATACGCAATTTTTGCTAAGTGTAATATCATATATCCTTATTATCTAGCTTCAACTGTATTTTAAATTTTTCATGTAGTATCAAATCAGTACACGTATACATTATATCGGCGTTTCGCCAATACACACTTATGGTCAGTCAATGTACAGTATAAAGCGCTGTGCACTGAGTAAATTAATCTTGATATTAATTATATTGATAGATTGTACACTTCATCAAAATACATATTTACGCACACTTGTTAATAATATTACAACGCATTGTAACCAGTTGACGTTATACATTGTTACCCGAATCAACTTGTAAACACAGAAACATGCATAGATTATATTACTCTGGTTTTGAATGGCATGCATATCATAAAATGTCATTTTATTTCATATTATGCAATCTCAGACCATGCCGTGTTCTGTCATGTCATTTTATGCCGTACTATGGCATGTCACACCAGACAATATCATTTCGCGCAATACCATGTCATGCAATAGAGTACAGTACAAAACCAAGTCGCGCCAGGCAATGCAGTGAAATATCATGTTCTGTCTTGCTATTGCATGTCATGCTCAGTCATGGCATACTATGACATGTTATGGCATATGATAGTATGTCATGTTCTGTGATTCTTTTGTATGCCATATGCTGTCATACCATGCAATACAATGTCGAGTGATACCATGCAATGCCAGGGAACTCGTACAAATATATATTGTAAAGTCAACGCGCAGTTGCTACCCTTGTTGTGTTAGTATGCTGTTGATAGTTTTGTACATTAGCTAGCATGAAATATTACTAGGCAATGCATTCGGTGGAAATTTGTTTATAAGTAGATATACGTATTGCTTGTTTACTGCAGCATTTATTGAACATCGACTTAGTTACGCGTTAAGTGCGGCGTGTTGCAATGTGCTGGTTTTCCGTGAGATCTTGCTACTCGTCCGGACAGGCGTAATAAACACAGACTGATGGAGTAATTTGGGTGTGGAATCTTCAGAATGTTCACAGTGCCAAGCTGGCTTTGTTGTACATGTATATGTTTTTGCCGGCGTGTCTGTATGCATTACGCATTGATTTAACCATGTCTTAATCGCGATGTTACACAGGGCTTTTTGATGCGCAAATGCATGTACAAAAATGTAATAGTGCGATATTAATGTGATATCGTAACAAAAATATAGGCAATACATTTAAAATAGTTTTGAACATTGTACATGTAGAATTTTGAAAACAACGATAAAACCCTTTACGAAATACACTATAGACAATGTGTGTTCACTCAGTTGAGATATTAAACGACTGACGTCATAGGTCTTTGTTAAATTATTTTAAGAAAATATACTTGAATGGGGCGAGAACGTGTCCATTGTTTACATTTCTAAAGCAAAATATGTGTCTGTCTAGTGACGTCATAGTGGCAGTTTTCATTAATTGTAAATGTATACGCAATTTTTGCTAAGTGTAATATCATATATCCTTATTATCTAGCTTCAACTGTATTTTAAATTTTTCATGTAGTATCAAATCGGTACACGTATACATGTATATCGGCGTTTCGCCAATACACACTTTTGGTCAGTCAATGTACAGTATAAAGCGCTGTGCACTGAGTAAATTAATCTTGATATTAATTATATTGATAGATTGTACACTTTATCAAAATACATATTTACGCACAGTTGTTAATAATATAACAACGCATTGTAACCAGTTGACGTTATACATTGTTACCCGAATCAACTTGTAAACACAGAAACATGCATAGATTATATTACTCTGGTTTTGAATGGCATGCATATCATAATATGTCATTTTATTTCATATTATGCAATCTCAGACCATGCCGTGTTCTGTCATGTCATTTTATGCCGTACTATGGCATGTCACACCAGACAATATCATTTCGCGCAATACCATGTCATGCAATAGAGTACAGTACAAAACCAAGTCGCGCCAGGCAATGCAGTGAAATATCATGTTCTGTCTTGCTATTGCATGTCATGCTCAGTCATGGCATACTATGACATGTTATGGCATATGATAGTATGTCATGTTCTGTGATTCTTTTGTATGCCATATGCTGTCATACCATGCAATACAATGTCGAGTGATACCATGCAATGCCAGGGAACTCGTACAAATATATATTGTAAAGTCAACGCGCAGTTGCTACCCTTGTTGTGTTAGTATGCTGTTGATAGTTTTGTACATTAGCTAGCATGAAATATTACTAGGCAATGCATTCGGTGGAAATTTGTTTATAAGTAGATATACGTATTGCTTGTTTACTGCAGCATTTATTGAACATCGACTTAGTTACGCGTTAAGTGCGGCGTGTTGCAATGTGCTGGTTTTCCGTGAGATCTTGCTACTCGTCCGGACAGGCGTAATAAACACAGACTGATGGAGTAATTTGGGTGTGGAATCTTCAGAATGTTCACAGTGCCAAGCTGGCTTTGTTGTACATGTATATGTTTTTGCCGGCGTGTCTGTATGCATTACGCATTGATTTAACCATGTCTTAATCGCGATGTAACACAGGGCTTTTGGATGCGCAAATGCATGTACAAAAATGTAATAGTGCGATATTAATGTGATATCGTAACAAAAATATAGGCAATACATTTAAAATAGTTTTGAACATTGTACATGTAGAATTTTGAAAACAACGATAAAACCCTTTACGAAATACACTATAGACAATGTGTGTTCACTCAGTCGAGATATTAAACGACTGACGTCATAGGTCTTTGTTAAATTATTTTAAGAAAATATACTTGAATGGGGCGAGAACGTGTCCATTGTTTACATCTCTAAAGCAAAATATGTGTCTGTCTAGTGACGTCATAGTGGCAGTTTTCATTAATTATAAATGTATACGCAATTTTTGCTAAGTGTAATATCATATATCCTTATTATCTAGCTTCAACTGTATTTTAAATTTTTCATGTAGTATCAAATCGGTACACGTATACATGTATATCGGCGTTTCGCCAATACACACTTATGGTCAGTCAATGTACAGTATAAAGCGCTGTGCACTGAGTAAATTAATCTTGATATTAATTATATTGATAGATTGTACACTTTATCAAAATACATATTTACGCACAGTTGTTAATAATATTACAACGCATTGTAACCAGTTGACGTTATACATTGTTACCCGAATCAACTTGTAAACACAGAAACATGCATAGATTATATTACTCTGGTTTTGAATGGCATGCATATCATAATATGTCATTTTATTTCATATTATGCAATCTCAGACCATGCCGTGTTCTGTCATGTCATTTTATGCCGTACTATGGCATGTCACACCAGACAATATCATTTCGCGCAATACCATGTCATGCAATAGAGTACAGTACAAAACCAAGTCGCGCCAGGCAATGCAGTGAAATATCATGTTCTGTCTTGCTATTGCATGTCATGCTCAGTCATGGCATACTATGACATGTTATGGCATATGATAGTATGTCATGTTCTGTGATTCTTTTGTATGCCATATGCTGTCATACCATGCAATACAATGTCGAGTGATACCATGCAATGCCAGGGAACTCGTACAAATATATATTGTAAAGTCAACGCGCAGTTGCTACCCTTGTTGTGTTAGTTTGCTGTTGATAGTTTTGTACATTAGCTAGCATGAAATATTACTAGGCAATGCATTCGGTGGAAATTTGTTTATAAGTAGATATACGTATTGCTTGTTTACTGCAGCATTTATTGAACATCGACTTAGTTACGCGTTAAGTGCGGCGTGTTGCAATGTGCTGGTTTTCCGTGAGATCTTGCTACTCGTCCGGACAGGCGTAATAAACACAGACTGATGGAGTAATTTGGGTGTGGAATCTTCAGAATGTTCACAGTGCCAAGCTGGCTTTGTTGTACATGTATATGTTTTTGCCGGCGTGTCTGTATGCATTACGCATTGATTTAACCATGTCTTAATCGCGATGTTACACAGGGCTTTTGGATGCGCAAATGCATGTACAAAAATGTAATAGTGCGATATTAATGTGATATCGTAACAAAAATATAGGCAATACATTTAAAATAGTTTTGAACATTGTACATGTAGAATTTTGAAAACAACGATAAAACCCTTTACGAAATACACTATAGACAATGTGTGTTCACTCAGTCGAGATATTAAACGACTGACGTCATAGGTCTTTGTTAATTATTTTAAGAAAATATACTTGAATGGGGCGAGAACGTGTCCATTGTTTACATTTCTAAAGCAAAATATGTGTCTGTCTAGTGACGTCATAGTCGCAGTTTTCATTAATTATAAATGTATACGCAATTTTTGCTAAGTGTAATATCATATATCCTTATTATCTAGCTTCAACTGTATTTTAAATTTTTCATGTAGTATCAAATCGGTACACGTATACATGTATATCGGCGTTTCGCCAATACACACTTATGGTCAGTCAATGTACAGTATAAAGCGCTGTGCACTGAGTAAATTAATCTTGATATTAATTATATTGATAGATTGTACACTTTATCAAAATACATATTTACGCACAGTTGTTAATAATATTACAACGCATTGTAACCAGTTGACGTTATACATTGTTACCCGAATCAACTTGTAAACACAGAAACATGCATAGATTATATTACTCTGGTTTTGAATGGCATGCATATCATAATATGTCATTTTATTTCATATTATGCAATCTCAGACCATGCCGTGTTCTGTCATGTCATTTTATGCCGTACTATGGCATGTCACACCAGACAATATCATTTCGCGCAATACCATGTCATGCAATAGAGTACAGTACAAAACCAAGTCGCGCCAGGCAATGCAGTGAAATATCATGTTCTGTCTTGCTATTGCATGTCATGCTCAGTCATGGCATACTATGACATGTTATGGCATATGATAGTATGTCATGTTCTGTGATTCTTTTGTATGCCATATGCTGTCATACCATGCAATACAATGTCGAGTGATACCATGCAATGCCAGGGAACTCGTACAAATATATATTGTAAAGTCAACGCGCAGTTGCTACCCTTGTTGTGTAAGTATGCTGTTGATAGTTTTGTACATTAGCTAGCATGAAATATTACTAGGCAATGCATTCGGTGGAAATTTGTTTATAAGAAGATATACGTATTGCTTGTTTACTGCAGCATTTATTGAACATCGACTTAGTTACGCGTTAAGTGCGGCGTGTTGCAATGTGCTGGTTTTCCGTGAGATCTTGCTACTCGTCCGGACAGGCGTAATAAACACAGACTGATGGAGTAATTTGGGTGTGGAATCTTCAGAATGTTCACAGTGCCAAGCTGGCTTTGTTGTACATGTATATGTTTTTGCCGGCGTGTCTGTATGCATTACGCATTGATTTAACCATGTCTTAATCGCGATGTTACACAGGGCTTTTGGATGCGCAAATGCATGTACAAAAATGTAATAGTGCGATATTAATGTGATATCGTAACAAAAATATAGGCAATACATTTAAAATAGTTTTGAACATTGTACATGTAGAATTTTGAAAACAACGATAAAACCCTTTACGAAATACACTATAGACAATGTGTGTTCACTCAGTTGAGATATTAAACGACTGACGTCATAGGTCTTTGTTAAATTATTTTAAGAAAATATACTTGAATGGGGCGAGAACGTGTCCATTGTTTACATTTCTAAAGCAAAATATGTGTCTGTCTAGTGACGTCATAGCGGCAGTTTTCATTAATTATAAATGTATACGCAATTTTTGCTAAGTGTAATATCATATATCCTTATTATCTAGCTTCAACTGTATTTTAAATTTTTCATGTAGTATCAAATCGGTACACGTATACATTATATCGGCGTTTCGCCAATACACACTTATGGTCAGTCAATGTACAGTATAAAGCGCTGTGCACTGAGTAAATTAATCTTGATATTAATTATATTGATAGATTGTACACTTCATCAAAATACATATTTACGCACACTTGTTAATAATATTACAACGCATTGTAACCAGTTGACGTTATACATTGTTACCCGAATCAACTTGTAAACACAGAAACATGCATAGATTATATAACTCTGGTTTTGAATGGCATGCATATCATAAAATGTCATTTTATTTCATATTATGCAATCTCAGACCATGCCGTGTTCTGTCATGTCATTTTATGCCGTACTATGGCATGTCACACCAGACAATATCATTTCGCGCAATACCATGTCATGCAATAGAGTACAGTACAAAACCAAGTCGCGCCAGGCAATGCAGTGAAATATCATGTTCTGTCTTGCTATTGCATGTCATGCTCAGTCATGGCATACTATGACATGTTATGGCATATGATAGTATGTCATGTTCTGTGATTCTTTTGTATGCCATATGCTGTCATACCATGCAATACAATGTCGAGTGATACCATGCAATGCCAGGGAACTCGTACAAATATATATTGTAAAGTCAACGCGCAGTTGCTACCCTTGTTGTGTTAGTATGCTGTTGATAGTTTTGTACATTAGCTAGCATGAAATATTACTAGGCAATGCATTCGGTGGAAATTTGTTTATAAGTAGATATACGTATTGCTTGTTTACTGCAGCATTTATTGAACATCGACTTAGTTACGCGTTAAGTGCGGCGTGTTGCAATGTGCTGGTTTTCCGTGAGATCTTGCTACTCGTCCGGACAGGCGTAATAAACACAGACTGATGGAGTAATTTGGGTGTGGAATCTTCAGAATGTTCACAGTGCCAAGCTGGCTTTGTTGTACATGTATATGTTTTTGCCGGCGTGTCTGTATGCATTACGCATTGATTTAACCATGTCTTAATCGCGATGTTACACAGGGCTTTTGGATGCGCAAATGCATGTACAAAAATGTAATAGTGCGATATTAATGTGATATCGTAACAAAAATATAGGCAATACATTTAAAATAGTTTTGAACATTGTACATGTAGAATTTTTAAAACAACGATAAAACCCTTTACGAAATACACTATAGACAATGTGTGTTCACTCAGTCGAGATATTAAACGACTGACGTCATAGGTCTTTGTTAAATTATTTTAAGAAAATATACTTGAATGGGGCGAGAACGTGTCCATTGTTTACATTTCTAAAGCAAAATATGTGTCTGTCTAGTGACGTCATAGTGGCAGTTTTCATTAATTATAAATGTATACGCAATTTTTGCTAAGTGTAATATCATATATCCTTATTATCTAGCTTCAACTGTATTTTAAATTTTTCATGTAGTATCAAATCGGTACACGTATACATGTATATCGGCGTTTCGCCAATACACACTTATGGTCAGTCAATGTACAGTATAAAGCGCTGTGCACTGAGTAAATTAATCTTGATATTAATTATATTGATAGATTGTACACTTTATCAAAATACATATTTACGCACAGTTGTTAATAATATTACAACGCATTGTAACCAGTTGACGTTATACATTGTTACCCGAATCAACTTGTAAACACAGAAACATGCATAGATTATATTACTCTGGTTTTGAATGGCATGCATATCATAATATGTCATTTTATTTCATATTATGCAATCTCAGACCATGCCGTGTTCTGTCATGTCATTTTATGCCGTACTATGGCATGTCACACCAGACAATATCATTTCGCGCAATACCATGTCATGCAATAGAGTACAGTACAAAACCAAGTCGCGCCAGGCAATGCAGTGAAATATCATGTTCTGTCTTGCTATTGCATGTCATGCTCAGTCATGGCATACTATGACATGTTATGGCATATGATAGTATGTCATGTTCTGTGATTCTTTTGTATGCCATATGCTGTCATACCATGCAATACAATGTCGAGTGATACCATGCAATGCCAGGGAACTCGTACAAATATATATTGTAAAGTCAACGCGCAGTTGCTACCCTTGTTGTGTTAGTATGCTGTTGATAGTTTTGTACATTAGCTAGCATGAAATATTACTAGGCAATGCATTCGGTGGAAATTTGTTTATAAGTAGATATACGTATTGCTTGTTTACTGCAGCATTTATTGAACATCGACTTAGTTACGCGTTAAGTGCGGCGTGTTGCAATGTGCTGGTTTTCCGTGAGATCTTGCTACTCGTCCGGACAGGCGTAATAAACACAGACTGATGGAGTAATTTGGGTGTGGAATCTTCAGAATGTTCACAGTGCCAAGCTGGCTTTGTTGTACATGTATATGTTTTTGCCGGCGTGTCTGTATGCATTACGCATTGATTTAACCATGTCTTAATCGCGATGTTACACAGGGCTTTTGGATGCGCAAATGCATGTACAAAAATGTAATAGTGCGATATTAATGTGATATCGTAACAAAAATATAGGCAATACATTTAAAATAGTTTTGAACATTGTACATGTAGAATTTTGAAAACAACGATAAAACCCTTTACGAAATACACTATAGACAATGTGTGTTCACTCAGTCGAGATATTAAACGACTGACGTCATAGGTCTTTGTTAAATTATTTTAAGAAAATATACTTGAATGGGGCGAGAACGTGTCCATTGTTTACATTTCTAAAGCAAAATATGTGTCTGTCTAGTGACGTCATAGTGGCAGTTTTCATTAATTGTAAATGTATACGCAATTTTTGCTAAGTGTAATATCATATATCCTTATTATCTAGCTTCAACTGTATTTTAAATTTTTCATGTAGTATCAAATCGGTACACGTATACATGTATATCGGCGTTTCGCCAATACACACTTTTGGTCAGTCAATGTACAGTATAAAGCGCTGTGCACTGAGTAAATTAATCTTGATATTAATTATATTGATAGATTGTACACTTTATCAAAATACATATTTACGCACAGTTGTTAATAATATAACAACGCATTGTAACCAGTTGACGTTATACATTGTTACCCGAATCAACTTGTAAACACAGAAACATGCATAGATTATATTACTCTGGTTTTGAATGGCATGCATATCATAATATGTCATTTTATTTCATATTATGCAATCTCAGACCATGCCGTGTTCTGTCATGTCATTTTATGCCGTACTATGGCATGTCACACCAGACAATATCATTTCGCGCAATACCATGTCATGCAATAGAGTACAGTACAAAACCAAGTCGCGCCAGGCAATGCAGTGAAATATCATGTTCTGTCTTGCTATTGCATGTCATGCTCAGTCATGGCATACTATGACATGTTATGGCATATGATAGTATGTCATGTTCTGTGATTCTTTTGTATGCCATATGCTGTCATACCATGCAATACAATGTCGAGTGATACCATGCAATGCCAGGGAACTCGTACAAATATATATTGTAAAGTCAACGCGCAGTTGCTACCCTTGTTGTGTTAGTATGCTGTTGATAGTTTTGTACATTAGCTAGCATGAAATATTACTAGGCAATGCATTCGGTGGAAATTTGTTTATAAGTAGATATACGTATTGCTTGTTTACTGCAGCATTTATTGAACATCGACTTAGTTACGCGTTAAGTGCGGCGTGTTGCAATGTGCTGGTTTTCCGTGAGATCTTGCTACTCGTCCGGACAGGCGTAATAAACACAGACTGATGGAGTAATTTGGGTGTGGAATCTTCAGAATGTTCACAGTGCCAAGCTGGCTTTGTTGTACATGTATATGTTTTTGCCGGCGTGTCTGTATGCATTACGCATTGATTTAACCATGTCTTAATCGCGATGTAACACAGGGCTTTTGGATGCGCAAATGCATGTACAAAAATGTAATAGTGCGATATTAATGTGATATCGTAACAAAAATATAGGCAATACATTTAAAATAGTTTTGAACATTGTACATGTAGAATTTTGAAAACAACGATAAAACCCTTTACGAAATACACTATAGACAATGTGTGTTCACTCAGTCGAGATATTAAACGACTGACGTCATAGGTCTTTGTTAAATTATTTTAAGAAAATATACTTGAATGGGGCGAGAACGTGTCCATTGTTTACATCTCTAAAGCAAAATATGTGTCTGTCTAGTGACGTCATAGTGGCAGTTTTCATTAATTATAAATGTATACGCAATTTTTGCTAAGTGTAATATCATATATCCTTATTATCTAGCTTCAACTGTATTTTAAATTTTTCATGTAGTATCAAATCGGTACACGTATACATGTATATCGGCGTTTCGCCAATACACACTTATGGTCAGTCAATGTACAGTATAAAGCGCTGTGCACTGAGTAAATTAATCTTGATATTAATTATATTGATAGATTGTACACTTTATCAAAATACATATTTACGCACAGTTGTTAATAATATTACAACGCATTGTAACCAGTTGACGTTATACATTGTTACCCGAATCAACTTGTAAACACAGAAACATGCATAGATTATATTACTCTGGTTTTGAATGGCATGCATATCATAATATGTCATTTTATTTCATATTATGCAATCTCAGACCATGCCGTGTTCTGTCATGTCATTTTATGCCGTACTATGGCATGTCACACCAGACAATATCATTTCGCGCAATACCATGTCATGCAATAGAGTACAGTACAAAACCAAGTCGCGCCAGGCAATGCAGTGAAATATCATGTTCTGTCTTGCTATTGCATGTCATGCTCAGTCATGGCATACTATGACATGTTATGGCATATGATAGTATGTCATGTTCTGTGATTCTTTTGTATGCCATATGCTGTCATACCATGCAATACAATGTCGAGTGATACCATGCAATGCCAGGGAACTCGTACAAATATATATTGTAAAGTCAACGCGCAGTTGCTACCCTTGTTGTGTTAGTTTGCTGTTGATAGTTTTGTACATTAGCTAGCATGAAATATTACTAGGCAATGCATTCGGTGGAAATTTGTTTATAAGTAGATATACGTATTGCTTGTTTACTGCAGCATTTATTGAACATCGACTTAGTTACGCGTTAAGTGCGGCGTGTTGCAATGTGCTGGTTTTCCGTGAGATCTTGCTACTCGTCCGGACAGGCGTAATAAACACAGACTGATGGAGTAATTTGGGTGTGGAATCTTCAGAATGTTCACAGTGCCAAGCTGGCTTTGTTGTACATGTATATGTTTTTGCCGGCGTGTCTGTATGCATTACGCATTGATTTAACCATGTCTTAATCGCGATGTTACACAGGGCTTTTGGATGCGCAAATGCATGTACAAAAATGTAATAGTGCGATATTAATGTGATATCGTAACAAAAATATAGGCAATACATTTAAAATAGTTTTGAACATTGTACATGTAGAATTTTGAAAACAACGATAAAACCCTTTACGAAATACACTATAGACAATGTGTGTTCACTCAGTCGAGATATTAAACGACTGACGTCATAGGTCTTTGTTAAATTATTTTAAGAAAATATACTTGAATGGGGCGAGAACGTGTCCATTGTTTACATTTCTAAAGAAAATATGTGTCTGTCTAGTGACGTCATAGTGGCAGTTTTCATTAATTATAAATGTATACGCACTTTTTGCTAAGTGTAATATCATATATCCTTATTATCTAGCTTCAACTGTATTTTAAATTTTTCATGTAGTATCAAATCGGTACACGTATACATGTATATCGGCGTTTCGCCAATGCACACTTATGGTCAGTCAATGTACAGTATAAAGCGCTGTGCACTGAGTAAATTAATCTTGATATTAATTATATTGATAGATTGTACACTTCATCAAAATACATATTTACGCTCAGTTGTTAATAATATTACAACGCATTGTAACCAGTTGACGTTATACATTGTTACCCGAATCAACTTGTAAACACAGAAACATGCATAGATTATATTACTCTGGTTTTGAATGGCATGCATATCATAATATGTCATTTTATTTCATATTATGCAATCTCAGACCATGCCGTGTTCTGTCATGTCATTTTATGCCGTACTATGGCATGTCACACCAGACAATATCATTTCGCGCAATACCATGTCATGCAATAGAGTACAGTACAAAACCAAGTCGCGCCAGGCAATGCAGTGAAATATCATGTTCTGTCTTGCTATTGCATGTCATGCTCAGTCATGGCATACTATGACATGTTATGGCATATGATAGTATGTCATGTTCTGTGATTCTTTTGTATGCCATATGCTGTCATACCATGCAATACAATGTCGAGTGATACCATGCAATGCCAGGGAACTCGTACAAATATATATTGTAAAGTCAACGCGCAGTTGCTACCCTTGTTGTGTTAGTATGCTGTTGATAGTTTTGTACATTAGCTAGCATGAAGTATTACTAGGCAATGCATTCGATGGAAATTTGTTTATAAGTAGATATACGTATTGCTTGTTTACTGCAGCATTTATTGAACATCGACTTAGTTACGCGTTAAGTGCGGCGTGTTGCAATGTGCTGGTTTTCCGTGAGATCTTGCAACTCGTCCGGACAGGCGTAATAAACACAGACTGATGGAGTAATTTGGGTGTGGAATCTTCAGAATGTTCACAGTGCCAAGCTGGCTTTGTTGTACATGTATATGTTTTTGCCGGCGTGTCTGTATGCATTACGCATTGATTTAACCATGTCTTAATCGCGATGTTACACAGGGCTTTTGGATGCGCAAATGCATGTACAAAAATGTAATAGTGCGATATTAATGTGATATCGTAACAAAAATATAGGCAATACATTTAAAATAGTTTTGAACATTGTACATGTAGAATTTTGAAAACAACGATAAAACCCTTTACGAAATACACTATAGACAATGTGTGTTCACTCAGTCGAGATATTAAACGACTGACGTCATAGGTCTTTGTTAATTATTTTAAGAAAATATACTTGAATGGGGCGAGAACGTGTCCATTGTTTACATTTCTAAAGCAAAATATGTGTCTGTCTAGTGACGTCATAGTCGCAGTTTTCATTAATTATAAATGTATACGCAATTTTTGCTAAGTGTAATATCATATATCCTTATTATCTAGCTTCAACTGTATTTTAAATTTTTCATGTAGTATCAAATCGGTACACGTATACATGTATATCGGCGTTTCGCCAATACACACTTATGGTCAGTCAATGTACAGTATAAAGCGCTGTGCACTGAGTAAATTAATCTTGATATTAATTATATTGATAGATTGTACACTTTATCAAAATACATATTTACGCACAGTTGTTAATAATATTACAACGCATTGTAACCAGTTGACGTTATACATTGTTACCCGAATCAACTTGTAAACACAGAAACATGCATAGATTATATTACTCTGGTTTTGAATGGCATGCATATCATAATATGTCATTTTATTTCATATTATGCAATCTCAGACCATGCCGTGTTCTGTCATGTCATTTTATGCCGTACTATGGCATGTCACACCAGACAATATCATTTCGCGCAATACCATGTCATGCAATAGAGTACAGTACAAAACCAAGTCGCGCCAGGCAATGCAGTGAAATATCATGTTCTGTCTTGCTATTGCATGTCATGCTCAGTCATGGCATACTATGACATGTTATGGCATATGATAGTATGTCATGTTCTGTGATTCTTTTGTATGCCATATGCTGTCATACCATGCAATACAATGTCGAGTGATACCATGCAATGCCAGGGAACTCGTACAAATATATATTGTAAAGTCAACGCGCAGTTGCTACCCTTGTTGTGTAAGTATGCTGTTGATAGTTTTGTACATTAGCTAGCATGAAATATTACTAGGCAATGCATTCGGTGGAAATTTGTTTATAAGAAGATATACGTATTGCTTGTTTACTGCAGCATTTATTGAACATCGACTTAGTTACGCGTTAAGTGCGGCGTGTTGCAATGTGCTGGTTTTCCGTGAGATCTTGCTACTCGTCCGGACAGGCGTAATAAACACAGACTGATGGAGTAATTTGGGTGTGGAATCTTCAGAATGTTCACAGTGCCAAGCTGGCTTTGTTGTACATGTATATGTTTTTGCCGGCGTGTCTGTATGCATTACGCATTGATTTAACCATGTCTTAATCGCGATGTTACACAGGGCTTTTGGATGCGCAAATGCATGTACAAAAATGTAATAGTGCGATATTAATGTGATATCGTAACAAAAATATAGGCAATACATTTAAAATAGTTTTGAACATTGTACATGTAGAATTTTGAAAACAACGATAAAACCCTTTACGAAATACACTATAGACAATGTGTGTTCACTCAGTTGAGATATTAAACGACTGACGTCATAGGTCTTTGTTAAATTATTTTAAGAAAATATACTTGAATGGGGCGAGAACGTGTCCATTGTTTACATTTCTAAAGCAACATATGTGTCTGTCTAGTGACGTCATAGTGGCAGTTTTCATTAATTATAAATGTATACGCAATTTTTGCTAAGTGTAATATCATATATCCTTATTATCTAGCTTCAACTGTATTTTAAATTTTTCATGTAGTATCAAATCGGTACACGTATACATGTATATCGGCGTTTCGCCAATACACACTTATGGTCAGTCAATGTACAGTATAAAGCGCTGTGCACTGAGTAAATTAATCTTGATATTAATTATATTGATAGATTGTACACTTTATCAAAATACATATTTACGCTCAGTTGTTAATAATATTACAACGCATTGTAACCAGTTGACGTTATACATTGTTACCCGAATCAACTTGTAAACACAGAAACATGCATAGATTATATTACTCTGGTTTTGAATGGCATGCATATCATAATATGTCATTTTATTTCATATTATGCAATCTCAGACCATGCCGTGTTCTGTCATGTCATTTTATGCCGTACTATGGCATGTCACACCAGACAATATCATTTCGCGCAATACCATGTCATGCAATAGAGTACAGTACAAAACCAAGTCGCGCCAGGCAATGCAGTGAAATATCATGTTCTGTCTTGCTATTGCATGTCATGCTCAGTCATGGCATACTATGACATGTTATGGCATATGATAGTATGTCATGTTCTGTGATTCTTTTGTATGCCATATGCTGTCATACCATGCAATACAATGTCGAGTGATACCATGCAATGCCAGGGAACTCGTACAAATATATATTGTAAAGTCAACGCGCAGTTGCTACCCTTGTTGTGTTAGTATGCTGTTGATAGTTTTGTACATTAGCTAGCATGAAGTATTACTAGGCAATGCATTCGGTGGAAATTTGTTTATAAGTAGATATACGTATTGCTTGTTTACTGCAGCATTTATTGAACATCGACTTAGTTACGCGTTAAGTGCGGCGTGTTGCAATGTGCTGGTTTTCCGTGAGATCTTGCTACTCGTCCGGACAGGCGTAATAAACACAGACTGATGGAGTAATTTGGGTGTGGAATTTTCAGAATGTTCACAGTGCCAAGCTGGCTTTGTTGTACATGTATATGTTTTTGCCGGCGTGTCTGTATGCATTACGCATTGATTTAACCATGTCTTAATCGCGATGTTACACAGGGCTTTTGGATGCGCAAATGCATGTACAAAAATGTAATAGTGCGATATTAATGTGATATCGTAACAAAAATATAGGCAATACATTTAAAATAGTTTTGAACATTGTACATGTAGAATTTTGAAAACAACGATAAAACCCTTTACGAAATACACTATAGACAATGTGTGTTCACTCAGTCGAGATATTAAACGACTGACGTCATAGGTCTTTGTTAAATTATTTTAAGAAAATATACTTGAATGGGGCGAGAACGTGTCCATTGTTTACATTTCTAAAGCAAAATATGTGTCTGTCTAGTGACGTCATAGCGGCAGTTTTCATTAATTATAAATGTATACGCAATTTTTGCTAAGTGTAATATCATATATCCTTATTATCTAGCTTCAACTGTATTTTAAATTTTTCATGTAGTATCAAATCGGTACACGTATACATTATATCGGCGTTTCGCCAATACACACTTATGGTCAGTCAATGTACAGTATAAAGCGCTGTGCACTGAGTAAATTAATCTTGATATTAATTATATTGATAGATTGTACACTTCATCAAAATACATATTTACGCACACTTGTTAATAATATTACAACGCATTGTAACCAGTTGACGTTATACATTGTTACCCGAATCAACTTGTAAACACAGAAACATGCATAGATTATATAACTCTGGTTTTGAATGGCATGCATATCATAAAATGTCATTTTATTTCATATTATGCAATCTCAGACCATGCCGTGTTCTGTCATGTCATTTTATGCCGTACTATGGCATGTCACACCAGACAATATCATTTCGCGCAATACCATGTCATGCAATAGAGTACAGTACAAAACCAAGTCGCGCCAGGCAATGCAGTGAAATATCATGTTCTGTCTTGCTATTGCATGTCATGCTCAGTCATGGCATACTATGACATGTTATGGCATATGATAGTATGTCATGTTCTGTGATTCTTTTGTATGCCATATGCTGTCATACCATGCAATACAATGTCGAGTGATACCATGCAATGCCAGGGAACTCGTACAAATATATATTGTAAAGTCAACGCTCAGTTGCTACCCTTGTTGTGTTAGTATGCTGTTGATAGTTTTGTACATTAGCTAGCATGAAATATTACTAGGCAATGCATTCGGTGGAAATTTGTTTATAAGTAGATATACGTATTGCTTGTTTACTGCAGCATTTATTGAACATCGACTTAGTTACGCGTTAAGTGCGGCGTGTTGCAATGTGCTGGTTTTCCGTGAGATCTTGCTACTCGTCCGGACAGGCGTAATAAACACAGACTGATGGAGTAATTTGGGTGTGGAATCTTCAGAATGTTCACAGTGCCAAGCTGGCTTTGTTGTACATGTATATGTTTTTGCCGGCGTGTCTGTATGCATTACGCATTGATTTAACCATGTCTTAATCGCGATGTTACACAGGGCTTTTGGATGCGCAAATGCATGTACAAAAATGTAATAGTGCGATATTAATGTGATATCGTAACAAAAATATAGGCAATACATTTAAAATAGTTTTGAACATTGTACATGTAGAATTTTGAAAACAACGATAAAACCCTTTACGAAATACACTATAGACAATGTGTGTTCACTCAGTCGAGATATTAAACGACTGACGTCATAGGTCTTTGTTAAATTATTTTAAGAAAATATACTTGAATGGGGCGAGAACGTGTCCATTGTTTACATTTCTAAAGCAAAATATGTGTCTGTCTAGTGACGTCATAGTGGCAGTTTTCATTAATTATAAATGTATACGCAATTTTTGCTAAGTGTAATATCATATATCCTTATTATCTAGCTTCAACTGTATTTTAAATTTTTCATGTAGTATCAAATCGGTACACGTATACATGTATATCGGCGTTTCGCCAATACACACTTATGGTCAGTCAATGTACAGTATAAAGCGCTGTGCACTGAGTAAATTAATCTTGATATTAATTATATTGATAGATTGTACACTTTATCAAAATACATATTTACGCACAGTTGTTAATAATATTACAACGCATTGTAACCAGTTGACGTTATACATTGTTACCCGAATCAACTTGTAAACACAGAAACATGCATAGATTATATTACTCTGGTTTTGAATGGCATGCATACCATAATATGTCATTTTATTTCATATTATGCAATCTCAGACCATGCCGTGTTCTGTCATGTCATTTTATGCCGTACTATGGCATGTCACACCAGACAATATCATTTCGCGCAATACCATGTCATGCAATAGAGTACAGTACAAAACCAAGTCGCGCCAGGCAATGCAGTGAAATATCATGTTCTGTCTTGCTATTGCATGTCATGCTCAGTCATGGCATACTATGACATGTTATGGCATATGATAGTATGTCATGTTCTGTGATTCTTTTGTATGCCATATGCTGTCATACCATGCAATACAATGTCGAGTGATACCATGCAATGCCAGGGAACTCGTACAAATATATATTGTAAAGTCAACGCGCAGTTGCTACCCTTGTTGTGTTAGTATGCTGTTGATAGTTTTGTACATTAGCTAGCATGAAGTATTACTAGGCAATGCATTCGGTGGAAATTTGTTTATAAGTAGATATACGTATTGCTTGTTTACTGCAGCATTTATTGAACATCGACTTAGTTACGCGTTAAGTGCGGCGTGTTGCAATGTGCTGGTTTTCCGTGAGATCTTGCTACTCGTCCGGACAGGCGTAATAAACACAGACTGATGGAGTAATTTGGGTGTGGAATTTTCAGAATGTTCACAGTGCCAAGCTGGCTTTGTTGTACATGTATATGTTTTTGCCGGCGTGTCTGTATGCATTACGCATTGATTTAACCATGTCTTAATCGCGATGTTACACAGGGCTTTTGGATGCGCAAATGCATGTACAAAAATGTAATAGTGCGATATTAATGTGATATCGTAACAAAAATATAGGCAATACATTTAAAATAGTTTTGAACATTGTACATGTAGAATTTTGAAAACAACGATAAAACCCTTTACGAAATACACTATAGACAATGTGTGTTCACTCAGTCGAGATATTAAACGACTGACGTCATAGGTCTTTGTTAAATTATTTTAAGAAAATATACTTGAATGGGGCGAGAACGTGTCCATTGTTTACATTTCTAAAGCAAAATATGTGTCTGTCTAGTGACGTCATAGCGGCAGTTTTCATTAATTATAAATGTATACGCAATTTTTGCTAAGTGTAATATCATATATCCTTATTATCTAGCTTCAACTGTATTTTAAATTTTTCATGTAGTATCAAATCGGTACACGTATACATTATATCGGCGTTTCGCCAATACACACTTATGGTCAGTCAATGTACAGTATAAAGCGCTGTGCACTGAGTAAATTAATCTTGATATTAATTATATTGATAGATTGTACACTTCATCAAAATACATATTTACGCACACTTGTTAATAATATTACAACGCATTGTAACCAGTTGACGTTATACATTGTTACCCGAATCAACTTGTAAACACAGAAACATGCATAGATTATATAACTCTGGTTTTGAATGGCATGCATATCATAAAATGTCATTTTATTTCATATTATGCAATCTCAGACCATGCCGTGTTCTGTCATGTCATTTTATGCCGTACTATGGCATGTCACACCAGACAATATCATTTCGCGCAATACCATGTCATGCAATAGAGTACAGTACAAAACCAAGTCGCGCCAGGCAATGCAGTGAAATATCATGTTCTGTCTTGCTATTGCATGTCATGCTCAGTCATGGCATACTATGACATGTTATGGCATATGATAGTATGTCATGTTCTGTGATTCTTTTGTATGCCATATGCTGTCATACCATGCAATACAATGTCGAGTGATACCATGCAATGCCAGGGAACTCGTACAAATATATATTGTAAAGTCAACGCTCAGTTGCTACCCTTGTTGTGTTAGTATGCTGTTGATAGTTTTGTACATTAGCTAGCATGAAATATTACTAGGCAATGCATTCGGTGGAAATTTGTTTATAAGTAGATATACGTATTGCTTGTTTACTGCAGCATTTATTGAACATCGACTTAGTTACGCGTTAAGTGCGGCGTGTTGCAATGTGCTGGTTTTCCGTGAGATCTTGCTACTCGTCCGGACAGGCGTAATAAACACAGACTGATGGAGTAATTTGGGTGTGGAATCTTCAGAATGTTCACAGTGCCAAGCTGGCTTTGTTGTACATGTATATGTTTTTGCCGGCGTGTCTGTATGCATTACGCATTGATTTAACCATGTCTTAATCGCGATGTTACACAGGGCTTTTGGATGCGCAAATGCATGTACAAAAATGTAATAGTGCGATATTAATGTGATATCGTAACAAAAATATAGGCAATACATTTAAAATAGTTTTGAACATTGTACATGTAGAATTTTGAAAACAACGATAAAACCCTTTACGAAATACACTATAGACAATGTGTGTTCACTCAGTCGAGATATTAAACGACTGACGTCATAGGTCTTTGTTAAATTATTTTAAGAAAATATACTTGAATGGGGCGAGAACGTGTCCATTGTTTACATTTCTAAAGAAAATATGTGTCTGTCTAGTGACGTCATAGTGGCAGTTTTCATTAATTATAAATGTATACGCACTTTTTGCTAAGTGTAATATCATATATCCTTATTATCTAGCTTCAACTGTATTTTAAATTTTTCATGTAGTATCAAATCGGTACACGTATACATGTATATCGGCGTTTCGCCAATACACACTTATGGTCAGTCAATGTACAGTATAAAGCGCTGTGCACTGAGTAAATTAATCTTGATATTAATTATATTGATAGATTGTACACTTTATCAAAATACATATTTACGCACAGTTGTTAATAATATTACAACGCATTGTAACCAGTTGACGTTATACATTGTTACCCGAATCAACTTGTAAACACAGAAACATGCATAGATTATATTACTCTGGTTTTGAATGGCATGCATATCATAATATGTCATTTTATTTCATATTATGCAATCTCAGACCATGCCGTGTTCTGTCATGTCATTTTATGCCGTACTATGGCATGTCACACCAGACAATATCATTTCGCGCAATACCATGTCATGCAATAGAGTACAGTACAAAACCAAGTCGCGCCAGGCAATGCAGTGAAATATCATGTTCTGTCTTGCTATTGCATGTCATGCTCAGTCATGGCATACTATGACATGTTATGGCATATGATAGTATGTCATGTTCTGTGATTCTTTTGTATGCCATATGCTGTCATACCATGCAATACAATGTCGAGTGATACCATGCAATGCCAGGGAACTCGTACAAATATATATTGTAAAGTCAACGCGCAGTTGCTACCCTTGTTGTGTTAGTATGCTGTTGATAGTTTTGTACATTAGCTAGCATGAAGTATTACTAGGCAATGCATTCGGTGGAAATTTGTTTATAAGTAGATATACGTATTGCTTGTTTACTGCAGCATTTATTGAACATCGACTTAGTTACGCGTTAAGTGCGGCGTGTTGCAATGTGCTGGTTTTCCGTGAGATCTTGCTACTCGTCCGGACAGGCGTAATAAACACAGACTGATGGAGTAATTTGGGTGTGGAATTTTCAGAATGTTCACAGTGCCAAGCTGGCTTTGTTGTACATGTATATGTTTTTGCCGGCGTGTCTGTATGCATTACGCATTGATTTAACCATGTCTTAATCGCGATGTTACACAGGGCTTTTGGATGCGCAAATGCATGTACAAAAATGTAATAGTGCGATATTAATGTGATATCGTAACAAAAATATAGGCAATACATTTAAAATAGTTTTGAACATTGTACATGTAGAATTTTGAAAACAACGATAAAACCCTTTACGAAATACACTATAGACAATGTGTGTTCACTCAGTCGAGATATTAAACGACTGACGTCATAGGTCTTTGTTAAATTATTTTAAGAAAATATACTTGAATGGGGCGAGAACGTGTCCATTGTTTACATTTCTAAAGCAAAATATGTGTCTGTCTAGTGACGTCATAGCGGCAGTTTTCATTAATTATAAATGTATACGCAATTTTTGCTAAGTGTAATATCATATATCCTTATTATCTAGCTTCAACTGTATTTTAAATTTTTCATGTAGTATCAAATCGGTACACGTATACATTATATCGGCGTTTCGCCAATACACACTTATGGTCAGTCAATGTACAGTATAAAGCGCTGTGCACTGAGTAAATTAATCTTGATATTAATTATATTGATAGATTGTACACTTCATCAAAATACATATTTACGCACACTTGTTAATAATATTACAACGCATTGTAACCAGTTGACGTTATACATTGTTACCCGAATCAACTTGTAAACACAGAAACATGCATAGATTATATAACTCTGGTTTTGAATGGCATGCATATCATAAAATGTCATTTTATTTCATATTATGCAATCTCAGACCATGCCGTGTTCTGTCATGTCATTTTATGCCGTACTATGGCATGTCACACCAGACAATATCATTTCGCGCAATACCATGTCATGCAATAGAGTACAGTACAAAACCAAGTCGCGCCAGGCAATGCAGTGAAATATCATGTTCTGTCTTGCTATTGCATGTCATGCTCAGTCATGGCATACTATGACATGTTATGGCATATGATAGTATGTCATGTTCTGTGATTCTTTTGTATGCCATATGCTGTCATACCATGCAATACAATGTCGAGTGATACCATGCAATGCCAGGGAACTCGTACAAATATATATTGTAAAGTCAACGCTCAGTTGCTACCCTTGTTGTGTTAGTATGCTGTTGATAGTTTTGTACATTAGCTAGCATGAAATATTACTAGGCAATGCATTCGGTGGAAATTTGTTTATAAGTAGATATACGTATTGCTTGTTTACTGCAGCATTTATTGAACATCGACTTAGTTACGCGTTAAGTGCGGCGTGTTGCAATGTGCTGGTTTTCCGTGAGATCTTGCTACTCGTCCGGACAGGCGTAATAAACACAGACTGATGGAGTAATTTGGGTGTGGAATCTTCAGAATGTTCACAGTGCCAAGCTGGCTTTGTTGTACATGTATATGTTTTTGCCGGCGTGTCTGTATGCATTACGCATTGATTTAACCATGTCTTAATCGCGATGTTACACAGGGCTTTTGGATGCGCAAATGCATGTACAAAAATGTAATAGTGCGATATTAATGTGATATCGTAACAAAAATATAGGCAATACATTTAAAATAGTTTTGAACATTGTACATGTAGAATTTTGAAAACAACGATAAAACCCTTTACGAAATACACTATAGACAATGTGTGTTCACTCAGTCGAGATATTAAACGACTGACGTCATAGGTCTTTGTTAAATTATTTTAAGAAAATATACTTGAATGGGGCGAGAACGTGTCCATTGTTTACATTTCTAAAGCAAAATATGTGTCTGTCTAGTGACGTCATAGTGGCAGTTTTCATTAATTATAAATGTATACGCAATTTTTGCTAAGTGTAATATCATATATCCTTATTATCTAGCTTCAACTGTATTTTAAATTTTTCATGTAGTATCAAATCGGTACACGTATACATGTATATCGGCGTTTCGCCAATACACACTTATGGTCAGTCAATGTACAGTATAAAGCGCTGTGCACTGAGTAAATTAATCTTGATATTAATTATATTGATAGATTGTACACTTTATCAAAATACATATTTACGCACAGTTGTTAATAATATTACAACGCATTGTAACCAGTTGACGTTATACATTGTTACCCGAATCAACTTGTAAACACAGAAACATGCATAGATTATATTACTCTGGTTTTGAATGGCATGCATATCATAATATGTCATTTTATTTCATATTATGCAATCTCAGACCATGCCGTGTTCTGTCATGTCATTTTATGCCGTACTATGGCATGTCACACCAGACAATATCATTTCGCGCAATACCATGTCATGCAATAGAGTACAGTACAAAACCAAGTCGCGCCAGGCAATGCAGTGAAATATCATGTTCTGTCTTGCTATTGCATGTCATGCTCAGTCATGGCATACTATGACATGTTATGGCATATGATAGTATGTCATGTTCTGTGATTCTTTTGTATGCCATATGCTGTCATACCATGCAATACAATGTCGAGTGATACCATGCAATGCCAGGGAACTCGTACAAATATATATTGTAAAGTCAACGCGCAGTTGCTACCCTTGTTGTGTTAGTTTGCTGTTGATAGTTTTGTACATTAGCTAGCATGAAATATTACTAGGCAATGCATTCGGTGGAAATTTGTTTATAAGTAGATATACGTATTGCTTGTTTACTGCAGCATTTATTGAACATCGACTTAGTTACGCGTTAAGTGCGGCGTGTTGCAATGTGCTGGTTTTCCGTGAGATCTTGCTACTCGTCCGGACAGGCGTAATAAACACAGACTGATGGAGTAATTTGGGTGTGGAATCTTCAGAATGTTCACAGTGCCAAGCTGGCTTTGTTGTACATGTATATGTTTTTGCCGGCGTGTCTGTATGCATTACGCATTGATTTAACCATGTCTTAATCGCGATGTTACACAGGGCTTTTGGATGCGCAAATGCATGTACAAAAATGTAATAGTGCGATATTAATGTGATATCGTAACAAAAATATAGGCAATACATTTAAAATAGTTTTGAACATTGTACATGTAGAATTTTGAAAACAACGATAAAACCCTTTACGAAATACACTATAGACAATGTGTGTTCACTCAGTCGAGATATTAAACGACTGACGTCATAGGTCTTTGTTAAATTATTTTAAGAAAATATACTTGAATGGGGCGAGAACGTGTCCATTGTTTACATTTCTAAAGAAAATATGTGTCTGTCTAGTGACGTCATAGTGGCAGTTTTCATTAATTATAAATGTATACGCACTTTTTGCTAAGTGTAATATCATATATCCTTATTATCTAGCTTCAACTGTATTTTAAATTTTTCATGTAGTATCAAATCGGTACACGTATACATGTATATCGGCGTTTCGCCAATGCACACTTATGGTCAGTCAATGTACAGTATAAAGCGCTGTGCACTGAGTAAATTAATCTTGATATTAATTATATTGATAGATTGTACACTTCATCAAAATACATATTTACGCTCAGTTGTTAATAATATTACAACGCATTGTAACCAGTTGACGTTATACATTGTTACCCGAATCAACTTGTAAACACAGAAACATGCATAGATTATATTACTCTGGTTTTGAATGGCATGCATATCATAATATGTCATTTTATTTCATATTATGCAATCTCAGACCATGCCGTGTTCTGTCATGTCATTTTATGCCGTACTATGGCATGTCACACCAGACAATATCATTTCGCGCAATACCATGTCATGCAATAGAGTACAGTACAAAACCAAGTCGCGCCAGGCAATGCAGTGAAATATCATGTTCTGTCTTGCTATTGCATGTCATGCTCAGTCATGGCATACTATGACATGTTATGGCATATGATAGTATGTCATGTTCTGTGATTCTTTTGTATGCCATATGCTGTCATACCATGCAATACAATGTCGAGTGATACCATGCAATGCCAGGGAACTCGTACAAATATATATTGTAAAGTCAACGCGCAGTTGCTACCCTTGTTGTGTTAGTATGCTGTTGATAGTTTTGTACATTAGCTAGCATGAAGTATTACTAGGCAATGCATTCGATGGAAATTTGTTTATAAGTAGATATACGTATTGCTTGTTTACTGCAGCATTTATTGAACATCGACTTAGTTACGCGTTAAGTGCGGCGTGTTGCAATGTGCTGGTTTTCCGTGAGATCTTGCTACTCGTCCGGACAGGCGTAATAAACACAGACTGATGGAGTAATTTGGGTGTGGAATCTTCAGAATGTTCACAGTGCCAAGCTGGCTTTGTTGTACATGTATATGTTTTTGCCGGCGTGTCTGTATGCATTACGCATTGATTTAACCATGTCTTAATCGCGATGTTACACAGGGCTTTTGGATGCGCAAATGCATGTACAAAAATGTAATAGTGCGATATTAATGTGATATCGTAACAAAAATATAGGCAATACATTTAAAATAGTTTTGAACATTGTACATGTAGAATTTTGAAAACAACGATAAAACCCTTTACGAAATACACTATAGACAATGTGTGTTCACTCAGTCGAGATATTAAACGACTGACGTCATAGGTCTTTGTTAATTATTTTAAGAAAATATACTTGAATGGGGCGAGAACGTGTCCATTGTTTACATTTCTAAAGCAAAATATGTGTCTGTCTAGTGACGTCATAGTCGCAGTTTTCATTAATTATAAATGTATACGCAATTTTTGCTAAGTGTAATATCATATATCCTTATTATCTAGCTTCAACTGTATTTTAAATTTTTCATGTAGTATCAAATCGGTACACGTATACATGTATATCGGCGTTTCGCCAATACACACTTATGGTCAGTCAATGTACAGTATAAAGCGCTGTGCACTGAGTAAATTAATCTTGATATTAATTATATTGATAGATTGTACACTTTATCAAAATACATATTTACGCACAGTTGTTAATAATATTACAACGCATTGTAACCAGTTGACGTTATACATTGTTACCCGAATCAACTTGTAAACACAGAAACATGCATAGATTATATTACTCTGGTTTTGAATGGCATGCATATCATAATATGTCATTTTATTTCATATTATGCAATCTCAGACCATGCCGTGTTCTGTCATGTCATTTTATGCCGTACTATGGCATGTCACACCAGACAATATCATTTCGCGCAATACCATGTCATGCAATAGAGTACAGTACAAAACCAAGTCGCGCCAGGCAATGCAGTGAAATATCATGTTCTGTCTTGCTATTGCATGTCATGCTCAGTCATGGCATACTATGACATGTTATGGCATATGATAGTATGTCATGTTCTGTGATTCTTTTGTATGCCATATGCTGTCATACCATGCAATACAATGTCGAGTGATACCATGCAATGCCAGGGAACTCGTACAAATATATATTGTAAAGTCAACGCGCAGTTGCTACCCTTGTTGTGTAAGTATGCTGTTGATAGTTTTGTACATTAGCTAGCATGAAATATTACTAGGCAATGCATTCGGTGGAAATTTGTTTATAAGAAGATATACGTATTGCTTGTTTACTGCAGCATTTATTGAACATCGACTTAGTTACGCGTTAAGTGCGGCGTGTTGCAATGTGCTGGTTTTCCGTGAGATCTTGCTACTCGTCCGGACAGGCGTAATAAACACAGACTGATGGAGTAATTTGGGTGTGGAATCTTCAGAATGTTCACAGTGCCAAGCTGGCTTTGTTGTACATGTATATGTTTTTGCCGGCGTGTCTGTATGCATTACGCATTGATTTAACCATGTCTTAATCGCGATGTTACACAGGGCTTTTGGATGCGCAAATGCATGTACAAAAATGTAATAGTGCGATATTAATGTGATATCGTAACAAAAATATAGGCAATACATTTAAAATAGTTTTGAACATTGTACATGTAGAATTTTGAAAACAACGATAAAACCCTTTACGAAATACACTATAGACAATGTGTGTTCACTCAGTTGAGATATTAAACGACTGACGTCATAGGTCTTTGTTAAATTATTTTAAGAAAATATACTTGAATGGGGCGAGAACGTGTCCATTGTTTACATTTCTAAAGCAACATATGTGTCTGTCTAGTGACGTCATAGTGGCAGTTTTCATTAATTATAAATGTATACGCAATTTTTGCTAAGTGTAATATCATATATCCTTATTATCTAGCTTCAACTGTATTTTAAATTTTTCATGTAGTATCAAATCGGTACACGTATACATGTATATCGGCGTTTCGCCAATACACACTTATGGTCAGTCAATGTACAGTATAAAGCGCTGTGCACTGAGTAAATTAATCTTGATATTAATTATATTGATAGATTGTACACTTTATCAAAATACATATTTACGCTCAGTTGTTAATAATATTACAACGCATTGTAACCAGTTGACGTTATACATTGTTACCCGAATCAACTTGTAAACACAGAAACATGCATAGATTATATTACTCTGGTTTTGAATGGCATGCATATCATAATATGTCATTTTATTTCATATTATGCAATCTCAGACCATGCCGTGTTCTGTCATGTCATTTTATGCCGTACTATGGCATGTCACACCAGACAATATCATTTCGCGCAATACCATGTCATGCAATAGAGTACAGTACAAAACCAAGTCGCGCCAGGCAATGCAGTGAAATATCATGTTCTGTCTTGCTATTGCATGTCATGCTCAGTCATGGCATACTATGACATGTTATGGCATATGATAGTATGTCATGTTCTGTGATTCTTTTGTATGCCATATGCTGTCATACCATGCAATACAATGTCGAGTGATACCATGCAATGCCAGGGAACTCGTACAAATATATATTGTAAAGTCAACGCGCAGTTGCTACCCTTGTTGTGTTAGTATGCTGTTGATAGTTTTGTACATTAGCTAGCATGAAGTATTACTAGGCAATGCATTCG
This sequence comes from Spisula subtruncata, assembly GCA_963678985.1. NCBI lineage: Eukaryota > Metazoa > Mollusca > Bivalvia > Venerida > Mactridae > Spisula > Spisula subtruncata. Next base: position 12,186,446 of record OY787676.1, read on the forward strand.
GTGGAAATTTGTTTATAAGTAGATATACGTATTGCTTGTTTACTGCAGCATTTATTGAACATCGACTTAGTTACGCGTTAAGTGCGGCGTGTTGCAATGTGCTGGTTTTCCGTGAGATCTTGCTACTCGTCCGGACAGGCGTAATAAACACAGACTGATGGAGTAATTTGGGTGTGGAATTTTCAGAATGTTCACAGTGCCAAGCTGGCTTTGTTGTACATGTATATGTTTTTGCCGGCGTGTCTGTATGCATTACGCATTGATTTAACCATGTCTTAATCGCGATGTTACACAGGGCTTTTGGATGCGCAAATGCATGTACAAAAATGTAATAGTGCGATATTAATGTGATATCGTAACAAAAATATAGGCAATACATTTAAAATAGTTTTGAACATTGTACATGTAGAATTTTGAAAACAACGATAAAACCCTTTACGAAATACACTATAGACAATGTGTGTTCACTCAGTCGAGATATTAAACGACTGACGTCATAGGTCTTTGTTAAATTATTTTAAGAAAATATACTTGAATGGGGCGAGAACGTGTCCATTGTTTACATTTCTAAAGCAAAATATGTGTCTGTCTAGTGACGTCATAGCGGCAGTTTTCATTAATTATAAATGTATACGCAATTTTTGCTAAGTGTAATATCATATATCCTTATTATCTAGCTTCAACTGTATTTTAAATTTTTCATGTAGTATCAAATCGGTACACGTATACATTATATCGGCGTTTCGCCAATACACACTTATGGTCAGTCAATGTACAGTATAAAGCGCTGTGCACTGAGTAAATTAATCTTGATATTAATTATATTGATAGATTGTACACTTCATCAAAATACATATTTACGCACACTTGTTAATAATATTACAACGCATTGTAACCAGTTGACGTTATACATTGTTACCCGAATCAACTTGTAAACACAGAAACATGCATAGATTATATAACTCTGGTTTTGAATGGCATGCATATCATAAAATGTCATTTTATTTCATATTATGCAATCTCAGACCATGCCGTGTTCTGTCATGTCATTTTATGCCGTACTATGGCATGTCACACCAGACAATATCATTTCGCGCAATACCATGTCATGCAATAGAGTACAGTACAAAACCAAGTCGCGCCAGGCAATGCAGTGAAATATCATGTTCTGTCTTGCTATTGCATGTCATGCTCAGTCATGGCATACTATGACATGTTATGGCATATGATAGTATGTCATGTTCTGTGATTCTTTTGTATGCCATATGCTGTCATACCATGCAATACAATGTCGAGTGATACCATGCAATGCCAGGGAACTCGTACAAATATATATTGTAAAGTCAACGCTCAGTTGCTACCCTTGTTGTGTTAGTATGCTGTTGATAGTTTTGTACATTAGCTAGCATGAAATATTACTAGGCAATGCATTCGGTGGAAATTTGTTTATAAGTAGATATACGTATTGCTTGTTTACTGCAGCATTTATTGAACATCGACTTAGTTACGCGTTAAGTGCGGCGTGTTGCAATGTGCTGGTTTTCCGTGAGATCTTGCTACTCGTCCGGACAGGCGTAATAAACACAGACTGATGGAGTAATTTGGGTGTGGAATCTTCAGAATGTTCACAGTGCCAAGCTGGCTTTGTTGTACATGTATATGTTTTTGCCGGCGTGTCTGTATGCATTACGCATTGATTTAACCATGTCTTAATCGCGATGTTACACAGGGCTTTTGGATGCGCAAATGCATGTACAAAAATGTAATAGTGCGATATTAATGTGATATCGTAACAAAAATATAGGCAATACATTTAAAATAGTTTTGAACATTGTACATGTAGAATTTTGAAAACAACGATAAAACCCTTTACGAAATACACTATAGACAATGTGTGTTCACTCAGTCGAGATATTAAACGACTGACGTCATAGGTCTTTGTTAAATTATTTTAAGAAAATATACTTGAATGGGGCGAGAACGTGTCCATTGTTTACATTTCTAAAGCAAAATATGTGTCTGTCTAGTGACGTCATAGTGGCAGTTTTCATTAATTATAAATGTATACGCAATTTTTGCTAAGTGTAATATCATATATCCTTATTATCTAGCTTCAACTGTATTTTAAATTTTTCATGTAGTATCAAATCGGTACACGTATACATGTATATCGGCGTTTCGCCAATACACACTTATGGTCAGTCAATGTACAGTATAAAGCGCTGTGCACTGAGTAAATTAATCTTGATATTAATTATATTGATAGATTGTACACTTTATCAAAATACATATTTACGCACAGTTGTTAATAATATTACAACGCATTGTAACCAGTTGACGTTATACATTGTTACCCGAATCAACTTGTAAACACAGAAACATGCATAGATTATATTACTCTGGTTTTGAATGGCATGCATACCATAATATGTCATTTTATTTCATATTATGCAATCTCAGACCATGCCGTGTTCTGTCATGTCATTTTATGCCGTACTATGGCATGTCACACCAGACAATATCATTTCGCGCAATACCATGTCATGCAATAGAGTACAGTACAAAACCAAGTCGCGCCAGGCAATGCAGTGAAATATCATGTTCTGTCTTGCTATTGCATGTCATGCTCAGTCATGGCATACTATGACATGTTATGGCATATGATAGTATGTCATGTTCTGTGATTCTTTTGTATGCCATATGCTGTCATACCATGCAATACAATGTCGAGTGATACCATGCAATGCCAGGGAACTCGTACAAATATATATTGTAAAGTCAACGCGCAGTTGCTACCCTTGTTGTGTTAGTATGCTGTTGATAGTTTTGTACATTAGCTAGCATGAAATATTACTAGGCAATGCATTCGGTGGAAATTTGTTTATAAGTAGATATACGTATTGCTTGTTTACTGCAGCATTTATTGAACATCGACTTAGTTACGCGTTAAGTGCGGCGTGTTGCAATGTGCTGGTTTTCCGTGAGATCTTGCTACTCGTCCGGACAGGCGTAATAAACACAGACTGATGGAGTAATTTGGGTGTGGAATTTTCAGAATGTTCACAGTGCCAAGCTGGCTTTGTTGTACATGTATATGTTTTTGCCGGCGTGTCTGTATGCATTACGCATTGATTTAACCATGTCTTAATCGCGATGTTACACAGGGCTTTTGGATGCGCAAATGCATGTACAAAAATGTAATAGTGCGATATTAATGTGATATCGTAACAAAAATATAGGCAATACATTTAAAATAGTTTTGAACATTGTACATGTAGAATTTTGAAAACAACGATAAAACCCTTTACGAAATACACTATAGACAATGTGTGTTCACTCAGTCGAGATATTAAACGACTGACGTCATAGGTCTTTGTTAAATTATTTTAAGAAAATATACTTGAATGGGGCGAGAACGTGTCCATTGTTTACATTTCTAAAGCAAAATATGTGTCTGTCTAGTGACGTCATAGTGGCAGTTTTCATTAATTGTAAATGTATACGCAATTTTTGCTAAGTGTAATATCATATATCCTTATTATCTAGCTTCAACTGTATTTTAAATTTTTCATGTAGTATCAAATCGGTACACGTATACATGTATATCGGCGTTTCGCCAATACACACTTATGGTCAGTCAATGTACAGTATAAAGCGCTGTGCACTGAGTAAATTAATCTTGATATTAATTATATTGATAGATTGTACACTTTATCAAAATACATATTTACGCACAGTTGTTAATAATATAACAACGCATTGTAACCAGTTGACGTTATACATTGTTACCCGAATCAACTTGTAAACACAGAAACATGCATAGATTATATTACTCTGGTTTTGAATGGCATGCATATCATAATATGTCATTTTATTTCATATTATGCAATCTCAGACCATGCCGTGTTCTGTCATGTCATTTTATGCCGTACTATGGCATGTCACACCAGACAATATCATTTCGCGCAATACCATGTCATGCAATAGAGTACAGTACAAAACCAAGTCGCGCCAGGCAATGCAGTGAAATATCATGTTCTGTCTTGCTATTGCATGTCATGCTCAGTCATGGCATACTATGACATGTTATGGCATATGATAGTATGTCATGTTCTGTGATTCTTTTGTATGCCATATGCTGTCATACCATGCAATACAATGTCGAGTGATACCATGCAATGCCAGGGAACTCGTACAAATATATATTGTAAAGTCAACGCGCAGTTGCTACCCTTGTTGTGTTAGTATGCTGTTGATAGTTTTGTACATTAGCTAGCATGAAATATTACTAGGCAATGCATTCGGTGGAAATTTGTTTATAAGTAGATATACGTATTGCTTGTTTACTGCAGCATTTATTGAACATCGACTTAGTTACGCGTTAAGTGCGGCGTGTTGCAATGTGCTGGTTTTCCGTGAGATCTTGCTACTCGTCCGGACAGGCGTAATAAACACAGACTGATGGAGTAATTTGGGTGTGGAATCTTCAGAATGTTCACAGTGCCAAGCTGGCTTTGTTGTACATGTATATGTTTTTGCCGGCGTGTCTGTATGCATTACGCATTGATTTAACCATGTCTTAATCGCGATGTTACACAGGGCTTTTGGATGCGCAAATGCATGTACAAAAATGTAATAGTGCGATATTAATGTGATATCGTAACAAAAATATAGGCAATACATTTAAAATAGTTTTGAACATTGTACATGTAGAATTTTGAAAACAACGATAAAACCCTTTACGAAATACACTATAGACAATGTGTGTTCACTCAGTCGAGATATTAAACGACTGACGTCATAGGTCTTTGTTAAATTATTTTAAGAAAATATACTTGAATGGGGCGAGAACGTGTCCATTGTTTACATCTCTAAAGCAAAATATGTGTCTGTCTAGTGACGTCATAGTGGCAGTTTTCATTAATTATAAATGTATACGCAATTTTTGCTAAGTGTAATATCATATATCCTTATTATCTAGCTTCAACTGTATTTTAAATTTTTCATGTAGTATCAAATCGGTACACGTATACATGTATATCGGCGTTTCGCCAATACACACTTATGGTCAGTCAATGTACAGTATAAAGCGCTGTGCACTGAGTAAATTAATCTTGATATTAATTATATTGATAGATTGTACACTTTATCAAAATACATATTTACGCACAGTTGTTAATAATATTACAACGCATTGTAACCAGTTGACGTTATACATTGTTACCCGAATCAACTTGTAAACACAGAAACATGCATAGATTATATTACTCTGGTTTTGAATGGCATGCATATCATAATATGTCATTTTATTTCATATTATGCAATCTCAGACCATGCCGTGTTCTGTCATGTCATTTTATGCCGTACTATGGCATGTCACACCAGACAATATCATTTCGCGCAATACCATGTCATGCAATAGAGTACAGTACAAAACCAAGTCGCGCCAGGCAATGCAGTGAAATATCATGTTCTGTCTTGCTATTGCATGTCATGCTCAGTCATGGCATACTATGACATGTTATGGCATATGATAGTATGTCATGTTCTGTGATTCTTTTGTATGCCATATGCTGTCATACCATGCAATACAATGTCGAGTGATACCATGCAATGCCAGGGAACTCGTACAAATATATATTGTAAAGTCAACGCGCAGTTGCTACCCTTGTTGTGTTAGTATGTTGTTGATAGTTTTGTACATTAGCTAGCATGAAATATTACTAGGCAATGCATTCGGTGGAAATTTGTTTATAAGTAGATATACGTATTGCTTGTTTACTGCAGCATTTATTGAACATCGACTTAGTTACGCGTTAAGTGCGGCGTGTTGCAATGTGCTGGTTTTCCGTGAGATCTTGCTACTCGTCCGGACAGGCGTAATAAACACAGACTGATGGAGTAATTTGGGTGTGGAATCTTCAGAATGTTCACAGTGCCAAGCTGGCTTTGTTGTACATGTATATGTTTTTGCCGGCGTGTCTGTATGCATTACGCATTGATTTAACCATGTCTTAATCGCGATGTTACACAGGGCTTTTGGATGCGCAAATGCATGTACAAAAATGTAATAGTGCGATATTAATGTGATATCGTAACAAAAATATAGGCAATACATTTAAAATAGTTTTGAACATTGTACATGTAGAATTTTGAAAACAACGATAAAACCCTTTACGAAATACACTATAGACAATGTGTGTTCACTCAGTCGAGATATTAAACGACTGACGTCATAGGTCTTTGTTAAATTATTTTAAGAAAATATACTTGAATGGGGCGAGAACGTGTCCATTGTTTACATCTCTAAAGCAAAATATGTGTCTGTCTAGTGACGTCATAGTGGCAGTTTTCATTAATTATAAATGTATACGCAATTTTTGCTAAGTGTAATATCATATATCCTTATTATCTAGCTTCAACTGTATTTTAAATTTTTCATGTAGTATCAAATCGGTACACGTATACATGTATATCGGCGTTTCGCCAATACACACTTATGGTCAGTCAATGTACAGTATAAAGCGCTGTGCACTGAGTAAATTAATCTTGATATTAATTATATTGATAGATTGTACACTTTATCAAAATACATATTTACGCACAGTTGTTAATAATATTACAACGCATTGTAACCAGTTGACGTTATACATTGTTACCCGAATCAACTTGTAAACACAGAAACATGCATAGATTATATTACTCTGGTTTTGAATGGCATGCATATCATAATATGTCATTTTATTTCATATTATGCAATCTCAGACCATGCCGTGTTCTGTCATGTCATTTTATGCCGTACTATGGCATGTCACACCAGACAATATCATTTCGCGCAATACCATGTCATGCAATAGAGTACAGTACAAAACCAAGTCGCGCCAGGCAATGCAGTGAAATATCATGTTCTGTCTTGCTATTGCATGTCATGCTCAGTCATGGCATACTATGACATGTTATGGCATATGATAGTATGTCATGTTCTGTGATTCTTTTGTATGCCATATGCTGTCATACCATGCAATACAATGTCGAGTGATACCATGCAATGCCAGGGAACTCGTACAAATATATATTGTAAAGTCAACGCGCAGTTGCTACCCTTGTTGTTTTAGTATGCTGTTGATAGTTTTGTACATTAGCTAGCATGAAATATTACTAGGCAATGCATTCGGTGGAAATTTGTTTATAAGTAGATATACGTATTGCTTGTTTACTGCAGCATTTATTGAACATCGACTTAGTTACGCGTTAAGTGCGGCGTGTTGCAATGTGCTGGTTTTCCGTGAGATCTTGCTACTCGTCCGGACAGGCGTAATAAACACAGACTGATGGAGTAATTTGGGTGTGGAATCTTCAGAATGTTCACAGTGCCAAGCTGGCTTTGTTGTACATGTATATGTTTTTGCCGGCGTGTCTGTATGCATTACGCATTGATTTAACCATGTCTTAATCGCGATGTTACACAGGGCTTTTGGATGCGCAAATGCATGTACAAAAATGTAATAGTGCGATATTAATGTGATATCGTAACAAAAATATAGGCAATACATTTAAAATAGTTTTGAACATTGTACATGTAGAATTTTGAAAACAACGATAAAACCCTTTACGAAATACACTATAGACAATGTGTGTTCACTCAGTCGAGATATTAAACGACTGACGTCATAGGTCTTTGTTAAATTATTTTAAGAAAATATACTTGAATGGGGCGAGAACGTGTCCATTGTTTACATTTCTAAAGAAAATATGTGTCTGTCTAGTGACGTCATAGTGGCAGTTTTCATTAATTATAAATGTATACGCACTTTTTGCTAAGTGTAATATCATATATCCTTATTATCTAGCTTCAACTGTATTTTAAATTTTTCATGTAGTATCAAATCGGTACACGTATACATGTATATCGGCGTTTCGCCAATGCACACTTATGGTCAGTCAATGTACAGTATAAAGCGCTGTGCACTGAGTAAATTAATCTTGATATTAATTATATTGATAGATTGTACACTTCATCAAAATACATATTTACGCTCAGTTGTTAATAATATTACAACGCATTGTAACCAGTTGACGTTATACATTGTTACCCGAATCAACTTGTAAACACAGAAACATGCATAGATTATATTACTCTGGTTTTGAATGGCATGCATATCATAATATGTCATTTTATTTCATATTATGCAATCTCAGACCATGCCGTGTTCTGTCATGTCATTTTATGCCGTACTATGGCATGTCACACCAGACAATATCATTTCGCGCAATACCATGTCATGCAATAGAGTACAGTACAAAACCAAGTCGCGCCAGGCAATGCAGTGAAATATCATGTTCTGTCTTGCTATTGCATGTCATGCTCAGTCATGGCATACTATGACATGTTATGGCATATGATAGTATGTCATGTTCTGTGATTCTTTTGTATGCCATATGCTGTCATACCATGCAATACAATGTCGAGTGATACCATGCAATGCCAGGGAACTCGTACAAATATATATTGTAAAGTCAACGCGCAGTTGCTACCCTTGTTGTGTTAGTATGCTGTTGATAGTTTTGTACATTAGCTAGCATGAAGTATTACTAGGCAATGCATTCGGTGGAAATTTGTTTATAAGTAGATATACGTATTGCTTGTTTACTGCAGCATTTATTGAACATCGACTTAGTTACGCGTTAAGTGCGGCGTGTTGCAATGTGCTGGTTTTCCGTGAGATCTTGCTACTCGTCCGGACAGGCGTAATAAACACAGACTGATGGAGTAATTTGGGTGTGGAATCTTCAGAATGTTCACAGTGCCAAGCTGGCTTTGTTGTACATGTATATGTTTTTGCCGGCGTGTCTGTATGCATTACGCATTGATTTAACCATGTCTTAATCGCGATGTTACACAGGGCTTTTGGATGCGCAAATGCATGTACAAAAATGTAATAGTGCGATATTAATGTGATATCGTAACAAAAATATAGGCAATACATTTAAAATAGTTTTGAACATTGTACATGTAGAATTTTGAAAACAACGATAAAACCCTTTACGAAATACACTATAGACAATGTGTGTTCACTCAGTCGAGATATTAAACGACTGACGTCATAGGTCTTTGTTAATTATTTTAAGAAAATATACTTGAATGGGGCGAGAACGTGTCCATTGTTTACATTTCTAAAGCAAAATATGTGTCTGTCTAGTGACGTCATAGTCGCAGTTTTCATTAATTATAAATGTATACGCAATTTTTGCTAAGTGTAATATCATATATCCTTATTATCTAGCTTCAACTGTATTTTAAATTTTTCATGTAGTATCAAATCGGTACACGTATACATGTATATCGGCGTTTCGCCAATACACACTTATGGTCAGTCAATGTACAGTATAAAGCGCTGTGCACTGAGTAAATTAATCTTGATATTAATTATATTGATAGATTGTACACTTTATCAAAATACATATTTACGCACAGTTGTTAATAATATTACAACGCATTGTAACCAGTTGACGTTATACATTGTTACCCGAATCAACTTGTAAACACAGAAACATGCATAGATTATATTACTCTGGTTTTGAATGGCATGCATATCATAATATGTCATTTTATTTCATATTATGCAATCTCAGACCATGCCGTGTTCTGTCATGTCATTTTATGCCGTACTATGGCATGTCACACCAGACAATATCATTTCGCGCAATACCATGTCATGCAATAGAGTACAGTACAAAACCAAGTCGCGCCAGGCAATGCAGTGAAATATCATGTTCTGTCTTGCTATTGCATGTCATGCTCAGTCATGGCATACTATGACATGTTATGGCATATGATAGTATGTCATGTTCTGTGATTCTTTTGTATGCCATATGCTGTCATACCATGCAATACAATGTCGAGTGATACCATGCAATGCCAGGGAACTCGTACAAATATATATTGTAAAGTCAACGCGCAGTTGCTACCCTTGTTGTGTAAGTATGCTGTTGATAATTTTGTACATTAGCTAGCATGAAATATTACTAGGCAATGCATTCGGTGGAAATTTGTTTATAAGAAGATATACGTATTGCTTGTTTACTGCAGCATTTATTGAACATCGACTTAGTTACGCGTTAAGTGCGGCGTGTTGCAATGTGCTGGTTTTCCGTGAGATCTTGCTACTCGTCCGGACAGGCGTAATAAACACAGACTGATGGAGTAATTTGGGTGTGGAATCTTCAGAATGTTCACAGTGCCAAGCTGGCTTTGTTGTACATGTATATGTTTTTGCCGGCGTGTCTGTATGCATTACGCATTGATTTAACCATGTCTTAATCGCGATGTTACACAGGGCTTTTGGATGCGCAAATGCATGTACAAAAATGTAATAGTGCGATATTAATGTGATATCGTAACAAAAATATAGGCAATACATTTAAAATAGTTTTGAACATTGTACATGTAGAATTTTGAAAACAACGATAAAACCCTTTACGAAATACACTATAGACAATGTGTGTTCACTCAGTTGAGATATTAAACGACTGACGTCATAGGTCTTTGTTAAATTATTTTAAGAAAATATACTTGAATGGGGCGAGAACGTGTCCATTGTTTACATTTCTAAAGCAACATATGTGTCTGTCTAGTGACGTCATAGTGGCAGTTTTCATTAATTATAAATGTATACGCAATTTTTGCTAAGTGTAATATCATATATCCTTATTATCTAGCTTCAACTGTATTTTAAATTTTTCATGTAGTATCAAATCGGTACACGTATACATGTATATCGGCGTTTCGCCAATACACACTTATGGTCAGTCAATGTACAGTATAAAGCGCTGTGCACTGAGTAAATTAATCTTGATATTAATTATATTGATAGATTGTACACTTTATCAAAATACATATTTACGCTCAGTTGTTAATAATATTACAACGCATTGTAACCAGTTGACGTTATACATTGTTACCCGAATCAACTTGTAAACACAGAAACATGCATAGATTATATTACTCTGGTTTTGAATGGCATGCATATCATAATATGTCATTTTATTTCATATTATGCAATCTCAGACCATGCCGTGTTCTGTCATGTCATTTTATGCCGTACTATGGCATGTCACACCAGACAATATCATTTCGCGCAATACCATGTCATGCAATAGAGTACAGTACAAAACCAAGTCGCGCCAGGCAATGCAGTGAAATATCATGTTCTGTCTTGCTATTGCATGTCATGCTCAGTCATGGCATACTATGACATGTTATGGCATATGATAGTATGTCATGTTCTGTGATTCTTTTGTATGCCATATGCTGTCATACCATGCAATACAATGTCGAGTGATACCATGCAATGCCAGGGAACTCGTACAAATATATATTGTAAAGTCAACGCGCAGTTGCTACCCTTGTTGTGTTAGTATGCTGTTGATAGTTTTGTACATTAGCTAGCATGAAGTATTACTAGGCAATGCATTCGGTGGAAATTTGTTTATAAGTAGATATACGTATTGCTTGTTTACTGCAGCATTTATTGAACATCGACTTAGTTACGCGTTAAGTGCGGCGTGTTGCAATGTGCTGGTTTTCCGTGAGATCTTGCTACTCGTCCGGACAGGCGTAATAAACACAGACTGATGGAGTAATTTGGGTGTGGAATCTTCAGAATGTTCACAGTGCCAAGCTGGCTTTGTTGTACATGTATATGTTTTTGCCGGCGTGTCTGTATGCATTACGCATTGATTTAACCATGTCTTAATCGCGATGTTACACAGGGCTTTTGGATGCGCAAATGCATGTACAAAAATGTAATAGTGCGATATTAATGTGATATCGTAACAAAAATATAGGCAATACATTTAAAATAGTTTTGAACATTGTACATGTAGAATTTTGAAAACAACGATAAAACCCTTTACGAAATACACTATAGACAATGTGTGTTCACTCAGTCGAGATATTAAACGACTGACGTCATAGGTCTTTGTTAATTATTTTAAGAAAATATACTTGAATGGGGCGAGAACGTGTCCATTGTTTACATTTCTAAAGCAAAATATGTGTCTGTCTAGTGACGTCATAGTCGCAGTTTTCATTAATTATAAATGTATACGCAATTTTTGCTAAGTGTAATATCATATATCCTTATTATCTAGCTTCAACTGTATTTTAAATTTTTCATGTAGTATCAAATCGGTACACGTATACATGTATATCGGCGTTTCGCCAATACACACTTATGGTCAGTCAATGTACAGTATAAAGCGCTGTGCACTGAGTAAATTAATCTTGATATTAATTATATTGATAGATTGTACACTTTATCAAAATACATATTTACGCACAGTTGTTAATAATATTACAACGCATTGTAACCAGTTGACGTTATACATTGTTACCCGAATCAACTTGTAAACACAGAAACATGCATAGATTATATTACTCTGGTTTTGAATGGCATGCATATCATAATATGTCATTTTATTTCATATTATGCAATCTCAGACCATGCCGTGTTCTGTCATGTCATTTTATGCCGTACTATGGCATGTCACACCAGACAATATCATTTCGCGCAATACCATGTCATGCAATAGAGTACAGTACAAAACCAAGTCGCGCCAGGCAATGCAGTGAAATATCATGTTCTGTCTTGCTATTGCATGTCATGCTCAGTCATGGCATACTATGACATGTTATGGCATATGATAGTATGTCATGTTCTGTGATTCTTTTGTATGCCATATGCTGTCATACCATGCAATACAATGTCGAGTGATACCATGCAATGCCAGGGAACTCGTACAAATATATATTGTAAAGTCAACGCGCAGTTGCTACCCTTGTTGTGTAAGTATGCTGTTGATAGTTTTGTACATTAGCTAGCATGAAATATTACTAGGCAATGCATTCGGTGGAAATTTGTTTATAAGAAGATATACGTATTGCTTGTTTACTGCAGCATTTATTGAACATCGACTTAGTTACGCGTTAAGTGCGGCGTGTTGCAATGTGCTGGTTTTCCGTGAGATCTTGCTACTCGTCCGGACAGGCGTAATAAACACAGACTGATGGAGTAATTTGGGTGTGGAATCTTCAGAATGTTCACAGTGCCAAGCTGGCTTTGTTGTACATGTATATGTTTTTGCCGGCGTGTCTGTATGCATTACGCATTGATTTAACCATGTCTTAATCGCGATGTTACACAGGGCTTTTGGATGCGCAAATGCATGTACAAAAATGTAATAGTGCGATATTAATGTGATATCGTAACAAAAATATAGGCAATACATTTAAAATAGTTTTGAACATTGTACATGTAGAATTTTGCAAACAACGATAAAACCCTTTACGAAATACACTATAGACAATGTGTGTTCACTCAGTCGAGATATTAAACGACTGACGTCATAGGTCTTTGTTAAATTATTTTAAGAAAATATACTTGAATGGGGCGAGAACGTGTCCATTGTTTACATTTCTAAAGCAAAATATGTGTCTGTCTAGTGACGTCATAGTGGCAGTTTTCATTAATTATAAATGTATACGCAATTTTTGCTAAGTGTAATATCATATATCCTTATTATCTAGCTTCAACTGTTTTTATATTTTTCATGTAGTATCAAATCGGTACACGTATACATGTATATCGGCGTTGCGCCAATACACACTTATGGTCAGTCAATGTACAGTATAAAGCGCTGTGCACTGAGTAAATTAATCTTGATATTAATTATATTGATAGATTGTACACTTCATCAAAATACATATTTACGCTCAGTTGTTAATAATATTACAACGCATTGTAACCAGTTGACGTTATACATTGTTACCCGAATCAACTTGTAAACACAGAAACATGCATAGATTATATTACTCTGGTTTTGAATGGCATGCATATCATAATATGTCATTTTATTTCATATTATGCAATCTCAGACCATGCCGTGTTCTGTCATGTCATTTTATGCCGTACTATGGCATGTCACACCAGACAATATCATTTCGCGCAATACCATGTCATGCAATAGAGTACAGTACAAAACCAAGTCGCGCCAGGCAATGCAGTGAAATATCATGTTCTGTCTTGCTATTGCATGTCATGCTCAGTCATGGCATACTATGACATGTTATGGCATATGATAGTATGTCATGTTCTGTGATTCTTTTGTATGCCATATGCTGTCATACCATGCAATACAATGTCGAGTGATACCATGCAATGCCAGGGAACTCGTACAAATATATATTGTAAAGTCAACGCGCAGTTGCTACCCTTGTTGTGTTAGTATGCTGTTGATAGTTTTGTACATTAGCTAGCATGAAATATTACTAGGCAATGCATTCGGTGGAAATTTGTTTATAAGTAGATATACGTATTGCTTGTTTACTGCAGCATTTATTGAACATCGACTTAGTTACGCGTTAAGTGCGGCGTGTTGCAATGTGCTGGTTTTCCGTGAGATCTTGCTACTCGTCCGGACAGGCGTAATAAACACAGACTGATGGAGTAATTTGGGTGTGGAATCTTCAGAATGTTCACAGTGCCAAGCTGGCTTTGTTGTACATGTATATGTTTTTGCCGGTGTGTCTGTATGCATTACGAATTGATTTAACCATGTCTTAATCGCGATGTTACACAGGGCTTTTGGATGCGCAAATGCATGTACAAAAATGTAATAGTGCGATATTAATGTGATATCGTAACAAAAATATAGGCAATACATTTAAAATAGTTTTGAACATTGTACATGTAGAATTTTGAAAACAACGATAAAACCCTTTACGAAATACACTATAGACAATGTGTGTTCACTCAGTCGAGATATTAAACGACTGACGTCATAGGTCTTTGTTAAATTATTTTAAGAAAATATACTTGAATGGGGCGAGAACGTGTCCATTGTTTACATTTCTAAAGCAAAATATGTGTCTGTCTAGTGACGTCATAGTGGCAGTTTTCATTAATTATAAATGTATACGCAATTTTTGCTAAGTGTAATATCATATATCCTTATTATCTAGCTTCAACTGTATTTTAAATTTTTCATGTAGTATCAAATCGGTACACGTATACATGTATATCGGCGTTTCGCCAATACACACTTATGGTCAGTCAATGTACAGTATAAAGCGCTGTGCACTGAGTAAATTAATCTTGATATTAATTATATTGATAGATTGTACACTTTATCAAAATACATATTTACGCACAGTTGTTAATAATATTACAACGCATTGTAACCAGTTGACGTAATACATTGTTACCCGAATCAACTTGTAAACACAGAAACATGCATAGATTATATTACTCTGGTTTTGAATGGCATGCATATCATAATATGTCATTTTATTTCATATTATGCAATCTCAGACCATGCCGTGTTCTGTCATGTCATTTTATGCCGTACTATGGCATGTCACACCAGACAATATCATTTCGCGCAATACCATGTCATGCAATAGAGTACAGTACAAAACCAAGTCGCGCCAGGCAATGCAGTGAAATATCATGTTCTGTCTTGCTATTGCATGTCATGCTCAGTCATGGCATACTATGACATGTTATGGCATATGATAGTATGTCATGTTCTGTGATTCTTTTGTATGCCATATGCTGTCATACCATGCAATACAATGTCGAGTGATACCATGCAATGCCAGGGAACTCGTACAAATATATATTGTAAAGTCAACGCGCAGTTGCTACCCTTGTTGTGTTAGTATGCTGTTGATAGTTTTGTACATTAGCTAGCATGAAATATTACTAGGCAATGCATTCGGTGGAAATTTGTTTATAAGTAGATATACGTATTGCTTGTTTACTGCAGCATTTATTGAACATCGACTTAGTTACGCGTTAAGTGCGGCGTGTTGCAATGTGCTGGTTTTCCGTGAGATCTTGCTACTCGTCCGGACAGGCGTAATAAACACAGACTGATGGAGTAATTTGGGTGTGGAATCTTCAGAATGTTCACAGTGCCAAGCTGGCTTTGTTGTACATGTATATGTTTTTGCCGGCGTGTCTGTATGCATTACGCATTGATTTAACCATGTCTTAATCGCGATGTTACACAGGGCTTTTGGATGCGCAAATGCATGTACAAAAATGTAATAGTGCGATATTAATGTGATATCGTAACAAAAATATAGGCAATACATTTAAAATAGTTTTGAACATTGTACATGTAGAATTTTGAAAACAACGATAAAACCCTTTACGAAATACACTATAGACAATGTGTGTTCACTCAGTCGAGATATTAAACGACTGACGTCATAGGTCTTTGTTAAATTATTTTAAGAAAATATACTTGAATGGGGCGAGAACGTGTCCATTGTTTACATTTCTAAAGCAAAATATGTGTCTGTCTAGTGACGTCATAGTGGCAGTTTTCATTAATTATAAATGTATACGCAATTTTTGCTAAGTGTAATATCATATATCCTTATTATCTAGCTTCAACTGTATTTTAAATTTTTCATGTAGTATCAAATCGGTACACGTATACATGTATATCGGCGTTTCGCCAATACACACTTATGGTCAGTCAATGTACAGTATAAAGCGCTGTGCACTGAGTAAATTAATCTTGATATTAATTATATTGATAGATTGTACACTTTATCAAAATACATATTTACGCACAGTTGTTAATAATATTACAACGCATTGTAACCAGTTGACGTTATACATTGTTACCCGAATCAACTTGTAAACACAGAAACATGCATAGATTATATTACTCTGGTTTTGAATGGCATGCATATCATAATATGTCATTTTATTTCATATTATGCAATCTCAGACCATGCCGTGTTCTGTCATGTCATTTTATGCCGTACTATGGCATGTCACACCAGACAATATCATTTCGCGCAATACCATGTCATGCAATAGAGTACAGTACAAAACCAAGTCGCGCCAGGCAATGCAGTGAAATATCATGTTCTGTCTTGCTATTGCATGTCATGCTCAGTCATGGCATACTATGACATGTTATGGCATATGATAGTATGTCATGTTCTGTGATTCTTTTGTATGCCATATGCTGTCATACCATGCAATACAATGTCGAGTGATACCATGCAATGCCAGGGAACTCGTACAAATATATATTGTAAAGTCAACGCGCAGTTGCTACCCTTGTTGTTTTAGTATGCTGTTGATAGTTTTGTACATTAGCTAGCATGAAATATTACTAGGCAATGCATTCGGTGGAAATTTGTTTATTAGTAGATATACGTATTGCTTGTTTACTGCAGCATTTATTGAACATCGACTTAGTTACGCGTTAAGTGCGGCGTGTTGCAATGTGCTGGTTTTCCGTGAGATCTTGCTACTCGTCCGGACAGGCGTAATAAACACAGACTGATGGAGTAATTTGGGTGTGGAATCTTCAGAATGTTCACAGTGCCAAGCTGGCTTTGTTGTACATGTATATGTTTTTGCCGGCGTGTCTGTATGCATTACGCATTGATTTAACCATGTCTTAATCGCGATGTTACACAGGGCAATACATTTAAAATAGTTTTGAACATTGTACATGTAGAATTTTGAAAACAACGATAAAACCCTTTACGAAATACACTATAGACAATGTGTGTTCACTCAGTCGAGATATTAAACGACTGACGTCATAGGTCTTTGTTAAATTATTTTAAGAAAATATACTTGAATGGGGCGAGAACGTGTCCATTGTTTACATTTCTAAAGCAAAATATGTGTCTGTCTAGTGACGTCATAGTGGCAGTTTTCATTAATTATAAATGTATACGCAATTTTTGCTAAGGTTAATATCATATATCCTTATTATCTAGCTTCAACTGTATTTTAAATTTTTCATGTAGTATCAAATCGGTACACGTATACATGTATATCGGCGTTTCGCCAATACACACTTATGGTCAGTCAATGTACAGTATAAAGCGCTGTGCACTGAGTAAATTAATCTTGATATTAATTATATTGATAGATTGTACACTTTATCAAAATACATATTTACGCACAGTTGTTAATAATATTACAACGCATTGTAACCAGTTGACGTTATACATTGTTACCCGAATCAACTTGTAAACACAGAAACATGCATAGATTATATTACTCTGGTTTTGAATGGCATGCATATCATAATATGTCATTTTATTTCATATTATGCAATCTCAGACCATGCCGTGTTCTGTCATGTCATTTTATGCCGTACTATGGCATGTCACACCAGACAATATCATTTCGCGCAATACCATGTCATGCAATAGAGTACAGTACAAAACCAAGTCGCGCCAGGCAATGCAGTGAAATATCATGTTCTGTCTTGCTATTGCATGTCATGCTCAGTCATGGCATACTATGACATGTTATGGCATATGATAGTATGTCATGTTCTGTGATTCTTTTGTATGCCATATGCTGTCATACCATGCAATACAATGTCGAGTGATACCATGCAATGCCAGGGAACTCGTACAAATATATATTGTAAAGTCAACGCGCAGTTGCTACCCTTGTTGTTTTAGTATGCTGTTGATAGTTTTGTACATTAGCTAGCATGAAATATTACTAGGCAATGCATTCGGTGGAAATTTGTTTATTAGTAGATATACGTATTGCTTGTTTACTGCAGCATTTATTGAACATCGACTTAGTTACGCGTTAAGTGCGGCGTGTTGCAATGTGCTGGTTTTCCGTGAGATCTTGCTACTCGTCCGGACAGGCGTAATAAACACAGACTGATGGAGTAATTTGGGTGTGGAATCTTCAGAATGTTCACAGTGCCAAGCTGGCTTTGTTGTACATGTATATGTTTTTGCCGGCGTGTCTGTATGCATTACGCATTGATTTAACCATGTCTTAATCGCGATGTTACACAGGGCTTTTGGATGCGCAAATGCATGTACAAAAATGTAATAGTGCGATATTAATGTGATATCGTAACAAAAATATAGGCAATACATTTAAAATAGTTTTGAACATTGTACATGTAGAATTTTGAAAACAACGATAAAACCCTTTACGAAATACACTATAGATAATGTGTGTTCACTCAGTCGAGATATTAAACGATCATTGACGTCATAGGTCTTTGTTAAATTATTTTAAGAAAATATACTTGAATGGGGCGAGAACGTGTCCATTGTTTACATTTCTAAAGCAAAATATGTGTCTGTCTAGTGACGTCATAGTCGCAGTTTTCATTAATTATAAATGTATACGCAATTCTTTCTAAGTGTAGTATCATCTATCCTTATTATCTAGCTTAAACTGTATTTTAAATTTTTCATGTAGTATCAAATCGGTACACGTATACATGTATATCGGCGTTTCGCCAATACACACTTATGGTCAGTCAATGTACAGTATAAAGCGCTGCGCACTGAGTAAATTAATCTTGATATTAATTATATTGATAGATTGTACACTTCATCAAAATACATATTTACGCACAGTTGTTAATAATATTACAACGCATTGTAACCAGTTGACGTTATACATTGTTACCCGAATCAGCTTGTAAACACAGAAACATGCATAGATTATATTACTCTGGTTTTGAATGGCATGCATATCATAATATGTCATTTTATTTCATATTATGCAATCTCAGACCATGCCGTGTTCTGTCATGTCATTTTATGCCGTACTATGGCATGTCACACCAGACAATATCATTTCGCGCAATACCATGTCATGCAATAGAGTACAGTACAAAACCAAGTCGCGCCAGGCAATGCAGTGAAATATCATGTTCTGTCTTGCTATTGCAGGTCATGCTCAGTCATGGCATACTATGACATGTTATGGCATATGGTAGTATGTCATGTTCTGTGATTCTTTTATATGCCATATGCTGTCATACCATGCAATACAATGTCGTGTGATACCATACAATGCCAGGGAACTCGTACAAATATATATTGTAAAGTCAACGCGCAGTTGCTACCCTTGGTGTGTTAGTATGCTGTTAATAGTTTTGTACATTAGCTAGCATGAAATATTACTAGGCAATGCATTCGGTGGAAATTTGTTTATTAGTAGATATACGTATTGCTTGTTTACTGCATAATTTATTGAAAATCGACTTAGTTACGCGTTAAGTGCGGCGTATTGCAATGTGCTGATTTTCCGTGAGATCTAGCTACTCGTCCGGACAGGCGTACCAAACACAGACTGATGGAGTAATTTGGGTGTGGAATCTTCAAAATGTTCACAGTGCCAAGCTGGCTTTGTTGTACATGTATATGTTTTTGCCGGCGTGTCTGTATGCATTACGCATTGATTTAACCATGTCTTAATCGCGATGTTACACAGGGCTTTTGGATGCGCAAATGCATGTACAAAAATGTAAAAGTGCGATATTAATATGATATCGTAACAAAAATATAGGCAATACATTTAAAATAGTTTTGAACATTGTACATGTAGAATTTTGAAAACAACGATTAAACCCTTTACGAAATACACTATAGACAATGTGTGTTCACTCAGTCGAGATATTAAACGATCATTGACGTCATAGGTCTTTGTTAAATTACTTTAAGAAAATATACTTGAATGGGGCGAGAACGTGTCCATTGTTTACATTTCTAAAGCAAAATATGTGTCTGTCTAGTGACGTCATAGTGGCAGTTTTCATTAATTATAAATGTATACGCAATTTTTGCTAAGTGTAATATCATATATCCTTATTATCTAGCTTCAACTGTATTTTAAATTTTTCATGTAGTATCAAATCGGTACACGTATACATGTATATCGGCGTTTCGCCAATACACACTTATGGTCAGTCAATGTACAGTATAAAGCGCTGTGCACTGAGTAAATTAATCTTGATATTAATTATATTGATAGATTGTACACTTTATCAAAATACATATTTACGCACAGTTGTTAATAATATTACAACGCATTGTAACCAGTTGACGTAATACATTGTTACCCGAATCAACTTGTAAACACAGAAACATGCATAGATTATATTACTCTGGTTTTGAATGGCATGCATATCATAATATGTCATTTTATTTCATATTATGCAATCTCAGACCATGCCGTGTTCTGTCATGTCATTTTATGCCGTACTATGGCATGTCACACCATGTCTTAATCGCGATGTTACACAGGGCTTTTGGATGCGCAAATGCATGTACAAAAATGTAAAAGTGCGATATTAATATGATATCGTAACAAAAATATAGGCAATACATTTAAAATAGTTTTGAACATTGTACATGTTGAATTTTGAAAACAACGATTAAACCCTTTACGAAATACACTATAGATAATGTGTGTTCACTCAGTCGAGATATTAAGCGATCATTGACGTCATAGGTCTTTGTTAAATTATTTTAAGAAAATATACTTGAATGGGGCGAGAACGTGTCCATTGTTTACATTTCTAAAGCAAAATATGTGTCTGTCTAGTGACGTCATAGTCGCAGTTTTCATTAATTATAAATGTATACGCAATTCTTTCTAAGTGTAGTATCATCTATCCTTATTATCTAGCTTAAACTGTATTTTAAATTTTTCATGTAGTATCAAATCGGTACACGTATACATGTATATCGGCGTTTCGCCAATACACACTTATGGTCAGTCAATGTACAGTATAAAGCGCTGCGCACTGAGTAAATTAATCTTGATATTAATTATATTGATAGATTGTACACTTCATCAAAATACATATTTACGCACAGTTGTTAATAATATTACAACGCATTGTAACCAGTTGACGTTATACATTGTTACCCGAATCAGCTTGTAAACACAGAAACATGCATAGATTATATTACTCTGGTTTTGAATGGCATGCATATCATAATATGTCATTTTATTTCATATTATGCAATCTCAGACCATGCCGTGTTCTGTCATGTCATTTTATGCCGTACTATGGCATGTCACACCAGACAATATCATTTCGCGCAATACCATGTCATGCAATAGAGTACAGTACAAAACCAAGTCGCGCCAGGCAATGCAGTGAATTGTCATGTTCTGTCTTGCTGTTGCATGTCATGCTCAGTCATGGCATACTATGACATGTTATGGCATATGGTAGTATGTCATGTTCTGTGATTCTTTTATATGCCATATGCTGTCATACCATGCAATACAAAGTCGTGTGATACCATGCAATGCCAGGAAACTCGTACAAATATATATTGTAAAGTCAACGCGCAGTTGCTACCCTTGGTGTGTTAGTATGCTGTTGATAGTTTTGTACATTAGCTAGCATGAAATATTACTAGGCAATGATTCGGTGGAAATTTGTTTATTAGTAGATATACGTATTGCTTGTTTACTGCAGCATTTATTGATCATCGACTTAGTTACGCGTTAAGTGCGGCGTATTGCAATGTGCTGGTTTTCCGTGAGATCTAGCTACTCGTCCGGACAGGCGTAACAAACACAGACTGATGGAGTAATTTGGGTGTGGAATCTTCAGAATGTTCACAGTGCCAAGCTGGCTTTGTTGTACATGTATATGTTTTTGCCGGCGTGTCTGTATGCATTACGCATTGATTTAACCATGTCTTAATCGCGATGTTACACAGGGCTTTTGGATGCGCAAATGCATGTACAAAAATGTAATAGTGCGATATTAATGTGATATCGTAACAAAAATATAGGCAATACATTTAAAATAGTTTTGAACATTGTACATGTAGAATTTTGAAAACAACGATTAAACCCTTTACGAAATACACTAAAGATAATGTGTGTTCACTCAATCGAGATATTAAACGATCATTGACGTCATAGGTCTTTGTTAAATTATTTTAAGAAAATATACTTGAATGGGGCGAGAACGTGTCCATTGTTTACATTTCTAAAGCAAAATATGTGTCTGTCTAGTGACGTCATAGTCGCAGTTTTCATTAATTATAAATGTATACGCAATTCTATCTAAGTGTAGTATCATCTATCCTTATTATCTAGCTTAAACTGTATTTTAAATTTTTCATGTAGTATCAAATCGGTACACGTATACATGTATATCGGCGTTTCGCCAATACACACTTATGGTCAGTCAATGTACAGTATAAAGCGCTGCGCACTGAGTAAATTAATCTTGATATTAATTATATTGATAGATTGTACACTTCATCAAAATACATATTTACGCACAGTTGTTAATAATATTACAACGCATTGTAACCAGTTGACGTTATACATTGTTACCCGAATCAGCTTGTAAACACAGAAACATGCATAGATTATATTACTCTGGTTTTGAATGGCATGCATATCATAATATGTCATTTTATTTCATATTATGCAATCTCAGACCATGCCGTGTTCTGTCATGTCATTTTATGCCGTACTATGGCATGTCACACCAGACAATATCATTTCGCGCAATACCATGTCATGCAATAGAGTACAGTACAAAACCAAGTCGCGCCAGGCAATGCAGTGAAATATCATGTTCTGTCTTGCTATTGCATGTCATGCTCAGTCATGGCATACTATGACATGTTATGGCATATGGTAGTATGTCATGTTCTGTGATTCTTTTATATGCCATATGCTGTCATACCATGCAATACAATGTCGTGTGATACCATGCAATGCCAGGGAACTCGTACAAATATATATTGTAAAGTCAACGCGCAGTTGCTACCCTTGGTGTGTTAGTATGCTGTTGATAGTTTTGTACATTAGCTAGCATGAAATATTACTAGGCAATGCATTCGGTGGAAATTTGTTTATTAGTAGATATACGTATTGCTTGTTTACTGCAGCATTTATTGAACATCGACTTAGTTACGCGTTAAGTGCGGCGTATTGCAATGTGCTGGTTTTCCGTGAGATCTAGCTACTCGTCCGGACAGGCGTAACAAACACAGACTGATGGAGTAATTTGGGTGTGGAATCTTCAGAATGTTCACAGTGCCAAGCTGGCTTTGTTGTACATGTATATGTTTTTGCCGGCGTGTCTGTATGCATTACGCATTGATTTAACCATGTCTTAATCGCGATGTTACACAGGGCTTTTGGATGCGCAAATGCATGTACAAAAATGTAATAGTGCGATATTAATGTGATATCGTAACAAAAATATAGGCAATACATTTAAAATAGTTTTGAACATTGTACATGTAGAATTTTGAAAACAACGATTAAACCCTTTACGAAATACACTATAGATAATGTGTGTTCACTCAGTCGAGGTATTAAACGATCATTGACGTCATAGGTCTTTGTTAAATTATTTTAAGAAAATATACTTGAATGGGGCGAGAACGTGTCCATTGTTTACATTTCTAAAGCAAAATATGTGTCTGTCTAGTGACGTCATAGTTGCAGTTTTCATTAATTATAAATGTATACGCAATTCTTTCTAAGTGTAGTATCATCTATCCTTATTATCTAGCTTAAACTGTACTTTAAATTTTTCATGTAGTATCAAATCGGTACACGTATACATGTATATCGGCGTTTGGCCAATACACACTCATGGTCAGTCAATGTACAGTATAAAGCGCTGCGCACTGAGTAAATTAATCTTGATATTAATTATATTGATAGATTGTACACTTCATCAAAATACATATTTACGCACAGTTGTTAATAATATTACAACGCATTGTAACCAGTTGACGTTATACATTGTTACCCGAATCAACTTGTAAACACAGAAACATGCATAGATTATATTACTCTGGTTTTGAATGGCATGCATATCAAAATATGTCATTTTATTTCATATAATGCAATCTCAGACCATGCCGTGTTCTGTCATGTCATTTTATGCCGTACTATGGTATGTCACACCAGACAATATCATTTCGCGCAATACCATGTCATGCAATAGAGTACAGTACAAAACCAAGTCGCGCCAGGCAATGCAGTGAAATATCATGTTCTGTCTTGCTATTGCATGTCATGCTCAGTCATGGCATACTATGACATGTTATGGCATATGGTAGTATGTCATGTTCTGTGATTCTTTTATATGCCGTATGCTGTCATACCATGCAATACAATGTCGTGTGATACCATGCAATGCCAGGGAACTCGTACAAATATATATTGTAAAGTCAACGCGCAGTTGCTACCCATGGTGTGTTAGTATGCTTTTGATAGTTTTGTACATTAGCTAGCATGAAATATTACTAGGCAATGCATTCGGTGGAAATTTGTTTATTAGTAGATATACGTATTGCTTGTTTACTGCAGCATTTATTGAAAATCGACTTAGTTACGCGTTAAGTGCGGCGTATTGCAATGTGCTGGTTTTCCGTGAGATCTAGCTAATCGTCCGGGCAGGCGTAACACACACTGACTGATGGAGTAATTTGGGTGTGGAATCTTCAGAATGTTCACAGTGCCAAGCTGGCTTTGTTGTACATGTATATGTTTTTGCCGGCGTGTCCTTATGCATTACGCATTGATTTAAGCACGTCTTAATCGCGATGTTACACAGGGCTTTTGGATGCGCAAATGCATGTACAAAAATGTAATAGTGCGATATTAATGTGATATCGTAACAAAAATATAGGCAATACATTTAAAATAGTTTTGAACATTGTACATGTAGAATTTTGAAAACAACGATTAAACCCTTTACGAAATACACTAAAGATAATGTGTGTTCACTCAGTCGAGGTATTAAACGATCATTGACGTCATAGGTCTTTGTTAAATTATTTTAAGAAAATATACTTGAATGGGGCGAGAACGTGTCCATTGTTTACATTTCTAAAGCAAAATATGTGTCTGTCTAGTGACGTCATAGCGGCAGTTTTCATTAATTATAAATGTATACGCAATTCTTTCTAAGTGTAGTATCATCTATCCTTATTATCTAGCTTAAACTGTATTTTAAATTTTTCATGTAGTATCAAATCGGTACACGTATACATGTATATCGGCGTTTCGCCAATACACACTTATGGTCAGTCAATGTACAGTATAAAGCGCTGCGCACTGAGTAAATTAATCTTGATATTAATTATATTGATAGATTGTACACTTCATCAAAATACATATTTACGCACAGTTGTTAATAATATTACAACGCATTGTAACCAGTTGACGTTATACATTGTTACCCGAATCAGCTTGTAAACACAGAAACATGCATAGATTATATTACTCTGGTTTAGAATGGCATGCATATCATAATATGTCATTTTATTTCATATTGTGCAATCTCAGACCATGCCGTGTTCTGTCATGTCATTTAATGCCGTACTATGGCATGTCACACCAGACAATATCATTTCGCGCAATACCATGTCATGCAATAGAGTACAGTACAAAACCAAGTCGCGCCAGGCAATGCAGTGAAATATCATGTTCTGTCTTGCTATTGCATGTCATGCTCAGTCATGGCATACTATGACATGTTATGGCATATGGTAGTATGTCATGTTCTGTGATTCTTTTATATGCCATATGCTGTCATACCATGCAATACAATGTCGTGTGAGACCATGCAATGCCAGGGAACTCGTACAAATATATATTGTAAAGTCAACGCGCAGTTGCTACCCTTGGTGTGTTAGTATGCTGTTGATAGTTTTGTACATTAGCTAGCATGAAATATTACTAGGCATTGCTTTCGGTGGAAATTTGTTTAATAGTAGATATACGTATTGCTTGTTTACTGAAGCATTTATTGAACATCGACTTAGTTACGCGTTAAGTGCGGCGTATTGCAATGTGCTGGTTTTCCGTGAGATCTAGCTACTCGTCCGGACAGGCGTAACAAACACAGACTGATGGAGTAATTTGGGTGTGGAATCTTCAGAATGTTCACAGTGCCAAGCTGGCTTTGTTGTACATGTATATGTTTTTGCCGGCGTGTCTGTATGCATTACGCATTGATTTAACCATGTCTTAATCGCGATGTTACACAGGGCTTTTGGATGCGCAAATGCATGTACAAAAATGTAATAGTGCGATATTAATGTGATATCGTAACAAAAATATAGGCAATACATTTAAAATAGTTTTGAACATTGTACATGTAGAATTTTGAAAACAACGATTAAACCCTTTACGAAATACACTATAGATAATATGTGTTCACTCAGTCGAGATATTAAACGATCATTGACGTCATAGGTCTTTGTTAAATTATTTTAAGAAAATATACTTGAATGGGGCGAGAACGTGTCCATTGTTTACATTTCTAAAGCAAAATTTGTGTCTGTCTAGTGACGTCATAGTCGCAGTTTTCATTAATTATAAATGAATACGCAATTCTCTCTAAGTGTAGTATCATCTATCCTTATTATCTAGCTTAAACTGTATTTTAAATTTTTCATGTAGTATCAAATCGGTACACGTATACATGTATATCGGCGTTTGGCCAATACACACTCATGGTCAGTCAATGTACAGTATAAAGCGCTGCGCACTGAGTAAATTAATCTTGATATTAATTATATTGATAGATTGTACACTTCATCAAAATACATATTTACGCACAGTTGTTAATAATATTACAACGCATTGTAACCAGTTGACGTTATACATTGTTACCCGAATCAGCTTGTAAACACAGAAACATGCATAGATTATATTACTCTGGTTTTGAATGGCATGCATATCATAATATGTCATTTTATTTCATATTATGCAATCTCAGACCATGCCGTGTTCTGTCATGTCATTTTATGCCGTACTATGGCATGTCACACCAGACAATATCATTTCGCGCAATACCATGTCATGCAATAGAGTACAGTACAAAACCAAGTCGCGCCAGGCAATGCAGTGAAATATCATGTTCTGTCTTGCTATTGCATGTCATGCTCAGTCATGGCATACTATGACATGTTATGGCATATGGTAGTATGTCATGTTCTGTGATTCTTTTATATGCCATATGCTGTCATACCATGCAATACAATGTCGTGTGATACCATGCAATGCCAGGGAACTCGTACAAATATATATTGTAAAGTCAACGAGCAGTTGCTACCCTTGGTGTGTTAGTATGCTGTTGATAGTTTTGTACATTAGCTAGCATGAAATATTACTAGGCAATGCATTCGGTGAAAATTTGTTTATTAGTAGATATACGTATTGCTTGTTTACTGCAGCATTTATTGATCATCGACTTAGTTACACGTTAAGTGCGGCGTATTGCAATGTGCTGGTTTTCCGTGAGATCTAGCTACTCGTCCGGACAGGCGTAACAAACACAGACTGATGGAGTAATTTGGGTGTGGAATCTTCAGAATGTTCACAGTGCCAAGCTGGCTTTGTTGTACATGTATATGTTTTTGCCGGCGTGTCTGTATGCATTACGCATTGATTTAACCATGTCTTAATCGCGATGTTACACAGGGCTTTTGGATGCGCAAATGCATGTACAAAAATGTAATAGTGCGATATTAATGTGATATCGTAACAAAAATATAGGCAATACATTTAAAATAGTTTTGAACATTGTACATGTAGAATTTTGAAAACAGCGATTAAACCCTTTACGAAATACACTATAGATAATGTGTGTTCACTCAGTCGAGGTATTAAACGATCATTGACGTCATAGGTCTTTGTTAAATTATTTTAAGAAAATATACTTGAATGGTGCGAGAACGTGTCCATTGTTTACATTTCTAAAGCATACGCAATTCTTTCTAAGTGTAGTATCATCTATCCTTATTATCTAGCTTAAACTGTATTTTAAATTTTTCATGTAGTATCAAATCGGTACACGTATACATGTATATCGGCGTTTCGCCAATACACACTTATGGTCAGTCAATGTACAGTATAAAGCGCTGCGCACTGAGTAAATTAATCTTGATATTAATTATATTGATAGATTGTACACTTCATCAAAATACATATTTACGCACAGTTGTTAATAATATTACAACGCATTGTAACCAGTTGACGTTATACATTGTTACCCGAATCAGCTTGTAAACACAGAAACATGCATAGATTATATTACTCTGGTTTTGAATGGCATGCATATCATAATATGTCATTTTATTTCATATTGTGCAATCTCAGACCATGCCGTGTTCTGTCATGTCATTTAATGCCGTACTATGGCATGTCACACCAGACAATATCATTTCGCGCAATACCATGTCATGCAATAGAGTACAGTACAAAACCAAGTCGCGCCAGGCAATGCAGTGAAATATCATGTTCTGTCTTGCTATTGCGTGTCATGCTCCGTCATGGCATACTATGACATGTTATGGCATATGGAAGTATGTCATGTTCTGTGATTCTTTTATATGACATATGCTGTCATACCATGCAATACAATGTCGTGTGATACCATGCAATGCCAGGGAACTCGTACAAATATATATTGTAAAGTCAACGCGCAGTTGCTACCCTTGGTGTGTTAGTATGCTGTTGATAGTTTTGTACATTAGCTAGCATGAAATATTACTAGGCAATGCATTCGGTGGAAATTTGTTTATTAGTAGATATACGTATTGCTTGTTTACTGCAGCATTTATTGAACATCGACTTAGTTACGCGTTAAGTGCGGCGTATTGCAATGTGCTGGTTTTCCTTGAGATCTAGCTACTCGTC
This sequence comes from Spisula subtruncata, assembly GCA_963678985.1. Taxonomy (NCBI): domain Eukaryota; kingdom Metazoa; phylum Mollusca; class Bivalvia; order Venerida; family Mactridae; genus Spisula; species Spisula subtruncata. The sequence continues at coordinate 12,215,974 of OY787676.1, forward strand.
CGGACAGGCGTAACAAACACAGACTGATGGAGTAATTTGGGTGTGGAATCTTCAGAATGTTCACAGTGCCAAGCTGGCTTTGTTGTACATGTATATGTTTTTGCCGGCGTGTCTGTATGCATTACGCATTGATTTAACCATGTCTTAATCGCGATGTTACACAGGGCTTTTGGATGCGCAAATGCATGTACAAAAATGTAATAGTGCGATATTAATGTGATATCGTAACAAAAATATAGGCAATACATTTAAAATAGTTTTGAACATTGTACATGTAGAATTTTGAAAACAACGATTAAACCCTTTACGAAATACACTATAGATAATGTGTGTTCACTCAGTCGAGGTATTAAACGATCATTGACGTCATAGGTCTTTGTTAAATTATTTTAAGAAAATATACTTGAATGGGGCGAGAACGTGTCCATTGTTTACATTTCTAAAGCAAAATATGTGTCTGTCTAGTGACGTCATAGTTGCAGTTTTCATTAATTATAAATGTATACGCAATTCTTTCTAAGTGTAGTATCATCTATCCTTATTATCTAGCTTAAACTGTACTTTAAATTTTTCATGTAGTATCAAATCGGTACACGTATACATGTATATCGGCGTTTGGCCAATACACACTCATGGTCAGTCAATGTACAGTATAAAGCGCTGCGCACTGAGGAAATTAATCTTGATATTAATTATATTGATAGATTGTACACTTCATCAAAATACATATTTACGCACAGTTGTTAATAATATTACAACGCATTGTAACCAGTTGACGTTATACATTGTTACCCGAATCAACTTGTAAACACAGAAACATGCATAGATTATATTACTCTGGTTTTGAATGGCATGCATATCATAATATGTCATTTTATTTCATATAATGCAATCTCAGACCATGCCGTGTTCTGTCATGTCATTTTATGCCGTACTATGGTATGTCACACCAGACAATATCATTTCGCGCAATACCATGTCATGCAATAGAGTACAGTACAAAACCAAGTCGCGCCAGGCAATGCAGTGAAATATCATGTTCTGTCTTGCTATTGCATGTCATGCTCAGTCATGGCATACTATGACATGTTATGGCATATGGTAGTATGTCATGTTCTGTGATTCTTTTATATGCCGTATGCTGTCATACCATGCAATACAATGTCGTGTGATACCATGCAATGCCAGGGAACTCGTACAAATATATATTGTAAAGTCAACGCGCAGTTGCTACCCATGGTGTGTTAGTATGCTTTTGATAGTTTTGTACATTAGCTAGCATGAAATATTACTAGGCAATGCATTCGGTGGAAATTTGTTTATTAGTAGATATACGTATTGCTTGTTTACTGCAGCATTTATTGAAAATCGACTTAGTTACGCGTTAAGTGCGGCGTATTGCAATGTGCTGGTTTTCCGTGAGATCTAGCTAATCGTCCGGGCAGGCGTAACACACACTGACTGATGGAGTAATTTGGGTGTGGAATCTTCAGAATGTTCACAGTGCCAAGCTGGCTTTGTTGTACATGTATATGTTTTTGCCGGCGTGTCCTTATGCATTACGCATTGATTTAAGCACGTCTTAATCGCGATGTTACACAGGGCTTTTGGATGCGCAAATGCATGTACAAAAATGTAATAGTGCGATATTAATGTGATATCGTAACAAAAATATAGGCAATACATTTAAAATAGTTTTGAACATTGTACATGTAGAATTTTGAAAACAACGATTAAACCCTTTACGAAATACACTATAGATAATGTGTGTTCACTCAGTCGAGGTATTAAACGATCATTGACGTCATAGGTCTTTGTTAAATTATTTTAAGAAAATATACTTGAATGGGGCGAGAACGTGTCCATTGTTTACATTTCTAAAGCAAAATATGTGTCTGTCTAGTGACGTCATAGCGGCAGTTTTCATTAATTATAAATGTATACGCAATTCTTTCTAAGTGTAGTATCATCTATCCTTATTATCTAGCTTAAACTGTACTTTAAATTTTTCATGTAGTATCAAATCGGTACACGTATACATGTATATCGGCGTTTCGCCAATACACACTCATGGTCAGTCAATGTACAGTATAAAGCGCTGCGCACTGAGTAAATTAATCTTGATATTAATTATATTGATAGATTGTACACTTCATCAAAATACATATTTACGCACAGTTGTTAATAATATTACAACGCATTGTAACCAGTTGACGTTATACATTGTTACCCGAATCAGCTTGTAAACACAGAAACATGCATAGATTATATTACTCTGGTTTTGAATGGCATGCATATCATAATATGTCATTTTATTTCATATAATGCAATCTCAGACCATGCCGTGTTCTGTCATGTCATTTTATGCCGTACTATGGTATGTCACACCAGACAATATCATTTCGCGCAATACCATGTCATGCAATAGAGTACAGTACAAAACCAAGTCGCGCCAGGCAATGCAGTGAAATATCATGTTCTGTCTTGCTATTGCATGTCATGCTCAGTCATGGCATACTATGACATGTTATGGCATATGGTAGTATGTCATGTTCTGTGATTCTTTTATATGCCGTATGCTGTCATACCATGCAATACAATGTCGTGTGATACCATGCAATGCCAGGGAACTCGTACAAATATATATTGTAAAGTCAACGCGCAGTTGCTACCCATGGTGTGTTAGTATGCTTTTGATAGTTTTGTACATTAGCTAGCATGAAATATTACTAGGCAATGCATTCGGTGGAAATTTGTTTATTAGTAGATATACGTATTGCTTGTTTACTGCAGCATTTATTGAAAATCGACTTAGTTACGCGTTAAGTGCGGCGTATTGCAATGTGCTGGTTTTCCGTGAGATCTAGCTAATCGTCCGGGCAGGCGTAACACACGCTGACTGATGGAGTAATTTGGGTGTGGAATCTTCAGAATGTTCACAGTGCCAAGCTGGCTTTGTTGTACATGTATATGTTTTTGCCGGCGTGTCCTTATGCATTACGCATTGATTTAAGCACGTCTTAATCGCGATGTTACACAGGGCTTTTGGATGCGCAAATGCATGTACAAAAATGTAATAGTGCGATATTAATGTGATATCGTAACAAAAATATAGGCAATACATTTAAAATAGTTTTGAACATTGTACATGTAGAATTTTGAAAACAACGATTAAACCCTTTACGAAATACACTATAAATAATGTGTGTTCACTCAGTCGAGGAATTTAACGATCATTGACGTCATAGGTCTTTGTTAAATTATTTTAAGAAAATATACTTGAATGGGGCGAGAACGTGTCCATTGTTTACATTTCTAAAGCAAAATATGTGTCTGTCTAGTGACGTCATAGCGGCAGTTTTCATTAATTATAAATGTTTACGCAATTCTTTCTAAGTGTAGTATCATCTATCCTTATTATCTAGCTTAAACTGTATTTTAAATTTTTCATGTAGTATCAAATCGGTACACGTATACATGTATATCGGCGTTTCGCCAATACACACTTATGGTCAGTCAATGTACAGTATAAAGCGCTGCGCACTGAGTAAATTAATCTTGATATTAATTATATTGATAGATTGTACACTTCATCAAAATACATATTTACGCACAGTTGTTAATAATATTACAACGCATTGTAACCAGTTGACGTTATACATTGTTACCCGAATCAGCTTGTAAACACAGAAACATGCATAGATTATATTACTCTGGTTTTGAATGGCATGCATATCATAATATGTCATTTTATTTCATATTGTGCAATCTCAGACCATGCCGTGTTCTGTCATGTCATTTAATGCCGTACTATGGCATGTCACACCAGACAATATCATTTCGCGCAATACCATGTCATGCAATAGAGTACAGTACAAAACCAAGTCGCGCCAGGCAATGCAGTGAAATATCATGTTCTGTCTTGCTATTGCATGTCATGCTCAGTCATGGCATACTATGACATGTTATGGCATATGGTAGTATGTCATGTTCTGTGATTCTTTTATATGCCATATGCTGTCATACCATGCAATACAATGTCGTGTGATACCATGCAATGCCAGGGAACTCGTACAAATATATATTGTAAAGTCAACGAGCAGTTGCTACCCTTGGTGTGTTAGTATGCTGTTGATAGTTTTGTACATTAGCTAGCATGAAATATTACTAGGCAATGCATTCGGTGAAAATTTGTTTATTAGTAGATATACGTATTGCTTGTTTACTGCAGCATTTATTGAACATCGACTTAGTTACGCGTTAAGTGCGGCGTATTGCAATGTGCTGGTTTTCCGTGAGATCTAGCTACTCGTCCGGACAGGCGTAACAAACACAGACTGATGGAGTAATTTGGGTGTGGAATCTTCAGAATGTTCACAGTGCCAAGCTGGCTTTGTTGTACATGTATATGTTTTTGCCGGCGTGTCTGTATGCATTACGCATTGATTTAACCATGTCTTAATCGCGATGTTACACAGGGCTTTTGGATGCGCAAATGCATGTACAAAAATGTAAAAGTGCGATATTAATATGATATCGTAACAAAAATATAGGCAATACATTTAAAATAGTTTTGAACATTGTACATGTAGAATTTTGAAAACAACGACTAAACCCTTTACGAAATACACTATAGATAATGTGTGTTCACTCAGTCGAGATATTAAACGATCATTGACGTCATAGGTCTTTGTTAAATTATTTTAAGAAAATATACTTGAATGGGGCGAGAACGTGTCCATTGTTTACATTTCTAAAGCAAAATATGTGTCTGTCTAGTGACGTCATAGTCGCAGTTTTCATTAATTATAAATGTATACGCAATTCTTTCTAAGTGTAGTATCATCTATCCTTATTATCTAGCTTAAACTGTATTTTAAATTTTTCATGTAGTATCAAATCGGTACACGTATACATGTATATCGGCGTTTCGCCAATACACACTTATGGTCAGTCAATGTACAGTATAAAGCGCTGCGCACTGAGTAAATTAATCTTGATATTAATTATATTGATAGATTGTACACTTCATCAAAATACATATTTACGCACAGTTGTTAATAATATTACAACGCATTGTAACCAGTTGACGTTATACATTGTTACCCGAATCAGCTTGTAAACACAGAAACATGCATAGATTATATTACTCTGGTTTTGAATGGCATGCATATCATAATATGTCATTTTATTTCATATTATGCAATCTCAGACCATGCCGTGTTCTGTCATGTCATTTTATGCCGTACTATGGCATGTCACACCAGACAATATCATTTCGCGCAATACCATGTCATGCAATAGAGTACAGTACAAAACCAAGTCGCGCCAGGCAATGCAGTGAATTATCATGTTCTGTCTTGCTGTTGCATGTCATGCTCAGTCATGGCATACTATGACATGTTATGGCATATGGTAGTATGTCATGTTCTGTGATTCTTTTATATGCCATATGCTGTCATACCATGCAATACAAAGTCGTGTGATACCATGCAATGCCAGGGAACTCGTACAAATATATATTGTAAAGTCAACGCGCAGTTGCTACCCTTGGTGTGTTAGTATGCTGTTGATAGTTTTGTACATTAGCTAGCATGAAATATTACTAGGCAATGATTCGGTGGAAATTTGTTTATTAGTAGATATACGTATTGCTTGTTTACTGCAGCATTTATTGATCATCGACTTAGTTACACGTTAAGTGCGGCGTATTGCAATGTGCTGGTTTTCCGTGAGATCTAGCTACTCGTCCAGACAGGCGTAACAAACACAGACTGATGGAGTAATTTGGGTGTGGAATCTTCAGAATGTTCACAGTGCCAAGCTGGCTTTGTTGTACATGTATATGTTTTTGCCGGCGTGTCTGTATGCATTACGCATTGATTTAACCATGTCTTAATCGCGATGTTACACAGGGCTTTTGGATGCGCAAATGCATGTACAAAAATGTAATAGTGCGATATTAATGTGATATCGTAACAAAAATATAGGCAATACATTTAAAATAGTTTTGAACATTGTACATGTAGAATTTTGAAAACAACGATTAAACCCTTTACGAAATACACTATAGATAATGTGTGTTCACTCAGTCGAGGTATTAAACGATCATTGACGTCATAGGTCTTTGTTAAATTATTTTAAGAAAATATACTTGAATGGGGCGAGAACGTGTCCATTGTTTACATTTCTAAAGCATACGCAATTCTTTCTAAGTGTAGTATCATCTATCCTTATTATCTAGCTTAAACTGTATTTTAAATTTTTCATGTAGTATCAAATCGGTACACGTATACATGTATATCGGCGTTTCGCCAATACACACTTATGGTCAGTCAATGTACAGTATAAAGCGCTGCGCACTGAGTAAATTAATCTTGATATTAATTATATTGATAGATTGTACACTTCATCAAAATACATATTTACGCACAGTTGTTAATAATATTACAACGCATTGTAACCAGTTGACGTTATACATTGTTACCCGAATCAGCTTGTAAACACAGAAACATGCATAGATTATATTACTCTGGTTTTGAATGGCATGCATATCATAATATGTCATTTTATTTCATATTGTGCAATCTCAGACCATGCCGTGTTCTGTCATGTCATTTAATGCCGTACTATGGCATGTCACACCAGACAATATCATTTCGCGCAATACCATGTCATGCAATAGAGTACAGTACAAAACCAAGTCGCGCCAGGCAATGCAGTGAAATATCATGTTCTGTCTTGCTATTGCGTGTCATGCTCCGTCATGGCATACTATGACATGTTATGGCATATGGAAGTATGTCATGTTCTGTGATTCTTTTATATGACATATGCTGTCAAACCATGCAATACAATGTCGTGTGATACCATGCAATGCCAGGGAACTCGTACAAATATATATTGTAAAGTCAACGCGCAGTTGCTACCCTTGGTGTGTTAGTATGCTGTTGATAGTTTTGTACATTAGCTAGCATGAAATATTACTAGGCAATGCATTCGGTGGAAATTTGTTTATTAGTAGATATACGTATTGCTTGTTTACTGCAGCATTTATTGAACATCGACTTAGTTACGCGTTAAGTGCGGCGTATTGCAATGTGCTGGTTTTCCTTGAGATCTAGCTACTCGTCCGGACAGGCGTAACAAACACAGACTGATGGAGTAATTTGGGTGTGGAATCTTCAGAATGTTCACAGTGCCAAGCTGGCTTTGTTGTACATGTATATGTTTTTGCCGGCGTGTCTGTATGCATTACGCATTGATTTAACCATGTCTTAATCGCGATGTTACACAGGGCTTTTGGATGCGCAAATGCATGTACAAAAATGTAATAGTGCGATATTAATGTGATATCTTAACAAAAATATAGGCAATACATTTAAAATAGTTTTGAACATTGTACATGTAGAATTTTGAAAACAACGATTAAACCCTTTACGAAATACACTATAGATAATGTGTGTTCACTCAGTCGAGGTATTAAACGATCATTGACGTCATAGGTCTTTGTTAAATTATTTTAAGAAAATATACTTGAATGGGGCGAGAACGTGTCCATTGTTTACATTTCTAAAGCAAAATATGTGTCTGTCTAGTGACGTCATAGTTGCAGTTTTCATTAATTATAAATGTATACGCAATTCTTTCTAAGTGTAGTATCATCTATCCTTATTATCTAGCTTAAACTGTACTTTAAATTTTTCATGTAGTATCAAATCGGTACACGTATACATGTATATCGGCGTTTGGCCAATACACACTCATGGTCAGTCAATGTACAGTATAAAGCGCTGCGCACTGAGGAAATTAATCTTGATATTAATTATATTGATAGATTGTACACTTAATCAAAATACATATTTACGCACAGTTGTTAATAATATTACAACGCATTGTAACCAGTTGACGTTATACATTGTTACCCGAATCAACTTGTAAACACAGAAACATGCATAGATTATATTACTCTGGTTTTGAATGGCATGCATATCATAATATGTCATTTTATTTCATATAATGCAATCTCAGACCATGCCGTGTTCTGTCATGTCATTTTATGCCGTACTATGGTATGTCACACCAGACAATATCATTTCGCGCAATACCATGTCATGCAATAGAGTACAGTACAAAACCAAGTCGCGCCAGGCAATGCAGTGAAATATCATGTTCTGTCTTGCTATTGCATGTCATGCTCAGTCATGGCATACTATGACATGTTATGGCATATGGTAGTATGTCATGTTCTGTGATTCTTTTATATGCCGTATGCTGTCATACCATGCAATACAATGTCGTGTGATACCATGCAATGCCAGGGAACTCGTACAAATATATATTGTAAAGTCAACGCGCAGTTGCTACCCATGGTGTGTTAGTATGCTTTTGATAGTTTTGTACATTAGCTAGCATGAAATATTACTAGGCAATGCATTCGGTGGAAATTTGTTTATTAGTAGATATACGTATTGCTTGTTTACTGCAGCATTTATTGAAAATCGACTTAGTTACGCGTTAAGTGCGGCGTATTGCAATGTGCTGGTTTTCCGTGAGATCTAGCTAATCGTCCGGGCAGGCGTAACACACACTGACTGATGGAGTAATTTGGGTGTGGAATCTTCAGAATGTTCACAGTGCCAAGCTGGCTTTGTTGTACATGTATATGTTTTTGCCGGCGTGTCCTTATGCATTACGCATTGATTTAAGCACGTCTTAATCGCGATGTTACACAGGGCTTTTGGATGCGCAAATGCATGTACAAAAATGTAATAGTGCGATATTAATGTGATATCGTAACAAAAATATAGGCAATACATTTAAAATAGTTTTGAACATTGTACATGTAGAATTTTGAAAACAACGATTAAACCCTTTACGAAATACACTATAGATAATGTGTGTTCACTCAGTCGAGGTATTAAACGATCATTGACGTCATAGGTCTTTGTTAAATTATTTTAAGAAAATATACTTGAATGGGGCGAGAACGTGTCCATTGTTTACATTTCTAAAGCAAAATATGTGTCTGTCTAGTGACGTCATAGTTGCAGTTTTCATTAATTATAAATGTATACGCAATTCTTTCTAAGTGTAGTATCATCTATCCTTATTATCTAGCTTAAACTGTATTTTAAATTTTTCATGTAGTATCAAATCGGTACACGTATACATGTATATCGCCGTTTCGCCAATACACACTTATGGTCAGTCAATGTACAGTATAAAGCGCTGCGCACTGAGTAAATTAATCTTGATATTAATTATATTGATAGATTGTACACTTCATCAAAATACATATTTACGCACAGTTGTTAATAATATTACAACGCATTGTAACCAGTTGACGTTATACATTGTTACCCGAATCAGCTTGTAAACACAGAAACATGCATAGATTATATTACTCTGGTTTTGAATGGCATGCATATCATAATATGTCATTTTATTTCATATTATGCAATCTCAGACCATGCCGTGTTCTGTCATGTCATTTTATGCCGTACTATGGCATGTCACACCAGACAATATCATTTCGCGCAATACCATGTCATGCAATAGAGAACAGTACAAAACCAAGTCGCGCCAGGCAATGCAGTGAAATATCATGTTCTGTCTTGCTATTGCATGTTATGCTCAGTCATGGCATACTATGACATGTTATGGCATATGGTAGTATGTCATGTTCTGTGATTCTTTTATATGCCGTATGCTGTCATACCATGCAATACAATGTCGTGTGATACCATGCAATGCCAGGGAACTCGTACAAATATATATTGTAAAGTCAACGCGCAGTTGCTACCCATGGTGTGATAGTATGCTTTTGATAGTTTTGTACATTAGCTAGCATGAAATATTACTAGGCAATGCATTCGGTGGAAATTTGTTTATTAGTAGATATACGTATTGCTTGTTTACTGCAGCATTTATTGAAAATCGACTTAGTTACGCGTTAAGTGCGGCGTATTGCAATGTGCTGGTTTTCCGTGAGATCTAGCTAATCGTCCGGGCAGGCGTAACACACACTGACTGATGGAGTAATTTGGGTGTGGAATCTTCAGAATGTTCACAGTGCCAAGCTGGCTTTGTTGTACATGTATATGTTTTTGCCGGCGTGTCCTTATGCATTACGCATTGATTTAAGCACGTCTTAATCGCGATGTTACACAGGGCTTTTGGATGCGCAAATGCATGTACAAAAATGTAATAGTGCGATATTAATGTGATATCGTAACAAAAATATAGGCAATACATTTAAAATAGTTTTGAACATTGTACATGTAGAATTTTGAAAACAACGATTAAACCCTTTACGAAATACACTATAGATAATGTGTGTTCACTCAGTCGAGGTATTAAACGATCATTGACGTCATAGGTCTTTGTTAAATTATTTTAAGAAAATATACTTGAATGGGGCGAGAACGTGTCCATTGTTTACATTTCTAAAGCAAAATATGTGTCTGTCTAGTGACGTCATAGTCGCAGTTTTCATTAATTATAAATGTATACGCAATTCTTTCTAAGTGTAGTATCATCTATCCTTATTATCTAGCTTAAACTGTATTTTAAATTTTTCATGTAGTATCAAATCGGTACACGTATACATGTATATCGGCGTTTCGCCAATACACACTTATGGTCAGTCAATGTACAGTATAAAGCGCTGCGCACTGAGTAAATTAATCTTGATATTAATTATATTGATAGAATGTACACTTCATCAACATACATATTTACGCACAGTTGTTAATAATATTACAACGCATTGTAACCAGTTGACGTTATAAATTGTTACCCGAATCAACTTGTAAACACAGAAACATGCATAGATTATATTACTCTGGTTTTGAATGGCATGCATATCATAATATGTCATTTTATTTCATATTATGCAATCTCAGACCATGCCGTGTTCTGTCATGTCATTTTATGCCGTACTATGGCATGTCACACCAGACAATATCATTTCGCGCAATACCATGTCATGCAAAAGAGTACAGTACAAACCAAGTCGCGCCAGGCAATGCAGTGAAATATCATGTTCTGTCTTGCTATTGCATGTCATGCTCAGTCATGGCATACTATGACATGTTATGGCATATGGTAGTATGTCATGTTCTGTGATTCTTTTATATGCCATATGCTGTCATACCATGCAATACAATGTCGTGTGATACCATGCAATGCCAGGGAACTCGTACAAATATATATTGTAAAGTCAACGCGCAGTTGCTACCCTTGGTGTGTTAGTATGCTGTTGATAGTTTTGTACATTAGCTAGCATGAAATATTACTAGGCAATGCATTCGGTGGAAATTTGTATATTAGTAGATATACGTATTGCTTGTTTACTGCAGCATTTATTGAACATCGACTTAGTTACGCGTTAAGTGCAGCGTATTGCAATGTGCTGGTTTTCCGTGAGATCTAGCTACTCGTCCGGACAGGCGTAACAAACACAGACTGATGGAGTAATTTGGGTGTGGAATCTTCAGAATGTTCACAGTGCCAAGCTGGCTTTTTTGTACATGTATATGTTTTTGCCGGCGTGTCTGTATGCATTACGCATTGATTTAACCATGTCTTAATCGCGATGTTACACAGGGCTTTTGGATGCGCAAATGCATGTACAAAAATGTAATAGTGCGATATTAATGTGATATCGTAACAAAAATATAGGCAATACATTTAAAATAGTTTTGAACATTGTACATGTAGAATTTTGAAAACAACGATTAAACCCTTTACGAAATACGCTATAGATAATATGTGTTCACTTAGTTGAGATATTAAACGATCATTGACGTCATAGGTCTTTGTTAAATTATTTTAAGAAAATATACTTGAATGGGGCGAGAACGTGTCCATTGTTTACATTTCTAAAGCAAAATATGTGTCTGTCTAGTGACGTCATAGTCGCAGTTTTCATTAATTATAAATGTATACGCAATTCTTTCTAAGTGTAGTATCATCTATCCTTATTATCTAGCTTAAACTGTATTTTAAATTTTTCATGTAGTATCAAATCGGTACACGTATACATGTATATCGGCGTTTCGCCAATACACACTTATGGTCAGTCAATGTACAGTATAAAGCGCTGCGCACTGAGTAAATTAATCTTGATATTAATTATATTGATAGAATGTACACTTCATCAAAATACATATTTACGCACAGTTGTTAATAATATTACAACGCATTGTAACCAGTTGACGTTATAAATTGTTACCCGAATCAACTTGTAAACACAGAAACATGCATAGATTATATTACTCTGGTTTTGAATGGCATGCATATCATAATATGTCATTTTATTTCATATTATGCAATCTCAGACCATGCCGTGTTCTGTCATGTCATTTTATGCCGTACTATGGCATGTCACACCAGACAATATCATTTCGCGCAATACCATGTCATGCAATAGAGTACAGTACAAAACCAAGTCGCGCCAGGCAATGCAGTGAAATATCATGTTCTGTCTTGCTATTGCATGTCATGCTCAGTCATGGCATACTATGACATGTTATGGCATATGGTAGTATGTCATGTTCTGTGATTCTTTTATATGCCATATGCTGTCATACCATGCAATACAATGTCGTGTGAGACCATGCAATGCCAGGGAACTCGTACAAATATATATTGTAAAGTCAACGCGCAGTTGCTACCCTTGGTGTGTTAGTATGCTGTTGATAGTTTTGTACATTAGCTAGCATGAAATATTACTAGGCATTGCTTTCGGTGGAAATTTGTTTAATAGTAGATATACGTATTGCTTGTTTACTGCAGCATTTATTGAACGTCGACTTAGTTACGCGTTAAGTGCGGCGTATTGCAATGTGCTGGTTTTCCGTGAGATCTAGCTAATCGTCCGGGCAGGCGTAACACACACTGACTGATGGAGTAATTTGGGTGTGGAATCTTCAGAATGTTCACAGTGCCAAGCTGGCTTTGTTGTACATGTATATGTTTTTGCCGGCGTGTCCTTATGCATTACGCATTGATTTAAGCACGTCTTAATCGCGATGTTACACAGGGCTTTTGGATGCGCAAATGCATGTACAAAAATGTAATAGTGCGATATTAATGTGATATCGTAACAAAAATATAGGCAATACATTTAAAATAGTTTTGAACATTGTACATGTAGAATTTTGAAAACAACGATTAAACCCTTTACGAAATACACTATAGATAATGTGTGTTCACTCAGTCGAGGTATTAAACGATCATTGACGTCATAGGTCTTTGTTAAATTATTTTAAGAAAATATACTTGAATGGGGCGAGAACGTGTCCATTGTTTACATTTCTAAAGCAAAATATGTGTCTGTCTAGTGACGTCATAGTCGCAGTTTTCATTAATTATAAATGTATACGCAATTCTTTCTAAGTGTAGTATCATCTATCCTTATTATCTAGCTTAAACTGTATTTTAAATTTTTCATGTAGTATCAAATCGGTACACGTATACATGTATATCGGCGTTTCGCCAATACACACTTATGGTCAGTCAATGTACAGTATAAAGCGCTGCGCACTGAGTAAATTAATCTTGATATTAATTATATTGATAGAATGTACACTTCATCAAAATACATATTTACGCACAGTTGTTAATAATATTACAACGCATTGTAACCAGTTGACGTTATAAATTGTTACCCGAATCAACTTGTAAACACAGAAACATGCATAGATTATATTACTCTGTTTTTGAATGGCATGCATATCATAATATGTCATTTTATTTCATATTATGCAATCTCAGACCATGCCGTGTTCTGTCATGTCATTTTATGCCGTACTAAGGCATGTCACACCAGACAATATCATTTCGCGCAATACCATGTTATGCAATAGAGTACAGTACAAACCAAGTCGCGCCAGGCAATGCAGTGAAATATCATGTTCTGTCTTGCTATTGCATGTCATGCTCAGTCATGGCATACTATGACATGTTATGGCATATGGTAGTATGTCATGTTCTGTGATTCTTTTATATGCCATATGCTGTCATACCATGCAATACAATGTCGTGTGAGACCATGCAATGCCAGGGAACTCGTACAAATATATATTGTAAAGTCAACGCGCAGTTGCTACCCTTGGAGTGTTAGTATGCTGTTGATAGTTTTGTACATTAGCTAGCATGAAATATTACTAGGCATTGCTTTCGGTGGAAATTTGTTTAATAGTAGATATACGTATTGCTTGTTTACTGCAGCATTTATTGAACATCGACTTAGTTACGCGTTAAGTGCGGCGTATTGCAATGTGCTGGTTTTCCGTGAGATCTAGCTACTCGTCCGGACAGGCGTAACAAACACAGACTGATGGAGTAATTTGGGTGTGGAATCTTCAGAATGTTCACAGTGCCAAGCTGGCTTTGTTGTACATGTATATGTTTTTGCCGGCGTGTCTGTATGCATTACGCATTGATTTAACCATGTCTTAATCGCGATGTTACACAGGGCTTTTGGATGCGCAAATGCATGTACAAAAATGCAATAGTGCGATATTAATGTGATATCGTAACAAAAATATAGGCAATACATTTAAAATAGTTTTGAACATTGTACATGTAGAATTTTGAAAACAACGATTAAACCCTTTACGAAATACACTATAGATAATATGTGTTCACTCAGTCGAGATATTAAACGATCATTGACGTCATAGGTCTTTGTTAAATTATTTTAAGAAAATATACTTGAATGGGGCGAGAACGTGTCCATTGTTTACATTTCTAAAGCAAAATATGTGTCTGTCTAGTGACGTCATAGTCGCAGTTTTCATTAATTATAAATGAATACGCAATTCTCTCTAAGTGTAGTATCATCTATCCTTATTATCTAGCTTAAACTGTATTTTAAATTTTTCATGTAGTATCAAATCGGTACACGTATACATGTATATCGGCGTTTGGCCAATACACACTCATGGTCAGTCAATGTACAGTATAAAGCGCTGCGCACTGAGTAAATTAATCTTGATATTAATTATATTGATAGATTGTACACTTCATCAAAATACATATTTATGCACAGTTGTTAATATTATTACAATGCATTGTAACCAGTTGACGTTATACATTGTTACCCGAATCAGCTTGTAAACACAGAAACATGCATAGATTATATTACTCTGGTTTTGAATGGCATGCATATCATAATATGTCATTTTATTTCATATTATGCAATCTCAGACCATGCCGTGTTCTGTCATGTCATTTAATGCCGTACTATGGCATGTCACACCAGACAATATCATTTCGCGCAATACCATGTCATGCAATAGAGAACAGTACAAAACCAAGTCGCGCCAGGCAATGCAGTGAAATATCATGTTCTGTCTTGCTATTGCATGTCATGCTCCGTCATGGCATACTATGACATGTTATGGCATATGGTAGTATGTCATGTTCTGTGATTCTTTTATATGACATATGCTGTCATACCATGCAATACAATGTCGTGTGATACCATGCAATGCCAGGGAACTCGTACAAATATATATTGTAAAGTCAACGCGCAGTTGCTACCCTTGGTGTGTTAGTATGCTGTTGATAGTTTTGTACCTTAGCTAGCATGAAATATTACTAGGCAATGCATTCGGTGGAAATTTGTTTATTAGTAGATATACGTATTGCTTGTTTACTGCAGCATTTATTGAACATCGACTTAGTTACGCGTTAAGTGCGGCGTATTGCAATGTGCTGGTTTTCCGTGAGATCTAGCTACTCGTCCGGACAGGCGTAACAAACACAGACTGATGGAGTAATTTGGGTGTGGAATCTTCAGAATGTTCACAGTGCCAAGCTGGCTTTGTTGTACATGTATATGTTTTTGCCGGCGTGTCTGTATGCATTACGCATTGATTTAACCATGTCTTAATCGCGATGTTACACAGGGCTTTTGGATGCGCAAATGCATGTACAAAAATGTAATAGTGCGATATTAATGTGATATCGTAACAAAAATATAGACAATACATTTAAAATAGTTTTGAACATTGTACATGTAGAATTTTGAAAACAACGATTAAACCCTTTACGAAATACGCTATAGATAATATGTGTTCACTTAGTCGAGATATTAAACGATCATTGACGTCATAGGTCTTTGTTAAATTATTTTAAGAAAATATACTTGAATGGGGCGAGAACGTGTCCATTGTTTACATTTCTAAAGCAAAATATGTGTCTGTCTAGTGACGTCATAGTCGCAGTTTTCATTAATTATAAATGTATACGCAATTCTTTCTAAGTGTAGTATCATCTATCCTTATTATCTAGCTTAAACTGTATTTTAAATTTTTCATGTAGTATCAAATCGGTACACGAATACATGTATATCGGCGTTTCGCCAATACACACTTATGGTCAGTCAATGTACAGTATAAAGCGCTGCGCACTGAGTAAATTAATCTTGATATTAATTATATTGATAGAATGTACACTTCATCAAAATACATATTTACGCACAGTTGTTAATAATATTACAACGCATTGTAACCAGTTGACGTTATAAATTGTTACCCGAATCAACTTGTAAACACAGAAACATGCATAGATTATATTACTCTGGTTTTGAATGGCATGCATATCATAATATGTCATTTTATTTCATATTATGCAATCTCAGACCATGCCGTGTTCTGTCATGTCATTTAATGCCGTACTATGGCATGTCACACCAGACAATATCATTTCGCGCAATACCATGTCATGCAATAGAGTACAGTACAAAACCAAGTCGCGCCAGGCAATGCAGTGAAATATCATGTTCTGTCTTGCTATTGCATGTCATGCTCCGTCATGGCATACTATGACATGTTATGGCATATGGAAGTATGTCATGTTCTGTGATTCTTTTATATGACATATGCTGTCATACCATGCAATACAATGTCGTGTGATACCATGCAATGCCAGGGAACTCGTACAAATATATATTGTAAAGTCAACGCGCAGTTGCTACCCTTGGTGTGTTAGTATGCTGTTGATAGTTTTGTACCTTAGCTAGCATGAAATATTACTAGGCAATGCATTCGGTGGAAATTTGTTTATTAGTAGATATACGTATTGCTTGTTTACTGCAGCATTTATTGAACATCGACTTAGTTACGCGTTAAGTGCGGCGTATTGCAATGTGCTGGTTTTCCGTGAGATCTAGCTACTCGTCCGGACAGGCGTAACAAACACAGACTGATGGAGTAATTTGGGTGTGGAATCTTCAGAATGTTCACAGTGCCAAGCTGGCTTTGTTGTACATGTTTATGTTTTTGCCGGCGTGTCTGTATGCATTACGCATTGATTTAACCATGTCTTAATCGCGATGTTACACAGGGCTTTTGGATGCGCAAATGCATGTACAAAAATGTAATAGTGCGATATTAATGTGATATCGTAACAAAAATATAGGCAATACATTTAAAATAGTTTTGAACATTGTACATGTAGAATTTTGAAAACAACGATTAAACCCTTTACGAAATACGCTATAGATAATATGTGTTCACTTAGTCGAGATATTAAACGATCATAGACGTCATAGGTCTTTGTTAAATTATTTTAAGAAAATATACTTGAATGGGGCGAGAACGTGTCCATTGTTTACATTTCTAAAGCAAAATATGTGTCTGTCTAGTGACGTCATAGTCGCAGTTTTCATTAATTATAAATGTATACGCAATTCTTTCTAAGTGTAGTATCATCTATCCTTATTATCTAGCTTAAACTGTATTTTAAATTTTTCATGTAGTATCAAATCGGTACACGTATACATGTATATCGGCGTTTCGCCAATACACACTTATGGTCAGTCAATGTACAGTATAAAGCGCTGCGCACTGAGTAAATTAATCTTGATATTAATTATATTGATAGAATGTACACTTCATCAAAATACATATTTACGCACAGTTGTTAATAATATTACAACGCATTGTAACCAGTTGACGTTATAAATTGTTACCCGAATCAACTTGTAAACACAGAAACATGCATAGATTATATTACTCTGTTTTTGAATGGCATGCATATCATAATATGTCATTTTATTTCATATTATGCAATCTCAGACCATGCCGTGTTCTGTCATGTCATTTTATGCCGTACTAAGGCATGTCACACCAGACAATATCATTTCGCGCAATACCATGTCATGCAATAGAGTACAGTACAAACCAAGTCGCGCCAGGCAATGCAGTGAAATATCATGTTCTGTCTTGCTATTGCATGTCATGCTCAGTCATGGCATACTATGACATGTTATGGCATATGGTAGTATGTCATGTTCTGTGATTCTTTTATATGCCATATGCTGTCATACCATGCAATACAATGTCGTGTGAGACCATGCAATGCCAGGGAACTCGTACAAATATATATTGTAAAGTCAACGCGCAGTTGCTACCCTTGGTGTGTTAGTATGCTGTTGATAGTTTTGTACATTAGCTAGCATGAAATATTACTAGGCATTGCTTTCGGTGGAAATTTGTTTAATAGTAGATATACGTATTGCTTGTTTACTGCAGCATTTATTGAACATCGACTTAGTTACGCGTTAAGTGCGGCGTATTGCAATGTGCTGGTTTTCCGTGAGATGTAGCTACTCGTCCGGACAGGCGTAACAAACACAGACTGATGGAGTAATTTGGGTGTGGAATCTTCAGAATGTTCACAGTGCCAAGCTGGCTTTTTTGTACATGTATATGTTTTTGCCGGCGTGTCTGTATGCATTACGCATTGATTTAACCATGTCTTAATCGCGATGTTACACAGGGCTTTTGGATGCGCAAATGCATGTTCAAAAATGTAATAGTGCGATATTAATGTGATATCGTAACAAAAATATAGGCAATACATTTAAAATAGTTTTGAACATTGTACATGTAGAATTTTGAAAACAACGATTAAACCCTTTACGAAATACACTATAGATAATATGTGTTCACTCAGTCGAGATATTAAACGATCATTGACGTCATAGGTCTTTGTTAAATTATTTTAAGAAAATATACTTGAATGGGGCGAGAACGTGTCCATTGTTTACATTTCTAAAGCAAAATATGTGTCTGTCTAGTGACGTCATAGTCGCAGTTTTCATTAATTATAAATGAATACGCAATTCTCTCTAAGTGTAGTATCATCTATCCTTATTATCTAGCTTAAACTGTATTTTAAATTTTTCATGTAGTATCAAATCGGTACACGTATACATGTATATCGGCGTTTGGCCAATACACACTCATGGTCAGTCAATGTACAGTATAAAGCGCTGCGCACTGAGTAAATTAATCTTGATATTAATTATATTGATAGATTGTACACTTCATCAAAATACATATTTATGCACAGTTGTTAATAATATTACAACGCATTGTAACCAGTTGACGTTATACATTGTTACCCGAATCAGCTTGTAAACGCAGAAACATGCATAGATTATATTACTCTGGTTTTGAATGGCATGCATATCATAATATGTCATTTTATTTCATATTGTGCAATCTCAGACCATGCCGTGTTCTGTCATGTCATTTAATGCCGTACTACGGCATGTCACACCAGACAATATCATTTCGCGCAATACCATGTCATGCAATAGAGTACAGTACAAAACCAAGTCGCGCCAGGCAATGCAGTGAAATATCATGTTCTGTCTTGCTATTGCATGTCATGCTCCGTCATGGCATACTATGACATGTTATGGCATATGGAAGTATGTCATGTTCTGTGATTCTTTTATATGACATATGCTGTCATACCATGCAATACAATGTCGTGTGATACCATGCAATGCCAGGGAACTCGTACAAATATATATTGTAAAGTCAACGCGCAGTTGCTACCCTTGGTGTGTTAGTATGCTGTTGATAGTTTTGTACCTTAGCTAGCATGAAATATTACTAGGCAATGCATTCGGTGGAAATTTGTTTATTAGTAGATATACGTATTGCTTGTTTACTGCAGCATTTATTGAACATCGACTTAGTTACGCGTTAAGTGCGGCGTATTGCAATGTGCTGGTTTTCCGTGAGATCTAGCTACTCGTCCGGACAGGCGTAACAAACACAGACTGATGGAGTAATTTGGGTGTGGAATCTTCAGAATGTTCACAGTGCCAAGCTGGCTTTGTTGTACATGTATATGTTTTTGCCGGCGTGTCTGTATGCATTACGCATTGATTTAACCATGTCTTAATCGCGATGTTACACAGGGCTTTTGGATGCGCAAATGCATGTACAAAAATGTAATAGTGCGATATTAATGTGATATCGTAACAAAAATATAGGCAATACATTTAAAATAGTTTTGAACATTGTACATGTAGAATTTTGAAAACAACGATTAAACCCTTTACGAAATACGCTATAGATAATATGTGTTCACTTAGTCGAGATATTAAACGATCATTGACGTCATAGGTCTTTGTTAAATTATTTTAAGAAAATATACTTGAATGGGGCGAGAACGTGTCCATTGTTTACATTTCTAAAGCAAAATATGTGTCTGTCTAGTGACGTCATAGTCGCAGTTTTCATTAATTATAAATGAATACGCAATTCTCTCTAAGTGTAGTATCATCTATCCTTATTATCTAGCTTAAACTGTATTTTAAATTTTTCATGTAGTATCAAATCGGTACACGTATACATGTATATCGGCGTTTGGCCAATACACACTCATGGTCAGTCAATGTACAGTATAAAGCGCTGCGCACTGAGTAAATTAATCTTGATATTAATTATATTGATAGATTGTACACTTCATCAAAATACATATTTATGCACAGTTGTTAATAATATTACAACGCATTGTAACCAGTTGACGTTATAAATTGTTACCCGAATCAACTTGTAAACACAGAAACATGCATAGATTATATTACTCTGGTTTTGAATGGCATGCATATCATAATATGTCATTTTATTTCATATTATGCAATCTCAGACCATGCCGTGTTCTGTCATGTCATTTTATGCCGTACTATGGCATGTCACACCAGACAATATCATTTCGCGCAATACCATGTCATGCAATAGAGTACAGTACAAAACCAAGTCGCGCCAGGCAATGCAGTGAAATATCATGTTCTGTCTTGCTATTGCATGTCATGCTCAGTCATGGCATACTATGACATGTTATGGCATATGGTAGTATGTCATGTTCTGTGATTCTTTTATATGCCATATGCTGTCATACCATGCAATACAATGTCGTGTGATACCATGCAATGCCAGGGAACTCGTACAAATATATATTGTAAAGTCAACGCGCAGTTGCTACCCTTGGTGTGTTAGTATGCTGTTGATAGTTTTGTACATTAGCTAGCATGAAATATTACTAGGCAATGCATTCGGTGGAAATTTGTTTATTAGTAGATATACGTATTGCTTGTTTACTGCAGCATTTATTGAACATCGACTTAGTTACGCGTTAAGTGCAGCGTATTGCAATGTGCTGGTTTTCCGTGAGATCTAGCTACTCGTCCGGACAGGCGTAACAAACACAGACTGATGGAGTAATTTGGGTGTGGAATCTTCAGAATGTTCACAGTGCCAAGCTGGCTTTTTTGTACATGTATATGTTTTTGCCGGCGTGTCTGTATGCATTACGCATTGATTTAACCATGTCTTAATCGCGATGTTACACAGGGCTTTTGGATGCGCAAATGCATGTACAAAAATGTAATAGTGCGATATTAATGTGATATCGTAACAAAAATATAGGCAATACATTTAAAATAGTTTTGAACATTGTACATGTAGAATTTTGAAAACAACGATTAAACCCTTTACGAAATACACTATAGATAATGTGTGTTCACTCAGTCGAGATATTAAACGATCATTGACGTCATAGGTCTTTGTTTAATTATTTTAAGAAAATATACTTGAATGGGGCGAGAACGTGTCCATTGTTTACATTTCTAAAGCAAAATATGTGTCTGTCTAGTGACGTCATAGTCGCAGTTTTCATTAATTATAAATGTATACGCAATTCTTTCTAAGTGTAGTATCATCTATCCTTATTATCTAGCTTAAACTGTATTTTAAATTTTTCATGTAGTATCAAATCGGTACACGTATACATGTATATCGGTGTTTCGCCAATACACACTTATGGTCAGCCAATGTACAGTATAAAGCGCTGCGCACTGAGTAAATTAATCTTGATATTAATTATATTGATAGATTGTACACTTCTTCAAAATACATATTTACGCACAGTTGTTAATAATATTACAACGCATTGTAACCAGTTGACGTTATAAATTGTTACCCGAATCAACTTGTAAACACAGAAACATGCATAGATTATATTACTCTGGTTTTGAATGGCATGCATATCATAATATGTCATTTTATTTCATATTATGCAATCTCAGACCATGCCGTGTTCTGTCATGTCATTTTATGCCGTACTATGGCATGTCACACTAGACAATATCATTTCGCGCAATACCATGTCATGCAATAGAGTACAGTACAAAACCAAGTCGCGCCAGGCAATGCAGTGAAATATCATGTTCTGTCTTGCTATTGCATGTCATGCTCAGTCATGGCATACTATGACATGTTATGGCATATGGTAGTATGTCATGTTCTGTGATTCTTTTATATGCCATATGCTGTCATACCATGCAATACAATGTCGTGTGAGACCATGCAATGCCAGGGAACTCGTACAAATATATATTGTAAAGTCAACGCGCAGTTGCTACCCTTGGTGTGTTAGTATGCTGTTGATAGTTTTGTACATTAGCTAGCATGAAATATTACTAGGCATTGCTTTCGGTGGAAATTTGTTTAATAGTAGATATACGTATTGCTTGTTTACTGCAGCATTTATTGAACATCGACTTAGTTACGCGTTAAGTGCGGCGTATTGCAATGTGCTGGTTTTCCGTGAGATCTAGCTACTCGTCCGGACAGGCGTAACAAACACAGACTGATGGAGTAATTTGGGTGTGGAATCTTCAGAATGTTCACAGTGCCAAGCTGGCTTTGTTGTACATGTATATGTTTTTGCCGGCGTGTCTGTATGCATTACGCATTGATTTAACCATGTCTTAATCGCGATGTTACACAGGGCTTTTGGATGCGCAAATGCATGTACAAAAATGTAATAGTGCGATATTAATGTGATATCGTAACAAAAATATAGGCAATACATTTAAAATAGTTTTGAACATTGTACATGTAGAATTTTGAAAACAACGATTAAACCCTTTACGAAATACACTATAGATAATGTGTGTTCACTCAGTCGAGATATTAAACGATCATTGACGTCATAGGTCTTTGTTAAATTATTTTGAGAAAATATACTTGAATGGGGCGAGAACGTGTCCATTGTTTACATTTCTAAAGCAAAATATGTGTCTGTCTAGTGACGTCATAGTTGCAGTTTTCATTAATTATAAATGTATACGCAATATTTTCTAAGTGTAGTATCATCTATCCTTATTATCTAGCTTAAACTGTACTTTAAATTTTTCATGTAGTATCAAATCGGTACACGTATACATGTATATCGGCGTTTCGCCAATACACACTCATGGTCAGTCAATGTACATTATAAAGCGCTGCGCACTGAGTAAATTAATCTTGATATTAATTATATTGATAGATTGTACACTTCATCAAAATACATATTTACGCACAGTTGTTAATAATATTACAACGCATTGTAACCAGTTGACGTTATACATTGTTACCCGAATCAACTTGTAAACACAGAAACATGCATAGATTTTATTACTCTGGTTTTGAATGGCATGCATATCATAATATGTCATTTTATTTCATATTATGCAATCTCAGACCATGCCGTGTTCTGTCATGTCATTTTATGCCGTACTATGGTATGTCACACCAGACAATATCATTTCGCGCAATACCATGTCATGCAATAGAGTACAGTACAAAACCAAGTCGCGCCAGGCAATGCAGTGAAATATCATGTTCTGTCTTGCTATTGCATGTCATGCTCAGTCATGGCATACTATGACATGTTATGGCATATGGTAGTATGTCATGTTCTGTGATTCTTTTATATGCCGTATGCTGTCATACCATGCAATACAATGTCGTGTGCTACCATGCAATGCCAGGGAACTCGTACAAATATATATTGTAAAGTCAACGCGCAGTTGCTACCCTTGGTGTGTTAGTATGCTTTTGATAGTTTTGTACATTAGCTAGCATGAAATATTACTAGGCAATGCATTCGGTGGAAATTTGTTTATTAGTAGATATACGTATTGCTTGTTTACTGCAGCATTTATTGAAAATCGACTTAGTTACGCGTTAAGTGCGGCGTATTGCAATGTGCTGGTTTTCCGTGAGATCTAGCTACTCGTCCGGACAGGCGTAACAAACACAGACTGATGGAGTAATTTGGGTGTGGAATCTTCAGAATGTTCACAGTGCCAAGCTGGCTTTGTTGTACATGTATATGTTTTTGCCGGCGTGTCTGTATGCATTACGCATTGATTTAACCATGTCTTAATCGCGATGTTACACAGGGCTTTTGGATGCGCAAATGCATGTACAAAAATGTAATAGTGCGATATTAATGTGATATCGTAACAAAAATATAGGCAATACATTTAAAATAGTTTTGAACATTGTACATGTAGAATTTTGAAAACAACGATTAAACCCTTTACGAAATACGCTATAGATAATATGTGTTCACTTAGTCGAGATATTAAACGATCATTGACGTCATAGGTCTTTGTTAAATTATTTTAAGAAAATATACTTGAATGGGGCGAGAACGTGTCCATTGTTTACATTTCTAAAGCAAAATATGTGTCTGTCTAGTGACGTCATAGTCGCAGTTTTCATTAATTATAAATGAATACGCAATTCTCTCTAAGTGTAGTATCATCTATCCTTATTATCTAGCTTAAACTGTATTTTAAATTTTTCATGTAGTATCAAATCGGTACACGTATACATGTATATCGGCGTTTGGCCAATACACACTCATGGTCAGTCAATGTACAGTATAAAGCGCTGCGCACTGAGTAAATTAATCTTGATATTAATTATATTGATAGATTGTACACTTCATCAAAATACATATTTATGCACAGTTGTTAATAATATTACAACGCATTGTAACCAGTTGACGTTATAAATTGTTACCCGAATCAACTTGTAAACACAGAAACATGCATAGATTATATTACTCTGGTTTTGAATGGCATGCATATCATAATATGTCATTTTATTTCATATTATGCAATCTCAGACCATGCCGTGTTCTGTCATGTCATTTTATGCCGTACTATGGCATGTCACACCAGACAATATCATTTCGCGCAATACCATGTCATGCAATAGAGTACAGTACAAAACCAAGTCGCGCCAGGCAATGCAGTGAAATATCATGTTCTGTCTTGCTATTGCATGTCATGCTCAGTCATGGCATACTATGACATGTTATGGCATATGGTAGTATGTCATGTTCTGTGATTCTTTTATATGCCATATGCTGCCATACCATGCAATACAATGTCGTGTGATACCATGCAATGCCAGGGAACTCGTACAAATATATATTGTAAAGTCAACGCGCAGTTGCTACCCTTGGTGTGTTAGTATGCTGTTGATAGTTTTGTACATTAGCTAGCATGAAATATTACTAGGCAATGCATTCGGTGGAAATTTGTTTATTAGTAGATATACGTATTGCTTGTTTACTGCAGCATTTATTGAACATCGACTTAGTTACGCGTTAAGTGCAGCGTATTGCAATGTGCTGGTTTTCCGTGAGATCTAGCTACTGGTCCGGACAGGCGTAACAAACACAGACTGATGGAGTAATTTGGGTGTGGAATCTTCAGAATGTTCACAGTGCCAAGCTGGCTTTTTTGTACATGTATATGTTTTTGCCGGCGTGTCTGTATGCATTACGCATTGATTTAACCATGTCTTAATCGCGATGTTACACAGGGCTTTTGGATGCGCAAATGCATGTACAAAAATGTAATAGTGCGATATTAATGTGATATCGTAACAAAAATATAGGCAATACATTTAAAATAGTTTTGAACATTGTACATGTAGAATTTTGAAAACAACGATTAAACCCTTTACGAAATACACTATAGATAATGTGTGTTCACTCAGTCGAGATATTAAACGATCATTGACGTCATAGGTCTTTGTTTAATTATTTTAAGAAAATATACTTGAATGGGGCGAGAACGTGTCCATTGTTTACATTTCTAAAGCAAAATATGTGTCTGTCTAGTGACGTCATAGTCGCAGTTTTCATTAATTATAAATGTATACGCAATTCTTTCTAAGTGTAGTATCATCTATCCTTATTATCTAGCTTAAACTGTATTTTAAATTTTTCATGTAGTATCAAATCGGTACACGTATACATGTATATCGGTGTTTCGCCAATACACACTTATGGTCAGCCAATGTACAGTATAAAGCGCTGCGCACTGAGTAAATTAATCTTGATATTAATTATATTGATAGATTGTACACTTCTTCAAAATACATATTTACGCACAGTTGTTAATAATATTACAACGCATTGTAACCAGTTGACGTTATAAATTGTTACCCGAATCAACTTGTAAACACAGAAACATGCATAGATTATATTACTCTGGTTTTGAATGGCATGCATATCATAATATGTCATTTTATTTCATATTATGCAATCTCAGACCATGCCGTGTTCTGTCATGTCATTTTATGCCGTACTATGGCATGTCACACCAGACAATATCATTTCGCGCAATACCATGTCATGCAATAGAGTACAGTACAAAACCAAGTCGCGCCAGGCAATGCAGTGAAATATCATGTTCTGTCTTGCTATTGCATGTCATGCTCAGTCATGGCATACTATGACATGTTATGGCATATGGTAGTATGTCATGTTCTGTGATTCTTTTATATGCCATATGCTGTCATACCATGCAATACAATGTCGTGTGATACCATGCAATGCCAGGGAACTCGTACAAATATATATTGTAAAGTCAACGCGCAGTTGCTACCCTTGGTGTGTTAGTATGCTGTTGATAGTTTTGTACATTAGCTAGCATGAAATATTACTAGGCAATGCATTCGGTGGAAATTTGTTTATTAGTAGATATACGTATTGCTTGTTTACTGCTGCATTTATTGAACATCGACTTAGTTACGCGTTAAGTGCGGCGTATTGCAATGTGCTGGTTTTCCGTGAGATCTAGCTACTCGTCCGGACAGGCGTAACAAACACAGACTGATGGAGTAATTTGGGTGTGGAATCTTCAGAATGTTCACAGTGCCAAGCTGGCTTTGTTGTACATGTATATGTTTTTGCCGGCGTGTCTGTATGCATTACGCATTGATTTAACCATGTCTTAATCGCGATGTTACACAGGGCTTTTGGATGCGCAAATGCATGTACAAAAATGTAATAGTGCGATATTAATGTGATATCGTAACAAAAATATAGGCAATACATTTAAAATAGTTTTGAACATTGTACATGTAGAATTTTGAAAACAACGATTAAACCCTTTACGAAATACACTATAGATAATGTGTGTTCACTCAGTCGAGATATTAAACGATCATTGACGTCATAGGTCTTTGTTAAATTATTTTAAGAAAATATACTTGAATGGGGCGAGAACGTGTCCATTGTTTACATTTCTAAAGCAAAATATGTGTCTGTCTAGTGACGTCATAGTCGCAGTTTTCATTAATTATAAATGTATACGCAATTCTTTCTAAGTGTAGCATCATCTATCCTTATTATCTAGCTTAAACTGTATTTTAAATTTTTCATGTAGTATCAAATCGGTACACGTATACATGTATATCGGCGTTTCGCCAATACACACTCATGGTCAGTCAATGTACAGTATAAAGCGCTGAGCACTGAGTAAATTAATCTTGATATTAATTATATTGATAGATTGTACACTTCATCAAAATACATATTTACGCACAGTTGTTAATAATATTACAACTCATTGTTACCAGTTGACGTTATACATTGTTACCCGAATCAACTTGTAAACACAGAAACATGCATAGATTATATTACTCTGGTTTTGAATGGCATGCATATCATAATATGTCATTTTATTTCATATTATGCAATCTCAGACCGTGCCGTGTTCTGTCATGTCATTTTATGCCGTACTATGGCATGTCACACCAGACAATATCATTTCGCGCAATACCATGTCATGCAATAGAGTACAGTACAAAACCAAGTCGCGCCAGGCAATGCAGTGAAATATCATGTTCTGTCTTGCTATTGCATGTCATGCTCAGTCATGGCATACTATGACATGTTATGGCATATGGTAGTATGTCATGTTCTGTGATTCTTTTATATGCTATATGCTGTCATACCATGCAATACAATGTCGTGTGAGACCATGCAATGCCAGGGAACTCGTACAAATATATATTGTAAAGTCAACGCGCAGTTGCTACCCTTGGTGTGTTAGTATGCTGTTGATAGTTTTGTACATTAGCCAGCATGAAATATTACTAGGCAATGCATTCGGTGGAAATTTGTTTATTAGTAGATATACGTATTGTTTGTTTACTGCAGCATTTATTGAAAATCGACTTAGTTACGCGTTAAGTGCGGCGTATTGCAATGTGCTGGTTTTCCGTGAGATCTAGCTACTCGTCCGGACAGGCGTAACAAACACTGACCGATGGAGTAATTTGGGTGTGGAATCTTCAGAATGTTCACAGTGCCAAGCTGGCTTTGTTGTACATGTATATGTTTTTGCCGGCGTGTCTGTATGCATTACGCATTGATTTAATCATGTCTTAATCGCGATGTTACACAGGGCTTTTGGATGCGCAAATGCATGTACAAAAATGTAATAGTGCGATATTAATGTGATATCGTAACAAAAATATAGGCAATACATTTAAAATAGTTTTGAACATTGTACATGTAGAATTTTGAAAACAACGATTAAACCCTTTACGAAGTACACTATAGATAATGTGTGTTCACTCAGTCGAGATATTAAACGATCATTGACGTCATAGGTCTTTGTTAAATTATTTTAAGAAAATATACTTGAATGGGGCGAGAACGTGTCCATTGTTTACATTTCTAAAGCAAAATATGTGTCTGTCTAGTGACGTCATAGTCGCAGTTTTCATTAATTATAAATGTATACGCAATTCTTTCTAAGTGTAGTATCATCTATCCTTATTATCTTGCTTAAACTGTATTTTAAATTTTTCATGTAGTATAAAATCGGTACACGTATACATGTATATATATCGGCGTTTCGCCAATTCACACTCATGGTCAGTCAATGTACTGTATAAAGCGCTGCGCACTGAGTAAATTAATCTTGATATTAATTATATTGATAGATTGTACACTTCATCAAAATACATATTTACGCACAGTTGTTAATAATATTACAACGCATTGTAACCAGTTGACGTTATACATTGTTACCCGAATCAACTTGTAAACACAGAAACATGCATAGATTATATTACTCTGGTTTTGAATGGCATGCATATCATAATATGTCATTTTATTTCATATTATGCAATCTCAGACCATGCCGTAGTCTGTCATGTCATTTTATGCCGTACTATGGCATGTCACACCAGACAATATCATTTCGCGCAATACCATGTCATGCAATAGAGTACAGTACAAAACCAAGTCGCGCCAGGCAATGCAGTGAAATATCATGTTCTGTCTTGCTATTGCATGTCATGCTCAGTCATGGCATACTATGACATGTTATGGCATATGGTAGTATGTCATGTTCTGTGATTCTTTTATATGCCATATGCTGTCATACCATGCAATACAATGTCGTGTGATACCATGCAATGCCAGGGAACTCGTACGAATATATATTGTAAAGTCAACGCGCAGTTGCTACCCTTGGTGTGTTAGTATGCTGTTGATAGTTTTGTACATTAGCTAGCATGAAATATTACTAGGCAATGCATTCGGTGGAAATTTGTTTATTAGTAGATATACCTGTTGCTTGTTTACTGCAGCATTTATTGAACATCAACTTAGT
Organism: Spisula subtruncata; assembly: GCA_963678985.1. Taxonomy (NCBI): domain Eukaryota; kingdom Metazoa; phylum Mollusca; class Bivalvia; order Venerida; family Mactridae; genus Spisula; species Spisula subtruncata. The sequence continues at coordinate 12,246,056 of OY787676.1, forward strand.
TACGCGTTAAGTGCGGCGTATTGCAATGTGCTGGTTTTCCGTGAGATCTAGCTACTCGTCCGGACAGGCGTAACAAACACAGACTGATGGAGTAATTTGGGTGTGGAATCTTCAAATTGTTCACAGTGCCAAGCTGGCTTTGTTGTACATGTATATGTTTTTGCCGGCGTGTCTGTATGCATTACGCATTGATTTAACCATGTCTTAATCGCGATGTTACACAGGGCTTTTGGATGCGCAAATGCATGTACAAAAATGTAATAGTGCGATATTAATGTGATATCGTAACAAAAATATAGGCAATACCTTTAAAATAGTTTTAAACATTGTACATGTAGAATTTTGAAAACAACGATTAAACCCTTTACGAAATACACTATAGATAATGTGTGTTCACTCAGTCGAGATATTAAACGATCATTGACGTCATAGGTCTTTGATAAATTATTTTAAGAAAATATACTTGAATGGGGCGAGAACGTGTCCATTGTTTACATTTCTAAAGCAAAATATGTGTCTGTCTAGTGACGTCATAGTCGCAGTTTTCATTAATTATAAATGTATACGCAATTCTTTCTAAGTGTAGTATCATCTATCCTTATTATCTAGCTTAAACTGTATTTTAAATTTTTCATGTAGTATCAAATCGGTACACGTATACATGTATATCGGCGTTTCGCCAATACACACTCATGGTCAGTCAATGTACAGCATAAAGCGCTGCGCACTGAGTAAATTAATCTTGATATTCATTATATTGATAGATTGTACACTTCATCAAAATACATATTTACGCACAGTTGTTAATAATATTACAATGCATTGTAACCAGTTGACGTTATACATTGTTACCCGAATCAGCTTGTTAACACAGAAACATGCATAGATTATATTACTCTGGTTTTGAATGGCATGCATATCATAATATGTCATTTTATTTCATATTATGCAATCTCAGACCATGCCGTGTTCTGTCATGTCATTTTATGCCGTACTATGGCATGTCACACCAGACAATATCATTTCGCGCAATACCATGTCATGCAATAGAGTACAGTACAAAACCAAGTCGCGCCAGGCAATGCAGTGAAATATCATGTTCTGTCTTGCTATTGCATGTCATGCTCAGTCATGGCATACTATGACATGTTATGGCATATGGTAGTATGTCATGTTCTGTGATTCTTTTATATGCCATATGCTGTCATACCATGCAATACAATGTCGTGTGATACCATGCAATGCCAGGGAACTCGTACAAATATATATTGTAAAGTCAACGCGCAGTTGCTACCCTTGGTGTGTTAGTATGCTGTTGATAGTTTTGTACATTAGCTAGCATGAAATATTACTAGGCAATGCATTAGGTGGAAATTTGTTTATTAGTAGATATACGTATTGCTTGTTTACTGCAGCATTTATTGAACATCGACTTAGTTACGCGTTAAGTGCGGCGTATTGCAATGTGCTGGTTTTCCGTGAGATCTAGCTACTCGTCCGGACAGGCGTAACAAACACAGACTGATAAAGTAATTTGGGTGTGGAATCTTCAGAATGTTCACAGTGCCAAGCTGGCTTTGTTGTACATGTATATGTTTTTGCCGGCGTGTCTGTATGCATTACGCATTGATTTAACCATGTCTTAATCGCGATGTTACACAGGGCTTTTGGATGCGCAAATGCATGTACAAAAATGTAATAGTGCGATATTAATGTGATATCGTAACAAAAATATAGGCAATACATTTAAAATAGTTTTGAACATTGTACATGTAGAATTTTGAAAACAACGATTAAACCCTTTACGAAGTACACTATAGATAATGTGTGTTCACTCAGTCGAGATATTAAACGCTCATTGACGTCATAGGTCTTTGTTAAATTATTTTAAGAAAATATACTTGAATGGGGCGACAACATGTCCATTGTTTACATTTCTAAAGCAAAATATGTGTCTGTCTAGTGACGTCATAGTCGCAGTTTTCATTAATTATAAATGTATACGCAATTCTTTCTAAGTGTAGTATCATCTATCCTTATTATCTTGCTTAAACTGTATTTTAAATTTTTCATGTAGTATCAAATCGGTACACGTATACATGTATATATATCGGCGTTTCGCCAATTCACACTCATGGTCAGTCAATGTACTGTATAAAGCGCTGAGCACTGAGTAAATTAATCTTGATATTAATTATATTGATAGATTGTACACTTCATCAAAATACATATTTACGCACAGTTGTTAATAATACTACAACTCATTGTAACCAGTTGACGTTATACATTGTTACCCGAATCAACTTGTAAACACAGAAACATGCATAGATTATATTACTCTGGTTTTGAATGGCATGCATATCATAATATGTCATTTAATTTCATATTATGCAATCTCAGACCGTGCCGTGTTCTGTCATGTCATTTTATGCCGTACTATGGCATGTCACACCAGACAATATCATTTCGCGCAATACCATGTCATGCAATAGAGTACAGTACAAAACCAAGTCGCGCCAGGCAATGCAGTGAAATATCATGTTCTGTCTTGCTATTGCATGTCATGCTCAGTCATGGCATACTATGACATGTTATGGCATATGGTAGTATGTTATGTTCTGTGATTCTTTTATATGCCATATGCTGTCATACCATGCAATACAATGTCGTGTGAGACCATGCAATGCCAGGGAACTCGTACAAATATATATTTTAAAGTCAACGCGCAGTTGCTACCCTTGGTGTGTTAGTATGCTGTTGATAGTTTTGTACATTAGCTAGCATGAAATATTACTAGGCAATGCATTCGGTGGAAATTTGTTTATTAGTAGATATACGTATTGCTTGTTTACTGCTGCATTTATTGAACATCGACTTAGTTACGCGTTAAGTGCGGCGTATTGCAATGTGCTGGTTTTCCGTGAGATCTAGCTTCTCGTCCGGACAGGCGTAACAAACACAGACTGATGGAGTAATTTGGGTGTGGAATCTTCAGAATGTTCACAGTGCCAAGCTGGCTTTGTTGTACATGTATATGTTTTTGCCGGCGTGTCTGTATGCATTACGCATTGATTTAACCATGTCTTAATCGCGATGTTACACAGGGCTTTTGGATGCGCAAATGCATGTACAAAAATGTAATAGTGCGATATTAATGTGATATCGTAACAAAAATATAGGCAATACATTTAAAATAGTTTTGAACATTGTACATGTAGAATTTTGAAAACAACGATTAAACCCTTTACGAAATACACTATAGATAATGTGTGTTCACTCAGTCGAGATATTAAACGATCATTGACGTCATAGGTCTTTGTTAAATTATTTTAAGAAAATATACTTGAATGGGGCGAGAACGTGTCCATTGTTTACATTTCTAAAGCAAAATATGTGTCTGTCTAGTGACGTCATAGTCGCAGTTTTCATTAATTATAAATGTATAAGCAATTCTTTCTAAGTGTAGTATCATCTATTCTTATTATCTAGCTTAAACTGTATTTTAAATTTTTCATGTTGTATCAAATCGGTACACGTATACATGTATATCGGCGTTTCGCCAATACACACTCATGGTCAGTCAATGTACAGTATAAAGCGCTGCGCACTGAGTACATTAATCTTGATATTAATTATATTGATAGATTGTACACTTCATCAAAATACATATTTACGCACAGTTGTTAATAATATTACAACGCATTGTAACCAGTTTACGTTATACATTGTTACCCGAATCAACTTGTAGTAAACACAGAAACATGCATAGATTATATTACTCTGGTTTTGAATGGCATGCATATCATAATATGTCATTTTATTTCATATTATGCAATCTCAGACCATGCCGTGTTCTGTCATGTCATTTTATGCCGTACTATGGCATGTCACACCAGACAATATCATTTCGCGCAATACCATGTCATGCAATAGAGTACAGTACAAAACCAAGTCGCGCCAGGCAATGCAGTGAAATATCATGTTCTGTCTTGCTATTGCATGTCATGCTCAGTCATGGCATACTATGACATGTTATGGCATATGGTAGTATGTCATGTTCTGTGATTCTTTTATATGCCATATGCTGTCATACCATGCAATACAATGTCGTGTGATACCATGCAATGCCAGGGAACTCGTACAAATATATATTGTAAAGTCAACGCGCAGTTGCTACCCTTGGTGTGTTAGTATGCTGTTGATAGTTTTGTACATTAGCTAGCATGAAATATTACTAGGAAATGCATTCGGTGGAAATTTGTTTATTAGTAGATATACGTATTGCTTGTTTACTGCTGCATTTATTGAACATCGACTTAGTTACGCGTTAAGTGCGGCGTATTGCAATGTGCTGGTTTTCCGTGAGATCTAGCTACTCGTCCGGACAGGCGTAACAAACACAGACTGATGGAGTAATTTGGGTGTGGAATCTTCAGAATGTTCACAGTGCCAAGCTGGCTTTGTTGTACATGTATATGTTTTTGCCGGCGTGTCTGTATGCATTACGCATTGATTTAACCATGTCTTAATCGCGATGTTACACAGGGCTTTTGGATGCGCAAATGCATGTACAAAAATGTAATAGTGCGATATTAATGTGATATCGTAACAAAAATATAGGCAATACATTTAAAATAGTTTTGAACATTGTACATGTAGAATTTTGAAAACAACGATTAAACCCTTTACGAAATACACTATAGATAATGTGTGTTCACTCAGTCGAGATATTAAACGATCATTGACGTCATAGGTCTTTGTTAAATTATTTTAAGAAAATATACTTGAATGGGGCGAGAACGTGTCCATTGTTTACATTTCTAAAGCAAAATATGTGTCTGTCTAGTGACGTCATAGTCGCAGTTTTCATTAATTATAAATGTATACGCAATTCTTTCTAAGTGTAGTATCATCTATCCTTATTATCTAGCTTAAACTGTATTTTAAATTTTTCATGTAGTATCAAATCGGTACACGTATACATGTATATCGGCGTTTCGCCAATACACACTTATGGTCAGTCAATGTACAGTATAAAGCGCTGAGCACTGAGTAAATTAATCTTGATATTAATTATATTGATAGATTGTACACTTCATCAAAATACATATTTACGCACAGTTGTTAATAATATTACAACTCATTGTAACCAGTTGACGTTATACATTGTTACCCGAATCAACTTGTAAACACAGAAACATGCATAGATTATATTACTCTGGTTTTGAATGGCATGCATATCATAATATGTCATTTTATTTCATATTATGCAATCTCAGACCGTGCCGTGTTTTGTCATGTCATTTTATGCCGTACTATGGCATGTCACACCAGACAATATCATTTCGCGCAATACCATGTCATGCAAAAGAGTACAGTACAAAACCAAGTCGCGCCAGGCAATGCAGTGAAATATCATGTTCTGTCTTGCTATTGCATGTCATGCTCAGTCATGGCATACTATGACATGTTATGGCATATGGTAGTATGTTATGTTCTGTGATTCTTTTATATGCCATATGCTGTCATACCATGCAATACAATGTCGTGTGAGACCATACAATGCCAGGGAACTCGTACAAATATATATTGTAAAGTCAACGCGCAGTTGCTACCCTTGGTGTGTTAGTATGCTGTTGATATTTTTGTACATTAGCTAGCATGAAATATTACTAGGCAATGCATTCGGTGGAAATTTGTTTATTAGTAGATATACGTATTGCTTGTTTACTGCTGCATTTATTGAACATCGACTTAGTTCCGCGTTAAGTGCGGCGTATTGCAATGTGCTGGTTTTCCGTGAGATCTAGCTACTCGTCCGGACAGGCGTAACAAACACAGACTGATGGAGTAATTTGGGTGTGGAATCTTCAGAATGTTCACAGTGCCAAGCTGGCTTTGTTGTACATGTATATGTTTTTGCCGGCGTGTCTGTATGCATTACGCATTGATTTAACCATGTCTTAATCGCGATGTTACACAGGGCTTTTGGATGCGCAAATGCATGTACAAAAATGTAATAGTGCGATATTAATGTGATATCGTAACAAAAATATAGGCAATACATTTAAAATAGTTTTGAACATTGTACATGTAGAATTTTGAAAACAACGATTAAACCCTTTACGAAATACACTATAGATAATGTGTGTTCACTCAGTCGAGATATTAAACGATCATTGACGTCATAGGTCTTTGTTAAATTATTTTAAGAAAATATACTTGAATGGGGCGAGAACGTGTCCATTGTTTACATTTCTAAAGCAAAATATGTGTCTGTCTAGTGACGTCATAGTCGCAGTTTTCATTAATTATAGATGTATACGCAATTCTTTCTAAGTGTAGTATCATCTTTCCTTATTATCTAGCTTAAACTGTATTTTAAATTTTTCATGTAGTATCAAATCGGTACACGTATACATGTATATCGGCGTTTCGCCAATACACACTTATGGTCAGTCAATGTACAGTATAAAGCGCTGCGCACTGAGTAAATTAATCTTGATATTAATTATATTGATAGATTGTACACTTCATCAAAATACATATTTACGCACAGTTGTTAATAATATTACAACGCATTGTAACCAGTTGACGTTATACATTGTTACCCGAATCAACTTGTAAACACAGAAACATGCATAGATTATATTACTCTGGTTTTGAATGGCATGCATATCATAATATGTCATTTTATTTCATATTATGCAATCTCAGACCATGCCGTGTTCTGTCATGTCATTTTATGCCGTACTATGGCATGTCACACCAGACAATATCATTTCGCGCAATACCATGTCATGCAATAGAGTACAGAACAAAACCAAGTCGCGCCAGGCAATGCAGTGAAATATCATGTTCTGTCTTGCTATTGCATGTCATGTTCAATCATGGCATACTATGACATGTTATGGCATATGGTAGTGTGTCATGTTCTGTGATTCTTTTATATGCCATATGCTGTCATACCATGCAATACAATGTCGTGTGATACCATGCAATGCCAGGGAACTCGTACAAATATATATTGTAAAGTCAACGCGCAGTTGCTACCCTTGGTGTGTTAGTATGCTGTTGATAGTTTTGTACATTAGCTAGCATGAAATATTACTAGGCAATGCATTCGGTGGAAATTTGTTTATTAGTAGATATACGTATTGCTTGTTTACTGCAGCATTTATTGAACATCGACTTAGTTACGCGTTAAGTGCGGCGTATTGCAATGTGCTGGTTTTCCGTGAGATCTAGCTACTCGTCCGGACAGGCGTAACAAACACAGACTGATGGAGTAATTTGGGTGTGGAATCTTCAGAATGTTCACAGTGCCAAGCTGGCTTTGTTGTACATGTATATGTTTTTGCCGGCGTGTCTGTATGCATTACGCATTGATTTAACCATGTCTTAATCGCGATGTTACACAGGGCTTTTGGATGCGCAAATGCATGTACAAAAATGTAATAGTGCGATATTAATGTGATATCGTAACAAAAATATAGGCAATACCTTTAAAATAGTTTTGAACATTGTACATGTAGAATTTAGAAAACAACGGTTAAACCCTTTACGAAATACACTATAGATAATGTGTGTTCACTCAGTCGAGATATTAAACAATCATTGACGTCATAGGTCTTTGTTAAATTATTTTAAGAAAATATACTTGAATGGGGCGAGAACGTGTCCATTGTTTACATTTCTTAAGCAAAATATGTGTCTGTCTAGTGACGTCATAGTCGCAGTTTCCATTAATTATAAATGTATACGCAATTCTTTCTAAGTGTAGTATCATCTATCCTTATTATCTAGCTTAAACTGTATTTTAAATTTTTCATGTAGTATCAAATCGGTACACGTATACATGTATATCGGCGTTTCGCCAATACACACTCATGGTCGGTCAATGTACAGTATAAAGCGCTGCGCACTGAGTAAATTAATCTTGATATTAATTATATTGATAAATTGTACACTTCATCAAAATACATATTTACGCACAGTTGTTAATAATATTACAATGCATTGTAACCAGTTGACGTTATACATTGTTACCCGAATCAGTTTGTTAACACAGAAACATGCATAGATTATATTACTCTGGTTTTGAATGGCATGCATATCATAATATGTCATTTTATTTCATATTATGCAATCTCAGACCATGCCGTGTTCTGTCATGTCATTTTATGCCGTACTATGGCATGTCACACCAGACAATATCATTTCGCGCAATACCATGTCATGCAATAGAGTACAGTACAAAACCAAGTCGCGCCAGGCAATGCAGTGAAATATCATGTTCAGTCTTGCTATTGCATGTCATGCTCAGTCATGGCATACTATGACATGTTATGGCATATGGTAGTATGTCATGTTCTGTGATTCTTTTATATGCCATATGCTGTCATACCATGCAATACAATGTCGTGTGATACCATGCAATGCCAGGGAACTCGTACAAATATATATTGTAAAGTCAACGCGCAGTTGCTACCCTTGGTGTGTTAGTATGCTGTTGATAGTTTTGTACATTAGCTAGCATGAAATATTACTAGGCAATGCATTCGGTGGAAATTTGTTTATTAGTAGATATACGTATTGCTTGTTTACTGCAGCATTTATTGAACATCAACTTAGTTACGCGTTAAGTGCGGCGTATTGCAATGTGCTGGTTTTCCGTGAGATCTAGCTACTCGTCCGGACAGGCGTAACAAACACAGACTGATGGAGTAATTTGGGTGTGGAATCTTCAAATTGTTCACAGTGCCAAGCTGGCTTTGTTGTACAAGTATATGTTTTTGCCGGCGTGTCTGTATGCATTACGCATTGATTTAACCATGTCTTAATCGCGATGTTACACAGGGCTTTTGGATGCGCAAATGCATGTATAAAAATGTAATAGTGCGATATTAATGTGATATCGTAACAAAAATATAGGCAATACATTTAAAATAGTTTTGAACATTGTACATGTATAATTTTGAAACAACGATTAAACCCTTTACGAAATACACTATAGATAATGTGTGTTCACTCAGTCGAGGTATTAAACGATCATTGACGTCATAGGTCTTTGTTAAATTATTTTAAGAAAATATACTTGAATGGGGCGAGAACGTGTCCATTGTTTACATTTCTAAAGCAAAATATGTGTCTGTCTAGTGACGTCATAGTCGCAGTTTTCATTAATTATAAATGTATACGCAATTCTTTCTAAGTGTAGTATCATCTATCCTTATTATCTAGCTTAAACTGTATTTTAAATTTTTCATGTAGTATCAAATCGGTACACGTATACATGTATATCGGCGTTTCGCCAATACACACTTATGGTCGGTCAATGTACAGTATAAAGCGCTGAGCACTGAGTAAATTAATCTTGATATTAATTATATTGATAGATTGTACACTTCATCAAAATACATATTTACGCACAGTTGTTAATAATATTACAACTCATTGTAACCAGTTGACGTTATACATTGTTACCCGAATCAACTTGTAAACACAGAAACATGCATAGATTATATTACTCTGGTTTTGAATGGCATGCATATCATAATATGTAATTTTATTTCATATTATGCAATCTCAGACCGTGCCGTGTTCTTTCATGTCATTTTATGCCGTACTATGGCATGTCACACCAGACAATATCATTTCGCGCAATACCATGTCATGCAATAGAGTACAGTACAAAACCAAGTCGCGCCAGGCAATGCAGTGAAATATCATGTTCTGTCTTGCTATTGCATGTCATGCTCAGTCATGGCATACTATGACATGTTATGGCATATGGTAGTATGTTATGTTCTGTGATTCTTTTATATGCCATATGCTGTCATACCATGCAATACAATGTCGTGTGAGACCATGCAATGCCAGGGAACTCGTACAAATATATATTGTAAAGTCAACGCGCAGTTGCTACCCTTGGTGTGTTAGTATGCTGTTGATATTTTTGTACATTAGCTAGCATGAAATATTACTAGGCAATGCATTCGGTGGAAATTTGTTTATTAGTAGATATACGTATTGCTTGTTTACTGCTGCATTTATTGAACATCGACTTAGTTACGCGTTAAGTGCGGCGTATTGCAATGTGCTGGTTTTCCGTGAGATCTAGCTACTCGTCCGGACAGGCGTAACAAACACAGACTGATGGAGTAATTTGGGTGTGGAATCTTCAGAATGTTCACAGTGCCAAGCTGGCTTTGTTGTACATGTATATGTTTTTGCCGGCGTGTCTGTATGCATTACGCATTGATTTAACCATGTCTTAATCGCGATGTTACACAGGGCTTTTGGATGCGCAAATGCATGTACAAAAATGTAATAGTGCGATATTAATGTGATATCGTAACAAAAATATAGGCAATACATTTAAAATAGTTTTGAACATTGTACATGTAGAATTTTGAAAACAACGATTAAACCCTTTACGAAATACACTATAGATAATGTGTGTTCACTCAGTCGAGATATTAAACGATCATTGACGTCATAGGTCTTTGTTAAATTATTTTAAGAAAATATACTTGAATGGGGCGAGAACGTGTCCATTGTTTACATTTCTAAAGCAAAATATGTGTCTGTCTAGTGACGTCATAGTCGCAGTTTTCATTAATTATAGATGTATACGCAATTCTTTCTAAGTGTAGTATCATCTTTCCTTATTATCTAGCTTAAACTGTATTTTAAATTTTTCATGTAGTATCAAATCGGTACACGTATACATGTATATCGGCGTTTCGCCAATACACACTTATGGTCAGTCAATGTACAGTATAAAGCGCTGCGCACTGAGTAAATTAATCTTGATATTAATTATATTGATAGATTGAACACTTCATCAAAATACATATTTACGCACAGTTGTTAATAATATTACAACGCATTGTAACCAGTTGACGTTATACATTGTTACCCGAATCAACTTGTAAACACAGAAACATGCATAGATTATATTACTCTGGTTTTGAATGGCATGCATATCATAATATGTCATTTTATTTCATATTATGCAATCTCAGACCATGCCGTGTTCTGTCATGTCATTTTATGCCGTACTATGGCATGTCACACCAGACAATATCATTTCGCGCAATACCATGTCATGCAATAGAGTACAGAACAAAACCAAGTCGCGCCAGGCAATGCAGTGAAATATCATGTTCTGTCTTGCTATTGCATGTCATGCTCAGTCATGGCATACTATGACATGTTATGGCATATGGTAGTATGTCATGTTCTGTGATTCTTTTATATGCCATATGCTGTCATACCATGCAATACAATGTCGTGTGATACCATGCAATGCCAGGGAACTCGTACAAATATATATTGTAAAGTCAACGCGCAGTTGCTACCCTTGGTGTGTTAGTATGCTGTTGATAGTTTTGTACATTAGCTAGCATGAAATATTACTAGGCAATGCATTCGGTGGAAATTTGTTTATTAGTAGAATTACGTATTGCTTGTTTACTGCAGCATTTATTGAACATCGACTTAGTTACGCGTTAAGTGCGGCGTATTGCAATGTGCTGGTTTTCCGTGAGATCTAGCTACTCGTCCGGACAGGCGTAACAAACACAGACTGATTGAGTAATTTGGGTGTGGAATCTTCAAATTGTTCACAGTGCCAAGCTGGCTTTGTTGTACAAGTATATGTTTTTGCCGGCGTGTCTGTATGCATTACGCATTGATTTAACCATGTCTTAATCGCGATGTTACACAGGGCTTTTGGATGCGCAAATGCATGTATAAAAATGTAATAGTGCGATATTAATGTGATATCGTAACAAAAATATAGGCAATACATTTAAAATAGTTTTGAACATTGTACATGTATAATTTTGAAAACAACGATTAAACCCTTTACGAAATACACTATAGATAATGTGTGTTCACTCAGTCGAGGTATTAAACGATCATTGACGTCATAGGTCTTTGTTAAATTATTTTAAGAAAATATACTTGAATGGGGCGAGAACGTGTCCATTGTTTACATTTCTAAAGCAAAATATGTGTCTGTCTAGTGACGTCATAGTCGCAGTTTTCATTAATTATAAATGTATAAGCAATTCTTTCTAAGTGTAGTATCATCTATCCTTATTATCTAGCTTAAACTGTATTTTAAATTTTTCATGTTGTATCAAATCGGTACACGTATACATGTATATCGGCGTTTCGCCAATACACACTCATGGTCAGTCAATGTACAGTATAAAGCGCTGCGCACTGAGTACATTAATCTTGATATTAATTATATTGATAGATTGTACACTTCATCAAAATACATATTTACGCACAGTTGTTAATAATATTACAACGCATTGTAACCAGTTTACGTTATACATTGTTACCCGAATCAACTTGTAGTAAACACAGAAACATGCATAGATTATATTACTCTGGTTTTGAATGGCATGCATATCATAATATGTCATTTTATTTCATATTATGCAATCTCAGACCATGCCGTGTTCTGTCATGTCATTTTATGCCGTACTATGGCATGTCACACCAGACAATATCATTTCGCGCAATACCATGTCATGCAATAGAGTACAGTACAAAACCAAGTCGCGCCAGGCAATGCAGTGAAATATCATGTTCTGTCTTGCTATTGCATGTCATGCTCAGTCATGGCATACTATGACATGTTATGGCATATGGTAGTATGTCATGTTCTGTGATTCTTTTATATGCCATATGCTGTCATACCATGCAATACAATGTCGTGTGATACCATGCAATGCCAGGGAACTCGTACAAATATATATTGTAAAGTCAACGCGCAGTTGCTACCCTTGGTGTGTTAGTATGCTGTTGATAGTTTTGTACATTAGCTAGCATGAAATATTACTAGGCAATGCATTAGGTGGAAATTTGTTTATTAGTAGATATACGTATTGCTTGTTTCCTGCAGCATTTATTGAACATCGACTTAGTTACGCGTTAAGTGCGGCGTATTGCAATGTGCTGGTTTTCCGTGAGATCTAGCTACTCGTCCGGACAGGCGTAACAAACACAGACTGATGGAGTAATTTGGGTGTGGAATCTTCAGAATGTTCACAGTGCCAAGCTGGCTTTGTTGTACATGTATATGTTTTTGCCGGCGTGTCTGTATGCATTACGCATTGATTTAACCATGTCTTAATCGCGATGTTACACAGGGCAATACATTTAAAATAGTTTTGAACATTGTACATGTAGAATTTTGAAAACAACGATAAAACCCTTTACGAAATACACTATAGACAATGTGTGTTCACTCAGTCGAGATATTAAACGATCATTGACGTCATAGGTCTTTGTTAAATTATTTTAAGAAAATATACTTGAATGGGGCGAGAACGTGTCCATTGTTTACATTTCTAAAGCAAAATATGTGTCTGTCTAGTGACGTCATAGTGGCAGTTTTCATTAATTATAAATGTATACGCAATTTTTGCTAAGTGTAATATCATATATCCTTATTATCTAGCTTCAACTGTATTTTAAATTTTTCATGTAGTATCAAATCGGTACACGTATACATGTATATCGGCGTTTCGCCAATACACACTTATGGTCAGTCAATGTACAGTATAAAGCGCTGTGCACTGAGTAAATTAATCTTGATATTAATTATATTGATAGATTGTACACTTTATCAAAATACATATTTACGCACAGTTGTTAATAATATTACAACGCATTGTAACCAGTTGACGTTATACATTGTTACCCGAATCAACTTGTAAACACAGAAACATGCATAGATTATATTACTCTGGTTTTGAATGGCATGCATATCATAATATGTCATTTTATTTCATATTATGCAATCTCAGACCATGCCGTGTTCTGTCATGTCATTTTATGCCGTACTATGGCATGTCACACCAGACAATATCATTTCGCGCAATACCATGTCATGCAATAGAGTACAGTACAAAACCAAGTCGCGCCAGGCAATGCAGTGAAATATCATGTTCTGTCTTGCTATTGCATGTCATGCTCAGTCATGGCATACTATGACATGTTATGGCATATGATAGTATGTCATGTTCTGTGATTCTTTTGTATGCCATATGCTGTCATACCATGCAATACAATGTCGAGTGATACCATGCAATGCCAGGGAACTCGTACAAATATATATTGTAAAGTCAACGCGCAGTTGCTACCCTTGTTGTTTTAGTATGCTGTTGATAGTTTTGTACATTAGCTAGCATGAAATATTACTAGGCAATGCATTCGGTGGAAATTTGTTTATTAGTAGATATACGTATTGCTTGTTTACTGCAGCATTTATTGAACATCGACTTAGTTACGCGTTAAGTGCGGCGTGTTGCAATGTGCTGGTTTTCCGTGAGATCTTGCTACTCGTCCGGACAGGCGTAATAAACACAGACTGATGGAGTAATTTGGGTGTGGAATCTTCAGAATGTTCACAGTGCCAAGCTGGCTTTGTTGTACATGTATATGTTTTTGCCGGCGTGTCTGTATGCATTACGCATTGATTTAACCATGTCTTAATCGCGATGTTACACAGGGCTTTTGGATGCGCAAATGCATGTACAAAAATGTAATAGTGCGATATTAATGTGATATCGTAACAAAAATATAGGCAATACATTGAAAATAGTTTTGAACATTGTACATGTAGAATTTTGAAAACAACGATTAAACCCTTTACGAAATACACTATAGATAATGTGTGTTCACTCAGTCGAGATATTAAACGATCATTGACGTCATAGGTGTTTGTTAAATTATTTTAAGAAAATATACTTGAATGGGGCGAGAACGTGTCCATTGTTTACATTTCTAAAGCAAAATATGTGTCTGTCTAGTGACGTCATAGTCGCAGTTTTCATTATTTATAAATGTATACGCAATTCTTTCTAAGTGTAGTATCATCTTTCCTTATTATCTAGCTTAAACTGTATTTTAAATTTTTCATGTAGTATCAAATCGGTACACGTATACATGTATATCGGCGTTTCGCCAATACACACTTATGGTCAGTCAATGTACAGTATAAAGCGCTGCGCACTGAGTAAATTAATCTTGATATTAATTATATTGATAGATTGTACACTTCATCAAAATACATATTTACGCACAGTTGTTAATAATATTACAACGCATTGTAACCAGTTGACGTTATACATTGTTACCCGAATCAGCTTGTAAACACGGAAACATGCATAGATTGTATTACTCTGGTTTTGAATGGCATGCATATCATAATATGTCATTTTATTTCATATTATGCAATCTCAGACCATGCCGTGTTCTGTCATGTCATTTTATGCCGTACTATGGCATGTCACACCAGACAATATCATTTCGCGCAATACCATGTCATGCAATAGAGTACAGTACAAAACCAAGTCGCGCCAGGCAATGCAGTGAAATATCATGTTCTGTCTTGCTATTGCATGTCATGCTCAGTCATGGCATACTATGACATGTTATGGCATATGGTAGTATGTCATGTTCTGTGATTCTTTTATATGCTATATGCTGTCATACCATGCAATACAATGTCGTGTGAGACCATGCAATGCCAGGGAACTCGTACAAATATATATTGTAAAGTCAACGCGCAGTTGCTACCCTTGGTGTGTTAGTATGCTGTTGATAGTTTTGTACATTAGCTAGCATGAAATATTACTAGGCAATGCATTCGGTGGAAATTTGTTTATTAGTAGATATACGTATTGCTTGTTTACTGCAGCATTTATTTAAAATCGACTTAGTTACGCGTTAAGTGCGGCGTATTGCAATGTGCTGGTTTTCCGTGAGATCTAGCTACTCGTCCGGACAGGCGTAACAAACACTGACCGATGGAGTAATTTGGATGTGGAATCTTCAGAATGTTCACAGTGCCAAGCTGGCTTTGTTGTACATGTATATGTTTTTGCCGGCGTGTCTGTATGCATTACGCATTGATTTAATCATGTCTTAATCGCGATGTTACACAGGGCTTTTGGATGCGCAAATGCATGTACAAAAATGTAATAGTGCGATATTAATGTGATATCGTAACAAAAATATAGGCAATACATTTAAAATAGTTTTGAACATTGTACATGTAGAATTTTGAAAACAACGATTAAACCCTTTACGAAATACACTATAGATAATGTGTGTTCACTCAGTCGAGATATTAAACGATCATTGACGTCATAGGTCTTTGTTAAATTATTTTAAGAAAATATACTTGAATGTGGCGAGAACGTGTCCATTGAATACATTTCTAAAGCAAAATATGTGTCTGTCTAGTGACGTCATAGTCGCAGTTTTCATTAATTATAAATGTATACGCAATTCTTTCTAAGTGTAGTATCATCTATCCTTATTATCTTGCTTAAACTGTATTTTAAATTTTTCATGTAGTATCAAATCGGTACACGTATACATGTATATCGGCGTTTCGCCAATGCACACTTATGGTCAGTCAATGTACAGTATAAAGCGCTGGCACTGAGTAAATTAATCTTGATATTAATTATATTGATAGATTGTACACTTCATCAAAATACATATTTACGCACAGTTGTTAATAATACTACAACTCATTGTAACCAGTTGACGTTATACATTGTTACCCGAATCAACTTGTAAACACAGAAACATGCATAGATTATATTACTCTGGTTTTGAATGGCATGCATATCATAATATGTCATTTTATTTCATATTATGCAATCTCAGACCGTGCCGTGTTCTGTCATGTCATTTTATGCCGTACTATGGCATGTCACACCAGACAATATCATTTCGCGCAATACCATGTCATGCAATAGAGTACAGTACAAAACCAAGTCGCGCCAGGCAATGCAGTGAAATATCATGTTCTGTCTTGCTATTGCATGTCATGCTCAGTCATGGCATACTATGACATGTTATGGCATATGGTAGTATGTTATGTTCTGTGATTCTTTTATATGCCATATGCTGTCATACCATGCAATACAATGTCGTGTGAGACCATGCAATGCCAGGGAACTCGTACAAATATATATTGTAAAGTCAACGCGCAGTTGCTACCCTTGGTGTGTTAGTATGCTGTTGATAGTTTTGTACATTAGCTAGCATGAAATATTACTAGGCAATGCATTCGGTGGAAATTTGTTTATTAGTAGATATACGTATTGCTTGTTTACTGCTGCATTTATTGAACATCGACTTAGTTACGCGTTAAGTGCGGCGTATTGCAATGTGCTGGTTTTCCGTGAGATCTAGCTACTCGTCCGGACAGGCGTAACAAACACAGACTGATGGAGTAATTTGGGTGTGGAATCTTCAGAATGTTCACAGTGCCAAGCTGGCTTTGTTGTACATGTATATGTTTTTGCCGGCGTGTCTGTATGCATTACGCATTGATTTAACCATGTCTTAATCGCGATGTTACACAGGGCTTTTGGATGCGCAAATGCATGTACAAAAATGTAATAGTGCGATATTAATGTGATATCGTAACAAAAATATAGGCAATACATTTAAAATAGTTTTGAACATTGTACATGTAGAATTTTGAAAACAACGATTAAACCCTTTACGAAATACACTATAGATAATGTGTGTTCACTCAGTCGAGATATTAAACGATCATTGACGTCATAGGTCTTTGTTAAATTATTTTAAGAAAATATACTTGAATGGGGCGAGAACGTGTCCATTGTTTACATTTCTAAAGCAAAATATGTGTCTGTCTAGTGACGTCATAGTCGCAGTTTTCATTAATTATAGATGTATACGCAATTCTTTCTAAGTGTAGTATCATCTTTCCTTATCATCTAGCTTAAACTGTATTTTAAATTTTTCATGTAGTATCAAATCGGTACACGTATACATGTATATCGGCGTTTCGCCAATACACACTTATGGTCAGTCAATGTACAGTATAAAGCGCTGCGCACTGAGTAAATTAATCTTGATATTAATTATATTGATAGATTGTACACTTCATCAAAATACATATTTACGCACAGTTGTTAATAATATTACAACGCATTGTAACCAGTTGACGTTATACATTGTTACCCGAATCAACTTGTAAACACAGAAACATGCATAGATTATATTACTCTGGTTTTGAATGGCATGCATATCATAATATGTCATTTTATTTCATATTATGCAATCTCAGACCATGCCGTGTTCTGTCATGTCATTTTATGCCGTACTATGGCATGTCACACCAGACAATATCATTTCGCGCAATACCATGTCATGCAATAGAGTACAGAACAAAACCAAGTCGCGCCAGGCAATGCAGTGAAATATCATGTTCTGTCTTGCTATTGCATGTCATGCTCAGTCATGGCATACTATGACATGTTATGGCATATGGTAGTATGTCATGTTCTGTGATTCTTTTATATGCCATATGCTGTCATACCATGCAATACAATGTCGTGTGATACCATGCAATGCCAGGGAACTCGTACAAATATATATTGTAAAGTCAACGCGCAGTTGCTACCCTTGGTGTGTTAGTATGCTGTTGATAGTTTTGTACATTAGCTAGCATGAAATATTACTAGGCAATGCATTCGGTGGAAATTTGTTTATTAGTAGATATACGTATTGCTTGTTTACTGCAGCATTTATTGAACATCGACTTAGTTACGCGTTAAGTGCGGCGTATTGCAATGTGCTGGTTTTCCGTGAGATCTAGCTACTCGTCCGGACAGGCGTAACAAACACAGACTGATGGAGTAATTTGGGTGTGGAATCTTCAGAATGTTCACAGTGCCAAGCTGGCTTTGTTGTACATGTATATGTTTTTGCCGGCGTGTCTGTATGCATTACGCATTGATTTAACCATGTCTTAATCGCGATGTTACACAGGGCTTTTGGATGCGCAAATGCATGTACAAAAATGTAATAGTGCGATATTAATGTGATATCGTAACAAAAATATAGGCAATACCTTTAAAATAGTTTTGAACATTGTACATGTAGAATTTAGAAAACAACGGTTAAACCCTTTACGAAATACACTATAGATAATGTGTGTTCACTCAGTCGAGATATTAAACAATCATTGACGTCATAGGTCTTTGTTAAATTATTTTAAGAAAATATACTTGAATGGGGCGAGAACGTGTCCATTGTTTACATTTCTAAAGCAAAATATGTGTCTGTCTAGTGACGTCATAGTCGCAGTTTCCATTAATTATAAATGTATACGCAATTCTTTCTAAGTGTAGTATCATCTATCCTTATTATCTAGCTTAAACTGTATTTTAAATTTTTCATGTAGTATCAAATCGGTACACGTATACATGTATATCGGCGTTTCGCCAATACACACTCATGGTCGGTCAATGTACAGTATAAAGCGCTGCGCACTGAGTAAATTAATCTTGATATTAATTATATTGATAAATTGTACACTTCATCAAAATACATATTTACGCACAGTTGTTAATAATATTACAATGCATTGTAACCAGTTGACGTTATACATTGTTACCCGAATCAGTTTGTTAACACAGAAACATGCATAGATTATATTACTCTGGTTTTGAATGGCATGCATATCATAATATGTCATTTTATTTCATATTATGCAATCTCAGACCATGCCGTGTTCTGTCATGTCATTTTATGCCGTACTATGGCATGTCACACCAGACAATATCATTTCGCGCAATACCATGTCATGCAATAGAGTACAGTACAAAACCAAGTCGCGCCAGGCAATGCAGTGAAATATCATGTTCAGTCTTGCTATTGCATGTCATGCTCAGTCATGGCATACTATGACATGTTATGGCATATGGTAGTATGTCATGTTCTGTGATTCTTTTATATGCCATATGCTGTCATACCATGCAATACAATGTCGTGTGATACCATGCAATGCCAGGGAACTCGTACAAATATATATTGTAAAGTCAACGCGCAGTTGCTACCCTTGGTGTGTTAGTATGCCGTTGATAGTTTTGTACATTAGCTAGCATGAAATATTACTAGGCAATGCATTCGGTGGAAATTTGTTTATTAGTAGATATACGTATTGCTTGTTTACTGCAGCATTTATTGAACATCAACTTAGTTACGCGTTAAGTGCGGCGTATTGCAATGTGCTGGTTTTCCGTGAGATCTAGCTACTCGTCCGGACAGGCGTAACAAACACAGACTGATGGAGTAATTTGGTTGTGGAATCTTCAAATTGTTCACAGTGCCAAGCTGGCTTTGTTGTACAAGTATATGTTTTTGCCGGCGTGTCTGTATGCATTACGCATTGATTTAACCATGTCTTAATCGCGATGTTACACAGGGCTTTTGGATGCGCAAATGCATGTATAAAAATGTAATAGTGCGATATTAATGTGATATCGTAACAAAAATATAGGCAATACATTTAAAATAGTTTTGAACATTGTACATGTATAATTTTGAAAACAACGATTAAACCCTTTACGAAATACACTATAGATAATGTGTGTTCACTCAGTCGAGGTATTAAACGATCATTGACGTCATAGGTCTTTGTTAAATTATTTTAAGAAAATATACTTGAATGGGGCGAGAACGTGTCCATTGTTTACATTTCTAAAGCAAAATATGTGTCTGTCTAGTGACGTCATAGTCGCAGTTTTCATTAATTATAAATGTATAAGCAATTCTTTCTAAGTGTAGTATCATCTATCCTTATTATCTAGCTTAAACTGTATTTTAAATTTTTCATGTTGTATCAAATCGGTACACGTATACATGTATATCGGCGTTTCGCCAATACACACTCATGGTCAGTCAATGTACAGTATAAAGCGCTGCGCACTGAGTACATTAATCTTGATATTAATTATATTGATAGATTGTACACTTCATCAAAATACATATTTACGCACAGTTGTTAATAATATTACAACGCATTGTAACCAGTTGACGTTATACATTGTTACCCGAATCAGCTTGTAAACACAGAAACATGCATAGATTGTATTACTCTGGTTTTGAATGGCATGCATATCATAATATGTCATTTTATTTCATATTATGCAATCTCAGACCATGCCGTGTTCTGTCATGTCATTTTATGCCGTACTATGGCATGTCACACCAGACAATATCATTTCGCGCAATACCATGTCATGCAATAGAGTACAGTACAAAACCAAGTCGCGCCAGGCAATGCAGTGAAATATCATGTTCTGTCTTGCTATTGCATGTCATGCTCAGTCATGGCATACTATGACATGTTATGGCATATGGTAGTATGTCATGTTCTGTGATTCTTTTATATGCTATATGCTGTCATACCATGCAATACAATGTCGTGTGAGACCATGCAATGCCAGGGAACTCGTACAAATATATATTGTAAAGTCAACGCGCAGTTGCTACCCTTGGTGTGTTAGTATGCTGTTGATAGTTTTGTACATTAGCTAGCATGAAATATTACTAGGCAATGCATTCGGTGGAAATTTGTTTATTAGTAGATATACGTATTGCTTGTTTACTGCAGCATTTATTTAAAATCGACTTAGTTACGCGTTAAGTGCGGCGTATTGCAATGTGCTGGTTTTCCGTGAGATCTAGCTACTCGTCCGGACAGGCGTAACAAACACTGACCGATGGAGTAATTTGGATGTGGAATCTTCAGAATGTTCACAGTGCCAAGCTGGCTTTGTTGTACATGTATATGTTTTTGCCGGCGTGTCTGTATGCATTACGCATTGATTTAATCATGTCTTAATCGCGATGTTACACAGGGCTTTTGGATGCGCAAATGCATGTACAAAAATGTAATAGTGCGATATTAATGTGATATCGTAACAAAAATATAGGCAATACATTTAAAATAGTTTTGAACATTGTACATGTAGAATTTTGAAAACAACGATTAAACCCTTTACGAAATACACTATAGATAATGTGTGTTCACTCAGTCGAGATATTAAACGATCATTGACGTCATAGGCCTTTGTTAAATTATTTTAAGAAAATATACTTGAATGTGGCGAGAACGTGTCCATTGAATACATTTCTAAAGCAAAATATGTGTCTGTCTAGTGACGTCATAGTCGCAGTTTTCATTAATTATAAATGTATACGCAATTCTTTCTAAGTGTAGTATCATCTATCCTTATTATCTTGCTTAAACTGTATTTTAAATTTTTCATGTAGTATCAAATCGGTACACGTATACATGTATATCGGCGTTTCGCCAATGCACACTTATGGTCAGTCAATGTACAGTATAAAGCGCTGGCACTGAGTAAATTAATCTTGATATTAATTATATTGATAGATTGTACACTTCATCAAAATACATATTTACGCACAGTTGTTAATAATACTACAACTCATTGTAACCAGTTGACGTTATACATTGTTACCCGAATCAACTTGTAAACACAGAAACATGCATAGATTATATTACTCTGGTTTTGAATGGCATGCATATCATAATATGTCATTTTATTTCAAATTATGCAATCTCAGACCGTGCCGTGTTCTGTCATGTCATTTTATGCCGTACTATGGCATGTCACACCAGACAATATCATTTCGCGCAATACCATGTCATGCAATAGAGTACAGTACAAAACCAAGTCGCGCCAGGCAATGCAGTGAAATATCATGTTCTGTCTTGCTATTGCATGTCATGCTCAGTCATGGCATACTATGACATGTTATGGCATATGGTAGTATGTTATGTTCTGTGATCCTTTTATATGCCATATGCTGTCATACCATGCAATACAATGTCGTGTGAGACCATGCAATGCCAGGGAACTCGTACAAATATATATTGTAAAGTCAACGCGCAGTTGCTACCCTTGGTGTGTTAGTATGCTGTTGATAGTTTTGTACATTAGCTAGCATGAAATATTACTAGGCAATGCATTCGGTGGAAATTTGTTTATTAGTAGATATACGTATTGCTTGTTTACTGCTGCATTTATTGAACATCGACTTAGTTACGCGTTAAGTGCGGCGTATTGCAATGTGCTGGTTTTCCGTGAGATCTAGCTACTCGTCCGGACAGGCGTAACAAACACAGACTGATGGAGTAATTTGGGTGTGGAATCTTCAGAATGTTCACAGTGCCAAGCTGGCTTTGTTGTACATGTATATGTTTTTGCCGGCGTGTCTGTATGCATTACGCATTGATTTAACCATGTCTTAATCGCGATGTTACACAGGGCTTTTGGATGCGCAAATGCATGTACAAAAATGTAATAGTGCGATATTAATGTGATATCGTAACAAAAATATAGGCAATACATTTAAAATAGTTTTGAACATTGTACATGTAGAATTTTGAAAACAACGATTAAACCCTTTACGAAATACACTATAGATAATGTGTGTTCACTCAGTCGAGATATTAAACGATCATTGACGTCATAGGTCTTTGTTAAATTATTTTAAGAAAATATACTTGAATGGGGCGAGAACGTGTCCATTGTTTACATTTCTAAAGCAAAATATGTGTCTGTCTAGTGACGTCATAGTCGCAGTTTTCATTAATTATAGATGTATACGCAATTCTTTCTAAGTGTAGTATCATCTTTCCTTATCATCTAGCTTAAACTGTATTTTAAATTTTTCATGTAGTATCAAATCGGTACACGTATACATGTATATCGGCGTTTCGCCAATACACACTTATGGTCAGTCAATGTACAGTATAAAGCGCTGCGCACTGAGTAAATTAATCTTGATATTAATTATATTGATAGATTGTACACTTCATCAAAATACATATTTACGCACAGTTGTTAATAATATTACAACGCATTGTAACCAGTTGACGTTATACATTGTTACCCGAATCAACTTGTAAACACAGAAACATGCATAGATTATATTACTCTGGTTTTGAATGGCATGCATATCATAATATGTCATTTTATTTCATATTATGCAATCTCAGACCATGCCGTGTTCTGTCATGTCATTTTATGCCGTACTATGGCATGTCACACCAGACAATATCATTTCGCGCAATACCATGTCATGCAATAGAGTACAGAACAAAACCAAGTCGCGCCAGGCAATGCAGTGAAATATCATGTTCTGTCTTGCTATTGCATGTCATGCTCAGTCATGGCATACTATGACATGTTATGGCATATGGTAGTATGTCATGTTCTGTGATTCTTTTATATGCCATATGCTGTCATACCATGCAATACAATGTCGTGTGATACCATGCAATGCCAGGGAACTCGTACAAATATATATTGTAAAGTCAACGCGCAGTTGCTACCCTTGGTGTGTTAGTATGCTGTTGATAGTTTTGTACATTAGCTAGCATGAAATATTACTAGGCAATGCATTCGGTGGAAATTTGTTTATTAGTAGATATACGTATTGCTTGTTTACTGCAGCATTTATTGAACATCGACTTAGTTACGCGTTAAGTGCGGCGTATTGCAATGTGCTGGTTTTCCGTGAGATCTAGCTACTCGTCCGGACAGGCGTAACAAACACAGACTGATGGAGTAATTTGGGTGTGGAATCTTCAGAATGTTCACAGTGCCAAGCTGGCTTTGTTGTACATGTATATGTTTTTGCCGGCGTGTCTGTATGCATTACGCATTGATTTAACCATGTCTTAATCGCGATGTTACACAGGGCTTTTGGATGCGCAAATGCATGTACAAAAATGTAATAGTGCGATATTAATGTGATATCGTAACAAAAATATAGGCAATACCTTTAAAATAGTTTTGAACATTGTACATGTAGAATTTAGAAAACAACGGTTAAACCCTTTACGAAATACACTATAGATAATGTGTGTTCACTCAGTCGAGATATTAAACAATCATTGACGTCATAGGTCTTTGTTAAATTATTTTAAGAAAATATACTTGAATGGGGCGAGAACGTGTCCATTGTTTACATTTCTAAAGCAAAATATGTGTCTGTCTAGTGACGTCATAGTCGCAGTTTCCATTAATTATAAATGTATACGCAATTCTTTCTAAGTGTAGTATCATCTATCCTTATTATCTAGCTTAAACTGTATTTTAAATTTTTCATGTAGTATCAAATCGGTACACGTATACATGTATATCGGCGTTTCGCCAATACACACTCATGGTCGGTCAATGTACAGTATAAAGCGCTGCGCACTGAGTAAATTAATCTTGATATTAATTATATTGATAAATTGTACACTTCATCAAAATACATATTTACGCACAGTTGTTAATAATATTACAATGCATTGTAACCAGTTGACGTTATACATTGTTACCCGAATCAGTTTGTTAACACAGAAACATGCATAGATTATATTACTCTGGTTTTGAATGGCATGCATATCATAATATGTCATTTTATTTCATATTATGCAATCTCAGACCATGCCGTGTTCTGTCATGTCATTTTATGCCGTACTATGGCATGTCACACCAGACAATATCATTTCGCGCAATACCATGTCATGCAATAGAGTACAGTACAAAACCAAGTCGCGCCAGGCAATGCAGTGAAATATCATGTTCAGTCTTGCTATTGCATGTCATGCTCAGTCATGGCATACTATGACATGTTATGGCATATGGTAGTATGTCATGTTCTGTGATTCTTTTATATGCCATATGCTGTCATACCATGCAATACAATGTCGTGTGATACCATGCAATGCCAGGGAACTCGTACAAATATATATTGTAAAGTCAACGCGCAGTTGCTACCCTTGGTGTGTTAGTATGCCGTTGATAGTTTTGTACATTAGCTAGCATGAAATATTACTAGGCAATGCATTCGGTGGAAATTTGTTTATTAGTAGATATACGTATTGCTTGTTTACTGCAGCATTTATTGAACATCAACTTAGTTACGCGTTAAGTGCGGCGTATTGCAATGTGCTGGTTTTCCGTGAGATCTAGCTACTCGTCCGGACAGGCGTAACAAACACAGACTGATGGAGTAATTTGGGTGTGGAATCTTCAAATTGTTCACAGTGCCAAGCTGGCTTTGTTGTACAAGTATATGTTTTTGCCGGCGTGTCTGTATGCATTACGCATTGATTTAACCATGTCTTAATCGCGATGTTACACAGGGCTTTTGGATGCGCAAATGCATGTATAAAAATGTAATAGTGCGATATTAATGTGATATCGTAACAAAAATATAGGCAATACATTTAAAATAGTTTTGAACATTGTACATGTATAATTTTGAAAACAACGATTAAACCCTTTACGAAATACACTATAGATAATGTGTGTTCACTCAGTCGAGGTATTAAACGATCATTGACGTCATAGGTCTTTGTTAAATTATTTTAAGAAAATATACTTGAATGGGGCGAGAACGTGTCCATTGTTTACATTTCTAAAGCAAAATATGTGTCTGTCTAGTGACGTCATAGTCGCAGTTTTCATTAATTATAAATGTATAAGCAATTCTTTCTAAGTGTAGTATCATCTATCCTTATTATCTAGCTTAAACTGTATTTTAAATTTTTCATGTTGTATCAAATCGGTACACGTATACATGTATATCGGCGTTTCGCCAATACACACTCATGGTCAGTCAATGTACAGTATAAAGCGCTGCGCACTGAGTACATTAATCTTGATATTAATTATATTGATAGATTGTACACTTCATCAAAATACATATTTACGCACAGTTGTTAATAATATTACAACGCATTGTAACCAGTTGACGTTATACATTGTTACCCGAATCAGCTTGTAAACACAGAAACATGCATAGATTGTATTACTCTGGTTTTGAATGGCATGCATATCATAATATGTCATTTTATTTCATATTATGCAATCTCAGACCATGCCGTGTTCTGTCATGTCATTTTATGCCGTACTATGGCATGTCACACCAGACAATATCATTTCGCGCAATACCATGTCATGCAATAGAGTACAGTACAAAACCAAGTCGCGCCAGGCAATGCAGTGAAATATCATGTTCTGTCTTGCTATTGCATGTCATGCTCAGTCATGGCATACTATGACATGTTATGGCATATGGTAGTATGTCATGTTCTGTGATTCTTTTATATGCTATATGCTGTCATACCATGCAATACAATGTCGTGTGAGACCATGCAATGCCAGGGAACTCGTACAAATATATATTGTAAAGTCAACGCGCAGTTGCTACCCTTGGTGTGTTAGTATGCTGTTGATAGTTTTGTACATTAGCTAGCATGAAATATTACTAGGCAATGCATTCGGTGGAAATTTGTTTATTAGTAGATATACGTATTGCTTGTTTACTGCAGCATTTATTTAAAATCGACTTAGTTACGCGTTAAGTGCGGCGTATTGCAATGTGCTGGTTTTCCGTGAGATCTAGCTACTCGTCCGGACAGGCGTAACAAACACTGACCGATGGAGTAATTTGGATGTGGAATCTTCAGAATGTTCACAGTGCCAAGCTGGCTTTGTTGTACATGTATATGTTTTTGCCGGCGTGTCTGTATGCATTACGCATTGATTTAATCATGTCTTAATCGCGATGTTACACAGGGCTTTTGGATGCGCAAATGCATGTACAAAAATGTAATAGTGCGATATTAATGTGATATCGTAACAAAAATATAGGCAATACATTTAAAATAGTTTTGAACATTGTACATGTAGAATTTTGAAAACAACGATTAAACCCTTTACGAAATACACTATAGATAATGTGTGTTCACTCAGTCGAGATATTAAACGATCATTGACGTCATAGGTCTTTGTTAAATTATTTTAAGAAAATATACTTGAATGTGGCGAGAACGTGTCCATTGAATACATTTCTAAAGCAAAATATGTGTCTGTCTAGTGACGTCATAGTCGCAGTTTTCATTAATTATAAATGTATACGCAATTCTTTCTAAGTGTAGTATCATCTATCCTTATTATCTTGCTTAAACTGTATTTTAAATTTTTCATGTAGTATCAAATCGGTACACGTATACATGTATATCGGCGTTTCGCCAATGCACACTTATGGTCAGTCAATGTACAGTATAAAGCGCTGGCACTGAGTAAATTAATCTTGATATTAATTATATTGATAGATTGTACACTTCATCAAAATACATATTTACGCACAGTTGTTAATAATACTACAACTCATTGTAACCAGTTGACGTTATACATTGTTACCCGAATCAACTTGTAAACACAGAAACATGCATAGATTATATTACTCTGGTTTTGAATGGCATGCATATCATAATATGTCATTTTATTTCATATTATGCAATCTCAGACCGTGCCGTGTTCTGTCATGTCATTTTATGCCGTACTATGGCATGTCACACCAGACAATATCATTTCGCGCAATACCATGTCATGCAATAGAGTACAGTACAAAACCAAGTCGCGCCAGGCAATGCAGTGAAATATCATGTTCTGTCTTGCTATTGCATGTCATGCTCAGTCATGGCATACTATGACATGTTATGGCATATGGTAGTATGTTATGTTCTGTGATTCTTTTATATGCCATATGCTGTCATACCATGCAATACAATGTCGTGTGAGACCATGCAATGCCAGGGAACTCGTACAAATATATATTGTAAAGTCAACGCGCAGTTGCTACCCTTGGTGTGTTAGTATGCTGTTGATAGTTTTGTACATTAGCTAGCATGAAATATTACTAGGCAATGCATTCGGTGGAAATTTGTTTATTAGTAGATATACGTATTGCTTGTTTACTGCTGCATTTATTGAACATCGACTTAGTTACGCGTTAAGTGCGGCGTATTGCAATGTGCTGGTTTTCCGTGAGATCTAGCTACTCGTCCGGACAGGCGTAACAAACACAGACTGATGGAGTAATTTGGGTGTGGAATCTTCAGAATGTTCACAGTGCCAAGCTGGCTTTGTTGTACATGTATATGTTTTTGCCGGCGTGTCTGTATGCATTACGCATTGATTTAACCATGTCTTAATCGCGATGTTACACAGGGCTTTTGGATGCGCAAATGCATGTACAAAAATGTAATAGTGCGATATTAATGTGATATCGTAACAAAAATATAGGCAATACATTTAAAATAGTTTTGAACATTGTACATGTAGAATTTTGAAAACAACGATTAAACCCTTTACGAAATACACTATAGATAATGTGTGTTCACTCAGTCGAGATATTAAACGATCATTGACGTCATAGGTCTTTGTTAAATTATTTTAAGAAAATATACTTGAATGGGGCGAGAACGTGTCCATTGTTTACATTTCTAAAGCAAAATATGTGTCTGTCTAGTGACGTCATAGTCGCAGTTTTCATTAATTATAGATGTATACGCAATTCTTTCTAAGTGTAGTATCATCTTTCCTTATCATCTAGCTTAAACTGTATTTTAAATTTTTCATGTAGTATCAAATCGGTACACGTATACATGTATATCGGCGTTTCGCCAATACACACTTATGGTCAGTCAATGTACAGTATAAAGCGCTGCGCACTGAGTAAATTAATCTTGATATTAATTATATTGATAGATTGTACACTTCATCAAAATACATATTTACGCACAGTTGTTAATAATATTACAACGCATTGTAACCAGTTGACGTTATACATTGTTACCCGAATCAACTTGTAAACACAGAAACATGCATAGATTATATTACTCTGGTTTTGAATGGCATGCATATCATAATATGTCATTTTATTTCATATTATGCAATCTCAGACCATGCCGTGTTCTGTCATGTCATTTTATGCCGTACTATGGCATGTCACACCAGACAATATCATTTCGCGCAATACCATGTCATGCAATAGAGTACAGAACAAAACCAAGTCGCGCCAGGCAATGCAGTGAAATATCATGTTCTGTCTTGCTATTGCATGTCATGCTCAGTCATGGCATACTATGACATGTTATGGCATATGGTAGTATGTCATGTTCTGTGATTCTTTTATATGCCATATGCTGTCATACCATGCAATACAATGTCGTGTGATACCATGCAATGCCAGGGAACTCGTACAAATATATATTGTAAAGTCAACGCGCAGTTGCTACCCTTGGTGTGTTAGTAT
This sequence comes from Spisula subtruncata, assembly GCA_963678985.1. Lineage (NCBI taxonomy): Eukaryota > Metazoa > Mollusca > Bivalvia > Venerida > Mactridae > Spisula > Spisula subtruncata. Next base: position 12,276,059 of record OY787676.1, read on the forward strand.
GCTGTTGATAGTTTTGTACATTAGCTAGCATGAAATATTACTAGGCAATGCATTCGGTGGAAATTTGTTTATTAGTAGATATACGTATTGCTTGTTTACTGCAGCATTTATTGAACATCGACTTAGTTACGCGTTAAGTGCGGCGTATTGCAATGTGCTGGTTTTCCGTGAGATCTAGCTACTCGTCCGGACAGGCGTAACAAACACAGACTGATGGAGTAATTTGGGTGTGGAATCTTCAGAATGTTCACAGTGCCAAGCTGGCTTTGTTGTACATGTATATGTTTTTGCCGGCGTGTCTGTATGCATTACGCATTGATTTAACCATGTCTTAATCGCGATGTTACACAGGGCTTTTGGATGCGCAAATGCATGTACAAAAATGTAATAGTGCGATATTAATGTGATATCGTAACAAAAATATAGGCAATACCTTTAAAATAGTTTTGAACATTGCACATGTAGAATTTAGAAAACAACGGTTAAACCCTTTACGAAATACACTATAGATAATGTGTGTTCACTCAGTCGAGATATTAAACAATCATTGACGTCATAGGTCTTTGTTAAATTATTTTAAGAAAATATACTTGAATGGGGCGAGAACGTGTCCATTGTTTACATTTCTAAAGCAAAATATGTGTCTGTCTAGTGACGTCATAGTCGCAGTTTCCATTAATTATAAATGTATACGCAATTCTTTCTAAGTGTAGTATCATCTATCCTTATTATCTAGCTTAAACTGTATTTTAAATTTTTCATGTAGTATCAAATCGGTACACGTATACATGTATATCGGCGTTTCGCCAATACACACTCATGGTCGGTCAATGTACAGTATAAAGCGCTGCGCACTGAGTAAATTAATCTTGATATTAATTATATTGATAAATTGTACACTTCATCAAAATACATATTTACGCACAGTTGTTAATAATATTACAATGCATTGTAACCAGTTGACGTTATACATTGTTACCCGAATCAGTTTGTTAACACAGAAACATGCATAGATTATATTACTCTGGTTTTGAATGGCATGCATATCATAATATGTCATTTTATTTCATATTATGCAATCTCAGACCATGCCGTGTTCTGTCATGTCATTTTATGCCGTACTATGGCATGTCACACCAGACAATATCATTTCGCGCAATACCATGTCATGCAATAGAGTACAGTACAAAACCAAGTCGCGCCAGGCAATGCAGTGAAATATCATGTTCAGTCTTGCTATTGCATGTCATGCTCAGTCATGGCATACTATGACATGTTATGGCATATGGTAGTATGTCATGTTCTGTGATTCTTTTATATGCCATATGCTGTCATACCATGCAATACAATGTCGTGTGATACCATGCAATGCCAGGGAACTCGTACAAATATATATTGTAAAGTCAACGCGCAGTTGCTACCCTTGGTGTGTTAGTATGCCGTTGATAGTTTTGTACATTAGCTAGCATGAAATATTACTAGGCAATGCATTCGGTGGAAATTTGTTTATTAGTAGATATACGTATTGCTTGTTTACTGCAGCATTTATTGAACATCAACTTAGTTACGCGTTAAGTGCGGCGTATTGCAATGTGCTGGTTTTCCGTGAGATCTAGCTACTCGTCCGGACAGGCGTAACAAACACAGACTGATGGAGTAATTTGGGTGTGGAATCTTCAAATTGTTCACAGTGCCAAGCTGGCTTTGTTGTACAAGTATATGTTTTTGCCGGCGTGTCTGTATGCATTACGCATTGATTTAACCATGTCTTAATCGCGATGTTACACAGGGCTTTTGGATGCGCAAATGCATGTATAAAAATGTAATAGTGCGATATTAATGTGATATCGTAACAAAAATATAGGCAATACATTTAAAATAGTTTTGAACATTGTACATGTATAATTTTGAAAACAACGATTAAACCCTTTACGAAATACACTATAGATAATGTGTGTTCACTCAGTCGAGGTATTAAACGATCATTGACGTCATAGGTCTTTGTTAAATTATTTTAAGAAAATATACTTGAATGGGGCGAGAACGTGTCCATTGTTTACATTTCTAAAGCAAAATATGTGTCTGTCTAGTGACGTCATAGTCGCAGTTTTCATTAATTATAAATGTATAAGCAATTCTTTCTAAGTGTAGTATCATCTATCCTTATTATCTAGCTTAAACTGTATTTTAAATTTTTCATGTTGTATCAAATCGGTACACGTATACATGTATATCGGCGTTTCGCCAATACACACTCATGGTCAGTCAATGTACAGTATAAAGCGCTGCGCACTGAGTACATTAATCTTGATATTAATTATATTGATAGATTGTACACTTCATCAAAATACATATTTACGCACAGTTGTTAATAATATTACAACGCATTGTAACCAGTTTACGTTATACATTGTTACCCGAATCAACTTGTAGTAAACACAGAAACATGCATAGATTATATTACTCTGGTTTTGAATGGCATGCATATCATAATATGTCATTTTATTTCATATTATGCAATCTCAGACCATGCCGTGTTCTGTCATGTCATTTTATGCCGTACTATGGCATGTCACACCAGACAATATCATTTCGCGCAATACCATGTCATGCAATAGAGTACAGTACAAAACCAAGTCGCGCCAGGCAATGCAGTGAAATATCATGTTCTGTCTTGCTATTGCATGTCATGCTCAGTCATGGCATACTATGACATGTTATGGCATATGGTAGTATGTCATGTTCTGTGATTCTTTTATATGCCATATGCTGTCATACCATGCAATACAATGTCGTGTGATACCATGCAATGCCAGGGAACTCGTACAAATATATATTGTAAAGTCAACGCGCAGTTGCTACCCTTGGTGTGTTAGTATGCTGTTGATAGTTTTGTACATTAGCTAGCATGAAATATTACTAGGCAATGCATTCGGTGGAAATTTGTTTATTAGTAGATATACGTATTGCTTGTTTACTGCTGCATTTATTGAACATCGACTTAGTTACGCGTTAAGTGCGGCGTATTGCAATGTGCTGGTTTTCCGTGAGATCTAGCTACTCGTCCGGACAGGCGTAACAAACACAGACTGATGGAGTAATTTGGGTGTGGAATCTTCAGAATGTTCACAGTGCCAAGCTGGCTTTGTTGTACATGTATATGTTTTTGCCGGCGTGTCTGTATGCATTACGCATTGATTTAACCATGTCTTAATCGCGATGTTACACAGGGCTTTTGGATGCGCAAATGCATGTACAAAAATGTAATAGTGCGATATTAATGTGATATCGTAACAAAAATATAGGCAATACATTTAAAATAGTTTTGAACATTGTACATGTAGAATTTTGAAAACAACGATTAAACCCTTTACGAAATACACTATAGATAATGTGTGTTCACTCAGTCGAGATATTAAACGATCATTGACGTCATAGGTCTTTGTTAAATTATTTTAAGAAAATATACTTGAATGGGGCGAGAACGTGTCCATTATTTACATTTCTAAAGCAAAATATGTGTCTGTCTAGTGACGTCATAGTCGCAGTTTTCATTAATTATAAATGTATAAGCAATTCTTTCTAAGTGTAGTATCATCTATCCTTATTATCTAGCTTAAACTGTATTTTAAATTTTTCATGTTGTATCAAATCGGTACACGTATACATGTATATCGGCGTTTCGCCAATACACACTCATGGTCAGTCAATGTACAGTATAAAGCGCTGCGCACTGAGTACATTAATCTTGATATTAATTATATTGATAGATTGTACACTTCATCAAAATACATATTTACGCACAGTTGTTAATAATATTACAACGCATTGTAACCAGTTTACGTTATACATTGTTACCCGAATCAACTTGTAGTAAACACAGAAACATGCATAGATTATATTACTCTGGTTTTGAATGGCATGCATATCATAATATGTCATTTTATTTCATATTATGCAATCTCAGACCATGCCGTGTTCTGTCATGTCATTTTATGCCGTACTATGGCATGTCACACCAGACAATATCATTTCGCGCAATACCATGTCATGCAATAGAGTACAGTACAAAACCAAGTCGCGCCAGGCAATGCAGTGAAATATCATGTTCTGTCTTGCTATTGCATGTCATGCTCAGTCATGGCATACTATGACATGTTATGGCATATGGTAGTATGTCATGTTCTGTGATTCTTTTATATGCCATATGCTGTCATACCATGCAATACAATGTCGTGTGATACCATGCAATGCCAGGGAACTCGTACAAATATATATTGTAAAGTCAACGCGCAGTTGCTACCCTTGGTGTGTTAGTATGCTGTTGATAGTTTTGTACATTAGCTAGCATGAAATATTACTAGGCAATGCATTCGGTGGAAATTTGTTTATTAGTAGATATACGTATTGCTTGTTTACTGCAGCATTTATTGAACATCGACTTAGTTACGCGTTAAGTGCGGCGTATTGCAATGTGCTGGTTTTCCGTGAGATCTAGCTACTCGTCCGGACAGGCGTAACAAACACAGACTGATGGAGTAATTTGGGTGTGGAATCTTCAGAATGTTCACAGTGCCAAGCTGGCTTTGTTGTACATGTATATGTTTTTGCCGGCGTGTCTGTATGCATTACGCATTGATTTAACCATGTCTTAATCGCGATGTTACACAGGGCTTTTGGATGCGCAAATGCATGTACAAAAATGTAATAGTGCGATATTAATGTGATATCGTAACAAAAATATAGGCAATACATTTAAAATAGTTTTGAACATTGTACATGTAGAATTTTGAAAACAACGATTAAACCCTTTACGAAATACACTATAGATAATGTGTGTTCACTCAGTCGAGATATTAAACGATCATTGACGTCATAGGTCTTTGTTAAATTATTTTAAGAAAATATACTTGAATGGGGCGAGAACGTGTCCATTGTTTACATTTCTAAAGCAAAATATGTGTCTGTCTAGTGACGTCATAGTCGCAGTTTTCATTAATTATAAATGTATACGCAATTCTTTCTAAGTGTAGTATCATCTATCCTTATTATCTAGCTTAAACTGTATTTTAAATTTTTCATGTAGTATCAAATCGGTACACGTATACATGTATATCGGCGTTTCGCCAATACACACTTATGGTCAGTCAATGTACAGTATAAAGCGCTGAGCACTGAGTAAATTAATCTTGATATTAATTATATTGATAGATTGTACACTTCATCAAAATACATATTTACGCACAGTTGTTAATAATATTACAACTCATTGTAACCAGTTGACGTTATACATTGTTACCCGAATCAACTTGTAAACACAGAAACATGCATAGATTATATTACTCTGGTTTTGAATGGCATGCATATCATAATATGTCATTTTATTTCATATTATGCAATCTCAGACCGTGCCGTGTTCTGTCATGTCATTTTATGCCGTACTTTGGCATGTCACACCAGACAATATCATTTCGCGCAATACCATGTCATGCAATAGAGTACAGTACAAAACCAAGTCGCGCCAGGCAATGCAGTGAAATATCATGTTCTGTCTTGCTATTGCATGTCATGCTCAGTCATGGCATACTATGACATGTTATGGCATATGGTAGTATGTTATGTTCTGTGATTCTTTTATATGCCATATGCTGTCATACCATGCAATACAATGTCGTGTGAGACCATGCAATGCCAGGGAACTCGTACAAATATATATTGTAAAGTCAACGCGCAGTTGCTACCCTTGGTGTGTTAGTATGCTGTTGATATTTTTGTACATTAGCTAGCATGAAATATTACTAGGCAATGCATTCGGTGGAAATTTGTTTATTAGTAGATATACGTATTGCTTGTTTACTGCTGCATTTATTGAACATCGACTTAGTTACGCGTTAAGTGCGGCGTATTGCAATGTGCTGGTTTTCCGTGAGATCTAGCTACTCGTCCGGACAGGCGTAACAAACACAGACTGATGGAGTAATTTGGGTGTGGAATCTTCAGAATGTTCACAGTGCCAAGCTGGCTTTGTTGTACATGTATATGTTTTTGCCGGCGTGTCTGTATGCATTACGCATTGATTTAACCATGTCTTAATCGCGATGTTACACAGGGCTTTTGGATGCGCAAATGCATGTACAAAAATGTAATAGTGCGATATTAATGTGATATCGTAACAAAAATATAGGCAATACATTTAAAATAGTTTTGAACATTGTACATGTAGAATTTTGAAAACAACGATTAAACCCTTTACGAAATACACTATAGATAATGTGTGTTCACTCAGTCGAGATATTAAACGATCATTGACGTCATAGGTCTTTGTTAAATTATTTTAAGAAAATATACTTGAATGGGGCGAGAACGTGTCCATTGTTTACATTTCTAAAGCAAAATATGTGTCTGTCTAGTGACGTCATAGTCGCAGTTTTCATTAATTATAGATGTATACGCAATTCTTTCTAAGTGTAGTATCATCTTTCCTTATTATCTAGCTTAAACTGTATTTTAAATTTTTCATGTAGTATCAAATCGGTACACGTATACATGTATATCGGCGTTTCGCCAATACACACTTATGGTCAGTCAATGTACAGTATAAAGCGCTGCGCACTGAGTAAATTAATCTTGATATTAATTATATTGATAGATTGTACACTTCATCAAAATACATATTTACGCACAGTTGTTAATAATATTACAACGCATTGTAACCAGTTGACGTTATACATTGTTACCCGAATCAACTTGTAAACACAGAAACATGCATAGATTATATTACTCTGGTTTTGAATGGCATGCATATCATAATATGTCATTTTATTTCATATTATGCAATCTCAGACCATGCCGTGTTCTGTCATGTCATTTTATGCCGTACTATGGCATGTCACACCAGACAATATCATTTCGCGCAATACCATGTCATGCAATAGAGTACAGAACAAAACCAAGTCGCGCCAGGCAATGCAGTGAAATATCATGTTCTGTCTTGCTATTGCATGTCATGCTCAGTCATGGCATACTATGACATGTTATGGCATATGGTAGTATGTCATGTTCTGTGATTCTTTTATATGCCATATGCTGTCATACCATGCAATACAATGTCGTGTGATACCATGCAATGCCAGGGAACTCGTACAAATATATATTGTAAAGTCAACGCGCAGTTGCTACCCTTGGTGTGTTAGTATGCTGTTGATAGTTTTGTACATTAGCTAGCATGAAATATTACTAGGCAATGCATTCGGTGGAAATTTGTTTATTAGTAGATAAACGTATTGCTTGTTTACTGCAGCATTTATTGAACATCGACTTAGTTACGCGTTAAGTGCGGCGTATTGCAATGTGCTGGTTTTCCGTGAGATCTAGCTACTCGTCCGGACAGGCGTAACAAACACAGACTGATGGAGTAATTTGGGTGTGGAATCTTCAGAATGTTCACAGTGCCAAGCTGGCTTTGTTGTACATGTATATGTTTTTGCCGGCGTGTCTGTATGCATTACGCATTGATTTAACCATGTCTTAATCGCGATGTTACACAGGGCTTTTGGATGCGCAAATGCATGTACAAAAATGTAATAGTGCGATATTAATGTGATATCGTAACAAAAATATAGGCAATACCTTTAAAATAGTTTTGAACATTGTACATGTAGAATTTAGAAAACAACGGTTAAACCCTTTACGAAATACACTATAGATAATGTGTGTTCACTCAGTCGAGATATTAAACAATCATTGACGTCATAGGTCTTTGTTAAATTATTTTAAGAAAATATACTTGAATGGGGCGAGAACGTGTCCATTGTTTACATTTCTAAAGCAAAATATGTGTCTGTCTAGTGACGTCATATTCGCAGTTTCCATTAATTATAAATGTATACGCAATTCTTTCTAAGTGTAGTATCATCTATCCTTATTATCTAGCTTAAACTGTATTTTAAATTTTTCATGTAGTATCAAATCGGTACACGTATACATGTATATCGGCGTTTCGCCAATACACACTCATGGTCGGTCAATGTACAGTATAAAGCGCTGCGCACTGAGTAAATTAATCTTGATATTAATTATATTGATAAATTGTACACTTCATCAAAATACATATTTACGCACAGTTGTTAATAATATTACAATGCATTGTAACCAGTTGACGTTATACATTGTTACCCGAATCAGTTTGTTAACACAGAAACATGCATAGATTATATTACTCTGGTTTTGAATGGCATGCATATCATAATATGTCATTTTATTTCATATTATGCAATCTCAGACCATGCCGTGTTCTGTCATGTCATTTTATGCCGTACTATGGCATGTCTCACCAGACAATATCATTTCGCGCAATACCATGTCATGCAATAGAGTACAGTACAAAACCAAGTCGCGCCAGGCAATGCAGTGAAATATCATGTTCAGTCTTGCTATTGCATGTCATGCTCAGTCATGGCATACTATGACATGTTATGGCATATGGTAGTATGTCATGTTCTGTGATTCTTTTATATGCCATATGCTGTCATACCATGCAATACAATGTCGTGTGATACCATGCAATGCCAGGGAACTCGTACAAATATATATTGTAAAGTCAACGCGCAGTTGCTACCCTTGGTGTGTTAGTATGCTGTTGATAGTTTTGTACATTAGCTAGCATGAAATATTACTAGGCAATGCATTCGGTGGAAATTTGTTTATTAGTAGATATACGTATTGCTTGTTTACTGCAGCATTTATTGAACATCAACTTAGTTACGCGTTAAGTGCGGCGTATTGCAATGTGCTGGTTTTCCGTGAGATCTAGCTACTCGTCCGGACAGGCGTAACAAACACAGACTGATGGAGTAATTTGGGTGTGGAATCTTCAGAATGTTCACAGTGCCAAGCTGGCTTTGTTGTACAAGTATATTATTTTGCCGGCGTGTCTGTATGCATTACGCATTGATTTAACCATGTCTTAATCGCGATGTTACACAGGGCTTTTGGATGCGCAAATGCATGTATAAAAATGTAATAGTGCGATATTAATGTGATATCGTAACAAAAATATAGGCAATACATTTAAAATAGTTTTGAACATTGTACATGTATAATTTTGAAAACAACGATTAAACCCTTTACGAAATACACTATAGATAATGTGTGTTCACTCAGTCGAGGTATTAAACGATCATTGACGTCATAGGTCTTTGTTAAATTATTTTAAGAAAATATACTTGAATGGGGCGAGAACGTGTCCATTGTTTACATTTCTAAAGCAAAATATGTGTCTGTCTAGTGACGTCATAGTCGCAGTTTTCATTAATTATAAATGTATAAGCAATTCTTTCTAAGTGTAGTATCATCTATCCTTATTATCTAGCTTAAACTGTATTTTAAATTTTTCATGTTGTATCAAATCGGTACACGTATACATGTATATCGGCGTTTCGCCAATACACACTCATGGTCAGTCAATGTACAGTATAAAGCGCTGCGCACTGAGTACATTAATCTTGATATAAATTATATTGATAGATTGTACACTTCATCAAAATACATATTTACGCACAGTTGTTAATAATATTACAACGCATTGTAACCAGTTTACGTTATACATTGTTACCCGAATCAACTTGTAGTAAACACAGAAACATGCATAGATTATATTACTCTGGTTTTGAATGGCATGCATATCATAATATGTCATTTTATTTCATATTATGCAATCTCAGACCATGCCGTGTTCTGTCATGTCATTTTATGCCGTACTATGGCATGTCACACCAGACAATATCATTTCGCGCAATACCATGTCATGCAATAGAGTACAGTACAAAACCAAGTCGCGCCAGGCAATGCAGTGAAATATCATGTTCTGTCTTGCTATTGCATGTCATGCTCAGTCATGGCATACTATGACATGTTATGGCATATGGTAGTATGTCATGTTCTGTGATTCTTTTATATGCCATATGCTGTCATACCATGCAATACAATGTCGTGTGATACCATGCAATGCCAGGGAACTCGTACAAATATATATTGTAAAGTCAACGCGCAGTTGCTACCCTTGGTGTGTTAGTATGCTGTTGATAGTTTTGTACATTAGCTAGCATGAAATATTACTAGGCAATGCATTCGGTGGAAATTTGTTTATTAGTAGATATACGTATTGCTTGTTTACTGCTGCATTTATTGAACATCGACTTAGTTACGCGTTTAGTGCGGCGTATTGCAATGTGCTTGTTTTCCGTGAGATCTAGCTACTCGTCCGGACAGGCGTAACAAACACAGACTGATGGAGTAATTTGGGTGTGGAATCTTCAGAATGTTCACAGTGCCAAGCTGGCTTTGTTGTACATGTATATGTTTTTGCCGGCGTGTCTGTATGCATTACGCATTGATTTAACCATGTCTTAATCGCGATGTTACACAGGGCTTTTGGATGCGCAAATGCATGTACAAAAATGTAATAGTGCGATATTAATGTGATATCGTAACAAAAATATAGGCAATACATTTAAAATAGTTTTGAACATTGTACATGTAGAATTTTGAAAACAACGATTAAACCCTTTACGAAATACACTATAGATAATGTGTGTTCACTCAGTCGAGATATTAAACGATCATTGACGTCATAGGTCTTTGTTAAATTATTTTAAGAAAATATACTTGAATGGGGCGAGAACGTGTCCATTATTTACATTTCTAAAGCAAAATATGTGTCTGTCTAGTGACGTCATAGTCGCAGTTTTCATTAATTATAAATGTATACGCAATTCTTTCTAAGTGTAGTATCATCTATCCTTATTATCTAGCTTAAACTGTATTTTAAATTTTTCATGTAGTATCAAATCGGTACACGTATACATGTATATCGGCGTTTCGCCAATACACACTTATGGTCAGTCAATGTACAGTATAAAGCGCTGAGCACTGAGTAAATTAATCTTGATATTAATTATATTGATAGATTGTACACTTCATCAAAATACATATTTACGCACAGTTGTTAATAATATAACAACTCATTGTAACCAGTTGACGTTATACATTGTTACCCGAATCAACTTGTAAACACAGAAACATGCATAGATTATATTACTCTGGTTTTGAATGGCATGCATATCATAATATGTCATTTTATTTCATATTATGCAATCTCAGACCGTGCCGTGTTCTGTCATGTCATTTTATGCCGTACTATGGCATGTCACACCAGACAATTTCATTTCGCGCAATACCATGTCATGCAATAGAGTACAGTACAAAACCAAGTCGCGCCAGGCAATGCAGTGAAATATCATGTTCTGTCTTGCTATTGCATGTCATGCTCAGTCATGGCATACTATGACATGTTATGGCATATGGTAGTATGTTATGATCTGTGATTCTTTTATATGCCATATGCTGTCATACCATGCAATACAATGTCGTGTGAGACCATGCAATGCCAGGGAACTCGTACAAATATATATTGTAAAGTCAACGCGCAGTTGCTACCCTTTGTGTGTTAGTATGCTGTTGATATTTTTGTACATTAGCTAGCATGAAATATTACTAGGCAATGCATTCGGTGGAAATTTGTTTATTAGTAGATATACGTATTGCTTGTTTACTGCTGCATTTATTGAACATCGACTTAGTTACGCGTTAAGTGCGGCGTATTGCAATGTGCTGGTTTTCCGTGAGATCTAGCTACTCGTCCGGACAGGCGTAACAAACACAGACTGATGGAGTAATTTGGGTGTGGAATCTTCAGAATGTTCACAGTGCCAAGCTTGCTTTGTTGTACATGTATATGTTTTTGCCGGCGTGTCTGTATGCATTACGCATTGATTTAACCATGTCTTAATCGCGATGTTACACAGGGCTTTTGGATGCGCAAATGCATGTACAAAAATGTAATAGTGCGATATTAATGTGATATCGTAACAAAAATATAGGCAATACATTTAAAATAGTTTTGAACATTGTACATGTAGAATTTTGAAAACAACGATTAAACCCTTTACGAAATACACTATAGATAATGTGTGTTCACTCAGTCGAGATATTAAACGATCATTGACGTCATAGGTCTTTGTTAAATTATTTTAAGAAAATATACTTGAATGGGGCGAGAACGTGTCCATTGTTTACATTTCTAAAGCAAAATATGTGTCTGTCTAGTGACGTCATAGTCGCAGTTTTCATTAATTATAGATGTATACGCAATTCTTTCTAAGTGTAGTATCATCTTTCCTTATTATCTAGCTTAAACTGTATTTTAAATTTTTCATGTAGTATCAAATCGGTACACGTATACATGTATATCGGCGTTTCGCCAATACACACTTATGGTCAGTCAATGTACAGTATAAAGCGCTGCGCACTGAGTACATTAATCTTGATATTAATTATATTGATAGATTGTACACTTCATCAAAATACATATTTACGCACAGTTGTTAATAATATTACAACGCATTGTAACCAGTTTACGTTATACATTGTTACCCGAATCAACTTGTAGTAAACACAGAAACATGCATAGATTATATTACTCTGGTTTTGAATGGCATGCATATCATAATATGTCATTTTATTTCATATTATGCAATCTCAGACCATGCCGTGTTCTGTCATGTCATTTTATGCCGTACTATGGCATGTCACACCAGACAATATCATTTCGCGCAATACCATGTCATGCAATAGAGTACAGTACAAAACCAAGTCGCGCCAGGCAATGCAGTGAAATATCATGTTCTGTCTTGCTATTGCATGTCATGCTCAGTCATGGCATACTATGACATGTTATGGCATATGGTAGTATGTCATGTTCTGTGATTCTTTTATATGCCATATGCTGTCATACCATGCAATACAATGTCGTGTGATACCATGCAATGCCAGGGAACTCGTACAAATATATATTGTAAAGTCAACGCGCAGTTGCTACCCTTGGTGTGTTAGTATGCTGTTGATAGTTTTGTACATTAGCTAGCATGAAATATTACTAGGCAATGCATTAGGTGGAAATTTGTTTATTAGTAGATATACGTATTGCTTGTTTACTGCAGCATTTATTGAACATCGACTTAGTTACGCGTTAAGTGCGGCGTATTGCAATGTGCTGGTTTTCCGTGAGATCTAGCTACTCGTCCGGACAGGCGTAACAAACACAGACTGATGGAGTAATTTGGGTGTGGAATCTTCAGAATGTTCACAGTGCCAAGCTGGCTTTGTTGTACATGTATATGTTTTTGCCGGCGTGTCTGTATGCATTACGCATTGATTTAACCATGTCTTAATCGCGATGTTACACAGGGCTTTTGGATGCGCAAATGCATGTACAAAAATGTAATAGTGCGATATTAATGTGATATCGTAACAAAAATATAGGCAATACATTTAAAATAGTTTTGAACATTGTACATGTAGAATTTTGAAAACAACGATTAAACCCTTTACGAAATACACTATAGATAATGTGTGTTCACTCAGTCGAGATATTAAACGATCATTGACGTCATAGGTCTTTGTTAAATTATTTTAAGAAAATATACTTGAATGGGGCGAGAACGTGTCCATTGTTTACATTTCTAAAGCAAAATATGTGTCTGTCTAGTGACGTCATAGTCGCAGTTTTCATTAATTATAAATGTATACGCAATTCTTTCTAAGTGTAGTATCATCTATCCTTATTATCTAGCTTAAACTGTATTTTAAATTTTTCATGTAGTATCAAATCGGTACACGTATACATGTATATCGGCGTTTCGCCAATACACACTTATGGTCAGTCAATGTACAGTATAAAGCGCTGAGCACTGAGTAAATTAATCTTGATATTAATTATATTGATAGATTGTACACTTCATCAAAATACATATTTACGCACAGTTGTTAATAATATTACAACTCATTGTAACCAGTTGACGTTATACATTGTTACCCGAATCAACTTGTAAACACAGAAACATGCATAGATTATATTACTCTGGTTTTGAATGGCATGCATATCATAATATGTCATTTTATTTCATATTATGCAATCTCAGACCGTGCCGTGTTCTGTCATGTCATTTTATGCCGTACTATGGCATGTCACACCAGACAATATCATTTCGCGCAATACCATGTCATGCAATAGAGTACAGTACAAAACCAAGTCGCGCCAGGCAATGCAGTGAAATATCATGTTCTGTCTTGCTATTGCATGTCATGCTCAGTCATGGCATACTATGACATGTTATGGCATATGATAGTATGTTATGTTCTGTGATTCTTTTATATGCCATATGCTGTCATACCATGCAATACAATGTCGTGTGAGACCATGCAATGCCAGGGAACTCGTACAAATATATATTGTAAAGTCAACGCGCAGTTGCTACCCTTGGTGTGTTAGTATGCTGTTGATAGTTTTGTACATTAGCTAGCATGAAATATTACTAGGCAATGCATTCGGTGGAAATTTGTTTATTAGTAGATATACGTATTGCTTGTTTACTGCTGCATTTATTGAACATCGACTTAGTTACGCGTTAAGTGCGGCGTATTGCAATGTGCTGGTTTTCCGTGAGATCTAGCTACTCGTCCGGACAGGCGTAACAAACACAGACTGATGGAGTAATTTGGGTGTGGAATCTTCAGAATGTTCACAGTGCCAAGCTGGCTTTGTTGTACATGTATATGTTTTTGCCGGCGTGTCTGTATGCATTACGCATTGATTTAACCATGTCTTAATCGCGATGTTACACAGGGCTTTTGGATGCGCAAATGCATGTACAAAAATGTAATAGTGCGATATTAATGTGATATCGTAACAAAAATATAGGCAATACATTTAAAATAGTTTTGAACATTGTACATGTAGAATTTTGAAAACAACGATTAAACCCTTTACGAAATACACTATAGATAATGTGTGTTCACTCAGTCGAGATATTAAACGATCATTGACGTCATAGGTCTTTGTTAAATTATTTTAAGAAAATATACTTGAATGGGGCGAGAACGTGTCCATTGTTTACATTTCTAAAGCAAAATATGTGTCTGTCTAGTGACGTCATAGTCGCAGTTTTCATTATTTATAAATGTATACGCAATTCTTTCTAAGTGTAGTATCATCTTTCCTTATTATCTAGCTTAAACTGTATTTTAAATTTTTCATGTAGTATCAAATCGGTACACGTATACATGTATATCGGCGTTTCGCCAATACACACTTATGGTCAGTCAATGTACAGTATAAAGCGCTGCGCACTGAGTAAATTAATCTTGATATTAATTATATTGATAGATTGTACACTTCATCAAAATACATATTTACGCACAGTTGTTAATAATATTACAACGCATTGTAACCAGTTGACGTTATACATTGTTACCCGAATCAGCTTGTAAACACAGAAACATGCATAGATTGTATTACTCTGGTTTTGAATGGCATGCATATCATAATATGTCATTTTATTTCATATTATGCAATCTCAGACCATGCCGTGTTCTGTCATGTCATTTTATGCCGTACTATGGCATGTCACACCAGACAATATCATTTCGAGCAATACCATGTCATGCAATAGAGTACAGTACAAAACCAAGTCGCGCCAGGCAATGCAGTGAAATATCATGTTCTGTCTTGCTATTGCATGTCATGCTCAGTCATGGCATACTATGACATGTTATGGCATATGGTAGTATGTCATGTTCTGTGATTCTTTTATATGCTATATGCTGTCATACCATGCAATACAATGTCGTGTGAGACCATGCAATGCCAGGGAACTCGTACAAATATATATTGTAAAGTCAACGCGCAGTTGCTACCCTTGGTGTGTTAGTATGCTGTTGATAGTTTTGTACATTAGCCAGCATGAAATATTACTAGGCAATGCATTCGGTGGAAATTTGTTTATTAGTAGATATACGTATTGCTTGTTTACTGCAGCATTTATTGAAAATCGACTTAGTTACGCGTTAAGTGCGGCGTATTGCAATGTGCTGGTTTTCCGTGAGATCTAGCTACTCGTCCGGACAGGCGTAACAAACACTGACCGATGGAGTAATTTGGGTGTGGAATCTTCAGAATGTTCACAGTGCCAAGCTGGCTTTGTTGTACATGTATATGTGTTTGCCGGCGTGTCTGTATGCATTACGCATTGATTTAATCATGTCTTAATCGCGATGTTACACAGGGCTTTTGGATGCGCAAATGCATGTACAAAAATGTAATAGTGCGATATTAATGTGATATCGTAACAAAAATATAGGCAATACATTTAAAATAGTTTTGAACATTGTACATGTAGAATTTTGAAAACAACGATTAAACCCTTTACGAAATACACTATAGATAATGTGTGTTCACTCAGTCGAGATATTAAACGATCATTGACGTCATAGGTCTTTGTTAAATTATTTTAAGAAAATATACTTGAATGGGGCGAGAACGTGTCCATTGTTTACATTTCTAAAGCAAAATATGTGTCTGTCTAGTGACGTCATAGTCGCAGTTTTCATTAATTATAAATGTATACGCAATTCTTTCTAAGTGTAGTATCATCTATCCTTATTATCTTGCTTAAACTGTATTTTAAATTTTTCATGTAGTATAAAATCGGTACACCTATACATGTATACTTAACAACTTTTCTAAGTTCTCATTTTCATTGATTTATAACTTTTTTATTATAAATAGTAACGTGCTGAAATTTCTCAAGTAAAGTTTATACAAGACAGTCAAAATAATCCGCGTCAGAAACAAGCCATACGTCACATGGTTTGTTTGGTCCGAGATGCACGTACATTTCATGTTTTTCTGCCTCTACGCAGTTACACGCACACATAATTTGTTCCAAACACTTCCAAATTATGCCCATGGACACACCACGTTTGAAAAACATTCGAACATTAATTGCAACATCTTATTTATGCGTCAGATGATGTCAGAACAAAGATGACGTGACGTCTTTAAAATGCATAGTGGTATATTCTGCCGACTTGAACGAACAATTACCCAAAACATCTCTGGTTGGTTGATTTTATAACGTAAACGTGTTTATAAATATATAAAGAAAGGTAAACGTATTGTTTGTCACATTAACTATGCTGGTTGCGAGAGCCTTTGTTATTGAAGTGACGTTATGACGTAATATCGCGCTTTTCGGAGATGTGACTGCAATTTACGTACAGATGGTAAAAATCATTAAATCGATACATTCAACAAAGCTTATGACTCGTGTCCATGACTACAAGTTGAATAATCAAACTACAAAGTGGTCATCAATTGTATCAAAATATGAATTTGTGACTTTTACCTCCCTTTGTTAATATGTCAAAATTGATTCAATTAATTAAATGCATATCAAACTCAACTTTTTGTTGTACAATTTTGACAACTGATAATTGACGCATAGTATTACCAAATTTTATTGAGATATAAACATGTTTGACAAAGTTATATACCAAAATATAAGTGAGGACTTAGAAAAGTTGCTAAGTATATATCGGCGTTTCGCCAATTCACACTCATGGTCAGTCAATGTACTGTATAAAGCGCTGCGCACTGAGTAAATTAATCTTGATATTAATTATATTGATAGATTGTACATTTCATCAAAATACATATTTACGCACAGTTGTTAATAATATTACAACGCATTGTAACCAGTTGACGTTATACATTGTTACCCGAATCAACTTGTAAACACAGAAACATGCATAGATTATATTACTCTGGTTTTGAATGGCATGCATATCATAATATGTCATTTTATTTCATATTATGCAATCTCAGACCATGCCGTAGTCTGTCATGTCATTTTATGCCGTACTATGGCATGTCACACCAGACAATATCATTTCGCGCAATACCATGTCATGCAATAGAGTACAGTACAAAACCAAGTCGCGCCAGGCAATGCAGTGAAATATCATGTTCTGTCTTGCTATTGCATGTCATGCTCAGTCATGGCATACTATGACATGTTATGGCATATGGTAGTATGTCATGTTCTGTGATTCTTTTATATGCCATATGCTGTCATACCATGCAATACAATGTCGTGTGATACCATGCAATGCCAGGGAACTCGTACGAATATATATTGTAAAGTCAACGCGCAGTTGCTACCCTTGGTGTGTTAGTATGCTGTTGATAGTTTTGTACATTAGCTAGCATGAAATATTACTAGGCAATGCATTCGGTGGAAATTTGTTTATTAGTAGATATACCTGTTGCTTGTTTACTGCAGCATTTATTGAACATCAACTTAGTTACGCGTTAAGTGCGGCGTATTGCAATGTGCTGGTTTTCCGTGAGATCTAGCTACCCGTCCGGACAGGCGTAACAAACACAGACTGATGGAGTAATTTGGGTGTGGAATCTTCAAATTGTTCACAGTGCCAAGCTGGCTTTGTTGTACATGTATATGTTTTTGCCGGCGTGTCTGTATGCATTACGCATTGATTTAACCATGTCTTAATCGCGATGTTACACAGGGCTTTTGGATGCGCAAATGCATGTACAAAAATGTAATAGTGCGATATTAATGTGATATCGTAACAAAAATATAGGCAATACCTTTAAAATAGTTTTAAACATTGTACATGTAGAATTTTGAAAACAACGATTAAACCCTTTACGAAATACACTATAGATAATGTGTGTTCACTCAGTCGAGATATTAAACGATCATTGACGTCATAGGTCTTTGTTAAATTATTTTAAGAAAATATACTTGAATGGGGCGAAAACGTGTCCATTGTTTACATTTCTAAAGCAAAATATGTGTCTGTCTAGTGACGTCATAGTCGCAGTTTTCATTAATTATAAATGTATACGCAATTCTTTCTAAGTGTAGTATCATCTATCCTTATTATCTAGCCTAAACTGTATTTTAAATTTTTCATGTAGTATCAAATCGGTACACGTATACATGTATATCGGCGTTTCGCCAATACACACTCATGGTCAGTCAATGTACAGCATAAAGCGCTGCGCACTGAGTAAATTAATCTTGATATTCATTATATTGATAGATTGTACACTTCATCAAAATACATATTTACGCACAGTTGTTAATAATATTACAATGCATTGTAACCAGTTGACGTTATACATTGTTACCCGAATCAGCTTGTTAACACAGAAACATGCATAGATTATATTACTCTGGTTTTGAATGGCATGCATATCATAATATGTCATTTTATTTCATATTATGCAATCTCAGACCATGCCGTGTTCTGTCATGTCATTTTATGCCGTACTATGGCATGTCACACCAGACAATATCATTTCGCGCAATACCATGTCATGCAATAGAGTACAGTACAAAACCAAGTCGCGCCAGGCAATGCAGTGAAATATCATGTTCTGTCTTGCTATTGCATGTCATGCTCAGTCATGGCATACTATGACATGTCATGGCATATGGTAGTATGTCATGTTCTGTGATTCTTTTATATGCCATATGCTGTCATACCATGCAATACAATGTCGTGTGATACCATGCAATGCCAGGGAACTCGTACAAATATATATTGTAAAGTCAACGCGCAGTTGCTACCCTTGGTGTGTTAGTATGCTGTTGATAGTTTTGTACATTAGCTAGCATGAAATATTACTAGGCAATGCATTAGGTGGAAATTTGTTTATTAGTAGATATACGTATTGCTTGTTTACTGCAGCATTTATTGAACATCGACTTAGTTACGCGTTAAGTGCGGCGTATTGCAATGTGCTGGTTTTCCGTGAGATCTAGCTACTCGTCCGGACAGGCGTAACAAACACAGACTGATGGAGTAATTTGGGTGTGGAATCTTCAGAATGTTCACAGTGCCAAGCTGGCTTTGTTGTACATGTATATGTTTTTGCCGGCGTGTCTGTATGCATTACGCATTGATTTAACCATGTCTTAATCGCGATGTTACACAGGGCTTTTGGATGCGCAAATGCATGTACAAAAATGTAATAGTGCGATATTAATGTGATATCGTAACAAAAATATAGGCAATACATTTAAAATAGTTTTGAACATTGTACATGTAGAATTTTGAAAACAACGATTAAACCCTTTACGAAATACACTATAGATAATGTGTGTTCACTCAGTCGAGATATTAAACGATCATTGACGTCATAGGTCTTTGTTAAATTATTTTAAGAAAATATACTTGAATGGGGCGAAAACGTGTCCATTGTTTACATTTCTAAAGCAAAATATGTGTCTGTCTAGTGACGTCATAGTCGCAGTTTTCATTAATTATAAATGTATACGCAATTCTTTCTAAGTGTAGTATCATCTATCCTTATTATCTAGCTTAAACTGTATTTTAAATTTTTCATGTAGTATCAAATCGGTACACGTATACATGTATATCGGCGTTTCGCCAATACACACTTATGGTCAGTCAATGTACAGTATAAAGCGCTGAGCACTGAGTAAATTAATCTTGATATTAATTATATTGATAGATTGTACACTTCATCAAAATACATATTTACGCACAGTTGTTAATAATACTACAACTCATTGTAACCAGTTGACGTTATACATTGTTACCCGAATCAGCTTGTTAACACAGAAACATGCATAGATTATATTACTCTGGTTTTGAATGGCATGCATATCATAATATGTCATTTTATTTCATATTATGCAATCTCAGACCGAGCCGTGTTCTGTCATGTCATTTTATGCCGTACTATGGCATGTCACACCAGACAATATCATTTCGCGCAATACCATGTCATGCAATAGAGTACAGTACAAAACCAAGTCGCGCCAGGCAATGCAGTGAAATATCATGTTCTGTCTTGCTATTGCATGTCATGCTCAGTCATGGCATACTATGACATGTCATGGCATATGGTAGTATGTCATGTTCTGTGATTCTTTTATATGCCATATGCTGTCATACCATGCAATACAATGTCGTGTGATACCATGCAATGCCAGGGAACTCGTACAAATATATATTGTAAAGTCAACGCGCAGTTGCTACCCTTGGTGTGTTAGTATGCTGTTGATAGTTTTGTACATTAGCTAGCATGAAATATTACTAGGCAATGCATTAGGTGGAAATTTGTTTATTAGTAGATATACGTATTGCTTGTTTACTGCAGCATTTATTGAACATCGACTTAGTTACGCGTTAAGTGCGGCGTATTGCAATGTGCTGGTTTTCCGTGAGATCTAGCTACTCGTCCGGACAGGCGTAACAAACACAGACTGATGGAGTAATTTGGGTGTGGAATCTTCAGAATGTTCACAGTGCCAAGCTGGCTTTGTTGTACATGTATATGTTTTTGCCGGCGTGTCTGTATGCATTACGCATTGATTTAACCATGTCTTAATCGCGATGTTACACAGGGCTTTTGGATGCGCAAATGCATGTACAAAAATGTAATAGTGCGATATTAATGTGATATCGTAACAAAAATATAGGCAATACATTTAAAATAGTTTTGAACATTGTACATGTAGAATTTTGAAAACAACGATTAAACCCTTTACGAAATACACTATAGATAATGTGTGTTCACTCAGTCGAGATATTAAACGATCATTGACGTCATAGGTCTTTGTTAAATTATTTTAAGAAAATATACTTGAATGGGGCGAGAACGTGTCCATTGTTTACATTTCTAAAGCAAAATATGTGTCTGTCTAGTGACGTCATAGTCGCAGTTTTCATTAATTATAAATGTATACGCAATTCTTTCTAAGTGTAGTATCATCTATCCTTATTATCTAGCTTAAACTGTATTTTAAATTTTTCATCTAGTATCAAATCGGTACACGTATACATGTATATCGGCGTTTCGCCAATACACACTTATGGTCAGTCAATGTACAGTATAAAGCGCTGAGCACTGAGTAAATTAATCTTGATATTAATTATATTGATAGATTGTACACTTCATCAAAATACATATTTACGCACAGTTGTTAATAATACTACAACTCATTGTAACCAGTTGACGTTATACATTGTTACCCGAATCAACTTGTAAACACAGAAACATGCATAGATTATATTACTCTGGTTTTGAATGGCATGCATATCATAATATGTCATTTAATTTCATATTATGCAATCTCAGACCGTGCCGTGTTCTGTCATGTCATTTTATGCCGTACTATGGCATGTCACACCAGACAATATCATTTCGCGCAATACCATGTCATGCAATAGAGTACAGTACAAAACCAAGTCGCGCCAGGCAATGCAGTGAAATATCATGTTCTGTCTTGCTATTGCATGTCATGCTCAGTCATGGCATACTTTGACATGTCATGGCATATGGTAGTATGTCATGTTCTGTGATTCTTTTATATGCCATATGCTGTCATACCATGCAATACAATGTCGTGTGATACCATGCAATGCCAGGGAACTCGTACAAATATATATTGTAAAGTCAACGCGCAGTTGCTACCCTTGGTGTGTTAGTATGCTGTTGATAGTTTTGTACATTAGCTAGCATGAAATATTACTAGGCAATGCAT
The DNA here is from genome assembly GCA_963678985.1 of Spisula subtruncata. NCBI lineage: Eukaryota > Metazoa > Mollusca > Bivalvia > Venerida > Mactridae > Spisula > Spisula subtruncata. The sequence goes on from OY787676.1 coordinate 12,298,561, forward strand.
TAGGTGGAAATTTGTTTATTAGTAGATATACGTATTGCTTGTTTACTGCAGCATTTATTGAACATCGACTTAGTTACGCGTTAAGTGCGGCGTATTGCAATGTGCTGGTTTTCCGTGAGATCTAGCTACTCGTCCGGACAGGCGTAACAAACACAGACTGATGGAGTAATTTGGGTGTGGAATCTTCAGAATGTTCACAGTGCCAAGCTGGCTTTGTTGTACATGTATATGTTTTTGCCGGCGTGTCTGTATGCATTACGCATTGATTTAACCATGTCTTAATCGCGATGTTACACAGGGCTTTTGGATGCGCAAATGCATGTACAAAAATGTAATAGTGCGATATTAATGTGATATCGTAACAAAAATATAGGCAATACATTTAAAATAGTTTTGAACATTGTACATGTAGAATTTTGAAAACAACGATTAAACCCTTTACGAAATACACTATACATAATGTGTGTTCACTCAGTCGAGATATTAAACGATCATTGACGTCATAGGTCTTTGTTAAATTATTTTAAGAAAATATACTTGAATGGGGCGAGAACGTGTCCATTGTTTACATTTCTAAAGCAAAATATGTGTCTGTCTAGTGACGTCATAGTCGCAGTTTTCATTAATTATAAATGTATACGCAATTCTTTCTAAGTGTAGTATCATCTATCCTTATTATGTAGCTTAAACTGTATTTTAAATTTTTCATGTAGTATCAAATCGGTACACGTATACATGTATATCGGCGTTTCGCCAATACACACTTATGGTCAGTCAATGTACAGTATAAAGCGCTGAGCACTGAGTAAATTAATCTTGATATTAATTATATTGATAGATTGTACACTTCATCAAAATACATATTTACGCACAGTTGTTAATAATACTACAACTCATTGTAACCAGTTGACGTTATACATTGTTACCCGAATCAACTTGTAAACACAGAAACATGCATAGATTATATTACTCTGGTTTTGAATGGCATGCATATCATAATATGTCATTTAATTTCATATTATGCAATCTCAGACCGTGCCGTGTTCTGTCATGTCATTTTATGCCGTACTATGGCATGTCACACCAGACAATATCATTTCGCGCGATACCATGTCATGCAATAGAGTACAGTACAAAACCAAGTCGCGCCAGGCAATGCAGTGAAATATCATGTTCTGTCTTGCTATTGCATGTCATGCTCAGTCATGGCATACTTTGACATGTCATGGCATATGGTAGTATGTCATGTTCTGTGATTCTTTTATATGCTATATGCTGTCATACCATGCAATACAATGTCGTGTGATACCATGCAATGCCAGGGAACTCGTACAAATATATATTGTAAAGTCAACGCGCAGTTGCTACCCTTGGTGTGTTAGTATGCTGTTGATAGTTTTGTACATTAGCTAGCATGAAATATTACTAGGCAATGCATTAGGTGGAAATTTGTTTATTAGTAGATATACGTATTGCTTGTTTACTGCAGCATTTATTGAACATCGACTTAGTTACGCGTTAAGTGCGGCGTATTGCAATGTGCTGGTTTTCCGTGAGATCTAGCTACTCGTCCGGACAGGCGTAACAAACACAGACTGATGGAGTAATTTGGGTGTGGAATCTTCAGAATGTTCACAGTGCCAAGCTGGCTTTGTTGTACATGTATATGTTTTTGCCGGCGTGTCTGTATGCATTACGCATTGATTTAACCATGTCTTAATCGCGATGTTACACAGGGCTTTTGGATGCGCAAATGCATGTACAAAAATGTAATAGTGCGATATTAATGTGATATCATAACAAAAATATAGGCAATACATTTAAAATAGTTTTGAACATTGTACATGTAGAATTTTGAAAACAACGATTAAACCCTTTACGAAATACACTATAGATAATGTGTGTTCACTCAGTCGAGATATTAAACGATCATTGACGTCATAGGTCTTTGTTAAATTATTTTAAGAAAATATACTTGAATGGGGCGAGAACGTGTCCATTGTTTACATTTCTAAAGCAAAATATGTGTCTGTCTAGTGACGTCATAGTCGCAGTTTTCATTAATTATAAATGTATACGCAATTCTTTCTAAGTGTAGTATCATCTATCCTTATTATGTAGCTTAAACTGTATTTTAAATTTTTCATGTAGTATCAAATCGGTACACGTATACATGTATATCGGCGTTTCGCCAATACACACTTATGGTCAGTCAATGTACAGTATAAAGCGCTGAGCACTGAGTAAATTAATCTTGATATTAATTATATTGATAGATTGTACACTTCATCAAAATACATATTTACGCACAGTTGTTAATAATACTACAACTCATTGTAACCAGTTGACGTTATACATTGTTACCCGAATCAACTTGTAAACACAGAAACATGCATAGATTATATTACTCTGGTTTTGAATGGCATGCATATCATAATATGTCATTTAATTTCATATTATGCAATCTCAGACCGTGCCGTGTTCTGTCATGTCATTTTATGCCGTACTATGGCATGTCACACCAGACAATATAATTTCGCGCAATACCATGTCATGCAATAGAGTACAGTACAAAACCAAGTCGCGCCAGGCAATGCAGTGAAATATCATGTTCTGTCTTGCTATTGCATGTCATGCTCAGTCATGGCATACTATGACATGTTATGGCATATGGTAGTATGTTATGTTCTGTGATTCTTTTATATGCCATATGCTGTCATACCATGCAATACAATGTCGTGTGAGACCATGCAATGCCAGGGAACTCGTACAAATATATATTGTAAAGTCAACGCGCAGTTGCTACCCTTGGTGTGTTAGTATGCTGTTGATAGTTTTGTACATTAGCTAGCATGAAATATTACTAGGCAATGCATTCGGTGGAAATTTGTTTATTAGTAGATATACGTATTGCTTGTTTACTGCTGCATTTATTGAACATCGACTTAGTTACGCGTTAAGTGCGGCGTATTGCAATGTGCTGGTTTTCCGTGAGATCTAGCTACTCGTCCGGACAGGCGTAACAAACACAGACTGATGGAGTAATTTGGGTGTGGAATCTTCAGAATGTTCACAGTGCCAAGCTGGCTTTGTTGTACATGTATATGTTTTTGCCGGCGTGTCTGTATGCATTACGCATTGATTTAACCATGTCTTAATCGCGATGTTACACAGTGCTTTTGGATGCGCAAATGCATGTACAAAAATGTAATAGTGCGATATTAATGTGATATCGTAACAAAAATATAGGCAATACATTTAAAATAGTTTTGAACATTGTACATGTAGAATTTTGAAAACAACGATTAAACCCTTTACGAAATACACTATAGATAATGTGTGTTCACTCAGTCGAGATATTAAACGATCATTGACGTCATAGGTCTTTGTTAAATTATTTTAAGAAAATATACTTGAATGGGGCGAGAACGTGTCCATTGTTTACATTTCTAAAGCAAAATATGTGTCTGTCTAGTGACGTCATAGTCGCAGTTTTCATTAATTATAGATGTATACGCAATTCTTTCTAAGTGTAGTATCATCTTTCCTTATTATCTAGCTTAAACTGTATTTTAAATTTTTCATGTAGTATCAAATCGGTACACGTATACATGTATATCGGCGTTTCGCCAATACACACTTATGGTCAGTCAATGTACAGTATAAAGCGCTGCGCACTGAGTAAATTAATCTTGATATTAATTATATTGATAGATTGTACACTTCATCAAAATACATATTTACGCACAGTTGTTAATAATATTACAACGCATTGTAACCAGTTGACTTTATACATTGTTACCCGAATCAGCTTGTAAACACAGAAACATGCATAGATTGTATTACTCTGGTTTTGAATGGCATGCATATCATAATATGTCATTTTATTTCATATTATGCAATCTCAGACCATGCCGTGTTCTGTCATGTCATTTTATGCCGTACTATGGCATGTCACACCAGACAATATCATTTCGGGCAATACCATGTCATGCAATAGAGTACAGTACAAAACCAAGTCGCGCCAGGCAATGCAGTGAAATATCATGTTCTGTCTTGCTATTGCATGTCATGCTCAGTCATGGCATACTATGACATGTTATGGCATATGGTAGTATGTCATGTTCTGTGATTCTTTTATATGCTATATGCTGTCATACCATGCAATACAATGTCGTGTGAGACCATGCAATGCCAGGGAACTCGTACAAATATATATTGTAAAGTCAACGCGCAGTTGCTACCCTTGGTGTGTTAGTATGCTGTTGATAGTTTTGTACATTAGCCAGCATGAAATATTACTAGGCAATGCATTCGGTGGAAATTTGTTTATTAGTAGATATACGTATTGCTTGTTTACTGCAGCATTAATTGAAAATCGACTTAGTTACGCGTTAAGTGCGGCGTATTGCAATGTGCTGGTTTTCCGTGATATCTAGCTTCTCGTCCGGACAGGCGTAATAAACACAGACTGATGGAGTAATTTGGGTGTGGAATCTTCAGAATGTTCACAGTGCCAAGCTGGCTTTGTTGTACATGTATATGTTTTTGCCGGCGTGTCTGTATGCATTACGCATTGATTTAACCATGTCTTAATCGCGATGTTACACAGGGCTTTTGGATGCGCAAATGCATGTACAAAAATGTAATAGTGCGATATTAATGTGATATCGTAACAAAAATATAGGCAATACATTTAAAATAGTTTTGAACATTGTACATGTAGAATTTTGAAAACAACGATTAAACCCTTTACGAAATACACTATAGATAATGTGTGTTCACTCAGTCGAGATATTAAACGATCATTGACGTCATAGGTCTTTGTTAAATTATTTTAAGAAAATATACTTGAATGGGGCGAGAACGTGTCCATTGTTTACATTTCTAAAGCAAAATATGTGTCTGTCTAGTGACGTCATAGTCGCAGTTTTCATTAATTATAAATGTATACGCAATTCTTTCTAAGTGTAGTATCATCTATCCTTATTATCTAGCTTAAACTGTATTTTAAATTTTTCATGTAGTATCAAATCGGTACACGTATACATGTATATCGGCGTTTCGCCAATACACACTTATGGTCAGTCAATGTACAGTATAAAGCGCTGAGCACTGAGTAAATTAATCTTGATATTAATTATATTGATAGATTGTACACTTCATCAAAATACATATTTACGCACAGTTGTTAATAATATTACAACTCATTGTAACCAGTTGACGTTATACATTGTTACCCGAATCAACTTGTAAACACAGAAACATGCATAGATTATATTACTCTGGTTTTGAATGGCATGCATATCATAATATGTCATTTTATTTCATATTATGCAATCTCAGACCGTGCCGTGTTCTGTCATGTCATTTTATGCCGTACTATGGCATGTCACACCAGACAATATCATTTCGCGCAATACCATGTCATGCAATAGAGTACAGTACAAAACCAAGTCGCGCCAGGCAATGCAGTGAAATATCATGTTCTGTCTTGCTATTGCATGTCATGCTCAGTCATGGCATACTATGACATGTTATGGCATATGATAGTATGTTATGTTCTGTGATTCTTTTATATGCCATATGCTGTCATACCATGCAATACAATGTCGTGTGAGACCATGCAATGCCAGGGAACTCGTACAAATATATATTGTAAAGTCAACGCGCAGTTGCTACCCTTGGTGTGTTAGTATGCTGTTGATAGTTTTGTACATTAGCTAGCATGAAATATTACTAGGCAATGCATTCGGTGGAAATTTGTTTATTAGTAGATATACGTATTGCTTGTTTACTGCTGCATTTATTGAACATCGACTTAGTTACGCGTTAAGTGCGGCGTATTGCAATGTGCTGGTTTTCCGTGAGATCTAGCTACTCGTCCGGACAGGCGTAACAAACACAGACTGATGGAGTAATTTGGGTGTGGAATCTTCAGAATGTTCACAGTGCCAAGCTGGCTTTGTTGTACATGTATATGTTTTTGCCGGCGTGTCTGTATGCATTACGCATTGATTTAACCATGTCTTAATCGCGATGTTACACAGGGCTTTTGGATGCGCAAATGCATGTACAAAAATGTAATAGTGCGATATTAATGTGATATCGTAACAAAAATATAGGCAATACATTTAAAATAGTTTTGAACATTGTACATGTAGAATTTTGAAAACAACGATTAAACCCTTTACGAAATACACTATAGATAATGTGTGTTCACTCAGTCGAGATATTAAACGATCATTGACGTCATAGGTCTTTGTTAAATTATTTTAAGAAAATATACTTGAATGGGGCGAGAACGTGTCCATTGTTTACATTTCTAAAGCAAAATATGTGTCTGTCTAGTGACGTCATAGTCGCAGTTTTCATTATTTATAAATGTATACGCAATTCTTTCTAAGTGTAGTATCATCTTTCCTTATTATCTAGCTTAAACTGTATTTTAAATTTTTCATGTAGTATCAAATCGGTACACGTATACATGTATATCGGCGTTTCGCCAATACACACTTATGGTCAGTCAATGTACAGTATAAAGCGCTGCGCACTGAGTAAATTAATCTTGATATTAATTATATTGATAGATTGTACACTTCATCAAAATACATATTTACGCACAGTTGTTAATAATATTACAACGCATTGTAACCAGTTGACGTTATACATTGTTACCCGAATCAGCTTGTAAACACAGAAACATGCATAGATTGTATTACTCTGGTTTTGAATGGCATGCATATCATAATATGTCATTTTATTTCATATTATGCAATCTCAGACCATGCCGTGTTCTGTCATGTCATTTTATGCCGTACTATGGCATGTCACACCAGACAATATCATTTCGAGCAATACCATGTCATGCAATAGAGTACAGTACAAAACCAAGTCGCGCCAGGCAATGCAGTGAAATATCATGTTCTGTCTTGCTATTGCATGTCATGCTCAGTCATGGCATACTATGACATGTTATGGCATATGGTAGTATGTCATGTTCTGTGATTCTTTTATATGCTATATGCTGTCATACCATGCAATACAATGTCGTGTGAGACCATGCAATGCCAGGGAACTCGTACAAATATATATTGTAAAGTCAACGCGCAGTTGCTACCCTTGGTGTGTTAGTATGCTGTTGATAGTTTTGTACATTAGCCAGCATGAAATATTACTAGGCAATGCATTCGGTGGAAATTTGTTTATTAGTAGATATACGTATTGCTTGTTTACTGCAGCATTTATTGAAAATCGACTTAGTTACGCGTTAAGTGCGGCGTATTGCAATGTGCTGGTTTTCCGTGAGATCTAGCTACTCGTCCGGACAGGCGTAACAAACACTGACCGATGGAGTAATTTGGGTGTGGAATCTTCAGAATGTTCACAGTGCCAAGCTGGCTTTGTTGTACATGTATATGTGTTTGCCGGCGTGTCTGTATGCATTACGCATTGATTTAATCATGTCTTAATCGCGATGTTACACAGGGCTTTTGGATGCGCAAATGCATGTACAAAAATGTAATAGTGCGATATTAATGTGATATCGTAACAAAAATATAGGCAATACATTTAAAATAGTTTTGAACATTGTACATGTAGAATTTTGAAAACAACGATTAAACCCTTTACGAAATACACTATAGATAATGTGTGTTCACTCAGTCGAGATATTAAACGATCATTGACGTCATAGGTCTTTGTTAAATTATTTTAAGAAAATATACTTGAATGGGGCGAGAACGTGTCCATTGTTTACATTTCTAAAGCAAAATATGTGTCTGTCTAGTGACGTCATAGTCGCAGTTTTCATTAATTATAAATGTATACGCAATTCTTTCTAAGTGTAGTATCATCTATCCTTATTATCTTGCTTAAACTGTATTTTAAATTTTTCATGTAGTATAAAATCGGTACACCTATACATGTATACTTAACAACTTTTCTAAGTTCTCATTTTCATTGATTTATAACTTTTTTATTATAAATAGTAACGTGCTGAAATTTCTCAAGTAAAGTTTATACAAGACAGTCAAAATAATCCGCGTCAGAAACAAGCCATACGTCACATGGTTTGTTTGGTCCGAGATGCACGTACATTTCATGTTTTTCTGCCTCTACGCAGTTACACGCACACATAATTTGTTCCAAACACTTCCAAATTATGCCCATGGACACACCACGTTTGAAAAACATTCGAACATTAATTGCAACATCTTATTTATGCGTCAGATGATGTCAGAACAAAGATGACGTGACGTCTTTAAAATGCATAGTGGTATATTCTGCCGACTTGAACGAACAATTACCCAAAACATCTCTGGTTGGTTGATTTTATAACGTAAACGTGTTTATAAATATATAAAGAAAGGTAAACGTATTGTTTGTCACATTAACTATGCTGGTTGCGAGAGCCTTTGTTATTGAAGTGACGTTATGACGTAATATCGCGCTTTTCGGAGATGTGACTGCAATTTACGTACAGATGGTAAAAATCATTAAATCGATACATTCAACAAAGCTTATGACTCGTGTCCATGACTACAAGTTGAATAATCAAACTACAAAGTGGTCATCAATTGTATCAAAATATGAATTTGTGACTTTTACCTCCCTTTGTTAATATGTCAAAATTGATTCAATTAATTAAATGCATATCAAACTCAACTTTTTGTTGTACAATTTTGACAACTGATAATTGACGCATAGTATTACCAAATTTTATTGAGATATAAACATGTTTGACAAAGTTATATACCAAAATATAAGTGAGGACTTAGAAAAGTTGCTAAGTATATATCGGCGTTTCGCCAATTCACACTCATGGTCAGTCAATGTACTGTATAAAGCGCTGCGCACTGAGTAAATTAATCTTGATATTAATTATATTGATAGATTGTACATTTCATCAAAATACATATTTACGCACAGTTGTTAATAATATTACAACGCATTGTAACCAGTTGACGTTATACATTGTTACCCGAATCAACTTGTAAACACAGAAACATGCATAGATTATATTACTCTGGTTTTGAATGGCATGCATATCATAATATGTCATTTTATTTCATATTATGCAATCTCAGACCATGCCGTAGTCTGTCATGTCATTTTATGCCGTACTATGGCATGTCACACCAGACAATATCATTTCGCGCAATACCATGTCATGCAATAGAGTACAGTACAAAACCAAGTCGCGCCAGGCAATGCAGTGAAATATCATGTTCTGTCTTGCTATTGCATGTCATGCTCAGTCATGGCATACTATGACATGTTATGGCATATGGTAGTATGTCATGTTCTGTGATTCTTTTATATGCCATATGCTGTCATACCATGCAATACAATGTCGTGTGATACCATGCAATGCCAGGGAACTCGTACGAATATATATTGTAAAGTCAACGCGCAGTTGCTACCCTTGGTGTGTTAGTATGCTGTTGATAGTTTTGTACATTAGCTAGCATGAAATATTACTAGGCAATGCATTCGGTGGAAATTTGTTTATTAGTAGATATACCTGTTGCTTGTTTACTGCAGCATTTATTGAACATCAACTTAGTTACGCGTTAAGTGCGGCGTATTGCAATGTGCTGGTTTTCCGTGAGATCTAGCTACCCGTCCGGACAGGCGTAACAAACACAGACTGATGGAGTAATTTGGGTGTGGAATCTTCAAATTGTTCACAGTGCCAAGCTGGCTTTGTTGTACATGTATATGTTTTTGCCGGCGTGTCTGTATGCATTACGCATTGATTTAACCATGTCTTAATCGCGATGTTACACAGGGCTTTTGGATGCGCAAATGCATGTACAAAAATGTAATAGTGCGATATTAATGTGATATCGTAACAAAAATATAGGCAATACCTTTAAAATAGTTTTAAACATTGTACATGTAGAATTTTGAAAACAACGATTAAACCCTTTACGAAATACACTATAGATAATGTGTGTTCACTCAGTCGAGATATTAAACGATCATTGACGTCATAGGTCTTTGTTAAATTATTTTAAGAAAATATACTTGAATGGGGCGAAAACGTGTCCATTGTTTACATTTCTAAAGCAAAATATGTGTCTGTCTAGTGACGTCATAGTCGCAGTTTTCATTAATTATAAATGTATACGCAATTCTTTCTAAGTGTAGTATCATCTATCCTTATTATCTAGCCTAAACTGTATTTTAAATTTTTCATGTAGTATCAAATCGGTACACGTATACATGTATATCGGCGTTTCGCCAATACACACTCATGGTCAGTCAATGTACAGCATAAAGCGCTGCGCACTGAGTAAATTAATCTTGATATTCATTATATTGATAGATTGTACACTTCATCAAAATACATATTTACGCACAGTTGTTAATAATATTACAATGCATTGTAACCAGTTGACGTTATACATTGTTACCCGAATCAGCTTGTTAACACAGAAACATGCATAGATTATATTACTCTGGTTTTGAATGGCATGCATATCATAATATGTCATTTTATTTCATATTATGCAATCTCAGACCATGCCGTGTTCTGTCATGTCATTTTATGCCGTACTATGGCATGTCACACCAGACAATATCATTTCGCGCAATACCATGTCATGCAATAGAGTACAGTACAAAACCAAGTCGCGCCAGGCAATGCAGTGAAATATCATGTTCTGTCTTGCTATTGCATGTCATGCTCAGTCATGGCATACTATGACATGTCATGGCATATGGTAGTATGTCATGTTCTGTGATTCTTTTATATGCCATATGCTGTCATACCATGCAATACAATGTCGTGTGATACCATGCAATGCCAGGGAACTCGTACAAATATATATTGTAAAGTCAACGCGCAGTTGCTACCCTTGGTGTGTTAGTATGCTGTTGATAGTTTTGTACATTAGCTAGCATGAAATATTACTAGGCAATGCATTAGGTGGAAATTTGTTTATTAGTAGATATACGTATTGCTTGTTTACTGCAGCATTTATTGAACATCGACTTAGTTACGCGTTAAGTGCGGCGTATTGCAATGTGCTGGTTTTCCGTGAGATCTAGCTACTCGTCCGGACAGGCGTAACAAACACAGACTGATGGAGTAATTTGGGTGTGGAATCTTCAGAATGTTCACAGTGCCAAGCTGGCTTTGTTGTACATGTATATGTTTTTGCCGGCGTGTCTGTATGCATTACGCATTGATTTAACCATGTCTTAATCGCGATGTTACACAGGGCTTTTGGATGCGCAAATGCATGTACAAAAATGTAATAGTGCGATATTAATGTGATATCGTAACAAAAATATAGGCAATACATTTAAAATAGTTTTGAACATTGTACATGTAGAATTTTGAAAACAACGATTAAACCCTTTACGAAATACACTATAGATAATGTGTGTTCACTCAGTCGAGATATTAAACGATCATTGACGTCATAGGTCTTTGTTAAATTATTTTAAGAAAATATACTTGAATGGGGCGAAAACGTGTCCATTGTTTACATTTCTAAAGCAAAATATGTGTCTGTCTAGTGACGTCATAGTCGCAGTTTTCATTAATTATAAATGTATACGCAATTCTTTCTAAGTGTAGTATCATCTATCCTTATTATCTAGCTTAAACTGTATTTTAAATTTTTCATGTAGTATCAAATCGGTACACGTATACATGTATATCGGCGTTTCGCCAATACACACTTATGGTCAGTCAATGTACAGTATAAAGCGCTGAGCACTGAGTAAATTAATCTTGATATTAATTATATTGATAGATTGTACACTTCATCAAAATACATATTTACGCACAGTTGTTAATAATACTACAACTCATTGTAACCAGTTGACGTTATACATTGTTACCCGAATCAGCTTGTTAACACAGAAACATGCATAGATTATATTACTCTGGTTTTGAATGGCATGCATATCATAATATGTCATTTTATTTCATATTATGCAATCTCAGACCGTGCCGTGTTCTGTCATGTCATTTTATGCCGTACTATGGCATGTCACACCAGACAATATCATTTCGCGCAATACCATGTCATGCAATAGAGTACAGTACAAAACCAAGTCGCGCCAGGCAATGCAGTGAAATATCATGTTCTGTCTTGCTATTGCATGTCATGCTCAGTCATGGCATACTATGACATGTCATGGCATATGGTAGTATGTCATGTTCTGTGATTCTTTTATATGCCATATGCTGTCATACCATGCAATACAATGTCGTGTGATACCATGCAATGCCAGGGAACTCGTACAAATATATATTGTAAAGTCAACGCGCAGTTGCTACCCTTGGTGTGTTAGTATGCTGTTGATAGTTTTGTACATTAGCTAGCATGAAATATTACTAGGCAATGCATTAGGTGGAAATTTGTTTATTAGTAGATATACGTATTGCTTGTTTACTGCAGCATTTATTGAACATCGACTTAGTTACGCGTTAAGTGCGGCGTATTGCAATGTGCTGGTTTTCCGTGAGATCTAGCTACTCGTCCGGACAGGCGTAACAAACACAGACTGATGGAGTAATTTGGGTGTGGAATCTTCAGAATGTTCACAGTGCCAAGCTGGCTTTGTTGTACATGTATATGTTTTTGCCGGCGTGTCTGTATGCATTACGCATTGATTTAACCATGTCTTAATCGCGATGTTACACAGGGCTTTTGGATGCGCAAATGCATGTACAAAAATGTAATAGTGCGATATTAATGTGATATCGTAACAAAAATATAGGCAATACATTTAAAATAGTTTTGAACATTGTACATGTAGAATTTTGAAAACAACGATTAAACCCTTTACGAAATACACTATAGATAATGTGTGTTCACTCAGTCGAGATATTAAACGATCATTGACGTCATAGGTCTTTGTTAAATTATTTTAAGAAAATATACTTGAATGGGGCGAGAACGTGTCCATTGTTTACATTTCTAAAGCAAAATATGTGTCTGTCTAGTGACGTCATAGTCGCAGTTTTCATTAATTATAAATGTATACGCAATTCTTTCTAAGTGTAGTATCATCTATCCTTATTATCTAGCTTAAACTGTATTTTAAATTTTTCATCTAGTATCAAATCGGTACACGTATACATGTATATCGGCGTTTCGCCAATACACACTTATGGTCAGTCAATGTACAGTATAAAGCGCTGAGCACTGAGTAAATTAATCTTGATATTAATTATATTGATAGATTGTACACTTCATCAAAATACATATTTACGCACAGTTGTTAATAATACTACAACTCATTGTAACCAGTTGACGTTATACATTGTTACCCGAATCAACTTGTAAACACAGAAACATGCATAGATTATATTACTCTGGTTTTGAATGGCATGCATATCATAATATGTCATTTAATTTCATATTATGCAATCTCAGACCGTGCCGTGTTCTGTCATGTCATTTTATGCCGTACTATGGCATGTCACACCAGACAATATCATTTCGCGCAATACCATGTCATGCAATAGAGTACAGTACAAAACCAAGTCGCGCCAGGCAATGCAGTGAAATATCATGTTCTGTCTTGCTATTGCATGTCATGCTCAGTCATGGCATACTTTGACATGTCATGGCATATGGTGGTATGTCATGTTCTGTGATTCTTTTATATGCCATATGCTGTCATACCATGCAATACAATGTCGTGTGATACCATGCAATGCCAGGGAACTCGTACAAATATATATTGTAAAGTCAACGCGCAGTTGCTACCCTTGGTGTGTTAGTATGCTGTTGATAGTTTTGTACATTAGCTAGCATGAAATATTACTAGGCAATGCATTAGGTGGAAATTTGTTTATTAGTAGATATACGTATTGCTTGTTTACTGCAGCATTTATTGAACATCGACTTAGTTACGCGTTAAGTGCGGCGTATTGCAATGTGCTGGTTTTCCGTGAGATCTAGCTACTCGTCCGGACAGGCGTAACAAACACAGACTGATGGAGTAATTTGGGTGTGGAATCTTCAGAATGTTCACAGTGCCAAGCTGGCTTTGTTGTACATGTATATGTTTTTGCCGGCGTGTCTGTATGCATTACGCATTGATTTAACCATGTCTTAATCGCGATGTTACACAGGGCTTTTGGATGCGCAAATGCATGTACAAAAATGTAATAGTGCGATATTAATGTGATATCGTAACAAAAATATAGGCAATACATTTAAAATAGTTTTGAACATTGTACATGTAGAATTTTGAAAACAACGATTAAACCCTTTACGAAATACACTATACATAATGTGTGTTCACTCAGTCGAGATATTAAACGATCATTGACGTCATAGGTCTTTGTTAAATTATTTTAAGAAAATATACTTGAATGGGGCGAGAACGTGTCCATTGTTTACATTTCTAAAGCAAAATATGTGTCTGTCTAGTGACGTCATAGTCGCAGTTTTCATTAATTATAAATGTATACGCAATTCTTTCTAAGTGTAGTATCATCTATCCTTATTATGTAGCTTAAACTGTATTTTAAATTTTTCATGTAGTATCAAATCGGTACACGTATACATGTATATCGGCGTTTCGCCAATACACACTTATGGTCAGTCAATGTACAGTATAAAGCGCTGAGCACTGAGTAAATTAATCTTGATATTAATTATATTGATAGATTGTACACTTCATCAAAATACATATTTACGCACAGTTGTTAATAATACTACAACTCATTGTAACCAGTTGACGTTATACATTGTTACCCGAATCAACTTGTAAACACAGAAACATGCATAGATTATATTACTCTGGTTTTGAATGGCATGCATATCATAATATGTCATTTAATTTCATATTATGCAATCTCAGACCGTGCCGTGTTCTGTCATGTCATTTTATGCCGTACTATGGCATGTCACACCAGACAATATCATTTCGCGCAATACCATGTCATGCAATAGAGTACAGTACAAAACCAAGTCGCGCCAGGCAATGCAGTGAAATATCATGTTCTGTCTTGCTATTGCATGTCATGCTCAGTCATGGCATACTTTGACATGTCATGGCATATGGTAGTATGTCATGTTCTGTGATTCTTTTATATGCCATATGCTGTCATACCATGCAATACAATGTCGTGTGATACCATGCAATGCCAGGGAACTCGTACAAATATATATTGTAAAGTCAACGCGCAGTTGCTACCCTTGGTGTGTTAGTATGCTGTTGATAGTTTTGTACATTAGCTAGCATGAAATATTACTAGGCAATGCATTAGGTGGAAATTTGTTTATTAGTAGATATACGTATTGCTTGTTTACTGCAGCATTTATTGAACATCGACTTAGTTACGCGTTAAGTGCGGCGTATTGCAATGTGCTGGTTTTCCGTGAGATCTAGCTACTCGTCCGGACAGGCGTAACAAACACAGACTGATGGAGTAATTTGGGTGTGGAATCTTCAGAATGTTCACAGTGCCAAGCTGGCTTTGTTGTACATGTATATGTTTTTGCCGGCGTGTCTGTATGCATTACGCATTGATTTAACCATGTCTTAATCGCGATGTTACACAGGGCTTTTGGATGCGCAAATGCATGTACAAAAATGTAATAGTGCGATATTAATGTGATATCGTAACAAAAATATAGGCAATACATTTAAAATAGTTTTGAACATTGTACATGTAGAATTTTGAAAACAACGATTAAACCCTTTACGAAATACACTATAGATAATGTGTGTTCACTCAGTCGAGATATTAAACGATCATTGACGTCATAGGTCTTTGTTAAATTATTTTAAGAAAATATACTTGAATGGGGCGAGAACGTGTCCATTGTTTACATTTCTAAAGCAAAATATGTGTCTGTCTAGTGACGTCATAGTCGCAGTTTTCATTAATTATAAATGTATACGCAATTCTTTCTAAGTGTAGTATCATCTATCCTTATTATGTAGCTTAAACTGTATTTTAAATTTTTCATGTAGTATCAAATCGGTACACGTATACATGTATATCGGCGTTTCGCCAATACACACTTATGGTCAGTCAATGTACAGTATAAAGCGCTGAGCACTGAGTAAATTAATCTTGATATTAATTATATTGATAGATTGTACACTTCATCAAAATACATATTTACGCACAGTTGTTAATAATACTACAACTCATTGTAACCAGTTGACGTTATACATTGTTACCCGAATCAACTTGTAAACACAGAAACATGCATAGATTATATTACTCTGGTTTTGAATGGCATGCATATCATAATATGTCATTTAATTTCATATTATGCAATCTCAGACCGTGCCGTGTTCTGTCATGTCATTTTATGCCGTACTATGGCATGTCACACCAGACAATATAATTTCGCGCAATACCATGTCATGCAATAGAGTACAGTACAAAACCAAGTCGCGCCAGGCAATGCAGTGAAATATCATGTTCTGTCTTGCTATTGCATGTCATGCTCAGTCATGGCATACTATGACATGTTATGGCATATGGTAGTATGTTATGTTCTGTGATTCTTTTATATGCCATATGCTGTCATACCATGCAATACAATGTCGTGTGAGACCATGCAATGCCAGGGAACTCGTACAAATATATATTGTAAAGTCAACGCGCAGTTGCTACCCTTGGTGTGTTAGTATGCTGTTGATAGTTTTGTACATTAGCTAGCATGAAATATTACTAGGCAATGCATTCGGTGGAAATTTGTTTATTAGTAGATATACGTATTGCTTGTTTACTGCTGCATTTATTGAACATCGACTTAGTTACGCGTTAAGTGCGGCGTATTGCAATGTGCTGGTTTTCCGTGAGATCTAGCTACTCGTCCGGACAGGCGTAACAAACACAGACTGATGGAGTAATTTGGGTGTGGAATCTTCAGAATGTTCACAGTGCCAAGCTGGCTTTGTTGTACATGTATATGTTTTTGCCGGCGTGTCTGTATGCATTACGCATTGATTTAACCATGTCTTAATCGCGATGTTACACAGTGCTTTTGGATGCGCAAATGCATGTACAAAAATGTAATAGTGCGATATTAATGTGATATCGTAACAAAAATATAGGCAATACATTTAAAATAGTTTTGAACATTGTACATGTAGAATTTTGAAAACAACGATTAAACCCTTTACGAAATACACTATAGATAATGTGTGTTCACTCAGTCGAGATATTAAACGATCATTGACGTCATAGGTCTTTGTTAAATTATTTTAAGAAAATATACTTGAATGGGGCGAGAACGTGTCCATTGTTTACATTTCTAAAGCAAAATATGTGTCTGTCTAGTGACGTCATAGTCGCAGTTTTCATTAATTATAGATGTATACGCAATTCTTTCTAAGTGTAGTATCATCTTTCCTTATTATCTAGCTTAAACTGTATTTTAAATTTTTCATGTAGTATCAAATCGGTACACGTATACATGTATATCGGCGTTTCGCCAATACACACTTATGGTCAGTCAATGTACAGTATAAAGCGCTGCGCACTGAGTAAATTAATCTTGATATTAATTATATTGATAGATTGTACACTTCATCAAAATACATATTTACGCACAGTTGTTAATAATATTACAACGCATTGTAACCAGTTGACTTTATACATTGTTACCCGAATCAGCTTGTAAACACAGAAACATGCATAGATTGTATTACTCTGGTTTTGAATGGCATGCATATCATAATATGTCATTTTATTTCATATTATGCAATCTCAGACCATGCCGTGTTCTGTCATGTCATTTTATGCCGTACTATGGCATGTCACACCAGACAATATCATTTCGGGCAATACCATGTCATGCAATAGAGTACAGTACAAAACCAAGTCGCGCCAGGCAATGCAGTGAAATATCATGTTCTGTCTTGCTATTGCATGTCATGCTCAGTCATGGCATACTATGACATGTTATGGCATATGGTAGTATGTCATGTTCTGTGATTCTTTTATATGCTATATGCTGTCATACCATGCAATACAATGTCGTGTGAGACCATGCAATGCCAGGGAACTCGTACAAATATATATTGTAAAGTCAACGCGCAGTTGCTACCCTTGGTGTGTTAGTATGCTGTTGATAGTTTTGTACATTAGCCAGCATGAAATATTACTAGGCAATGCATTCGGTGGAAATTTGTTTATTAGTAGATATACGTATTGCTTGTTTACTGCAGCATTAATTGAAAATCGACTTAGTTACGCGTTAAGTGCGGCGTATTGCAATGTGCTGGTTTTCCGTGATATCTAGCTTCTCGTCCGGACAGGCGTAATAAACACAGACTGATGGAGTAATTTGGGTGTGGAATCTTCAGAATGTTCACAGTGCCAAGCTGGCTTTGTTGTACATGTATATGTTTTTGCCGGCGTGTCTGTATGCATTACGCATTGATTTAACCATGTCTTAATCGCGATGTTACACAGGGCTTTTGGATGCGCAAATGCATGTACAAAAATGTAATAGTGCGATATTAATGTGATATCGTAACAAAAATATAGGCAATACATTTAAAATAGTTTTGAACATTGTACATGTAGAATTTTGAAAACAACGGTTAAACCCTTTACGAAATACACTATAGATAATGTGTGTTCACTCAGTCGAGATATTAAACAATCATTGACGTCATAGGTCTTTGTTAAATTATTTTAAGAAAATATACTTGAATGGGGCGAGAACGTGTCCATTGTTTACATTTCTAAAGCAACATATGTGTCTGTATAGTGACGTCATAGTCGCAGTTTTCATTAATTATAAATGTATACGCAATTTTTTCTAAGTGTAATATCATCTATCCTTATTATCTAGCTTAAACTGTATTTTAAATTTTTCATGTAGTATCAAATCGGTACACGTATACATGTATATCGGCGTTTCGCCAATACACACTTATGGTCAGTCAATGTACAGTATAAAGCGCTGTGCACTGAGTAAATTAATCTTGATATTAATTATATTGATAGATTGTACACTTCATCAAAATACATATTTACGCACAGTTGTTAATAATACTACAACTCATTGTAACCAGTTGACGTTATACATTGTTACCCGAATCAACTTGTAAACACAGAAACATGCATAGATTATATTACTCTGGTTTTGAATGGCATGCATATCATAATATGTCATTTTATTTCATATTATGCAATCTCAGACCGTGCCGTGTTCTGTCATGTCATTTTATGCCGTACTATGGCATGTCACACCAGACAATATCATTTCGCGCAATACCATGTCATGCAATAGAGTACAGTACAAAACCAAGTCGCGCCAGGCAATGCAGTGAAATATCATGTTCTGTCTTGCTATTGCATGTCATGCTCAGTCATGGCATACTATGACATGTTATGGCATATGGTAGTATGTTATGTTCTGTGATTCTTTTATATGCCATATGCTGTCATACCATGCAATAAAATGTCGTGTGAGACCATGCAATGCCAGGGAACATGTACAAATATATATTGTAAAGTCAACGCGCAGTTGCTACCCTTGGTGTGTTAGTATGCTGTTGATAGTTTTGTACATTAGCTAGCATGAAATATTACTAGGCAATGCATTCGGTGGAAATTTGTTTATTAGTAGATATACGTATTGCTTGTTTACTGCAGCATTTATTGAAAATCGACTTAGTTACGCGTTAAGTGCGGCGTATTGCAATGTGCTGGTTTTCCGTGAGATCTAGCTACTCGTCCGGACAGGCGTAACAAACACAGACTGATGGAGTAATTTGGGTGTGGAATCTTCAGAATGTTCACAGTGCCAAGCTGGCTTTGTTGTACATGTATATGTTTTTGCCGGCGTGTCTGTATGCATTACGCATTGATTTAACCATGTCTTAATCGCGATGTTACACAGGGCTTTTGGATGCGCAAATGCATGTACAAAAATGTAATAGTGCGATATAAATGTGATATCGTAACAAAAATATAGGCAATACATTTAAAAAAGTTTTGAACATTGTACATGTGGAATTTTGAAAACAACGATTAAACCCTTTACGAAATACACTATAGATAATGTGTGTTCACTCAGTCGAGATATTAAACGATCATTGACGTCATAGGTCTTTGTTAAATTATTTTAAGAAAATATACTTGAATGGGGCGAGAACGTGTCCATTGTTTACATTTCTAAAGCAAAATATGTGTCTGTCTAGTGACGTCATAGTCGCAGTTTTCATTATTTATAAATGTATACGCAATTCTTTCTAAGTGTAGTATCATCTTTCCTTATTATCTAGCTTAAACTGTATTTTAAATTTTTCATGTAGTATCAAATCGGTACACGTATACATGTATATCGGCGTTTCGCCAATACACACTTATGGTCAGTCAATGTACAGTATAAAGCGCTGCGCACTGAGTAAATTAATCTTGATATTAATTATATTGATAGATTGTACACTTCATCAAAATACATATTTACGCACAGTTGTTAATAATATTACAACGCATTGTAACCAGTTGACGTTATACATTGTTACCCGAATCAGCTTGTAAACACAGAAACATGCATAGATTGTATTACTCTGGTTTTGAATGGCATGCATATCATAATATGTCATTTTATTTCATATAATGCAATCTCACACCATGCCGTGTTCTGTCATGTCATTTTATGCCGTACTATGGCATGTCACACCAGACAATATCATTTCGGGCAATACCATGTCATGCAATAGAGTACAGTACAAAACCAAGTCGCGCCAGGCAATGCAGTGAAATATCATGTTCTGTCTTGCTATTGCATGTCATGCTCAGTCATGGCATACTATGACATGTTATGGCATATGGTAGTATGTCATGTTCTGTGATTCTTTTATATGCTATATGCTGTCATACCATGCAACACAATGTCGTGTGAGACCATGCAATGCCAGGGAACTCGTACAAATATATATTGTAAAGTCAACGCGCAGTTGCTACCCTTGGTGTGTTAGTATGCTGTTGATAGTTTTGTACATTAGCTAGCATGAAATATTACTAGGCAATGCATTCGGTGGAAATTTGTTTATTAGTAGATATACCTGTTGCTTGTTTACTGCAGCATTTATTGAACATCAACTTAGTTACGCGTTAAGTGCGGCGTATTGCAATGTGCTGGTTTTCCGTGAGATCTAGCTACTCGTCCGGACAGGCGTAACAAACACAGACTGATGGAGTAATTTGGGTGCGGAATCTTCAAATTGTTCACAGTGCCAAGCTGGCTTTGTTGTACATGTATATGTTTTTGCCGGCGTGTCTGTATACATTACGCATTGATTTAACCATGTCTTAATCGCGATGTTACACAGGGCTTTTAGATGCGCAAATGCATGTACAAAAATGTAATAGTGCGATATTAATGTGATATCGTAACAAAAATATAGGCAATACCTTTAAAATAGTTTTAAACATTGTACATGTAGAATTTTGAAAACAACGATTAAACCCTTTACGAAATACACTATAGATAATGTGTGTTCACTCAGTCGAGATATTAAACGATCATTGACGTCATAGGTCTTTGTTAAATTATTTTAAGAAAATATACTTGAATGGGGCGAGAACGTGTCCATTGTTTACATTTCTAAAGCAAAATATGTGTCTGTCTAGTGACGTCATAGTCGCAGTTTTCATTATTTATAAATGTATACGCAATTCTTTCTAAGTGTAGTATCATCTTTCCTTATTATCTAGCTTAAACTGTATTTTAAATTTTTCATGTAGTATCAAATCGGTACACGTATACATGTATATCGGCGTTTCGCCAATACACACTTATGGTCAGTCAATGTACAGTATAAAGCGCTGCGCACTGAGTAAATTAATCTTGATATTAATTATATTGATAGATTGTACACTTCATCAAAATACATATTTACGCACAGTTGTTAATAATATTACAACGCATTGTAACCAGTTGACGTTATACATTGTTACCCGAATCAGCTTGTAAACACAGAAACATGCATAGATTGTATTACTCTGGTTTTGAATGGCATGCATATCATAATATGTCATTTTATTTCATATAATGCAATCTCAGACCATGCCGTGTTCTGTCATGTCATTTTATGCCGTACTATGGCATGTCACACCAGACAATATCATTTCGGGCAATACCATGTCATGCAATAGAGTACAGTACAAAACCAAGTCGCGCCAGGCAATGCAGTGAAATATCATGTTCTGTCTTGCTATTGCATGTCATGCTCAGTCATGGCATACTATGACATGTTATGGCATATGGTAGTATGTCATGTTCTGTGATTCTTTTATATGCTATATGCTGTCATACCATGCAATACAATGTCGTGTGAGACCATGCAATGCCAGGGAACTCGTACAAATATATATTGTAAAGTCAACGCGCAGTTGCTACCCTTGGTGTGTTAGTATGCTGTTGATAGTTTTGTACATTAGCCAGCATGAAATATTACTAGGCAATGCATTCGGTGGAAATTTGTTTATTAGTAGATATACGTATTGCTTGTTTACTGCAGCATTAATTGAAAATCGACTTAGTTACGCGTTAAGTGCGGCGTATTGCAATGTGCTGGTTTTCCGTGAGATCTAGCTACTCGTCCGGACAGGCGTAACAAACACTGACCGATGGAGTAATTTGGGTGTGGAATCTTCAGAATGTTCACAGTGCCAAGCTGGCTTTGTTGTACATGTATATGTTTTTGCCGGCGTGGCTGTATGCATTACGCATTGATTTAATCATGTCTTAATCGCGATGTTACACAGGGCTTTTGGATGCGCAAATGCATGTACAAAAATGTAATAGTGCGATATTAATGTGATATCGTAACAAAAATATAGGCAATACATTTAAAATAGTTTTGAACATTGTACATGTAGAATTTTGAAAACAACGATTAAACCCTTTACGAAATACACTATAGATAATGTGTGTTCACTCAGTCGAGATATTAAACGATCATTGACGTCATAGGTCTTTGTTAAATTATTTTAAGAAAATATACTTGAATGGGGCGAGAACGTGTCCATTGTTTACATTTTTAAAGCAAAATATGTGTCTGTCTAGTGACGTCATAGTCGCAGTTTTCATTAATTATAAATGTATACGCAATTCTTTCTAAGTGTAGTATCATCTATCCTTATTATCTTGCTTAAACTGTATTTTAAATTTTTCATGTAGTATAAAATCGGTACACGTATACATGTATACTTAACAACTTTTCTAAGTTCTCATTTTCATTGATTTATAACTTTTTTATTATAAATAGTAACGTGCTGAAATTTCTCAAGTAAAGTTTATACAAGACAGTCAAAATAATCCGCGTCAGAAACAAGCCATACGTCACATGGTTTGTTTGGTCCGAGATGCACGTACATTTCATGTTTTTCTGCCTCTACGCAGTTACCCGCACACATAATTTGTTCCAAACACTTCCAAATTATGCCCATGGACACACCACGTTTGAAAAACATTCGAACATTAATTGCAACATCTTATTTATGCGTCAGATGATGTCAGAACAAAGATGACGTGACGTCTTTAAAATGCATAGTGGTATATTCTGCCGACTTGAACGAACAATTACCCAAAACATCTCTGGTTGGTTGATTTTATAACGTAAACGTGTTTATAAATATATAAAGAAAGGTAAACGTATTGTTTGTCACATTAACTATGCTGGTTGCGAGAGCCTTTGT
Organism: Spisula subtruncata; assembly: GCA_963678985.1. Taxonomy (NCBI): domain Eukaryota; kingdom Metazoa; phylum Mollusca; class Bivalvia; order Venerida; family Mactridae; genus Spisula; species Spisula subtruncata. The sequence continues at coordinate 12,322,229 of OY787676.1, forward strand.
TATTGAAGTGACGTTATGACGTAATATCGCGCTTTTCGGAGATGTGACTGCAATTTACGTACAGATGGTAAAAATCATTAAATCGATACATTCAACAAAGCTTATGACTCGTGTCCATGACTACAAGTTGAATAATCAAACTACAAAGTGGTCATCAATTGTATCAAAATATGAATTTGTGACTTTTACCTCCCTTTGTTGATATGTGAAAATTGATTCAATTTATTAAATGCATATCAAACTCAACTTTTTGTTGTACAATTTTGACAACTGATAATTGACGCATAGTATTACCAAATTTTATTGAGATATAAACATGTTTGACAAAGTTATATACCAAAATATAAGTGAGGACTTAGAAAAGTTGCTAAGTATATATCGGCGTTTCGCCAATTCACACTCATGGTCAGTCAATGTACTGTATAAAGCGCTGCGCACTGAGTAAATTAATCTTGATATTAATTATATTGATAGATTGTACACTTCATCAAAATACATATTTACGCACAGTTGTTAATAATATTACAACGCATTGTAACCAGTTGACGTTATACATTGTTACCCGAATCAACTTGTAAACACAGAAACATGCATAGATTATATTACTCTGGTTTTGAATGGCATGCATATCATAATATGTCATTTTATTTCATATTATGCAATCTCAGACCATGCCGTAGTCTGTCATGTCATTTTATGCCGTACTATGGCATGTCACACCAGACAATATCATTTCGCGCAATACCATGTCATGCAATAGAGTACAGTACAAAACCAAGTCGTGCCAGGCAATGCAGTGAAATATCATGTTCTGTCTTGCTATTGCATGTCATGCTCAGTCATGGCATACTATGACATGTTATGGCATATGGTAGTATGTCATGTTCTGTGATTCTTTTATATGCCATATGCTGTCATACCATGCAATACAATGTCGTGTGATACCATGCAATGCCAGGGAACTCGTACGAATATATATTGTAAAGTCAACGCGCAGTTGCTACCCTTGGTGTGTTAGTATGCTGTTGATAGTTTTGTACATTAGCTAGCATGAAATATTACTAGGCAATGCATTCGGTGGAAATTTGTTTATTAGTAGATATACCTGTTGCTTGTTTACTGCAGCATTTATTGAACATCAACTTAGTTACGCGTTAAGTGCGGCGTATTGCAATGTGCTGGTTTTCCGTGAGATCTAGCTACTCGTCCGGACAGGCGTAACAAACACAGACTGATGGAGTAATTTGGGTGCGGAATCTTCAAATTGTTCACAGTGCCAAGCTGGCTTTGTTGTACATGTATATGTTTTTGCCGGCGTGTCTGTATACATTACGCATTGATTTAACCATGTCTTAATCGCGATGTTACACAGGGCTTTTAGATGCGCAAATGCATGTACAAAAATGTAATAGTGCGATATTAATGTGATATCGTAACAAAAATATAGGCAATACCTTTAAAATAGTTTTAAACATTGTACATGTAGAATTTTGAAAACAACGATTAAACCCTTTACGAAATACACTATAGATAATGTGTGTTCACTCAGTCGAGATATTAAACGATCATTGACGTCATAGGTCTTTGTTAAATTATTTTAAGAAAATATACTTGAATGGGGCGAGAACGTGTCCATTGTTTACATTTCTAAAGCAAAATATGTGTCTGTCTAGTGACGTCATAGTCGCAGTTTTCATTATTTATAAATGTATACGCAATTCTTTCTAAGTGTAGTATCATCTTTCCTTATTATCTAGCTTAAACTGTATTTTAAATTTTTCATGTAGTATCAAATCGGTACACGTATACATGTATATCGGCGTTTCGCCAATACACACTTATGGTCAGTCAATGTACAGTATAAAGCGCTGCGCACTGAGTAAATTAATCTTGATATTAATTATATTGATAGATTGTACACTTCATCAAAATACATATTTACGCACAGTTGTTAATAATATTACAACGCATTGTAACCAGTTGACGTTATACATTGTTACCCGAATCAGCTTGTAAACACAGAAACATGCATAGATTGTATTACTCTGGTTTTGAATGGCATGCATATCATAATATGTCATTTAATTTCATATTATGCAATCTCAGACCGTGCCGTGTTCTGTCATGTCATTTTATGCCGTACTATGGCATGTCACACCAGACAATATCATTTCGCGCAATACCATGTCATGCAATAGAGTACAGTACAAAACCAAGTCGCGCCAGGCAATGCAGTGAAATATCATGTTCTGTCTTGCTATTGCATGTCATGCTCAGTCATGGCATACTATGACATGTTATGGCATATGGTAGTATGTTATGTTCTGTGATTCTTTTATATGCCATATGCTGTCATACCATGCAATACAATGTCGTGTGATACCATGCAATGCCAGGGAACTCGTACAAATATATATTGTAAAGTCAACGCGCAGTTGCTACCCTTGGTGTGTTAGTATGCTGTTGATAGTTTTGTACATTAGCTAGCATGAAATATTACTAGGCAATGCATTCGGTGGAAATTTGTTTATTAGTAGATATACGTATTGCTTGTTTACTGCTGCATTTATTGAACATCGACTTAGTTACGCGTTAAGTGCGGCGTATTGCAATGTGCTGGTTTTCCGTGAGATCTAGCTACTCGTCCGGACAGGCGTAACAAACACAGACTGATGGAGTAATTTGGGTGTGGAATCTTCAGAATGTTCACAGTGCCAAGCTGGCTTTGTTGTACATGTATATGTTTTTGCCGGCGTGTCTGTATGCATTACGCATTGATTTAACCATGTCTTAATCGCGATGTTACACAGTGCTTTTGGATGCGCAAATGCATGTACAAAAATGTAATAGTGCGATATTAATGTGATATCGTAACAAAAATATAGGCAATACATTTAAAATAGTTTTGAACATTGTACATGTAGAATTTTGAAAACAACGATTAAACCCTTTACGAAATACACTATAGATAATGTGTGTTCACTCAGTCGAGATATTAAACGATCATTGACGTCATAGGTCTTTGTTAAATTATTTTAAGAAAATATACTTGAATGGGGCGAGAACGTGTCCATTGTTTACATTTCTAAAGCAAAATATGTGTCTGTCTAGTGACGTCATAGTCGCAGTTTTCATTAATTATAGATGTATACGCAATTCTTTCTAAGTGTAGTATCATCTTTCCTTATTATCTAGCTTAAACTGTATTTTAAATTTTTCATGTAGTATCAAATCGGTACACGTATACATGTATATCGGCGTTTCGCCAATACACACTTATGGTCAGTCAATGTACAGTATAAAGCGCTGCGCACTGAGTAAATTAATCTTGATATTAATTATATTGATAGATTGTACACTTCATCAAAATACATATTTACGCACAGTTGTTAATAATATTACAACGCATTGTAACCAGTTGACGTTATACATTGTTACCCGAATCAGCTTGTAAACACAGAAACATGCATAGATTGTATTACTCTGGTTTTGAATGGCATGCATATCATAATATGTCATTTTATTTCATATTATGCAATCTCAGACCATGCCGTGTTCTGTCATGTCATTTTATGCCGTACTATGGCATGTCACACCAGACAATATCATTTCGGGCAATACCATGTCATGCAATAGAGTACAGTACAAAACCAAGTCGCGCCAGGCAATGCAGTGAAATATCATGTTCTGTCTTGCTATTGCATGTCATGCTCAGTCATGGCATACTATGACATGTTATGGCATATGGTAGTATGTCATGTTCTGTGATTCTTTTATATGCTATATGCTGTCATACCATGCAATACAATGTCGTGTGAGACCATGCAATGCCAGGGAACTCGTACAAATATATATTGTAAAGTCAACGCGCAGTTGCTACCCTTGGTGTGTTAGTATGCTGTTGATAGTTTTGTACATTAGCCAGCATGAAATATTACTAGGCAATGCATTCGGTGGAAATTTGTTTATTAGTAGATATACGTATTGCTTGTTTACTGCAGCATTTATTGAACATCGACTTAGTTACGCGTTAAGTGCGGCGTATTGCAATGTGCTGGTTTTCCGTGAGATCTAGCTACTCGTCCGGACAGGCGTAACAAACACAGACTGATGGAGTAATTTGGGTGTGGAATCTTCAAAGTGTTCACAGTGCCAAGCTGGCTTTGTTGTACAAGTATATGTTTTTGCCGGCGTGTCTGTATGCATTACGCATTGATTTAACCATGTCTTAATCGCGATGTTACACAGGGCTTTTGGATGCGCAAATGCATGTATAAAAATGTAATAGTGCGATATTAATGTGATATCGTAACAAAAATATAGGCAATACATTTAAAATAGTTTTGAACATTGTACATGTATAATTTTGAAAACAACGATTAAACCCTTTACGAAATACACTATAGATAATGTGTGTTCACTCAGTCGAAGTATTAAACGATCATTGACGTCATAGGTCTTTGTTAAATTATTTTAAGAAAATATACTTGAATGGGGCGAGAACGTGTCCATTGTTTACATTTCTAAAGCAAAATATGTGTCTGTCTAGTGACGTCATAGTCGCAGTTTTCATTAATTATAAATGTATAAGCAATTCTATCTAAGTGTAATATCATCTATCCTTATTATCTAGCTTAAACTGTATTTTAAATTTTTCATGTAGTATCAAATCGGTACACGTATACATGTATATCGGCGTTTCGCCAATACACACTTATGGTCAGTCAATGTACAGTATAAAGCGCTGTGCACTGAGTAAATTAATCTTGATATTAATTATATTGATAGATTGTACACTTCATCAAAATACATATTTACGCACAGTTGTTAATAATACTACAACTCATTGTAACCAGTTGACGTTATACATTGTTACCCGAATCAACTTGTAAACACAGAAACATGCATAGATTATATTACTCTGGTTTTGAATGGCATGCATATCATAATATGTCATTTTATTTCATATTATGCAATCTCAGACCGTGCCGTGTTCTGTCATGTCATTTTATGCCGTACTATGGCATGTCACACCAGACAATATCATTTCGCGCAATACCATGTCATGCAATAGAGTACAGTACAAAACCAAGTCGCGCCAGGCAATGCAGTGAAATATCATGTTCTGTCTTGCTATTGCATGTCATGCTCAGTCATGGCATACTATGACATGTTATGGCATATGGTAGTATGTTATGTTCTGTGATTCTTTTATATGCCATATGCTGTCATACCATGCAATACAATGTCGTGTGAGACCATGCAATGCCAGGGAACATGTACAAATATATATTGTAAAGTCAACGCGCAGTTGCTACCCTTGGTGTGTTAGTATGCTGTTGATAGTTTTGTACATTAGCTAGCATGAAATATTACTAGGCAATGCATTCGGTGGAAATTTGTTTATTAGTAGATATACGTATTGCTTGTTTACTGCAGCATTTATTGAAAATCGACTTAGTTACGCGTTAAGTGCGGCGTATTGCAATGTGCTGGTTTTCCGTGAGATCTAGCTACTCGTCCGGACAGGCGTAACAAACACAGACTGATGGAGTAATTTGGGTGTGGAATCTTCAGAATGTTCACAGTGCCAAGCTGGCTTTGTTGTACATGTATATGTTTTTGCCGGCGTGTCTGTATGCATTACGCATTGATTTAACCATGTCTTAATCGCGATGTTACACAGGGCTTTTGGATGCGCAAATGCATGTACAAAAATGTAATAGTGCGATATAAATGTGATATCGTAACAAAAATATAGGCAATACATTTAAAAAAGTTTTGAACATTGTACATGTGGAATTTTGAAAACAACGATTAAACCCTTTACGAAATACACTATAGATAATGTGTGTTCACTCAGTCGAGATATTAAACGATCATTGACGTCATAGGTCTTTGTTAAATTATTTTAAGAAAATATACTTGAATGGGGCGAGAACGTGTCCATTGTTTACATTTCTAAAGCAAAATATGTGTCTGTCTAGTGACGTCATAGTCGCAGTTTTCATTATTTATAAATGTATACGCAATTCTTTCTAAGTGTAGTATCATCTTTCCTTATTATCTAGCTTAAACTGTATTTTAAATTTTTCATGTAGTATCAAATCGGTACACGTATACATGTATATCGGCGTTTCGCCAATACACACTTATGGTCAGTCAATGTACAGTATAAAGCGCTGCGCACTGAGTAAATTAATCTTGATATTAATTATATTGATAGATTGTACACTTCATCAAAATACATATTTACGCACAGTTGTTAATAATATTACAACGCATTGTAACCAGTTGACGTTATACATTGTTACCCGAATCAGCTTGTAAACACAGAAACATGCATAGATTGTATTACTCTGGTTTTGAATGGCATGCATATCATAATATGTCATTTTATTTCATATTATGCAATCTCAGACCATGCCGTGTTCTGTCATGTCATTTTATGCCGTACTATGGCATGTCACACCAGACAATATCATTTCGGGCAATACCATGTCATGCAATAGAGTACAGTACAAAACCAAGTCGCGCCAGGCAATGCAGTGAAATATCATGTTCTGTCTTGCTATTGCATGTCATGCTCAGTCATGGCATACTATGACATGTTATGGCATATGGTAGTATGTCATGTTCTGTGATTCTTTTATATGCTATATGCTGTCATACCATGCAATACAATGTCGTGTGAGACCATGCAATGCCAGGGAACTCGTACAAATATATATTGTAAAGTCAACGCGCAGTTGCTACCCTTGGTGTGTTAGTATGCTGTTGATAGTTTTGTACATTAGCCAGCATGAAATATTACTAGGCAATGCATTCGGTGGAAATTTGTTTATTAGTAGATATACGTATTGCTTGTTTACTGCAGCATTAATTGAAAATCGACTTAGTTACGCGTTAAGTGCGGCGTATTGCAATGTGCTGGTTTTCCGTGAGATCTAGCTACTCGTCCGGACAGGCGTAACAAACACTGACCGATGGAGTAATTTGGGTGTGGAATCTTCAGAATGTTCACAGTGCCAAGCTGGCTTTGTTGTACATGTATATGTTTTTGCCGGCGTGGCTGTATGCATTACGCATTGATTTAATCATGTCTTAATCGCGATGTTACACAGGGCTTTTGGATGCGCAAATGCATGTACAAAAATGTAATAGTGCGATATTAATGTGATATCGTAACAAAAATATAGGCAATACATTTAAAATAGTTTTGAACATTGTACATGTAGAATTTTGAAAACAACGATTAAACCCTTTACGAAATACACTATAGATAATGTGTGTTCACTCAGTCGAGATATTAAACGATCATTGACGTCATAGGTCTTTGTTAAATTATTTTAAGAAAATATACTTGAATGGGGCGAGAACGTGTCCATTGTTTACATTTCTAAAGCAAAATATGTGTCTGTCTAGTGACGTCATAGTCGCAGTTTTCATTAATTATAAATGTATACGCAATTCTTTCTAAGTGTAGTATCATCTATCCTTATTATCTTGCTTAAACTGTATTTTAAATTTTTCATGTAGTATAAAATCGGTACACGTATACATGTATACTTAACAACTTTTCTAAGTTCTCATTTTCATTGATTTATAACTTTTTTATTATAAATAGTAACGTGCTGAAATTTCTCAAGTAAAGTTTATACAAGACAGTCAAAATAATCCGCGTCAGAAACAAGCCATACGTCACATGGTTTGTTTGGTCCGAGATGCACGTACATTTCATGTTTTTCTGCCTCTACGCAGTTACACGCACACATAATTTGTTCCAAACACTTCCAAATTATGCCCATGGACACACCACGTTTGAAAAACATTCGAACATTAATTGCAACATCTTATTTATGCGTCAGATGATGTCAGAACAAAGATGACGTGACGTCTTTAAAATGCATAGTGGTATATTCTGCCGACTTGAACGAACAATTACCCAAAACATCTCTGGTTGGTTGATTTTATAACGTAAACGTGTTTATAAATATATAAAGAAAGGTAAACGTATTGTTTGTCACATTAACTATGCTGGTTGCGAGAGCCTTTGTTATTGAAGTGACGTTATGACGTAATATCGCGCTTTTCGGAGATGTGACTGCAATTTACGTACAGATGGTAAAAATCATTAAATCGATACATTCAACAAAGCTTATGACTCGTGTCCATGACTACAAGTTGAATAATCAAACTACAAAGTGGTCATCAATTGTATCAAAATATGAATTTGTGACTTTTACCTCCCTTTGTTGATATGTGAAAATTGATTCAATTTATTAAATGCATATCAAACTCAACTTTTTGTTGTACAATTTTGACAACTGATAATTGACGCATAGTATTACCAAATTTTATTGAGATATAAACATGTTTGACAAAGTTATATACCAAAATATAAGTGAGGACTTAGAAAAGTTGCTAAGTATATATCGGCGTTTCGCCAATTCACACTCATGGTCAGTCAATGTACTGTATAAAGCGCTGCGCACTGAGTAAATTAATCTTGATATTAATTATATTGATAGATTGTACACTTCATCAAAATACATATTTACGCACAGTTGTTAATAATATTACAACGCATTGTAACCAGTTGACGTTATACATTGTTACCCGAATCAACTTGTAAACACAGAAACATGCATAGATTATATTACTCTGGTTTTGAATGGCATGCATATCATAATATGTCATTTTATTTCATATTATGCAATCTCAGACCATGCCGTAGTCTGTCATGTCATTTTATGCCGTACTATGGCATGTCACACCAGACAATATCATTTCGCGCAATACCATGTCATGCAATAGAGTACAGTACAAAACCAAGTCGCGCCAGGCAATGCAGTGAAATATCATGTTCTGTCTTGCTATTGCATGTCATGCTCAGTCATGGCATACTATGACATGTTATGGCATATGGTAGTATGTCATGTTCTGTGATTCTTTTATATGCCATATGCTGTCATACCATGCAATACAATGTCGTGTGATACCATGCAATGCCAGGGAACTCGTACGAATATATATTGTAAAGTCAACGCGCAGTTGCTACCCTTGGTGTGTTAGTATGCTGTTGATAGTTTTGTACATTAGCTAGCATGAAATATTACTAGGCAATGCATTCGGTGGAAATTTGTTTATTAGTAGATATACCTGTTGCTTGTTTACTGCAGCATTTATTGAACATCAACTTAGTTACGCGTTAAGTGCGGCGTATTGCAATGTGCTCGTTTTCCGTGAGATCTAGCTACTCGTCCGGACAGGCGTAACAAACACAGACTGATGGAGTAATTTGGGTGCGGAATCTTCAAATTGTTCACAGTGCCAAGCTGGCTTTGTTGTACATGTATATGTTTTTGCCGGCGTGTCTGTATACATTACGCATTGATTTAACCATGTCTTAATCGCGATGTTACACAGGGCTTTTGGATGCGCAAATGCATGTACAAAAATGTAATAGTGCGATATTAATGTGATATCGTAACAAAAATATAGGCAATACCTTTAAAATAGTTTTAAACATTGTACATGTAGAATTTTGAAAACAACGATTAAACCCTTTACGAAATACACTATAGATAATGTGTGTTCACTCAGTCGAGATATTAAACGATCATTGACGTCATAGGTCTTTGTTAAATTATTTTAAGAAAATATACTTGAATGGGGCGAGAACGTGTCCATTGTTTACATTTCTAAAGCAAAATATGTGTCTGTCTAGTGACGTCATAGTCGCAGTTTTCATTAATTATAAATGTATACGCAATTCTTTCTAAGTGTAGTATCATCTATCCTTATTATCTAGCTTAAACTGTATTTTAAATTTTTCATGTAGTATCAAATCGGTACACGTATACATGTATATCGGCGTTTCGCCAATACACACTCATGGTCAGTTAATGTACAGCATAAAGCGCTGCGCACTGAGTAAATTAATCTTGATATTAATTATATTGATAGATTGTACACTTCATCAAAATACATATTTACGCACAGTTGTTAATAATATTACAATGCATTGTAACCAGTTGACGTTATACATTGTTACCCGAATCAACTTGTAAACACAGAAACATGCATAGATTATATTACTCTGGTTTTGAATGGCATGCATATCATAATATGTCATTTAATTTCATATTATGCAATCTCAGACCGTGCCGTGTTCTGTCATGTCATTTTATGCCGTACTATGGCATGTCACACCAGACAATATCATTTCGCGCAATACCATGTCATGCAATAGAGTACAGTACAAAACCAAGTCGCGCCAGGCAATGCAGTGAAATATCATGTTCTGTCTTGCTATTGCATGTCATGCTCAGTCATGGCATACTATGACATGTTATGGCATATGGTAGTATGTTATGTTCTTTGATTCTTTTATATGCTATATGCTGTCATACCATGCAATACAATGTCGTGTGAGACCATGCAATGCCAGGGAACTCGTACAAATATATATTGTAAAGTCAACGCGCAGTTGCTACCCTTGGTGTGTTAGTATGCTGTTGATAGTTTTGTACATTAGCCAGCATGAAATATTACTAGGCAATGCATTCGGTGGAAATTTGTTTATTAGTAGATATACGTATTGCTTGTTTACTGCAGCATTAATTGAAAATCGACTTAGTTACGCGTTAAGTGCGGCGTATTGCAATGTGCTGGTTTTCCGTGATATCTAGCTTCTCGTCCGGACAGGCGTAATAAACACAGACTAATGGAGTAATTTGGGTGTGGAATCTTCAGAATGTTCACAGTGCCAAGCTGGCTTTGTTGTACATGTATATGTTTTTGCCGGCGTGTCTGTATGCATTACGCATTGATTTAACCATGTCTTAATCGCGATGTTACACAGGGCTTTTGGATGCGCAAATGCATGTACAAAAATGTAATAGTGCGATATTAATGTGATATCGTAACAAAAATATAGGCAATACATTTAAAATAGTTTTGAACATTGTACATGTAGAATTTTGAAAACAACGGTTAAACCCTTTACGAAATACACTATAGATAATGTGTGTTCACTCAGTCGAGATATTAAACAATCATTGACGTCATAGGTCTTTGTTAAATTATTTTAAGAAAATATACTTGAATGGGGCGAGAACGTGTCCATTGTTTACATTTCTAAAGCAACATATGTGTCTGTATAGTGACGTCATAGTCGCAGTTTTCATTAATTATAAATGTATACGCAATTTTTTCTAAGTGTAATATCATCTATCCTTATTATCTAGCTTAAACTGTATTTTAAATTTTCCATGTAGTATCAAATCGGTACACGTATACATGTATATCGGCGTTTCGCCAATACACACTTATGGTCAGTCAATGTACAGTATAAAGCGCTGTGCACTGAGTAAATTAATCTTGATATTAATTATATTGATAGATTGTACACTTCATCAAAATACATATTTACGCACAGTTGTTAATAATACTACAACTCATTGTAACCAGTTGACGTTATACATTGTTACCCGAATCAACTTGTAAACACAGAAACATGCATAGATTATATTACTCTGGTTTTGAATGGCATGCATATCATAATATGTCATTTTATTTCATATTATGCAATCTCAGACCGTGCCGTGTTCTGTCATGTCATTTTATGCCGTACTATGGCATGTCACACCAGACAATATCATTTCGCGCAATACCATGTCATGCAATAGAGTACAGTACAAAACCAAGTCGCGCCAGGCAATGCAGTGAAATATCATGTTCTGTCTTGCTATTGCATGTCATGCTCAGTCATGGCATACTATGACATGTTATGGCATATGGTAGTATGTTATGTTCTGTGATTCTTTTATATGCCATATGCTGTCATACCATGCAATACAATGTCGTGTGAGACCATGCAATGCCAGGGAACATGTACAAATATATATTGTAAAGTCAACGCGCAGTTGCTACCCTTGGTGTGTTAGTATGCTGTTGATAGTTTTGTACATTAGCTAGCATGAAATATTACTAGGCAATGCATTCGGTGGAAATTTGTTTATTAGTAGATATACGTATTGCTTGTTTACTGCAGCATTTATTGAAAATCGACTTAGTTACGCGTTAAGTGCGGCGTATTGCAATGTGCTGGTTTTCCGTGAGATCTGGCTACTCGTCCGGACAGGCGTAACAAACACAGACTGATGGAGTAATTTGGGTGTGGAATCTTCAGAATGTTCACAGTGCCAAGCTGGCTTTGTTGTACATGTATATGTTTTTGCCGGCGTGTCTGTATGCATTACGCATTGATTTAACCATGTCTTAATCGCGATGTTACACAGGGCTTTTGGATGCGCAAATGCATGTACAAAAATGTAATAGTGCGATATAAATGTGATATCGTAACAAAAATATAGGCAATACATTTAAAAAAGTTTTGAACATTGTACATGTGGAATTTTGAAAACAACGATTAAACCCTTTACGAAATACACTATAGATAATGTGTGTTCATTCAGTCGAGATATTAAACGATCATTGACGTCATAGGTCTTTGTTAAATTATTTTAAGAAAATATACTTGAATGGGGCGAGAACGTGTCCATTGTTTACATTTCTAAAGCAAAATATGTGTCTGTCTAGTGACGTCATAGTCGCAGTTTTCATTATTTATAAATGTATACGCAATTCTTTCTAAGTGTAGTATCATCTTTCCTTATTATCTAGCTTAAACTGTATTTTAAATTTTTCATGTAGTATCAAATCGGTACACGTATACATGTATATCGGCGTTTCGCCAATACACACTTATGGTCAGTCAATGTACAGTATAAAGCGCTGCGCACTGAGTAAATTAATCTTGATATTAATTATATTGATAGATTGTACACTTCATCAAAATACATATTTACGCACAGTTGTTAATAATATTACAACGCATTGTAACCAGTTGACGTTATACATTGTTACCCGAATCAGCTTGTAAACACAGAAACATGCATAGATTGTATTACTCTGGTTTTGAATGGCATGCATATCATAATATGTCATTTTATTTCATATTATGCAATCTCAGACCATGCCGTGTTCTGTCATGTCATTTTATGCCGTACTATGGCATGTCACACCAGACAATATCATTTCGGGCAATACCATGTCATGCAATAGAGTACAGTACAAAACCAAGTCGCGCCAGGCAATGCAGTGAAATATCATGTTCTGTCTTGCTATTGCATGTCATGCTCAGTCATGGCATACTATGACATGTTATGGCATATGGTAGTATGTCATGTTCTGTGATTCTTTTATATGCTATATGCTGTCATACCATGCAATACAATGTCGTGTGAGACCATGCAATGCCAGGGAACTCGTACAAATATATATTGTAAAGTCAACGCGCAGTTGCTACCCTTGGTGTGTTAGTATGCTGTTGATAGTTTTGTACATTAGCCAGCATGAAATATTACTAGGCAATGCATTCGGTGGAAATTTGTTTATTAGTAGATATACGTATTGCTTGTTTACTGCAGCATTAATTGAAAATCGACTTAGTTACGCGTTAAGTGCGGCGTATTGCAATGTGCTGGTTTTCCGTGAGATCTAGCTACTCGTCCGGACAGGCGTAACAAACACTGACCGATGGAGTAATTTGGGTGTGGAATCTTCAGAATGTTCACAGTGCCAAGCTGGCTTTGTTGTACATGTATATGTTTTTGCCGGCGTGGCTGTATGCATTACGCATTGATTTAATCATGTCTTAATCGCGATGTTACACAGGGCTTTTGGATGCGCAAATGCATGTACAAAAATGTAATAGTGCGATATTAATGTGATATCGTAACAAAAATATAGGCAATACATTTAAAATAGTTTTGAACATTGTACATGTAGAATTTTGAAAACAACGATTAAACCCTTTACGAAATACACTATAGATAATGTGTGTTCACTCAGTCGAGATATTAAACGATCATTGACGTCATAGGTCTTTGTTAAATTATTTTAAGAAAATATACTTGAATGGGGCGAGAACGTGTCCATTGTTTACATTTCTAAAGCAAAATATGTGTCTGTCTAGTGACGTCATAGTCGCAGTTTTCATTAATTATAAATGTATACGCAATTCTTTCTAAGTGTAGTATCATCTATCCTTATTATCTTGCTTAAACTGTATTTTAAATTTTTCATGTAGTATAAAATCGGTACACGTATACATGTATACTTAACAACTTTTCTAAGTTCTCATTTTCATTGATTTATAACTTTTTTATTATAAATAGTAACGTGCTGAAATTTCTCAAGTAAAGTTTATACAAGACAGTCAAAATAATCCGCGTCAGAAACAAGCCATACGTCACATGGTTTGTTTGGTCCGAGATGCACGTACATTTCATGTTTTTCTGCCTCTACGCAGTTACACGCACACATAATTTGTTCCAAACACTTCCAAATTATGCCCATGGACACACCACGTTTGAAAAACATTCGAACATTAATTGCAACATCTTATTTATGCGTCAGATGATGTCAGAACAAAGATGACGTGACGTCTTTAAAATGCATAGTGGTATATTCTGCCGACTTGAACGAACAATTACCCAAAACATCTCTGGTTGGTTGATTTTATAACGTAAACGTGTTTATAAATATATAAAGAAAGGTAAACGTATTGTTTGTCACATTAACTATGCTGGTTGCGAGAGCCTTTGTTATTGAAGTGACGTTATGACGTAATATCGCGCTTTTCGGAGATGTGACTGCAATTTACGTACAGATGGTAAAAATCATTAAATCGATACATTCAACAAAGCTTATGACTCGTGTCCATGACTACAAGTTGAATAATCAAACTACAAAGTGGTCATCAATTGTATCAAAATATGAATTTGTGACTTTTACCTCCCTTTGTTGATATGTGAAAATTGATTCAATTTATTAAATGCATATCAAACTCAACTTTTTGTTGTACAATTTTGACAACTGATAATTGACGCATAGTATTACCAAATTTTATTGAGATATAAACATGTTTGACAAAGTTATATACCAAAATATAAGTGAGGACTTAGAAAAGTTGCTAAGTATATATCGGCGTTTCGCCAATTCACACTCATGGTCAGTCAATGTACTGTATAAAGCGCTGCGCACTGAGTAAATTAATCTTGATATTAATTATATTGATAGATTGTACACTTCATCAAAATACATATTTACGCACAGTTGTTAATAATATTACAACGCATTGTAACCAGTTGACGTTATACATTGTTACCCGAATCAACTTGTAAACACAGAAACATGCATAGATTATATTACTCTGGTTTTGAATGGCATGCATATCATAATATGTCATTTTATTTCATATTATGCAATCTCAGACCATGCCGTAGTCTGTCATGTCATTTTATGCCGTACTATGGCATGTCACACCAGACAATATCATTTCGCGCAATACCATGTCATGCAATAGAGTACAGTACAAAACCAAGTCGCGCCAGGCAATGCAGTGAAATATCATGTTCTGTCTTGCTATTGCATGTCATGCTCAGTCATGGCATACTATGACATGTTATGGCATATGGTAGTATGTCATGTTCTGTGATTCTTTTATATGCCATATGCTGTCATACCATGCAATACAATGTCATGTGATACCATGCAATGCCAGGGAACTCGTACGAATATATATTGTAAAGTCAACGCGCAGTTGCTACCCTTGGTGTGTTAGTATGCTGTTGATAGTTTTGTACATTAGCTAGCATGAAATATTACTAGGCAATGCATTCGGTGGAAATTTGTTTATTAGTAGATATACCTGTTGCTTGTTTACTGCAGCATTTATTGAACATCAACTTAGTTACGCGTTAAGTGCGGCGTATTGCAATGTGCTGGTTTTCCGTGAGATCTAGCTACTCGTCCGGACAGGCGTAACAAACACAGACTGATGGAGTAATTTGGGTGCGGAATCTTCAAATTGTTCACAGTGCCAAGCTGGCTTTGTTGTACATGTATATGTTTTTGCCGGCGTGTCTGTATGCATTACGCATTGATTTAACCATGTCTTAATCGCGATGTTACACAGGGCTTTTGGATGCGCAAATGCATGTACAAAAATGTAATAGTGCGATATTAATGTGATATCGTAACAAAAATATAGGCAATACCTTTAAAATAGTTTTAAACATTGTACATGTAGAATTTTGAAAACAACGATTAAACCCTTTACGAAATACACTATAGATAATGTGTGTTCACTCAGTCGAGATATTAAACGATCATTGACGTCATAGGTCTTTGTTAAATTATTTTAAGAAAATATACTTGAATGGGGCGAGAACGTGTCCATTGTTTACATTTCTAAAGCAAAATATGTGTCTGTCTAGTGACGTCATAGTCGCAGTTTTCATTAATTATAAATGTATACGCAATTCTTTCTAAGTGTAGTATCATCTATCCTTATTATCTAGCTTAAACTGTATTTTAAATTTTTCATGTAGTATCAAATCGGTACACGTATACATGTATATCGGCGTTTCGCCAATACACACTCATGGTCAGTCAATGTACAGCATAAAGCGCTGCGCACTGAGTAAATTAATCTTGATATTCATTATATTGATAGATTGTACACTTCATCAAAATACATATTTACGCACAGTTGTTAATAATATTACAATGCATTGTAACCAGTTGACGTTATACATTGTTACCCGAATCAGCTTGTTAACACAGAAACATGCATAGATTATATTACTCTGGTTTTGAATGGCATGCATATCATAATATGTCATTTTATTTCATATTATGCAATCTCAGACCATGCCGTGTTCTGTCATGTCATTTTATGCCGTACTATGGCATGTCACACCAGACAATATCATTTCGCGCAATACCATGTCATGCAATAGAGTACAGTACAAAACCAAGTCGCGCCAGGCAATGCAGTGAAATATCATGTTCTGTCTTGCTATTGCATGTCATGCTCAGTCATGGCATACTATGACATGTTATGGCATATGGTAGTATGTCATGTTCTGTGATTCTTTTATATGCCATATGCTGTCATACCATGCAATACAATGTCGTGTGATACCATGCAATGCCAGGGAACTCGTACAAATATATATTGTAAAGTCAACGCGCAGTTGCTACCCTTGGTGTGTTAGTATGCTGTTGATAGTTTTGTACATTAGCTAGCATGAAATATTACTAGGCAATGCATTAGGTGGAAATTTGTTTATTAGTAGATATACGTATTGCTTGTTTACTGCAGCATTTATTGAACATCGACTTAGTTACGCGTTAAGTGCGGCGTATTGCAATGTGCTGGTTTTCCGTGAGATCTAGCTACTCGTCCGGACAGGCGTAACAAACACAGACTGATGGAGTAATTTGGGTGTGGAATCTTCAGAATGTTCACAGTGCCAAGCTGGCTTTGTTGTACATGTATATGTTTTTGCCGGCGTGTCTGTATGCATTACGCATTGATTTAACCATGTCTTAATCGCGATGTTACACAGGGCTTTTGGATGCGCAAATGCATGTACAAAAATGTAATAGTGCGATATTAATGTGATATCGTAACAAAAATATAGGCAATACATTTAAAATAGTTTTGAACATTGTACATGTAGAATTTTGAAAACAACGATTAAACCCTTTACGAAATACACTATAGATAATGTGTGTTCACTCAGTCGAGATATTAAACGATCAATGACGTCATAGGTCTTTGTTAAATTATTTTAAGAAAATATACTTGAATGGGGCGAGAACGTGTCCATTGTTTACATTTCTAAAGCAAAATATGTGTCTGTCTAGTGACGTCATAGTCGCAGTTTTCATTAATTATAAATGTATACGCAATTCTTTCTAAGTGTAGTATCATCTATCCTTATTATCTAGCTTAAACTGTATTTTAAATTTTTCATGTAGTATCAAATCGGTACACGTATACATGTATATCGGCGTTTCGCCAATACACACTTATGGTCAGTCAATGTACAGTATAAAGCGCTGAGCACTGAGTAAATTAATCTTGATATTAATTATATTGATAGATTGTACACTTCATCAAAATACATATTTACGCACAGTTGTTAATAATACTACAACTCATTGTAACCAGTTGACGTTATACATTGTTACCCGAATCAACTTGTAAACACAGAAACATGCATAGATTATATTACTCTGGTTTTGAATGGCATGCATATCATAATATGTCATTTAATTTCATATTATGCAATCTCAGACCGTGCCGTGTTCTGTCATGTCATTTTATGCCGTACTATGGCATGTCACACCAGACAATATCATTTTGCGCAATACCATGTCATGCAATAGAGTACAGTACAAAACCAAGTCGCGCCAGGCAATGCAGTGAAATATCATGTTCTGTCTTGCTATTGCATGTCATGCTCAGTCATGGCATACTATGACATGTTATGGCATATGGTAGTATGTTATGTTCTGTGATTCTTTTATATGCCATATGCTGTCATACCATGCAATACAATGTCGTGTGAGACCATGCAATGCCAGGGAACTCGTACAAATATATATTGTAAAGTCAACGCGCAGTTGCTACCCTTGGTGTGTTAGTATGCTGTTGATAGTTTTGTACATTAGCTAGCATGAAATATTACTAGGCAATGCATTCGGTGGAAATTTGTTTATTAGTAGATATACGTATTGCTTGTTTACTGCTGCATTTATTGAACATCGACTTAGTTACGCGTTAAGTGCGGCGTATTGCAATGTGCTGGTTTTCCGTGAGATCTAGCTACTCGTCCGGACAGGCGTAACAAACACAGACTGATGGAGTAATTTGGGTGTGGAATCTTCAGAATGTTCACAGTGCCAAGCTGGCTTTGTTGTACATGTATATGTTTTTGCCGGCGTGTCTGTATGCATTACGCATTGATTTAACCATGTCTTAATCGCGATGTTACACAGGGCTTTTGGATGCGCAAATGCATGTACAAAAATGTAATAGTGCGATATTAATGTGATATCGTAACAAAAATATAGGCAATACATTTAAAATAGTTTTGAACATTGTACATGTAGAATTTTGAAAACAACGATTAAACCCTTTACGAAATACACTATAGATAATGTGTGTTCACTCAGTCGAGATATTAAACGATCATTGACGTCATAGGTCTTTGTTAAATTATTTTAAGAAAATATACTTGAATGGGGCGAGAACGTGTCCATTGTTTACATTTCTAAAGCAAAATATGTGTCTGTCTAGTGACGTCATAGTCGCAGTTTTCATTAATTATAGATGTATACGCAATTCTTTCTAAGTGTAGTATCATCTTTCCTTATTATCTAGCTTAAACTGTATTTTAAATTTTTCATGTAGTATCAAATCGGTACACGTATACATGTATATCGGCGTTTCGCCAATACACACTTATGGTCAGTCAATGTACAGTATAAAGCGCTGCGCACTGAGTAAATTAATCTTGATATTAATTATATTGATAGATTGTACACTTCATCAAAATACATATTTACGCACAGTTGTTAATAATATTACAACGCATTGTAACCAGTTGACGTTATACATTGTTACCCGAATCAACTTGTAAACACAGAAACATGCATAGAATATATTACTCTGGTTTTGAATGGCATGCATATCATAATATGTCATTTTATTTCATATTATGCAATCTCAGACCATGCCGTGTTCTGTCATGTCATTTTATGCCGTACTATGGCATGTCACACCAGACAATATCATTTCGCGCAATACCATGTCATGCAATAGAGTACAGAACAAAACCAAGTCGCGCCAGGCAATGCAGTGAAATATCATGTTCTGTCTTGCTATTGCATGTCATGCTCAGTCATGGCATACTATGACATGTTATGGCATATGGTAGTATGTCATGTTCTGTGATTCTTTTATATGCCATATGCTGTCATACCATGCAATACAATGTCGTGTGATACCATGCAATGCCAGGGAACTCGTACAAATATATATTGTAAAGTCAACGCGCAGTTGCTACCCTTGGTGTGTTAGTATGCTGTTGATAGTTTTGTACATTAGCTAGCATGAAATATAACTAGGCAATGCATTCCGTGGAAATTTGTTTATTAGTAGATATACGTATTGCTTGTTTACTGCAGCATTTATTGAACATCGACTTAGTTACGCGTTAAGTGCGGCGTATTGCAATGTGCTGGTTTTCCGTGATATCTAGCTTCTCGTCCGGACAGGCGTAATAAACACAGACTGATGGAGTAATTTGGGTGTGGAATCTTCAGAATGTTCACAGTGCCAAGCTGGCTTTGTTGTACATGTATATGTTTTTGCCGGCGTGTCTGTATGCATTACGCATTGATTTAACCATGTCTTAATCGCGATGTTACACAGGGCTTTTGGATGCGCAAATGCATGTACAAAAATGTAATAGTGCGATATTAATGTGATATCGTAACAAAAATATAGGCAATACATTTAAAATAGTTTTGAACATTGTACATGTAGAATTTTGAAAACAACGATTCAACCCTTTACGAAATACACTATAGATAATGTGTGTTCACTCAGTCGAGATATTAAACGATCATTGACGTCATAGGTCTTTGTTAAATTATTTTAAGAAAATATACTTGAATGGGGCGAGAACGTGTCCATTGTTTACATTTCTAAAGCAAAATATGTGTCTGTCTAGTGACGTCATAGTCGCAGTTTTCATTAATTATAAATGTATACGCAATTCTTTCTAAGTGTAGTATCATCTATCCTTATTATCTAGCTTAAACTGTATTTTAAATTTTTCATGTAGTATCAAATCGGTACACGTATACATGTATATCGGCGTTTCGCCAATACACACTTATGGTCAGTCAATGTACAGTATAAAGCGCTGAGCACTGAGTAAATTAATCTTGATATTAATTATATTGATAGATTGTACACTTCATCAAAATACATATTTACGCACAGTTGTTAATAATACTACAACTCATTGTAACCAGTTGACGTTATACATTGTTACCCGAATCAACTTGTAAACACAGAAACATGCATAGATTATATTACTCTGGTTTTGAATGGCATGCATATCATAATATGTCATTTTATTTCATATTATGCAATCTCAGACCGTGCCGTGTTCTGTCATGTCATTTTATGCCGTACTATGGCATGTCACACCAGACAATATCATTTCGCGCAATACCATGTCATGCAATAGAGTACAGTACAAAACCAAGTCGCGCCAGGCAATGCAGTGAAATATCATGTTCTGTCTTGCTATTGCATGTCATGCTCAGTCATGGCATACTATGACATGTTATGGCATATGGTAGTATGTTATGTTCTGTGATTCTTTTATATGCCATATGCTGTCATACTATGCAATACAATGTCGTGTGAGACCATGCAATGCCAGGGAACTCGTACAAATATATATTGTAAAGTCAACGCGCAGTTGCTACCCTTGGTGTGTTAGTATGCTGTTGATAGTTTTGTACATTAGCTAGCATGAAATATTACCAGGCAATGCATTCGGTGGAAATTTGTTTATTAGTAGATATACGTATTGCTTGTTTACTGCTGCATTTATTGAACATCGACTTAGTTACGCGTTAAGTGCGGCGTATTGCAATGTGCTGGTTTTCCGTGAGATCTAGCTACTCGTCCGGACAGGCGTAACAAACACAGACTGATGGAGTAATTTGGGTGTGGAATCTTCAGAATGTTCACAGTGCCAAGCTGGCTTTGTTGTACATGTATATGTTTTTGCCGGCGTGTCTGTATGCATTACGCATTGATTTAACCATGTCTTAATCGCGATGTTACACAGGGCTTTTGGATGCGCAAATGCATGTACAAAAATGTAATAGTGCGATATTAATGTGATATCGTAACAAAAATATAGGCAATACATTTAAAATAGTTTTGAACATTGTACATGTAGAATTTTGAAAACAACGATTAAACCCTTTACGAAATACACTATAGATAATGTGTGTTCACTCAGTCGAGATATTAAACGATCATTGACGTCATAGGTCTTTGTTAAATTATTTTAAGAAAATATACTTGAATGGGGCGAGAACGTGTCCATTGTTTACATTTCTAAAGCAAAATATGTGTCTGTCTAGTGACGTCATAGTCGCAGTTTTCATTAATTATAGATGTATACGCAATTCTTTCTAAGTGTAGTATCATCTTTCCTTATTATCTAGCTTAAACTGTATTTTAAATTTTTCATGTAGTATCAAATCGGTACACGTATACATGTATATCGGCGTTTCGCCAATACACACTTATGGTCAGTCAATGTACAGTATAAAGCGCTGCGCACTGAGTAAATTAATCTTGATATTAATTATATTGATAGATTGTACACTTCATCAAAATACATATTTACGCACAGTTGTTAATAATATTACAACGCATTGTAACCAGTTGACGTTATACATTGTTACCCGAATCAACTTGTAAACACAGAAACATGCATAGATTATATTACTCTGGTTTTGAATGGCATGCATATCATAATATGTCATTTTATTTCATATTATGCAATCTCAGACCGTGCCGTGTTCTGTCATGTCATTTTATGCCGTACTATGGCATGTCACACCAGACAATATCATTTCGCGCAATACCATGTCATGCAATAGAGTACAGTACAAAACCAAGTCGCGCCAGGCAATGCAGTGAAATATCATGTTCTGTCTTGCTATTGCATGTCATGCTCAGTCATGGCATACTATGACATGTTATGGCATATGGTAGTATGTTATGTTCTGTGATTCTTTTATATGCCATATGCTGTCATACCATGCAATACAATGTCGTGTGAGACCATGCAATGCCAGGGAACATGTACAAATATATATTGTAAAGTCAACGCGCAGTTGCTACCCTTGGTGTGTTAGTATGCTGTTGATAGTTTTGTACATTAGCTAGCATGAAATATTACTAGGCAATGCATTCGGTGGAAATTTGTTTATTAGTAGATATACGTATTGCTTGTTTACTGCAGCATTTATTGAAAATCGACTAAGTTACGCGTTAAGTGCGGCGTATTGCAATGTGCTGGTTTTCCGTGAGATCTGGCTACTCGTCCGGACAGGCGTAACAAACACAGACTGATGGAGTAATTTGGGTGTGGAATCTTCAGAATGTTCACAGTGCCAAGCTGGCTTTGTTGTACATGTATATGTTTTTGCCGGCGTGTCTGTATGCATTACGCATTGATTTAACCATGTCTTAATCGCGATGTTACACAGGGCTTTTGGATGCGCAAATGCATGTACAAAAATGTAATAGTGCGATATAAATGTGATATCGTAACAAAAATATAGGCAATACATTTAAAAAAGTTTTGAACATTGTACATGTGGAATTTTGAAAACAACGATTAAACCCTTTACGAAATACACTATAGATAATGTGTGTTCACTCAGTCGAGATATTAAACGATCATTGACGTCATAGGTCTTTGTTAAATTATTTTAAGAAAATATACTTGAATGGGGCGAGAACGTGTCCATTGTTTACATTTCTAAAGCAAAATATGTGTCTGTCTAGTGACGTCATAGTCGCAGTTTTCATTATTTATAAATGTATACGCAATTCTTTCTAAGTGTAGTATCATCTTTCCTTATTATCTAGCTTAAACTGTATTTTAAATTTTTCATGTAGTATCAAATCGGTACACGTATACATGTATATCGGCGTTTCGCCAATACACACTTATGGTCAGTCAATGTACAGTATAAAGCGCTGCGCACTGAGTAAATTAATCTTGATATTAATTATATTGATAGATTGTACACTTCATCAAAATACATATTTACGCACAGTTGTTAATAATATTACAACGCATTGTAACCAGTTGACGTTATACATTGTTACCCGAATCAGCTTGTAAACACAGAAACATGCATAGATTGTATTACTCTGGTTTTGAATGGCATGCATATCATAATATGTCATTTTATTTCATATTATGCAATCTCAGACCATGCCGTGTTCTGTCATGTCATTTTATGCCGTACTATGGCATGTCACACCAGACAATATCATTTCGGGCAATACCATGTCATGCAATAGAGTACAGTACAAAACCAAGTCGCGCCAGGCAATGCAGTGAAATATCATGTTCTGTCTTGCTATTGCATGTCATGCTCAGTCATGGCATACTATGACATGTTATGGCATATGGTAGTATGTCATGTTCTGTGATTCTTTTATATGCTATATGCTGTCATACCATGCAATACAATGTCGTGTGAGACCATGCAATGCCAGGGAACTCGTACAAATATATATTGTAAAGTCAACGCGCAGTTGCTACCCTTGGTGTGTTAGTATGCTGTTGATAGTTTTGTACATTAGCTAGCATGAAATATAACTAGGCAATGCATTCCGTGGAAATTTGTTTATTAGTAGATATACGTATTGCTTGTTTACTGCAGCATTTATTGAACATCGACTTAGTTACGCGTTAAGTGCGGCGTATTGCAATGTGCTGGTTTTCCGTGATATCTAGCTTCTCGTCCGGACAGGCGTAATAAACACAGACTGATGGAGTAATTTGGGTGTGGAATCTTCAGAATGTTCACAGTGCCAAGCTGGCTTTGTTGTACATGTATATGTTTTTGCCGGCGTGTCTGTATGCATTACGCATTGATTTAACCATGTCTTAATCGCGATGTTACACAGGGCTTTTGGATGCGCAAATGCATGTACAAAAATGTAATAGTGCGATATTAATGTGATATCGTAACAAAAATATAGGCAATACATTTAAAATAGTTTTGAACATTGTACAAGTAGAATTTTGAAAACAACGGTTAAACCCTTTACGAAATACACTATAGATAATGTGTGTTCACTCAGTCGAGATATTAAACAATCATTGACGTCATAGGTCTTTGTTAAATTATTTTAAGAAAATATACTTGAATGGGGCGAGAACGTGTCCATTGTTTACATTTCTAAAGCAACATATGTGTCTGTATAGTGACGTCATAGTCGCAGTTTTCATTAATTATAAATGTATACGCAATTTTTTCTAAGTGTAGTATCATCTATCCTTATTATCTAGCTTAAACTGTATTTTAAATTTTTCATGTAGTATCAAATCGGTACACGTATACATGTATATCGGCGTTTCGCCAATACACACTTATGGTCAGTCAATGTACAGTATAAAGCGCTGTGCACTGAGTAAATTAATCTTGATATTAATTATATTGATAGATTGTACACTTCATCAAAATACATATTTACGCACAGTTGTTAATAATATTACAACGCATTGTAACCAGTTGACGTTATACATTGTTACCCGAATCAACTTGTAAACACAGAAACATGCATAGATTATATTACTCTGGTTTTGAATGGCATGCATATCATAATATGTCATTTTATTTCATATTATGCAATCTCAGACCATGCCGTGTTCTGTCATGTCATTTTATGCCGTACTATGGCATGTCACACCAGACAATATCATTTCGCGCAATACCATGTCATGCAATAGAGTACAGTACAAAACCAAGTCGCGCCAGGCAATGCAGTGAAATATCATGTTCTGTCTTGCTATTGCATGCCATGCTCAGTCATGGCATACTATGACATGTTATGGCATATGGTAGTATGTCATGTTCTGTGATTCTTTTATATGCCATATGCTGTCATACCATGCAATACAATGTCGTGTGATACCATGCAATGCCAGGGAACTCGTACAAATATATATTGTAAAGTCAACGCGCAGTTGCTACCCTTGGTGTGTTAGTATGCTGTTGATAGTTTTGTACATTAGGTAGCATGAAATATTACTAGGCAATGCATTCGGTGGAAATTTGTTTATTAGTAGATATACGTATTGCTTGTTTACTGCAGCATTTATTGAACATCGACTTAGTTACGCGTTAAGTGCGGCGTATTGCAATGTGCTGGTTTTCCGTGATATCTAGCTACTCGTCCGGACAGGCGTAATAAACACAAACTGATGGAGTAATTTGGGTGTGGAATCTTCAGAATGTTCACAGTGCCAAGCTGGCTTTGTTGTACATGTATATGTTTTTGCCGGCGAGTCTGTATGCATTACGCATTGATTTAACCATGTCTTAATCGCGATGTTACACAGGGCTTTTGGATGCGCAAATGCATGTACAAAAATGTAATAGTGCGATATTAATGTGATATCGTAACAAAAATATAGGCAACACATTTAAAATAGTTTTGAACATTGTACATGTAGAATTTTGATAACAACGATTAAACCCTTTACGAAATACACTATAGATAATGTGTGTTCACTCAGTCGAGATATTAAACGATCATTGACGTCATAGGTCTTTGTTAAATTATTTTAAGAAAATATACTTGAATGGGGCGAGAACGTGTCCATTGTTTACATTTCTAAAGCAAAATATGTGTCTGTCTAGTGACGTCATAGTCGCAGTTTTCATTAATTATAAATGTATACGCAATTTTTTCTAAGTGTAAAATCATCTATCCTTATTATCTAGCTTAAACTGTATTTTAAATTTTTCATGTAGTATCAAATCGGTACACGTATACATGTATATCGGCGTTTCGCCAATACACACTTATGGTCAGTCAATGTACAGTATAAAGCGCTGTGCACTGAGTAAATTAATCTTGATATTAATTATATTGATAGATTGTACACTTCATCAAACTTTATTTATTAAGAAATCGTATTTGACAATACTAACATCAATTTTCCATAAGATCTTCAACACTGAACAGTAAACTAGAAAAATAGCTATGCAAAGTAAAGAATGATATTTGATATTTTGGCCCCTATGATGTCTCATAATTATGATTTGGAAATATTCGTATAGTCCAGTTAGGATATTTTGACAGTGACGTCATCATTTATGTGTACCCGAAATATTACAACCATTGCTTGAATAGGTAGAATTTAGTTTGGTATTAAACTGTTGGTATAAGCATTTATTTAGCTTGCCCACATTGACATGAACCTGGCCTATTGATTACCATAACTTAACGGTCGATATATTGCCAACGTTTACAACACCGATTGTATCACGAAGACGCTCGAGATGTAATACAAACACAAATCTTAAATGCCGATATTGCACAATTTGCTAGCGGAAATTGATATATTCAAAGCAAGAACCTTGTAATATATTCTTGCATAAAGGTCAGGCTCAGGTCAAAATAGCCAAGCTATACTTGTTTTTACACCGTACTATAGATTTACAACAAGCACTCGGGCGTAACTGTACTTTTAACATTGGAGTTAACCAGGTTATAGGGGTGTATTTACCGA
This sequence comes from Spisula subtruncata, assembly GCA_963678985.1. Classification (NCBI taxonomy): domain Eukaryota; kingdom Metazoa; phylum Mollusca; class Bivalvia; order Venerida; family Mactridae; genus Spisula; species Spisula subtruncata. The sequence goes on from OY787676.1 coordinate 12,349,519, forward strand.
TAAAGCATGCATTAAGAATATTCTTTTCAAGTAGTGCGCATAGCGCAGTCGACTAAGCTACTATGAATACGAGTACATGTACTTCAAAACTGAACGAATGAGTTCGAATCGCATTCTGCTACATTTTTTTTTTCATTTTGCTCAGCAAATTTGTTTCGTGCTTATCTAATTATACAGAGATGCATAATTATAAATGTTTCAGCGTGTAAAAAGCACATAAGATATATGTCATAGTTGGTACACAGATTTTGCGTCCACGAGAAAAATCTCATCGAGAAAGTACATAGATTTTGTATGGAGGAGAAGGAAATTGGACTGTTTTCGCTTGTCAGTGTGTGGATGGGTTGCCCGACTGACAAGAGCTAGCATATAAGCACATAAGGTTGTCTCAGCGTCGTAACTTGTAACTCAATTGATACTCACACTGGTTTTGAAACATTGTATAATTGATATGAATTCATATAGCATTACATTTAAGCATAAGTTTATTAAATATAAAAAACTAGTCGTTAGTGTTTCCGAACTCACACTGGAAAGAAAAAAATAAGCAATTGAAAGCGATGTACACCACACAAACCACTGACAAGATAAACCATTAGCTTATTCTGACGTTTCTACAGAACCTTCTTAAAATGTTGATTGCAGCGCAGTCAATGACTCGTAGTCCAGGAGCCAGGGTTCAAAAAGGCCTTAAAATGGATTTTGATTTACATCTGGAAGAAAAAGTCCATTGGTATGTTCGAATAATAGATACATTCATGCTTCAGAAAAAGGTGGATGCCAGATCTGAAAGTGGTGCAGATTTTTTAACAGGGGCAACAACTTTTGCTTCCGAACTAATTTACGAATACACATGACATTCTTAATTCTGGTGTGAATTTTTTGTTTATGTATATATTGCGATATATGTGGGTGGTTATTATTCAATTAATGTTATGCATGAAATGGACATACATACCTGACCAGTTCGAGGTCAAGGTCAATGTCATTTCAAGGTCAAAGTGCTAAAAATAGCTAAAAATTGATATTTCACCTCAGTTCTTTCTTCATATAGCTTATGTTTGGAATCAAATTTCGTTATTTAAACGATAGCCGTGTTGGTAAGTACAATCATTTCTTTGTCAAAATAGCCTTTAAATACATAAGTATGCTGGCCGAGAAGGCATTCTTTCGACCACCCCTTGTATTCTATGATCTAATATAATTTAAATGTTCATGTATATATGACTACACATTTGCACGGATATTATTCATTTGATTATGGACATCAAATGGACAAACATAATTGACCTTCTGGGGTCAAGGTCAGTTCAAGGTCAAATCGAGAAAAATAGCAAAAATGAACATTTCCATTCGTTTTTTTCGTATATCATATGATATGAATTTAATTTGCTTATTTAAATGAAAGATGTGTTGGTTAGTTCATATACTTCATTATAACTCATTTGCTTAATGAAAATGTTCATTTTCATTGCTCAAATATCCATTTTGTGCATGCGACAGTTTACGAAAACTTTTACGACAGCCCCTGGGATTCTATGATCTAATGTGATTTATGTATTTATTTATGATATGAGTCATATGTTCACGAATACTATTCATTATATTATGGACATCAAATGGACAAGCATCTAAACCACTTTGGCATTAAAGTCGTTTCAGGATCGAAGTGAGAAAATAGGTAAAACTTGATTTGTCCACTCTGTATTTGTAATTCTCACGTATGCGTGAATTCAACTTTATTAGGAAACTGCAAATTTGATTTGTCTCATTTTTAATTAAATGGACTGTTCACAATATTGCCTAAACGACCATTAATTTTGTTTAAGTTCAAGCAAGTATGCAAGATTACTTATAAATGCTTTCAAAATCACTATGCCTGTTTGTTTTTATGTCAGTCTCGAACTATTTATATACGCCGTTGTTTCACAGGGGCACTGCTTGGAAGTGTTTTCATGTAAATGCATATAATTCTTTGGAGACCCATTATGAGCTACTTTTTGTAGCTCTCTAGGGCACAATAACTGTTGTTTACATTCACAAGGACAATATAGCGTACCCTCAACACATTATACAGCAATACCTACGGCCTATGACAGGTGTATCCAGTGGCAGTTAAATATCAGGCATGAAATGACTAAATAACATGGTGATGAGCACAGCATCGGCCTAGGATGGCAGTTGTTTCACGTAATAATGCACCAGTCAATGTTTTGCCCGCCCGCAGGATACAGGGGGATTAGCAAACGCATCCTGACCGGTGGGAATTTGACAACATCATCGACTCCTAGTCAAAATATTGATTTGTGCATAACACTTAACTTAGCATTCAATGCCTGTATAGTGCTGTGGTGTGTATTGTATAACACATAAATAGCTATAATCTAAGGTGCTATTGAGTATCATTACGGTCTGTGATGAGATATTTCATTTGTGGTAGCTAGTACTGAATTGGTTATGATATGTATATTCCTTACAGTGATATGTATCAACATAGACAATTGATACCCGTACTTAGTAGTAATGTGTACGTCATAGATCCTGTGAAAACTGTAACTGGCAATGTTTTGAACCACACTAGATTCTTATGTGGTACTCATAACCACTAGGGCAGACAGTCCTGGTACTTTGGAAAATACTAGTACAACATAACTCCTATAGTGTAGTCACCACTGCAATGACCAAAGTGATTTAGCACTGTAATAACTAATAAGTAAAAATGTCACAGATACGTGCATTTAACACAACGGAATATAGTCACCCCAGACAGAGTATCCACGACGACATAATATTTTAGAAGCCTTACGGCGTCATACGCTGTACGCACCACCACATAATTCAGCCATACCTGGTTCTACGGGATACCCATTAATACAAAGTAGAACCCTTCCAATTCCTAATACATAGACATGGCTACAGGATACAGATACCCCCGACCCTTGGAGATAGATACCACAGCATTGCATGTCCATAACAGGCCATAAGGGTTGGTCCACTCCGCGGTGTACTACCATTTTCAGGTTATAATATATGCGGTACTCCTCATTGCCAAGTACATGTACATGTATAGCTATCCAATGTCACACATCATCAGTTCCTGAGCCAGATATCATTTGATACTGTATAATACTTAACACACAAAACACCCTGGGACACTCAGGGTGTCCAAATAGTACTTAAACAGTTTCTTTGCCTATTTAGTATTTACCAAATGTCTTCGTTCTTCTTTCACAGAGCAAACTTCACTAAGTGGGGTACGTACGGGTATCTATCATTGGTTTAGCCATTCTGGATTTCAAATTATTTTATTGAACTCCAAATGGATACTCAACTAGTACAGTCATATCTGGCGTTATCTGATATGCTTCACTGCAAAATACAGGCCCTACTAGTATGGCCTATGAGTGTACCCACTATCACTGAGTACAGCTACCTCATACCACATTTGGTAATCACTACTGCATTGTATAGTTATTCAAAACTTACCACAAAGTAAGATATTATAGACTTGACCGTAACGGGTAACCAATCGCTACTTTGTGCAGCTATCCTTATCATTACCATCTGCCAGATCGGTCAGCCAATGCTCCATCGAATATACACCTCAATAAGGTACCGCCACATCCATATCAGACTTTAAGGGGTTCTCACTCCATGCAGTATACCCATCCTAGTCCATAAAGGTTGACTAACATATTTGGTACATCCATTACATTCCTTATTCTTGGTACAAAGACATTTGTAATCAATAGGGCATCTAATGATGGTGACCAAACTCTACTTACTACCCAAAGTCCAATCGTTTTGGATTAGTGGTTGGAAACTATTTGGTGTTTGCATTCATTTAAAGAAAAAAGTGGTCCTGACATGCTGATATCAGGATCATTGCTATCTGCTGTTTCATACCAACCAACTTACCAAATGACTAAGGATAGTAGAATCAATCATTGGAAAGGTGTTTGCTCGGAAACCGTTTCATCTACCGACAGGCGGACACACAGATTAACGTGTGGTTTAAGCATACTTCCTCATTAAAGATTTTCATAATGTGGGGAGCGGTTGGCTAGAGGTAGGGCGCGCGCTTCGGGGTCGAGAGGTCCCGGGTACGACCCCCCTCTGGATCACTGGTTAATCTATCTGAGCAAGACCCACATGCTCAAGTCAACCATGGTGTAAAATGGTACCTGTGAGGGCAGTGTCTATTCTTGAGCGCCGCAGATCGATACTGGCTGCCAAACCACAAGAGAGAAATAGTCTCCCCAGGGAGACACGAGTGTAGGTTTCCATTAGTAGCCCAATGACCAGGGGAAGTTGAAATGTCAAAGGGTGTTTGAGCGGCCTAACAGCTGAAAAGAGCCCTAGAAAATTGGTAACTTAACTTATAACACTCGCAGCTAATAGAATGGATTTCAATACATTATTTCACACCCAGCCAAATTATTACGTCTACAAGTAACGAGGGTACAAAATGTTCCGTATTGCTTGAAAAAAGAAACAAATGAGCAAACACATAAACTGTTACTGCATCATTACAAAACACCTTGAAAGGACATTGACACTGACCTTGTGATGGTCAGTATTTTAAACAACTTTCACGATATTGACATTACTATGTTCATACATATATTCAATAACTCCAACACATACATGCGAAAAAGAACTACAGATCTGAGACGAAATATCATTTTTGAAGCTATTCTTCTAAATTTAACCTTGAAATGACCATGACCACAAATTTATTTAAGATGTTTGTACATTTGATGTTCATAATCAAATGAATACTGGTACATGTAGTATCCCTGAATATACATGTATGTCTCACTACATACACAAACACATACATCACATTATATCATAGAATGTCAGGGGTTGTCGTGCAAGGTTTTCGTTAGCTGTCATATGCAAAATAGCTATTTTCACACACAAAAAAGAAACAGAATGGAAATGTCCATTTTTTGCTTTTTTTCGCGATTTGACCTTGAACTGACATTGACCTTGACCCAAGAAAGGTCAATTATATTTGTCCATTTGATGTCCATAATCAAATGAATAATAACCATGCAAATATGTAGCAATATATACATGAACAATTTAATAATATTAGAAAATAGAATACCAGGGGTGGCCGATGAATGCCTTCTCGGCCAGCATGCATATTTATTAAATGGCCATTTTGACAAAGAAATGACTATTTTCATTAAACAAATGGCCTATAATGAATGAATATGCACTTTCCAACACGGCTATCATTTAAATAACCAAATTTGATTCCAAACATATGCTATACGAAGAAAGAACTGAGGTGAAATATAATTTTTTAGCTATTTTTCTCACTTTGACCTTGAAATGACCTTGACCTCAAACTGGTCAGTTTTGTATGTCCATTTGATGCATAACATTAATTAAATTATATCCACTCACATACGATACATATATAATCTGCACCACTTTGAGATCTGGCATCCACCTTTTTCTGAAACCTGAATGTATGTTTTACTTGAAAATACTGTAATATAATAGCCTAAGGCTGGATGTCACTACAAGCTGATTCACAATACGTATGCAACTCGGTCAGCACATTATCTACTAATGATTACAAATTAAATACTGACAGCCCGTGCATGATACTTGACAAATAATTGATGTGCTAGTACAATTTTAATGTAACTTTACGACAAAATATTGTATGGCTTACCAGCTTGTGATGAAGGCAAATTAATAATAGATAATGAGAGTTTAATTACAGTTTAATTACGTAAATATGACGCACGTGCAGTTTGGCTTAAAAGCTCGGAGATGAACAAGCCAAGACGCAGAGTTCTGTCCACGGACTAGCTGTCACTCGGCGGATGCCGCAGTGTGGATATTATGTTACGAGAACTAATGACACTTATGGACAGATTGCTTAAAGAACTACTTTGAATGTTTCGTGAGAACGTACATGCTTTTGTGTTATAGCTATTTAGACTATTTATATTTGGTGATTTGGGAGTTAATAAAATACCTAGAACTTATACGAGTATTTGGACTTATATTTCATACTTTGAAATACGATAGACTTGTGTATGTTTACAACAGTACATCACTAAACTGTTGAACACCAGTACAGCACTTCACTACAATACCAATGGAACTTTTCTACCAGATTGGGTAAATAGATTTTGAATTTCTTGCACCAGCTCCTAGACTAATATGCCGAAACGTGAGGCAGTCCTAACTATATTACTTTATCAGAAACATACTCTTTCAGATGTTCCAAAGCTTTGCTCCGAGGCTCACGCAAAAGGCTTCGAGAATAGAGAAAAATCGGATCGGTCGATGCTGGGATACCCATGGCCCAATTTTGTTCTAAAATTGCCTGATAAGACAATATCTTCTAGTATCGCTGGCTTGTGAAAATCTAACTTGGGCATAAAGGTACTAGTAATATTGACATGAACATGAACATGATCAGGATCGGTATTCACAAAGCATTTAATGGGAAAACTTAAATATTATGACTCAAGTTAAAGAAATGAATTGTACATATTTTGCAAGAAACATAGAAAAGCGCCTGTTTTTTGAAGCGCTTCAAAACAATGAAAATATGTGATAGTCTTTTTTTCCTGTTTAGCTAATACACTTCAGGCAACTGTAAGATTTGCAGGAAATTCTAAGTTTTCACATAAGATTCTTTGTGAGTACCACCCCTGCTTATATCAATTGTAAATGCTTAATTTTTAAGCATTAATAATTGTTTTCTTCATTTAACCTATAACCTCACATCGAGTTAGTCTAGTCTACTTTTGCTTTCGATTTCATAATACAGCTAGACTAACTCAATGATGTGATTTGGTTAAAACACTTAAACCTTCTGTATACATATACTTTGTTTTCTTCTTTTTAGCAATATTGTATTATATTATGTCACAGTAGTTCAATTACAAATTGTTAACGTAGTCATTTAAAAGCCCTGGAGCTTGTATGTAAATTGATATGATTTATTGAAAATAAAATATCCTACTCCCAAAAAAAAAAACACCTCTGCTTGCACATTTCGTACCACAAAATGCGAAATGCGTATCTAAATTCCTACCAGTGCCCTAAACGAGTATGAATTATTTTTAATTATCTAGACTCAGAGATATGAAGTGTTTGTTCACTTTCCTGTTTTAGCAAATTTTCCGATATAAAGGTAAGCAATTATATTTTAGATAACACGTTAGTAGAAAGTTGCCATCAACAAACGGACAAGTGAACATAATGACTAACCTCGGTTTTTATCCAATGGACAATATTTATCGGAGGCCAGTGGAAATCGCCGAGTTTTCACGATTGAATCGTAGCCTATACACCCTATTAAATCGACGTCCCAGAATAAAAGGTCGTAAGTAAAAAAGTTGAGTTTTGGGAAATCGAAAAAAAAACATTTTTTATTCGCAATTATCCAATAATATGAGTGCACAATCATTTCATTTCGTTGTAGCTCATTCTGCTTAATCAACAATGAGTCAAATCAAAATATTGTGTGCTTATTAAAATATTTTATAAAATTCAATAATGCCTTTTTATTATGTAGATAATAATCCAATGCTATAGCATATGCGTGCAAAAAGGTCGTATGTACTACTAACGACCTTTTAAGGCATTCACGAAAGGTCGTATGTGTTACTTACGACCTTATTTTACTCAAACAATGTAACTGCATTAGATAGTGTTAAGTAATAGAAATATTGTTTCGTTTTATCAGGATTCAACTTTACTGTAATATGGAAGTAAAGGGAAGTATTGAAGTACATACATAAGGATGATAGTATGTTGACATTGTTAATGAAAAGTCCGACAGTGATGGGTTACGAACCATATTCGACAGAGTTATCGATGGCTTAGAATGAGAAGGTCGTAACTACAAAATCGATATATTGAGAAAACAAGCAAAAACTGTCTGTAATTTACTCTTTACCTATGGAAAAACACGTTTTTAAAACTTCATTTTGGCCAAAACGACAATTTCCGATTTTCAAGAAAATAGGCTCATAAGAAGCGCCTTGTGAAGCAGATTTCAAATATGTATGAATCTTATAAGGTCGTAAGTAGTAGTTACGACCTTATCATTCTAAGCCGTCGTTATGTACTAGTGCCCATATTGTCATCAATGGGTATATAAAACAGTGTTAGATGTCAAGGCTAAATTGTCATACAGTGTTATCTCTTAGATTGATGAATGGTATATCGTGAAATCAGGAATAGTTGGTTCCATTGATGGCAAATACCCAGTAGAGCAAGTAATGGAGAGATCTGGCCCGGTGATTATAAACATTGGAGTACGTACTCCATGCTCCAACTCGTACTCAAATTGGAACATTTCTTGGATACAAAAAATGCTGTAACTTCTTTATTACTGGATGGAAGCATACGAAATGGAGGTTCATTTTCTTAATTAGATCATTTGCTACAAGTTGGTGTTATATTAGTTTTGATTCAAAATTCTACAAAAAGCTGTTTTTCAAATTTTAGCATGGAGTATGTAGTTTGAGTATAAGAATGAGAAATGTTTATAATCACCGGGCCTGGTAGTGGCAAGCTCTTCATAATGCCAGGTATAGTTTGACACAGTGTTGGGTAGATCATCGGGTCTGGAATGACTGCTTGAAATAAGTATAAGGCTTTAGAATGCTGGCGTGTATTCCATCCGATGGTGAGAAGCACACAGGGATTTGAATGTACACTATTAGACGAGAAATTTAATGTACTATTATTTTAAACTAATATACTTATGTCCAGATGAGTAACCTCTCGGAGCCAGATGGTACTTGTTCGGCCTGTTAGGAAATCTGGAATGTTGGTATGTATACGTTCAGTAAGTCTGGCCACCCGACTAGATAATATATTTTATCAATCAAATAGCATAACATTTTTCAATTTTCGCTAGATTTTATTTTGGGCTTGATTATCTATTATGTCCACCCTGAAATTTATAGGGTGGGGAAATGCATGGACGGGATTATGTCCACCCTGTCAAAAATGAGGGAACGGTATTCTGTCCACCCGGGATTTTGTCCGGATTCCGTCCGGGTGCCCGCAGATGACCCACTCTATTACACAGGTCAGTGTTGCTATTGGTGTCGTCACTAGTTCTTGAGCATCCTCTTGATTCCGTATTTAATGAGCGTTTCGATTGTTATTGATGGGACTAATGGGACAACCTTTCAGCTCCATGAAACAGCACCAGCGTGTCATTTAAGTTGAACATTTTAACAGCTAAATCTTGATTGGCAATGATAGTTCTCTTGAACCCTAGTTCCTAAACAACTCTTATGAGGTCTGTTTATTCATGAGGTTGTTGGATGTGTCTGTGATTCATTGCTAATTGTTGAAGTTGCAAATGTGAGTGAATGAAATGATACAACTGCTTTCAAGAGAGTTGAAGTGATTGGTTTGCTGCACTGTTGGTGTTCAACTTCAGGTATTTGGTATGTTCCCGTATGTACTCAGTTCAACATGTAACACAGATTACCACAATAATGTTTGTGCTCTCCTAATATGTATTTGTTTGTATGAGAGAGGGTGCTAACTCAGGTTATCAAGCTGACACCATTATATAAACTTTCTGTCGTGCTTTTCGTCATCGTCCACATGATGGCGAACAGGAAGAGGAACATGGACAACAAAACAACAAACAGCAAACAGCATCAGTCGTGGTGGATGGCTCTGTGTATCATTCCTCCCTTCGTAGGAGTTTCTTATAAAGCAGACTAGCATTTCTACGGAGAAACCACATTGTCTTCACACGGATGTCTTTGTCCTGTCTGTCAAAGGCCTTGTCACAATCGATAAAATAACTTATAACTCCAAACAAGCGGGTTGAATTTGAAGCGGGAGATACAACGTTTGAATCTTGTGAAAGCGAGATTGTTTGACTAAAGCCCAATAGGACATGGCATGTCTGTATCATATACTGACTCTTCGCTTACATGTTAGTTTAAAGTACCCTCGTATGTGGTGATCAGTTAAATGGAGGTAGGTCGTGTGTGTTTGGATTGAGTGTTCCGAGTTCTATCCGCCAATGATTAATTGCTCAAGTTCTCAGAGCAAGATGAACGCACAATTCGCCACTTTATCCGCGTGTACGAATGGTTCAAAAGCTAAGCGATGTAATTTCAATTGACACAGAGTGTCAGACTCAATGGTCGAGGGGTAAATATACCTGTACACGATTGAATGAACGCATGTTTGAACTTTAATGTGTTACATGTACCGTTCCCTTTAAAGTTTTTGTATTTATAATATTATCAATTTAATTAAATCCATAACATATAGGGATACTATTTCATACACTTACTAAAGAAATTGAAAACAATGTTCTTATTGCCAATCTTTGAATCAATATAGAGTGTATCAATAACGACTCACTCAGGAAAAGTATTGTTACAAAACTAATATTGCGCTGTATGAAAAAGACACCCATGTGTATAATATGTAGAGTGTCTTTAGCCAACCATGTGTTTGGCGGGGGGAGTATCGTATCGAGAGTCATCGGGGACCATCGGGAGAAACTATGCTGACTTCTACGTCGTGGGACCGTAGCATAAGGAGGATATGCGAATAAAACGAACATGGATATGGTGAAAAGTTTGCTCTCTTGTATGGAAAGCCACAGTACAAGTACATGTATCCCCGATGCAGTGGGGTCGACGCATAAGATCGGGAACACATTGATTATAATAATAATAATAATAATAACGTCTTTATGTTTAGTGGATAACATAATTGGTAACCCAATTTTCATTATGGTCCACAACAACAATACATATGAACAAGTATATACAATGAAAATATTTACAACAATACATATTTCAAAGTACACTATTGCAAGTGCGCATATTGACACATAAATCAGATGTTTAGGTGTATTTCAGTCATAATATATCATGTAATAACAATTTTGTTATGATATAGTAAAATGTATATGTAATAAAAGTTTTGTTGTCATAAAATGTATCGATATTAAAGTGTATAGAGCTATATTATAACAGTCATTTAATGTCAAAATAATTACTTGCATTGTTCTTAGTATGCTACTAGACTACCTTAATTGCAAATTTAAACTTTGGATTGGTTCCGTGTATATTGATTCAATTGTCGAAAAATAGACGATTCTTATAATTTCATAGGGTGTTCTAGAACACTTTCGTATGAAAATGGACAATTCGCATGTCCAATAAATCACAGAGAGAGTTTCTGTTAAAACTGAAGCGAAAATTGATCTAATGTATATGAAAGCATAATTGTTTTTCAGTTTTTGAAACTTTTTAAAAAATTATCGTCCGATATAGCTCTATACTTGCGGCGTTCCTCAGGGATCTATACTTGGTCCACTGTTATTTCTTTTATATGCTGATGATTCCACAATTTTAGGTTTACACAAGGACCGTTCAGTTGTCGAGTGTTTGAGTGAGGACTAGCACTCACTTAGTGAGTGGTTAGTTGACAATAAACTTTCTCTTCATCTCGGTAAGACCGAATCTATACTATTTTGTTCAAAACCTAAATTAAAGTCCAATCCTGCGTTAGATATATCTTGTAATAATACATCTATTCAGTCGAGCTGAAATTTTGCATGAATGCCTCCCTTGAGTGGCCGAACCTAAAAAACCCCAAAAAAACAGGATGTTCATAGGTGAACCGGAAGTTACACATTTCGGATACGTAAACATCGCGAAAACAGGTTATTTAATGAAAACACTGGTTTTTTTGGTGCGAATGCACTGAAAATTGGCACATTTTCCTAACTTTACTGTCCGGGCTTAACTTGAAAATTTCAGCTCATTCGGTCCCATAGGAGCCAAACCGCGGTGCAAGTTCGAGCCCATTTTTTGACCGGTAAAAAGCCTGTAGAACGCGTATTTATGAACCGATTGAGCTGAAATTTTGCATGAATGCCTCCCTTGAGTGGCCGAACCTAACCCCCCCCCCCAAAAACCGGATGTTCATAGGTAAACCGGAAGTTACACATTTCGGATACGTAAACATCGCGAAAACAGGTTATTTTATGAAAACACTGTTTGTTTTTTTTGGTGCGAATGCACTGAAAATTGGCACATTTTCCTAACTTTACTGTCCGAGCTTAACTTGAAAATTTCAGCTCATTCGGTCCCATAGGAGCCGAACCGCGGTGCAAGTTCGAGCCCATTTTTTGACCGGTAAAAAGCCTGTAGAACGCGTATTTATGAACCGATTGAGCTGAAATTTTGCATGAATGCCTCTCTTGAGTGGCCGAACCTAAAAAACCAAAAAAAAACGGATTTTCATAGGTTAACCGGAAGTTACACATTTCGGATACGTAAACATCGCGAAAACAGGTTATTTTATGATAACACTGTTTTTTTGGTGCGAATGCACTGAAAATTGGCACATTTTCCTAACTTTACTGTCCGAGCTTAACTTGAAAATTTCAGCTCATTCGGTCCCATAGGAGCCGAACCGCGGTGCAAGTTCGAGCCCATTTTTTGACCGGTAAAAAGCCTGTAGAACGCGTATTTATGAACCGATTGAGCTGAAATTTTGCATGAATGCCTCCCTTGAGTGGCCAAACCTAAAAAACCAAAAAAAAACCGGATGTTCATAGGTGAACCGGAAGTTACACATTTCGGATACGTAAACATCGCGAAAACAGGCTATTTTATGAAAACACTGTTTGTTTTTTTTGGTGCGAATGCACTGAAAATTGGCACATTTTCCTAACTTTACAGTCCGAGCTTAACTTGAAAATTTCAGCTCATTCGGTCCCATAGGAGTCGAACCGCGGTGCAAGTTCGAGCCCATTTTTTGACCGGTAAAAAGCCTGTAGAACGCGTATTTATGAACCGATTGAGCTGAAATTTTGCATGATACCTCCCTTGAGTAGCCGAACCTAAAAAAAACAAAAAAACCGGATGTTCATAGGTGAACCGTAAGTTACACATTTCGGATACGTAAACATCGCGAAAACAGGTTATTTTATGAAAACACTGTTTTTTTTGGTGCGAATGCACTGAAAATTATGCACATTTTCCTAACTTTACTGTCCGAGCTTAACTTGAAAATTTCAGCTCATTCGGTCCCATAGGAGCCGAACCGCGGTGCAAGTTCGAGCCCATTTTTTGACCGGTAAAAAGCCGGTAGAACGCGGATTTATGAACCGATTGAGCTGAAATTTTGCATGAATGCCTCCCTTGAGTGGCCGAACCTAAAAAAACAACAACAAAAAACGGATGTTCATAGGTGAACCGGAAGTTACACATTTCGGATACGTAAACATCGCGAAAACAGGTTATTTTATGAAAACACTGGGGTTTTTTTGCGAATGCACTGAAAATTGGCACATTTTCCTAACTTTACTGTCAGAGCTTAACTTGAAAATTTCAGCTCATTCGGTCCCATAGGAGCCGAACCGCGGTGCAAGTTCGAGCCCATTTTTTGACCGGTAAAAAGCCTGTAGAACGCGTATTTATGAACCGATTGAGCTGAAATGTTGCATGAATGCCTCCCTTGAGTGGCCAAACCTAAAAAAAACTAAAAAAAACCGGATGTTCTTAGGTGAACCGGAAGTTACACATTTCGTATACGTAAACATCGCGAAAACAGGTTATTTTATAAAAACACTGTTTTTTTTTGGTGCGAATGTACTGAAAATTGGCACATTTTCCTAACTTTACTGTCCGAGCTTAACTTGAAAATTTCAGCTCATTCGGTCCCATAGGAGCCGAACCGCGGTGCAAGTTCGAGCCCATTTTTTGACCGGTAAAAAGCCTGTAGAACGCGTATTTATGAACCGATTGAGCTGAAATTTTGCATGAATGCCTCCCTTGAGTGGCCAAAACTAAAAAACCAAAAAAAACGGATGTTCATAGGTGAACCGGAAGTTACACATTTCGGATACGTAAACATCGCGAAAACAGGTTATTTTATGATAACACTGATTTTTTTTGGTGCGAATGCACTGAAAATTGGCACATTTTCCTAACTTTACTGTCCGAGCTTAACTTGAAAATTTCAGCTCATTCGGTCCCATAGGAGCCGAACCGCGGTGCAAGTTCGAGCCCATTTTTTGACCGGTAAAAAGCCTGTAGAACGCGTATTTATGAACCGATTGAGCTGAAATTTTGCATGAATGCCTCCCTTGAGTGGCCGAACCTAAAAAACCCAAAAACAACCGGATGTTCATAGGTGAACCGGAAGTTACACATTTCGGATACGTAAACATCGCGAAAACAGGTTGTTTTATGAAAACACTGTTTTTTTTGGTGCGAATGCACTGAAAATTGGCACATTTTCCTAACTTTACTGTCCGAGCTTAACTTGAAAATTTCAGCTCATTCGGTCCCATAGGAGCCGAACCGAGGTGCAAGTTCGAGCCCATTTTTTGACCGGTAAAAAGCCTGTAGAACGCGTATTTATGAACCGATTGAGCTGAAATTTTGCATGAATGCCTCCCTTGAGTGGACGAAGCTAAAAAAAACCAGATGTTCATAGGTGAACCGGAAGTGACACATTTCGGATACGTAAACATCGCGAAAACAGGTTATTTTATGAAAACACTGGGGTTTTTTGGTGCAAATGCACTGAAAATTGGCACATTTTCCTAACTTTACGGTCCGAGCTTGACTTGAAAATTTCAGCTCATTCGGTCCCATAGGAGCCGAACCGCGGTGCAAGTTCGAGCCCATTTTTTGTCCGGTAATAAGCCTGTAGAACGCGTATTTATGAACCGATTGAGCTGAAATTTTGCATGAATGCCTCCCTTGAGTGGCCGAACCTAAAAAGCCCGAAAAAATCCCGGATGTTCATAGGTGAACCGGAAGTTACACATTTCGGATACGTAAACATCGCGAAAACAGGTTATTTTATGAAAACACTGTTTTTTTTGGTGCGAATGCACTGAAAATTGGCACATTTTCCTAACTTTACGGTCCGAGCTTACCTTGAAAATTTCAGCTCATTCGGTCCCATAGGAGCCGAACCGCGGTGCAAGTTCGAGCCCATTTTTTGACCGGTAAAAAGCCTGTAGAACGCGTATTTATGAACCCATTGAGCTGAAATTTTGCATGAATGCCTCCCTTGAGTGGCCGAGCCTAAAAAAAAACAAAAAAAACCGGATGTTCATAGGTGAACCGGAAGTTACACATTTCGGATACGTAAACATCGCGTAAACAGGTTATTTTATGAAAACACTGTTTTTTTGGTGCGAATGCACTGGAAATTGGCACATTTATCTAACTTTACTGTCCGAACTTAACTTGAAAATTTCAGCTCATTCGGTCCCATAGGAGCCGAACCGCGGTGCAAGCTCGAGCCCATTTTTTGACCGGTAAAAAGCCTGTAAAACGCGTATTTATGAACCGATTAAGCTGAAATTTTGCATGAATGCCTCCCCCTAAAAAACCCCAAAAAGCGGATGTTCATAGGTGAACCGGAAGTTACACATTTCGGATACGTAAACATCGCGTAAACAGGTTATTTTATGAAAACACTGTTTTTTATGGTGCGAATGCACTGTAAATTGGCACATTTTCCTAACTTTACTGTCCGAGCTTAACTTGAAAATTTCAGCTCATTCGGTCCCATAGGAGCCGAACCGCGGTGCAAGTTCGAGCCCATTTTTTGACCGGTAAAAAGCCTGTCGAACGCGTATTTATGAACCGATTGAGCTGAAATTTTGCATGAAGCCTCCCTTGAGTGGCCAAACCTAAAAAACCAAAAAAAAAAACCGGATGTTCATAGGTGAACCGGAAGTTAAACATTTCGGATACGTAAACATCGCAAAAACAGGTTATTTTATGAAAACACTGTTTTTTTTGGTGCGAATGCACTGGAAATTGGCACCATTTTCCTAACTTTACTGTCCGAGCTTAACTTGAAAATTTCAGCTCATTAGGTCCCATAGGAGCCGAACCGCGGTGCAAGCTCGAGCCCATTTTTTGACCGGTAAAAAGCCTGTAGAACGCGTATTTATGAACCGATTGAGCTGAAATTTTGCATGAATGCCTCCCCCTAAAAAAACAAAAAAAAAACGGATGTTCATAGGTGAACCGGAAGTTACACATTTCGGATACGTAAACATCGCGAAAATAGGTTATTTTATGAAAACACTGTTTTTTTGGTGCGAATGCACTGAAACTTGGCACATTTTCCTAACTTTACTGTCCGAGCTTAACTTGAAAATTTCAGCTTATTCGGTCCCATAGGAGCCGAACCGCGGTGCAAGTTCGAGCCCATTTTTTGACCGGTAAAAAGCCTGTAGAACGCGTATTTATGAACCGATTGAGCTGAAATTTTGCATGAATGCCTCCCTTGAGTGGCCAGACCTAAAAAAAAACCAAAAAAAACGGATGTTCATAGGTGAACCGGAAGTTACACATTTCGGATACGTAAACATCGCGAAAACAGGTTATTTTATGAAAACACTGTTTTTTTTGGTGCGAATGCACTGAAAATTGGCACATTTTCCTAACTTTACTGTCCAAGCTTAACTTGAAAATTTCAGCTCATTCGGTCCCATAGGAGCCGAACCGCGGTGCAAGTTCGAGCCCATTTTTTGACCGGTAAAAAGCCTGTAGAACGCGTATTTATGAACCGATTGAGCTGAAATTTTGCATGAATGCCTCCCTTGAGTGGCCGAACCTAAAAAAAACAAAAAAAACCGGATGTTCATAGGTGAACCGGAAGTTACACATTTCGGATACGTAAACATCGCGAAAACAGGTTATTTTATGAAAACACTGTTTTTTTTGGTGCGAATGCACTGAAAATTGGCACATTTTCCTAACTTTACGGTCCGAGCTTACCTTGAAAATTTCAGCTCATTCGGTCCCATAGGAGCCGAACCGCGGTGCAAGTTCGAGCCCATTTTTTGACCGGTAAAAAGCCTGTAGAACGCGTATTTATGAACCCATTGAGCTGAAATTTTGCATGAATGCCTCCCTTGAGTGGCCGAGCCTAAAAAAAACAAAAAAAACCCGGATGTTCATAGGTGAACCGGAAGTTACACATTTCGGATACGTAAACATCGCGTAAACAGGTTATTTTATGAAAACACTGTTTTTTTGGTGCGAATGCACTGAAAATTGGCACATTTTCCTAACTTTACTGTCCGAGCTTAACTTGAAAATTTCAGCTCATTCGGTCCCATAGGAGCCGAACCGCGGTGCAAGTTCGAGCCCATTTTTGACCGGTAAATAGCGTGTAAAACGCGTATTTATGAACCGATTGAGCTGAAATTTTGCATGAATGCCTCCCTTGAGTGGGCAAACCTAAAAAACCAAAAAAAACCGGATGTTCATAGGTGAACCGGAAGTTACACATTTCGGATACGTAAACATCGCGAAAACAGGTTATTTTATGAAAACACTGTTTTTTATGGTGCGAAAGCACTGAAAATTGGCACATTTTCCTAACTTTACTGTCCAAGCTTAACTTGAAAATTTCAGCTCATTCGGTCCCATAGGAGCCGAACCGCGGTGCAAGTTCGAGCCCTTTTTTTGACCGGTAAATAGCGTGTAAAACGCGTATTTATGAACCGATTGAGCTGAAATGTTGCATGAATGCCTTCCTTGAGTAGCCGAACCGTAACTGATCTGACATGGGTTGCAAAAATAAATGAATAATCATAGTCAATGTATCATGCTTGAGCACAATTGTTACACCCACGCCTTGGTGATATACACGGACTCATAGATTGAGATTGTGGCATTTAATTCCAAGCAATAGTTCATCATTTAACATAATATTCAAGAATTCAAACCAGTTTGTCCCTCGGTATAAACTAGCTCATCCTGCTCTTTTACAGCGGGGACTTGATAACTGTGTCGAATCGAAGCTACTGTTATTCGGGTCATCGTTATTTTGCATATCTCTTTGAAACAAGGTAAGCCTGCCCTTACAGCAGGGACATGGGCTTTTCATTTTTCGTTAGGTTATGTATCCACGTAATTGTGTTATATGCGATGATGATTTCAAAAACTCCTCTCGTCTCTGAGAAGCATAATATAGGAACATTGCAAGCTGTCTTATTGTACATGTAACCAGTCTTACTTCGATCCGATATAAAGCCTGATAAAAATATAACTTCATTAAAGTATTTCTCTATTTACAACTGACTTCACAAACAGTCTCAGTAAAACAAAGTATACCCGTGTATCTGGCTAAATGCGCATCTTGAAATCGGTCATTTTCAGCTTCATGCACTACCCCCAGACTGTCTAACCCCTTATATACTATGGCCCGTGCGGGTGGCTAGTACTAGTCTTTTCATGTCGGTATCTGGCTAACACCTAAAATGCAAAATCCTTTGGAAGCTTCAATATGATAATATCAAAGAGATGTTGTTGAACTATATAGTTCCGACTTTGAAAACAGCGTAAAAGTATTAAAAGGGTTATTCCTGTCAAGTTGTCTTTTCTCAAATCCCCTTCATGGCCTAATTGGTAGCATAACGTACTTGGAAATAATTGACATAGATTGAAATCTAACATTGATACTTTGTTTGATCAGTTACATTTTGTGGGGCGCAATTTCAAATCAATACGAATCTACTGGCTAAACAATTCCTAGAAAACGACACAATAGCGAACTGGAAAAGAATTCCTTCATTCTACTTTAATCAATATGGAAAGAACTGCTTATCTTTTACACTAAGCCGGGTTCTGAAAAAAGCCTACAAGCGATACAACACAAACTTTCAACTTTTTACAGCGATATTGTCTCGGTATGGCTGGAATTTCAAAACAATGTTAACAAAGACATACCTAAATCATTCCGAGGAATCAGACAAGAGGTTATCTGGGGTAACAAACATATCAAATCAAAATCTAATAAAACGTTATTTCACAAGAATTGGATTAACTCGGACATATACTTTTTAAACGACATACTGGATAAAAGAGGCCTAATTAATGAAACTTTTATACTCAATAAGCTAAAAAATAAATCAAACTTGATATCAGAAATAAGTATTCTCAAAGAATCGAAGAAACTAGTACAAACTAGTACAAACAAAAGAATCTTACCTCACTAGGGTAAAAATTTACATTAACAACTTAAGGATTTAAGACATCCTTTCAGAACAATGCAAAACAAAGATTTCTATAATGTATTTATGATACAAAAATCCGAGCTTCCATACATTCATAAATTTTGGGAAAATAAATTAGACAAACAACATTTCTATTGGACTTTTTTCTACAATAGCTGGAAAGCTACTTGTCTAGACAATAGAGTAAAGCAATTCAAATACAAATTGGTACACAATATCATTGCCACAAATGAAAACCTTATGAAATGGAGAATGTTTAATTCAGCATTATGTCTTCATTGTCATTCTATTGAAAACTATGCGCACATTTTCATTGAATGTCCTTACACAACATCACTCTGGACTCAGGTTAATACAGCCTTTAAAAATCTCGGCTAATTATTTTGACATTAAATGACTGTTAGAATAGCTCTATACACTTTAAGAATGGTATAATTATTATAGATATTGTTATGTATTTTAATCATTATTCATTACCACATACTTTCATGCATATTCATTAGTCATTACATGTGTGAAGTGAATTTTATCAATATTTATGATAATATATGAATAATTTATTATTTGGTTGTGTCTATGAATATTGATGAGCCTGTGTCTATAAATATTGATGAGCTTGTGTCTATGAATATTAATGAGAGACAGTGTATGTAAAAATTCAAAATCTATTTTATGTTTGATATGAATTGTATTTTTATTTTCAAACAGCTGTTTTGATTTAGACATGGAAAGTTGTAGGCAGATTTTATGTAGAGAAAAGATACTATTTCAGACATATGCGGGGTATCAAAAGGTTTGTGCACCAACATCTTCATTTTTATATGCGCAAAGCTATTGAAGGTTTTGTCATCCAACATCAAAACACCTGCCACATTCCGATCGTGGTGGAGATCAATGAATCAAAAACCTGGATTGAACTGTCCTATAGCGGAGCATTTTTTAAGTTACAATAGTAACTACCACATACTTGACAAAAGGTTATATGCGCTGAAAATTTTGCAAATCAATTCAAAATAAGTTCTTTTAAAGACTGAATTATTTTTACTGAATTCGGTGAAACATTAAACAAATGACAGACCCAGTGCACAAACTTTTTGATACTTCCAGGTAGACATTTAAAGTGGACATTTCAATAAAACGATCAATGGCATTTAAATGTGTGTTTTAAAATAACCAATTATTTTGTTACTTTTGGGTAAAAAAAAATTCAATTATTCACTTTATTTTGTTTGTTCATTGTGTTAGCCATTTTGTTGCCATATTTTTGTGCAATATTTTACCTACAGAACAAAACTGGTAAATGTTTTTATATTAAAGTGTACTCGTCTCGGACCAAAACCCGAACAATACCAAAACCCGAACGATCGTTATTTCTCCTCTCCTGTATCTCTTAAGAAGAAGGTTATTGTGTGTTCTTGAGCTCTTTTACATAAGGAAGCTTCGTGTAAAATTTCTTTAGTCTAAGAATAGTATTTACGCAAAAATTCTTCTTTCATTATTACCCCTCCCACTTTCTGTTTTGTTTACATTGGGGGATTCCGAACGACCTTCACCCACCGGTGCAAAACTTTCCCCATGGGAGCCTTTTAACCAGAACACCTCTAAAAAATGTCTTTAAACGTTTATCATGCATTAATAAAACTAATGAAATTAAAAAGTTCCAAAAAATAAGAATAAAAACATGATATTTTACCATTTGTATCGTGAATCAGATTCGCGCTAAAAAAGATCAACCAAGGGAAGTAATCCAGTCTAATTTGGAAGTTATTTTAGACTGGATTACTTCCCTTGATTATAACAAAATAAACAAACAAAATATAGTATTTTCACCGTGAATATCAATGAAGCTGATTTTAATCTCATTTCATGATTATGAAAATTTGTTATGATTATAAACTGTGTCAAAGTGCTTCTATGAAGTTGTGCACTATGAGATAATTGAGCCCACGATGCGATGTACGGAATTGGTACGGTGTGAACCGGCAGTTAATAGCACCCACATGAAAGTTGACGAGGGATCTTGTGAAGGTTGTTTACATTTGATGAAATCAAAATTATTTTATATTTACCCTTAAATGTCATTTATTCGGCCGATGAAGCCATCTGTTCGGGTACTGGTACTGTAGGTTACCAATTAGCGCAAATTAGTGACCCTTTTGGAGCCCCTGTTTTGGGACGCATGCGCAGACGAGGCTGGAGTTGTTTACATTTCTAGACGGGGGAAAGGCTGTAGTTTATCAAATTGCCGATTATTTTTGTAGAAAAACAGTTTTTAAAGACATAATCGGGAAAAACCTTCATTTTTGTTCGCTTTTTGGTCTGAGACGAGTATAGAGCTATATTCTAACAGTCATTTAATGTCAAAATAATTACTTGCATCGTTTTTAGTATGGTACTAGAGTACCTTAAGTGCAAATTAAAACTTTGAATGGGTTCCGTGTACTTTGATTCAATTGTCAAAAAAAGAAGATTCTTATAATTTCATAGGGTGTTCTTGAACACTTTCGTATGAAAATGGACAGTTTGCATGTCCAATAAATCACAGTGAGAGTTTCTGTTTAAACTGAAGTGAAAAATGATCTAATGGATATGAAAGTATAATTGTTTTTCAGTTTTTGAAACTTTTAAAAAATATCGTCCGATAGAGCTCTATACACTTTAACATGATGTAACAAATGTACCATGGTTTGCAAAGTGCTGCATGATAACAGTATTTTGTGAATACTTTTTGAGCAACCCTAAGTCACTATGGTATGTGTAGATATTTAAACCGATTTTTCAGGGATACGTTTCTGCATAATATGATCCACTGGAAAAGTAAAAATAATGTATGTGTAGTTTTTATTTCAATATTTACAAGGGATATACTGGTACAGTCCAGTTAGAATAAAAATCCAGTGACGCAGTGGAACAATCCACAAGTACGGTGTAAAAACAAGAATAAAGGATTATACTAACAGTTGAATACCAAACTAAACTCTACCTATTTAAGCAATGGTTTTAATCTTTTGGGTACACATAAATGATGACGTCACTGTCACCATATCCTAACTGGACTATAGATTCTTTACAATAGAAACACTTCAGATATGTCACAATCAAGACTTCAGGGTACTGTTTTATAAAAGCATTTACGGAAATCTTACGTTCAAATTCAAATGCTTTATAGTACTTTTGCGACTTTAAAGTGTGGTAAATGGAGATGTTATACTTATAAATATTCAGTTAATGAATTCTTACTGTCCCCATTTCGCAGTTGTTGAAGAATTATACAGAATTTAAATTTGAACGTAAGTTTGCGATTGCCGTAAATACGTTGATAAAACAGTACCCAGGGTCACAGTTTTAGATTCATATGCTTCTAAGTTCTTTACTATTGAGCTCGATTTATATCATTTTACTTCAAACAAAAATCTGTGTGATTCTGGAACCAATAATCCATGTACAACAAGAAATAGTGATATAGCGATAGATCAATGGCTTAGAATTAGAAGGTCGTAACTACCAAATCGATATTTTGAGAAAACACGGAAAAACTGTCTGACATTTACTCTTTACTTATGGTAAAACAAACTTTTACAGCTTCATTTTGGTCAACATGACAAGTTCAGATTTTTATTAAAATGGGCTCATAAGAAGCCCCTTGTGATGCTTATTCTAAATATGTATGAATCTTAAAAGGTCGTAAGTGGCACTTACGACCTTCTAATTCTAAGCCATCGATGTAACGTGTATATCTTTGTTCTAAGAACTTTGCTTGCTAAGGCCACAATATTGTGGTAGAAGTTCTGAACGACAAGTTTTAGGTTGGAAATAGGTTTTTGTCATGTGACAATCAACGCGGTCTGTTATATATCTGATAATGGCTGGTTAAGACAAGTGACGGTTTAACACAGGGTATTTTATATTAAATTTATGATTTGATAATAATCACTGCAAGTACGAAATGCATTCATTTCGAGCAATTCTTGTATTCAATTAAGAAATACAGTAATAATAGTTATAATTTAATTGAAGAGCTTATTTCGATTAATGAAGTTAATTTGACATAGTGATAATGGCTGAATAGTTTGGACTTGTGTAGTCAGGTAAAACATGAGACAAAATTTATGTGGTCGTTGTTTTCAGATAAAAAATGAAGATTAGAGATTGAAAGATAGCATGTGAGAATCGCATTATTCGTGTGTATTGAACTTACTGTTATATAGATTTAACGATTAAATACAGCTGATTGGTGACTTTAGTTTGACGTTCACGTTTGACGTCAAACATGATGTCATAAAGAACGTAGTTCAATGTCAACCTGTCATGGTGTGCTATAAAATTACAGAACATAAGCTATGTTAGAATTGGAAGGATGAATATATATCTATGCGTTGTTAGAATAAAACACAGGCACTCATTCTGATGCGAACAATAAATAACTTGTGATTTAATTAGATCTACTATGCATCCGACCTTGTGATTTTGTTTTATTCTACAACGAAGTACGGCTATATATTCATTACTCCTTAATTTGCAGTTTCAACCAAGTAGTAGGGGAAAATTTTCGAAAATTTGTTACCTGAGTGACAATGGAAAGATACTTCAGATATGTAAGCATATGTCTTGGTGATGTTAAAAAAGATGGGAGCAGCACTGAGGGTCATTTATAAAGCACTTAAATCAGCGTTTCCATGGCAACCGTGTGGCTACATATTCGAATTTCTCACTATATACGATAATACCTAATATATTCTTAACTAGTAAACATATTTTAATGAAACTTGGAATGATACCTCACAATATCCCAGCAATGATGAAATTATATACTTCAGTTGCAAACTCTTGATGTCAAGGTCACAGTCAGAGGTCAAAGGTCAACTTTTGACATTTTTCCGGATATTTCAGACGTTTTTCATGTAGTCCAGTATCCTGACTTCTTTGTGTGCAGCGGTCCAGAGGGTTTTTTGGTTTATTTGTGTAGAGGGGTGTTTGAAGTTTGATTTCAGCGAGTATGGACAGCTGGCATCACGCAGGTTACCATGGAAACCAAGATGGCGTCCAAATTTCCCACCACTTTAAGTACACACCCCATCTTTATCTAATCATTCGTACTAAGTATGTACACTTGTATGCTAATATGCATTTGTACAATAGTTAAAGAACATATATATTGCTCCAAAATGATATGTGTGTCAAGGTTATTGAATTTCAGGGTCAATGTCATTTGAAGGTCAAAAGGCAAAAAATGTGTAAAATTTGTGTTTTATCTCCAAAAGGTTATCTGTAATTATAGGTGCACTTATGGCAAAAATAAGTTTGATGTACGTCATCACAATGTGGCATCACTAAGTCGCATAACAACATTTATTTTATGGTCATGAGCTGAAAAATGAAAAAATAAGAAGGAATTCGGTAACCCCACCACAAGTGAAAATTTCATAATTCTTTGATTATTATGAAATAACTGTATGCGTTGCCTTTACTATCATCGGGTTCATATGTGTAAATAATGCATGCATGTCCAAGTAAGAGCAACATTATTACAAACTGATGTCTAGGCCAGCGTTCAAATTGATCTGTCTACCAAGGTCATGAAGGTCAAGGTCATTACAAGGTGCAAATTCAGGAAAATGGTTCAAGTCACCTTTTTACGTTGTAAAAAGAAAGAAATCTTTAGTTGATTTTGTTTCAGCGAGTACCATTTCCTTCTATTATAAATGTCTTTGTTTATTCGTGTAGAAGGGTGTCTAAGGTTTAAATCCAGGCGAGAGTGCTGAAATAAGTTTAATTACCATGGAAACCCAGATGGCGGTCTATGTTACAGCCATTTTATAAGCTAATTACTAGTCAAAATCTCATGTTTGTTACCCATAAGTAGACAATACATATTTTATTAAATAAGCATTGTAATTAATAAACATATGCAGACCTCCGACATGAACCTTTTACCAAGGTCAAATGGCGGAGGTCAAGGTCATTTAGAGGTCAAAACTTTATTAAATGCTTAAGTCAATATTTTACCTAAAATAATTTGAATTAAATTGAGATATTTTCTCCCCTCTTTTCATTTTGCAACATATTATATTATTAATGTTTGGTTTTAAAGTCTGGAAAAACACATTTTTCCTGCCACAAGGCCAGTTTTTAATTCGAAAACTTTGCAACAAATGGCATTTATGTGCATGTTGATCAAGATCGATTTCTTGAGTTGATGCGTCCATCTATAATTCTTAGTTTTCAAGTTTGACAGTTTTAATTCTGATGGAATAAATAAATCTTTGTATAAACATTATAAATATTTTTATATTGTGCTTTTTACAGACAAACATTGGCCACACAAGGTCAAGGTCATTTCAAGGTCAAACTACAAAACATACCCACACATTTGATACTTTCGGCGCAAAACATCATTTCGTAATTCATTGTACTGTGTATTTTGATGTAGGTGTGTTATCTTAGGTTCAGAGAGTAAATTATTTCATTAGAAGTTAAAGGACGAAGGGCCTTGTGTGTTTGTAGTCTTTAACGACATGTCTGGGAAGGGTGTAGGGTAACCATTAGGTTTGGGATGACTGCACTCATAGGAGATGGTTACCTAATATGGTATAGTATTGCTGTAAATAGGGATGGTGGATACAAAACATGAAATGGGCTGGCTGGATATAGAGGTTGTATGTAACAAACAGGGTCTGGGGGCGCTGCAAATGGAAGTGGTGGGTTCCAAACATGGTCATTAATAGATGTAATTAGAGATGGCGGGAACTAAAATATGTCTAGGATGGCTCTACCTAGAGGTTGTGGGTTCCAAACATGCCATGTCAGGGCTGTACATGGCGATGGTGGATACCAAACATGGTCTGGCATTGTTGTACTTGAAGGTGACTGGTACCAAGCATAGTCTAGCAAGGCTGAAATAGAGGTATTGGGTACCAAACATGGTCTTAAGGTTACAAACCACTAAATGCCTCTGCAAACCAAAATAGGATACACTCAAATAGTCCCTAAATAAACTTGTGATTGTGTTTAAATGGTAGTATGCTTTGACAAGGTGGAACTGGAATCATCTAATTGGGTTTACAGGCTTTGTGTACATGTATGTGATGTATTGAAACTGTTTTATTTTACATATTTTGATATTTTGACCAAAATACCAAAGCGAAAGTAGGGTAGGGTAAAACCCGGATTTGGTCGGTCCGCGCGCCTGTAAAAATATGTTCACCGCGTTGGACGGACAAAATTTTTCTTATATGATACGTGACCCCCTGTTTGTTTTGTATTTTCTTAAACCTGGTAGCCCCTTCATTTCATTGATATTTGTCTGCCACCTGACCATAGACTTTAACATGTATCAACCTGGGACTGACTATTGTCACTTTACATTGAGCTAAAGAACAAATTTATTTAGGGGTTTGTGACCTTAAATGGCTATACTTGGAGATGATGGGTACCAAACATGGTCTGGGATGGCTATACTTTGAGATACTTCAACGCCCTTTTAAACAACGACTGGTCAGTCTACAGTGGCACCCATAAACTTGTTTGTCAAGTTCATTGCTGTGTGGTCATATGCACCCATATGATCACTATTATCTCAACTGTCTGATGAATCCTAGGTATGTACTTAGTGAGGGACCCACCAGTGTAAGAAGCTGTCATCCATAGTCCTATGAAATTCTCGCTAGAGTAGGGAACTTTCATCTCTAATAATTTGTAATAATCACCAGCGTAGGGAACTATCATCCCTAGTACTTTCACCAGTGTAGGGAACTTTGATCCTAAGTGGTATTTTGGAACATGCCATGGAGGGAAAAGTCATCATAGATCTACATTTTATCATTTGAGAAAACGAGGCAACCTGAATTATGGGGGACTCACAGGCATTATCTTTAAAACGGTGCTCATAACTGGACATGCGTGCAAGTATGTGGTGTCTGTGTGCAAAACGCAGGTGATACATAGAAATACTTACGTGAACGGTCAGTATGGCTTTCGTTAGTTTTTTCTGAGCACGCAGAAACGATGCAGTACTTTTCGTGTATCTGGAACATTCTGGTCTGTTTATGTATTTGTCCCTACACATGCGACGCTCTTGCAAAATTTGTGCCTTCTACTGTTAACTACAACGCACCTGATCAGTACGTGCAAGTACTGTCTCCTTACACAATAACTTGACAATCGTCAGGCGAGTGTACAATGTGCACACGTTGTAGTCATGTGCAACATACTTCTCAAGTGAGCAACGCACGATTCACACAGTTTTTTTTATTACAGTCAGGAAAAGCTTTGCATGCAATGAGCATCGACGTACTTACTTCGTACTTCCTTCCTTTTCGAAAAAAGACGTAGTGGCCACAGCCTTGCAAAAACACGCACGTTGGTTTGTGGCCAGGCCATTAGAATGACTCAAGACTTTTCGAAGTAGTCACCAACCGCCCTAAAGGCTATTATGTTGGCAGCATTCATAGTAGGGACTTGGAAGGACTAATGACTGTATAAAATAGCAAACCAAGGTCCACTTTATGCACAGAATAAGAGGGGTGACCAAAAAAGTTAGTGTTGCTGCAACTACCTTTGCCTTAATGCTAATTTGACTGAAATATAAATTTTATTTTATATACATGAGTGAAGATGATGACAGCAATATTGGAAATCATATTTTCAGTTGGCATGGTTGCAATAAGTATTTTTCTATCAAAGAATCAAGGTACATTTGTTTTGTTTTTGTTAAAGTAATCAAATCAACATAAAACATACTATTTATTCCTGCATTATTTTACTTGATTGTGCTCATACTTACAATGCAAATTACGAAATTCCAAATTTGACATTTGACCTGTAATACAGGGTGTTTCATATCTGTCCCCATTACAAACTAATACCATGAGAGCATACTTGATCTCATTTGATATATCTGCCGGCATTGTACCGTTTTATTCAGTATCTAACATGACAATGTTACTATCAATGCAAGATAGGAATTAAGATTCCCCCAAAAAGTCATTTTTTCGATAAAAGTCAAAATGACGTCCATATTTAATCTGTTTCCCAAGTTGAATAATATGTTATTCTAAAATATTGCATGATATAACCAGTTTAAAAAATAAATATTATACCTATGTGAAAGTTTCATCCATTTGTGATAATCTAACCACTTATGAGTGATACAGTTGTTTTGGTTACCAGTTGCTAGGCGACGCAAGAATCTAACGCATAACGCTACGTTCTCGCTTTAATAAATACAAAGTACCGGTAACCAACTTGCTGATCTTTGGTTGTTTCTCTTTCAAAATCATGTTTTTAAAGTCATCAATTGCTTTTAATGGTGGTATTGTAGACTCAATACGACTTTTTGTGAATTTATCACATCCATTTGGAAAAAATATTCGTCGAAAACCAGTCACCTTTTTACTTGGCTACAAGTGAGAATTATCTGTGTGGTTAAGTTATTTCGTTGCCTAGCAACTAGAAAAGACAACTAACTGTACCACTAACTTATCTGAACTTTACTTGTGGTATATAATCTAAACTTTGTAATCAATATATTACGTTGGTAATAAACAGTGTTATATCGTTCAATACTTTACAAGCTATGCTATCAATTTGGGATAAAAAAATAAAAATCATTTTGAGCTTCATTTTAACAATTATCAAAAAGTGACATTTTGCAAGAATCTTATTTTCTGGGTTGCTATGATAGCAAAATTATCATGTTATATACCGAATAAAATAGTGAAATGTTGGCTTTCCAATGGTATATGAAGATATCAGAAAAGATCAAGCATGTTGTCATGGCATTAATTTGTAATGGGGACAGATATTATGAAACACCCTGTATGACATTGACATCAAGGTTGACAGAGGAGCCTATTTTTACAAATATTGTAACAAGTACATATTTGCTAATATTCAACTTCATCATTTCAAATGATTACTTATTTAATTCAAATCATGCCATCTTTGGAACATGTTTCATTATTATCAACTTTACCCCTACGGTCCTACTCCTGATGAGAAAAGTATAGAGTAGATATGAGCAATGTTGATAAAATACTTATTTATATATGTACTATTAGGATGACAACTTACATTAGAAAACTTAAAAATTCAAATACGGATGCAATTACCTCAGAATACCTTTTCAGTCAACGTGTACATGCGTCAGATTTAGTATTTGAATTGAAAATGAACTAATAATTAAAGAATATATGTGTACAAATTATTTAATCACATTTAATGCCAACTTAAATACAAAACATTTACTAAAATAAGAAAGTTAGAGAGGAAATATCTATTTTTCAGTTATTTTTCATAATTTAACCTTGGAATGGCATTGACCTTGACATTTAAGTGGTCAGTACAGCATGTCCAGTTAATGTACATCATCAAATAAATAATATCCAGGCTAATACCTGTCAGTTAATACATAATTTAAAAAAAATCACATTAGATAACATGCTATCATGTGTATTTGTAAATTATGGCGGCCATCTTGGACGCCATTTTGGATTACGCAAAACGCTATATCGTCCCACGAAAGGCGCCTTTTTTGAATCAGCAGAACTGTCCGAACATTTTGGTATATAACACCTCGTGTTGCCTTTCATGACAGACCCTTTTGATTTTTTAGCCAAATTGTCACCAGACCATGAGGAAATTGTAACTTTTGGGCTGTACGTAATAGGAAAATTCGAGAAAGTATTCCAATATTTAATTGAAAGGTGCATAAATGACACCACGCTCCAACTTTCCTAACAGTTAAATGGAGCAAACTGTTTTCCGTACGGTATAGTGTCTCAATTATGTATATTAAGTAAAATATTGATGCGTTTCGTAGATTTTAAGAAATTCGTACCCCACCCACTTTTATAGTGTATTGTCAATATTTATGTACTTTTATTTTGTACATTTGTTAGTATTTGCAATTCCCCAACTATATAGAAGTGTTATAAATGTGGTAAGAATAATCATGGGTGGTTAAAAGTCTTACCCCTACTCCTAATTTTTGCCACAATTTGATGATAAATATGATGAAAAACAACTTAATAACGTTCCATGTTCACAATTATCCACCAAAATTACCTAATATGACAAGAACAACATACCATACACTGTTAAAATGACTTATTCCCATAAGAAATGTCATTTCTAATCTCCCAGAGGCTATATAAAGGCAAACACTGATATTTTCGTTTTTTGGTGGCCATCTTGGACGCCATCTTGGATTTCTCTAAGCATACCTATTTGTCAGTGCTGCTCCCATCCTTAAAAGGTCAAGTAAGGTTTTTGGGTGTGTGTATGCAAAATATTGAGTCATTGTCATTCCGGTAACAAAATCGGCCAAAATTGGACATATTTTCCCCTACTAAAGTCCCTAATCCAGCTTTATTGCTCTAATCATTGATATATTTTGTATTTCTTTTGCACGCATTTTATTATCTTGTTTATTATAATTGTTATGTTTGTTTTTCAATTTTTAACAGAATTCCTTATTTATATTGTTTGTTGCATAAATTTGCAGAACTTTGACTCTTTTGATTTGTAATTTACTATAAAAGTTTCAGCTATTCTGATCTATTTCAGTGAAAACAAATAAGTATATTGTTTACTGGATTCGGAAACGATTTCTCTTCTATATAAGTTTGAATTATCCGAACTCAAACATATCAACTTAAAAGGTACATTTTCCTATCAGATTTTGTATTACAAACGAGGCGGTTGTAAACAAGATTGGTTGTTATATGATGAAATGTTAATCAAATTCTTACTGACAAAGTTTGTTACGCAGTATATCACTGGCTCAGAACAAGAAGGTCGTAACTACAAAATCGATATATTGCGAAAACAAGAGAAAACTGTCTGTAATTTAGTCTTTACCTATGGGAAAACACGTTTTTAAAACTTCATTTTGGTCAACATGACAATCTCAGATTTTCATGAAAATAGGCTCATAAGAAGCGCCTTGTGAAGCAGATTTCAAATATGTATGAGTCTTATAAGGTCGTAAGTAGTAGTTACGACCTTCTGGTTCTAAGCCATCAATATGAGGTTCATATATCAGTGAACTAGCAATTATACAAAATATGAATTCAGCGGTTGGTTAAATCATCACATTTTCATTCCATTTTTCAACCATACTCACATGAAGGACTGACACATATGTACATGCTTTGTATAATATTAAACATATATTACCGTAAGATTTATATTATTTTTAGCTTATTCTTTTCATATCTTTTCATTCATTTTAAAATCACTTGATATAAATAGTATATAATTATTGCCGAGTTAACAATAGTAGGGGAGACCGGGGCTAGTCCGGCCCTTTTTTAGAAAAATAACAATTTCCAGACCGTTTATCTAGTTTGATCTCAGAAAATTTATATTTATGTGAGACTAAGTTAGGCGGAACTGTCCGCAATCACTCCTACAGCGTTTCTCTGTGTTTATAGGAGTAATTGTTGCTAAAAGTGACCACATCAAGGTGGCCGAACATGCCCCGTCTCGGGGCAAGTCCGGCCACCCCATGGGGCAAGTTCGGCTAGCATGAACTATTTGGTACATATTTGTATTTTAGGGTACCCATTTGAATATCAAAAAAGGAATTTTGAAAATCTCGTGATGTTTCCTGGACATTATTGACTTGTAGCACTAAAATTAACTGTGTTAGATCACCAACTATTTTTGTAATAATAAGTCACTTTAACTGTGGTTAAACAGATCACATCAGATCATACCGACTGTCATTGAATAGGTCATAATCAACACTATGCTACTGCAAGTTCTGAATGACCGTAATGTATGGAGAGAACCAGCTAGAACTTATTACATGTATTCATTTTACCAGGCGATGAGAGGTCAAGGATTTCATCCATTGCTTAATTTCTATGAACCAGTATAACCAACTTGCTCCATTCTACCCAGGTCTGTGAATGGATAGGCCTACCTGAATGGTTGTATCTGCCAATAGCGCCGTGTCTAATTCAGACTAACCGCAACTAAAATTATCGGGTTCGTAGATGTCCAGTGAGCTGCACTGAATTCTTGTCTGAACAATAATTTTACATAATGTACTTTGTCATAGCTCTAACATTTCATGTTCATTTGCCTTTCCTGTCCATGCACTTAACTAATGTCCAACGCCGCTTCAACAAATAAAATGACGATGAATGCTGTAAATGAACATGTATTCCATATTTTATAGACTTAGATAAACAGCAACAACCAATCATACAATATTCCGACCAAAAAATTGTTATAAGGCTATAGGCCCAACTTGCCCCTTCTACAAGGGCCGAACTAGCCCCGAGCTATAAATATAAAACCATCACGTGACAACTCCTTACATGGTGCATAAAGTGGTACAAATATGGATCTTTATTAAAGCCTTTTCATATGTATTGATACACGAATAGAAATTAAGTTGGAATCTTAACGGATCACAAGAAAAACAAAAACTGAACTATATGTAAAAAAATTACTCAACAATTGAAAAATTGAAGTTTTGGTCCCAAACCAACACATACCATTACAAGGTGGTCATATTTGTATGTACACAGATATAATCATCAAGTGTGGCGTGACTATATCGATGGCACATCTATATCTTGGTTCAGACGTTTTATACAACAAAATGCCGAACATGCCCCGAGGCCGAACTAGCCCCGGTCTCCCCTACATTATGTATACACATACAGTATATAATATTATATTAAAATATATCTCCAGAATAATAAATTGCAATGCAAAAAAAAACCTAACATATAGTTTTAATGTTCCGATTATTTGAGTACATGCAAACCACAGGCAGCGTTCAGCATTTGTTCAAATCTCACTATAGGTGCAAATCTATTCAAACTAGGCTACAGCTGTGTATCAACTATGCTACATGGTTGAATGCTTCCATGTTAGGGGTCTTTGATTTTAAGTAAAATCGAAACAGCGACTGGGTTTGTTTACGTGTTGCAAATTATTACATTGGATTTGAGATTTAATCTTGTTGTAACTGTTTCAATGTTTCTGTGTGTGTGTAAATGTGGCGAGGGTGACTGTTGCTAAGTAACACTTTCCTGCTGCCTAGTTACTATTGCTATGTTGTAACATTCTTCCTTGTTTTCCATTGTTAGTAAACATAATGTTACTGCAAATACATGCAAACAAATAAAAAAATCTGTTATAAATCATATAGTGTTGTTATGTTTAATTGTAACCCATTACTCCATATATGTATGCACATAAAGTACAGTATCAACCACAACCGTGGTCTTATCCAGTAATAGGCTGCTGTGCGTCCCTTGCTGTGCGCCCTTTTTTTAACTGCGCTGGACAATGTCAGTGCATTTTGTTTCCAGGTGCTCTTTCAACAGCAAGCTTTTCAATTAAGTTTGGTCAACATGACAAGCTCCGATTTTCATGAAGATGTGCTCATAAGAAGCGCCTCGTGATGCTGATTCCAAATGTGTATCCGTCTTATATGGTTGTAAGTAGTACTTCATTACATGGTTCAAATACCTCAATGTTTCCTTCTACAATCAGTAAGTAACACAAATGTAAACATTTAATTACACTCCTCAAAAAAATTAAAGGACCACATATTGAAAGGACTAATATTCGATCAATGTTTTTACAATCAACTAAACAACTTCAGATATCAACGTAGCAATATGTTTAATTTACAAATTGAAACTTACTCAAATGCGATTTACACGATTAAACACGTGCTAGACCAAGAAGTGATGTCAACGTTCGCATAGTGTGGGTGGGGTAGAATGTTTTAGGTGTCGAAACACGTTAAATGCAAAACCTTACTAATTTCAAAACCATAAATGACTATTATTAGCTTCCATAACAGCCATACCCATGTATTTGAAGCTTAGAATTAACATCCTGTGTGCTGATAGGGGAATGTTGGTCCACTCTACATAATGAGTGCATGTGCCCGTTTCATGGATATGTTATTGGATTATTGCTTGCAGTGAACATTTTCTGGAACATTTCGCATGTATGCTCTACCGGAATAAAGTCAGTAAAACCGAACAGGCTAGTCAACCAGTACTCTATCCCTGTGTTTTCAATGCTCAGTAACCACTTGAGCCCTAGGCGAACGGACATTAGCATCCATTATCACAAAGTCCTGACCTCAGAGCATCAGCGTAGGTCGTACACATTCATACGGGACGTTATCGTGATAGCAAACACCCATCGAACACCAGTTTAGCTGACAAACAGATCTATATAACCACCATAGACCTTTCCACAACAAACATTAACGGGCCACCTAACCTGTAGTGTCCCTGGGTACAGTAATCCCGGGATATTTTCATGTATAGTTTTTTTTCTGCCGCCAAACACTTCATTTTGCATAAATAAAGTCAACACACTATTTTGATGTGCCTTTTAATATGACAGAACATATCCGAGTCTGACTAAAGTAATGTTTCGGGGTTTCACAGAAAAATTACGTCTTAATAACCTCTCCTTCAAATTATATGGGAATTTCCCTGCTTGACATTATTGGTAAACTATATACCATACTATCGGCTATATTTCTTGTATACATACTTTATTATATTATGAAATTAGAGATTTGAAATTTGACTTTATTGCCGATCTGGAAACTAATACATGCATTAAAATAAAGCGAAATGTCATAAGCTCACGCATAATTTGAAATTATAATAATCGTACAGTTGAGACATAAAAAAGAATCATATCATTCCCATGACACTTGTTAAGTAAACTGGTTAATTGACACGTTGTACCACCTAATTGAATATATACGAATATTAAAAATGAAAATTAAACGTCAAAAAGGTGAGGAAAGGTGAGCTATTGACTGAATAATAAGAAAAACAAGAAGACATCTGATGTTGTAAGTATACATTTTCTTTATTTTCATAATATAATAGAAAAATAAAAAGGGAAATGTTGCTTTTGTTTGGTAACTGTAAAGTAAGAATCACTGATCAGTACGTTAAATAAAAGTTCTATATTTGTTTTCGAAAATTCAAAGAAAATAACGGTGGTAGAATAAAACTATCTTCTATCACTTGCTAATTATTCGCGCACTCAAGTTCACAAATATTTGTTTTAAAGGTCGCTAAAACTACATGCTTCTGTAATTGAATACAAAGACCTCATTGTATGTGATATATGATTGATGTTATGATTTGATTAAAACAATAAAAACTGATTTAGTATTGGTTTAACATTTCAACTCTTCATAACTTTGAAGCACTTGTCCAACATAAATATAAGTTAAACAAATGTTTCATCCTGATATCTTGAAAAAAAATTATTTGCGACAATTAGAGGGAAAATTGGAGTTTTGTCGGGTCCGCGAGTGCGCGAATATTCTCCTATTTAATTCAAGAAAAAAAACGCTCTATTTCATGAACTTAAAACTTGTCAAAACTTTTTTATTTTTCAAGATATTAAAAAAAAACAGTTCCATAATCACACCGTTCAACCCGATACATAGAAAACAGTTGGCACTTAGAAGACAGTTGTCAGTGTTTATGTACGCAAAACTCGCGGAAGTAAGTATTGCTTGTTTTTATATTCCCTTTGCAGGGTCTGAACAAAACAAAGTGTGTACATTTATTCGCAGTTAAAAGAGGTATCAGTACACAAAATTCTGAGCAAAACCGTGAATTATTTAGGGAGAAATCATGAAAAATGTATGCGATTTTTTACAAAAAAACGCGTTATTTGAAACTTTGATCCCTAAAAAGGTATTTTTTGACAAATCCTTACCCTCTGACTTATACCATGACGAAATTACATCCATCCCCCGTCTATATGCAGATTTACACACTTTTATTCGTCCTTTTCGCCGAGATATAAGAGTTTAAACATGACATGGTGTCATATTTTTGAGAACAATGGAGACAGTTGATGATTAAAAAAGATCACATAGAAATCAGTCGCAAGGGAATAGATGATAACAATGAAGACAGTATGAACGCAACGTTTTTGGAGCGCAATAACATTGAAATAATTACGGTATACTTATGTGCCAATGTGTATCACTGGATTTTTATAATGCGCTACCAAACTATCAATGTTTTTTTTATAAATCCCATTCAAACTCTTCACGCATTCTCAAAATTTGAGCCAACTGCCTCTCACCACTATAATAATGTTTATATAAACGAATTATCGTGTATGATGAGTCTTAAATCAATTTCTATCACTAATACTATATAGTTCCTCAAAAATAAATACAAATAATATAAGAAATAATGAACTTGAAAAAATATACAAGCCCCCAAGTTATGACACCCTACTCAAAATCGGCTGTCACCCACACAAAATATATAATTTAAATGCTTCTCATAATTAGTAACTAGTCAAAACATCTTAAATGTGTTGTTTATATGTAAGCAAATAAGTTGGAAAATGAACTCATAAATGCGCGAGAGTGCTATGAACTTGTTGCTTTGAAATTTTTCGACAGAGTTCGTGTCACCCACAAATGGTATTTTACGTGACATTGTTTTGTGGATGTGATAGCAACGCTTAAGCTTGTGGTAATTTATAAATTATTTGAACTAGTTTGTTTATTGATATAAGCACTATCGATAAATAAACATATTTTTTACCAAAATACACGAACAAAAGCTATACGTCAGTCTATTTCAAGCCTGTACCTTACCGGGACATTTATGTTGTATTATTACGTGACAGCCACAACTCGCTTATTTATTAAGGAATGGTAATTTATTCCTTGTAATATATCTGGCACATGTCGGATTTAACTATATAGAAGTTCATCATCTGTTATAGACAACGAATGAAGAAAAAATGCATCTTTCACGTGACTGTATACTTACGTGACGGTTTTTAAAAAAACGTGATTACAACGATAAAAATGATAAGGAATAGATCTTATGCTGTGCCATTGTGACATATTTTGATGTTTACAGTCAATATATACATGGAATACCACATAATTAGAATGACATTGAAATTTTACGGTACATATACTTTAAATCAATTTATATTCTAGAATTATTCCGATAGTGTATTTGTATTGCTTGGTCAGCATGATCTTGTTCGTCACGTAAAATACAATTTAGTGTCACGTAAAATTTAATTTCAATATTTTGATTTCTTTATGAACCTACGTTTGATTTTTTACATTTGATGACTTATAACATGGTTTTAGAGTGTATTACCTTTAAACAACTAGCATTTGTGTAATATACATGTAAATCAAGTTAACTATTTGTCATTTGATATTAGAAGAGTAAAAATGTGTATAATTTATAGTCTGGGCAGTTACATAAAGTGACACTAAATTATTATATAATTATTGATTTTGATGAGAAGCAATGCAATCTGTTACATTTATCAAACATGAAATAAGTTATGAGCTTTCACAACTTGGCAAAAAAAGCGTAAATTATGACGGCAATCATGTGTTTGATAACCGTATAACTTTCGTCACGTAAAATACAAATCCAGAGTTATTTGAGCCAACATGACAATTGATTATTGGCATGCTGGCAATGCTTTATTTAATATTTGCTCAAGTTTTTATCACTATATAATATTTTCTTTCATTGGATTTGAATAAAAACGAAATATTCACTGTACAATTTGGAAGAGCTCGTGTCTCGTTCGAAATAAATGATTTTTGTTTCAAATTTCCAGACGACTGCACATGACTTTCGTGGAAGCACAGCAGAAAATTAACCATAATTAGTTACTGGATATATTTCAGAAATAATGTGTGATAAAACTGAGTTATGTGTACACACGTTTTGTTTCCAGACTAAAGGCTTGACGTGTGTTAATTGTTGTTGAAAAATATGTTTCAAGACTGGTATTTTACATGACAGTATATAGATGTTCAATGGTGAAGTTATAAGCCATGCTTAGCATTTTAAGCTTTAATTTTAACAGATAAATCGCGCTAAGATGCTTAAACAACCTTTAGTTAGCATTAGTTTTGTTCCAAATTGGTCTTTCATGCTATTTCACCCCTACAATAGTATTTTACGTGACAATATTTCATTCCACACGTAATCTTATCCCTATAATCACTATATACATTGATTTTTGATTGTAAATTGTTTACCAAAAACTGTAATGACATGAGGTCAGAATTGTCTCTACTGCACAACTTGTATCATTTTATTATTGTATTTATGGATAAGTTGCTTTTGTATTTTACGTGACGAACACGTCTGTACAAAGCATGTACCAACATATGTATATTTAGCCGGGTTTTATTTAGATGCGTCTCCCAAATTATAAGTAGTGTCATAGGTTCCTAGTCATATTGGTGGAAGTAACATTAATACCCACACGCTTTTCTACTTCTAATTCAAAAATGATATAAGATACATGAAAGTAAAATATAGTATAAACGAAATAGCATGTTATGATGTACATACCGGTTTCATAAATGTATTGATAGTATAGTGTTTTCGGAGAGTTGGTATGTGTAAATATGTAGTACTGGAGTTACACAACCATTAATTAACTTCTTTGTTGTGTTCTCTAGGGTAATACGTATGCTGTACATGCTATCATAACGTAAAATACACAGACGAAAACACAGGCTTTTTTCCAACAGCGACATAGAAAAACACACAATCTTGTTCCTGGTGCCATGTATGACAAATGTTCCTAAAGGGGTTCGACTTTCATGCCCGATAGACGTTTTTGATATATTTAAAGGTCAAATTTACATACGCTTCTACATAGATCTAAAAATATCCAAATCATGACAAATCGTTGTCAGTCGGAGAGGATATTTGTGAACGTGGAAAAAAACGTGACGGAATTGCGTTGGTCAGGAAGCTCTCCGACCTTACCACGTTTATTTTAAACATGTTCAAAACAAACATATATATTGCGTCCCGATTCATACTTTGAGTCAGGTCTGTGATGATTAACTTGGTCAGTAAGAGTGTGAATGGGATTTATATAAAAAAATCTTTGATAGTTTGGTAGCGCATTATAAAACTCAAGTTATACACATTGGCACTTAAGTATACCGTAATTATTTCAATGTTATTGGGCTCCAAAAACGTTGCGTTCAGACTGTCTTCATTGTTATCATCTATACCCTTGCGACTGATTTCTATGTTATCTTTTTTAATCATCAACTGTCTCCATTGTTCTCAAAAATATGACACCATGTCATGTTTAAACTCTTATATCTCGGCGAAAAGGACGAATAGAAGTGTGTAAATCTGCATATAGACGGGGGATAGATGTAATTTCATCATGGTATAAGTCAAAGGGTAAGGATTTGTCAAAAAATACCTTTTTGGGGATCAAAGTTTCAAATAACGCGTTTTTTGTAAAAAATCGCATACATTTTTCATGATTTCTCCCTAAATAATTCACGGTTTTGCTCAGAATTTTGTGTACTGATACCTCTGTTAACTGCGAATAAATGTACACACTTTGTTTTGTTCAGACCCTGCAAAGGGAATATAAAAACAAGCAATACATACTTCCGCGAGTTTTGCGTACATAAACACTGACAACTGTCTTCTAAGTGCCAACTGTTTTCTATGTATCGGGTTGAACGGTGTGATAATTGTGTGGTCTATGGCTTGAAGATGCAACTGAACAAACCGTACACAATCAGCAGTGGTTGCTAAATTTCATTTAAACTGTACTTTGCGATATTGCACACATACTCAAGCATTGTATAGTTACTAGTAACCGTTTCTTTTTGTATCATCCATCGAATATGCATGATAATAAGTATACATATCGTCACATGTATTGCGGTTACTAGTATAACAAATGCATAATTGTTAGATTCCTCACACATGCTCAACGAATTCTGAATGTTACCATGGAAGTATTTAAATGTTCCTGATGATACCTATCTTATAAACAAAATTTCATAATGACAGAGCTATGCCCATAAAAAAGATCCTGGTATGCATCATATACAAAATGTCAAAAATACCAAAAGTGTAACTGAACGCACAAAACCCCTCCAGCCAAGGATATACATTAATTTATACACTCGGACAACCCGTTGAGTTAGCATAGCGCGATTACGCAATCAAGATAAGAACCGGTATAACACCAGTCAAGGAAAGGTAACTGTGGTCGACTTGAAAACACATTCAATACAAATGGGACAAATAGTTGGATATGCAATGCCGTACGGAGTCCGTACGGGGTCCGTGCGCGGACATCTTAAACTCGTACGAGCATCGTACGGATTTTTGTAACGCGTAGAGGACCCGGGACCTCGGTGAAAAGTTTTAACCGAGCTCCCGAGTTGTCTACGAGCTCGTAGGTATAAT
The DNA here is from genome assembly GCA_963678985.1 of Spisula subtruncata. Classification (NCBI taxonomy): domain Eukaryota; kingdom Metazoa; phylum Mollusca; class Bivalvia; order Venerida; family Mactridae; genus Spisula; species Spisula subtruncata. Next base: position 12,389,839 of record OY787676.1, read on the forward strand.
TGAAGTACGGAACTCACAAGGAAGCTGGCATCACCTGTTTTAAGTTATTATTATATGTCATTCTCGTTCAACCAGCGTGTTTAAAATATAGTCTAGCGACTTGACTATACATTGATTCATGAGAATGTTATATGTAGGATGATTATAGAATGATGGAATGTTCGTGCTATGTTTATAAATGCAAGGAAAAACGTTTAATTACTTCTTGACAGACCTTGAAGGGCTTATATAGTATATTTTGCTAGTTTGTCAAGAAATAATTTCTCTAAAAGTTAATTATAGTTTATACATGCAGTATTTGATAGTTTTTAAGATATAACAGGATTATACGGTATTCTGGGACAACCCACGTATATATAATTTATTATAATACACTTGGAGACTTTTTTAACGCAACACTTTTACAACTCGAGTATCTCAGTTATGAGTAAAGATATTGATTTGAAATTGCACATGTGGTCATTTGACTACATTCTGTGAAAACTAATGATAAAATCATTCATCTGTGACAATAGGACGCTTTAGCACGTGCGGTAGGTATGGTTTCATTTTTAGCACGAGGAAATCGAGAAACACGATATGATTGAACTTTTGTTTTTATTTCATTTCATCATTCTACAGTCCGACCAGGGACATAGGGGTCTGAATCGATTTCCACTCCCTCATTCACTGAATGAGGGAGTGGAAATCGATTCAGACCCCTATGACCAGGGATACCTGACAGTGACGTCATGTTGTATTTACAATCAAATGTTTACTTTATTTATCGTCTGCAAAATGTGGATTATCAGTATATTTCTTTACCTATAATCTGCATGATATCGTGGCCGAGTGGATAACGGTCCAGTATTAGTAGATTTTCTAATTAAAACATGCCGAGTTCGAACCCCGTCAGCAGAATTTTTTTTTATTTACGCAGTACGTGTATTGAATGATGTTTTAGTAAAAACACCTTTGTCATTTCACTCAACTTCAAATGAATTTATTAGCCAAGAACCAGTTTCAAATTATAGCAGGGAGTCTTTGAAGAATTAAGAGAAACCAACAGCTATCCTAATTGAGTTTTCAATTACACGAATTCCGCGGGTTTAAATTTAATAACAATAAGACAAAAACTTCATTTATAAAATAAAAATCTCAATAGTTGATATCCGGAACTCTGTGCAAGGTGGTTTTCCCCTTAATTTACATGTAGGTACAAACAAATCTGGCCTTATTAGACTGGTTTTGTATTCATATGCAAACACAACTGACACCCACTCTATTGTCCAGATGTGAATATTTATGACTCAAAAGGATTATAACGGTAAAACTTTATTTGTACCTACAGAGTAGTGGAGATCCGGAGTAGGTCTATTTATCCAAGGGAATACATTTTTCGTTTATAATACAAGAAAAAATGTTTTTAGTTAATGGCTATCACAAGCTTTGAACTTAGATCGCCTGAGTGAGAGTCAACAAACACATCCACAGAACCACGCATTGGTTGATATTTATGAATTGACAAGGGCATAGTTCTATATTGAATGGTCCTCAATCTTTTTGGGGATATACCCTGCTTATTTATAGATTGTTTACAAAATGACGTAACTGTCAAAAATCGTTGGTCGGATAGTAGATGGGATCTTACACCAAGAAAACATAAAATTAATTTTAAAAACATCATGGCTCGTATGAATATTCACGAGCACAACCGCGCAATTGGCATGTTACAGGCCAGTCAGACATTAAGACGTGTAAGTTTATGCATTTTTATAAAATATAATGTTAAATTCCATATCATTATATGCGTCATACCTGTACTAGATATACATGTAACTAATTAAGAACGTATGTATGTTTAATTTAGAAAGTTGAGCATCGTATGTTGTTTTTTAGGTAGCACATGTCTTTGGCAGACATGTATCATCCACAGCCCCCTTACGCTGCGTGATTTGGAACACGCCCTTGTGCAAGAGTGGCGAAACATCCCTCAACGTTTCATTCTAAACTATGTGGTTTCAATGAGATATTAGCCACTCGAACTTGTGATACTCACTGACTTTTCACATTAATAATATTGTACGATTTTGCGAATTTGATCAATTTCTATCAAATTCACAGGAAGTATCAGATATTTGCCCTTTAATTATTCTTAGTCCAAATTTCAACAAAATCCATTTACCAATAATGGAGCTATGTCGAGTTGAAGAGGTGATGCGTTAGAAAAGTCCCCAAGTGTATATATATATTATATATATAGAGAGAGAGATTTTTATAGTACAATGAGTATATGCATTGAAGTACATGGATTACATGTACATGTTTAATGCACATTTGCCATTAACTAAAAGATAAAAAGAACACATACATGTAGATGTATAGACAAAATGCATGTGTACATACACTTAAACGAATTTCTAATTGGCCACCCTAAAAAATATTATATCATCTAATAAAGTATATCAATAAATCTTAGGCTGTGTTATTTGTTTATTCCACACACTTACTTATCTATTTCTGGAAAGAAATGGCGTATTCATATACAAAATCATCCATGCGTAACGGTTGGTGCGAAATTGCTTTTTTGCACGTTGGCCTCGTGCACAGCTTGGAATAGTATCGTATTTGGTATAAATTTGTTCCCTGTAGATCAACTTTTCTTTAAACACTATAATATGTGAAAATGAGCCATGTGGAACGTGCTCATGACGTCATTTGCATGCAAACATTGAACGAATTTCTGATTGTCCACGTGTTTTTATAAATAAGTTTTAAAAAATGCTTTTAGAAGAATATAAATAGTCGAAACCCCGATACTGTTCAATTTTATTGATAGAAAATATGTTTCTCGTAGTATTTCGAGTTAAACCCCACGTTATTATAAATATCACTTTTTACAAAAAGACGTTTTGACGTACATGTCTGGATTTTGGTCATGGTACTCGTCATTCTAACGGCCTCAACGCGTCCCATATTACTTATTCTCGTCAGTATTTATACCTTTTATTAAGCCAATCGACAAAGAATATATTTTGACTGATTTCAAAAATCAAACATGTCGGGCACGTGAACCACGTGCACGTTAGCCATTTTGCACTAACTGTTCCGCATGGATGATTTTATACATGCATGCGTAATTTATTTCTTGAAATTGATAGATAAGTGCATGGAATGAAAATGACCACAATTGTAGAAATATTGACTGAATATATGGCATAATATAATATTTCATTGGGTGGCCAATTAGAAATTCGTTTAAGTGTATAAGATATGTGCACGCGAAACACGGATATGTCAATTCATTTTACATTGAGCTTGGGCGGGTCCAGGTTGGGTGAGGTGGGATCCGAGCTTCCAGAATTATGGAAAATAGGACCATCGTACATTAAGAGATGAGTACGTCTATGGTAATGTTCTTGTGTGTACCAACATTATCTGGTCGAACCGAGCAAAATAACTGGTTGGATATCTTCATAATTTACAATGATCGGTCGGCGTACATTTTGGGTAATTTGACTGACCCCGAACGTCAGACTGTAGATCGGTGGTTTTATGTAGCATCGAATCATGTCGGCCATGGTAATTTAAAGTACCTTTAAGAATAATTATACGTTGCTACTAATCGGTCGGTGTCTGTGCGATCATCAATAAACATCGGGTACATATCGGATACACGGGCGGACGGAACAGACAGAATGTTAAACAGATTCCGCGAACCCTTGTCTACTCGAATATACAACTTGGTTCTCTAACGTTTTAGGTGTAGACCACCTCTGGGTTTACAAACTATTCCATTTCTAGTTGGGTGGAAACGATTAAATGATTTCCAAATGACCATTTTGAGTCTTCTTAAAATCATTCAAATACTTCTTTCCAAAGCCAGTAGCGTCATTATTATAATATAATAGTAATACCTTTATTTTGAGAGGCAACCCGACTGGGAAAGTACAGTCTTCCATGTAGGCCTCTGCTCGTACCTGATTCTTTGTTTTAAACAACCATACAAACAATGACACATAAAGTTACTGCGTGCCGAACTTGCCATATTGGGTGGCCCGACTTGTCCCATCATGGATAATTCAGGCGACCTTGAGTCCTAGACCTACACGCACTAGTAATCTGTCGGCCCCTTGAATTTCGTTCTGGATATGCTAACAAATCATTCTTTCCCTCAACTTCAACCAAAACCAAACATATGCAATAAATACCAAAGTACACTTAACATATTTCACAATTGTTATGTACAAAAATATATGAGTTAAAAAGTGACCAATTAGAAATTTTGCTGTGTGTATATCTATCTATTGTACAACTTCATGGATAACTGTAATAGCTGTTAGTATGGATAAACCAAATTGCAAATAATTCCGGCGAATACCTTTAGACAAGCCGTCCACAGGGGCATCGAATGGTTCCCGAACCTGAAATTTCGACCAATAAAGGAAAGAACCGGTCAACCAGTACGAGCCCACCATAGATGACGCCTTTTCGTTCTTGTTCTTAAAATATAAAGTTTAGGCAAATAGTGATTCACTTCTCCAGCTGTATTAGAATAGCCAGATGTAGGCGACTACCATCCAATGTGTTCAACTCTCAACTGATGACAATATAGTAGCTTGGCATCGTTTAACCTTTTGGCATTCTATCGGCATAGATTCGCAAACCCTTCCACATATTTTGCATTGTAACCGCCGCCTTTCCGTCCGATTGGGAAACATCCTGAACCTCCGACATTCAGGCGCGATACCATCGACTACTTAGGATAGGTATCGCCAATTGTACAGCAACAATTCGTTCACCGATTCGCGGATATTTCCCGAGCGAACACGGTGACAAAGCTTTGTACGTTTTTATCGATAAATGCTCCCGAAGGGTTCCTAATACGAGCGACATTCGCACTTTTTTGTCGATAAATGCTCCCAATTGGTTTCCGAAACGAGCGACATTCGCCATTTTTTGTCGATAAATGAATCCGAAGGGCTCCCGAAACGAGAAAATTTTATTTGACATTCCTTCCTCATAGTATCGGGATCTCGTGAACGAAAGATCTTAGATTTGTGAAGAAAGTTAATTTTCGGTGTAATAATGTACGTTTGTGATGTATATTTCACCATATTGACAGAAAAATGTACGCATTGGATCATAGTAAAACAGTATTTTTTATTAACATGCGTCTCTATTGTCGATTTGTTAGGAACCTAGCCACCATAATCATTCAGCCACCAATTATCCGACCTAGCAGTCATTATACGGATACAGGCCGTGAGACTGTGTGTTAAACGTTTGACAAATCGTTAACAGTGGCGTTATAACGAAGATGGCGGTTTTAGACATTTAAACTCCAAAAAACTCGTGTTTCTTGAATGGCCGTCTCCACTCGCGTTCAAAACTTTTTCGCTAAAAAAAGTCGGCACATGCGTTCATTTCAATATTCAAAACCCCATTTTCTGACTTTCTACTCTTCCCAGAAACAGTGAAACGTTATGGGACACGTGGAGTTATATATTTGAAGCACATATGGAAAATCATTTGGCCAAAATGTGTTTCTTCAGTGAGATAGAGCAGTTTAATGTTTAACGTACGCAAAAATCGCTGTTTCTAGCGCATTTGACCCGAATGTTCTAAGAAACTACGAGGATTTGATACTATTCAAGATAATAATATGAAAACGGAGTTATAAGAGGTCACCCTCGGCCATATCTCCATCGGCTAGAGGTTTAATTGCAAAAATGACAATCGATTTTCTTACCTTCGTTAGTTATTCTATCGGCAAATAGCCGGCTCCACATGCGTTCTCAGCCGGCTCCACTCACTGAACGATTGGACTCGGTGGTAATCGACTGTGGATAGCAACACTGACTACAAATACGACCGGGGATATTTTTATGGCCGTTACAATACGAGGTGCAACTACTGCTCTTGCTTGTACAAAATATATTAATCGGAATGAATGCTCACACCGGCAATATGGAGCGTCATTTTCGCGTGTATATACTATATGCTATAGCAGTACACACATCTCATTCAAAACTTCATTTATTATACGAGGGCCATTCAATAAATTCGCAGACTGGGAACATCATTTTAGTACCCAATGCCACAGAGCTATACAGATTACATCAATTTGACATATAACCCTTCGTACATAAGTGCAGAAAATATTTCATTGAGCAACGCATTTTACAACAAAATATGGCTAGAATAAAAAACAAACATTTTACTGGGACCATCACACTGCGCTATTTATAAAATTTTATATTATACTGACGTTATTGGCGTTTTGCCGTTTGTCTAATGGTTAGCCCGGAATGCAATTATGACAGCGATGTGAAATTGAAACTTAAATATTAAACTTTAATATTACAGTATGTCGACATGAAAACATATCGCACCGTTCGTCTGATTATGCGTATAACGCCACTAAGTTTGCCTATCTACCAAAGCATGTATAGTTTTAAATTTCAATATAATGCTGCTCTTTAGACATAAGTTTATTAGTCATTTGAAAACAAGGCCACTGTATGTTCAGACTTCGCTCTCATTAGCACATTTGCTACTTTTGAGTCATTTTTCATGAAGATCAGATTTTTATTACAAAACATAGGCCCGTATTCACATGTCGTTCCTCCACTCCAACTCGACTCACCCTAACCTAAGGGAGCCTCAAGTGTAGCTGGAGTGACGGTCGAGTTAGTGAAGCTCGAGTGGAGATTTGGTATTCACATACATTTATCGACCTCCACTCTCTCGAGTGGGTGACCGTTATAATACATGGTATGATAGTAAACTGTGTAAACAATCCATGATCAATAATTGAATAGGTTTTTTTTAGTTTTTGTGCATTTTCATGATAAAAACAAAGTCAAATTCTAATGTTGATGATGTTTATGTTATATGAGATGAATACTTATTTGAACTCACAAAAATAAGACCTTAGTTTGAATACACAATAATAATAATGACAATAAGATTATAAAAAATTTGGACCCATTTCCATTAAATGTAGATGTAATTACATGTAGTGTTAATTAAACGCATACTTATTAATATATCGACAATCATAAAATAAACATCAAATAAAATGTAAGACAATACACACGAGTTTTGAAATATACCGTGACATAATCCAGCATTGTTGTGGAAGCAGGCCCAATAATACCATATCAATATGAATTCCACAGACCGTTGGACAGGAAGTTTCAGATTAATAATATTAGAAATCATATGGAATAAAATCGGCTACTCTTTTTATCAGTAGCTCACTCTTGCATCTCCTGTGCCATTTGTAGGGCAACTTACTACAGATACAACGCAGCCAAGCCAGGTTACTTGAACGCCAATACTTCATAGAATGTCATTTTGAGAGCGACAATGGTGTATATAAATAATTAAATACATATCAAGTGTACATCTAGATTATGCATGACAGTGTACCTATTTATTTAAAGTTTATTTCGAAACATTTTTTACGAGTTATTTCAATCATTCTCGACACCCAATTCTTAATTATATTAATCGTCTAAGTTGCATCAATAAACAAAAATAGAAGAGCTCCAAGTTTATGCCTATTATACAGAAGGTCTTGTGACGGCATATTCCTCATATTTGCAAGTTTGTGTGCATTGAGAAAGACTAAAAGAGATGTTCTGTCCGACAATAGTTATGTTTAATCTTCGGTGTGGCGTGATATGGTATCGAACCCGTATCCCAACACTCGACACGGGCACTCTACACTAGAACATACAGGCCAGATTCTTGCACATTGGTGATTGCGACGGAAACAACATACATGTTTGTGTTACAAATGACCACGTTTTATTTTAATGAAAATATTTTAGTTATCTTCACGGGATGAAAAGCAATAAAAGTCAAAGATTAAATGTATCAATCCATATATAAATGTACATGTACTCGTATGCATTTTTGTATTCATGTTCCTTATATTATACACCTGAATACAATACACCATGTTATTTATTAACATCGCAATAAAAGTACAAAATTTAAATTCCACATATTTCAGACATGTGCTGCAACTTAACTTTAAGTGGTTCAAAAATATACTTTAGGATCACAAAATATTACAAAATTTATATTACAAAACGTGTCGTTGGTTCATTTATCTTGAAAATACAATAACTTTATTAGTCAAACATTCGTGTGCTAAATCGGTATTCACATAACCCTAGTTGAGTGTAGCTGGAGTCACTGTCAAGTGACCGTTTCGCCCACTCGAAAAATCCCCACTCAGTCGAGTCAACTCCAGCGTCACTTACCGTTGTGAATACCAATTTCTAGTTAGGTCGGATGCCCACTCAAACGCACGGACGAAACGATCATTAAAAGCGGATTATCTTAGTGAGTGAGAGTGGAGGGACGGTCGAGAAGAGGATGTGAATATGGCCCTAAGGATGCAACATAAGTCGAGAATTTACAGTTATTTCGTTTTTTATACTTACAACATTATTAATATAAGCCATCGCTTTATACAGTCCGGGAGAACTCCTGCTCTGTAATTGGAACACGACGAAGAAGCCAGCGAATTATGTTGAGTCATCCAAAAAGGGCAAATATACCGTACATGTCGTGATTACAGTATATTAAAGAAAGGGGAGTAAGTCTATGTGAACATATAAGTTATCATTTAGGATTGTCTCCCTTCAATTGCAAAGAGTCAGTTGACATTTCCCCGACTGTATACCCTGCCAGTGCACGGTTTTATCGTGCAGGAGCCACACCATTCACAAGATAGAGAAAATTCCTAAGTTGCACGATTTTTTTAACGAGTCGGATAGCATTCATCAAATATAAAGTCTAGTGAATCAGCTTGTGCACGATTTTATCTTGCGATGGTCACCATGAAAATTGTATTTCTTCCTTGTGTTATAAAACGACTGTTCTATTTTGTTTTACGTGTCGGTTTATCATGGATTATAGGCAGAGTCAGGTCGTAGAAAGTATATACCAGTAATTAGTTTCTCTCGTTAAGAGATAGGACTGGTGGTAAAGATGATTAAATACACAGTTTGAAGTTAAACTGCCTTGGTGTCTTTGTCAGTCAGCTTTCTGTTGACGTATGGCTTGCATATGTCGCTGGCTTAATATGAGAAGGTCGTAAATACGACCTTGTAAGAATCATGCATGTTTGAAATCTGTATTAGCCTACTCCATGATGTTACCACAAGCACTCGACCAGAGAAACAGAAACAAGACAAAACTGTCTGAAAACTACTCTTTACTTATATAAATGTATCAATATAAACGTTTAGGACTACAGTTTGTTCTACATTGCAAGTGCCGAATTTCATGAACATAGGCTCATAATAAGCGCCTCCTGATAAAGCAAGACCAACTTTCGTTGGTATCATGACCTCAAGATTGTGTGAACTATATTTTTGAATATTGTTATTCTATAGCAGTGAGGGGAATCACGTGGTGATCAAATTATTTGAAATGAATATTATTATACAGCCTTACGTCAGACGGAAACAATGTTTGCAATTTCTGAGAAAAAAAAACAGTTAATGAAGGAGTAAAAAATATGACAGATAGAAAGATGAACATTTTCTGATCTAAAAATAAACTATGGGGTTCAAGGGACTGAAATTCCCATATTATATGATCATGTTGTCGTTCAAAGCTGGCAAAGAAACCTAATATTTTCCATCTAGGATACAATCAATGTATTGTCGTTACATTAAATAAAAAATATATTCCTGGTCTTCAAAAACATTGTTGCCTGTTCTGCAAGTAGTGTTATACAGGCAAGTAAATGGGGGAAAACTCTCTGTATTCATATTTTTGGTGGGCACTATATATTAAGCTGTTCTTAGTGAGTAAGTAAATACTTTATTCAACGAGGCTTCACATTTGGTTATCCAATCTTCCATGTGGGCCTCAATTGATGCTCGACCAAATTATTACACTCCGGCGGTTGAAAACTTCCCTTGGTCGAGCATCAATTAAAAACAACTAAATATAGAGCGAAATCGGTACTTGCCGGTAATCTTACATATACGGGAGATACTTAAGGCTATATAATATAACATCTTGTTCGTTATTCATTTGCGAACACATAATATGGTACCTTCACGTAAAATTTGACCTTAAATCGACTTCTTTAAGGGGAAATATCGCACACTGCATCAAGACAAGTGTGACGCAGTTACACGACGTTTTTCAACAAAAATCTCAACAAAAATGCCTATTTGGAATTTATAGGAAGGTGTTCATCTATTTTGAAATTATGGCCGAAAAGTGCATTTCAAAAAGCTACTTCTAGTTAAAATTGGAAAGAAATCCGATAAGAATTAAGCTCTTTACCGATTTTCCTCCAGTGCTCATACCCTAAAAACGTAAAAAGACGGAACATCGTGCGCGGTGTCCATATTAAATGTACGATCGTTATAATCAAGAAAAAACTCACCGTTAGCAGACGAAATCGCAATCGTTTTGAGTGCGAACGTTATTCATTTGATCACGTGATTCTCCACACTGTAAGTGTAATGAGCCAGTAAAACAAAACAGCGAAACGGGTGTGGTTTTCATCTGGTTTCTAATTTATCAAAAGCAGTAATGTTACTTCCGTAAATTTCCCGAAAGTATTACGTACGTCGATCATATTTGCGCAACTTAATTAAATGCGTTTTACTACCATAATTCTTTTTATTTCGCTTGGCATATGCACGAGTCAGTTGCATCCAAGGTCCCCACCCGGGGATAGGCCGGGATTTTTAATTTTGGTTTGTCAAAAAAAACGCTCTTCCAAGGCCTGCGGATGACAGCTGATGGTAAAATCTCCGGTATTTCCCGGTGCCCCTGACAAGTAAATATTGTCCCAGGATTTTGGGACCGTTCGGAGAAAAAACATTTTCCCGGCAGTGCGTGGGAAGCTGGAAGGTAAAAACACGGCCGTATCCCCCGAGGATCCATTGTGACTGGAGCATTATTTCTACGCAAAGACATCTAGCAACTGTAAACATACCAAAATATGAACGTAGCCTGTGCAGTATTTGACGTATATAACATATATTCAGGATCTATTAAAATGTCCTGCGATATGACGTCCTATAACTTTGACGTTACTGTGCGGTGACTTTGATTGCATGGGAGAACTTTACGCCCGTGTATTCGTGTTTAAGCCTAGTATCTACGCGCCTGAATTTTTATCAAGTAGCGGAAATTGAGGCCTGATTGAAACGTGACCATCAATAGACTAGTGGTGGGAGCGTCCGTTCTCTAGCCACGTGCGTAGGTCAGTCTAAGGGTTGGTGTATGGAATGTGGGTCTTAATGTTGCAAAATTAGGGTATATGCTGATCGTGCTAATGGAAATAGACCTACAGGTGGGTATATAACGGTAGACTATGCGTATTTGAGCGTTCATTTTTCTGAACAGTCGTCCAGGGCTACTACTCAGATTTGTTATATACATTGTTACAATAAAGAAAAAAAATAGTCAATAGCCCTTACCACTGGACCACTTGTCCACATAAATTCAATTGATTGACTTTAAATATATTATGTATATGGCGTCTAGGAGAAGTAATGTAACATGAAAACATATTTCTATCTGTTTCCATTCTTGAATTATTTCCTTCAACAAAAGAAGTCATGATATTACCATATTGATATAATTTTCTTATATTTTCCTTCTATTGAATTCTGGTTCTAGTTTATTAATTACCTCCCTTTATTTTATTTTCCTAACATATTTCTACCAAGTCCTGTTTTTATAGCAGGAGGGGGGATGACTATCTCGCAGCGATAAGAATGATTATTCGTTCGGGAAAAGGGGAGTAACTCTAATATTAGCGCCTCTGCATTACTAGAACAATTGATAAAACGATTATTACTTGATCAATCAAGTCAAATTTTAGCACACAAGTGTAATATACAATAATATACGCATTAAACAATAAAAAACAATATAAACCGCAACGTTACAGAAAATATCGTATGTTTTCGGCATTCTTGATTTGTTTTCGGTTGTTTTCGGCAAAATGTTGTTTTCGGCATTCAGTAATACCGTCTCGTTTGTTGTGTTTTAATATCCACTGTATTCAGTTGTATGGAGACTACCCAGTCACTCATCTTGACACCGACGCTTGGTGTCTTGAGAGCAGCACAAACTTTCGAGTGAGTCTGGGCTTATCAGAACTCTGACACAGCATGTTGGTGCAGCCTTTATTTGATTGATTATAATTACATCAGTACGCCACACATCAGTACTTTCAGTGCTTTGATTTGTACTCAGTGACCTTGATCCTGACTACGCCCATGTTAGGCTATTCAAGGTTCACACGATGCATAACACGTGATGAGGTTGCCATGTTTAAAATAGAGTCTATGCAATAGGTGAACACATGTCATGATTGTGCGAATCGCCTTTTGTTAAATGAACAATTGCAATATCACGAGCTATTTTGCTTCGGGCAGATGATGATCGGGTGTTTCCGTCATTAATGCGGAAAATTATTCATTTTGATTGGTGCATTTCTAGTTGTTCCGGGTCGAAGGTTACCAATGGCGAAAAATGCGGATTTCAAACTGTTGTGTTGTACCTATGTTTTTGGAAAATACGATGTAAGTAAAGTTATAGTTTTTGGATTTGAGTTGAAAATGTAAATTCTACATGCTATATCAACATGCAATGAGTTTAACGATGTTTACACTGACGTCTATATTTAATTGCGCGCATTGAGCACGGATTTTTCTGACCTTGAAGGTTTTTCCAAACATTTTGCTTCTTATAGTTATTATGATGGCGGTCGTACTTGTACTTTTTGCAACGGTGTAATGACCGCTGGGGGAGGGAGGGGTGATTTGACCCAGGGGGAATTACTCATTTTTAATTATTTGATCCACACCCTGTGGAAATGCTCATTGTCTAAATCCCCGGGGATGGGACATTTAATCACATATGCTAATTCCGACCAAACTTGTTGGGTGGGGTGTGGATGCAATTGACTGGTGCAAGCAGCATAAACACTGATTTGCATGTATTTAAATGAGGTCGTTAAGCATGAATATTGCAACATTGTAACAGGCTCACTAGCCCTTGTTAGGCACTTGACCTGTGATTATCTGTTTCCCAGGTTTTAACTTCATATTATAGTCATTATTTACAAAAAATAACCACCTAAATTACACAGATTGGAAACATGTACCAAATCTCACGATAACTCGTGGCCGGTCTTCTAAAATCTCACGAAATCTTGTCTGTTTTTAATACCTAATATCTCCTGTTATAATATACTTACAAAAATTCAAATAAGATTATGCAATAAATTTATAATTCAGCTTTAAAATTGATTTGTTGAAATCAATCAAGGAATAAAACAGTAAACTCCGAAGAGCCAGATCTACTCTCATTTTAATCAAATTAATGCAAATTCCAAGTTTATCATAAAAATCTGATTTGCCTTCTTTAACTCCTAATTTTATGTATTTTATAAGGGGAAGACAAAAAAAGAGTTACTTCATGCAGTAGAAGAAACTTAGCTCTTCAGTATGATACATTGTCCGTTAAAAGTGGATGACTAAAACGGTTTTATGGACAATAACTGAATCTGCTGCCTGTTAATTTGCATTTTCTCTAAGCTTTCAGTGGAGTGTCCAATCTGTGTAATTTAGGTATTTGCAAAAAATAAAGCAAAGATAACCAATTCATGTGAGGATTCAATGATTTTAATGTTTATAAATGCTTGATAAATATAATCAATCTCAAAACAGTCTTATTTAAGTAAGATAATAATAAGCCATAATTTAATATAAACTAAAGAGTAATTTGGAGTTTACTAAATTAAGAATATCCAACCACGGAGGTATATAAATAAATGGAGGTGAATGTTGATGAACTTCCCGATTATCCTCGCCTCGGGAGATCGAATCGTCGCCATTTTGTAATTTCTTAACGAAGCGGCCTGAAACATCGTTTTTACAAGTTAACACGTATTTACTAATTATATTTTGTGTTTTATTTTTAACAGAACATATTTGAGTAATTATTAAAGTTAAACCCGCACGAATTAGTCATGGTTAACGCGTCAAAACCAAAATAAAGTGCATTTTAAATTTCTTGATAAATCGGCCCGCCGCGAACAGAATTAAATGGCGGCAATTAGAATTTGTCATAATGTTGCAGTGCAAACTGTGAAGTGCTGGATGCAGTATTTAAATCAATTACCTGCTACATTTGTTCCTAATACATGTATCTTGGTCAGGGATGTGTTAATTTGTTTATTTTCGCTTGTTACTGTTCACAATTAATTGTAAAAAATAGAGTCGATGAAAATCGTTAATGGCGGCCGAAACCCTCAAAGTGAAGAGGTGATAAAATTTAAACGCATCTAGTGATGTTGAATGTGCATAATTTAGATTAATTACCCGCTGTATGTGTACTTAATAGATATATATTTGCAATGGATATGTTTTCTGTTCATTTTCTCAAGGTATCGTTCATTTTTAATGGTGAAATAAACAGTGTCCAAATTGACTCAAATAAGAGCATAATGGCATCCAATAAGGACAAATTGGTGTCAAATATTCCTTGATATAGAAATCTAGCTTTCTCTGGGATCAACCTCCATAAAGCAACAACCTGCTTCAAGCAATATTATCTAATATATAGACGAGAGTGTACAAAAAACGAAAGTTTTCTCATGCAAAGCAGGTATTGCTCTAGAAATGTTGCAATGTAACTTTACATATTGATGGTTTACAATCCAAAATGAATGAACCAGCACTTGGCAATAAAATGGTTTTTATTCATAAACAATACTTACACACACTATCACCATGAGAGAGAACTTCAGAGGATAGCAGTTTCATATATTTTAGTAGTCACGTGACCCCTGGGTTTCAAATACAGATATTACACACCTTCCTATTTTCGATAATTATATTATTTCATAAACCTTGTATGTACATAATACACTTGCACGCAACGAGTTAGTTATGTAACATTATTGTGTTTGTAATTCACAATATTGCATCTTTTCATCTCATGTGCATTCACCATAGCAATTATAAATGCATGATCTTCTATATCTGATCTAATAAGTTTTCATAGTGTTTAATTGGCACAGCATGTGTTTATTGATTAATATCAAACAAATATTACAATAAGCTACTGATCACAATCATAGCTACTGTATAAATGTGACAGATGGTGAGAGCATATACTGATTGGTTGTATATTGGTCCTTACTGGAACCCCACTGTGTAAATTGTTTGGGTTTAAACACCTATCAAATTCAATGTCAAGAATTAAGTACATGTAAACTCTTAATTAAATTCGTTCATATTGTTTTTTTTACTAATGTACCACGTGAAAAGATCGGCATTTTTTAAAAAGAACGCGTGGAGTTATTATCGCATAATTAAAATTATGGACGATTAAATATAAATTAAATTGTTAATTGCCTTAACAATTTGTACTGATCAATAGCTAATTATCATACAACACAGGGCTATCAATTAACGATTAACGTTCCAGAGGTACCAAACACAAGACAGTACTTAACACCTTTGCCAAATACCCCGGCACCTATAGGCGGGCCTATTAATGAATTTATTTAGCGCGGATACAGCCCTGGTAGATAATTTATTTGCTTAGAAGTAAACAAAAAAAATGAAACAACAGAGAGAGGCTAGGCAGAATTAAACATTATTTATGACGAGCATATCATCGTATATATCTTAGATCTATCTGCAAAAATATGTTGGAAAAGAAAAAACGTAACTAGATCTATATTTATTTCGGCCAAAATTTCGGAAAGGTTTCATAAAAAGAATCATTTCAATAATCTATTATTAATCACCGCGCAATAAATAAACGCACGTAATAAAACACGTAGATCTACACATTAAATTAGCGATCGCATAAAAGGCTGTATAATGCCGTGAAAATCCTTTTCGCTCTTTTTATCTTTCCGCTTATTAGTGATTACGCTCATTAAATTCCTTGCGCCCCGTTGAGCATACTCTTATCAGTTTATAAGCAGACGATATTTTCTACGGCGAGGATAATCTAGTCTCGTCAGTGTACTGTATAGTGAGTTTCAAATCCTTATATGTATGTAAATCCTTGATCCAACCAAAAGGTAATAAAATGCCACCATTAATTAATTCCTAAAGGGGAGCTCAGCTCATGACAGGGTAAAAGCTACCATGTGAATGTCCGTGAACTGAGACAGAAAGATCTGCCCATCAAAAACAGAAAGCATGAGAACATCATCAAACTAAGTAAGGTTTATATAGTCTCTACAAAGTTAAGCATGCAGTGGTTACATGGTACACTATAGATACTGTAAACAGGGTAAATACTGTACATTGTTAAATTTAATACTAAAGTTTACATAGGAATAAAACCATTCCCGCCACAATATATGCAAGGTTCTTGCTTTTTGAATATATCCAACAAATCGTTCTTTATTGGTTTTTCAAATATAGACAGGATATCGGCTGTTTAATTCTGATAATTAAATGTTCAGGATCATGTCAAGTTCACCAAAGACTTAGAATTAAAGTTTGTGCATTTTTCAATGTGTGCC
The DNA here is from genome assembly GCA_963678985.1 of Spisula subtruncata. Classification (NCBI taxonomy): domain Eukaryota; kingdom Metazoa; phylum Mollusca; class Bivalvia; order Venerida; family Mactridae; genus Spisula; species Spisula subtruncata. The sequence continues at coordinate 12,406,376 of OY787676.1, forward strand.
AAGGCTTGACATAATTTCCTGAGGGCACAAACTTCTAGTTACAGTGCAACTTGCATTAAGCGACCACCTTAGGGACAGGGTTGGGACAAGCATTGTCCGGCCGGTAAATTCCAGTGGTAAATGCCGGTAAATACCGGCATGGCAAATACCCCCAAAATCGCAAAAGTGGCAAATACTGGCATTTATGAATAAAATAATGTAAAAAACACACAAAATAAAAAAAATATCTATTTATTTTGATAAAAGTGACACTGGAATAAATCATTAAGTTACTGATAAATATTTACACTTGCATAACAGTGGTAATATACAGTTTCTGCTTTGATGCATGATATACAAGTGCAGTAGAAACTCCCTAATCTGAACTCCCTCCAGACCGGCCAAGATTAGAGAGGATTTCGGATTCGGGAGGTTTTTATTATTTCAGTCTCTGTTACCAAAATAATCTACCAGTATATATATATATAATGTATTGAAAACACAGGAGCTGCAGTATACATATATTCCTGTAAATCATTGAGCTGTATTTCTCTGGCCATAATTAATAGGAATAATATTATACAAAAGTTCATTAAACTTTCAAAACTAATTGCTTTTTCCCAATTACATTGCGTTATACGTTGAACAGTTATTAATTCTTATATATCAGTAGCACCACTCAAAATGAAAAACAGTTAAACTCTTGTATGGCATACTTTTGTTCCATCAACTTAAATATTGACTACAGTACTTTTTAAGTCTCAAATTTATTAAATGTAAACTCACTGTTTTAATCATGACCACTTACAAAACAAGATGAGTCCATGTATAGAAAATGACATGTTTGTTGTGTAAAGGTGTTAAAAGTCATGCACCATACTTTTCAATTATATTGCTAGATAATAAGGGGTCATTCTTAATGATTCTACATCAATAGACAATAGGTTGTGGTCATTCTACATCAATAGACAATAGGTTGTTTACAAAGTGTCGCCTTTCATGATACCAACCGTAACAATGGAGTGTATTGTCACCAGTCAATTATGGTGCACTCTGTTGAAATATTTGACAATGTAATATACAGTCCAGAACATATTTTTGAATTTGGGATTACAGAGTTCAATTTATGAACAAAATATCTCATAAATGCCGGCATTTTCCCAACCCTGCTTAGGGATGGTCCGAAAACGGTCGCTTAAAGGAATGGTCTTTTAACACAAATGTTTCAATGATTGAGTGTAATTTACAAATTTTGAACTTTAGATACTATTCACTGCTTGGGCTTCAAGAAATTAATTGTTGTCATGTTTTACAGATGATGGTGGACGTTTGGAATTAGAATGATGGGATGGACCACTAAACCAGAATGTAAGTAGGGACAATGAGGAACATTTAATCCTTATATGGACGGAATTCAACAGGTGAAAAAGATGAGTACTTAACTTTATACTTTTGGTGGTAATGTTTTGTAATGTTTTCTATTAATACTTAACTGATATGCTTTGTAATGTTTTTTGTGCATGTTTGTTGCCTGTGTGTCATAAATAACATGTCAAACATTTGGTGAAGCGAAAAAAACCCTGAAAAAAAGCTGCACAGGGGTAACCTGTGGGCAAGGCCTTTAAGTTGGATGTGTTACAACCCATGCAATCGTCATCATGTAAATTGTGTTTAAGGTGTACATGCACTATCATCACTCAGTAGGTCAACAATGGAATGATATTTTCTTGTTGTCTTATCCAAGTGATGGCAGAGTTTAGGTGAACTTTGATAGGTATTGAGCATTGCTATTCAACATCTCTTGCAAATACAGTCAGCCCTTGTTACAACAACACTCAATTTACCGAGAATTTCTTTAAATAACATAAATTGTTGGGGACAAATTCTATTCAACGTTATCAAGTCATGTTCGTATACTGACTCCAAGACCAAAAGGTTGGGAAGGGTTTGATAGTTTACATTTAGTAATTAATTTATACTCCATATACTGACACTGACCCTGGGCTGTTTTTCCCACCTGACATATTTATTGTCTTTTCTCAAAGGAATCACTTACAATTTATATACTGTAAAATCATAAATTTTCGTGGGGGATTAAATTTCATGGATTTTTTGGTTCACCTCAACCATGAACTTTAGTCCCTACGAACATTAATTTTGACCCTTTTTTTATAACCTGAAATGCAAAATCCACAAATTCAAGTCCCGATGAAATTGTCTTTTACCAAATCCACGAAATTTCGTCCCAACGAAATTAAATGATTTTACAGTAAACGATATTTGGGCTTGATTTTATATTTCTATTTTATTTAGTACCGGAACAATTTCAAAATTCTTAAACTGGATAATAGCCAGTATGAAACTGAATCAAACCAGTTTTTGTCTTCATATTTAAAATGATGATTCCTTTCCTGACTACCATTATACTACATTACTTTCAGCAGTTGAACTTACCGGTACTGACAAATTTGATATAGAAAACATTTTGCTTGGGAACAAACACTGGCGTAACAAGGGCTGACTGTACAATGTACATTCAAGTACACACTTTCAAATTGTTTATAAGGTCCAGTATGAATTTGATAAAATAGTTGCTCTTTGACATAAAGTGAAAATGTGTTATATAAAAATCAAGTTTTGCAAATCTCGCACATGTGTGAGGATCAAAAGACTTGCTTTGGCATCTAGGATCAAAATCAAATTTTCTAAAACGGTTGTGCCAATTATGTCCTGATGTGGTCAATGACTGCTAGGGGTGTTATTGGTACTCACAGACGCACTATGTATTTCAACCTGAGCTGTGTGGAAACTCCTTGAAAATGAGGTGTTCCGGTCAAGTAGACCTTTCCAATGCATGTTCTCTCTTAAGAAACCATTCTGCTAGATTGATAGTGCTTTGAATCTTTAAATGGTTTTGTTGTAAACAAATTGGCCAAAAACTAAGGTGTGTATTTATAACTTTTGTAAACTCAGCTGTCACTTTTGGCTCGGTTGTTGTGTGAAACAGGTATTATTATAAATGCATTGCTATCGAACATCTCTTGTACACAGGTAACTGTATCACCGATAACAATAGAAAAAGGAGAATAACTTTTTTTGTACAATTTTTCTTTTTCTTTCAATGTCTTTGTAATGTGTGCCGGCATAAATTTACATGTAACTTCATATTATATAGTCCATTGTTTAAACTTTTCCTGAAACATTCAATGGTACATAACTACTACTTACGACCTTTTAAGACTCATACATATTTGAAATCTGCATCACAAGGCGCTTCTTATGAGCCTATTTTCATGAAAATCGGAACTTGTCATGTTGACCAAAAGGAGATTCTTAAGGCTTGTTTTACCATAAGTAAAGATTAAATTTCTGACAGTTTTTTCTTGTTTACTCGTCTCATTCTAAGCTATCGATTTGTACATGTAAAATGCTGTGGGATGGTCATGTTAGTTTGTGTTGAATGCGCAGCAGTAAATGGTTTGAATAACTTTTTAACGACCAGGGCTTATCAATAAATTTGTGAACTAATTCCACTGTTTCGCGACGCTTTGTCATAACTTATTGAAATTGTGGATGGTCAAAAATACATTTTCTTCAATTAATATTCCGACGTCATATCATAAGCTTTCCAATTACAATAAACGGCGCTGTTTAGTTGGATTGAGCAGCCCAGAGTTGGCAATAAACTACTTCTGGTCATTTTCAAAATCTCAGTAAAAGGCTGTGACTGGTAAGAAATATAGTGTATCCAGGATAAAGTGATATTCACAAACATTGACTGCATCGGCCCTCGTATTTGATTCGATGGGATTTCGTATGGAAGTTGTTTCAGCAGTGCTTAATATGAATGTAATTAGTTTATGAAGATATCGATAGTCAATTTTGGTTTTTGATACATTAAAATTTTGGCTACTTTAAAACATATACCTTTATAGAAAAATTATAATTTTTACAAGATTCTTAATTTTATTTTCTCTAAATCAATGATACAGTTACCTGTGGTCTTGTTGTGATTGATTAAAATTTGAATGCCTTACCCTACTGCTGTAAACCTTTTTTTAAGGCACCTCATATGCCACTGTTAATTTTGTAAGGCACATAATATGCCACTGTGAACTAGCTTTGTTAGGCACCTGATATGCCACCGTTAATTTTGTTAGGGACCTGATATGCCACCGTTAATTTTGTTAGGGACCTGATATGCCACTGTTAATTTTGTTAGGGACCTGATATGCCACTGTCAATTTTGTTAGGCACCTGATATGCCACTTTGAACTAGCTTTGTTAGGCATCTCATTACTGTCCATAATGAGGTATATGTTTTATGTGAAAAATGTTAGCAACATCTCATAGTTCAAGGTCACACTTAAAGTTGTTCAAAGATCATGAACTTGACAAGACTGTTATTTGGTTGTAAACTAATCAATACTCCTAAAGCAACACTAGGTTTGCTGATTGAAGAAACTTGCGAAAGTAAATAGCCGTGAGAATGTTCAGAACAAGTAAAGCGCGAAACTTTCTTATTTCTGAAAGAATTCATTATTTTTCGGTATCAAGTTTGCAAGACCATATTAGTTTAAATTGCATATTTCAGCTACTAGATTTGCCTATCAAGTAGAAAAGTGTTTTTATTTAGTGTATAATTGTGGATAATGATTTTGAATTTATTTACAATGCTATATTAGTTATTCACAAATTTAAACTACCTATCACATTTGCTGCATAATTATAAGGTCTTTGAACACATAATTATAATATGATCATTTTAAACAGTAATGATGTGACAGCTTATTATAGATGTTAAAGGGATAAAAGATTATGGTAAAGTGAGAACTGGTTAATTGCTTTTATTTATCTTCGCCACAAGATATTCCACATGGGCGAGGCCCCGTAAGAGTTTTGTCATTTTACGTTTCGGGGTTAGTACAAATACAGGAAGACTTAAAATTGAGAAAGTTTGCCAACGATTCGCAAAATGCAAAAGTTAGTATGCGCGAAAGTTTCTTGGTTTACAGTATTAGTTTTTTGCGGGATTCTTGAATAAATCATGTGGTCATAAGCACAACGTAAAAACCAAATCACTGTGTGGCTTGTTGGGATACCTTAAAATTTACTTGTATTTATGACTTGTTGCAATTAAGAGCACATGTAAATCTGATCACTGTATGACTTATTGTCATACTTTATAATTCAATGGGTTTGCCTTATTGCATTGGCAGGAAATCATTGTGTTAATACGCAGTAAATCTTTTTCCATATATCGATGGTTTAGAATTAGAAGGTCGTAAGTGCCACTTACGACCTTTTAAGATTCATACATATTTAGAATAAGCATCACAAGGCGCTTCTTATGAGCCCATTTTCATAAAAATCTGAACTTGTCATGTTGACCAAAATAAAGTTGTAAAAAGTTTGTTTTACCAAAAGTAAAGAGTAAATGTCAGACAGTTTTTCCGTGTTTTCTCAAAATATTGATTTGGTAGTTACGACCTTCTAATTCTAAGCCATCGATATCACCATGGTCAATATCCCAATTTGAGTTCAAAGGTCATAAATTGCAACTGTTTACTTTGTCTGGACTATAACAATGTTACTGTGGAACTTACTTATAACAGACTAGCATATTATGAAATTTCTGTTACAACGAAATAAAAAAATCCCAAACCGCAGTCCTTCTTTATACCAATTTACCACCTGTTATAAAAAGTTGAATATAGCAAAACATTCTAAAGTAATAATATACCCTATACAATTATGTATGAGCTTTAAATTTTGTAAAGCTTGGCACATTTAACTTGACCCTGACATTTTAATCAGCATTGGGGAGCCGTGGCCTAGAGGTAGGGTGCACGCTTCGGGATCTGGAGGTCCCGGGCTCATCCCCCATCTGGACCACTGGTCAATTTCTCTGAGCAAGACCCACATGCTACACTTTACCATGGTGTAAAATCATGGACCTGTGTGGGCAGTGTCTATTCCTGTGCGCAGCAGATCGAATTAATCTCCACAGGGAGACATAAGCGTAGGTTTCCATAGGTAGCCCTGAATGACCAGGGAAAGTTAAAATGAATTTGTAAAATATTGAAATAACCTAGTGATAATGAGTTGAGCCATAATAATGTTCACAGATGTGCTGCGTGATACTTTTTATATTTTATCCACATGATCGATCTCTTTTTGGCAAGTTTTATGGCAAATTAGGTTTTTGTCAGAGTTATGCTATTGGCTGTTATTCATCAATGAAACTTGGTATACAGTAAGCTCAATGTGTGAATAGGTCACCTCAAATAGACACTTAGGCATACAGTAAAATCATTTAATTTTTATGGGACAACATTTTGTGGTTTTGGTAAAAAAGACCATTTTGATTGGGCATAAATTTGTGGAATTTGCATTTCAGGTAATAAATACAAGGGTCAAAGTTATTCTTTGATGGTAGTTAATTTCTTGGTAGAAAGTGAACCACAAAGAGCACAAAATTTAATCCCCCAAGAAAATTAATGATTTTACATGTGTGGTCAAAGTCACTGTTACTACAAATGAATATGCAATCTCCTGTGTTTACTATAGAGGCAATCATTTTGATCCAATCTTCATGAAACTTGTTCAGAATGTTATTCTCTATCAAATCCAGGCCAAGTTAGAAACTGGGTCATGTGGGGTCAAAAACTAGGTTACTAGGTCAAGTCTAAGAAAAGCCTTGTGTTCACTCCAGAGGTCACCATTTTGATCCAACCTTCATGAAACTTGGTCATAATCGTGTTCTCTATAAAATCTAGACCAAGTTTGAAACTGGGTCATATGGGGTCAAAAACAAGGTCAATACTGTCTGATAATAAAATTAAAATATCCAAGAGTATGGTGGATACAAAAGTTGAAATTTAAAGTAATGTTTTTGTCTGTTTATTGAGTATGGGTGACTCTTCATAATTAATCTCTAGAAAGTGTAAATGTGTTTCTAACTAAACTTGAGATGAGCTGGTTGGAGACCATACTGAACAACCTCAACATGGTGACCACGCAATACAGTCGCTATGTGGTGACAATAAAGTACAACCTCTATGTAAGCAACTATAGGCAAAATCAATATTGGTATTAGTTAAGGAATGGTTGTTGATTTGAGGCTTTCCCCGTGTGGTTCCCGGGTAGTAGAATTCAGGGCCATTATTTATAAAGCATCTTAAGTGAAAACTTAAATATTTTGACTTAAGTTAAAATATGGAACTGCCCATATTTCACAAGAAACTGAAAATAGCCCACGTTTTCTATATGATTGTTGTAGCTTTTTACACAATGCTTCTAAACAATGTAAATAATCTTTAATATCAGTTTTCCTGTTAAGCTGATACACTTAAGGAAAATTTTAGATTTTAAGAAAATTCTAAGTTTTCACTTAAGATGCTTTATAAATACCGGCCGAGGACCTCTGTCTTTCTCCCTTGCATGTATCGTAAGAGGCGACTAAATGGGAGACTACTGTAGAATCTGGTAATTAAGCGCATAGTTGAATATAAGCTCCTGTCAAAAATAAGCGCTTACAACCTTACTGTCAATGTATATTAGTTGAAGTAAGTTGAACATATTTATATAGCACTTTATATTACAAGTCTCTCAAGCGCTTAACACGCGAAAGTCAGCTAGTTGACAGTTCATTAAGAGTCTAAAAAGTCTTTTGACTGTCAGAGAGTCAATGCACCTGATTTCCACAGGAAGCCGTTCCATAAGGTGGCAGCACATTATTGGAGTATAAGCGCATACTATATCCTTACCATAAAAGTGGTCGTGAGAATAGGCGCATAGTGTGTGTACATATTATATATGTAAGAAAGATAGGCACATACGACATGTCTATAAGCGCATATCAAATATAAGCTTATATTATTTGGCAAAAGTATAAGCGCTTATCGAAAAAAAGCGCATAAAAATGTAACTAAAATTTATATTCATGAGCGTATGCGCTTATTTACCAGATTCTACAGTATTTTAACTTTGGTATAGCTAGTTTGCGATAGAAAAAATCATGTTTTTAAAAAGATTTCTCTGTAATTATAACACCTACAAGTATGAAATTTTGCACGAATAAATGAAATATATTTACCTAATACACAGAAACACCAGAAATTAGTTAAAAAAGTTTTGTTCATAAGTTCTATGTAACATATTTGTAGATTTGTATGAAATATCAAGTTAGAAGACTTGATACTTGCAACAGCCAATTTTGCGGTCATGTGATACGCATAACGGTATATTTACGTATTTGCAACCTACTTAATTTTAACACAGACGAGGCCCGTCTGTGAATATGACGGAGTACATGTTATTGCTGTACACTGTTTATAAGTAATACACTAAATTAACCGAATCACAAGGGCCTCCTAAGTCTTGTCTTTATAACAGCAATCTCAATCCCACCGATCACAGATTGTAACGGTTAAAAATTGATAGTAAATTATCAATGGAATAACAGATTACCTCCCTACGTTAAACTGTAATTTCACATGTGATTTCAATATGTAATAAAGAATAAATGTCTTTTAATTGGTGACTAAAAATTATGAAATTCAAAATGGGAGTCGGTAGAAAGTTATTGTAGTTCTGTGTAATTTTTTATCGAAATCTGATGACTAGACTTTCAGAAATCTTAAAAAAAACATGATTTTTTTCTATCGCAAACTAGCTATACTTGATTGTTTTATTTTGGAATATAACAATCTGGTTCTAAGTTTTAAATAGCCATGATGATTTTAATATGGAAATGGTGTCATTTGACATTCTTTGTTTATTGTGATGACATCTGCGACATTTTTAAGACCACCCTTATAACTCAATCATGTAATAGAGCTGTGTCTTCAGCGAACACAACTGGACTCTATTTGGTTTAAATATGCTATAAATATGCATTGCAGCTGTTGGTGTAAATAAGTCAATACTTACTTAATCATTGATAATTTAATTTTGAGCTTAATATTTTACATTTTCAAGTGATTCGATAAAACATTACCATGGTGAATAGACCAATGATTGTGGAGAGTTGAGGTTAGAAAGCAAAGCTACATGTAGACAGTTGAATCGATTCTCACTCACACTTATGAAATTTCCTGTGTCCTTTTAGAACTGCCTTTGTAATCATTGAGGTTCATGTCTGATAATAAACTTAAAATATCCAAATGTATGGGGGATACAAAAATTGAAAGTTAAAGTTATGTTTTTGCTGTGTTTATTGAGTTTTGGTGACTCTTCATAACTAATCGTCCGAAAGTTTAAATGTGTTTCCAACTGAACCTTGAGATGAACTGGTTGGAAACCCAGGTAAAGTCTCTTGTGTGATATATATTTTTGTACAATTACAACTGAATTTCGATAGGTCTATTGTTGTGCTTCCATACTAAATCTAATAAAGTCCCAAACTAACTGTTATTGATCATGGTCTAAGTCAGATAGAAATCTCGTGGACTCGCCTATAATGTGTCATAGGCAATTGCTGAGCTTGTGTCTCTATCATAGACAACCCTGCTTGTATCTATCATATAAATATTTGTCAAGGATAAAATTATTCAAGAAACATTAGTCCAAATGCATCTTTTAATCCTTAATACCAACAGAATATGCAACTTTTATCTATTAATGATCCATACAGTGTTTTTCATTATCACCAGCGACTTTATCTTTTCAAAATTAACATACTTGGGTCTCTTGTAAGTTGCATTATTTAGTTACAAAATTTCAAGGGTTGTTTTCAGCAGTTAACAACCCTTCACAATGTTTTAAATTCAACCCTATTTTGAAAGATGGTCATATGTTTAATTCTCCCTATGTTGAAAGATGGTCATATGTTTAATTTCCCCCTATGTTGACAGATGGTCATAATTTTTGTTTAATTCCCCCTATGTTGAAAGATGGTCATATGTTGTAATTAACACAAAGTTGGGATATAGAGCAATGTGTAAATCTGTACTGATAATAAAATACAGTAAAATAACGTCAGTATAGACATGTACAATGGTTAACCAGAACTGACGTTATTTCACTGTCTTTATTTCAGTACAAGAAAATCAGATTGCCAGCTTACGTTCTTGTACTGATAATGAAATACAGTGAAATAATGTCAGTATAGACAAGTCCGATGGTTAACCTGAACTGACGGTATTTCACTGTCTTTTTTTCAGTACAAGAAAATCGGTTATGTTTTCATTATTGCTAGCTTATGTTCTTGTACTGATAATAAAATACAGTGAAATAACGTCAGTATAGACAAGTCCCATGGTTAACCAGAACTGACGTTATTTCACTGTCTTTTTTTCAGTACAAGAAAATCGGTTATGTTTTCATTATTGCTAGCTTATGTTCTTGTACTGATAATAAAATACAGTGAAATAACGTCAGTATAGACAAGTCCCATGGTTAACCAGAACTGACGTTATTTCACCGTCTTTTTTTCAGTACAAGAAAATCGGTTATGTTTTCATTATTGCTAGCTTATGTTCTTGTACTGATAATAAAATACAGTGAAATAACGTCAGTATAGACAAGTCCCATGGTTAACCAGAACTGACGTATTTCACTGTCTTTATTTTCAGTGCAAGAAATTTAGGTTATGTTTTCATTATTGCCAGCTTATGTTCTTGTACTGATAATGAAATATACAGTGAAATAACGTCAGTACAGACAAGTCCCATGGTTAACCAGAAATGACGTTATGTTGCTGTAGTTTATTTTCAGTGCAAGAACAAAAGCTAATTATAATTAAAACATTACCTTATTTTCTCATTTGCTACATGTATACCCCAACTTTGTATCACCCGGTTAAGTTGAAGAAAAACCTTGTTGTCATACTTGAAGTCAAGTGAAGAAACTTTGTCACAATTTTTGTATCTATTAAAATTAGATCATATTTGCAAAACGAATGGAGTCATCTAAACGAGCGCATGCGAGTGTCTATATTGTATACGAGCGCAGCGAGTGTCTATATTGTGTAGACGACTCAACAAGATTTCTATCTGACTTAGACCATGTGATCTATTATACTATAAGCACAATTAACAATCAAAAGTGCCACAAGTTAAGGAAACTACAAACGCGTAGATTTTATATCTGTGTATGAGAGTTTGATACGTTCACGATGTGAAGCTAATCAAAAGTATTTTGTGTTAGATAAAGATTCAGTGTGGAAAGACTGTAACCAACATTCAGTGATCTGCTCCGGGTATCATTCAAAACTAAAATTGATTAACATTATCTTTGTCAGACGTCTGGCATTAAATAGCATTAAATGTCTCTCCAAACCAGGCGACAATGTATCCCATCAGGAATGAGGTGTCTGGGTGAATTATTTAAGTTGTAACTTTTTTTTACAATTAACTTAACTTTTAAAGTATACGCCTAAAGTTTGGTATTATTCTGCTGAACATCCATGATCATGGACAAGACATAGCACGATTGGAGGTCTTGCAGTTACCAAATTCGTCCCTGGGGGGGGGATTCCAAATTAAATTTTTATATATATTGGTCCTTTATTGTATCAATCCACGCTCTAAGTACTTGTCTACATATTTGTCAGGGAACTTTTATAAAGGCATTTACGGAAATCTTTATCTTACCAAAATTCTCGATGGTTCTACAGTAATTGCATCAAATGGGAACTGCTGTGGTTTGTTGGATTATTTTACTGAATTATTATAAGTATACTTGATAATCCAAAATAACAAACTTAAATGAAAAAAATAACTTAAAGTAATATGAATTTGAACGCAATTGTTCCTAGATGCTTTCATTTTTACTGGTAGAACACAAACCAAACTCTAAAAGGCTGTCTTCGTTAAGTTGTAACAAACTGAAAATCTGTGTATTTGTAATATTCTGGTGACAAAAGTTTAATGTTGTGAATAACGTATAAACTGTGTAGTGCTTTTAAATGTATTTAATGTATAACGCTGTCTATGAGATATTTACCTCCCAAATACAAGGCGTTGATTGGCTGAAAGCGACTAACCATGGTCTAATAATTTAATCTTCATGAAACCTTGTCACAATTTGTGTCTCTGTAAAAACTAGTTAGCGTTTGAAAGGAGGTTATCAGGCTTAATAAAATAAATTGTTATTTAGTGTCATCTTTTTTAGGCCTGATATTTATGAAACATGTGCACAATGTGTGTCTCTGTTAAGTCTAGGCCAACTTGCGACTGTTTAATGTGGGAGGGTCTGATAAAAATTGAGTTAAAGCATTGAATGCATACATTAATGAAAATAAATGGTGTACAGTAAGATGAGTGTATGAATATGTCACCTCAGATAGAAAGTAGGGCTCAGATGTGCTCAAAGACACAATAACTATAATGGATATAAATTCTCCTCAAGTTAAGCTAATAATAACTTTTTAGGTACTTAAATCAAACTTTGTATACAGAATGGGAAAGCTTGTATTAAGATGCTCGCTGACATGAGACTTAAGGTGATGACTTTTTGGTAAACACTGTCTTGTTAAAAATAGAAAATCAGTTTCTGCTCATTTACAATAAGATATTGTGATGAAACTTGCTGCATTGAATATTGCTTACAAGTGTAAAGGTGCGTCAAATGTAAAAGTGGGACCACTCAGGATTCATATTTAATTAAGGTCACTGTAATTCAAAATAGATTAACATTTTCCCCATATAAGTTTTTGTGTCCCCCCTCGGGGCATATATAGCATTGGTGCTGTTTGCTATAAGTAATGACAATTTTGTATGTTGTACTCCTCACAAATGGTTGGGCAGATTTTCTTTAAACTTACTACCTTAATGCATAGTTGATCGTAATGGATGTAATTTTTGTTGGGTCAATTTTTATGGCAGTTACAGGCCTTTGTAATTTTTGCTTTATATTCCAATAGGAGCACCAGTGTCCCATGGACACATTTCTAGTTAATAACATTAGTAGTTTTCACACAAACAAGTTTTCAGTTATTTCATTAGGTTATTATCATTGAAAATGCTTAAAAGTTATATTTGTTAGCAATATAATGATGAAGATAGAAGTCGTTACAACTTGTTTTTTCGATGGTTTTGTTTTTTGTCTCGGGATAGCTAGATATGTTTTCGACCTAAGTATGGATGCTAAACGAAGAAACAATTTGGTTTATCCAGGCGATACCAAATCGTTTCTTCGTTTAGTGTCCGAGGACGGATATTTTTAGCATCTTGGGAACTAAAAAACAACAAGTTAGTAACCTCTTATATGTTCAAAATTCATTGAAATATTGTTTTCATACTTGTTCACTTTCATGTCATGGTAGTTTTCTTTTATTCTTTTCTAAAGAAAATCAGGTTGGTAAGGAAACTTTTTTCCAATTTGGCAAAAATCGAGTAGGGATTTTCGTAAACCAATAAATAAAAAAGGTGTGACCTTAACATCAGTAGTTTTCACACAAACAAGTTTTCAGTTATTTCATTAGGTTATTATGATTGAAAATGCTTAAAAGTCATATTTGTTAGCAATATAATGATGAAGATAGAAGTCGTTACAACTTGTTTTTTCGATGGTTTTGTTTTTTGTCTTGGGATAGCTAGATATGTTTTCGGCCTAAGTATGGATGCTAAACGAAGAAACGATTTGGTTTCTTCGTTTAGTCGTCCAAGAACGGATATTTTTAGCATCTTGGGAACTAAAAAACAACAAGTTAGTAACCTCTTATATCTTCAAAATTCATTGAAATATTGTTTTCATACTTGTTCACCGTCATGTCGCGGGAGTTTTCACGCAAACCAATGTTCAGTTATTTCATCAATCAATATAAAAGCTGTGGCCTTTGTTTTTTTCGATACTTTTATTTTTTGTCTCAGGATAGCTAGATAGGGTTTCAAACTTAAGTGTCGTCACTAAACAAAAAAAGATTAGGTATGGCCAGATTATGTCTACATTTTTGCCAGCTTATGCTCGTTTACTGATAATAAGATACTGTGATATAAGGTATAGATATCGATGGCTTAGTATTAGAAGGTCGTAACTACCAAATAGATATTTTGAGAAAACACGGAAAAACTGTCTGACATTTATTCTTTACTTATGGTAAAACAAACTTTTATAACTTTATTTTGGTCAACATGACAAGTTCAGATTTTTATCATAAGAAGCGCCTTGTGATGCTTATTCTAAATATGTATGAATCATAAAAGGTCGTAAGTGGCACTTACTTCTAATTCTAAGCCATCAATATGTCCCATGGTTAACCAGAACTGATGTTGTATTGCTGTCTTTTTTTCCAACCTAGAACATGAGCTTGTGATCATTAAAACATTACCCGATTCTCGTGCCACATGTATTACACCCACTTTGCATTCATTGCAACATATGAACGATGTAACAAAGTTGTTTAATAACAGCCAAATAAGCTAGACTGAGTGAATTTTAATAAAAACACATTAGTAACAATAAATAAATAACTATAGGTTGAAAAAAAACCTTGTTAACACTGGAGAAGTTAAGTGAAGAAACTATGTCACAATGTTTGTATCTACTAAATCTAGGTCATGTTTGCATCTGGGTCATATTGGGTCAAATCTGTGTTACAAGGTCAACTTCTGTCTGCCTGTCTCTTTGAAATCTAGGCCAATCTGAACAGCAAACAGGACCTTGATGTTAAAAATAGACAAAAGTGGTCCTTCACAGGGATGACTTTGGGCTTTATTGCCTTGCAGAACTAGTAGTGCATTACCGAGAAAACTGAAGTATGTGATTATTTAAAACCACTTTGATAAATGTTTCAAGATAGTGGATATTATATTATGTTACATAAGGAAGGTTGCCATTCTGTCAATGATAAATGTTTCAAGATAGTGATTATTATATTATGTTACATAAGCAAGGTTACCATCCTGTCAATGATAAATGTTTCAAGATAGTGGTTATTATATTATGTTACATAAGCAAGGTTGCCATCCTGTCAACGATAAATGTTTCAAGACAGTGGTTATTATATTATGTTGCATAAGCAAGGTTGCCATCCTGTCAATGATAAATGTTTCAAGATAGTGATTATTATATTATGTTACATAAGCAAGGTTGCCATCCTGTCAACGATAAATGTTTCAAGATAGTGGTTATTATATTATGTTACATAAGCAAGGTTGCCATCCTGTCAACGATAAATGTTTCAAGATAGTGGTTATTATATTATGTTACATAAGCAAGGTTGCCATCCTGTCAATGATAAATGTTTCAAGATAGTGGTTATTATATTATGTTACATAAGCAAGGTTGCCATCCTGTCAACGATAAATGTTTCAAGACAGTGGTTATTATATTATGTTGCATAAGCAAGGTTGCCATCCTGTCAATGATAAATGTTTCCAGATAGTGGTTATTATATTATGTTGCATAAGCAAGGTTGCCATGATACCTGTCAATGATAAATGTTTCAAGATGGTGGTTATTTTATTATGTTGCATAAGCAAGGTTGCCATCATGTCAATGATAAATGTTTCAAGATAGTGGTTATTATATTATGTTGCATAAGCAAGGTTGCCATCATGTCAATGATAAATGTTTCAAGATAGTGGTTATTATATTATGTTACATAAGCAAGGTTGCCATCCTGTCAATGATAAATATTACATCCATTCTAGTGGTCAAGTTACTAGTGTAATGGTAATGAATTGCATAATGTCCGCCTCACGGGCAAACAACATAACCATATTTTTCCAATAAATTTTTTTCTCGCGCTCCACGTATCAAACTACCCGTGTCTTTTGCCGAAATACTGTACCGGTATCTGTAAGTCAATAATGGAAATAGGAGTTATGGTCATGTGAGAAAACATTTTAACATCATTTGATATTATTGGTGAATTTTAACTTTCCTACCAAGAAAAAGACGTACCTACACAAAAATGCTGTTTTCTCTAACAAAACTGTAACTTTCTAGATAAATGACCAAACAAACTAGTATATACTGTCCCGGACACCGTGTTAGTGAATTAACAATTATATAGTTAATCGCGAATTTACTGAAGAAAATGCATTTCAAAGCAATTATTTGGATATTACGCAATTTTCGCAATTATTGAGAAAATAAAATTAATTAATTTCATATTTTGTGGTTCGTGATGTTTGAAGTACAGTAGGGATGGAAATTAATTTTCAAATACTGCAATAAATAGGGAATTTTGGCTTTGTGACTGGAAATATATTTGTCTAACCACAGGAGCCCAGTCTTTCAGCGATATCAACACTTTGATTATGTTTTATCTTATCTTAGTACCATTTTTAATTTTCGGGCATGCACACAAGGTAGCTTGAACCTCATTAAAGTGCTTGTGCAAGTTTTTAATATCTGAGTATCTGATTAACCTTTTGAGGTACATCAATGAAACTTTTCAAAAGGCTATAATGTAGGCCCTATGATGTGTAGTGCTTTTTAAATTAAACTATAATTATATATGAATAACCTCGAGGCATTTTCCTGACAAATGAAATAAAAATATAAGTTTATACCTTATTAATAGAAAGTATCAGCAATACTATCATGATAAAAGGTTTCTTCTTTTAATAATAATAATAATATTAATACTGTCGATTTAATAAGTAATACTAATGAGGGAACTATATATAATTATATATCCCATTTAAAAGAATAGTGGGGACTACTGGTAATTTAGTAACACCCAGTAAACCTAGATAAACATATTTTATCTGACAGACAAGCTTATGTTTACAGCCACTCTCATTTAACTTTTAACTTACTGTAATACAACTAATAATATTAAGTCTCCACTATCCCTATCCCAGTTCTGTTGTCATTGGGAACTACGAATACCCAGCAATGCCATATATTGTCATTATCCCTATAGGTGTTTGTAAGTTGCTCCAAAATTTAAAGTGGATAAGGCTTCTGGTTCAGATATGATCCAACCAATTATTCTAAAAGAGCTGCACTATGAGATCCTTGATGAAGAATCACTTATTTTTAAAAGATCCCTTATCACTGGTCAACTCCCATCAGATTGGACTAAGGCAAATGTTGCCCCTTTATGTCCTCGAATACATAATTGTTTCCAGCCTGTCCACACATTTCACAGAACACAACATACTCTATGAGCTACAGCATGGCTTCTGCTAAAAACATTCTTGTGAGACTCAACTGATTCAGCTTGTTGATGAGGTATCTAAGAATCTGTCCACAGGTAAACAGACTGATATTGTCCTCCTTGATTTCAGTAAAGCCTTTGACAAAGTAAATCACACTAAGTTGCTTTCAAAGCTCCAGGAACATGGTGTTTCCAATCAAATAATGGCATGGTTCCATTCCTTCTTAATTAGGATATCTCAGTTCGTAGTGGTCAATGGTTACATGTCCGACCAATGAGGTGCCACAGGGGTCTGTTCTTGGACCCCTTCTCATTCTTCTATATATAAATGACCTGTCCGACACTGTTACTTCTCAGTTTGCTGATGACACAGCCGTCTACCTTACAGTTACTTCCCTTTTAGATTGTCAAAGGCTACAAAATAACATGAATAAGCTTGAAATATGGGAAAACTATGGGACTTGAAATTGAACCCAAAAAAATGTCAAATTCTTCATATTACACGAAGTAGAAAGCCGATTCAATTTCAATACATGCTGCATGGTCAAATACTCTCCTCACTGAAGGATGCTAAATACCTTGGTGTTGACATCAGTCACGATCTAAACTGGAACACACATATATGTAGAATCACTTGATGGGCCCTCTTGTCTTCCATTCCTCTAAAAGGTAACTAAATGTGGCCAATACTATGTCCGCCAGTCATTAACTAAAATGACGGGCGCGTTTTCTTCTATTCTCTTGAAAAGGTACCTAAATCTGGCCCGTACTATAGGCGCCAGTAATTCACTAAAATGACCAACACATTTTCTTCTATTCCTATGTATAAGTACCTAAGCTGGCTAATACTTTATCCCCTAGTCATTGACTAAAATTACGGCTGCCTTTTCTTCTATTTCTTTTAAATAATATGTATAACTGACCAATCCTAATTGTCCGTCAGTCATTAACTAAAGCGACAGATGCGTTTTCTTCTTTTCTCTCTTAATTACATCTAAATGTTGCCAATACTATATCCGCCAGTCATTAGCTAAAATGACGGGCGCGTTTTCTTCTATTCCTCTAAAAAGTAACTAATTGTGGCCAATACTATATCCGCCAGTCATTAAAGTAAAATGACAGGCGCGTTTTCTTCTGTTCTCTCTAAATAATACTTAAAATTGGCCAATACTATATCCGCCAGTCATTAAAGTAAAATGACAGGCGCGTTTTCTTCTGTTCTCTCTAAATAATACTTAAAATTGGTCAATACTATGTCCGCCAGTTATTGACTAAAATGACAGGCGCGTTTTCTTCTGTTCTCTCTAAATAATACTTAAAATTGGCCAATACTATGTCCGCCAGTTATTAAGTAAAATGACAGGCGCGTTTTCTTCTGTTCTCTCTAAATAATACTTAAAATTGGCCAATACTATGTCCGCCAGTTATTAACTAAAATAAAATTGTTTTCTTCTATTCTCCTTCAATATATAATACCTAAAACCTATGTCTGCCAGTCATTCACTAAAATGACGGTCACATTGTTAACTCACCTGAGCACAAAGTGCACCGCTCTCCACAAACCATAACAATAATAATAATAATAACAATAATAATAACAATAATAATGATAATAACAACAACAACAAGAAATTATAAAAAAATATTTATTTTCAACTTGTATGAAGATCAACATCTTTCTATGAAGACATCCGGTTGTCTTTCTTCTTTACGCTTTCATGATAAAGCTGCAATTAGTCTGTGAAGACATTCTTAATTTTTAAAGCAATTAAAATCATGTATGATTAAGATATTATCCCATGCCTAGTAGGGTCAATATCTTTCTATGAAGGCGTCCTTTTGTCTTTCTTCCTTAATTGCTTTTTAAATAGGGCAGCAAGTTGCCTTAATATAGTCTTAATATATAAAAGTAATTAAAAATACACATAATAAATACATTATTCCCATGAACAGTGACAGCCAGTTATTAACTAAAGTAAATTATTTTTCTTCTATTCTCCTTAAATATATAATACCTAAAACCTATGTCCGCCAGTCATTCACTAAAATGACAGACGCGTTTTCTTCTATTCCTCTAAAAAGTACCTAAATATGGTCAATACTTTGTCCGCCAGTCATTAACTAAAATGACGGTCACTTTTTAACTCACCTGAGAACAAAGTGCACCGCTCTCCACAAACAAAAACAATTATAATAACGATAATAATAATAACAACAATAATAATAATAATAATAATAGTAATGATGATAATGATAATAACAACAACAAAAAGAAATTATAAACAATATTTATTTTCAACTAGTATGAAGATCAACATCTTTCTATGAAGACATCCGGTTGTCTTTCTTCTTTTACACTTTCATGATAAAGCTGCAATTTGTCTGTAAAGACATTCTTAATTTTTAAAGCAATTAAAATCATGTATAATTAAGATATTATCCCATGCCTAGTAGGGTCAATATCTTTCTATGAAGGCGTCCTGTTGTCTTTCTTCCTTAATTGCTTTTTAAATAGGGCAGAAAGTTGCCTTAATATAGTCTTAATATATAAAAATAATTAAAAATACACATATTAAATACATTATTCCCATGAACATGTTGGCCAGTCCTTGTCTATCTTAAAATTGGAGGTGCTTCCTGTGGACTTGTCATTTTGTCTTTTTCATTGCCTTTAATTGGAATGTCTTTCTCTTAATAGTCTAGTCTCATTTCATCCAAGTAATGGATATGTGCCATGTGAAAGTGTTTCACTTGTCTTATCAATCCTTTTGTTAAATTAGATATAATAATATATAGTTTTTCCCCCTAATTGGTGCCATGTTTCCTGCATGTATACAAGAAACCATAATAATCTTATCTTTGGCCAAAGAAGGTTGTATCTCACTATCTAGTAAATGAAGGGAAGAATTGACTTATTGTTAGTGGACATGACTTCCTAAAGATGTCAGATTGTCTTTTAAACCTAGAATGTTGTTGTGAATTAATCCTTTAAGTGTTTTGTCTCACACACAATAATGCTATACTATTTGTCTCACCACACATTATTTTTGTCCCACCTAGAATTGTGCTGTTCCTTATACTTATTCCTCTTTGTCCCCGGTGGGACATAAACTTGCAATGGTCTCTTTCAACTTGGTCCTATCTTTGGCTAGTTTCTGAGCCTCACCACTCAAATTGTTTGAAATTCTTAGTTTTTACAAAAGGGGATTGCTTTGGTTTGTATGATTGAATTAACTGATTCGTATAATTGCTGATCCATATAACACACTTGGATTAAAAAAATCATTTGAATTTGAAAAGCCAGCGCTCCTTGAGTTCCATCCTTAAGCTACATGTAACATAACACACACTCCAAAACTTGAACAGAGTGCCTTCAGTAACACTTAAACAGAGTGCCTTCAGTAACACTTGAACAGAGTGCGTTCAGTAACACTTGAACAGAGTGCGTTCAGTAACAATTGAACAGAGTGCGTTCAGTAACACTTGAACAGAGTGCCTTCAGTAACACTTGAACAGAGTGCCTTCAGTAACACTTGAACTGAGTGCCTTCAGTAACACTTGAACTGAGTGCCTTCAGTAACACTTGAACAGAGTGCCTTCAGTAACACTTGAACTGAGTGCCTTCAGTAACACTTGAACTGAGTGCCTTCAGTAACACTTGAACTGAGTGCCTTCAGTAACACTTGAACTGAGTGCCTTCAGTAACACTTGAACTGAGTGCCTTCAGTAACACTTGAACAGAGTGCGTTCAGTAACACTTGAACAGAGTGCCTTCAGTAACACTTGAACAGAGTGCGTTCAGTAACACTTGAACAGAGTGCGTTCAGTAACACTTGAACAGAGTGCGTTCAGTAACACTTGAACAGAGTGCGTTCAGTAACACTTGAACAGAGTGCCTTCAGTAACACTTGAACTGAGTGCCTTCAGTAACACTTGAACAGAGTAACTTCAGTAACACTTGAACAGAGTGCATTCAGTAACACTTGAACAGAGTAACTTCAGTAACACTTGAACAGAGTGCCTGCATTAAGTTGTAACATACCTCAATCAAAAGTGTAAAAATGATGTTTGGTCTTATTATGAAGTAGATAAAAATAAAACTGTTACCCTTTCTTCTTCAAATTTAGGCATTTTTTCTGCATATTGCCAATAAGTACCCTATTGATAAAAGCACATAAATTGTGAACTAAACAATTGGCACCATTGGATTGTTTTCAAAAAGTCATGTTATAAAGCCAAAACATTGTCTTATAACTAAAAATTAAAGGGAAAATAAGAATACAAAATATTTTGGCTCTAGTGACCTATAGGAAATCAGTCAATTTGCCATAAAATTACTGAACGTGAGAACTCTTCAAGAGGAGATTCTTTATTACACCCGGATATCCTTAATAGAGGCGTTTTAAGGTTATTGCTACCTTTACATTTGAGTGGAAGTTTAAAATTTCAGTACCTTAGATGTCACTAAAGTAGCTAACAAACATGATCAAATAGTATCTAAAGGCTTAAAAATGATGCTTCTCTTGTCTTAAAATCGAGACAATTGTGAATAGTTATTCTGAATTGATATTGAAAAAATTACAGAAGAAACTATTGAGTAAACCTTATGAATGATTTATTCCAAATGTGTTGAACAACCAAATCTCGCAAATAGGTCACAATGTTTTGTAAACCGTAGTTCTATGCACTCATACCAAAAGTAAGTCAATAATTTAAACAGGATCCAGGATATTTTAGAGGAAGTTCAATTTTCATTTATTTCTTATGAATATTGTCTAGCAAAATTATTTAATGCAGAAGAACCAAAACTTACATCTTTGAAAATAAATGTTTTTATGCCCCTGAATCAATAGATCGGGATGCAGAAACCACTATTAATTAAATTTTTAAACCTAGCTGAGCAATTGTCATGAATTTTGGTATGAACTTCTATAATTGTTGCTATACTTTTTTATATACAAAAACAGTATGCTGTTCATGTTAAGTACAAAAACTAATGTTTACATATTTTCCAATACTATTTAAAAATACAAACAAACTGTACAATTCCTTTCAATTAGAGCAAAACTTTTTCGGTAAAATGCAATTTTATGTTTTTTGGGGGGTTATCCCAAAAATCTAAGAATATCTTAAAAACTAGCCTAGCTAATTGGGTGGGATTTTTTACTCTGATTGACCTTAATCTGATCTTCATAAACTATAACAGGTTTTATGTACATTGTACAGAAAAATCCAAAAATAGGGAATGACCTTAATAGTTGATATCCGGAACTCTGTGCAAGGTGGTTTTCAATTTACATGTAGGTACAAACAAATCTGGCCTCATCTTTGATGAGGGATATGTTGCTTTGCTTTTGTCTGTCTGTCCTTTGTCTGTCGGTCCTAGTTTCATTAGAATTATAAAATCATTTGCACTTTATAGTCTGAATAGTTTTATAGAGTTATTGTTATATGATATTTTCACTCCTGATTGTGCCAGTAGTATTACTTAATAATTTGATATTGTCACTTGACTTGGAATGTATGAATATCAATAATATAGACTTCTAATACTACCATTCTGTGACAAGCAGTGTTTGGGGGTATTCATGTGATATTTCTTGTTGTTTTAAGTCCTATGAGCAGTGTAGAATAATGTTGTCTCTATAGTGTAGTGGTACCATACTGGATCAACCAATCCAGGGACCTGGGTTCGATTCCCAGTAGAGGTAGCTAAATTTTCACTGTTTCTTTGGTACAGAAATGTCACTGTTTGAGATGAATACCCCAGTCACTGCTTGACACAGAGTGGTTGCTTCAGATGTCTAAACTATTATTATATTCATATCTGCCTAGTCTAGTGGCAATATTAAATTATTAATCAATAGTACAGTCACAATCATAATTGAAAATATCAAAGGACACTAACTCCTTATTATCTGATTTGACTATTGAGTGCAAATGATATTTAAATACTATTTAGACTTCTTTAAAATCTGACAAAAAATTATGCAAAAAAACCTTGCTGTGAGTTACACATGGTGTAAACATTGTTTATTTGTGTTTGTTTCTCTGACTTTGTAAACGCATATATCAGCGATCAGTGAGTTACACATGGTGTGAACATTACTTACAATTAAGCAAATGTCATTTCAGTCAGAGCATACACAGATTTAATTGACGATTTTTTTGGATGTGTGAAATTACGGATGAACCCTCAAGCTTATGCAAATAATAAACAACCTGTGCTTCAGTAAGACCAGGCGCTTGTAATACTGATGCCAATGTTTTTCCAATGTCTAATTAAGTCAACTTGCTTTTCATGAAGACGTCCAGGTAGTTTTTGTAGTACCTAATATTGTGCTGTGAACTTTTCCTAATGTCTAGTGTTGTTCTAATAATCAGGGAGAGGACTTTTCTTATCTTTGTTGCATACAGTGTTAAAAGAAAATATAACTATATCATTTTGCATCTGTCTGTCCATTCACGTGTTGTTTGTGTAGGCACTAGATCACACTTTTGGTCTTCTCTTTAAATATTGATCACAATGAGATTGTCTCCATACAATCTTGGTCACCTTGTGTCAGGTCACAATGATCATCTCCATACAATCTAGGTCACCTTGTGTCAGGTCACAATGATGTCTCCATACAATCTAGGTCACCTTGTGTCGACACCCAGTAAGAACAGCTGAGGCACAAAAAAGTCATGTCTAAATGTAATCAATGGTTTAAATAAAGAAACATTGAGGTCTGATAAAAAGGATTTTTATAGAAATTATATAGATAAGTGGCGTTCATGAATTTAATATTTGCTAGAATCCCTGTCTTCTGTTTATTGTATCTGCTTCTATATTGGTGCTATTCATCTTATTTAATTTGAGGATATGGTTATCTAATCATATTGCCTGTTACGGACCAATAGTTTAATATGGTGTGATCTGCTTTAAATATATTAGCATATTAGTTTTTACAAAAACTGTTTGGTAATTAGGCAATGCTGGTTGGTTAACTGTCTTGTCTTCGAAAACTATTTGTCTTGTTGGTAAATCGTAATTTCTTTTGACTGTTGTGATCAACTTCGTGGTTTAAGTGCTTTACATGAGTTTCTGAAATTGCTTGTTCATGCCCAACACCAGGCCAGTATGTGTGCATTTCAGTATGTACACCACTGTGGTTTAAGTGTAGGTTGAAGCTTTAAGAATGTTGGGTAACCAGACCAGTGTGTGTATAAACATTTTTACCTCTTTTTACTATAATCATATAATTTAAAAAAAGTACATTTTAATATGAGGGCAGTTTTTATTTAAACAGCAAACCTGTATTTAAAGTATTTCTGAAACTCCGAAACTGTTGGTCCAACCAAGCACCAGGCCAGCATGTGTGCATTTCAGTATGTACACCACTGTGGTTTAAGTGCTTTACATGAGTTTCTAAAATTGCTTGTTCATCCCCAACACCAGGCCAGAATGTGTGCATTTCAGTTTGTACACCACTGTGGTTTAAGTGCTTTTAAATTACATGAGTTTCTACAATTGCTTGTTCATGCCCAACACCAGGCCAGAATGTGTGCATTTCAGTATGTACACCACTGTGGTTTAAGTGTAGGTTGAAGCTTTAGGAATGTTGGGTAACCAGGCAAGTGTGTGTATAAACATTTTTACCCCTTTTTACTATTATCATATAATTTTAAAAAAGGTACATTTTAATATGAGGGCAGTTTTTATTTAAACAGGATACCTGTATTAAAATATGTAATTAAGTTAAGTCCTTATTTTACTTTATTATAGCATATTGTCATTTTTACAATTTGTATAGCTATACAGAAATCTAAAATATATTCACATGATTATGTACATACAAAACCAATAGTTTTCTGTGGCAAGACAGTTTATTGACCAGTATTGTTAATTATTAGCTGATTTGCTAATCAATTTGAATCCGATCATCCATATTAAACTATTGGTACATACATAGGTGATACGATTGGATATCCTTATTCTTCAATTAGATAAGATTAATAGCCTTAAAGCCTCTGAATAATCATTAAATGTGCTTACGCTGCACATATCTGTATAATTGCTCCAAAAATCCTTTTTGCCATTTACCTTTCCCCTCTTTTGTGTTGATTTCACAAAATAAAATTCCTTTTTACCCATTGAGCCTATTTCAGTGTAATGCTGTCTCGGCTACCTCACTATAATTGGATGCATTTGCTATCATTTACTAATAGACTCACTGTAAATTCATTATTTGTCAGTTTGTTGAAAATGCCACTTGAAGATAGGTCAACATCAGTAGATGAAGTCATGTTGACCTATAAGTCTGAAGGTCATCTATAAGGGTTATAGTGGTATTAAACTTGGTATACTTTAGGCTGCCATTGGAGCGTATACATATATTCATGTATTGCAAATAATCATCAATTTATTTTCACAAGTCCTAATTTTATCATACCAGAATTGAAGTTTTGTGAAGTATGTTGGGATCTCAGACAAACTATAGTTCAACCACATTGTGTAATACATTATTTCCATTTATACTAAGTGTGATGTTTCCATGGTCACATGTTTATGCTACTTATAGTATCAAACTAACGAGCGTATGATTTAGAACTGCAGGTTATTGACATTTTCAATATTTCAAACCCAAACAAATTCAGTGCCTTCAGTACTTTGATTCTGTATGGTAATTGCAGTACAGTAATAGGAGACGTTTAGGCATTCATGCTAAATACTGCACAAGGTCTGAAGACAATACTGATGTAACATATTTATACATGTTAAATGTACATTTATGTAGAACAAGATTGATATTTGCTAATCATATGAAACTTCTGAAACTAATTGTAAAATTTCAAAAGATGATACTTAAAATACCGGAAAGTGACAATAGCATGAAGCTGACAACAGCAATTCTCACGAAAGCATACCAAACTAAGACATGAAAATTAAAGACCTTAAAAACATTCCATGTCCCTCAGCTTTGTGACTTTATGTATTAAGCTTAAGAGTATCTGGGCAAAGGTTTGAACCCTGGCAGGGCCCGGCTAGGGTTTTTACTGATATGACCAATCACTAGCTTGAAATTTTAGATAGTTATATATCTATGCCTTAATTGCTGACTCTGGTGACGTGCATTAAAGTTTAGGAGTCAGGCAGATGTGTTCAAAAAATTGGCTGGACATTTAAATTGAGGTGACACTTTAAATAAAACACTTCAACATTAAAGTAAGTTTGACCTACTGTATATGAATTTATAGCATTAAGTATTAGGAACACCTGGTCTTACTCGAGCACAGGTGGCAGTCCATTCAACAATTTTCATTGCATTAGCTTGATGGGATCATCCAAGCGAAATTTCACACCTCTGAAAAATGTCATATTTAATTTTTGTATGCTCCGTTTTTTCTACACATCATGATAATCACAATTTTAATATTGCCATTTGTAGTGTATTTTGCACACATCTTTGCCTCCGTAGCTCAATGGGTATTAGCGTGCTTGGCACCTTATCCGGAGACCCGGGTTCAAATGCGGGTGGAGGCACACATATGCCTGCCATGTTCAGCAGAAAGCTGACTAGCAAATAAAGGCTAAGCTCGGCATTTAAAAAAAATCATTTTTTATTACACCAGCATAAACCATAACATTTAATTGTTTGGTTGCATCAAAGGAAAAAAGGTTGTACAATACAAATCAATTTAGGGGACATTAATTATGAGAAATTAACTACTTGTTAAAGTTGTTTGAGTAATACTCTCTGCTATAATAGGTTACCTTCAAACTTTTGTATCGCTACATTACTAACTGCGGTAACTTTTAAAAGCCACAATTATCACAAATGAAAACATTTACCTTTATGGCAGTCAGAGAAACAAACACAAAACAATGATGATTTCATCATTTTAAGGTCGTACATTGACAACACAAATAGAACATTGAAGTATAAGACAACAATGGTAACATTCAATGAAAGTTTTCACAATTTGAAGTTTGTGAATGCATGATAAACAATGACCATTTTCGCCTGACGACTGGATGTTGACAAACGATTCTTGTTTAATTTTGAAAGATCTGTATAGCATCAATCATTACAACAAAATAATGGCCACTGAATGACTAAGCTATTTGATATGGACTAAGCTTCGACCGGGCATAAGAAATTACTGAACGCAGTCTGGTTTATTTCAAAATTAAAACCACAAGGATCTAATTTTACATTGCTGAGTTTTGACAACAAACAAAAATTATGGCCCCCATCTTTGATGATATTGCCCTGCTCTTGTATGTCTATCTGTCCGTTCGTGGGTAGACCGAATAGTTTTATAAGATCATTTTGTTCACTGACCTTTACCATTTATATGATTTACAAACATCTCTTGTTTGCTTGGATTTTAATGCAGAATAAATTATAAACTCTAGACAGTCTGAAAGTTATTGAAATGACTGTAATATTTAAAATAAGCCAAGTTACCATAACCTCTCAAAAATACTCTGGAAACTGTTTAAAACCATTGAATAATTTTGATATGGATTAATAGATCTATGTTTTAAATACAATGTAACCAATTTGCAAGATTACATAGATAGGTGTTTAACATCATTTGGAATAAATCATCTGGAGGGATTGATCTAAGGATTGTTCTGTAATCACTTGCAATATGCCGAAGTGACTTTTAAACTTTCCCAAGGTTTAAGGATTTGAGAATGGGCTTTTAATGAAATGATCGCGAAATCTAGATACACGGGATGTAAAACGTTTACTCATTTTGTTATAGCTTGGCTAATCCTGACTTTTGATTAGCATATAATTTAACAGTCGATAAATTATATTACCTACGATACAACACCAATTGTATGTTTCATAGTCTGGGAGTATCACGAAGATGCTCAAGATCTAGTACAAACACAAATCTGAAATACCAATATCGCAAGCTTTGCTTACGGAAATTCATATATTTAAAGTAAGAACCTTTTATTATATTTGTGCATAAAGGTCTGGTTCAGGTCAAAATAGCAAAGCTTTTTTTTTTTTTTTTTTTTTTTTTTTTTTTCGTTCAGGGCCCACAAGGGTAACCCCATTTATTGTCCCCGTCTGTTGGTTTTGTGGGGGTCGGAGAATCATCCCCCACAAACCTTACAATATTCAACAACATAATTAAACAATAAATACAATGATAGAATGAAGAAAGTCAATAATAACAATGCAATATAGGGGACAATAGAAGGGGCTTTGGACCTTTTTCCGCAAAGCTTTACTTCCCTTGTTTTCAGCATTTCTGAAAGCACTAAAAAATTAATTTTAAAAAATCCAGCCGAGCAAATGTTATGAAATAAATAGATCTACATCAAAATTATTTTTTCAAAATGTGTATTTTTATCTCCTTTTCAGTCGCTTTCGTCCTTGTCCTTGAAAAATGGCTTTTCGTGTTTTAATCAGTGTGTGCTAATGTCTAAGCTTTAGGCGACTAAGTTGGCTCTTTATGGAAATATATTTTTATTTATTCTATAACTGTTGGGAGTTTTTTCCTGAAATTTTGTAGTTTTGAAGCATTCAATTAATGTCTTGTTTGTTTTAAATCAATTTGAACGATCTTTTAATTAACTTTATTGCATAATTTAGCATATGTATAGTTTACTGAATGATTCCTTACTTACATAGTGCCATGTATACCAAGTTTTATGAGTTATAAAGCCAAACTTTTTCAGTTGAATTACAATTATCTGTTGAAGAGGTTTTCTTCAAAACTAGCTGAGCAAAACTGTTGGGATTTTCTAAAACGCTTATCATAAATGTGTTCTTCATAAATATAACAGATTTGATACACCTCATACAGAAAAATCCAACACCTGTGAATCACCTTAAATGTGATACACTTTCATAAGGTTGAAATCTAAAAGTAGCGGATCAGTCAAAAGATCATGTTAAACAAATTATTTGTGCAAGTGTTTATTGCAGATGTTGTTTTTACCCTTTGAAACCAAATCCTTGGAGATATTGACAACATATTAAGGTGATTATATAATGCTGTCCTTTGTTTACAAACTTAAATGGAAATACATGCATTTTTGTTGTCCATTTTTTGTACAATGTTGTGCATATAATTCCTTTAATTGCATGTACTCATTCAATCTACACTAAACACAAGAAGCCAGTATTACTAGAATTTTGTTTGAATAGGAGGCTTGAGTAATAACGGCTAGAGTTATTGTCAGCGAGCTATATAGCCTAAGAGTTGAGGGTGATTTATTCAAACATCGATGTCCAAATCTGAAACTTTCACCAAAGTTAGTTATATGATCGAACTTCAAGAAAACCCATTTAGTGCAAAATTCTGCTTTCACAATGTTCAGAATCCAAGATGGCGTCCAGTAATTGGTCGCCATTTTCCTGCTAATTGATACTAAACACTTATTTAGGCCTGAATTGTATTGCTTTTTCAAATATATGTTTTTTATTGTCCAAATACAATAAAAGTCCAACCAAAGAGATTATTAGGATGGTTTTGCTCATTTTGACATTTTTGACACTAAATGACCAATAGATAAACAAAAATTAGTGGTTTTTAGGGTATTTTTCTTTTATTTGGAATGTCATTCCCATAAAAGTACAGTTATAACACAATCATTTAAATCATTTTTTAGCTCACCTGTCACAAAGTGACAAGGTGAGCTTTTGTGATCGCTCTTCGTCCGTCGTCCGTCGTCCGTCCGTCCGTCCGTCGTCCGTCGTCCGTTCACAATTGCTTGTGAACACACTAGAGGTCACAAATTTAGCCTGATCATTATGAAACTTGATCACAATGATCATCTCCATAAAATCTAGGTCAAGTTCGATATTGGGTCATCTGGGGTCAAAAACTAGGTCACTAGGTCAAATCAAATGAAAACCTTGTGAACACATTAGAGGTCACAATTTGAGCCTAATCTTTATGAAACTTGATCACAATAATCATCTCTGTAAAATCTAGGTCAAGTTCGATATTGGGTCATCATGGGTCAAAAACTAGGTCACTAGGCCAAATCATTGAAAAACCTTGTGAACACATTAGAGGTCACAATTTGTGACTAATCTTTAGGAAAATTGATCACAATGATCATCTCTATAAAATCTAGGTCAAGTTCGATATTGGGTCATCTGGGGTCAAAAACTAGGTCACAAGGCCAAATCATTGAAAAAGCTTGTGAACACACTAGAGGTCACAATTTGATACTAATCTTTATGAAAATTAATCACAATGATCATCTCCATAAAATCTAGGTCAAGTTCGATATTGGGTCATCTGGGGTCAAAAACTAGGTCACTAGGTCAAATCAAAGGAAAACCTTGTGAACACATTAGAGGTCACAATTTGAGCCTAATCTTTATGAAACTTGATCACAATGATCATCTCTGTAGAATCTAGGTCAAGTTCGATATTGGGTCATCTGGGGTCAAAAACTAGGTCACTAGACCAAATCATTGAAAAACCTTGTGAACACATTAGAGGTCACAATTTGTGACTAATCTTTATGAAAATTGATCACAATGATCATCTCTATAAAATCTAGGTCAAGTTCGATATTGGGTCATCTGGGGTCAAAAACTAGGTCACAAGGCCAAATCATTGAAAAAGCTTGTGAACACACTAGAGGTCATAATTTGAGACTAATCTTTATGAAAATTGATCACAATGATCATCTCTATAAAATCTAGGTCAAGTTCGATATTGGGTCATCCGGGGTCAAAAACTAGGTCGCAAGCCTTTGAAGGCCAAATCATTGAAAAAGCTTGTGAACACACTAGAGGCCACAATTTGAGCCTAATCTTTATGAAACTTGATCACACTGATCATCACTATAAAATTTTGGTCAAGTTCGATATTGGGTCATCCGGAGTCAAAAACTAGGTCACGAGGCCAAATCATTGAAAAAGCTTGTGAACACACTAGAGGTCACAATTTTGACCTTATCTTTATGAAACTTGATCACAATGATCATCATTATAAAATTTAGGTCAAGTTCGATATTGGGTCATCTGGGGTTAAAAACTAGGTCACGAGGCCAAATCATTGAAAAGTCTTCTGAACATACTAGAGGTCACAATTTTGACTCTATCTTTATGAAACTTGGTCACAATGTTTATCTCTATAAAATCTAGGTCGAGTTAGATACTGTGTCATTTGGGCCAAAATCTAGGTCACTAGGCCAAACAGGTGAGCGACCCAGGGCCCTTTGGACCCTCTTGTTTAGTAAACATATTTATTTTGATGACATTAAATTGATTTTCCAATACAAAATAGCAGTTACGTGTTATTGGTTAGGGTTCAAAGTGGGTGGGGTAATTCTACACAAAAAGTGATTTTATTTAAGCATATTGGTGTATTTGACCTTTGAACTTGAATTGTGACTTTTCATATTGAGATATTGATACCATTTTTACTTAATTGCAAACTTATATTGTAATTTTTTTAAAATTATTTTAGAATTTCGATATATACTGCGCCATGTACACGAGTGCGCCAAGGCTAGTAAATGTGGCATACCCAGTAAGCCACAGGGTTGGAAAAATAAAGATTGCTCAATTTATCAGTGGTATTTTAGTATACAAGTGGCCATACATACAAACTTTACAGCAGCATGGGATATGCATTCAAATTCTAATCAATCCTACCGAGAGATGTTGAAAAGTAATGCTTAATACCTATCCATGTTAACCTGAACTCTGCCATCACTTTGATGACACAACAAGAAAATCTTATTCTATTGTTGAACTACCCAGTGATGATATTTGCAAGTGCCCCTTAAGCACAATTTACATGATGACTATTATATGGGTATTAACACATTCAACTCGAAGGCCTTGTTAACACACAGGTTGCCCTTGTGCAGTGGGGAAGGGGGGAAGGGGGGTGGGGAGGGGGGGGGTGGGGAAGGGGGGGAAGGGGGGTTTGGGTGGGGGTGGTGGTGGTGTTGTTTTTGTTTTTCATGTGTAGTTAGTTAGGTAGTTAGGTAGTTGGATAGGTAGTTAGATAGGTAGTTAGTTAGATATTCATCTTGACTGTACTGCTGTTTTAAGTTTTTTTTCTGTATTTTCAGGTTTGAAGAGACGAGGAGTGTAGATGTTCAGTTTCACGATGGCTTCCATTTCCTGTGAGGTTCCGGGTAGTAGAATAGGACCTCTGTCATTCTCCCTTACATGTCGTAAAAGGCGATTAAATGGGAGAGCCCATTTTATTGGGCTAATAGCCTTTGTGCTCTCGGATGACTCTTACAGTGTGTGTATGGTGCACTTAGGATGTGTCCATAAGGATGTCTCTTATAGGGTGTATAACATGCATGGTATAGCTTGGTGAATTTAACACGACTCTGAACTTTTGATTAGCATAATTTAACAGTCGAATTATTACTTAAGTTTATATCACTTATCATATCTTTTAATAATCGGGGAGTATCACGAAGACACTCGAGATGTAATACAAACACAAATCTGAATTACTGTATTGCACGATTTGCTTGCGGAAATTGATATATTCAAAGCAAGAACCTTGAAATATATTCTTGCATAAAGGTCATGTTCAGGTCAAAATAGTCAAGCTATATGTCTCTATCACAGGTGTAGAACAAAGGTTGTATTAATAGGTTGTGTCTATTACAGGGGATGTGTATCATGTAAGCTGTATCCACAGGGTGTGTCTCTGGATGATGTATATCATACTGGATTTACCTACAATGTGTGTCCCTAACATGGGATGTAACACAAGATGTGTCTAATCAGTAGATCTCTTACAGGGGATGAGACCTACCTTGCTGATACATCCGGTGTATTACATTTCATGTGAGAGACACACATTGTAGTCATTCTGTATGTTACACTTCATTCAGAGAAATACCCTGTGTAGTCAGCCTGTGTGATATACCCTCGGTAAGAGATTCACCCTATAGTTCAACCTGTGTACTACATATGTGATAGAGACATATAGCTTGACGAATTTGACATGAACCTGACCTTTTGATTAGCATAATTTAACAGTCGATATCTTGCCAGTTTTTATAACCTTGGTTGTATGTATTCTTAGTCGGGGAGTATCATGAAGACGCTTAAGATGTAATACAAACACAAATACCGATATTGCACGATTTGCTAGAACCTTGTAGTCTATTCATGCTTAAAAATCAGGTTCGTGTCAAATTTGCCAAGCTATACCATTTTGACACAACATCTGCAGTGCGTTCATTAACGAAAAAGTCGCCAACGTTCGCGAACAATATGCTAGTTCGCGTTAATGAACAATCAGTTCGCCACGAACATGTTAGCCAATCGCGAACGACCTTTACACATAGCTCGCTAAGCGAACAAAGATGGCGGATAAATAAATATTTGATTTAATTTATTATAATCTTGGCGATTTAAACTTTAATTGTAGATTGTATGTGTTTTGCATATGTGGTACAGTGTGGATACCAAAGCTGAATAAATAGAACACGATAGAAGTATTACTGAGTTCCTAATTTTCAATCTATGGCTGAAAATCTAATAGAACAATTTAGGCAATTAAATTGTCTATCTCCGCCATCTTGAAATTGCTTGCGGCAAACGATTATAATCGTTCAATAAGTAGTTAACGTGATGAACTAATTCTCGCAGCGGACGTTTTCGTTAATGAACGTAAGGCTGTTATAGACACACCTATGGAAACATCCCATGTGCTCCATACACCCCTAGTAAGAGTCACACTCTATAGACGCATGGTCTCAAGTGTCTTCTTACTTTGACCATAATGATGTTAGTCTGGTTCCCTGTTTCAAATCTTACAGTAGTTTGAGTCAGGAGCCTGTTGCATAGCCAAGGCACTATCGAGCGCTTTTTGGAAGCGCTTAACTATGTCTACGCAACGACATGCTACCGGCGAACATGTTTGCCAATAGCATACTGTTTCTTAACACTTTGCTAGAGGAGCGCTATCAACTGCTTTTTATACAACGAACCACTTCAAATCCAGTTGGTAGCCCTTTGCTACACAACAGTTTGCTAGCTGCGAGCGCTCGCCGGTAGCATATACATTTTTTGCTTTGTCCAATACAAAGCCCTTTTTTGAAGCAAGCCGTACCTTAGCAGCGTGCTACAAAGCGCTTGATAGCGCCTGGTTTACGCAACAGCCTCCTGGCATCATCCAATTAATCAATAACTCCAGTGGTTAAATCAAAATGGCGGATGTACATTAGTTTGTTCAGACAACTTTAGATTATAGCATTACAGTGTGTTGTCTTAGTGTCATTTTGATGAGACTTTATATATCAATGGAAAAATGCATAGTCTTTGCAATACTGTAAAATCATTATTTTGGTGGGGGATTAAATTTTGTGGATTTGATAGTTCACCTTCAGCCACAAAATCAAATCCCATCAAACAATAATTTTGACCATCATATTTATTACCTGAAGTGCAAAATCCACCAATTAATGTCCCATCGAAATGGTATTTTTTACCATAACCACAAAATTTGGTACCATCGAAACTAAATGATTTTACAATATTACAAGTTTATTCACACCAATAACAATATTAATGTTATTTAGTACATATTAAATATGAACTAAATAGTCTTAATTAAAAAATGAAAACTTTTTGTAGCAGGGTGTATTTAATGCATACAATTGTGAATGTAAGCAAGTGTCTGATTAGCTCAATCTGTAGGGTGACTGACTTGTAAACGCGGCTTCCTGGTTTGAGCCCTGTAATGGCCGGATATTGTTTACATTTTGCATAGATATTTTCTTTTTTTTGGTATGAGAAATATTTCATTTCCTCATTATATTCGTTATACAAGTATCAACTGATAGCAAATACATCTATAATATTTTTTTTGGAAAAAAGAAGATATTTCTGGATTCAAACCTGCAACATTCACCTTGCTCGTTAGACGCTCCACCATTTGAGCTAACCAGGCATTTGAATTCAAAAGCAATTTACATGCACTGTGTACACGCTGGTACAGAAGTTTTTATGATTTGATTAGTTATTTTAGTACCGGTACATACATGTATCAATGATGTCGTTTTAATTAAATGGAAAAGACATGCATTTTTTCCATTAATATACAAAATCTCATCAAAGAAGACACACTCTATTAGGGGATAATATTAAATTCCCTATATTAACTAACATACAACCGCCAGCTTGTTTTACACATGGAAAAAGTCTTTGTTACATTAACCCGGGCCTAAACTGTAATGTAAGATTTAGGTACCGGGAACCAGACTAGTAATGCGTCTGATCTGACATGGTGAGCTTTCGTGATCACACTTTGTCCGTCCGTCCATTTTCCATCAATCAACAATTGACATTACACCAGAGATCACTCCGCCTGATTGTTTGTCGAAAGCTCAGTTGTTCACCTGGCATAATGTCAATTTACTTGTGTGGTTCCTGGGAAGTGAAGATAGACGTCTGTCTTTACTCCCTGTCGTTTGTCGCATTTCGTAAGAGACGACTCTATCGGAGACTATTTTTACTTTGGTACGAGATTGTTTTAGGCCAAAATGAAACAGGCTGGTACAAGAAGTTAAAATAGTCATGATTTTTATCGTGATTTTTCGTGTTTTTGTTTGCCATCAAGTGAGGCAGACCCTTTTGAAGTACACATCAAGGGAGCCGGGCATTATATGATGACATATCAAGTGAAGCACATCAAGAGAGGCAGGCATTATATGACCTATCAAATGACGCACAACAAGAGAGCCAGGCATTATATGATGACATATCAAGTGAAGCACATCAAGCGAGCCAGGCATTATATGATGACATGTCAAGTGAAGTACATCAAGCAAGCCAGGCATTATATGATTTCATATCAAGTTAAGCAAGGCAGGCATTATATGATGACATATCAAGTGAAGCACATCATGCGAGCCAGGCATTATATGATGACCTATCAAGTTAAGCACGTCAAGCAAGCCAGGCATTATATGAGTACATATCAAGTGAAGCACATCAAGTGAGTCAGGCATTATATGATGACATATCAAGTGAAGCACATCAAGCGAGCCAGGCATTATATGATGACATATCAAGTGAAGCACGTCAAGCAAGCCAGGCATTATATGAGTACATATCAAGTGAAGCACATCAAGCGAGCCAGGCATTATATGATGACATATCAAGTGAAGCACATTAAGCGAGCCAGGCATTATATGATGACATATCAAGTGAAGCACATCAAGTGAGTCAGGCATTATATGATGACATATCAAGTGAAGCACATCAAGCAAGCCAGGCATTATATGATGACAAATCAAGTGAAGCACATCAAGTGAGCCAGGCATTATATGATGACCTATCAAGTGAAGCACACCAAGCGAGGCAGGCATTATATGATGACATATCAAGTGAAGCACACCAAGCGAGGCAGGCATTATATGATGACATATCAAGTGAAGCACATCAAGCGAGTCAGGCATTATATGAGGACATATAAAGTGAAGCACACCAAGCGAGCGAGGCATTATATGATGACATATCAAGTGAAGCACATCAAGCGAGCCAGGCATTATATGATGACATATCAAGTGACGCACATCAAGCGAGGCAGGCATTATATGATGACCTATCAAGTGAAGCACATCAAGCGAGCCAGGCATTATATGAGGACATATCAAGTGAAGCACATCAAGTGAGCCAACATTATATGATGACATATCAAGTGAAGCACATCAAGCGAGCCAGGCATTATATGATGACATATCAAGTGAGCTTTCGTGATCACTCTTTCTCTATCCATTGTGCATCCATCAACAATTGACATTACACCAGAGCAGAGATTGCTCCGCCTGATTGTTTGTTGAAGGCTTTGTCTGATTGACATCTGGCATAATGTCAATTTACTTGTGTGGTTTCTGGGAAGTGGAGGTAGACTCTCTTCACTCCCTGTCGTATGTTGCATGTCTTAAGAGACGACTACATCGGAGACTATTTTAACTTTGGTGCAGGACTGTTTTAGGCCAAAATGAAACAGGCTGGTACAACAAGTTAAAATAGTCGTGATTTTTTTTCGTGCATTCGTGATTTTTTTTCGTTATTTTTTCGTTATTTTTTTCGTGATTTTTCAACTGACTGGCACTACCTTTTGTGTGACTTAACATTTAATACAAGTCAATGGTCGAATATAAAATAACATTAATTTATGACAAATAAGACGAAAATTCGTCAAAATTGAAAAAAGTGAAAAGAACGAATTACTGTGGTTTTGTCAAATCCCCAGTTTGTCAAAATGAATTTATAGTATAAACAAAGATCGGGTTTGTCAAAGTGATAATATAGAGTGATTCACACCATCCATGTAATTACTCTCTGTGCGTTTGTCATAGTATGATAAACATGCAACAGCCAAACAAAACTGATAAACGGATGATAATTATCATTTAATTAAGTTAAAATTGTAATAACTGTTAAATTAAAACACTTTAACAATTGAATGATTATCACACAATATTACAAATAAAACAATCGCCAACCCAATACAATACAACCAAATCTTATAAAAAGATGTTTGTCCACACTTCTATGTATATCAACTCAAATCCCTGTATAATTCAATTGACGAAACCATAACCTATTTTGTACAGAAAGTTAAGTTAGACGAACCGGAGATTTGACAAACCCTCTGTCACCCAAAAGAACGCCATAATGGCGAGTCAAAAGCAGGCGCTTTTTGAGGGCAAATTCAATTTTAACTTTGGAAATAGTTACCAGCTGGGTTAAGGGCTTCTTCACAAGCATTCTCCAACATTTGCATTCGACCAAAACGTTGATCTAATCCATAAAATCGCATTTTCATCAACTTCTTTCTGCAGCGTTCTAAACAGGAAACGCTAGTTTCGGAATGCTTTCACGTGCGGTGTGGCAAAAAACCGTCCTTTTCGGACAATCGAAAGTTCGTCCCGCCCGTAAAATCCTTAATAGCTCATTTATTCTCAAAATTTTATGAAAAACAAAATAAAATGTTTTAACCGCAAAATATTTTGATGTTTAACATATAAATTTCATACGCTAAAATATATAACCTTGTTAAAAACTTGTTAATTGCCCTATTTTGTAATAAATATTTAAAAATATTTTTCTCGTATGAATTTCATACGTTAAAGAATTTCATACGTGAAGATTCATATGAAATACGTATGAAAAGTTCACGTATGTTAAACGTACGTTGAGTCTCACGTATGAATGTCATACATTTTACGTATGAAATTGTCATGAAAATCCAAACGTATGAATTTCATTCCGGGCACTTTTTCTGTGTATCAGGTTCACATATCTTGACCTCTGAAACTTTTCCTATAACATTTTTTAAAAGCTGCTTTAACAAATACCTCTTTAAGACTTATTTATTGTGACTGACTTAGTACTGTAAAATGAAATAGTTCACATGTCAAGCAAAATATAGGAATACTTATTAGTATCTTATTTGTTTTATTGACTTAATATTCAGTCATGAAATGAATTAATGAAATATAAATTCAATCTTTAGAAATTTAAGCACTGAGATTTTGAAATGGTGGTGAAGGGATGGCTATAAGGGAGGTTGGAGGCCATATTTTAAAACAGTTAATATAAATAATGCAAATTTTATACAAAGTGAAACTAAGGCTTAAATCGTGAAAACTGAAGTAATAGAGTTGGCGTTAAAAGCAGTAGTAGATATGCTTTTTTCCCAAAAAGTAGAATTGGACATCTGTCTTACTCCCTTGCATCTTGTATGTGGCAACTTAATGAGAGACTATTTTAAATTTAGTACCAAAGTGTTTTATTTTGGCATAAAACTATCTTTTACCAGTCAGGTACTAAAGTTAAAATAGCATGACTTTTTATTTAGATATGTAAATGATGTCATGTGACATTCTTTGTATATTGCGTTGATGTCACATACATTTAAAACCTATATAAAATGTTGTTTATGAACAAAAATCAAGTATAAATGTCTGAATTGTCTTATTTTTTCTCTTTTGTTGCGAATATTAAATACCTGTTGATTTAGTATCAACTATAACCTATTATAAAGCTGCTTAAATAGATAACACTTTAAGACGTTTGATAATAATGCTTGACTTAGTTCTATATCTAAAATCAAAATGTGTATTACACATGTAAAGCATTATATCGACGGTGCCAAACCAAAACCCCGTAACTCAATATTGGCGCGAAAACTTTTTTGCAGCATCTGCATCTCCTAGACTTCCCACGCATTTCTGTCTTGTCGCCATCTAAAGACCCAATAGTGTTACTTAGATGGCGACAAGACAGAAATGCGCTGGACATCTAGCAGATGCGGATGCTGCAAAATAAGTTTTCGCGCCAAAATTGAGGTACGGGGTTTTGGTTCGGCACCATTGATATAGGCTTATCTTATTTTTAATTGATTTAATGTTCTGTCATTAATATGAATTGATAAATTTCTAAAGTTAGATTTTAACATGGTGGTGAAGGAATGGCTAAAGGGGAGGTTGGAGGCCATAATTTAAAACAGTTACTATAAATAATGCAAATTTTATGGAGAATGAAAGTAATGCTTAAATTATAGAAAATGAAGTATAGAGTTGATCTTTAAAGCAAGGTTACTGTAAATACTCAGCCATAAGTCGGGCAAAAATAGTCCCAAAAAAAGTTAAAAAGTCACCCCGCGACTTATGGAAGAGTTTACTACACTACTTCCGATTTTGTCAGAAAATCATTACATTACTCCTGACTTTATCAGAAACTGACCACATCTCCCTGACTTTATCTGAAAATGACCACATTCCCATCAACTTTGTTTGAAAATTACTACACT
Organism: Spisula subtruncata; assembly: GCA_963678985.1. Classification (NCBI taxonomy): domain Eukaryota; kingdom Metazoa; phylum Mollusca; class Bivalvia; order Venerida; family Mactridae; genus Spisula; species Spisula subtruncata. The sequence continues at coordinate 12,446,199 of OY787676.1, forward strand.
CCTCCATATTCTGTCTGAAAATCACCACATTCCTCCCAACTTTAGCTGAAAATGCAACCTATGAAAGGGTTTAGACAAAAACCTTGATTTTTTATTCAAAAGTCCCCCCTGCGACTTATGGCTGCATGCGACTTATGGCTGCGTATTTACGGTACATATAAAGTTCACGCTGGTAAAAGACGTTGGGAATAATAGAGTCATTGTAGAACTTGCAAATGAAAATAAAAACAATTGGAAAATAAAGATTAGTATTAGTTTAAAAGGAGTTGTTTAGAATGGTGGTTGTTGATATGTGGTTTCCCCGTGTGGTTCCCGGGAAATAGAATTGGACCTCTATATTCTCCCTTGCATGTTGTAAGAGGCAACTAAACGGGAGACTATTTTAAATTTAGTACCAAAGTGTTTTATTTTGGCATAAAACTATCTTTTACCAGTCAGGTACTAAAGTTAAAATAGCATGACTTGTTATTTAGATATGTAAATGATGTCATGTGACATTCTTTGTATATATATATATATTGTGTTGATGTCACAGACATTTAAAACCTATATAAAATGTTGTTTATGAACAAAAATCAAGTATAAATGTCTGAATTGTCTTATTTTTTCTCTTTTGTTGCGAATATTAAATACCTGTTGATTTAGTATCAACTATAACCTATTATAAAGCTGCTTAAATAGATAACATTTTAAGACGTTTGATAATAATGCTTGACTAAGTTCTATATCTAAAATCAAAATATGTATTACACATGTAAAGCATTATATTGGCGGTGCCGAACCAAAACCCAGTAACTCAGTTTTGGCGCAAAACCTTTTTTGCAGCATCTGCATCTGCTAGACGTCCCAGGCATTTCTGTGTTGTCACCATCTAAAGACCCAATCGCGTTACTTAGATGGCGACATGACAGAAATGTGCAGGACGTCTAGCAGATGCAGATGCTGCAAAAAAAGTTTTCGCGCCAAAATTGAGTTACAGGGTTTTGGTAAGGCACTGTTGATATAGGCTTATCTTATTTTTAATTGATTTAATGTTCTGTCATTAATATGAATTGATAAATTTCTAAAGTTTGATTTTAACATGGTGGTGAAGGAATGGCTAAAGGGGAGGTTGGAGGCCATAATTTAAAACAGTTACTATAAATAATGCAAATTTTATGGAGAATAAAAGTAATGCTTAAATTATAGAAAATGAAGTATAGAGTTGATCTTTAAAGCAAGGTTACATTTAAAGTTCACCCTGGTAAAAGACATATAATTACTAAGTTGGGAATAATAGAGTCATTGTAGAATTTGCAAATGAAAATAAAAACAATTGGAAAATAAAGATTATAGTTCGATTTCGAGCAGTGAGCCGTGACTGCACTTTTAAAGTTTAATCCATTCGCCGATAAAGATTGGCGTGGGATTGACTATTATGTATAACATACATTAGTAAGTAGCATGTCTTTAAATCATGACTATTGAAATCAATAAATCACGGGTTACCCGCACAAATAGACTCGTCTAAAAGGTCATGGCTCAGGGTTCAAAATTGAACTATAGTATTAGTTTAAAAGGAGTTGTTTAGAGTGGTGGTTGTTGATATGTGGTTTCCCCGTGTGGTTCCCGGGAAATAGAATTGGACCTCTATATTCTCCCTTGCATGTTGTTAGAGGCAACTAAACGGGAGACTATTTTAAATTTAGTACCAAAGTGTTTTATTTTGGCATAAAACTATCTTTTTCCAGTCGGGTACTAAAGTTAAAATAGCTGTGACTTTTTATTTAGGTATATAAATGATGTTACATACCTGTATAAAGTGCTGTGGATAAATGTCTGAATTGTCTTACTTTTGTTGTGAATATTAAATTCCTGTTGATTTATAATAATTATTGCATTTAAAATGCAATAAGAAGCCAATACTCACTCAATATTCAGCAGATGTCACCACGATTTTGATGTTCAGTCACTAAGTAACAGTAAACCCTCAATTGTAAGACTGGCCGTATAACTCCGTCAAGTTATAGAGTGCAATGGTCTTAAAAGCGAGGTTGTATATTTAGTGCAAATTTTAAGACCAACCTAACTCAAAATCAAGTGATATGGCTGGTCTTAATAGTGGGGTTGTTTGTGAAGTTGAAATTGGTAAATGACTTATAATTCCTGAGTTAAATTGGTCATATATAGTGACCATATAGTACAATCTTTATGTGAGGACTATGCAATTTAAACTCTATATATTGATTGCTTTAAGCAACCTCTATTTAGTGAACATTCAAAACAACCTCTATTTAGAGACCACACAACATAACCTCTATATAGTGACCATACAGTACATTATTTAGACAGGGATTGTGTAGCTTGTAAACCCTATATGGTGACTGCTTATAACAACCTCCATATAATGACCATGCTAAACAGCCTCAATTTAGCACTGAGCATAACCTCTATGTAGTGACCATACAGGTCAGAATTTCCGCCTTTGAACTACAGTGAACAAAAGTGGTTCTACTTCTAAGCGTAATGGGTAACTGGGTCATGTGGAGTCAAAAACTAGGTCACTAGGTCAAATCTTAGAGAAACCTTATGTTCATTCTTGATGTCACCAATTTGCGTTCTAATGTCAAAGAGCTTCTGTGATTATCCCAATAAACTCAAATTTTGTTTTGTTCTGTATTGTTATTGGCTGCTTCTTAGACAAGTTAGCTGGCAGCTTCAATTACCCGTGTGGTTCTCGGGTCGTAGAATCGGACCACTGTTGTCTCCCTTGCAAGTCGTAAGAGGCGACTATAAGGGAGAGCATAGGTAAATATGCCCTATGCTCCTAGGTAGTCTCCTACAGTTTTTGTAATAAGCACTTAGGTTGTTTCCATGGGAACACCCTAAATGCTCAATACACACACTGTAGGAGACATCCTGGGAGCATAGGGACTATTTACCTAATACAGTAACAGGTACAGGGGACAAACAAGTCCCCCACAACCCGAACACAGAGTGTGACTCTTACAGTTAGCGTATGGAGCACAATGTGATTTTTCTACAGGTGTGTCTAATGTAGGAGGTGCATATGTTATGTCTCTTTCACAAATGTTGCGCTCAGGTGAAATCTGAAGGGTGTATCTTTTACAGGGTATGTAGAATACTAGCTGCATCCACATGATGTTTCTCTGGATGAGGTTTAGCATATTGGATTAATCTTCAGTATGTGTGTCTCTAACATTGGATGTAACTACATGATTTGTCTAAAAGGTAGATCTCAAACAGGGGTGAGACCTACCTTGCTGACACATTCTGTATGCTCCATTTCTTGTTAAAGACACCCATTGTAGGTTCTGACTCTATGTTAAATGTCATCCAGAGAGACATCTTGTGGATAAAGCTAGTATGTAACATCTCCTGTACAAGATACTGGCTATGGATTCAACCTTCCTGCTGCATTTGTGATAGATGCATACCTACTCCTCCTAGATAAGACTAACCTGTGGAAAAATCACATTCTGCTCCAAACACCCACTGGAAGTTCCAATCTGCACTCGGGTTGTGGGTGGCTAGTTTGTCCCCATACACCTGTCTGTGAGGGGAATGTAATTCTTTTGATTTTGGCAATTAGTTAGTATATTAATTAATGTAAGTTTGGTATAATTTGGGGTAATGTAATTGTCTAAATTTGCACTTTTTGCGCTTAGTAAGGGCTTAAAACTAACTAGATTTTAAATAATTTAAGTGCATGCCCGTGGATCTAAATTCTGCCCTGTGATCTTGCAATCCGTAAACACCACCCTGCACCAGTCGGTTTGTCTGAGCCGGTTGGTGTTTAGACTCTACACAGAGTCAATGGCAACGTTGGTGGAGTGTCACCGTCTAGTGTAAGGTCCTGACCCTCAATGGCCGCTATCAGCATAGATCGGATATGTAAGTCAGCCATGCATATCAAATGTGTGTCATCATCATGCTTCAGACCTCTTTTTGTGTGCTTAATGGTCTTTGGATGCGACTTGTGTGGTAAGCTGCGTGTTGTGTGCTGGTCACCTTCATTCAGCCTCCACCACTGGCTAGCTCAGGCTAAAAGAAAGCGTAAGCGTTCTCTGCCAGTACATAGCCTCTCCTTAGACAAGCTCCTTGCAGTGCCTTCCCGTGGCAGCACATGTCAATTGAGCCCTTTGTGGCCTCAAGCTGAACTGCAGGAGACTCGGAGGTGGTCTGCCCCCAGACATGCGGTATGCTAGGCCCACTGTAGAGTGGACATGCCCTGATGCCCATGAACAGGCCTCCAGCTATGGGTAAATAGCTTTACTGCCTTGCGGAAAACCAGGAATGATTGAAGGCTAAGGGAAACAACCCTGACAGAAATATTGTTTAAGACATAAACAAATGCATAATATGTACCTAGTGGAAAAAATCATCTGCAGATGGAAACTGTCTTTTTGATGCCATATTAATGTACATCATAATTCATACTTTATAAATATCAAACCATGCATCAAAGTCTCAGCAAAGTACATGCATGAGCTTCAAAAACTTCAAATAGAGGACGGCTTCAAATGTAAAACATAGGATATTTAATTATTGTAATATAATCTGTAAAGTAAGTTTAGCAACACAGGGTGTAATTTCCTAATATGGGACTTATTTTGAAAGAAGAATAATAATTTGTTCTTTGACGTTTAATACCAAATATCACAAATATGTACACCAAAAATGGTTTTAATAAGCATGTGCTAACTGCTTGTAAATGAACGTCAAACGACGTAAGGTAGCAACACAAAAGTCACAGAAAATGCCAGCATCAGAAGTGATACCCATCATGATTCGATTTCTGCCCATACATGTCTTTGGACTCTAAGAATCGGTTGTAAGCATGTTCTTTTGTTATGACGGTCCATTTATTTAGTGATGCAGAACATGCAGGGTACTAATGTCATAAAAGTGACGTTTTCGGCATCAATACTATCCATCATTTGCTTCAATACTTGATACGACCGGTTCACGTGACAGCGATTCAAGTGTATGTGTGTAACGGGTACTTGTTATACTTGTCATGTGTAATTCAGGTTGAACCAATCTCCGACGTGACGTTGCTCTCTATTGCATTCGTCAATGTCACGCCAATGTGAGAACGTCAGTTACTAAAATGGCCGAAGTTAAATAATTTCCTGATAAGGCCACAACAAATTGATCATGCGTTCGTCGGGAGCGCCCGCTCCTGCTTTTTTCCAAAATGAAAAATAAATATTTAAATTTATATTATTGCGCCCGCACCTGAGAAAACCATGCGCATGTGATTTTTTTCCTACATTTTTATTTATTATTTTGTCACTAGCATCAATATTTACAAATTACGAAAAAAAAGCTAACTTGTTTATAATTTCGTCACTGTTACTACAGAATATGTTCTGGGAAAGCGCGCTCTGCTGAGGATGTGATATTAACAGTTTTATGCGTCCCGGACACGCAACGCACCTGTTAATAAGTTTCTATACTGTATCCTACATAATTTCATCAGGGACTTTAAATACTGTACATAGAGAAACCTTCAGAAGGTCCTACTTTCATCAAAGAGTTCTAAAAATTTGATAAAACATAGTTTGCTCTAATTATTGCACCAAATGCTGTACTTTTTAGTCACTTGCTAAAACTCCAGCTAGATCTATTACAACTGGATATTAATCACAGCTTTTGTAAGATTACATGCTGCAGTTCTCAACAACCGTCATAACATTTTACCACGGTGGTCGAGTGGTAAGATGCTTAACTCCTGATCGAGAGGTTCGATACTCGGCCGTGACACTTGGTCATTTTTAGAAACGCTTTTTAGTGTTTCCCAACCAGCTAGAGATGATCCTGGTTGGAAACCCTGAGGTAGTCTTGCGTGATTCGGTGCTTTACACCGGACACGTTAAAGAACCAAGGAATTTATTGGAAACGAGCTAGGGTATCGCACCCAGATTCCTGGTATCTCACCTCTGTCTCTAACATTTGCGATAATACCCCAGAGTGGGCCCTGCAAATTACATGGAAGAAAGAAAGGACCTTGTATATCCCAAAGGGAAGTGTGCTTGATGTGGGGGCTAACTCCTATGACGGTAACCCTGCATCGGTGCGCTACTAACAGTGCTAAATAAACAGCCGTCTGAGCATGATGTATCACTACAAGAACAAAATTGTACATGGTGATCATTGACTAGCTTGATGCTTAGTTGATTTGAATCTTTAACCACTAGTCACTCAGTGCATTTGGGTTCATTATAATTTATATGTATGTGACAATGTCTGCTCACAATTACCTTGAATACCTGTATTCTGGTAAAATAATTTGATAAATCCTTCACAACATAACAAGAAATTTATAGCAATCATTTATTTGGCCTCATTTCTTATTAAAGCTATTGTAATAGACACTATTTCCTTAAAATGGGTGCATCAGAAATGAATAGGGCACTTTTGCTCCTTCACGCGATTTCAAAAATGGCATTTTCAAAAATAAATTTAAAAAAATTTATTTCGCTCCTTCGCTCGCTCTCAATTACGGGTTTTTTAAAAATAAATATTTAAATTTATATTTCGCTCGCTCGCCCTATTTTTCCCGAAAAATCCGTAGAAGCAAAAATTAATTTGGTGTGGCCTAACTTACATGGTTACACATACTTTATATACTAAGAAACTTTCCCGCAAATCTTGGTGACGGCATCGAACGGAAACGTCGTGACGTCAATTTAATGTAGTGATAATTGATTCCGGACGTTATTTTTTAGTGTACCGGAGCACACAGGTAACTGTATCGTTGAAAACGAAAAAAAAAAAAAAAATTTTATAAAGGCTTATTTGTTCTAGATGAACCAGAATTTCAATCAATCCAAAACAAAATTTGACTGTCAATATCTCTATAAACTAATTATATTCATATACAGCAATGTTTAAAGTACTTAAATGCCAGATCTTATCAGAATTGATCAAATAGTTAAAAAGTTATACTATAAAATGTTGATACTGTTTCACAGCCGATTCATATGGTGCAATCAACACAAATCCATATGGCTGTCCCTCACAATGTGTTACACCAGCGACAGTTAAAGTATACCTTTAAGCAATGGATTTTATGATATGAAGTTCAATTTTGGCTTACATTCATCTAAATCTCAATATCTCGGTCATAGTATATCAAGTATAAGTGCCAAGCCATTCCGATTGAATGTGAATTTCCTGCATACTTTCAGTTTTACTCGTTTGACAGATCAATGCAAGTTTCACCGATAGTTAGACAGAAAATACATTGTTTTGTTGAAATTTATATTTGACCATAATATGTACAAATTTAGTTGTTTTCGAATGTACAGTCAAATCTTACACCATTATGTATTTGATGTTTCAATCAAAATGATATAACATGACATAATTGACCAGAAACCAAAGACCTAAATTACACAGATTGGAAACCTGTGCCAAGTCTCACGATATCTCGTGGCAGGTCTTCTGAAATCTCGCGAAATCTCGTCTGTTTTTAATACCTTATATCTCATGTTTTAATATACTTATGAAAATACTAATCATTCTATACAATAGATTTATTATTCAGCTTTAAAATGATACCTCATTTATTGAAATAATTAAATTAATAAAAAAGTAGACCCCGAAGAGCAGTATCTGGGGGTATTGCTGCACTATGTTTGATGCTATGTCGCTGTGCAAAGCAGTATCTGGGGGTATTGCTGCACTATGTTTGATGCTATGTCGCTGTGCCAAGCAGTATCTGGGGGTATTGCTGCACTATGTTTGATGCTATGTCGCTGTGCCAGGCAGTATCTGGGGGTATTGCTGCACTATGTTTGATGCTATGTCGCTGTGCCAAGCAGTATCTGGGGGTATTGCTGCACTATGTTTGATGGTATGTGACTGTGCCAAGCAGTATCTGGGGGTATTGCTGCACTATGTTTGATGCTATGTCGCTGTGCCAAGCAGAATCTGGGGGTATTGCTGCACTATGTTTGATGCTATGTCGCTGTGCCAAGCAGTATCTGGGGGTATTGCTGCACTATGTTTGATGCTATGTCGCTGTGCCAAGCAGTATCTGGGGGTATTGCTGCACTATGTTTGATGCTATGTCGCTGTGCCAAGCAGAATCTGGGGGTATTGCTGCACTATGTTTGATGCTATGTCGCTGTGCCAAGCTGGATCTGGGGGTATTGCTGCACTATGTTTGATGCTATGTCGCTGTGCCAAGCAGTATCTGGGGGTATTGCTGCACTATGTTTGATGCTATGTTGCTGTGCCAAGCAGTATCTGGGGGTATTGCTGCACTATGTTTGATGCTATGTCGCTGTGCCAAGCAGTATCTGGGGGTATTGCTGCACTATGTTTGGTGCTATGTGACTGTGCCAAGCAGTATCTGGGGGTATTGCTGCACTATGTTTGATGCTATGTCACTGTGCCAAGCAGTATCTGGGGGTATTCATCCCACTTGTTGACAGATTTAGTGCATAGATTGAGATTTCTATGAAATCTAATATTTTCTGTATGAATAACTTCTCTCACTTACAGATGGACATACAAATGAAAACCTGCATGTGTTGTTTTCTGCATTGAGTACTATCAGTATGGAGGTATGAGAAGATCTAGCTACAAAGTTTGAACATGAGTTAACTGTATGCTAGAGTTTAGACTTGATAACCATGAGTAAGAGCATTTTGTATTCATGCTATTTCATTGTGGCTAACATTGACTGAGATTTGTAAAAGCTTGATGGTCTTCATCAAGTGGTTTTCATTATTGTGTCACTAATCTTTAATGAATGAAGGGGAATATCACTTTGAACCTGTTGGTCAGTCTTTACTGGGGGGGGGGGGGATTTTATTTTATGGATTTTGAGGATGACCTCATGTATGACATTAAATGCCAAATGAATAATTATACCAATGAATATAACAAGCTTACAGCAGCCCCATACTTGATTTCACGTTCAGTCAGGTATAAGAATAGATGTTTGAGAAATTTATGTGGATGTTTTAACATGTAATTGTAAAACAATAATTATATCTGTTTGATGTTTGCATAAATTCTGTTAAGTTATTAATTTTAATTTTCCAAAAATCCTTGATATTATGTTTCCATCAAATGGTCTCCACCTGACCACAAATTTTTTGTCCCATTGAAATTAAATTATTTTTAAGTATGTAAAATGATACAATATAATGTTAGTGATGGTTCAAATATTCCATGTTTGTAACGCTTGGTACAAGACTACCCTGGTACTGTTAGTAGGGTACTATGATTCCTCAATCTCTCGTCTAAGATAGAGGAGAATATCACTGGAGGTAGGAATTATAAAGTTTTCAGTAACTGTGATCACTTTATACAGAGGCAAGGGTAGTCTGTCTAACATACCCTATGTTTAGAAAGACAACTCCTCAATCTACTCTTTTCTCATGAAATTATTTCCCTTCGCACCCTCAAACATAGGGTCTGTTCAACTTGGTGTTTCAATATCGCCTATATTGTGGCGATTGAACTTATCCTAAGGTCAAACAATTACAGCTGATAATGATCTTGTTATGTTATTTGGTCAGCCTAGAATATTTATGGTTCTTGACCAGTACTTTAAACATTATACCCAGTTGTGATAAACCTTCAATTGCTAGGGAATTTCTAGATGTTACAAGATAAGAGAAAGAAACTTTGCTTAGTAGCGAGTGTTGTATAATCTACAAGATGAAAGAAAGAACTATCAGGCCCAGAATATAATTTAACTCAAACTTAAAACAGTTATGTTATTTGATTGATACAATATATTATCTGGTCGGGTTGCTTTTTACTCCTTTTTAGCTCATCATAGACTTGGTAAGATATACAATGAAATGGACTCCCGATGCTACAGAAAACATATTCGCATGAATTTGTACACAGGGGTTGTAGGTTATAAACATAAAAGTATCAATAAATATTAATCATTTTGTACAATGCATGATTACTGACAACTGTTTAAATAATTTTTAAAACAGTCCATGGAACAGATATAATAACAGAGCTACAGATAAGGTTTTTGTCAATTGGGTATTTTACCCCCCAGTTTCAATTTTGATTGGGATTTGATAAATTTTGATTGGGTTTTTAATCAAAGTCATTGGGTAAATGATCTTTTATGTACTGTTTTTCACTATATCTTCCTTTTATTTTTGGGTATTCCAGATTGTCATTGCTTTTTCTTACTCCCTACTCTCAAAATCAATTTAAAATAAGTGTTTTTCCTATAAAATAATTTTTTATATGTCATTCATATTTATATATTTTATTTGGTAATTTTACACCAGAAATATTGGTAAGTACCAATAAATAAAAATGGTATTATATAATTCAAATTTATTAGTTAAGATGTTTTAACAAAAAGATTTGGGCCATAGAATAAGCATATGGTGTAAAATAAATTTGTAATAATCTATTGTAAAAAATATAAATGGTGAAGCAATAGTTTTCTGTACTTTCTCTGAGTTTCTATTTTTCCACGAAACTAGTATCTCGACTCACACATGTGTTGACCATATGGTCATTTGATTCTTATCTCATTCTGTAGGAGAAATTTGTTGAAGTGTTAAATACTTGTGGTCAGGAAGCTAATGGTGTAACGGTTGCGCTAGGATATCAGATTACAAGAGGCTTACAGAGTTTACCAGAATAGATAATCAAGCCCAAAATAAAATCTAGCGAAAATTGAAAAATGTTATGCTATTTGATTGATAAAATATATTATCTAGTCGGGTGGCCAGACTAAGGCAAGGGTGACAAGTTTCCTGATTAGTCTGGAATTCTGGAATATCACTTTTGCAAGAGCAATGCCTTCTGACCAAAATTAAAGTTATTTGATGAAAACTCTTAAGAAATCGCAAAGTTATGGTGAATTCAATCTGCCTTTCTTTAATACAAACTGTGTTAGTTATGGAAACAATGCCGTAAGCTGCAAGCCTCTTGCTTAGCAATAATGTTTGGCGGCATTACATTCTCTTGATTTTAAATTTGGCTCTGTTGACACCCCTGCCTTATAGAAATAGTAGAACATGAGCTGAAAGGCAGTAAAATCCACTGACTATTTGAACATGCTTAATGCCTTTTCTTTGTCATTTTCTTTATTATTACTTTAAGTGAGATTTCAAACCAATCGCCTAATTTTGTAAATTGTGGTTGTTTTGTACAAAAAAAGAAGAAAACTCTATTTTAATAACCTTACTTTCATCATTTTCACCAGTACAAAAAAGGACGGATGGGTTTCCATTCTTTTATTATTGACCGATGTTTGAACTAAACAATAGTAGTCATCAGGGTATAAATATATATGAAAATAAATTAACCAAAGTAAGATTTTGCAGTATTTTTTCTGTATTGTTGGTGTCACATGTTTTTATCTATTTTTAGAAACATTGTCAATGCGGTTTATTTAGGGTCATTTCATATTGACATGTACCATTTTCAGAAGTGAATCCTGTACATCAGATGAGTTTAAGTAGAATGTTTACCAGTAAGACCAGGATATGATATACTAACATTGTGTATGGAAAAGTTTGCTGTCACCAGGTTCAATCTTCTACATGATCTATATCTACTACAAACTGCAGCATTAAGATTAGGAATACAGGTGGGTAAAACATCTTCATATCCATTGTTTAAACAGTTACAGTTTTTATGCCCTGGCTTCTACTGGTTCCGAGGCATATATTTTACTTTTAAAACAATCATTTTGTAATTAACATTACTGGTCGGTAAACTGTCTTGCCACAGAAAACTGTGTGTCCTGTAACTCTACAAGCCTTGATTTACAAATTAACATGACAGTACAAAAAACAGTGTATAAAAAAAGTTAAGTTATGTTACTAATTTTCTAGGCTTTTTAGCTGTTAGGCCACTCAAGCACCCTTTGACTTTAAACTTCCCCTGGTCATTGGGCTACATATGGAAACCTACACTCATTGATCTGCGGCGCCCAGGAATAGACACTGCCCTCGCAGGTACCATTTTACATCATGGTGGAGTGGAGCAGGTGGGTCTTCAGAGAAATTAACCAGTGGTCCAGAGGGGGATTGAACTCAGGACCTCTGGACACCGAAGTGCACGTCCTATCTCTAGGCCACCGCTCCCCACATATATAAATTATTTAAATGTTAACTTACTGCTTGCTTCAATTGCAATATAATGAGGATTGACAACGCGTGATAAATCCAGTAGCCTGCTTTCCTGTGATTTCGTGAACATAAGAGAACATTGGAGAATGCTCAATTGTTTGTTGATTTATAAACATTTCTCTACGATGAAACTAATGCCTGAACCCCTCTCTACAAGTTAAATACAAAACATGATGAGAAATCATCATATTTTCCAAGTATAGCAGCCATCTTACAGAGTGGCCTCCTACTCTTCAATCAGAAGACAAGTTTCCTAAAGATTTGTGAATTCTGATTGGCTGGCCAGTAAAAATAATTCTGGAACTCTGTTTTTATTGGTTCACAGCGGAATTCCATTGGGGGTTCTTCTAGCATGTGTATTCACAAAATGGTGGCTGTGTGATGATTCTGTCGCACATAAATGATGAAATTATAGACATGGGGTCATCTGCTTCTCTGTCTAACTGAATTTAAGGGGTATTTTTTTTTTCCATTAAAACTTGTTTTAAAGAGTTGTATGCTCAAAATATTTATGGAAAATCATTTTTTTAACTTCTTCAATCATTTGTCAATAATTTTGGACCTGCACGTTTGGCAGAAATATGTCAAACAGGGTTCACGAAACCATAGGAATTCACGAAATTATAGGAAAGAAGGATATATAGCAAAAAAAACAGAATTATTTCATGGTGTCATTTGAACATTTTACTTCATATGTGGAGTATAAGAATATACATACTGGCTAATATAACCCGGATACAAGGAAAGTGATATAATAAAATACTGTATCCTTTGAAAGTGATAATGCACAAAATTTTAATCGAACATAGCAGGACATCAGAAATGTACTTAATTGTCATTTTTATTTGTAAACAAAGGCTTGTCTATGTGGTTAAGTGCAGGTGCAATATTAATGAAGATAAGATTATACTGTGAATATTGTATTTTTTCAGAGGTTGAAGAGCTAAGATGGTGTCTCCAGGCTCACTTTGTTGTTTTAACTCTGTTAGCTCCAACGAATAGTACTGTATTTGTGCCGACCATTATCCATACTGAACTGGATAGTTGATAGGAGACTATGATGCATAACTGGACACCTGACACCAGGGGTCAATGTATCATGCTTACAGCTCAAGGTATGGCTTTATTCACAAATAAGCTTGGTTTTAAAATCTATAAAAATCTATATAATGACGCTTTTTAACTGCACTTTATCAATCATCTAGAATTGCTAGTGTTACGTTATTGGTCACAAAGTGCAATATCAAGTCATCTAGGATAAAAAATATGTGTCAATTTACATTACTATACTCAGTATTTTTGTTTAAAAAGAAATCAAAATTTGCCAGGGTTGTTTTTAAATGTATTTCCAGTTGGTTGAAGGGAAGCAACTCAATTTATTTTAAAAAGATGTAAATTTTGCTATTTCAACCACAATAAGATCTTTTTACTGTGTCTTCATTTTTGGGTATATTTGGTGTTTTTGGTATATCAAAACAAGCTAAGATCATGACCAACTGACCTATTTTGACATGTTTTGATGGCACAGGCTTCAAATTTAGACCAAATATTAAGTTTTGAGTAAATGTATTTCATGCCATATTGGTCAAAGGGAGACAACCACATATATTTTTAGAAACCTTTTATTTATTATTAACACTATGTTATCTGATTTTACTAAGTTTTCTTTTATATGTATTATATATCGAGGGCTCAGCGCAAAACTATGGTATGTGCCTCTATAAATTGATGTAGTTACCATAGTTTTGCGCCGAGCCCTCGATATAGAGGTTCCATTTCAATGGCTAGACCTGAGATCTTTTATCTTCTGAGGTATTTTGATATGTTTTGAAGGTTCAGGCTTCAAATAAAGAACACATGCCTGATTTTGTTGAGGTCAAAGGGAGGCACTCCATTTTTGCAAAATCAGCATTGGGTCTTCTTGTATGAGATAATCATTATGGGGCTTTCTTGTATTGCAATTAAATTGCAATATCTTAATTCTTATATTTCAGGCTATCACTATGAAGAGGAATGGAAATTATAACAGACTGATTATGGAGTGGAATATTATCAAGATTTAAGGTAGATAAAGGTAAGCATTTATGATTTAATGTCAGGGCATTGTTTTATCAAAGCATTAATCTAAGTTTGTGGTAAATTCTGCACACATCGATAATATTTGCGCAAATGCATTTTACTAAGGTGCTGTAAAATCATTAATTTTTGTGGGGGATTAAATTTTGTGGATTTCATGGTTCACCTCAACCAGAACTTTAAACCCAACGAACATTAATTTTTATCCCCCGCCAAAGGCGAAGGGGATATGGTAATGGTACGCATCATTCCGTCTGTCCGTCTGTCTGTCTGTCCGTCCAAACTTCTGTGTGTAACTCCTCCTACATTTCTAAAGGGAATTTGACAAAACTTTCACAGAATAACTGCTATGATGTCCCCCAGCGCATATTGTCAGGATTTTTTTATTCGACCATTGTTGACAGAGTTATTGCCCTTTGTTGTTTTTTACATATAAATTATTCTGTGTGCAACTCCTACATTTCTGAAGGGAATTTGACAAAACTTTCACAGAATAACTGCTATGATGTCCCCCAGCGCATATTGTCAGGATTTTTTTTATTCGACCATTTTTGACAGAGTTATTGCCCTTTGTTGTTTTTTACATATAAATTATTCTGTGTGCAACTCCTCCTACATTTCTTAAGGGAATTTGACAAAACTTTCACAGAATAACTGCTATGATGTCCCCCAGAGCATATTGTCAGGATTTTTTATTCGACCATTTTTGACAGAGTTAATGCCCTTTGTTAATTTTTACATATTTCTCATGGAATTTTGTCAAAACTTTTACAGAAGTACAGTTATGAGGTGCACTAGCGGTTATCGTCAGGGTTTTTCATTTCGGTCATTTTTGAAAGAATTATGGCCCTTTGTTGATTTTTTACATATTAATTACAGTAGTCGGAACGTCCGAGTTGTCACGATATACGGACGATTCACGCACGGTTCCCGTTACAAAAATACACGATGGACGATATGATAGGATACACGATCCATACGTTATTCACAGTATACACGATCTGCACGATGGGCGATACGATATGATACACGATCCGTACGTTATACACGGTATACACGATATACACGATAGAGATATGGAACATGCCTTTTACACGATATGCACGATTCGCAAGAAGATTCCGAGTGTGAGAAAATTCACCTTAAAATTTCGTCCACTATCAGACTCAAAATTGTGCGAAATCGAAGCAGTAATTAATTCGACTAACAATGTTGTTGTATCGTCGACAAGACGTCGAGTCCGACCTAATACTGTTGCATTTAATAAGTCAAGTAACGTACTTGCGACTGAACGTTTAGCCGATATTTATCAGTATGTGTCAAATATTGTTACAGGGTGGCCGAAGGCCGCTTATTTGGACCATTATTATTAAAGCCTGGCCTTTAACCAACTAGTTTTACTCACTAGAAGTATAGGCCTTCATTAGGCGTGTCTGTAGGAAGGAAAAGGGAAGTAAGTGTTGGCAATACTGATCATCGGTATCTTTCAAGCGTTTGTTGATCCTGATTTTTATGAAAAAAGAGAAAGATTGATTTTCGATTTATTTTAAGGTTTTTCGACTTATTTAAGTAATCGTTACTATAAACGAGGAATAAACGTGGTTATACAATGCACCCCGATGACAGAAATCTTATGTAAGTATCCTGCCATTCTCGATTCCATTTGTTAGCCTAACTTGGGAATGACCCTGAAATCTTTTTACACTGAGACTTTTTTGTCAGTGTCTCAATTGCTCTTGTAATAGCCTTGTTTATGAGATTATGCACCCACGACCCCACCAACCACTGGGGATGGGCTAGATTTTTACTTTTGTGTTGTCGAAACCCCCGAAATTCCTGTTCCATGGGCCAGCCAAGTGGAACAGCTAATGGTAAAATTACCATTAACCCTCTGGTAATTCCTCGGCCCCTGGCAACTAAATATTGTCCCCGTGGTATTGGTCGCAGAAAAAATTCCCAACATTTTCCCGGCATTGCAGAGGAAGGCTCCTAAAATTGAAGGTAAAAATCTGAAACACAACCGTTTCCCCTGGCTATTCCACTGCCCATCCACAGGGGTGGGGTTGTGGATACAACTTACTGGTGCATCATTAATGCAATGTATTACTTAGTTGGATAAGCTTATCGAAGGGCCAGCGCTAAGCTCAGTGTATCATGTCCCTTAGGTAGTTTGTGTAATTTCGGACAAGTAATAATTTTAATACAGTACATTAATGCATAGCTACTGGAGGCCTTTCCATATTAAACCAACGCGTTATAAATTGCTTTTTGGTAGTGCTTTACAATGTACGTGGGTGAATCAAAAAGTCCGTAGAAAAATATCATAACTCACAAACCAAAGCTTCAAATGCTTTCAAATTTTAATATAACATGATCATAAGTATAACAGGTATATATCCTGAAATAAATAGACATCGATTTATAATTGGAATTAGTGATTTTGTGTAGACCGGTCACGAAATCATTCCATTTATAAATCGATGTCTATTTATTTCAGGATATATATACCTGCACGTTTCAAACCATTTATTGTCTCTGATGCCGTACGTTTATTCCAGTTTCACGCAGATTTTGATAGCTGCCCGTGGTTCCGTAAATTCGGGTGGACCCGTTTTACGCGGGTATTTCTATAAAGTGCGACTATGTAAATGTTGATTAAAACATAATTCAACGTAATCCTCCTTATTTAAGATATAAATATTTTTAAAACGGTTATCATCCGGTCGCTACAAATCTTTGTATATAAAGAAAATACCAATTTATTCATTCAGCATAAATATGACGACAATAACTCTGAAAATAAAAAAGTTATGGCAAAATTCTACGAACTTTTTGATTCACCCACGTATATTTCTAGAACAACATGCAACCAGCAAGCATACCATTTATCTGCACTGCTAGGCAAGCGCCTTGCAAGAACTTAATCAATTCAGCGCAACGTAACAATCCGCTAGCCACGAGCGCTCATCGAAATAATATATATGTTCCATTTTGTCCGATATGTAGCGCTTATTTTAAGCAAGCTGTTTCTAAGCATAGCGCTCAATAGCGTGACTACTGTACAGCTCCACAATGTTTCCCTAAAATCACACATTTCTGTGATCAGGGTCAAAGTAAAATTTCACTTGCTTCTCTGCGTTGCCCAAATGTTTACCCAGCTGCAAAGCCTGCAGTGAAATAATTTCACTCGCAATATTTTCAGGCTTACTTGCGGAAATGAGTGACAATAAATCGCCACAATTACATCGCCATGTCTAGTCATGTCGATTATTTGCTCTATCCGCTTGGGTCAGTTGGTCAAAACCTTAATTGTCATGTTGTGTTGTCACTAGGTCACTTTAATCAGATGGATAATCTCTACAAAATCTAGTTCAATCTGGGATAAAAAAGTGAGTCACTTAATATATAGTTCAAATCCTAGAAATTTCTTGTGTAGACAATAGAGATAAAACATTGGTCTTATCTGGATGAAAATTCTCCAGAATAAATTATTTCATTATAATCTAGGTCAATTTCAATAAATTAGGTCATCCTGGGTCAAAATATAGGTCACTTGGTGAAAGTGTCCGAGATTTTTTGGGCTACCTAACTTACTGATAGTCTCTTAAGGTCTGACAGACTTGGAGAAACTGTCAGACCGGAAGGAAATCTGTCAGACTGATTTTTGTTTCACTAAAAGGAGGACAGATACTGGAATTGTCGGATTCATCCAACAGCTATTGAGAAGTCTGGCTACCCTAAGTACCCTTTTAATAGAGAAAAATATGCCCTCTGACAAATGTGTCACATGTGTGCGGTGAACATGTATCAAATGTGAAATGAATATACGGTGAATACAGTCTTAACACATTCATTTCATTTTAATATATTCACTTTTCGAATGCCAGTTATAGGTCTGCAACAAATAAGTGTGACGAATAGGCGGCGTACACTCGGTAAAAGATGGCTTTGAGCCTTTCTTTGTTTCCAAGTACTTTCATTGTGAAATCAGTTTTAGTCTTGTTGTTTGACGGCCATCCTTATTTTTATGCATACTTTTTCTTCGGGGAATTATAAGGAGACTCTTCAGAAAAAGAGTACAAGAACAAGGACCTAATTAGATTGTTTTCCTACTTTGCGACTGGCTTACAAATTTATGATTGACCAATCAAGACATGTCTTACAAAAGACATGCGGTCATGTACAAAGGAATAAAAGAGTCATCGGACAGGCAGTCCGGACGAAAACCAAATGCACCGGATAGAGACCAAAATTGTCAGATTTGTCTGACGACTATTGTGAAGTCATGTAATGTCATTTAATTTATAGCTAATTGTCATTAATATTATTTAGTATTATTTATTAGGGTTTTATTGACAAAAACATAGCCTGGTGACATTGCAACATATATATACTACTCATCCAAATGGTAAAATGTACGGAATCCGGTTAGTGCAATATGAATTATCATGCTTCGCAAGATAGGGACCTAGCGACGGTCTAGTTTGACTACCGTCAGCCTAACCTACATCTACATACCTGGTCTTCTGGGGTCACAGAAACTGGTTGCCTCAGTACGCTCCTTTTTATCATACTATGTGTCGTGTCTCACGGTTTGTAAATTTTATGTGACTGCGATAATTGGGCGATTTAATTTCATGTGTCGCCTAATTGTCGCTTCTTGACTTGTTTCGCTTCTCGTGCCTCGACCTTGGAACGCGAGGCACGAGAATTGCGGTACATGCGAAGCAAGGCACGATATTTCAGCCCGAGACACGACACGACGTTCGAGAATCTCGCGATACAGGAGGCGAGGCACGATATTCTACTGCGAAATCTCATGGTTTCTGATACTACGTTAGAGCGAGATCTCGTGTTTCAAAATTGTGCCTCGCTTCTTGTATCGACCGATTGTCATGCGTCGCTTCAAGTGTCGCGCAATTCTCGCCCTCTTAATTGATAATTCACATGGCACTAGCCGGATTCCGTACAAATGTGAGACAACTGGTTGAGTATCATTAATTATTGGTTCAAGTGAGCACTAAATTCCCTTTTAGACGGTGCCTTAGTTCATATTATTGAACAACTTAGGCCAAAATATATAGGAATTAAATACCCCAATATCCATGTTGAAATAAAAAGTAAATACTGCAGTTACATGCAGTGATTAGAAATGCCAGCTGGCCGTCTTGAAAAAAGTTGTGAACTTTGATATTATAAATTATTATAATTTATCATTATGCATAACACATCTACACCTCAATATTCCCATTTGAATGTTCGATTCATGAAACCAGAATTAGATCATGAAAAAAGTTGGATTCTGCTTTGCAATAATAGCGGATAACTACTAGCATAATTACACGTACAGTATGTACATCAATTCATAAAAAGTCGGCATTTCAAAGACATTTGGATAGTTGGTCGGGAAAAAAAACAACTTTCAAGACATTTTCATTACATAAATTATGAATTATCGATGTGAAAACAATTCTTTTCATGACTGTGTACATAATTTCGGATGTCAATTTCGGACATACTACGTTGCGTCCCGGAAGCTATTGTCAATGATGCGATACAAAACTGATGAATGGTTTGATTTGATTTGGCATTAGTTAACGATACACTCACGCATACGATACGCACGTTACACAAACAATACACGCAAATTTTGACAACTCGGACGTTCCGACTACTGTACAACCTCTATTGCCTATCCATACGTTAAAACCTTGACAAGATGACCATGCAGTATACTAGAAACCATACTGTACAAAATGCAATATTAAAGTGCAATCTCTCTATAGTGACTGTGCAGTTTAACCTCTATATAGCGACCATGCAAAACAACCACTTTATAGTGACCATACATTTGAACCTCTATTTAGTGACAACACGGCAAACACTCTATATGGGGAATGTGTGGTTCAACCTCTATACCATACTGTACAACCTCTATTTAGTGACCACACAGTATTACCTCTATATAGTGACCATACCGTTCAATCTGTATATTGGGACTGTGCAGTTTATACTGTGTTTAGCAACCGCTTTTAGCAACCTCTATATAGTGACCATACAAAATTACCTCTATTTAGTGATCACACTGCATAACCTCTATATAGTGATCATACAGTACAATCTGTATATTGGGCAGTTTAAACTATGTAAAGCAACCGCTTATAGCAACCTCTTTATAGTGACCATACAAAACAACCTCTATTTAGTAACCACACAACATAACCTCTTTATAGTGACCATACAGTACAATCTGTAGACAGGGATTGTGAAGCTTAAACTGTATGTAATAGGGTGTATTTTATGTTATATTTTAATATCAGGAAGAAAGACAACTCTGCCTTATTCGTGTGTAATGGTGATTGAATTACTTGGTGATATATGTTCAGTCAAGCATTGGCTCACGCTCTTATTACTTAATCCCTTAATTTGGTCAGCTGACTTCTTTGTGTGAAAGGTATTTTTAATCAGTGGACAGCAAGTATTTGAAGAGTAAAGACAGTGGTTGTAAGATTGATAGATATTTGGTTTCTCAACAGTGATTGATTGGATGTGTATGTATGATTTGTCCCTTTGTATAATTTGTCTATTGGTATTTATTGTTTCTGACTTTTTGGTGATTTAGAACCCTGAGTTGTGGTTACTTTATTTAGACTTGTAATTGTTAGACAGGTACATCTTTACACATGCATTCATATTCAAGATGGCAGTACAGTAATAGTATATTAATACCTAATTGATTACCCCTAATTCTAATGATTTGAAATACCATCAAAACCCTATCTGTTCACCATGTTTATTAATATTGCAGTAACCAACACTGAGAAATGTTATGACTATGAGAGTGTGTGATTGAATAAGAAGAATACGGAGCCTAATCCACAATTGGTAGGTTTACCTGTGTGAATGTATCTGTAATGTATCTGTAATGTATTTGTTATGTATTTGTAATGTATCTGTAATTGGGGTCTCCCTATTTAGCGACAAGAAGCGTCCGGAAGCGTCAAGAAGCGTCAGGAAGCGACAAGAAGCTATTTTCTTGTTTAAATAAGTCAATTTAAGTAAATAATCATGAATGAGAATGAAATCAAGTGTAGTTGATCAATTTTATTGTACTAATTCATCAAATTAACAACCGACAAGAGAATATCAAGATCGCGTATACTGACAAGAAGATTCATTCACACCGTTATAGCGTTAAGAAGCGTCCGGAAGGTTTAAAACAAGTGTGGTATTGATAATGTTGACTATAATGTTGAGAAATGATATTTATTATTATAAATAATAATCAAATACATCATATTACAAAATTATTGACGATATCAAGAGTTTAACGTACCGACAAGAGAATATCAAGATCGCGTATACCGACAAGAAGATTCATTCACACCGTTATATAGCGTCAAGAAGCGTCCGGAAAGTTTAAACAAGTGTGGTATTGATAATGTTGACTATAATGTTGAGAAATGATATTTATTATTATAAATAATAATCAAATACATCATTATTACAAAATTATTGACGATATCAAGAGTTTAACGTACCGACAAGAAAATATCAAGATCGCGTATACCGACAAGAAGATTCATTCACACCGTTATAGCGTCAAGAAGCGTCCAGAAGCTATTTTTGATTATAATTTTTAAACCTATTTCGACTCCTCAGTGAGTCTCATCAGGTGGTGATTTATTTGATTAAAGATTAATCAAATAAACAGATATCCCCACTATAGGTTGTGTTATTGACCTGCATTAACTTGCGGGATTTTACTCCTCGCCAGAGGTTGCAACATAAATATAATAACATTTTTATTCATGAAACTGCATTAACTTGCGGGATTTTACTCCTCGCCAGAGGTTGCAACATGAATATAATAACATTTTTATTCATGAAACTGCATTAACTTGCGGGATTTTACTCCTCGCCAGAGGTTGCAACATGAACATAATAACATTTTTATTCATGAAAATGCATTAACTTGCGGGCATTTACTCCTCGCCAGAGGTTGCAACATGATTATAATAACTTTTTTTATTCATGAAACTGCATTAACTTGCGGGACTTTTCTCCTCGCCAGAGGTTGCAACATGAATATAATAACATTTTTTATTCATGAAACTGCATTAACTTGCGGGATTTTACTCCTCGCCAGAGGTTGCAACATGAATATAATAACATTTTTTATTCATGAAACTGCATTAACTTGCGGGATTTTACTCCTCGCCAGTGGTTCAACATGAATGTCGAAACATGCAACGTATTCAAAGAGGTTGCTACATGAAACTTTACTTTTTATACAATGTAATACTCTGTATGTTTACTCTAACCGCACTCTTTTGGAAATTGTTAATGTTTTTGAGTCTTTTATTCTTCTTTTTTGGCCAGGTTTTCGTGCTATTGTTTTCGTTTTTGGAATGATTAATTTTCCGTCAGTTGAAGTCATGATTTGATTAGATTTTGAATGGTGGCGTAATTTTAGTAATTTTGAATACAGATCTAATTTTTCTTTTTCAGTTTTTGATTGCCATATGGAAATTGGAACTCTTAAATTTGCTGCTTGGTTTGTTAATTCAAAATCACCGTGGCCATAAAGTGCACCCCTAATTAATGCTTCTTGATGTAAAACTTCTTTTTCCAACATGTTTATTAAATCTGGTAATTTTGCTGGTTTCCAATTTAAGTTTAATTTTAAGATATGATTGAGGGCCTCACAGTGGTTGTTTTTCCAATTAATTGGCAATCTTTTGTCTGTATTATGTACTGTATGAACGTGTTCTTTTATAGTTGGTATCAGTTTTTCATCTAAGTAGGGTCCGACTTTCTCTTGATATTTTTTAATTATTTCTAGACTTTTTTTGCTAAAATCCACTGATGTATTTTGGTCTGTGAGGCCATCAGGTCCGAAAATATCATTTACTACGTGTTTTGCTTTAGACTCAGGCATCCCTATTTTGTCTTTTAATTGTCTTTTTAAATTCTGTTCCAAGTGTCTAGTACAGAGTGTTAACTTTGAATCAGGAAAGCTTGATTTTATTGCTTTAACAAGAGCTTTTTCTTCGTCGGACCCTATAACCATGTCGTTTATTCCTAATTCGGATTCGTTTATTGGGCAACCTGAGGATACAGCTGCAATATGGGTAAAAAATCTTTGATATGTGGTAAATGTTCCATCCCAATGTAAGTATAAGGGCCCTAGTAGAATTGGCGATACATGTTTTCCTTTTCTAATTAAATCGTTGTCTTGGTATACTGTTGTTGTTACATAACATGCCCCTAAATTGAATGTCCTGTCAACCCTGACTACTGATGTTTTACTTGCTTTAGATAAGTGCTTGAGTTGGTTTTCTGTGTAACATACTAAATTTGGAGGGGAACCAGCCATTTGTATTACTTCTCTAACAAAAGATTGTGGATTTGTAGTCATATTTAATACGGCCTGGATGTCATCAGCATTGTTTTGGCGGTTCCCTGGATTGTTCTCTTTATGCATTTTGGTTTTAATGTTTTCTATTAATTTTGAATCTCGTGGTGGATGTTCAGTATCAAACTGCTCTTTAAAAATTTGACGAACAGGTTTGTTTTTTGCCAACTCATTCAATACATTGTTTTTTGTTTTCGGTGAAGTTCTAATATATTCTTGATTGGTATTTTTAGCATTGCCATGGTGACTTAACGTATCGATCGGGAATTTACCTACGTATTCTGCCACAGCGATTTTGGGTTGTATGGGGTTGACAGGCATGTTTTCTAACCAAGAAATTCTTTTTTTGTACAGTTTACTTCTTTTTAATGTTGCATAATAACGTTTCATAATGAAAATATCTGTATCCTCAGGTTGTGGTTCAAGGGGAACAAATTTCTTTTTTATTTCTATACAAAATTGTGCATTTTTCTTCACAACTGATATCAGTCTCCCCCCATGCTTTGCATAGAATGTTGTTTTTGTTGATGTAGATTTCGAATCCCATGTCCCACAATTATCACAAAAATCCATTTTTTGTCTTTTTTCTTTTCTTTTGAAATTTTCTGTTTGATCAAGTATAAAGTAAACATCTTCCTTTTGTGTTTTTGGTATTACTGAAAAAATATTTTCACTGATATCAGTTGTGAGAATCTCAATAACTTTCGTAGTCTCCAAAAATCGTCCATCTGATTTGGTCATACCCGGTTCAAGAATAATAGTTTGTTCATTGGTAATATCCATTTCATCTTTGCCAGACAAAACAGATTCTTCATCATCAGATAAGATTACAGGCTTTGGTGTTTCAATTTTTATTTCAGAGATGTTTTGTTCACTTTCACAGACCGAATCATCATGTAAAATTGTTGAATGAAAAATTGTCGGGCAATTGACGTAACTCTCAGATGGAGATTTTGGGCTTAAAGGGGGAAATTCCTCGATACTATCCACATCGATCATGATTGCGTTCTTTTTCTGAACGAGCGGTACAAAATGATTAGGGAACCATGTTTTGCCGGGACATGGCCCTGTTCGAGTCCATAGAATTTGGATAGCTTCCTTTTTTGATGTTTTTGTACCGGCAGGAAAAAATGTTTGATTCAAGATACCAATTGTTTTGTCCAGCAGACCATTTTTTGGTGGATATACTGATTGAATAGGACAACCAATGACCGATGCGGCAGCTACCATAGCCCATGCCGAGGAAAATGTATGATTCATTGAGACATCTAGGCACGCTTGATTAATGTCTGGTTGTAAGGAGCCCTTTGGTTAATATATATAAGAATGTTCGTGACTGGTTTTATCTTCTTTATTGACGATAATTCAACCGATGTAACCGTAAGAACTGAAATGCATATAATGAACAGCCATGAATAAGGATACAAATAATTACAAATCGTTACTTAACACATATAATATACGTTATATAAGATACCATGCTTAAGGAAATTTACTGTACTAAACTGACAGACAGACAGATAAATCGCCTCAATGTTCAACATTACAGATCAAGTTCTACAACTCTTGATAAAACTACAATTTAGTCGTTAAACGTTCAACATATCAACAAACAGAGCCTTCGTTTAATAAAGTATTGCATAAAACATCGTTATACCTGGTTCTTCCAACCAAAGGTCCTTAAAATACAAATACATTCGTTTGATTTATACAGCCATGCCGTTTCGTTTTTCGTTCGTTAGATCTGTATCTTTAAATGCAATATTTTAGCGTCTAGAAGACCGCGACTTCATAGATAAAAGCCGTATGAACCGTACAAAGTGCAAATCTAACTTACAAGAGTAGTCGCCCTTTGCACAACCGAAAGAAGGTAAAACATTAAATTCGAACTTATCTAAGTTAACAAAAATTAAGGCAAAAACAAATATCGGACATTTACACTGGTGACACAAGATTCAAATATTCATACTTGTTTGCGTATTGTTCCTTATTGTCCACAAGTTCAATACAAGTACGGACTCGAATTTCTGATGATTTGTCTTCATTGCCAAATAGAGACACAGAAATAGAATTAAAAAGACAGTTTCCGTCGCCGCTAACCCAAATCGGCATTTTTTCCGGGATTTGCGCGCCTACAGTCCCAATGAGGTTTTCAGAGAATTTGTCTGTGACAAGATTCCCTTTGTTGAAAGAAAAATCAACACTATCAGACAATGGCTCCATATCAACATCCCTTAGCAAGATTTTTTCTACTTGGACACCCTCTACCAAATGTCCATTTTTAGCATAGTTTTCTATACGCTTTAGAGATGAAGCGTAATCAAAAACTGCATCTTTGTATGAACAGCCAAAACATACAAAATCACAATTTGGACTCTTGCTGAGAACGGACAAATGTGCCTTTGAAATTTTCTGACACTTGATATGGAACCATTTGTCACAAGACTCACATGCAACAACAGATTTCACACAATTCTTACCACAATCACCACAAGGAAAAGCCATACTTAATAATTAAGTAAGAAAAAATTAAGATTTAAATACTAAAGATTACTAAAATAATCAAAACTATATTATTATTTATTTAATGTTTTTTGAATGCTTGTACGTTTGTGGTATTATTATGTGACTTTTAATAAACAATAAAGTAAATCGTATATAAATCTCTTACCAAGATCGCAATGATAGCTAGGAGAGCAGTGATAGTACAGCAAGGCTGACAATCACAAGTGATTCAAGTTCAAAATTAACAAACCTTTTATACATAGTCACTCCAAGCTTTTAATCCCAAACACGTTAAAGGTGTTGATTGTTTGTCAATCGTGACTAATACACGCACGCGCCAAAGCACGCTTGTATCGACAGCTTTAATTGAGTAACACCAATCAGCGTGCAAACAAATAATTTACTCTAATTTCACTCAAATGAACGAGTTGTTAATGTTCATGGAAAATTCATTTTGCAACACTGTCTACTTCTTGTACGTTTATTATTTTGTATTTGGATAATTCGGTATCAGTTTTGGATTTATATTGATTATTCTTCATGTTTAATAAGGTAAGATACTTCTACTTAAATGTGTATATATGTTGGATGATGTATATTTTCACTCAATATTTCATTATTCTTGACGCTATAACGGTGTGACTGAATCTTCTTGTCGGTATACGCGAACTTGATATTTTCTTGTCGGTTGTTACTTTGATGAATTAGTACAATTAAATTGATCAACTACACTTGATTTAATTCTCATTTATGATTATTTACTTAAATTGACTTATTTAAACAAGAAAATAGCTTCTTGTCGCTTCCTGACGCTTCTTGACGCTTCCGGACGCTTCTTGTCACTTCTTGTCGCTAAATAGGGAGACCGTGTAATTGTAATGTTTTAATAGTAATTAATGTAATTTGTGTGTCGGCCACTAGATTGGAATCATTGGAAAAGCCCAGTCATGACTGTATTGTACAGTATTATATGTATTAATGTATGTATTGATCAACCTGTATATATTGTCATGACCTTGTACTTAATGTTGTTTATATTGTTAATTGTAGGGCTCTGGTTGAGATTGAGGTTGAGATTGAAGTTGAGAGTTAATAGATCGTATTACTGGAACATTGTGTTTTGATCTTTTGGGCCCGAACCTAAAATCCATAGTGGTACCACCACAAGGGTAGTCTTACCACCCGGTACATCGACACTATTACAAATGGCGCCCAACGGGGGACCCACATGCAACATTCACAAGATTCCAGTGGTAACAAGTACGTACGATCCATAGACGGAGACGATAACAATTGTTGGGAGTCATAGTTGTTGGAAGAAGAGGTTCGATCAGTCCACCGGAAGTGATATATTGACTTTACAAACTGTGTGTTGGAGTGAATTAGGAACAGTGACAGTGATAATTATAGTGTTTTAAGTGTTTAATTAGGACTATATTGTGATCTAGTGGCCATTCTTAACTTCTGAACAGATTTGTGAGTATACTATTTTTGTCATAATTATATTCATAAATTGCAGTTTTCTTATGCATAGTTGGTAATTGTTTGTCTAGTAAATTGTATTTTTTCCACTTTTGTTTAAATTAATTGTATATTACCAGACTATAAAACTGCAGTTTGTAATATAATTCAGTGTGATACTGTACATGAAGTAAGAAAGATGACTTTCACTTTCACCTTGCATGCATGATTTTATAAGAAAATAACTTCCCGTAATTTGGTGATGGTTCCTTACTAAATGTCCAGGTTTTAATACCAACATCTATTCTTTAGAACATCCATACTATAGTAAGCTGCTATCTTGAATTTATGTTTCCAAGACGTAAATATTTGTTTTTGTACGTAAACATAACTCAAGCGTGTTCTACTTTCACTTTGGTCCGGTCTGTGTTTACAATTTTCTTGTCCGTGATTTCTCGTATTTCTCAGATTGTGAACGTATTTTGTTGATTCAGATCAATTTATCTACTGTTTAATAGTCGATTCAGACCCGTTTTGCAACTTTTGGCCCTTCTGTTTTGTCGTATTTGTGACAATTATCATTGTTTGTCCGATAGTCTGTGATCAGCGAGTTTGCGCCATATTTGGAACAGGCTTGTGACGTCATCAGCAGGTGGTTGAAAATCTCGTTTTTGATTGGTTGACCTGACAGATTTGACCCGGAAGTAGTATGACGTGTATGTAATTGGGAGGAGTATAACTTTCCGGAACCACGTGTAGTATATGTAGTTATAGTAGGGAGAATAGTTAGTTTACATCAATTGAACTTGAAAACCTTGATTTATTTTGTTTCAACATTGAAGTTGAACGTAGATGTATATTGATTTATATTGTACCAACCTTCCATTAAGTGAATACAAAAGGTGGGATTATTGGTATTGATTTAGATAGTTTTATTGACGTTTATTTATGTAAACATTGCATCCTGAATGTAAACATTGAATGCCAGTAAGCTGTCAGATGAAACAGAAGAAGATTTACAGTGTATCCTTTGATTATTTATCATTATGATGGAGTACCTTGATTAGAATAGCATTTTGTTATACTGGTATTGAGTTTACATACACATGTTTACATGTACTTATTTATTTACAGGTTTTATTTGTGGAAGTGATTCTTTATAATTTTTCAGATTTATTTATGTTGTAAACTCTGAAAACTATTTGTATTGACACAGAGTTAAGAGATGTGATATTTTGTCATTGAGATGTGAAGTGAATTAGTTTTTTGTGTTGATAATGTAACATAATAACTGTAACAAATATCTGTTATTGGAATTTGATTATATTGATTAATATTACTTAGCATCTGGATGTGACTTGGTTAAATAAAAGCCTGATGGTTCATCAGTAGGCAGTTCTGGGAAATTATCTATAGTTCCTGGGAATTGAAATTCTTGGAATTTTTTTGGATTTATTTTCTGAATATTATTTCATGCTTGAATTGATGTTTAATTAAACTTAAACTGACTTTGAAATAATTTGAGAAATTATCATTTGAGAAATTATCATACTTGTTTGTACTTAGTAATTGGTACTATAAATATTTGCCTTACATATGTCCAACTTTATGATAGTTTGAATAGCCATTGAAATTTGTGCATGACTTTTTGTATGAATCATTTGATTCATTGGGTCAGATGTATTGTAATTTGACATTTTAAGGACTTAATTTTATTGACACTATAATCATTCAATGTGTATGAAGTTCACATGGTTCAATGTGTTTACTTGAAATTGTTTGTATTTATTTTATCTGTGTTTAATTGTATTTATGAAGGTGTGACCTTCAGTGAACATATATTGTGAACTGTGCTATATTTAGTGAACATATATTGTGAACAGTGCTTAATTGAGTGAACATATATTGTGAACAGTGCTTAATTGAGTGAACATATATTGTGAACAGTGCTTAATTTAGTAAACATATATTGTGAACAGTGCTTAATTTAGTAAACATATATTGTGAACAGTGCTTAATATAGTGAACAGTGAGCGGACTTGCGTTGAATAGTCCACAACAGTTATTCGAAATGATGGAAAAGGAAGAAGAGTTTGCAGAAACACAAGAGGAGGAGGAATAGTGGAAGTCAGACCAGGCAAGTCAGGCCAGTGGTGGAGGTGGTGAAGAGGAAAAGATATGTAAGATCACAAAAAAGGACATGCTGTTGCTGAAAGTGTTACACCAGCTGCCTGAGGAAGAGACCGACAAACTTGTGAGACATCAACTCAGAAGCAGGGTCAAATTAACGGAACATCACCAAACAATACAAACTAAGACCGAAGTACCTCAAATTGATAATGAAATGATTAGGACCAACACTTGGCAATATCCAAAATTTTCTACATTTTCTGGAGAATCCACAAAATCAGATGTATCCTTCGAGACGTTTAAATTTGAAATTTCAGCTGTTAGGGATCACATGCATTTTCACAGGATCAAATATTATTAGGAATCAGACCAGCAGTAAGGGGACAGGCGGGGAACATTGTTAGAAGATTAGGAACACAAGCGACCCTTACACAGTTATTAAAGAAATTAGAGAGCACCTATGGAAGAATGGAGACCAAGGAAACTTTATTGAAAATGTTTTATTCCTGCAGCCAAAATAAAGACGAAACAGTGACAGACTATGCTTCAAGATTAGAGGAATTATTCAGTCAAGCTTGTGAAATTGGAGCTATTAGACGAACAGATGAGCCGATTCTCAAACAAGTACTATACCAAGGATTAAAACGGGACCTGAGGCAGATGGCAACGTACCAATCTGACAAAATAACAGATTACGACCTCTTCAAAGTAGAGCTTAGAAAAATAGAAGCAAACATCAGAGACGACCCTGATATCATACCCAAACCATGCAAGCCAGTGATTCCGCAAGAGAAGGGTGAAATAAGTGAACTAACTGAACTACTGAGAAAATTAAACGACAAGATTGACGAATTAGCAGCCAAGAAAGATACAAATGATACCCAAGCTGGAAGAGGATTTTATGGTGGCAGAAGATGGAACGGCGGAGGACGAGGAAGTCGAGGTCAAGATAGAGGAAGAGGTAGAGGAACAAGTTACAACCAGAGACCCATAGCAACCAGACCGGGGCTCGAACCCGGGACCCTTCGCTTACAGGGCGAATGCTCTACCGACTGAGCTAGCCGGCTGCCTACACAAGTTTCTCCCCTATTAGTAATTAAATCCTATATACCCGGTTACACACACCCCTGGAGAACCCAGAAAAATGTGCAACCAGACCGGGGCTCGAACCCGGGACCCTTCGCTCACAGGGCGAATGCTCTACCGACTGAGCTAGCCGGCTGCCTACACAAGTTTCTCCCCTATTAGTAATTAATTGTCACTGCATGGATTTTTTTCACTTTCGATTTCAGGCTATGTCACAGAATTGAATAAAAATACCATAAATGTATAGAGGGGTCCCACATTTTGGGGTTTGGTACAAATATTTTTTTTCTATATCAACTGGTTTCCCTAGCAACCGTCGTCAAAAAAACGTATTCCTGAAAATCGAGAAAACTTCCATGGAGACACTTACGAGGCTACAGCTTAAATAAACAAAATTGTTGAGTTCATTTTTTTCGTCAGTGTTATAAAACATACATGTGTTATCAATTCTATTATATTTAAACCTTCTTTAACGTTCATTTAATATGATAATTCTTTCGTTAAATGTGCCCCGTGCGTTTTCACACCTAAAATACTCGGTGTTTTAAATGCGTGTTTTTTCACTTATGCGAAGGCTTTGGTTTATAACAACGGTTTTAGTATAATTTTAAAGCTTTGAAGTTCACTTTCTAGAAGTCACATTTACTTTTTTTTAGATTCGCGCCTGTAATTCGATTTTGAAAATTGCTCTTTTCGGTCCTTTTCGTATTTGAACGCACTTTTCGTTCCAATACGCGCAAAGTTAACTTCCGTTGTCAACCGGAAGCAGGAAGTAAAAGCGATTTGGCCTAAGACTACAGTTAATTTTGCTCTATGTTCTATATAAATGTTTGTCATGATACAAAAATTAATCGGTGATTCAGGTCAAAATTCTTACTTGAATCCTGTTGAACTATCCTAGAGACAAAATTCTGACCAAAAAAATGGGCATCAATACCTGCATTCTTAAAAGTTATTGTTTATCAACAGGCGTACCCCTACGCCATGTGTAGTATTCGGCTCATTTTCACAAATTGAGGACCGCATGGAAACCACTGGTTTATAAAATCTAGCATTCAGATTATATCAAATCTGCTATTTTCTACTTACTTTACATGATTTTAATCTAAAATTCACATTGCATGCATAGTGTTCATTCAACTTTCAACCAATAACCACCATCAAACAGGGGCACTATTTTCTGTGTAGGCACTTCCGTATTTTGGGTAACGGCAGCCTATTTACTGCAGTCTTAGGCCTATTTGACCATTTTTATTCAATATAATAGTATGAAATTCAATAGAGATCAAATATAGAACATTGATGACAAACTCTGCAAGTTTCATGCCAATCCGGCATGTGGTTCTAAAATTAAAGGCATTTCTATATAGTCGGTGGAGGCGACAACTTCCTGAGTCAAAAGCCCCTAGTCAATATACAATGCCAAAACTAAAATCTTAATAACTTCTTTATTTAAAGGAATATTCACACAAAATAAAAAATGTTTGGTTTCTTGAAACAATTTCTACATTTCATTATATAAAATGTTGACTTTTATATAAAAACTGCATCTATATTAACATATTACATAATATTACATAATTTAACATGAAATTTAATTTTAAAAGTTAATTTAGTAAAAAACTAAGACAGCCAAGATGTCAAATCTCTCAAAACCTGCTAGGGTATAATGTAAGCTATCCAACAGTGTGTACTTTAATACTGTGCAAATAGAGATTACAGAGATAAGTACCTTTAAACCTTGACACACTAGTGGTTCTAGCATCCACTTTTCTATATGGCTGTCTAATGAGCACTATATACTATCAATACACTGTATGTTATTTTTGGCATATTAATATGACTGAGAGCCTGGAAATGTCACAAATTGTCACTAGACCCATTCTTGTCACCTGGAATGCAGTTCCCAGTATAAATAAGCTGTCCAAGTTGGAGAAATTGCTGAATTATTCACCAGCTTTTGCTGCGTTTACATCTAAAATGAGTAAAAAATCCAAGACAACAACACTTTTTAAGCCTGGTTGCATACCTTGGAATAAGGGTCTAAAGATGGCCGACTGTAGCTCTGACATCCACGAAGAAGCTCCTGCTACGTCGAATGACACAGATGGCGATCCAGGCTCAGACTCGCATGGTGTGGTACAGCCGGTAACTCAGCCGGTAAATCAGGTTCGACCACATGGACGACGACAAATTCTTGCACAAGCCCTGAAAACAGAAAACATGGGTGATAACTCTGGAAACAGGGTAGTGGACAGAGATCTTATGTGCTGTGTCTTCAACAAGACCATAGAGGAGCACAAACTAGCATCCCCTGACTGCGAGGTTCCAGCTTTTAGAGTCAGTAAAGAGAAGAAAGTTGGTATTGGCTGGAAAATGGCATTGCGCTGCACCAAATGCATCTTTGAGTCTCCAATGAAGAAGTTTTACAAAGAAATTCCAACCGACACAAGGGGACCGAACCCCGCTGCTTCAAATGTGGCACTGGCAGCGAGTCTTCTGGACACACCTTTGGGCAACAGCGGTTGCCGTAAACTGCTAGCTGGCATGGACATTCCACCCCCAGCTAAGAGAACCATGCAGACAAGAACAAACAAAGTCTGCAAGCTTGTTTATGAGCTCAACACACATGATATGGCTAAAAAAGCCCAGACAGCCATGGATGAGAATAATGGAGTATTAAGTATCAGCCAGGATGCGCGTTACAACTCGACAAATATATCAAGCCGCAAGAAACCAGGACAAAACGCATCACAAGCCATAGCAGTTGCTTGTGAAAATATCACTGGAAGCCAGTACATAGTAGCTGCTGCAATCCAGAACAAGCTATGTTGGACTGGAGCCTGGCTGAGAAATAAAGGCATGGAAATTACCTGTCCTGGCCACCTAGATTGCACAGCCAATCTTCACAGACAAGCACCCCTATCTGAATATGAACTGGGAAAAAAGATAGGGCAACAGCTTGGGGTGCAAGGAGCTTACGTAAAATATGTGACTACAGACGGAGATGGCAGATCAGCGGCTGGCGTGGCAGACATAATGAAAATGCTCAATCCCATGTGGACAGTGGAGCGCCACGCAGATCCGACGCATATTGGAGTATCCCAGTTCATAAAAATCAACAACGGCAAATTAAGTCCTGGGATATTCCCCAGTGTTAAAACTAAGGAACGCTTCAAAGAATGCCAGAAGGTTCTGGCTCAAGATATTAAAGCCAGAACCAGCCTTGTGCTTAATGAACTTCTAGAAAAATACACTGGAAACATGGATGAAATGAGAAAAGAGTTACCTAAAGTACTCCGGGCAACGATCCAGTGCTATGATGGTGACTGCAAGGATTGTCGGCGACACTCCTACGTCTGTGATGGTGGAGCAACTAACAGCTGGTGGCAGAGATCAATGTTTTTGGGCACACACCGTATTACAAACCTGTGTTTGGAAGAAAATGACAAAGATTTAATATGCGAAGTTATCAAAATGAAACTGAGTGACGCGGCAATAGAGGTTTTGAAGTTTGGTACAAATACCCAGAAGTGCGAAGCCGTAAATCGCGCCATCAGTGTGTCGCTGCCAAAAAACACAAAGTATGGGAGGAATGTGTTCGGTCGTCTTGGTTCAACGGTTCTACGACTAAATAACGGGGTCGCAACCAGTACTAAAATGAAAGCAAGGCGTCTTGGAATACGCCTGTCAGACCGTTGTACCAAAGCTTTCCAGCAAATGCAAGCAGAAGACGAGTACCAAAAAAAGTACGCAAAGTCTAGAAAAACAAAACGAATGCGACTTCTCGCAGCGAGTCGTCACTTACGTGAACACATACGGTACAAAAAGCGGAACAAAGTTAAATCAGACTACAAGAAAGGACAACTAGACCCAAAGCCATCCACATCAAAGGGAGACGACCACAGTTATTCACAACCAGACTGAGTAACAGTTATCTCCCTTGAACTGATAACAGCTAGGCATTGAGGACTCTCTTTAGAGTCACATAAATCATTCGAAAGAAGTATCTATCAAAGATTGTCAAATGAAATTATATCTAGTCCTGGCCCTGCACACACACATATACACTAAAACAGATTACTAAACAAAATAATAGCAACAACACACAAAGTCAGAAAGAAATAAACTGCAACCGGCTCTTTATCAGGTCAACAGAGCTAGGATAAGAAACAGCGCATATGGTGTTTATAGGGATTGCAGGAACCTGATAGCTAAAATTTCAGTTATAATGCTTACGTAACAGAAACTGAGAAGGCGGCATCCCGCGAAGGGTGCATGACCGTCACACTTGCCCCGATTAAAACACTTCTCCCTACTCAGATTCACATGGCTGGGCTCCAGACTCAAGTGTTCAATATTTATGCACAACGGAGTGTGACATAAGTGTGACACGTCAAATTCCTCCATTTGCATAAACGACATTCTGTGCACAACCATATACTTCAGTCGGTGGGCATTCATGGTGTGCCAACAGCCCGATATTAACTGTGTATTGATTCGGCCATACTTCCCCCTGGTACATTTGGTCCATATATGGCAATCATGTTCATTGATTTCATAGAGGTTTGCCAATTTACGTTCATACTTTTTAAAATCTACCTCCATTTTTACTTAGATTTGAAACTGAGGCTAGGTACTAAGCTATAAATAACCTCCGGGTGCTGTTTAAAGGTCATTTTGAAAGTGAAAGTAGAAATTTGGACCAAAAACAACATATTACATATATAATATTACATAATCTCAATAAATAGAAAGAATAATACATAAATCAATTAAAAACATAATTATACACTTATTATATTCAATGTGTGAAAATTTCAACACAATATCACAAAAAATGACAGAGTTATTCACTTTTGAAGTAGGTCACCAGCTGACATTTCCCAACCATATCAGGCCTAAGACTACAGTTAATTTTGCTCTATGTTCTATATAAATGTTTGTCATGATACAAAAATTAATCGGTGATTCAGGTCAAAATTCTTACTTGAATCCTGTTGAACTATCCTAGAGACAAAATTCTGACCAAAAAAATGGGCATCAATACCTGCATTCTTAAAAGTTATTGTTTATCAACAGGCGTACCCCTACGCCATGTGTAGTATTCGGCTCATTTTCACAAATTGAGGACCGCATGGAAACCACTGGTTTATAAAATCTAGCATTCAGATTATATCAAATCTGCTATTTTCTACTTACTTTACATGATTTTAATCTGAAAATTCACATTGCATGCATAGTGTTCATTCAACTTTCAACCAATAACCACCATCAAACAGGGGCACTATTTTCTGTGTAGGCACTTCCGTATTTTGGGTAACGGCAGCCTATTTACTGCAGTCTTAGGCCATTTCAGAAATGTCGTGAAATGAAAACTATTACAAAAATGTCAATCAAAGGCTGCACTCGTCAGGGTAATGACGCAGGTGAGTGTTAAAATAAAATCTTTAAGTTGAAATCGTATTGTACAGCCGTTTGAGTGCATTGGTATCGCACTGTCTGGTCAACACGTGACTTGTTACCGAGTGGGTGGGGTATTTTTGCTGTTTACACTCGGTAACTTTTTGGACGAGATAATTTTATTGTGTCCGAGTTCACCCTCTACCATTGTGATTTGATGTTTAATCATGGATGTCATGGTGGTCAAGCCGATATAACTGATCGAGTTGTCCCTGGTCCAATCCTTGGCTGTGGAACTTGGTCATGTCTGAAAGTGAAACGCTAGCATGGCTATGATCTTCATGCATGACTACCCTTATGATTATTTTCTTAATTAGATCTATGTCTTTACATTTATTTATCCTTGATAAAAAATGGTAATTCTGAAAAACAGGTTTTAACCTCTAATGCACCCAACAGTCAATTTCATCCACGCCCCAACCCTCAGGGATAGCCGAGGAAACAGCCACATTTTTACCGTCTTTCCCTGTACTTTTTTTGCACTGCCAGGGAAATGTTGGGATTTATTTCCCCTAACCCAATACCCTGGGACAATATTAAGTTGTCAGGTGCCAGAGAAACACCGGAGATTTTACCATCAGCTGTCCCCTGCAGGGCCATGGAAGGGTGGGGGTTTTACTAGCCAAAAGTAAAAAATCCCGGCCCATCCCCGGGTTGGGAGGGCAGAGTGGATGCAACTGACTGGTGAATAATGTCGATACTGTGAATACTAGTATTAATATATGTGTATGTTCTCCTTCAGGTATGGTTACAGACTTACATGTCCACAGATGAGAACAGTCGTGACTACTTTCTAGATTTCTAATGATGTGAATTCCTGAAATACATACTGAAGATATGTAGAGAATGTTGGTTAACTGACGCAGACAAGATTAAATGCTTGTGGATCAGTAAATAAGTAGGTTTTGACTTAATTCTCACCATACTTCATGACTATTTGCATTAATATAATTATCCAGGCTCTTTTATGGCAAGATTTAGAGCCAGATATCTGAAGCTTTGACAATTCGTGTGTATTTTGACTATTGCTGAAAGTGCTTTTGCAATGCTTTTTAAACCTTTACCTAATCAGCACACATACAAGATCTTATTTTCTACAATATCCTCTTTTTAACTCATCACAAAATTAAATAAAGAAGCTTGTCGAGCTTAGCCTTTATTTGCCAGTCAGCTTTCTGCTGAAATATGTCAGGCTTATATATGTGCCTCCACCCGGATTTGAACCCAGGTCTCCAGATTAGACAGCAATTAAGTGCACTGAGCTACGGAGGCTTGTTTCATAGCCTGTCTGTTATAGACTTGTTAAATCAAGAAATGCTGATTACAAAAGACAAGTGACAAATATTCTGCATGATTAATTGCTTTTGTGCATATTGTTGGTGCATATTATTTTTAAAAAAATATTATGTTTAAACTCAAAGACAGCATAGTTTCGCCTGTTCAATGTTTGTGTCTAAAACTGATAATGGTTAAAAATTGAGCTAATCGTATTAATCTGAATTGATTTCAACTTATTGTTTGGTTGTAATATAAATTGATTTTTTCAATATTTGCATATTATATCATTGCAGATGAGATGATATTAGACCTACTTGTTGAAGTGTAAAAAAACAAGTTGATCCCTAAGGAGCCTCCAGGCCATGAATGGTCACTGCAGAAATCTTGTGCTTTGTGCAGAAACACTGTTACAGTAGATGGATAATTCGATTCATTATGGCGAGGCGTGATGATTTGAGGCATGTTTATGCGTGCATTCATCAGGGTTCAAATTGACTATCCAGCAAATAAAATAACGAACATTATTTAAACACAGTGTTGTCACTGTTGTGTAGGCTAGCATATGATTTTTTTTATTTTTAAATATGCACAAAACAGCTATTATGCTTTAAATTTAACAAAATAATTCATGGAATTTGTGTATAGGACTGAGCATATCACTGCTTCAATGGCTATGATACAAACATATCATTGACCAGACTGGAAGAGTTTGTTGTGCTGAAATCTAGGTTGGGATTTCATGTTGGTCCCATGTGCAGTCAAAATCTATGTCACTGAAATCATAGCAAACTTGTGTCACAATGGTGGTCAACGTCACAAGTTATGTCCCCTTGTATATCATTGTTTACTTGAAAAAAAGTATTAAAAGTTGGTTATATTGCTTTGCACAGGTCAGTTAGTAGAGTAAATATTTTCTGTCCTAGACTGTGTCTAAGATCTTTCCGCTTTAAAGTGACTGTGCTGCTTCTTTGGCACAAATGATTTAACGGACACACAATTAATTTATTGTTTTAAACTATATAAAGTACTTAAATGACTTTATATTTATGAGATATTTATTTCTTAAATTTTAGTGGTATATTTATTCTTGAATTAATTAATGGGCTGCCAATGGGGGCATACATGTTTACAAACAACTGTTGTTATTATCGATTTTACTGTAAAACAGTGCTTAATATAACTTTATGTTTGCGTTATCTTTACTTCCTAAATTCAGAATCAGGTATGAACTTTTCTGAAACTATGACAATGAAAGTTATAATTTATTGTTATTCTTACATTAAGCTTGCCTTGTAAATCAATTTATATGTCATCAATTTTTGAAATTATATATTGATAAATTTATTGTTATGGTTTTTAAATGTATTTTTCCAAATGTTGGTTTTTATGGGTTTAAAGTGTGATAAAAGCTTGTTTAACGTGTGTTGTTCCCAGATAAAAGGTTTTCTTTGAAAAGTCACTTTACATCCACTTTGACCCAACAAAAAACCAACTAATTGGAAATATCTCTCTTCAAGCCCACCTTCCAGAAACACATACAATCAACTTATTGAGAATTGATGAGACCTTTGTATCAACATGGAACAGGCTTGACTTGAACAAGCCAACAGCTCATTTCTTGATGCAAAATGTATAAGAAGCATTTTACTGAAACAACACCCACAAAATGAGTAATCATATGACAAAACAAAATTGGTTTATTTTAGTTACCATGGTAACCATCCAAATAAATTATCACAACTGTTTTGAGTATGCATTTATTTTGAACACTAATGATGTATTGGTAACTGACTTTTAGCATGTTTCAAATCACAAGTAAAAAGCCAGAAATCTAACAAAAAGGCTTAAAAATTGATATTGTTTATTCAGTTACCATGGAAACAGATCTTGAAATTACTGAAAAACATACCCATAGTAAAGCATGTGGTATATTTTGATTATCCAATTTCTTATTTATATTACTGTCTCATCAAAACACACTGTATGCTAAATATTATGCAAAAATGTACAAAAATTGACAAAAATATTGATTATTTCGGTAGTTGCTATGGCAACCACTTAACAACACATCAAACTAGGTTTACAAAATAAATCGGGCTGACAAGTTACACAACATATGATATCCATATGCAGTTTTTCTATGTCCATTGACGAGAAAATCGAGTTAGATTGATGTTTTAAGGTGTAAAACATTTACAGCTATGGTTGATTTTGCTATGTTACCATGGTAACCACTTCGAAAATTGCCACAAATACCACACAAAATAACTAAAGGAATATGCTTTCACAAAGTAAAGCATAATTTAGTTATTCAATTATATATTTCTGGGAATTAAGTGAGTTTAATTGACAAAAATGTAGGGAAATACTGAAAATGTCACTCATTTTGATTATTTGCCATGGCAACCATGAATCGTTTATATCAGAACCGTGCACCAAACATTACAACTATCAGTTAATAGTAAAATAAGTCATGTTTCGCCATTATGTATGCATGAATTAAAATTTTGTCCTTAGAAACGAGTATGATATAATATATCACAAAACTGAAAAGTCTATAAACCGTTGCCATGGTTATGGACTTATTTGGAAATAAAAAAAAAATTCACAATCAAGAACAACAGTCATAACGTCATTCTTGGAAGTGAATATAGTGAATACATTGAAAGCCTTCGCATAACTTTTATTTAGCTCCTTAAATTTTATAAAAATTTGATGTTCAAGATAAGGCTTTACCCCACCCACTTTTGACAGGGAAAAAAGGCATGTTTCAAAGTTCTAGCCAACTTGTAATTTGGTTCAATTATTACAGCTAGGTATGTTGTATCCCATAATATAACACATTTTAATCAAATATCTCACATTAATGCAGGACATTTAGATGAAATATGTGACTTTTTGGTATGAAAAATTGGCATTTTTAGGCCAAAATATTGTTTTCAGGTTTCCATAGCAACGGTAGTACCAGAAAGTCAAAGATGCATAACAATCTTTGTTTGGCCACCTGATGTACTTTCATGCAAAATTTCAAGTCATTCTGAGACATAGCCTGAAATCAGCCCTATTGAAAAAGTGAAAAAATTCCATGCAGTGACTGTTAAATCCTATACACCCGGTTACATGTACATGGTGACGGCTTGTTACAACCTCCCCATAGTGCCCAAACAAAACATCCTCTATTTAGTGACCACACATCATAAACTCTTTGTAGTGACCATACAGTACAATATGTATATTGGGACTGTGCAGTTTAAAATCTGTAATGCAACTGCTTATAGCAACCTCTATATAGTGACCATACAAAACAACCTCTATTTAATGACCAAACTGCATAACCTCTTTATAGTGACCATACTAAACAACCTGTATTTAGTGACCACACAACATAACCTCTATATAGTGACCATACAGTACAATCTGTAGACAGGGATTGTGAAGCTTAAACTGTACATGGTGACAGCTTGTAACAACCTCCGCATAGTGCCCAAACAAAACAACCACTATTTAGTGACCACACAGCATTACCTCTTTATAGTGACCATACAGTTCAATGTGTACATAGCGACTGTGCAGTTTAAACTCTGTGTAATGACCCCTTATAGCAAACCCCTCTATATGGTGACCAGACAAAACGACCTCTATTTATTGACCACATGGCATGACCTCTATATAGTGACCATACAGTACAATCTGTAGGCAGGGACTTTGCAGTTTTAACTCTATATAGCGACCTGACAACACAATGGTCGCAATCATCGTTAGATCGGATATGCACGTCAGCACTACATATCAACATGTGCCATCTTACCCCTCGTTTCTCGCTACAGCCGTCTGAGAGAGTGTTGGTAGTTACTAATTCATTTAAAGTCAAATGCATTTAATTAATTAAAACCCTTTATCCAGATCCAGAAAAGCTAAAGAGACATTCAGAGTAGCCAGTTTAATTTCTTATAACCAACTTAGTTACTGTAAAATCATTTAATTTCGATGGGACAAAATTTTGTGGTTTTGGTAAAAAATACCTTATCGATGGGACGTTAATTCGTGGATTTTGCTTTTGAGGAAATAAATACTAGAATGAAAATCATTTTTCTATGGGATTTGATACCACAAAATCCACGAAATATAATCCCCCACGAAAATTCATGATTTGTAAGTATTTGGTTGAAAATTCAAATGATAGTTTTTTTCTGGATATGCAAAGTTTGAATAATGCAGGACCTCTTTAAATGACCAAACAACAGTACCTTTATACAATCTTCATATATTGACTATACTGTACCACCTCTATATAGTGACCATACTGTACCACCTCTATATAGTGACCATACTGCGCAACCTTTATATAGTGACCATGCACTTACAACTTATCTATAGCAACCATGCAGTCAGCTACTAGTTCTTCAAATATGGTGAAATCTTGAATCATACAGAACGACCTCTGTTTACTGACCATGCAATACAAATACTACTACATGACTCTAAAGTACAACCTCTATTGCCTATCCATACGTTTAAACCTTGACAAGGTGACAATGCAGTATTCTAGAAACCATACCGTACAAAATTTGTGTCGTGATGTTAAAGTGCAATCTCTCTATAGTAACTGTGCAGTTATTAACCTCTATATAGCGACCATACAAAACAACCACTTTATAGTGACCATACATTTCAACCTCTCTTTAGTGACAACACGGCAAACACTATGGGGAATGTGCAGTTCAACCTCTATATAGTGACCATACAGTACACCCTGTAGAGATTGACCACAAAGGCCGAACACAATAAGGTGACAGTGCATTCCAACCTCTATATATTGGCCACATTGTACAACCTCTATAAAGTGATCATACTGTACAACCTCTATATAGTGACCACGCAGCATTAACTCTATATAGTGACCATACATTACAATTTGTATATTGGGACTGTGCAGTTTAAACTCTATATAGCCGCTAATAGCAACCTCTTTATAGTGACCATAAACAACTACTTTTTAGTGACCACACTGCATAACCTCTATATAGTGACCATACAGTACTATCTGTATATTGGGACTGTATTGGGACTGTTCAGTTTAAACTATGTATAGAAACCGCTTATAGCAACCTTTATATAGTGACCATACGAAACAACCTCTATTTAGTGACCACACAACATAACCTCTATATAGTGACCATACAGTACAATCTGTAGACTTGGATTGTGCAGCTTAAACTGTACATGGTGACAGCTTGTAACAACCTCCGCATAGTGCCCATACAAAACAACCTCTATTTTGTGACCACACAGGATAACCTCTTTATAGTGACCATACAGTTAAATGTGTATATAGCGACTGTGCAGTTTAAACTCTATGCAATGACCCCTTATAGCAAACCCCTCTATATGGTGACTAGACAAAACGACCTCTGTTTATTGACCACATGGCATGACCTCTATATAGTGACCATACAGGACTTAGACAGGGACTTTGCAGTTTAAACTCTATATAGCAACCGCTCATAGCAACGCCTTTATAGTGACCATACAAAATAACCTCTTTTTAGTGACCACACAGAGTAATCTTTATTTAGTGACCATACAGTTCAATGTGAAAATTAAACACTTGCGAATAATACCTGCTATACAGTATGCTGAATTTTATCACTGCATTCCTGTCAATTAATAATAAGTTTGTAATTTAAAAGTTCTCAAAAAGTCTCTAAAATGAAATCTTTAATTAACTGAGTATAATCAAGTTTATACTGCAACAAGTCATGTGGGGAGCGGTGGCCTAGAGGTAGGGTGCGCGCTTCGGGATCAAGAGGTCCCGGGTTCGATCCCCCTCTGGACCACTGGTTAATTTCTCTGAGCAAGACCCACAGCTCCACTCCTACATGGTATAAAATGGTACCTGTGAGGGCAGTGT
This sequence comes from Spisula subtruncata, assembly GCA_963678985.1. Taxonomy (NCBI): domain Eukaryota; kingdom Metazoa; phylum Mollusca; class Bivalvia; order Venerida; family Mactridae; genus Spisula; species Spisula subtruncata. The sequence continues at coordinate 12,489,670 of OY787676.1, forward strand.
CTATTCCTGGGCGCCGCAGATCGATGTTGGCGGCCACACCACAGGAGAGAAATAGTCTCCATAGGGAGATACAAGTGTAGGTTTCCATATGTAGCACAATGACCAGGGGAAGTTGAAATGTCAAAGGGTGCTTGAGCGGCCTAACAGCTGAAAAGAGCCCTAGAAACTTGGTATCTTAACTTTTTTATGTAAAAACAAATATGTAAGAAATCTGGCTACAATGAGTTGGATGCTATCCAATGATACCCCTGCTCCATGAGGCAGATAATACTCCATGTATAAGATGTTTGTCAATTAAGGGAAAACTGTGATTATTTTCAGTTTGTCTCTGAAATATTTTTTAATTTGTTTTTGTGTTTTTTAACCATGACAACTAACAATACATGGAGGGGGACCAGAAAGCACAGACATTTTTGATACTTCTAGTTCAAATCAGCTGTTGGATAAAAAGTTACATTTCTTGTTGTAAAAGATACATTTTTTGGTTAAATATACTAACTTGACCCGTCCCGTCTTTTCCGTGATTCCTCTTGTCAAGATATATTTCTAATTAATCAACTTGTTCCATCAATCTAATTTATTCAATTTGATAAAAATAATTCTATGGACAATTTGTTGAACATTTTTCACATTTAACTATATTATTACAACTCAAATGTCTTTGTGAATACTCCACCCTAATGAATAAATATCAGCTATTAAATAAGGCTAATTAACTAGTTAGGAAGGTGTCAAGTTCTCTGAACTATATTATGTGTAAGGGAATTAACTCCTGTGAAGAGTTAAATCCAGTTTCTCATGGAAATTAACTAAAAGACACATGCCGATAATATTATTTGAGATGAGATCTAACTCAGATTGGGACCAGACCTCTATCTTGAGGCTGAAAGAGGAACTACATGTGTAAATTAACATCTTACATACATCATGCAGTGGCGCTGAAGGGGGTCGAACCAGGGACCTCTTGATCCAAGAGAGTGTGCCCTACCTCTTACTCACTACACCTCACTAAGTTACTTACAGTATACAGTGGTGAAAATCATTTGTTATTGTTATTGGTTGCTGAAATCAATTTTTGACTTATCAAATAAACTTGGAAGACCTTTATTCCATGTTTCATAATAAATTGCCACAAAAATCAATATTTTTCAGACATCATACTTTACTCCTTCGCAACTGAGACTTCCACCAGGATTCGAACCTGGAACTTTCACTTTGATAGCGAAGATGATAACCATTACACCATGGAAGTGTGGTCCCATTGTTGGCAGAAGGATAATAGTCTGATTTCTCATAAAACAAATTCTAAAGTTTGGGACGTTTTTGGAATTTTCTGGTGCAACTTGGAATAAATTCTTCAGGTTAAAGACAGCCTTGAAACTCGATAACTAAAGGCACTAAAGGCTGGCAACGGTCATTATTCTTTGACGACATTTATTTCACTTATACACTGAATGCTGACCTTTGACGACATTAATTTCACTTATCCGCAAAATCATGACAACTGCCATAAAATCACAATGTATAGTCGATTCAATAAGTAATTCTAATGAGGGACATATCCCATTCGAAATAGCGGGGATTAGGTTAAAGTAAACTAGGATTCAATGTAAAGTACCGTTAACTCGGGTATACTAGATAAACATAATTTACCTAACAGATGACTCGATGTTGACAAACGATTCTCGTTTAATTTTGAAAGATCTGTATATACGAGTATATTACAGTTTGATAACAAAAACAATTTCAGTGTTGAATGATTACAGTGGAGCTCACTTATAACGAAAACTCGGTTATAGCGTAAAACTCGGTTATAGCGTAACAAAAAAAATCCCCGACCGAGTCCCTTCTTTATTTAACTGTAACACCACTCGCTTATAACGTAATCGGATATAATGAAAAATCGGTTATAGCGTAATGATTTCTAGGTCCCGATAAAGTATTTTGTGTGCATTCATGATCGCTTATAACAAAGGCAATTAAATTGTTGTAACTAGGTGTAACCGAGCGATGTGTTTGTGCAAACAATCTTAATAAGGTGTTAAGTGTTTGCGCCGTTGACATATAACTTTCCTATTATTATAATCCTTCACATAACCATTAAAATTATTCATCACAGTAACACAGCTTTCACAATATGAACTTAAATAACAAATCAACTCAACATTACCCTTTAATCTCCTGAATACATTAATACTTACACGATGGGGAACATACTTTACACTATCAATATTGTTTGTGTAATTCATTCACGTTGGTGTACATGTAAGCTAGTTAACATAATTATAACAAAATGGAAAATAAACAAGAGGGCCATGATGGCCCAATATCGCTCACCTGATTATACATGTTTATATACAGTTTTCACCCAAGGGAATAATTTGAACATCTTGGTAGAAAACCACAAGTTTTCCCTATATAAGGCTATTTAAAACGGTGACCCCCAATTTTGACCCCAGGGGCATAATTTGAAAAATCTTGGTAGAGGACCACTAAATGATGCTACGTACCAAATATCAAAGCTCTATGCAGTGTAGTTTTAGATAAGAAGATTTTTATATGTTTTCCCTTCATAAGTCTATGTAAAACGGTGACCCGGGGCGGGGCCAATTTTGACCCAACGGGCATAATTTGAACAATCTTGGTAGGGGACCACTAGATGATGCTACATACCAAATATCAAAGCTCTAGGTATCATAGTTTTTGACAAGAAGATTTTTTTTATGTTTTCCCTATAAGTCTATGTAAAACTGGTGACTCCCGGGGCAGTGCCAATTTTGACCCCAGGGGCATAATTTGCCCAATCTTGTTTGGGGACCACTAGCTGAGTTAATCAAAGCTCTAGGCATTGTTGTTTTTGACAAGAAGATTTTAATATGTTTTCCCTGTATAAGTCAATGTAAAACTGGTGACCCCCTGGGCGGGGCCAATTTTGAACCCAGGGGTATAATTTTAACAATCTTGGTAGGGGACCACTAGATGATGCTACATACCAAATATCAAAGCTCTAGGCATTGTTGTTTTAGACAAGAAGATTTTTATATGTTTTCCCTATAGAAGTCTATGTAAAATGGTGACCCCCAGGGCGGGGCCAATTTTGACCCGAGGGGAATAATTTTAACAATCTTTGTAGAGAACCTCTAGCTGATTCTATATACCAAATATGAAAGCCCTGGACCAAGCCGTTTCGGAGAAGAAGATTTTTTCAGGTTTTCCCCATATAACTCTATGTAAAACTAAGGGCCCCCGGGGTGGGGCCAATTTTGACCCAAGGGACATAATTTTAACAATCTTTGTAGAGGACCCCAAGGTGATGCTACATACCAAATATGAAAGCTCTAGGCCTTACGGTTTCAGAGAAGAAGATTTTTGAAGTTTCCTTTTTGAAAATCTATTTTTAGCCTGTGTGACCTAGTTATGCGACAGACTGGAATTTCTTTAACAACTTTGGTAGAGGTCCACCCAAGGAACATTCCTGTTAAGTTTTATCAAATTTGGCCAAGCGGTTTAGGAGAAGAAGTCGTTTGAAGAAATTGTTGACGGACGCACGCCGCACGCTGCACGCCGCACGCCGCACGACGGACGACGGACATCTCGGTATGACAAAACCTCACCATGACCACATTGTGGTCAGGTGAGCTAAAAACGAAATGCGATTTCATATGAAACTAAATTTGAATTCTGCAAGATACACACTCACTTGGATCAAAACAAATGAAAATCAGAGACTTTTTGAACTTAAAAACTAGATCCACTAGTTTCTTATGAAACTTAATAGTAAAATTATGCTTTCTTATACTGTTAATCAACATAATATTACATGTACACATTAACTATATGCGATATGTATTTCATATTAAAAAACTTATCAACCTCATGTATGTTAGTGTTTAGTACAACATAACTTTGTTCTACGACAGGCCATACATGTATACATGGTATAACGAAATACGTTATATCCGTACACATATAACGAAATTTCGTTTTACTGATATAGCGAAAATCGGATATAGCGTAACAATTCTCAAGGTCCCAAGGATTTCGTTATAACCGAGTTCCACTGTACAATCATTGGTTAAATTTTGGCTTTCAACCATATATAGCCTTTTTGCTTCATTCCCTCTTTCCAGTCCTCAAATGACATGTAAGATGACGCCAGACAGAACCAATTCATGAAATATTGAACAAGAGATGGTAAACATAGGGGCATCTGACTCGGGCTCATTATCCAGACAAGTCAACAGAGTAGACACAGGGACAGCAGTAAACATAGGGGCATCTGACTCGGGATCACTAACCAAACAAGTCGACTTAGTTGAAGTACGGAGATGAGTCGACTTGGACTGTGGTACAGTTATGGGGGGGGGGGGAGTTGATTTAGGGGAAGTAACAGGACAATAGTGCAATAGTACAGAATGCCGGCTGTGCTGAAGAAGTTTGTGTAGCACTCACCTGTTGTAGTCTTTGTTCTTTAAACTTTGCTGTACCAGTTGTGTTTGCAGGACAATGGAACACATGTTCTCCTGTCCCAGATGAAAGTTGGGCTGGTTTGCCCAGAGCTTCTGGAACACCTTGACTGGTGGCTGGTGTAGTCAAACAATCTCGACTTAGAGTATCCACTTCTAAGTCAAGACCCATTATGCGCTTTACCGATCAGTTTTTGAGTTTCATGAATTCTGTCTTTTACGCCAAATTAGAGCCATTTTCAGCATTGAACATGTAAAATATAATAAAAATAAACGAATGGTACAGAATACCTGTTAATATTGGTCCTTATAATCAATAAATCGATAAATAAATCAGCACGTGTAATTTCCGAAAATCCAAATGTAAACATAACTGTGAGTATCCTGTACGCGTATACCGCCCGTACAGCCCGTACAGATGAGCGCAACACGTGTGTGATTCATATGCTAACGTTGTGCGAATCGCTAAGCGAGCAGTAAAATTCATTTAACTTATCGTATTCTGTTCATAAGTCATTAACTATCAGTTTACAAGAAAAATCAGCTCGATTTGTCAACAATTCTTCGTTAATTTTTCGTTTTTAGTTTCACCCGAGCGAGCTCAGTGTAATTGGCTTCACGCGTACCAGTGTACATCACTGTGAAAACCAAATAGTGACGAAGATCTCCCAGCATCCTCCATTGTTCTAGAAACTCATTCCATCGAGTATTCTGATTGGTCGATAGGGGAATGCGATCTGCATATCAACAACAAATAGCTGTGTAGTGGAATTTAAAAGTGCGACCTCGTCGTGTTAAAATTGTCGGACAAACGAACCGCTGAGCATTTTATGGATGTTTTTGGTGCAGATAGCGAGAAAAAGGGTTGATCTTCGTGGACATGCTATATATTTCATGGTATTTACAACTTTTCATTCACCTTTTCAAGTGGCGATAAAAATTTGATCGGCGCTACTTCCACATATATGACACTTTAGTGCACATCTGCACTGGAGATAAAGGTCAGAAATTAAAAAAATCTCCTAGCAGATTGCCCCACATCTAGTGGCTGGTGGTGACTTTTCAAATTGTGTACCTTGCATCACTACAAGCTTATCTTGGTCTTTCCCATGCTGTGTGTGCCTATAAAAAGGCAGGAAACAGTGTTAAGTATATATTGTTAGGTCACTCGTCTCGTCAGAACTTGAACAACAACCACTTCGTCTGCATGTAATTAGTCAATATTATTGAGCCGAGGTACCGTTCCCATTGAATCGCCGATCTACCCTTTATTTCCCCGTGTCATGTCACATACCCGCATTTAATCGATAGATCGAGTATTCCTTCATCATTTTCCACTGATAGTCCGTCCCGATCATTCTGTTATAGCCCGTGATATTCATTATTCTGGCAAATTTATCCCTGAATTGTATCGCACGCTCTCTCGGTAAATCTACTTCCGGTCGCGACGTTAAATGCCGTTCCGTCCGTAATTATCCGTGTGAAGAGCTCCCCAGACGTCACCTTATTGATGACGTCGGAGGAGCTACGTCTGAGGGTATATAAACCCCAGATTTTCAATATATATTTGATCAATCGCTCCACCCAGAATTATATACCTTCTTTAAACTAATTACCTATACAGCTCCACAACTTATCTATGACAAAGAGACCACTTCCCTTCGAGGTAACCTTTTATTGAGAAGTATTCATAGTCATACCTAAATCACTCGGAGAGCTTACCCTAACCATTCCCCTCAGACGTCCTGTGTACCTCGGCAACCAATTGTGTTATACATGTACATTTGTATCTACATAATAATATATGAATGATTACCCTGACAAACATTAAATCGTAGAGACTGAAATCAACATTGTCATTTATTGATAAGCCTGGTTATTGTGATCACTCAGTGTTCGAACCCAAATCTACTCAACAAACGTTCCCAGGCCTTGGCAGGTGCGCCGGCAGAACAACTGGTGTCAGAAGTGTGGGATCCGATGGTGACTATAGAGAACCTTATCATACGAAGTACAAGCTATATAGAGCTCCAACAAAGTTGACAGCTCCGACCAAGTTTACAGCTCCAACCTATATTTGCCTCCAGCTCCTCTATTGCTCCTCCATGAAAATTGCTCTGACAAATTTAGTGCTCCACATTTTGAGCTCCGCATTCAATTACTCCGACAAATTGTTTAATGCTCCACATATCGGAGCTGATCCACAAAACGCTCCAACAAACGTTTTATAGCTCCGATACATATTATCCAGCTCCACAATTTGAAGTACCACTGTAACATAGAGCTCCGCAAAGTAAACTTTTGAAAGAGAGTCAACACATCATCCCTTATTATTTATTGATATTCCTGTATGATACAAGTATTCCCAAGTACAGTCTATACCACTGGTGGAGAACGATTGATCATCTAGTCTATGAGTGGGGACGCCTGTTATCGAAGACTAGATTCCAGCTCCAAGGGCTCCAATTAATTGTATACAACTGGACCCAAGGACCCATTGGTGTTTAACAACTGCACCTTAGACTGTACCTAAATCTCTATAAGTCACCATAAAGCCTGCCTGTATAACCTGAAAATAGACAAATTCATGGTTGAAGTTATAATGTAGAGAATAGTAAGACATAAAAATCATACATAACTGAAATGTGATTTTGTTCTCTTATTATAGCAAGAATAATACCATTTACCCTAAATCTTATACCTCACCATGGAGAGAGAAGATAGAGACGAAGAAGCCCATCCTGGAGAGATAGAGAATGTTCCCATACATTCCCCCGAACCTGACTATACCCCAGACTCAGCCGAGGAGATGCCAGAAAGACAAACCTCGCCGTATGGAAATGAGTTTGAATCCCGAATAGAGAAGAGACTTGAAGCCATAGCCAATGAGATAGCCCAGAACCACATTTCCTTGAACAATGAGAAAAAGAAGTATGTGAACAGATAAGAAGTTTTGAACAAGAAATGCAGAGATGTAGAGAAGAATCTCAGAACAATAATGGATTAATGAGATACCCCAGAGAAGCTGCTTCACCTAGCAGTATACCAGAGATATCCAATAATAGAACCAGACCCGAAATGTCTCCTGACCCTGAAATTGATTTTCCAAATTTCAACAGGGGAGACTATTCCTCCAGTAATGTTGGATGTAACATTAAGCTGAAACCACCTAAATATGATGGGAAAGAAGATATCTATGAATTGCTTGAATCCTTCAGCATTTGTACTGAAATCAATAGATGGAGCCTTAATGCCAAAGGTTTATATTTAGCCAGCTGTCTTGTAGGTAATGCACGCTCATTACTAGCCGAGTTATCAGATTCTGAGAAAACCAATTATACCGTATTAAAGCAAAAGCTTACCGAGAAATACGGATCCTTAAACCAAATGGAGGTCTTTAAAGTAAAATTGAGAAACAGACGACAGAAGCCAGGTGAACCAATTTCTGACATAGCCCAGAATATTAAGAAAATGAGCCAACTAGCCTACCCTAATGTCCCTTTGAGGTAATAGAGTCTACTGCCTTGGACCATTTCATGGATGCCTTAATAGATTCAGACCTACGACTTCGACTAAGAGAAGCCAATCTCAAGACCTTGTCTGAGGCCGAACAAACAGCCACTAGATGGGAAGCTTACAGAACTGCCGAAAAACAGAGAAATATGCCAATAACCGTATCTACAGTGAAAAAGGAACCCAACCCCGAGAGCAAAACAGAGGAACACCAGAAATTTGAGGCCTTAAATGAGTCCTTAAATGCCTTAGTGCAAGACTTCCGAAACTTTAAAACCCAAGCTAAACCGAAACAAACCTACCCGCCCAACCCGAGAAACAACTACTCCACAGCTCCTCCCGGAGACTATCCCCAGTCAGACAGCAGATACCAATTACCATCGAACAATAGGGATAATTCAAATCAATACCACCAAAATAGACCACACCAGGGTTACCAGAGACCACAAAATAACTATAGGCAGCCAAACAATGACTCACAAGACAACCGAACGTCCCAAAAACCAAGTTATACAACCTAAAACTTCAATCAATCTTCCAATAATAATTCGGGAAACGAGAGAAGGTCATTCTGAAGGCCCGCAGGACGACCAAGCTACCACCACAGGGGCCAGAGATATTAGAAACATGCCGTAATGTAGGAACCGAGGGATTTTTCATGCCAGCCTTTATCCAAGTGCAACCCATAACTATGCTAATTGACACAGTGGCTAATGCCACCATATTGAGAAGTAGTATATTAGAAACCTGGCCAGATTACTGTAAACCTGAAATACTACCTGTAAACGCCAAGTTACTAGGTGTTACCGGTGAAACCGCACCTTTTCAAGTGAAAGCCAAAATAACCTTACAAATCGGAAGCCAAACCTTTGAGATATGGGTCCTATTAGCAGCCATCAGAAATGACTTTATACTAGGTCGAGATTTTATCCTATCCCAAAAATGTGATTTATTATTAAGCCAACAAATTATGCACCTTAATGGAGAAAACCTATATTGCTTCGCAAATGAACACGAGGTCTACATGAGCCGCATAGCCTTGACAGAAGATGTGGAAATACCCCCAGATTCAGAAGTAATAGTCACCGGTAGAACCCTTGACCCATACAACCAGAGTCAAATAGGTGTTGTTGAAGTCAGCCAAACCTTTATTGAAAATCACGATATCCTAATAGCACGAGCGTTAGTGCAAGGGTTAGTACCTATAAGAGTAGTCAATTTTGAGTCCATACCCATACTACTCCATAAAGATACAATAGTTGCTGTACAAGAAAGTACAGAGCTTTCAGAAATAAAGTCTGTAAACTCCGCCACTGTAGAACCTCAATCTACCGGTACCAGCCAAAAACCAGATGAACTGCCTGACCACCTAACTGAATGTTTCCAGAGGTCGGCCGAGGAACTGCAGACAGAGGATCAAAAAGAGAAGTTTAAAGACCTTCTGATAGAATTCCAAGATATATTTTCAAAATCTGAAGACGACATAGGCCATACAGATCTTGTAGAATACACCATTGATACGGGAGATAACCCACCAGTAAGAACACCACCTTACCGCCTACCTCTAGCCAAACGTGAAGTGGCCGAGAAAGAAATTAATAAGTTATTAAACCATGATCTGATAGAGCCCTCACAATCTCCCTGGCTCAGTCCGGTGGTGCTGATCTCTAAACCTTGTGGCAAAGTTAGACTGTGTATAGATTTAAGAAAAGTCAATGCCCGACTTAAATTTGATGCTCACTCATTACCAAAGATAGACCAATCCATAGAATCCTTAGGTGGAAGTAAATTCTTCTCCTCTATGGACTGCAGGTCAGCCTATCATCAGATATCCATAAATGAAGCAGATAGACCTAAAACAGCCTTCAGTATAGGAGGTGAAACCTACCAGTGGAAAGTTATGCCATTTGGTATGGCTACATCCACAGCAGTATTCGAAAGATTGATGGAACAAGTTCTACATGACCTGACATATAAAATCTGTTTGATATACCTTGATGACTTGTTATGTCACTCAAAAACTTTCCTTGACCACTTAGCCCATTTGAGACAGATGTTGGAACGAATACGAGAAGCAAACCTAAAACTGAGTCCTTCAAAATGTCACTTCTTCCAAAAAGTTCTTAGCTTCTTAGGCCACCAAATCAGTAAAGAAGGAATAGAGGCTTGCCCTAAGAAAACACAAGTCATTTGAGACTGGCCAAGACCTATAAATGTCTGTCAACTACGCTCCTGGCTAGGCCTTTGTGGATACTACGGAAAAATGGTGTTCCAATTTGCTACAATAGCCAAACCATTGTACAAGCTTACAGAAGCAAACCAACCTTTCGTATGGGATGATGCAACAGAAACAGCATTCATAGAACTGAAAGCCAAGCTATGTAGTACTCCAATACTTTCCTTTCCCAATGAAACCCTACCCTTTATTCTTGACACAGATGCTTCAAATGTTGCAGCCGGAGCCGTGCTTTGCCAGATACAGAACAACACAGAGAAAGTAATCAGCTACTTTTCCAAATGTTTTTCCCGAACAGAACGTAACTATTGTACTACACGCAAAGAACTGCTAGCAATAGTAGTGTCTGTTAAACATTATCATCACTTCCTGTATGGTAATACATTCAAAATCCGTACCGACCATGGTTCCCTCCAGTAGTTATTGAACTTTAAAATATGTGAAGGACAGTTAGCTAGATGGCTCGAGATATTAGGAAATTACCAGTTTCAGATTGAACATAGACCTGGTCGAATCCACAATAATTGCGATGCCCTAAGTAGACGTCCTTGTGTAGAGAAAGCTTGCCCATATTGTAGTAGAATTGAAGGGAAATTTCCAATAAAATCTGCCGAAATACCTGTCGCTACAACCTCCATCATCAATAACTCCTCTCCGAGAGTAGAGCCCACACCCAATGATGACCTAAATGAAATCACTGACCTTTCCGATATAAGAGAAGCACAAGATGATGATGAAATCATTAAACAAGTAAAACAGTGGGTTGAGATAAATACCAGACCAGATTGGCAACAAATTTCTAAATTTGACCAAGAAATCAAGCATTATTGGCACAATTTCCCCTTACTGGAGATAGAAAATAATGCTTTGTACCAAAAAGTACTGACAGATACAAAATCCCTGAAAAGACTCCTTATTACCCCTAAAAGTCTTCGCAAAACTGTATTCAATCAGCTTCATGAGAGACCTTCAGCTGGCCATCTTGGTTTTAAAAAGACCTATGCCCGAGTAACCTTGAGATTCCATTGATGGGGAGTAAGCCGAGACATTGAGAAATGGTGTAAAATGTGCGACACCTGTGCCCAGACGAAACCTCCACACAGAACTGCAAAAGGTCCTCTGCAAATATACCAAGTTGGACAACCTATGGAACGTTGTGCCCTAGATATCCAAGGTCCATACCCAACTTCAAATAAAGGCATGAGATACATACTAGTGGTGGGTGATTATTTCACAAAATTCCTACAAGCTATACCCCTAAAAAGTATAGAAACCAAATATGTAGCCACTAAATTGATAAACAAGTTCATTTCCATGTTAGGAACCCCGTTAGAACTGACAGAGGATCAAACTTTGAATCTACCATTTTCAAAGAAATGTGTGAACTCCTGGGCATCCACAAAACGAGAACTACAGTTGGTAGACCGAGCTCCGACGAATGATAGAAAGAGCAAACAGAGTTATACAAAACATGATGACAGCTTTCGTTGATAAAAGCAACGCGACTGGTGCGAGAAATTACCTTTACTTGTCCTTGCCTACAACAGCAGCATACACAGTTCAACTGGTTTTAGTCCATCCATGATGATGTTTGGTAGAGAAATGAATCTTCCCATTGACTTGGCCATTGGTAAACCTGTGGATGAAAGTTCAAAGTTCACAACAAATTATGTAATGGACTTGGAAGAAACATTGACAGAGGTACATGAAACAGCTAGAGAAAATTTAGGACAGACTGCAAGGAATATGAAGTCAAATTATGACAAAGGTAAATTCCATAATGAATACCAACTAGGAGATGCAGTGTGGTAATATAATGCCAAACGACGGAAAGGCCTCAGCCCAAAGTTACAAAACTTCAGGACCGGTCCACATACAATTGTGAAGAAATGGGGCGACGTCTTGTATAGTATCAAAGAGAAGCCAACAGACAAAGTACAAATAGTCCATCATGACAAACTGAAGAAATACAAGGGAGACAATTCTCCAACCTGGTTCCAAATGGATTAGAAAGATTAAGGTCAATCCATACATATATTCTGTGGAAGTAGTATAAACAGTTTATGACGTTACCAAATAAAAGAATAACTGTTCCAGTATACAAACCTGTACCATGATATTGTTTGTAGACGTGACCTGTACTCTCCATACAAGCTCTCCAGTGATCTTACCTGTAAATATATGCCATAAAATGTACATAAAACTTTAACACATGATTACCAAACCTCATCAGATGTATTAAATGTAATTACTACATTAATACATATTTAGAATAAGCATCACAAGGCGCTTCTTATGAGCCCATTTTCATAAAAATCAGAAATTGTCATGTTGACCAAAATGAAGTTTTAAACGTGTTTTCCCTATAGGTAAAGAGTAAATTACAGAAAGTTTTCTCTTGTTTTCTCAATATATCGATTTGGTAGTTACGACCTTCTTGTTCTAAGCCATCAATATATATATATAGAATCTAGCAGGCTTTGAACATATACTGTAACAGTACAGTGTCCTCGATTTGGTAAATTGAAATCCAAACCCATCAGCGCACTCCACTGTTGAAACAAACCAAAAAAGTGATAGCAGATAACAAGGTATAATGTGAGTACATCACAGCACTCAAGTAATCTGGCCCGGTGATTATAAACATTGGAGTACGTACTCATTGCTCCAACTCATACTCTGTACTCCAATTGGAGTATTTCTTAGTTGCAAAAACTGATGTAGCTTCCTTATTACTGAATGGAAACATATGAAATAGGGGTTCATTTTCTAAGTTAGATTATTTACTACAAGTCGGTCTTGGTTTTGATGCAAAATTCTAAAAAAAGCCGTTTTTCAAGTTTGAGCATGGAGATCGGAGTTTGAGTACGAGAATGAAAAATGTTTATAATCACCGGGCCTGTTGATATATTAACAACAAATCATACAATACCTCATGGACAAAATTCTCTGACGGCTGCAATACCATATAACCGGCCATTACCACCAACTGGAAGTGTCAATGGTTCGTCACATTCATCGCCATCACAACTAACACTTTGAACACCATTACTAAAAATAAACGGTATTTTTAAATACATGTATTGGAAAGCCATTCAAACAGAATTACAATTGACGTTTCTACTATACGCCAGAGCAGAGATCGCTCCGCCTGCTTGCGTGTCAAAGGGTGTTTGGCGGAGGTTTTTAAGCTAATCCATTGAACCATGTGATTATGGTTTACCGTAAAACTTGATTTAAAGGATTGACAATTGGTGTAATGTCAATTCTGTGAAAAGCTGATGACAGCCCTTAAAGTGTATGTACTACTGTAACATCATTTAATTTCGTTGGGACTAAATGTCGTGGTTTTGGTAAAAAAGACAATTTCGTTGGGACTTGAATTCGTGGATTTTGCATTTCAGTTAATAAAACAAGGGTAAAAATTAAAGTTCTTTGGGATTAAAGTTTGTGGTTGAGGTGAACCACGAAATCCATGAAATTAAATCACCCACGAAAATTAATAATTTTACAGTATATAAAATTCACATAAAGGACCAGCGAAATTTCACCATGTTTGGTAAACTGTGGAGAGATCAAGTATTAGAGAGTGAATAGTGAATAGCCAGACTACAACTCCCAGGTTCTTACTTTGAGCTTGAAGCACAAAGTTATGTCAAAATTTCAAAATAAGGCCAAGGTAATAATTAGTCTTATACGGTCGTAAGTGGCGACCTTCTCATTCTAAGCCAGCGATTTAATCATGTTCTAAAGGTATTGTATCTAAGTCAGTGTGGGGAATCACGTGACTAAAATGGTACTCAGCACTATGAAATAGATCGCGAAAATCTGGATATTTGGATAGTTTTTCGATTCTTGGTAAGTACTCCTTGATTATGTTTACTAGTTATATAGTGCAGGCTATGCGAATTTTAACGCGCTTTCTAATGGTATACGTGTCATTCCTGTACTCTCTCTGGTTTCTGAGATACCTTCGAGGTTTTAATGCGAACCAGTGGAATATTTTGTCAACAAGTCTACATTAATGTGTATAAACTACACAAAAAACTGTATTTAAAGGCAATTTATTATGCCACAGTCAGGTGCTATGTGCTTTATTGTATTCGGAAAAGGCTTCTCGTTGAAATATATTGACTGATGACGTCCTTTATTGGTGATTTTAAGGGATTTCTTGCAAAAATGGCAAATTATTGAAATGATACTCTCCACGGAATAACACATTTGTGATACAAATCACGGATCAGTTTTAAACCAGTCCTGTACATTCTAGAACAAATTATTGTCCGCACTTTGGAACCTTGGTTTAGAATACTGTTTGAATACAATTGCTTTCAGTTGTTTAATTATGTTTCCTTTATTCTTATACAGAAGTTACAGCAAGACGTTGTCGAGAAGCTAGGCTCAGACGAATGAAGGGAACACGTCACGGGCCAACTAAAATAAAAAGAAAATTTAGACACACTATCACCAGAGCGAATTCGAATGCGGAATAAATCTTAAAACAGTGCAATGTACTTTTTAACCAAACAGAGACATTGCTTTCATTCGTGTAGTTTGAAGATTGTATAGTTGGACGGGAATGGAATCCAAATATAATGTTACACCAATCCATCCAGGACGGCAATTTACAGCTGATTTAGTGCTATTTCATTGCAATTGGGAATTTTAATTATTTTTTTCCACAATCACTGTGCTGTTTTGTCTTTTTATGATTAAATGCAATACCCATCTATAACAGTTTGTTGTCCATTTACTTTAATGGAATTTTGTACTATTATCAACCATCGCGCTTCCTTATTAGATAGTTGATTTGATACACTATCTAATTCGAAATAAGAAAAAAATGGCGATGTAATGTATTTTTTTCTTTTCATTTGTGATTCAAATACATTGATTACCGAATATAGACTATGAGCGTACATAAAGGTATACAATGCCAATCTGAAGAAGTATCAACGAACTAATAGTATATTGTATCTGCTGTGTAATCATATTAAAATTGCAGCTGAAAATATAGTGCAATGTCGATATACTCACAAAGATATCAACCAGAAAACAAACATTTATATTGACAAAATCATAATGGTTCTTCGATAGCATTTATTATAATAGTATACATGTAAAACAGTTAATAATGTACTATCACAAATAAATCTAGTCGAAGACAAATTTAATACTGAAGTAGAACATTATGAACAGCTCTTCAATGTATGACAGAGCAAATGGTGTCAGAAGCAATGTACAAATCAACGATTTAAAAACTCGACAGTGGGAGTGGAGTTGGTTTTTTAAAAGGAAGCCAAAATTAGTTTTTAAATTCATATGACACAGATAAAAATGAACTTGTTGTTTTGGTAGCAAAAATACCGAGCATAGCCTTCATTTTCCCGTCACCTTTCTGCTGAAATATGACTGACAAACATGCGAGTGTCACCACTCGGACTTGAGCCAGTCTCACCGGGCAACGCATCCACTGAGCTACTGGAGAGGGAAAATTAGTAAAAGTCGACAAATACGTGTTTAATAAAATATTGCACAACAAAGACCTAACTCCAGAAAATGAAAGTCACAATTACTTAGCATGAAACAGCATAATGTGAAATTCGAAGAAGTCGCATTACCTTATTTTGTTGCAGTGGTGTTGCAGACACTTGATATGCTACCTATTTTACATAATTTAGAATTGAAAGTCCATAATATGTTTTAATTTACCGATAAACCCTGGGGCATTCATTTAAAGAATTAATGACTTAGTATCGAGATAAGTTCATTTATACTTGCCCGATCTTAGATATTTTTACCAAAATGTCGACATTATGTTGATATTCATAACCATATACATTGTATTCGAATGAAATATTATCCTAGTAAAAGACAACTTATCTCAGTGTCGCATTTAAAAAAAGATTAAAAAGCTCAAATTAGGTTTATCTTTTCTGATCGAAATGACAACATTTAAATTTTTGGGAAAATCCTTTAATTTGATGTAATGGTTAATACAGAATACAGAATCGTAACGTTGTTTATTTTTTGTACTATAACTCGACCCATTCTAGTTCCTTCAATTGATGCAGAGCAGTTTCGATTCCAGTTCTCTCGGCACCATGTTTCTTTGATCCTGCTATTTCTGTAAAAGAATAGATGAAAACTATTACTAGGCAACTTAAAGTAAGCATAATAAAAATATGCAAAAAAAAGTTACATGCTCTAATATACAAGTTTAAAATGATCCGTGGTTTGTATCACAACATTGTTGTTCCGTGGAATGTACCATTTCAATAAATTGTCATTTTTTGCAGAATAACGCATTTAATAACCAATTAAGTATGAAAGAGTAACTGGTTTTCAACAAAAACCCTTTTCCGAATACAATAAAGTACTGGCACCTGAACATGATTTAATATATTCCCATTAAACACGGTTTTTGTGTAATTTATCTAGGAATGTCGGCAAAATATGTCCCTGGTTCGCCTTAAAACCTCGAAGGTATCTAAAAAACCAGAGATAGTACAGGAATGATCCATGTACCATTAGAAAGAGCGTTAAATTTCGCATAGCATGCACTATATTACTAGCAAAAATATTCAAGGAGTACTTACCATTAATCGGAAAACTATCCAAATATCCAGATTTTCGCGATTTATTTCATAATGCTGAGTACCATTTTAGTCACGTGATTCCCCACACTGATTGTACATTGTATTAAGCGGATTGTTTCCCTTACATATATTTAGAAAAGTAAAAAAATATAAAATATTTAGTTAAAATTGTCTCCGGATACATTGATGTCACCGCATGGGAATTTTTTCACCTTTTCAATGGGGGATATTTCAGGGTATGTCTCAGAATGACTTGAAACTTTGCCTGAAAGTTTATCAGGTGACCAAACAAAGATTTTTATTCAACTTTGACTCTCTGGTAATACCGTTGCTATGGAAACCTGAAAATAATGTTTAGGCCTAAAAATGTCAATTTTTCATACCAAAAAAATCACATTTTTCATTAAATGCCCTGCATAATTGTGTGCTATTCGATTAAAATGTGTTATATTATGGGATACAACATACCTAGCTGTAATAATTGAAGCAAATTACAAGTTGGCTAGAACTTTGAAACATGCCATTTTTTCCTGTAAAAAGTGGGTGGGGTAAAATATGTAAATAAAGTGTATTTATTCTGCAAAAATACAGTTATATTAGTAACTATTGGACAAGCTGTTAACAAGTAATGTAGACATGTGCATTGTGCTCTAAATGCTAAATCGTGGAGGTACGTTGTATTCAGTATATCTTTAAGATTCGACTGCTGTCAACCTTGATGTATGAAACAATTACACGAAATACAATGAATTGTTTTTCACACAAAACTTTTTATAGCAGTTTATGCGTTAAAACCTCACCCTTGTAACCCTGAATGGTACGGGTATGAGTGGTACGTTCAATGTCTGGGTGGCTATGTGCTCCCACCGTTACTATGTGGCTATGAGCCGTCTGTGCACTATGTACAGTATTTACATGTCAAAAGTACGGGAAGGTGTGATGGGATATTGAACACTCGCTATCCGTTGTTCTTAAGATCACCATACTATGGGAAGAAAATTAACCACACATAGATATGTGGGGAGCAGTGTCCTAACGGTAGGGCGCGCGCTTCGGGATCGAGAGGTCCCGGATTCAACCCCCTTTGGACCACTGGTTAATTTATCCGAGCAAGACCCACATGCTCTACTCTATCAGGGTGTTAAATGGTACCTTTGCGGGCAGTGTCTATTCCTGGGCGCCGCAGATCGATAATGGCTACCACACACACAGGAGAGAAATACTAGTAGTCTGCGATTTTTTTTATATTCAAATACTTTACTGTTTTTGCGCGAATTCCCTTCTTTTTTGCAGTATATGGTGAAGAAAGGGATATAACAATAAACTTGATGTGTAAATGTGCTATATTTGCAATTGAATCAATATTAGTTGAAATTATTTCCTGTACCATCTTCATAGCATATCTTAAGTCTATCTTTGAGGCCATGTTGAACGCCATCTTAGACTTCTGTGTGTTATTTAAGAAATAAATTATATTGCTATATGTTCCAGTATAACAATCAAAGTACTGAAAGTACTGACAGGCTGGCGAACTGCTAAGGAACAATAGCTTTTCAAGTAATATGACATCAAGTGGTTTTCTAAGTCGAAAGAGAGGTAAGTGCTGGACTTAACAAAAAATAAAAAAATTAAAAATATAAAAAGTTTGGAGCGGCCGTGATTCGATCGCTGGACCTTAGCATCAGAAAATTACTAAGCGAGTTGCTCAACCACTCGACCACGATCTCGTTGAAGAATGTTGACCTAAATAATTTACCATGATAAAATCATTGTTGCGCGCGCTATATCGCGTTAGTATATAACGCGTAGTAATAATTATCAACGCATTTAAACACCTATTCTTTTAATTTCATACAATTTCCTTCCATTACAAGAAGAAACTAATATATTACAACCGAACAGAATAAATGAAGCAAGGAAAGTTGAATGTTCTTATCTTGCAAAACTGACTAACGAGGAGGAACTATTTGCATCGAGTGTATAGATTCTGTGTTGTCAGTTTTGGGAGTAAATTCATCTTAGTGGATTTCATTTTTTAGGATTGTAATAGTCTGCCTAAAAATAACATACATTTCGCTGGCTTAGAATGAGAAGGTCGTAAGTACAAAATCGATATATTGAGAAAAGAAGAAAAAACAGTCTGCAATTTAGTCTTAACTTATGGTAAAACAAGCTTTTATAACTTCATTTTGGTCAACATGACAAGTTACGATTTTCATAAAAAAAATAGGCTCATTAGAAGCGACTGGATCGTAGATTTCAAATATGTATGCATCTTATAAGGTCGTAAGTGGTAGTTACGACCTTCTCAGTCTAAGCAATCGATTTGTGAGTTTATTTAACCTTATACGTAATGGCGCTATACTGCAAAAACTTCCCAAATACTTTATTGCACATTTCTCGTATGAAACTGGTGGGTGTGGTTATTAACCAAATTATGTCGGTATAGTTTATGAACACGTACACTTGTCATAACTGGAAATTAAAATAAACGCGCTAATAAAATCAGTTTAAGCGTTTATAATAGTGACCTTAGATAATTATGATAGTTTTTCGACATTTTCCCCATCCTAGATTACTTAACGTAACCGGAATTGGCTCGTATCTTGTTGTTAAATTCAATATTTTGTATCTTATTTATTATCATTCAACCATATGTATTGTAAGCTATTTCCTTAAGGAAATATAAATATGTTGTGAAAAAAGGATTTCATATGCGATTGAAAAAAACTTGCCATTTTCGGGTAGCGCATTACATTTTGATCCAACCGGAATCGGGTCGTATTTTGTTTTAATATGATTGCTTCAATATTTTGTATCTTATGTAATATTATTTAATTACACGTATCAAAGGTAAGTCATTTCCAAAAGGAAACTAAAATATCTTGCGAAAAAAAGAATTTATAAGCGAATGAAAATATGCCTCCGGTGGATCAAAAAGTATTGCACCTCGCGATTTCAGTAACATTGAAATACGAACTTCATACGACATTCAAATCCAACATTGAATAGGTCACTAATATTTCAACACTGATATCGTGACACTGGACAAACTTCTACAATATGCACGTGCCACAGCAGTCCTTGTTACTAAATATGCACTTCATGTGTTTCACCGCGGTTCCTAAATTTTCTCGGGAGTCAATCATACGTGTAGGAAGAATATCTAGCAGTATATACAACTAGCATTAGGCCATGTTTGTTTTATTTCTTGGTGATCAAAATTTGACAGAAAAATGTCTACTAGTCGCTCGAATCCTTTTTTATGCTACAATACCAATCTAGATCTTTCTTTGTGTACATCTACAGAATGTACGAGCGAAATGGTGAACTATTACTATTGTTAAAATGCGTTTTCGTGTTGAAGATATGCAGTTGTAGAAATAACCAATCTATTTAACACCTCGCACTTACTGTGTTTTCCGATCTAAGAGACAAATACAGAAAAAGACGGATGTGAGTGTCGTCAGATTTTACAAAAGTTGACGTTCGAGGACATTAGAATTCTCGTCGTTAATCATGTATACAACGGCAGGAAAATCGCCGTATTTGGAAAAGCAGGTGTATATCGTTTATTCTACAGCTAATTGCATTTAAATAACACGAAAAATAAGCGCGTCTTATGTTAATTGCAACCACCCTAGCGTTGCCATGGCGTTGTCGTAGTTTTGGCACAACCTCAAAACCCATTTGCATGTTACAGAGGCAATTTAGCCGCATTTGAGAATTATATCATAATCATAATTTTTTTTATGAAAGTATTTGCATATCATGAGAATCATATGAAATGTTAAGTCCTTTTCCTATTACGAGAATGAAATAATTTGCATACACAAGTATGTGATTGATATGAAACATTTCATATGAGAATCATATGCTCCTATTCTCTTATGAGAATCATATGCTCCTATTTTCTTATGAGAATCATATGAATATCATATGCAAATTCTTTCAAAGAGGCATACAATATGTGGCTAAATTGCCTATCACAATTTCTTAACATGAGTAGCATTTTGTCTACACGTGGTTTGTGACGTAACATGTTGGTATCGCAAACAGTAATTTTGGTAAATAAACGCTCGATTGAACCAAGAAAAATCGCCGTAAGTATTTATTAACGCATATTTGGAAATTATCCTTTGTATGTTGCAAGTCCTTATATTAATGCATACCCCCGACAACCACGAATATGTCCCTGTCTGCTCTAGTTTTAACGGAGTTGCGGCCAAACTGATAAAAATCTCAAACTCGGACTTGGTATTAGAGCGCGGCTTCTGGCCCCGTGGGGTCTATTGCAGACCTTGGGTATCACGTGCATCACACAGAGGACGACAGAATAGCGGACAACGTTTGGCACTGCCACCGAGATTTCGATCGACTGCACGCGATGGCGACGATCAACAACACAGCAACAGGTTCTCAACGCATAAATCTAAACGTTATGTGTTGGAATATTTCTGGCTTAATGTCAGCATCGAGCTACTTATGTGACAGTTTAATTAAATACAATATACATGTTGCTGGTATTAGCGAACATTGGCTATTTGAACATAACCTACATTTTTTAGACTCAATTACTAATTTGTATTAATTTCATGCTGTTTGTGATAAAGATCTCAAATTACCGAGTGGTCGTAAAGTTGGAAAAGGGGGTGTTGCACTTTTATGGCACCGTGATTTAGACAGATTTGTAACGCCACTGTGTATAGATGATGACCGTATTGTCGGCATACAACTACAAACAACACCAAATGATTTTATCTATATATTTCAAGTATACATGCCTTGTTCAAATTATTCTGTTGATTTTTACAGAGACTATGTTAATAAGCTGTATGATTTATCAAATGTTTACTCAGAATTAGGCACAGTGTTGTTTATTGGTGATTTTAATGCAAGATGTGATGTTTTTAGCAGAAATGGTAGAGATTGCTTATTATCAGAGTTTTTAGGTTACAATAATTTATTTGGTTGCAGTGAACACGTTGCCTATTTGTAAAGGTGTTAGACATTCATTTGTTTCATATGATAATAAGTGCAAAACTTTGATTGATTACATTTGCATGCCTGTTGAAGTTTTAGACTGGTTATATAGTTGTGAAATTGTTGACGATAATTGCTTGAATGTATCTAGGCATAGACCAGTGATATCACAACTTAACATTTCACTACCGGCAGAATGTGCAATGTCGACAAGAAGTGTAACATTTGAGGAGTGCAGCACGAGACTTAACTGGAAGAAAACAAGTGAGCAAAATCTGAATGCTACAGATCTGCAGTTAATGGAAGTGAAATTCTTAATAGGCTTGGGACTTCAGTGCTTAAAATAAATGATATTGAAAGTGCGTATGATACAGTGTGTGAGGTGCTTTTAGAAAAATCGAAGGAACACTTACCAAAGTCAGAATTCAAACCGTTTTTAAAACCTTACTGGAATAGCGATTTGAGTGATCTTCATAAAATAATGTTACATCATCGAAATAACTGGTATCGTGCCGGTAGACCAAGGTCGGATGATGATGAGTGTCGATCAAGCTACAAGGCAGCGAAACGAGCCTATAGGGCTTTACATAGACGAATTGTGAACAGACACTGGATAACGAAATAAACAGAACTGCGGAATTAGATTCCAACAAATTTTGGAAACTCGTAAATTCACGGAGAAACAGATCTAAAAGTAGTGCATGTGCTGGCATTAACTCCAATGGTGATATAGTCAGAGACCAGTCTACTATTACAGAACAATGGGGGTTATACTTCGAGAAATTATACACTCCTCATGAATCTACAGAGTATGACACAGATTGGGAACATTTTGTAGCCAACAGTGTTTCTCAAAGTTACAGTGAACTTATTCCGGACCCGTCCGTGACTGTTCACCCAGATGACGTGAAGGACATTATTACGTCATGTCCAAGTGGAAAAGCTGGCGGCTACGATAATATTCGATATGAACATCTGAAAACTGTAGCTGATGGTGTATCGATTGTGCTTGCAAATATGTTCACGTACATGCTACGATTCGGCTATGTTCCTGATAAAATGAAGAAAGGAGTTATCATTTCTTTATATAAAGGCGGGCGTAAACGTATAACATTAACATCTGTGTTCCTGAATTTTTTTGAAATGAGTGTACTTAAGAGATGTAAAGACCGCATGTTAGGAAATTTGAGTGCTCAACAAGGGGGTTTTCTGGAAAACCTGGGATGTCTCATGACGTCATTTGCCGTGCGTGAAAGTGTATATTTTGCAAAGGAACATAACTCAAAACTATACATTTGTTTCCTTGACGGTCGGCAAGCGTTCGATCGGGTGTGGCATTTGGGCCTTTTTTATAAACTTCGGCAAAGAATCGATGATACATCGCTGATTGCTTTTATGGACATGTACAGGAACATGACTAGCTGTGTGAAGAACCGTGGGTTTCTATCAGAATGGTTCCCGATACGCCAAGGTACACGACAGGGAGGGAAGTCATCGCCTCATTTTTATCTCACGTTCATAAACGATTTAATATTAGAAATTGAAGAGATTGGACTAGGTATATGCATTTTTAACAACCAAATTTCATCCCCGACTGTTGCAGATGACATGATTCTCGTTGCATTCTCCAAACATGCTCTGGACAACATGCTTGAAATATGCTACCGGTATTCCTGTAAATGGCGATTTGAGTACAATGCTCCGAAATGTGGTATCATTGTGTTTAACGAGTCTCGTCAATGTGGAACGGAAAGACAGTGGAAACTTGGAAATGAGATTTTAAATGAAGTAGATTCTTACACTCACCTCGGAATCATTTGTGACAAATATATGTCTACAGGGAAATCACTTCAAGAAGCCACGACAAAATTGAGAGGGACCTTGTTAAGTGTCAACCATAGTGGGCTACATGAAAATGGACTGAATCCGCTGACGTTAAAGACTGTGTACAATTCGGTAGTGATTCCTAAGGCAATCTATGGTTGTGAATTATGGAATAACTATTCGAATACTGATTTTAACAGATTGGAAGTTGCGCATAGGTTCTGTTTAAAGAATGTGCAGACACTCAAAAGCAGTTCGAGCACCGATTTTACGCTGTGTGCCTTAAATATTGATACAATGCAAAACATTGTCGAGTACAAGAAACTTCAGTTTTTGGGTCAAATTGTGTAGACTGCCATCGCAATTTCTTGCTAAGAAAATGTTCACATGCCGACTAGTATCTTACGTGAATTTCGGAGAACAGTATATCGGATTTATCCCGGATGTGTTTAAAATCTTACAAAAGTACAATCAGCTGTATGTTTTGTATGATTACATAGACAGTGGTATTTTTCCTTCAAAAGATAGCTGGAAAAAATGTCTTACCAGATCTGTGTTACACCAAAATAGACAAAAACGGTATGAAAATCTGGCATTGTCATGCATGAGTTTAACAGATGTTTTTGTACCTGACGCTCTGTGCCATTTATGGACGTTATCCAGAAAACATCCAGAGTTAGCTTCCATCTGTGTGACGGCGGTGCAAATGTTAAGTTGTTTGATATCACGATCTTATGTTAAGAAGTGCAATAATTGTGATCTTTACATAGACAATGACTTGAACCATGCACTCTGGTTTTGTAGAAAACATGAATATGCATGACAGAAACTTATTATTGAAATATTTGATATTATGGGTGTATCTAGATTCAATCGATTTCAAGGGTTATCAATCGATGAACAGTCATATGCAGTTTTGTTGTTAGCTGTCGAGGCGACAGATAAAATGTTCAGCCATTTGCGTACGTTGAGAATTATTTGTTCAATGTATCACTAGTCTGATAGGTATCTGTGAGCATTAAAACGGGCTCTACTGGTGTATCATAATATATTAAAGCTGCTCATATAAACGGTATAATTCTGGTTTGATTACTTTCGACGTTTCGCCAAATCAAATCCAAAATAGCTCGGCATTTCACTGACCGAGCCAAATTCATCGTATAATGTTACAAAATTTATCAAATGTGAATGACACATTGTTTAATGTTATGATAAATTGTATGATTGTAAAATATCTGAAGACAATGCCGATCTTATGACGCTGATGTGTTCCTGGTCCAAAGAACTGCTTAAGTCTTTATTTCGCTTTCGTTTAAGGCTTCTGCATAGTACATGTACTATGGATCGCAGTCACATTATATTACTGTCAGTCAATTATTATTAAACTGTGTTGTACAGGTACGTAAGTTACTGTGTGTATATTTGCTTAATTGGATATACGTTTGTATCTGTATTGTAGAAATTCTGTATAATTGTGTTATTTTTTGTTGTAAATCTTTGATGCTGATGCATTGTTGTACATTATGTTATACTCTACATATATTTGGAGGAATAAAAGTATCTATCTATCATCTGTTGGTACTTTATGCCTACAAACAGCTGATGATTGATTGTTTTGTACATTAAAGCCGCTATTTCTAACGTAAAATGGGATTTAAAATAATGCTATTGCGGCACGTTATGAAAGTTAAATGATATTGCAACAAGCGGAAAAGTATGCTCCAATATGCTTCTGAACCAAGTGTTATTATGTTCAATTAGCCATCCGTATTGTGGTCATTTCCATAAAAAATAATGATGGCTTTAGGCTAAACCAAATCATTTCTTCGTTTAGCGTCGGGTAGGTTAAGGCATCTTTGGAAGGAAAAAACAACAAAGTTTATAACGTCTTATATTTTCAAACCCCATTGATATATTGATTTTTAATTTCACACTTATCATTCGTGTTCACCATCATGTCCCCAACCCCTACACAGCAGTAGGATTCACGCCAAAAAGTTTTCAGTTATTGCAGTAAGTTATTATGATTGGTAATGATTGGTTGTTTGTTAGCTATATAATATTGAACATAGAAGTCGTAAATTACTTGGTGTTTTTCGAGTGTTTTGTTTTTGTCTCAGTATAGCTAGATATGTTTTCGAACTAAGGGTGGACGCTAAACGAAAATACAATTTGGTATGGCCTTACTATCAGTACACTGTAATTTGAACCACGACTTCGACCTCCCTGAGCGAACCCGGGTTGTATGCAGGAAAAAGGTCGCCACCATGAGCATTGACAGGAATGCGATAAAATGGGTTCCCTTGGTGTTCGGTGGGACAGCAGTGCCCGGCGAAATAAAAGCAAGATCCTCCCGACGATGAGAATGGGACTTGGCAATTGATACACAACACATGTATGCGTCTACATGAACACTTTAATATGACAGCACATTTCCTCAATACAGACAATTCAAAATTGCCTGCCGGGAACGACTATGAAACGCCAGTGTTGGATATTTCATGTGTTAGCAACAGGCCTATCGATATCGACGTCGGATTAGGGAAATATCTAGTTATCTCACATCTTGTGCTCATTACTTTAATGTATAAATTATGATGATGTGAACTCGACTTTTCTGACAAATAAATATTCAACAAAGACAATTAAGAGGTTTCATTCAGCTTTGATTTCAATATATAAAAACATGTAACTTCATGCATAATAATACGTTAACAAAATAAAAGTAATTTATAATAAATGATTTTGCGATGTGATATATTAAATGACGTCAGGAAAATTCGTTCTTCGGAAAATTCAGAATAGTACGAACAAAATGGTGTTTATTAAAAAAAAAATTGTGCTACAATACTTTCTCTTTTGACTGGTGGTGCTTATGTCCACTTTATTTAGTTTAAGCAAATTCAAAACCAGAACGAACTTTCAAGACTTTCATTTGTTATAAGACAAAACAAATAATGTCAGTGTCATTGATACTTTTATCTTGGTGTTCGTCAATACACGCCAATACACGATTAAGAGATTAGTTTAGCCAATTATTTCAAGTTTAACCAGAACTTGAGTTTTTAGTAATGCTGTAATTAATAACATTATTTATATGTTTGTTTTCAAAAATGATCTTATTCATAGTTATAAGGTTTGCTCCATTTATGATTTAGCAAGTTTAAGGTGAAGGTTTCTGATAGATCATGTCATGTGTTGCATCATTTTGGTTGTGACATCAAATACATAATGGTGTAAGATTTGACCGTACATTCGTGAATTACTAAATTTGTATTGTAAACTATGCAATTCCGGCATTAATTAAATCACAGATTGCTGTAAATCACAGACAAACTATAAATAATGATAAATGCCACAATATACAGGTTTGGCAAGAGGCGATACCAATATAAGTTACGTGATTGTATATTTTGAACTCAAAAATTTAAAAAAATGTTAACAGGAACTATCAAAAAAACACAACTAAGAAAACATTGAAAAATACAAATACATGTCGACGATAAATAGCTTTGATTATTAAGTCACGCCTATTAAGAGCACATTCTTATTTTGAAGCAAGCGCATCAGTAATTAACTTATAAAAAGGACATTGTGTTAACGAAATGTATAACACGAACATACCGCATTTATTCTACTAAGCAGCCTTTATCTTAAAATGTGCAATTCCCCTTACGCTCGGTCATTTTCGGACCGATATAACAAAACACTTTTACCTCAAATAAACCCCCAACTCGAAATTTAAATGTACCAAAGCATATTTCAATTCGTTTTTAAACACACAAATGTATACGTATGTAAATCCGATAGATGTGATTCTCTGGAACTTTGTTTATATTTTAGTATTTTATGCTACGCTTTCAAAAAAATAAGGGAGGCTATAAATAGAATAAATACGGTATCTTAAAAAATATTAAATCTTAAACATGAAACAAAAACTTCAGTAGAATGAACTTATGAACCGCAGAGTAACTTTTCAGTGTGAACAACTGTTTTCAATGAAGCCTGTGGCGTTGACTCATGTGCCTATTAAGTGAGGATCTGTGCTTGTACTTGGCACCACAGTGTCGACATGTCATACTGCGATCTTCTGCATGACTATATGCATATGTTCATTCAGTTCAAGACGTGTAAGTGCGTGATGGTTACAAATGTCACAACAGAATGTCCGCTGATTCTTCTCCCTTTTCTCATGGGCCTTTAAGTCGGAGTCAGTAGAAAATGTCTTACCACAGGTCGGACAGACGTGCATTTGTGTTGCAGCATGTTCATTGCACCTGAAAGATATTGGAATTAATGCAGATGTTTATAATAGTATTATCTTCATTATGGACATGTATGGATTCGTGCCGGACATGAGTTTAGCCATTTCAGAGTTTATGTATTCACCACACCAGATGAGATCAAGAGCTTTCAAACAATTCGCTCAGTTAAGAATATAAACGTACAATATTTTATCATTGAGAAAGCTCACCAATTTTCATCAAAATACTGACAGTGACGGACCTCCCTACATAGAGTTTGTAGGTTCATGTTTACGGCTTACTGTTCTTGAGCTATAGATAGGATTTACCTAGTCTACCTACAGACCTACCGACACCCGACGGACCGACCGCAATACCGATGTACATGACAATATATCCCTAATGAAAGACATGGATATTGTAAGTAAGTAAATAATTTATTTAATGAGGCTACACATTTGGTAAAAAATGTATAAAAGGGTCACCTATGCCTCCCAAGAGCACGTTGAGAGCCGAATCCTCTTTCACAGCAAGCATATGTGACCCCTCTCGTGGGCAGTCAAGTTTCTCCCACAGGTAACTGTATCGTTGAAAAAGAAAACAAAAACGAAAAAAAATTTTTTTTTGAAAATTTATATTTTTCTATCAAGGTCCATTTGTACAGAAATCCACGAGCCGGTTCGAGAGGTGCAGTTTGTTTTTAATAAAAAAACTGCTTTATGCATACCAATTATCTATAAAAGGATGTGTGTTTACACAAACAATGTTATGGGATGAATGTAAGCCAAAAGTTAACTTCATATCATAAAATCCATTGCTTAAAGGTATACTTTAACTGTCGCTGGTGTAACACATTGTGAGGGACGGCCATATGGATTTGTGTTGATTGCACCATATGAATCGGCTGTGAAACAGTATCTACATTTTATAGTATAACTTTTTAACTATTTGATCAATTTTGATAAGATCTGACATATAAGAACTTTAAACATTGCTGTATATGAATATAATTATTTTATGGAGATATTGATAGTCAAATTTTGTTTATGATTGATTGAAATTCTGGTTCATTTAGAACAAGTAAACCTTTATAGAAAAATATAAATTTTCAAAAAAATTTTTTTTTCGTTTTTTATTTCGTTTTCAACGATACAGTTACCTGTGGTTTCTCCTATAGCGAAAGGAGTTTTCACACTGGTTGCATACATTAGTCACGGCTAGCTTCGTGAAGAGAATTCAATGTTAGTCATCGATTAAACGTGTTGCGCCAATTTTAATAGTTTGTGGAGGTATAATGCAATCCCTCTAATAGTGTCGTTCTTTATCTACACATCTACACATGGTACCAAATTACGAATCAATTCGTCACACAAAAATCAAAACGATAAATAGTTTCGTTTAGTGGATATGAAACGTATGCGAATACTTTTGTACAATAGTGCAGTTCTAACCGTTTTGAACCACTATATATACTAACTAACAATTATTGTTTGAATTAATGTATAGATGCATTTCTGGTACAATTTTATGAAGTATTTGTTACGAACGCTCAACCAATAGGCTATCGAGCAGGTGGTATTAATCACTGAACGCCAATCTTAGGTACCTGGAAATGTGTTATTATGTGCATAATTTGTTCAGAGAAAGTGGGCATACATTTCTGATGTGGGTTGGTTAAGTATCACATATAGTGCAGGAATATCTGTCATAGACAAGTGGTATGAGCCACAAATACCAATAACGGTTGTTCCATACAGTATAAAGTAACCCTTAGAGCCAATTAATTCTTACTGGCAGTTTTAAGTACCTCAAAGAGCCAAAAGTTGTGATTCTTGACCATGTTAAGAGATCCAAATGTTAAATAATGTTTATTCCAGATAATATTAGGTAACCCTAACAGTCAATGATTGTTGTGTAAGTACCACAAAGAGCCATCCCATGCCCCTAACGTCCAAAACTGGTCATTACAAACAGAGTTGGTTACCCCATTGAGCCAATAACGGTTGTTGCAGACAGTCTTGGCAACCACAAAGATACTATATAATACTAAGTAGTTGTTGTAGACGGTAGTAAGTTCCAAAACCAGCCAATGGGTGTTATATTCAATGTAAGATATCCCTACGCGCCAACATTAGTTGTTTAGGCAAAGTTAGGTAAGCAACAGAGAAATAATGGTTGTTCAAGTCAGTGCACGGTAGTCAGCAGAACCAATAATGTTTTTCCTATGTTATAATGGGTACCTGTCCTAGCCGGTACCGTAAGCTCATGTCCTCTTAGGTACCCATCATAGTAATGTGTTCTATAAGCTAATGGGCTTCCAACGGAGCCAATATTATTATACTTATGCAGCATTAGATGATACAAATATACCAACATTAAGTTAGTAATGTGTTTTTCAGGCAGTGTTAGGTATTCTATCCAGCCAAGAATGGATGATCTATGCTGTGTTAAGTATAGAACATAGTACAAGAAAAAGTAATTCCATACAGGGTTATGTACAACAATTAGTTAATTATGGTTATTTCAGAAGGTATGGAGTGACCCCTAGAGCCAAAAATGTTGTTATAAGCAGAATTTGATACCTTACCGAGACCATATTAGGATCTCCAAAGAGCCAATAATGTTTTTTTTCCAGATTGGGTAAGGTTGTTCATGACAGTATAAGGTTACCCTATCAGCATATAGTTATTTATGACAGTTTTAGGTACCCTAAAGCGTCAACAATAGTGGTTCCATACAGCGTCAGGTTCCCCTAAGATTTAATTCTGGTTGTTGTTAGGTACCCGAAACATTCACTACTATATGCATGTAGTTTCTCCATAGTTACATTGCACATACTTACTCTAGGAACACCAAATAAAATACTAGTATCCATCATATTGACACAATATTTTGAGTGCAAAAGGGCAATTGATTGTTATTCAATATAGACAGATTATAGCAGAACTTGTCTAGTCAATACTATAGTGTACGCCAAATTCCGTTTATACATGTATTAGGAAGAATGACAATATCGGCTCTGCTGAGTTTCTAACATGGCCTTATATAAACAACCGTTACGGGTGGTTTTTGGGTACCTTAATACGATCTTGAAAATCCATTACTGGCTTGTATGGATACCCAACGTTGGCAGGAATAATAATTCCTAGCTCAGTAGAGGTACCGACACTGCATACACTAGCCATTTCTGACTCTGTGTGGTACATAACACTGCCTGAAATATGCATGACGGCCTCTTTTGGGGGTACTCAATGAAGGAAACCCATGCATGGCTCTCTTGAGTACCTGACACAGCAGTGCTCTCAACAATTTGTGGCTGTATGAGACACATAAAACAACCTTACCATTTTGGGTTACTAGTAACTATATGTGTTTCAACCATGTCCTCGGCATGTCATTCATGTCGTGGTGTGCCTAGTACCTCTGGGTATTTTAATTTACTTTTGAATTCACTACCTAGCTCACTGGGTACACCCTCTATTTTTAGAACTGGAAAAACCGTTACTTGGGACGGGTGACTTTTGGTTTTGACGAGGTAAATATTTAATTTTCTATCTAACAACTTATGATCCATAAACCTCAACTAGCGCGCCGTATGCCTTAAGAGTTGCCATTTACATGTTGCCATCATTTTCTTTGAATCGATTCTCCAATTAAACAAAACAGCCGGAACCATTCTTTTTATTTGAAAATCAAAATTTTGTACCGGCTATTTCATTTAATCCGGGAATATTTTCAACGAAATTGATGACAACCTGAACGTGGAAACACTTACGGCATACGATGCGCTAGTTAAGGTTTATGGGTAACAAGTAGGTAGATAGAAAATCAACTATTTACCTGAAAATCACCCGTCCCAAGTAACGGGTTTTCCAGTTCTAAAAATAGAGGGTGTAGCTACACTGGATGCAGTACTTTCATACATAGAATGAAGCAGCTGTATAAGGTTAAGCCATTTTTAGCTCACCTGTCACATAGTGCTTTTGTGATCACTCTTCGTCCGTCGTCCGTCCGTCCGTCCGTCCGTCCGTCGTCCGTCAACAATTGGCTTATGTTCACTCTAGAGGCAACAGTTTTGATGCAATCTTCATAAAACTTGGTCAGAATGTTGTTCTCTATAAAATCTGGGTCAGGTTGGGTCAAAAACTAGGTCTCTAGGTCAAATCTTAGAAAAACCTTGTGTTCACTCCAGAGGTCACCATTTTGATCCAATCTTCACGAAACCTGGTCAGAATGTTGTTCTCTATAAAATCTAGACCAAGTTTGAAACTGGGTCAGGTGGGGTAAAAAACTAGGTCACTAGGTCAAATCTTAGAAAAACCTTGAGTTCACTCCAGAGGTCACCGTTTTGATCAAATCTTCATGAAATCTGACCAGAATGTTGTTCTCCATAAAATCTAGGCCAAGTTCGAAACTGGGTCATGTGGGGTCAAAAACTAGGTCACTAGGTCAAATCTTGGAAAAACATTGAGTTCACTCCAGAGGTCACCGTTTTGATCCAATCTTCATGAAACTAGGTCAGAATGTTGATCTCTATAAAAGCAAGGCCAAGTTTGAAACTGGGTCATGTGGGGTAAATAATCAGGTCACTAGGTTAAATCTTAGAAAAAGCTTGTGTTCACTTCAGAGGTCGCCGTTTTGATCCAATCTTCATGAAATTTGGTCAGAATGTTGCTCTTCAAAGAATCTATGCCAAGTTCGAACTTGGTTCATGTGGGGTAAAAAGCTAGGTCACTAGGTCAAGTATTAGAAAAAGCTTGTGTTCATTCAAGAGGTCACCGTTTTGATTCAATCTTCTTGAAACTTGGTCAGAATGTTATTCTTTATAAGATCTAGGTCAAGTTCGAAAATGGGTCTTGGGGTTCAAAAACTAGGTCACTAGGTCAAATCTTAGAAAAATCTTGTGCTCACTCTGCAGACCCCTGTTTAAAAAGTGTTTTGATCCAAACTTCATGAAACATTGTCAGAATGTCAGTTGTACTGATACCTAGACCAATGTGCAACAGGTGAGCGACCTAGGGTCCTTTGGGCCCTCTTGTTGTAGTTTCAGTTACCTACAAGATGCAGCAACTCCTGGTTATGTGTGGTCGGGGAAACAGCCATTTTTTACTTCCCCACACGACCGGGAAAAGGTTAGGATGGTTTTCTCCGAACGAATACCCCGGGGACAATTTTGAGTTGTCAATTAAGGGCCGGGGGAATACCGGATATTTTACAACGGGCAGTCCCCCGCTGGGTCGTCAGAGGACGGGGATTTTCACAACCCAAAAGTAAAAACCCCGACCCATCCCCGAGGGCGGGGCCGTCGATCCAACTGACTGGTGCATTTATTACAATCCATTCGATGGATTCCCGTCCTGTAAAAGGAAGAAGAAAATACATTTTCGGCGTCCAATTTCGTGCAATATTACCAGGCACTTTATATTATATAGCGTCTGATTTTGGGCGAAAAGTCTGCAGAATTTGGCACGGACCTGACCTTTCGATTAGCATAATTTAACAGTCGATATTTTCCTGTATTTATAACTAGGTTGTATGTTTTCATAGTCGGGAAGTATAACGAAGATGCTGGAGATGTAAAACGCACAAAGGAGTAGATTCGATAACCATGCAATCTGGCCTAAAGAAATGGTAAAAAATAAAGTTCTTTCAATCTTATATTTGGTTATACTTTTGATTAGCCAAGGCCTCCTTACACCGAAATATGCACGTTTTGACATTCCCTGTATCCATGGTATCCAGCTAGAAGCTTCTAAAATCACTATGATCACCGTGTTTTTCGAGTTTTAGAGCATTTCTGGACTAACAACATCAAAATTAAACATGAGCGCAGCAGCTGCTGTCGACAATCGAGATATTATAGTCAGTCGTTGTGATGTCAAAACTCTTTGAAATGACAAAATATCTCGATTGTCGACGACTGCGCTGTGGTCGAAATATATTCCCAACCTATCTGCATCTGATGCGGAATTTATATAATTTCTAAAAGTTAGGTAACTGTTTCCTCTAGATTTTTTACTTTAAAAGAGATTTTACCTTGCCATTTTCAGATTAAAGTGTCGAAAAACGTCCGGAATCGATATAGGTTTTATATAGTACCTGTAGTCATGACGCAATATTGTAAACAGTCTAAAAATAGAACACACTACTCACTAACGTAGCGGGTCGGTAAATATTCTTCAGCATATTGATCTAGATCTACACGAGTTAACGGAAAAACAGTGAGTCGATATCGGTTTTTTTTAGGTAATTGAGAGTCAAAATAAGGAAATTATCACAATAAGTATTTATTAAATTCATAACTTGATGCAAATTGTCGATGATTTAGCGATGCTAACTTGCGTATAACGCCTCATTCCAACACCCCCTGGATTATGTACTTTAGCGTTCATGACGATTTGTCTGTAGATCTACTGCTGTTGGAAGTTTCTGACAGTAATTTACGAGGAGTTGAAAATATATAAAATAGAATTAGCTAATTAGTCTAGTAGATTAAGATTAATAGAATATTCATGTTTTAGGATTTACATTTTTGATTTAAAGTATCAACGTGTACCGTCGTCTACATCGAATACCTTGTGGCGTTTTGGAAAGACGTTCGCTCTCCATCTTGACGGTCACGGATCGATCCTCCGCGTGGCGAATACTTTTTACGTATTTTATTTCATAACTTTACACTGATTAATTGACAATTAAGCAACTGCGGTACTTTTTTAAATATCTTTTTATATCATGAGGTACGTTAAAATACTGAATTGGTTGATAACGGTAATGCTATATTCTCCATTTCTGTGGATACCTACAGTAGTAGATCTAACAGGCAGTGCTAAACTCAAACTGGTGGTCGACGTGGCTGTTCATTTTAAAAAATGGTGCAGCGATGTGTTGAAAATGACATCTTCCTTGTTCCTTGGACATCAATACAGCAACTATAGGACATTCCACCCCGGTACCGTTAAATAATTATACATTCAACACCATCCACACATCCTAGAAGTGTATACAAGTCCGTAAAACATCAAGTTCTTAAACATTTTGTTGTGTCGTCAGATGGTCGTCGAAATGCATTTTTACATACATTTAGGCTCATGTATCCAACGTAAAAAACACTAGTATTAGTGTTTTAAAACCATGTTTGTGTCCAAAAGTTCTATGATGGGTAGATCTGTAAAACTCGTTACATGTAATTATATAGTTTAACAGGTTTGACTAGACGGTTCAGGCAGGTATATGGCAATAAATAAAACATTTAGAAACATATAACAAATTATACAATTGTATACCTTTTCAGCGTCAAACTGTCAATTATAATATGTTTTGAGAACTTGAACCATTAATCAGTAACTTGGACCGAATCAATCCTACTATTGGGACAAGATCAACATCCCCTAAACAAGCAAGATACTGACACTTTTGGTCTTTAGCAATATTGGTTCGTAAACCATGTTCTTCGAATTTGCTTGATATCTCTGTCAGACTTGAACTTCAAAAACGTCAAGAGATCGTAAATACTGGTAGGTGAATACTTACACTATTTAAGGACATGCTTGCACAGGGGACACGTACGCATGTAGTCGTTTTATGGACGTTACTGTGGTCCTGAATGTATTATCACAACTTCTAATTAAAATGTTATTAGGACATGCATGTGTTGAACAAAACATAATTTATATCGTCGATCGGCAATATGGACGACGGTAGGAGAGACAGTCAGATGAACAACACTGAAGTTTGATGTCTATCCCAACTCATCATAGTACATTGTATACCCAAAAAACACACGAATACGACCTGGTAGACATATCCATAAGGATGTCACTCATGCTAGTATCTAGAGTCTCTACACGTCATAAAATAACTTACAGACTTACTCACTGAATTTTATTAATGGAACAGCGAATTGCTTACAGGTGCGTGAACTGATATGGGTTTGTGCAGATATTTCTGATGTTTTATGGTATTAGAACATAAACTAAGCGCGGGGAACACAATACTTGTTCTAGGTTTGCAACCGTGGAACTACTTGAATGAGTAATTCATATGTTGGTGTCTGTCTCTAGTAATTGCGTGTCATGTTGGTTTACGGGAGAATTCAATATGTGGCGTTGTTTGAATGCAATATTTGAATGCTTTAACAGGGGGGAATGTAATAACAATTATAAAGGGTGAATCACATAGTGAACTATAGAGTTTTAAATTGAAAATGAAAACAAGCGTACTCTAGTAAATCTGAACAATAGAAATGTAAAATATGTTTATGGTTGTTAATTAGATGTCATATTGATACTAGTAGATAATGAACATAGATGTACTTCAATATTTCATTAATGAAATTTATAGGAATCTGTATTTTCTGTATGTTGGTTAACTCGAGGCAATACGAATAAGTGCAGTACACGCCATTGTCTTCGATTACGGTATTTTATCCATACGGAATATGTATATCAGCAGCTAATATGGTCGAACACATCTCAGCATAATTACATGAATCCATCTTATTTGTACCAGTTAAAACACATGGAATAGCCTTCGATTGCTTTGTGTTGCCATAGCAACCACCTCTCACCAACTACAATGTATTGGCAATAGTAGTATATCTCCGTATATATTGGTCAAATAGTATGTACCTAACTTTATTAATTTGTGCGTTATGCCAAAATTTGTAAAAAATCAAATATCCTCCTTGTTTCTGTTGCCATAGTTACCACTAATGTTGTCAGATTGTTTCAAGAAAATGATTTTTATATTTTAATCATATCCCTCTATCAATATGCTGATTTTTATAAGAATATCTTGATTACTTTTCCAGTTAAGCCAAATTTCGTTAAACATGTTATATTTCCGCTGTTTTCGTTCCCATAGTAACGATAGAACATTTTGTTTTTGTCAAAATCAAAACATATCAAGACAGGCATATTCTCCTTATTTACATCTCAAAACATTCTTAGTATAATCGACCAATCTTGCAAATTGTGTGAGTTATTGCATGTCCCAGTTTTATGTTGCTATTTTTGCGTGTTTTATACCGTTGCGTTGCCATAGTGACAATTTATGCTACCAAATAAGAAAAATACATAGATATTCACAACTCTCATAATGTGTTGAGACAACATAAAGCCTTCTTATTTGACTGGGTCGAGTCCTGTCGTCTGTATGCTGCAATCATTGTTTCTTGGAGATGGACAGATTGATTGAATACTGCCCGTTGCCATGGCAACATAGGAATACATTTATCAAATCAAAATATAATTTTCCATCATTTGACATCAATATTTGTAACTTGTCAAAATATAATTTATTTCCGTGGTTGGGCCATTTTTACCACTTAGTGAACCTACTCCTTTGAAATACCGACATGGCACAATTTTTAAAAATTGCTTGCGGAAATTGACGTATTCAAGAAAAAAAACCTTTTAATAAATTCTTGATTAAAGTCAGGTTCAGGTAAATGTCGTCAAGCTATACGTCCAATTCAGGGAAGGTAGTGAGTGCGTCTTGGTATCGAGAGGTCCGGGTTAAATCCTGTCTGGAACACTGAGCAAGTCTAACCCAGCATACTCCTGGATCATCAAGGAGTAAATTGGGGTAGTGCAGTATCTATATTCCTGGGCGTCACAGATCGAGGTTCGATGTCACACCGAGCAGTGGCGATACTTCCTAGGGACGCTCGAAAGCAGGATTCACTGTGAAGCAAGTAAACGAAATATAATGCATTTGTTGCTATCATCGCACGATAAAATTATGCACTAACTGATTCAGGCGGGTATACATTCCTTAAGATGAGGAATGTTATCTGGCTCGTGGGTATGGTGGCTATCGCACGAGTTTATCATGGACCAGCTGATCCAGGAGAGCATACAGTTGGGAGAATGTCGACTTATCTCAGATATTTGCTTTCTTCGACACATTTTCCACGAAGAATTGGTGCACGTTCTGCAAAATATACAAAGCCCGCGTGTTTCAGACTTTGTTCTATATCGTCTGGTGAAAAGCTTCTTACTGTTCATCCGAAAGTCGTGAGGTATAACGAGTCATTCAAAAACAGAAATGCTATCAAAATGATCGTATATTAAGGGTGCAACGATATATCGTATCATATCGTATCGCGATACGTAGTCCACAATACGATATGTATCGTGACATAAAGTGGATCACGATACGACTTGCACCTTAAGTATTAATAGAATAATATTGTAAATATCTGTCAATTAGGAAAATAATTAAACACTAATCAAACGCAAAATATTGTTCACTGTTGTTTTCATAAGCTCAGTGTACAATTTCTTTAAGTTTCAAGTAAAATATTCATATTGACAAGTAAAATGTCAACTTTATTAAGTTTATTCCAAAGAGTATCAATACTTTATAGGAGAAATTAGGTATGTCTGTATCGCGATATGTATCGTATCGTCACCCTTATATCCCGATACGTATCGTATCGTTAAAAGACCATATCGTTACACCCCTATCGTATATAACCGACATCAACATGTCGCTGGCTTAGAATGAGAATGTCGTAAATAACGCGTACGACCTAATATTAGACAGGTGCATATTTAAAATCTTCATCATAAGAGGATTCTTAAAATCGGAAGTTTCCATGTCGACCAAACTCAAGTTGAAAAAAGCTTGTTTTTCCGTAAGTAAAGAGTAATTATCTGATATATTTTTCTTGTTCTAAGTCGGCAATGTGACCATAATGCCGTTTTCTACCAAGTCTGGTTATGCTGGGTTTACAGTCAGCCAAGATATCCACGATGCCCACGATTGGAAAATATCATAGAGATCCACGATTATTTGCCTGCAATATTTTAATCGTTTTACTACGCTACCACACGTTCTAATAACGTTTCTTTAACGTTTCCTTAACGATGCCAACACGATTCCTGACAAGGTGTGCCACGAAGTCCACCATGTTCTCTTACTTTCTCATAGGTCTGTCTTACAATGGTTTCGTTTATGTATTGGTGTATTGTAGGGACACGTACACATCGCATCTAGCACCTTTGTACCTAGCTACATAGAAGAATATACCTAACAATTAATGTTTTATTAATGCTCTTAAGACTTGAAATAAATGTGTTTTTATTATTATTTTTTGTTTACATTTTATATGTTTTATATATTTTGTATGTTCATATGTAGCTGAAGATGTACAAACAGTCCGTAGAGTCTAGACAGACTCAATTAAGTTGCTAGGTTGATGGACGTTTGTATTCTGCTCGTGTTATATTTGGCTCACATGTTCTCCTGGTTTTATATTACTACCAAATATGGCTCTGTACAGTCGATGTAAAGCCACACCCTTTCCAGGATCTATATAGGGTCATTATAGACAGGCTGCAATGTACGTTGTACTGTTTCTCCCAATAACAAGTGTATCAGTGCAGCTGAAGGGAGGTAAATCCACCATGGTAATCTCAATGAACACTGAGACTTATGCCCCTTTCTATAACCAAAACGCACACTACATATATATATATATATATATATATATAGTTATACATGTACTATAAACTCATTTGCCAAAGATGTACATATATACTCCTAAAAAACGACCATTGTTTCAAATTCCTACTATGTAATTATTCATATATTTACATTTTTTTCTGTTTAGGTATTATTTTACTTAATGTATTGGACAAATCTAAAACACAACATATCGTGCGATATTGCATTCCATTCACTGCAACTGGCACTCCTGAAATTTTGCTCTTTCGGCTAATTTTCGGGTAAATCGGGGTAGTTTTTTACTAATTATTGATAATACACCAAAACGGTCCTAAGGGGGGGGGGGGATATTCCAGTTGGTGAATTTGAAGGAAGTATCGGAATGGTAGTGGTCGGACAGGGCTCTAGTCACCTGGGATGCCAATGTAAAGTCGGCCACACCGAGGTCAGTTGTTCGTGGAATAGGTACCTGGTTTCTGGGTATGTTGATCAGGGCCTAAAAAGATTCCATCCAAGGGGAAAAAATGGACTGTGGTGACCATTATATTATCAACATTACTTAACACAGGGGTTCAAACCCGCTAAAAAATTGAATGTTCACTTCTGATTGATATCTGCAGTTCGTATCTGGGAATACACTTTTAGAAACCGGCTTCACACAACAAATACTGATGTTGTTCTTCTTGCTTGTCGCCCAGCATCGACCACAGTACACAGGTTACAATACAATACAATACAATACAATACAATACAATACAATACAATACAATACAATACAATACTTTATTTTCATGTTTCAGACCACCAGCCTATAACACACAAATGAACAAATAACATTATAATACAGTGCAAAGATATGAATGTATATAAATAATTGTATATACAAGAACAAAATCATTAAGTATCAAATTAAATTGGTAATAATATTTTACATTGAAAGAATCTCTTTTTAAGTTGAAAAGCATAATATATATAACAGGCAAGTGCCTTAACAGTTTTTCATTTTTACATGATAAGAACATAATAACTTTATGCATATTTGGTGAACTCCAATATTTACAAGGACGGTATCTCCTTATCAAATCAGCCAACACAGGGCATATTAAAAGAAAACGCGTCTCATCTTCTAAGACATTGCTATTACACATCATACATAACCGCGCAAGCCTAGGAATGTTGTTGTGGCGTCCTGTTTCAATGGCAAAAAAATGAGCACAAGATCTAAACGTTGACAATGCTTTTCTAAATTTTCTAACATATAATACATCTAAATAGCATTTCTTGTTCATAGTTATGTTTGTTATATTTATATAAGTATAGTTTTGGTGATAATTCAATATCGCTATGCCACATTTGGTAATATTGATCTTTGAGCCTATTTACAAAGTTAGTCAAGAACACATGTTGATGGGATACATTTTGCTGCTGCCAGTTATAGCCAAATCCACTTGATGTCAAAAGGTGTCTTAGTTTTGATACCCAATTAATGTGCCCATGACTGTCGAAATGTTTAAGCATATAATATGACTTTTTCACAAGTCTCGAATTTGGCATATGTAGTATTTTGAGCCAGTATTTAACTGCTCTTTTTGCCGTTTCGACAAACATTGAGTATCTACCACAATCGCCTAATACAACATGGTTAGATGCAGTAGTTTTAATGCACATATATCGTTTACAAGCAAGTCTTTGTTCTTCTTCAATATCATTTCGCTGTTCAAGACCCCAGATTTCCGACCCATACATCAGGATTGGCAATATCTTTTTGTCAAATATATTGAAAAATACACTTTTAGACTTTTGACCATGTTTATATAAATTCCTAAGAAGAAAATTCAGAGCACAATTTGCTTTTACAGCTAGCTCACTAGACATTTTATTTAGTGACAATTGCATGGGAAATTGTAACCCAACATAACAAAAATCAAAGTGCTGTAAGCGCTGAAGGCCTGAGGCTAAACTTTGTATGCTTGGGAAGAAGTTTAGTGACTAAACTGAAGTATATGTAAACGGATCAACGCTCTTTTACTGCCAGCTGCAGTGTACAGTTATGTTGACCGTAGAAATTTGAAGGTTTAATCTATTGGTCATGCTTAACTTGCCTATCCAGTGTGTAGAATCACGTGATCAAATGAATGCTGTTTTACGCTCAAAACTATTGCGATTTCAACTGCTAACGGTGATTTTTTCTTGATTATAACGATCGTGCATTTAATATGGTTATATCATATAGCCTAAAGTACTTTCCGTATATGTAAGAATACCCGGCAAGTGCCGAGTTCGCTATTTTTTCAGCTGTTTTTAATTGATGCTCGACCAAATTATTACACTCGGTTGGAAACTGCATTTGGCCAAATGCTTGTCCGTGATGATTCATTAATTTCTGCGGTCAAATTTTGTACAAAGATATCTTTTATTCGTAGTTTAAACAAATTGATAAAAGTGGTACTATTTTCTACTCCTTGAAAAAACCCATACATGATAAAACCCAGTAATTTGCAAAAAAACTTCGGACGCCCAATTTACAGTATTTGCATTGCTTTCGATATCATTTAGCAGGAGATAATAAGTTTGTTTTCTGTGATCTACGCGTGTTATTCTAAGCCAGAAACGAATGATGTTATAGTAGCATATCTAGTTTGTTTTAAAGGTATTCTCCCTAACTCACCGTATATAAAATTATTCTTGGTTTGTTTTTTACGCAAAGTAGTTGTTTACAAAACTGTAAGTGAATTGTTTCTAATTTGTCTGCATTACAAAACCCCCAAATTTCGGAACCATAGTTTAATATTGGTACTATGAGTTTCTCAAAAATATCTAACGTATGACTAATTTTCAATTTGTTGAACTTATGTAAATACATTTTCATTTTATAGGTAGCTTTTAATGCTTGTCCATTTAATGTTTCAAAAAGTTTTTCAAAAGATCCATTTGTTGTAAATACAATACCCAAGTATGTAAATTGGTGATCAATTTCAACAGCATTATTCTTATAAGTAAAAGGCTGGTGATTCCGTGAACGACATCTTCCCTTTTTAAAAATCATAATTTTAGTTTTATTAACGTTAACAACTAACTTCCATTTATCGCAATAATCGGATAAAATATCTAAACCCTCCTATAGTCCTTCTTTACTGTCAGAGAAGATAACGATATCATCGGCATAGAGTAAAAGAAATAATTTGAACAAACCAGTGTCTAATCCATTCAATGATAAATAATCTTCTAGGTCTTTCATATACATTGAAAATAGGAATGGGCTTAGACAATCACCTTGCCGTACACCTAAAAAACAGTCAAATGAATAAATTACTTAGTTCGTATACAAATACATATATACATATTAAACAGTAGTTTTCAGGCTCGGTGGTGGTTTTGAAGGATAATAATAATAGAAAGCAGTATATCACAATTCAACAATGAACAGAGTTTGTGTTTCTTAGCCACGGCATTATCTGTTTAAGTTAAACTATAGTAGAGTACCATGGGACCACATGCCGGTATGCCAATTTAATGGATGTCATGCGGCCCCATGGCAGCTGCATGACCACAAGGATCAGATTCAGATTGTGGCGTACGTTTGTCTCAACTTTTCGCGCTCTAACTGCGCAGTAAAATGCCATACCCGGTTACTTCGTCTGTTTCCGAATATGATCGTGAATACTTTTTTTTTCATTTTATTTTTTTTCTGGAATGTCTTGTTAAAGCAAAATGAAATAACAAAATTTAAAATATGTTTATATCAATACCAAATATAATGTCTTCAAAAAATGTCTCAGAAAAAAAGTTTCTTCTTACTGTCTCCGTAAACACTCGTATATTTTCGGCATAAGCCCGTCAAGTGAGGAACTTATTCTCGCATGAATATGTAAACAATAGAAACTATGTCCTAGTCAATGCTTAGCAATTTTGCTTCAATAATATTTCTTTGACACTTTTTTAATGAAACTGTAATGTTAAATAGTGATGTTCTGCATTTTTAAAGGCAGCTTAGTGAGATCCGCGAAGAACTTCTTTTATATTGCGCATGAAAGTGGTAATTGGGAGTTTTGAGATTTTGGACGGCCAATTCTAGTAGGCTGAGAAATTGGTATCATAACTATGGCCTAGGGGCTTCGCCCCAGGCCAACAATTTACAACATCTAACTTTACATCATTGAAGTACCAATGTTCATTTCTGGATAATACACCACCGTTTTTAAAAACCATGACTTTTGTTTTCATTGTGTTAACCTTTAGTTTCGAATGGTTACAGTAATCAAGCAACATATTAAGTTCAGACTGTAACCCATGCACGGTGTCTGCCGTTAACGCTATGTCATCTGCAAATAAAATAATAAGTATTTCTACTAAGTCTGGAAAAAGCTGTATTCCCCTTATTCCACTTCTTTGAATTTCTTCAGCAAATAAATATAGAGAAACATATTGGTGATATCATACACCCTTGTTTTAACCCAATCGGACAGTCAAAAAAGTCTGTGTTAGCGTTATTATTTCGTACACATGCACGGACACTTGAATATAAA
This sequence comes from Spisula subtruncata, assembly GCA_963678985.1. NCBI lineage: Eukaryota > Metazoa > Mollusca > Bivalvia > Venerida > Mactridae > Spisula > Spisula subtruncata. The sequence continues at coordinate 12,533,512 of OY787676.1, forward strand.
CTAACAATGGCATTATATAATTTACCCTTCACCCCTACTCGTCGCAACACATTCTAAAGTTTTTCTCTATGAATAGAATCGAATGCCACTTTAAAGTCAACAAATGCTACATAAATCTTGCCACGTTTTTTGTATAGATACTTGCTTATAATGGCTTGCAGAATAAAAGCATTGTCAATTGTGGAGTATCCTTCCACGAAACCTGCGTGTGTCTCTGAAATAATATTGTAGGCGTTTACAGAAAATGTTTTTTAAACAGACACTACCGACCGACACTAGGATTTTATCATATTTTTTGGTTACTTTATGGACCTTTTACAACTATACAGAATATGTTCCTTTTCATCTGGTGGACAGTTTGTCTAATTTTATGTAAGTCATACTTAACAATAAGATATAACCATGTTGCACCAAAGGGACAATATGTCTTTATGACAATACAAATAACACTGTGCAATATAATATACAAATGCAAAAATGGTTTTCCTTGTCACCAAGTACTTTTATAGTTTTTTTCATCAGTTATTTCACTGATAACAAATAGAATGAAATATGCAATTAGTCCCTCCTGCTTTTGCACTCGGGACGTTGGCGCAGTTACCTATTTGCTATAGTTCTATGAATAAAGAAGTTTAGCATACAGTCTAATTTCAGTGACTGCCAATTCACAAAATTGCTGTTTCCTGATGAAACAGCAACAGACCGAACAATAAGATTGCAGAACTAACCAGTTTTACCAAGAAACTAGATTGTTGGTAAATGGGGAGCGGTGGTCTAGAGGTAGGGCGCGCGCTTCGGGATCGAGATGTCCCGGGTTCGATCCCCCTCTGGACCACTGGTTAAAATCTCTGAGCAAGACCCACAGCTCCACTCCAGCATGGTGTAAAATGGTACCTGTGAGGGCAGTCTATTCCTGGGCGCCGCAGATCGATGTTGGCTGCCACACCACAGGAGAGAAATAGTCTCCCCAGGGAGACACGAGTGTAGGTTTCCATATGTAGCCCAATGACCAGGGGAGTTAAAATGTCAAAGGGTGCTTGAGCGGCCTAATAGCTGAAAAGAGCCCTAGAAAATTGGTAACTTAACTTAACTTAACTTAAATAAAACTACTAACATTAGGTAGAAATGTAACCTGTAACAAACATGACCAAAACTTTTCATAATGACAACATTTTTACCACTTATTAGAAATAACCAGTTTTACCAAGAAACTAGATTGTTGGTAAATAAAACTACATGTACTTACATTAGGTAAAAATGTAACCTGTAACTAATATGACCAAAACTTTTCATAAAGACAACATTTTGACCACTTATTAGAAATAACCAGTTTTACCAAAATTTAGTAAAAAGTATGTAAGAAAACATAATCAAGTATGATCTTTGACAACCATTTACTACACATTAAGATTTGATTAAGAAGATACAAATGCAACAAGTTTGACCAACAGATTATAAAGACACACAATACAAAACCAACTCCAAAGTAGACAGGAAGGTTCGAATCCCGGATGGGTTAGTTCCCATGCAACCAGTTGGTGATCGACAGCATATAACATAATAAACACTTAGAGAAATCTTTACATCAGCCATATTACAATATATATGTATACCAACTCCCAAGTAGACAGGAAGGTTCGAATTCCGGATGGGTTAGTTCCCATGTAACCAGTTGGTAATCGACAGCATATAACATAATAAACACATAGAGAACTCTTTACACCAGCCATATTACATTGTATATGTATACCAACTCCCAAGTAGATAGGAAGGTTCGAATCCCGGACGGGTTAGTTGATGGGTTAGTTCCCATGCAACCAGTTGGTGATCGACAGCATATAATACAATAAACACTCAGAGAAATCGTTACATTAGCCATTACAATGTATATGTAAAGAATTACAAGGTCGTAAGTGCATACATATTTAGAATAAGCATCACAAGGCGCTTCTTATGAGCCCATTTTCATAAAAATCTGAACTTGTCATGTTGACCAAAATGAAGTTGTAAAAGTTTGTTTTACCATAAGTCAAGAGTAAATGTCAGACAGTTTTCTCTTGTTTTCTCAATATATCGATTTGGTAGTTACGACCTTCTTGTTCTAAGCCATCGATGTATACCAACTCCCAAGAAGACTGGGCCCAAATCTTGGGAGAGGAAGGTTCGAATCCCGGATGGGTTAGTTGATGGGTTATTTCTAATGAATCCAGTTTTGGATCGAAAATATGCTACATAAATAAAAGTGTTACAACAATGAGTGGGTACTGGACTGGATAAGTTTAGAATTTCTATTCATTTGATGAACTTAACACAAATTTAATATGACCATCGTCCAAAAGAGATATGAACTTAAGGAAAAACTCTCACTTTCAAAAGACATCCATTCGAGTGATGTAGGGACCTAATCTTTTGAAAACACAAGACAAAAAGAAATAGTGGAAAGTTTGATTTGCAATATGAACAAATGAAAACAGTGCAACTTGTATTTAACAACCACCTTTGGGATGGACTCAAAATGGTTGCTTTATGAAAAAGTCATTAAATTCAGCTTTCAAAGATAATTTATTTGTCTATATTGGAACAGTTTTTTAGTTATTACCCAGTATTATTCTTGTCCTGGCAAAGCCATCCGTAATTTTTTATTTTGGAGAGACCTTTTTATTTCATTCCATTGGTGCAGGAAGAATTTCAAATAAAAACAAAAATGAGGTTGAGACATTTGAATGATTTGCCTCGCAGACTTTTTAATATGCTGTATGAAACTATTAAATTGTTCACAAATCGCAGTATTAACAGTCTCAAATCCTTGTAAACAAGTCGATGTATATGCATTTGAACATTTATGTGTATATCCATGAAAAATATCATGACGGAAAAAGCGTACATTTTTGTAAAAACCATTTTCCCTGCTTAAACAGTATTCTTGAAGGCCACAGGCTTAATCATAAAACACAGAATTATTTCTACATATAATGCATAATTAAACATGACAAAATATATCGCAACATACAATAACAATAAACTAACATAGAAGCAATAATAAAGTCATGGCAATCAACAATACATGTAAAGGATGGCGCAAAAAAAGAGCTACACATACGAGGGGTGATCAATATATTCGAGGACTTTCCTTCTCAATTTTGAAATATTGGAACTAGAGTTATGAAATTACAAGCTGATGTAGATCAATCAATTATCTAGCGATTTGTTTAATTACATAATGATAACGTCATCATTTACTTAATGACGTCACTCTTTGTAACCATGGTGAAGCACGCACCGTCGAGCATCTCGGACGTAACGTTATTTCTGAGAAACGACATGCTATGAAAATTACCGCGAAACTTGTAAAATCCTCGCGATATTTCCAAAATGACTTGGCTTAATTGTGCATGGATTATGTGCGCTCCCAATTGGCCATTTTCATATGATTCCGTTGTTTATGTGATTGTTGGGTCTCTATCAAATGGTTGAGTCGATAAAATAAGGATAAACAGCAAAAATAACACCGCGTTAGGGACACTTTCTGTTCAATTCTGCGAAATAAGACGCACATATCTTAACCAAATGTATCTGGCGAAAACGAAGACTAGTATAGGCTACAAAACATTAAATCGTTGACTCCAAATCAAAAGGGTTATTTCGATATTGCACCCTAAACCTGATAGGTCGTTATTCATTCTTAATTGGAATAATCTAATTTTGTTAAGTCAACCGCCCTTTTCCGAGTTTTGTTTCACATAACGCATAGATACTCATTTTATTCCATCTCACATTCCAGAATTGGCTATTAACTACTTATATCAGTTGTAAAAGAAAACCAGTCTCATACATGGGACTGGGTATCAGTCCAGGAAGGAGCTATGTGCTGCTTCGACGGTAACGCTTGGAATGACGTCGCGTGAGGTCCAACGTCACGCGGCCCTTGTATGAATCAAATGATTTTATTAGTGCATTCGGTCGGAGACATTTTACTCCGAATGATGTTAAATGGCTTTGAGCCGTGCTGTCAATATGAAATTGCTAGATGAAAAGTCCTCGAATATATTGATCACCCCTCGTACATGCAGATCTTATTTACATTGCGGTCCTTAATATATATAATTTAATGATATGTGGAATGATTATGTGACATGTAAATATAACGGTCAAGATGTATACATGTGTACGTTAAAACTTACTGTGTGTACGCACGTTTAGTTACTGGGACCTCTGTCTGTCTAATTGCACGGATTTCACGGGCTACTGTGTTAGTTGTAAACATTGATGGTGGCAAATAACGATGTTCATAGTCTAGTAAGGTGAGTGGTAAATATGTATCGCTTTCTCGGAGGTAGCATCTACATGGACTCTCCACAGGAGTTTTTAATGGATATTAGCTCCCAGATATGTTCCACTGGTGACAGTCCAGTGTATGTCCATGTATGGAGTAGTTGGTCACTATCGGTGTTTCGCTTCCGTGTGATTCGGATAGTTTCACATTCTGTCGGGTTGAACTGTATCGCCGCTCATAGTACGCTCAGTTGTGTGCATTAAAAAGTATACAATGAAAAAGAACAATCATTTAGTTGACAAATAAGACTGGGCTTGATGTGCTGGTACGAAAAGAACGCGCACACGACCTTCTGAAACTAGACTAGTGTCTCGTCTGATGCCGTTTGTCCGCGACCTTTATATCATCTCATACTATACCACATGTTGTGTAATATATTTTTTGATGAAAACAATTTTATTTGGTGTGATATGTATAAAATATGTGCTAAGGGTTGTATAGTTTGGGTTGGTGGTGGTACCTGGGTAGTATTGGGGTCTACAGGGGGGGGGGGGGCATAACATGACGGGTGCCTGTGTATCTGCCAGTCTTCTTCCCACTGTTAGAGTTTCTGAATGTCGTCTTGCAGAGTGGTCGAGTCTTGTTGGCTACTGAACCTTCTATAAAGAAGGCTGTCGTCTGCAAAGAGCCTGTTGGTTGACTGAACCTTTCCTGACATGTCATGTATATACAGGAGAAAGAGCAGTGGACCCGGGACTGAGCCCTGTGGAACTCCAGAGGTGACGGTACTGATGGAGAAGTGTTTCAGCACTTGGCTGTGGGTGACATACTCTAGGAGTTTGCAGCCTACTGATGTCAGCGAGATTGGGCGGTAGTTGGCTGGTATAATTATACGGTCGCCCTTTTTAATACAGGAGAGACAAAAGCCGTCTTCCAGTGGTTGGGTACCGCGCGAGCACTAAATTTTCACATTTCAATACTTTTTCACAAAGAATTAAAGGCAAATTACATATAATAACTAGACTATTTCAGCCAAATAAAAATCGTTACTTTGGATTTTAGGGGGGGGGGCGTACCCCCTTGAACCCGCCTATGGAAGTGGTTGTTCAGTATCCTCGCTTTGGCTTCTGTGTTAAGTAGGCTACTGTGTCCATTCCTTTTCGCAGCTGAGACGTAATAATTTACTGGCCGATTTTGTAAAAAATGGTTAAATAGATAAAACAAACTTCTGCTTTGTAATGGTCAACGTTTTCTGTTTATTATTGGCATTCATTGAGTTATGCTGTACTGTTGCAAAATTGGTAACATAAAAATCGTGCATCCTCGATTTTCCATAGATCTATATGACCCTGACCGCGTGCCCGTGACTTCATTGTGTAATTTGAAATTGTGAATGTAATGAGACCAGTCTATTTATCCGAACTATGGATAAACTCGTGTTTGTATAATTTACTGTTATAAGTTCTCGTTGTGGTAATCCGTAGACATGTATTCACTTATATAAGTATTGTCTGGATTAACCGATGTGTGTCCATATTACTTGATATTATCTCGTGTAATCAGAGGGCGTTGTGTGTGTGTTACCTGCGCGTACGTGACGTCACAGGTATTTTAAATGTGTTGACATTTTCCTAGCGTGTTGAAGGAATTTAAGATGTGCATGATATACGGCTGTTATGAAATGAATTATTTCCAAGGTTTATGGACGATGATGAATACTACATCGGTACTATAGTTGAAAGGAACGACTTGCAAACCAAATGGTGTGTACAATCTACGTGTTTCTATTTTCTAGTCATACAGAAGGACAAGAGTTTTGAGATGTCTTGTCAATTATTTTGGTGTTATCATCATGCATGCTGCTTCATGTTCCGTCCTTTTCACCACTGAGAACATTATGTAACATTTTTATGCCTCTGTATGGAACCACAGGTAACTGTATCGTTGAAAAAAACAACGAAAAATGTTTGTTTTTTTTTGAAAATTTATATTTTTCCAATTTGGACGTCTTCATAGAAAAAATATGAAATTAAAAAAAAATTGTTTTCGGTTTTTTTCAACGATACAGTTACCCTGTGTGTGGAACGATAGCTGCCTTCTATTTTAAATATACTTGGTCAGTTGGATGAGCATTCTTTCAAAGCTGCCTCACTAGTTACCTAACATGTAATCTGTGTAGCCCCATTACAGAATGGTTTGAAACTTCACACACATGTTCAATGTGAATATCTAAGCTGATAGGGACAGGTCCTGTAACTAACTAACTGTTATTGGAGATTTTGCAAAATTATGCCCATTTTTGGACTAAGAATATTAATGTTAAGATTTTGAAAGTAATTTGTAAGCTGGTATCTCTGTAACCACAATAAGAACAGAGGTTAAAGGGACTCAACTCCAGTTAGTAAATTGAAAAAATTTATCAAAAAGCTCTCTTAAAATCGCATTTGTTTGGCTTGACCTACCTAAAACATTTATATACAAATCTAGACTTTTTCATCTAGAAGAAAATTAATCGCATAACGTCGGTTTATTAAATTTAAAAACCAAAAATCTATTGTGTGATTTACACATTAAAAGATGTATTCAACGTTGTGTAGCATATGGTGGTGTTTAAATGCCAAGAAAAGCCGTTACCTTATTATCGGACAGTAAAACATGTTTGGTAGTTTTCATCAATAGGGCCTTTGATCGTAATGTAAATTGTAAGAATACTTTTATGTGTATTCATTAAACATAGTTTTGTGATTAAAACGTCTTCAAAAACATGTTTTTATCATTGAAATGGAGTTTAGTCCCTTTAATGTATACCCTCCACTGTTTGGGTTTCAAGAAATTAATTGTTGTCTTGCTTTACAGATGAGCTGATGGATGTCTGGATGAACCACTAAACCAGTATGTCACATACTTACATGGACAGATTCCTACAGCATGATTAGAGAAGTAACTTATTATCTTACTGTTTTCAATCAGTAGGATTGTGCATGTTGGTTTCATGTGTTGTTTCAAATTTCACTAACAATTTGGTAATTGCTTGCATGTCATGAATAACATACCAAACATTTGGTAATTTGCTAACAAAATAATCAGCTGCCCATTGGCAGCCTGTGTGGACTAGGTCTTCAAGTTGGAATTTGTTAAGACGCATATATACTCATCATGTGAATTGTCTCAACTGTGCATATGCAAATAAACTCAACAGTTATAAGTACACACCTTCGAATGTTTTGAAAACTTATTGGCTGAAGCCGAGGTGTGTACTTATAACTTATGTTTGCTCACTTCTCACAAAGTGACAATGTGAGCTTTTAATGTGGTCAATTTTCGTCCGTTGTCTGTCCGTCTTTGTCTGTCAACAATTTGCATGTTTAGATACTAGAGGTCACAATTTTCAAAAATGGTCTCAATGATTATGTAAACAAAATCTAGGCCACATTATATATGGTGTCATCCGGGTAAAAAACTATGTTAACCTTGTGCAGTCACTTGACATCACAATTTTAAGATTGTCTTTATGAAACTTGGTCACAATAACTATGTCAACAAGACCTTGTGGTCAAGTTTGATATTGGATCATTCGGAATAAAAAACTAGGTCACTATGTCTAATCATAGAAAACCTTGTGTTGGCTAACAGATGTGGCCTTATCTGACATTATGAGTTATCTAATGTAAGTAGATAGGTTGTTTCATGTACAAGCAATAAATCTCAGGCTGAATTTTCTTAATTCTTACAAGTTGCAAATTATTTCGCAGGTGCCTTGTTCTACAACAGGTGAGCAACCTAGGGCCCGTTGGCCCTCTTGTTGAGTGTACCATCACTCGATAGGTATAAACAACAGAATAACATTCTCTTGTTGTGGTTTTCCTGGCAGAGTTCAGGTTATCTGAACAGTTATTTTGAATTACTATTGAACATCTCTTGTTGTCATTGATTTTACTGTATACGTGAATAACTTTGGTTTGTGGCATATTTACGTGAACATTTCCGCAAGCATAATTTACGACCTACCCGTCATCAATATTTACACCGACAGCAAACGATAGTAGAAAAAAAACTATAAACATTAGATACAGTATGGTAATAAGTAAAATAGGATCACTAATTTTAACCCCATCATATAGTGTAAACGTTATATCACTGTAAATTATATTCAAATACATTGAACATTGAAATGGAATAGTCCAATAACACTGCAAATTGTGTGAGATGAATTTTAACCGCCTACATGTGTCATGAACAATGATTATAATAATGCATATAAACTACCTTTGACAGTTTGTGGATACAGTTTGCCCAGGTAACAAAAAGGTGAGAAAATTTAGTATAAGTCATATAGGTGGAAATATCAAGTGAGAACACTTTATCAGTATTATATTTAATATAGCTTGACCAGATTAAACTGAGACTCATCAAAGTCTGTAAGCTAGTCAGCCTATAGTCTATACTCGGCTGTAGTCGATTCTGATGTTTATATACTATAATATACCGTTATCTCCGTATAAGGCCAGCTATAATTATAAGTGTATGTTTAAATAACTTCGGATTTTCCGGATTTAACAAATTATGCAAAGAATCTCAGTTTAATGTGGTCAAGCTATAGTATACAATTGACCATATGTGTTTATTTAAGTAACCAATTCTGCCACAGTAGACCAATCCAGTTAATATTTGTAAATATCATGTTATCCTGGGCGCACTAGAAATTACACTATAGTATGTTCTGCTAAGTTTGAAGAATACATTTAATTATACATGACACGATTAGCAGTTTTTAGTTAAAAAATTGCGTGATTCATATAACCTTTGCGCAAACTTTATTGTACGCGAAATGCCTGGAATTATGAAATCGCAAACTTATTGACATGCAAAATTATCAACAGCCGAACATTACCCTGATTTTTGTGAGGTGCCATTCCAAAGTACCAATTTATCACTCTGCTTCAATGGGATAATTTAGGGGGTGAAAATAAGTATCAGCCATTCATGCATATTTAGCAATCGGGTTCAACTTTCCGATAATTTTTATTAAGCCCACATGCAGTGAGCTCAACTTAGTCTTTTCTTTTCTGGGTTCCCAGGATCAGAGAAAAGTCAGGTAAAAACATGTTTTTTCAAGGTCAGGGAAAAGTCAGGGAATTTTTAAATTAGTCAGGGAAATTTAGAAATTGAGCAAAAGTCAGGGAATTCTTCATTTAAGATGTTGACAAGTGTCATTTCCTATGAAGAAAATAAACTATAACTGAAAAACTCCTTGCTTTCTATACGTGTTCCGGATAATTCTGAATTATGATTATTTTATATGAATCAACAGCCTTAAAACAGCTATCTGAAACTTTTTGGTTCCATATAAAGCAAACATATTTTAACTGTTTCTATTGCGCTATTTTGCTCTAATAAAAAGGCCTGACCAATTTAAAAAGTCAGGGAAAACTGCTGTATGGTCAAGGGAAAGTCAGGGAATTTTGTCTAAGAATATTTTCGGAGCCCTGCTTTTTGTTTTTTTGCATGTGTCTAATTTTAGAGTCATAGAATGATTAGATTTGTTTTTATCTCATTTTTTGTGTGTCATGCTGCTCACATAAATACTGATTCTGCTCTAGTTTGATGGCTAGTACAATTAATGTTTGAATTTATAGTATCAAATAGAGAACAAGATAGGCTCTGCAGAAAATACTGTAAATTACTTTATATTCAACATTTTCAGTTTTGAACTTATTTCACAAATTGATGAACTCGCGATTGAGGGTCCCAAAATCTTAGATTTGCAGGAGTATCAAAATATATAAACCCTATTCTGGAAGTAAGGTAAATATTAAAAGGGATCCCGAAATGTAACGTTACTTGAATGTGATATGAGTACAGAATGATTACATGATATATGTACAATATGCATGTAGAAACATAACTGCGTTAAACATGCAACAAGTGATGATTGATTTATTTCTATTTCAATATCGCTAATTGACAAATATATCATTTTAAACAATCTTTTGGATGTGACTATAAACCTACCGTATTACCTCGTATAATCGCCACGGGGGCGATGCATTTTTTGAAAAAATAATTCCATACACAGTCAGACCTCGTATAAATGCCCCCCCCCCATGGAACTGTACTGTACAGTACGGCACTTACCATTACCTTAGCCAGTATGAATTACTTCCCCTTCTTAAAAATACCAGACTTTTTTTGCCCATCGTACTGAATTGAGACTTGCAAAAATGGCTGATAAACATGTAGGCTACGCTCTACATACTGGTATATAATTACTCGGCAGTAATTGTTTGTTTGAATGGATTATCATGACTGACTGTTATTGTGGACTTGTGTGGATACTTTATTAGATTACTGTAGGACCAATTATTGAAGGTGAGATTTTTTTTCAAAAATCGATGGGGGGCATTAATTAGAGGGGGGACGCTAAAACGAGGAAATACGGTAGATACAAAAGCTGAAGGTTACTGTTAATTCACAATATTAATATGTATGGGGGACTCTATATAACTTATCGCAAGAAAATTAAAATGTGTTTCCTACACAACTTGAGATGAACTGGTTGGAAACCCAGGTGTCTCTCGTGTATCGGTGCTTTACACCGGGCACGTTAAAGAACCAAGGAATCTCTTCGTTAAGAGCTAGGGTATGACACACCCGGATTTCTTGTATCTCACGGCTTTTTCTTTAGCAAAATGCTGTCTCTTCAGCAAATACAACTGTACTATGTTTTGTTCAAGTTTACTGCTTACTAATGAGTTAATACAGTTACAACTGTTAGTGTAAATTGGTCATACTTACTTCATCATTAAGAATTTAAATTTTGAGCTTAAATTTACAATTTTGTGCAATAACAAGTGCTTTGATAAAACTTGAACATGGTGAATGGATCATTGATTGGATAATTGAGGTTAGAAAGTAAAGTAATGCATACATTTTTCGCTCACACTCACATTTGCTCTGCTCTTTTCCACCTTCGTAGTCATCGAACGTCGTGTCTAATCATAAACTTATACTTACTTATATTGGGTTATATAGTGGTCAGTGCAGTTTGATAAATGCATCAAACCTTGTATCAGTTAATCCTGTTTTCACAGGTATAACTCTTACACGGTATTGGGACCTGTGCCACCTAAAGTAAACAGGCAAATCAGGTATAACAACATAAGGATATCGGAAAAGGGATTATCTTCTCAATGTGTATAGCTTGGCTATTTTGACCTGAGCCTGACCTTTATGCAAGAATATATTACAAGGTTCTTACTTTGAATATATCAATTTCCGTAAGCAAATCGTGCAATATTGGTATTTCAGATTTGTGTTTGTATTACATCTCGAGCGTCTTCGTGATACTCCCCATTTATGAAAACAATCACTAGGCGTTGTAAACGTAGACAATATATATATATCGACTGTCAAATTATGCTAATCAATAGGTCAGACTCATGTCAATGTGGCCAAGCTATACCGTTATTTTAATTTACTTGGTGAATAGAAGTGAGCAGGTAAAATAAACTTCTGCTCTCCCTAAATCGATGTAATGGTCAGTGATTTCTGTTTATATTGAAATTGCAGAATATCGCGTTGGAGTTATACATGTGTTTGTAAATTATAAGGGCGTCTTGTAATATGTGTCCCCTATTGTTATCTACTCAGTTAACAAGCTGTTAATGAGTTCAGGTTTGTTGAGAAGATTATCGTCACGTATATCGAAAAATGAATAATTTTATTTTGCATACTACGTCAACCACTGGACTTCATTGAATGATGACATTAAATTGTAGAATCGCTTCGTCCACATACCGGTAAATTATTATGTGTGATTAAATTAAACGTTGGAATTTGCATGAATTTCAGAAAAAATCAAATACATCTTATGTTGTGAAATGATATTTATGCAAAAGGATGAAATTCGCGATGAGGGCCAATCGCGAAAATTAGCGAAAATTAAACCACCGCGATTAATACCGGATTTACAGTACATTTTTATTCAGGATACTTGCTTACTTTCATTATACATTTGTACATACATTTTTTAAGTTTGAGTAATAATATTGTATACCTATGTAGAAATTCATGGGCTATCATATGTCACATGCGATGGTTGTCCTGGTAAATTGTGTACTTATAAGTTTCTTATTTGGTGTTGCACGATTATGATTTTTGTAGTTATCTTTCTAAATTTATTGTTCATCGAAATCATGAGGGAAAAGTATACGGATATGTATATTATGCATATTTTTTTCATTAACCAATTTATGTACGCAAATGTGGCACAACCCATAAAAAGCGCTATGATTCATTCATTTGATTTTCATTAAACTTGTAATTTTCATCTTTTCAGTTAATTTCAAATGAAAAATATCATTTGTGCAAGAAATATGCATGTCTGAATAGTCACTCAAAAATATAAACATGCGAGAATTGCGACATCAGGAGAGGATACACCCGCAGAATAGCCGCACATGCTATAGTTCTGACTGGTATGTCGTCGAAATAAAATTTAAGCCTCTAAACTGCAAATACGGGCATAAAGTAATGTGTCTAAGAACCTGTATCGATGAATGATGTTTGGGACATCAGCGGGTTTAGATCCTCCATATTTACTGTGCCTTGAATTAAAGGAGTTTTATTCTTTTCGTAATATATAGCATACATACTCGGGCTAGTTGTTTCTTACCATGCGAGTTAGTTGTTTATATCAGAAAGCTTTTCTATGGTGCAAAATTAATTTGGACTGTGATGGGTTCGCAATTGTTTGTAAAATTTTTTTTAATGATATCATAACAATATTGAATATACACTCATTAAATGTTATAAGTACACCAACACAGTACATAGCGTTACAGTGCAAAAAGTCAGTCGGTCGACATGCCGAATGGTATTTAAACAATAACTCCAAAACGATTCGACCTAGGATTCTAAAATTTTAATTCGTGATTTTTCATCCTCCACAGACGGCCCGACTAAATTTCAAAGTAATTTGGATCAAAGGTCAAACTCACCATGACCTTTGAACACACAACAATCACTGGTCCACACCATAAGAAATACAAGACCTTAGATCGTTAAACTTTACAGAGCGGTTGCTTATCATCAGATGTAGGCTCCTACTAATTTTGAGGTCGATAGGTCAAAGGTCAAGGTCGTGGTGACCTTAACTACACTAGGCTAATTACTGCCATGAGACGTGTATGTTTCACAAACCTCTCTTGTACGGTATGTTATCGTAATTCTACCGGTTTTGTGTTTTCCTGGTGTGGGTATTGAGGGACAATGTGTATGTAACATTTTAGAGTTGTTGCGAAAATCATTTGTTTTGCACGTGCATTTTGCAGAGTTTGAAAATTCACGGTTTGTTGCTCGCAGCGTGCAAATTATGATCATCAAATTATCGGATATTGCTGCTATACTACTCGCATGAAGACATGCAAAAAATGAACATGATATCATGCATAATAAAAAAGATATACGCATTACATGTTGGTGTACTTATAACATTTAACAAGTGTAATGAACAAACATTTAAGATCGAGAAAAATTAATCTATGGTATGACGTTACTGTGAGCCTATTACTTGCATACCATGTGTATCAATGAAGTTAACTGAAATTTTACTTCTGAATACTTATTTTATTTTGGCTAAATAAAACAATTTAAGCACTCACAGTCTTTTTAAATTTTTAAAATGTATATTTTCCTGTTAGCTTTTTATCTTTATAAATGTTCTGCAAACATTTGTCACTGAAGGTTGTTTAGCGGCGTCGACTGGCGCTTTGTGTGAGGGGTAATACTCGCTTTGTGTGGTGATGTTGTAAGCCGATCGCCGCTATCGCGTAAGCTCGCGCTATCGTCATGTACCACAAACCTCCTGGTGCACAGTGTTCTCCACAATGATGTGCGTAACATTAAAGTTGTTATGATTGTGTCCAAAGTGTACATCAGTGATGGTTGATGTACTGAGTTGTATAATCTCCAATGTTGTATCATAAGGTTCTCCAATGTATACTTTTATGATAGCATCTCCAATGTATGCATCTATGTGTAGTTTGTCCAATATCACAATGTATATTGCATTTGATAGAAATGACTCCAAGGTTGATTTTTTGTCAACTACTGTAAAATCATTTAATTTCGATGGGACGAAATTTCATGTTTTTTGGTAAAAAAGACCATTTCGATGGGGCGTTAATTCATGGATTTTGCATTTAAGGTAATAAATACAGGGGTTTAAAATATTCTTCGAATGGATTAAATTTCATGGTCGAAGATGAACCACGATATCCACAAAATTTAATCCCCCATGAAAATTAATGATTTTACAGTATATCATAAACTACCATTCAAAGACAAATCTCAATTCACATTTTCTTCATTTATTTCTTTGCATGTGTAAACAGTTCCAATGATATTAAATTCAATTCAGTATAACTTTGTAGCTTTAACTTGTAGCTAAAATGTAACCAGATGACTTAAGCTTACACCAATTTATCAGAACTTCAGTGTTTATAGTTTCATTCCTAATTAATGACTGATTCAATATCCATTGATTGTAAAATCTAAGTAAATTGATTCTAACAAAATGATTGGTTGTTAATTTTGACCCAATTAAGTTTCAGTAAACATAAGTTATGAATTTTTTTAACCAATGAAATTCCAGTAAAAATAAACAATGTATCTAATCTGGCTTGAGACAACTGTTTCAAATAACGCATGTGAGTTACAAGAGTGACAAATTATGCTTGCTGTCTCAACATTGACTGGTGTGAACAACAAAACAATAGACTGTTAATTGTATTAATATGTATGGATGACTCTGTGTAACTTATTGCAAAAAAGTTAAAAATGTGTTTCCTACACAACTTGAGATGAACTGGTTGGAAACCCAGGTGTCTCTCGTGTATCGGTGCTTTACACCGGGCACGTTAAAGAACCAAGGAATCTCTTCGTTAAGAGCTAGGGTATGACACACCCGGATTTCTTGTATCACACGGCTGTCTCTTCTGCTTATTGCTGTCTCTTCAGCGAATACAACTGGACTATGTTTTGTTTAAGTTTGCTTCTAATGATTTAATACAGTTGTAACAATTGTTAGTGTAAATTGGTCAATACTTAATCATTAAGAATTTAAATTTGAGCTTTAATTTACAATTTTGTGCAATTACAAGTGATTCAATATATCATTACCGTGGTGAATGAACCAATGATTGGAAATTTGAGGTTAGAAAGTAAAAAGCTACATGCATACATTTTAAACTAATTTTTCACTTGCTCTCACATTTGCTCTGCTCTTTTCCACCTTCGTAGTCATCGAATGTCAATGTCATGTCTAATCATCAACTTATACTGACTTATTTTGGGTTAATGAATGTGTACTCTAAACACCATTTCTTAGAATTTCTTCAATTAGTCTAATGCGGTGATTCCACACTTAATCTAAATATCTAATCTTAATCTCAGGCTAACTGATCACGGTCGAAGTCAGATAGAATCCTCGTAGAGTCGCCTATAAATGTCGACACTTGCTGTCTAAGTCAGATAGAAAACTTGTAGAGTCGCCTATAGATATAGACACTTGCTGCCCTAGCATTACAGCATCTCTATCATATTACAATGTTTTTCATTATCACAAGCTATTGTATCTGTACAAAATTAACATATTTGGATCTCTTTGTTAAATCATTTAGTTATGAAATTGTATGGGTTGTTTTTAGCAGTACAGCCATTCAACCATCCTTTCAACTTTTAACCTCTCCAATACAAAGTGGGATACATACCTAGCAAATGTTTAAATTTTGTACTAATTATGAAATACGATGAAATAACGTCAGTATAGACATGTCTGATGGTTAACCAGAACTGACGTTATTTTGCTGTCTTTATTTTCAGTATGTTTTTATTATTGCCAGCTTATGTTCTTGTACTGATAATAAAGTACAGTGAAATAATGTCAGTACAGACAAGTCCCATGGTTAACCAGAACTGACATTATTTCACTGTCTTTATTTTCAGTGCAAGAAATTTAGGTTATGTTTTCATTATTTCCAGCTTATGTTCTTGTACTGATAATAAACTACAGTGAAATAACGTCAGTACAGACAAGTCCGATGGTTAACCAGAACTGACGTTATATTGCTGTCTTTATTTTCAGTGCAAGATCATAAGCTAATTATAATTAAAACATTACCTTATTTTCACATTTGCTACATGTATACCCCAACTTTGTGTCACCTGATTAAGTTGAAGAAAAACCTTGTTAACATAATTACTAGAAGTCAAGTGAAGAAACTTCGTCACAATTTTTGTATCTATTAAAATTAGATCATATTTGCAAAACGAATGGAGTCGTCTATATCGAGTGCAGTGAGTGTCTATAGGCACTCAACAAGGTTCTATCTGACTTAGACTATGTGATCTATCATACTAAGCACAATTAACAATTAAAAGTGCAACAAGTTAAGGGAACTACAAAGTACAAATGCGTAGATTTTATATCTGTGTATGAGAGTTTGATACGTTCACGATGTGAAGCTAATCAAAAGTATTTTGTGTTAGATAAAGATTCAGTGCGGAAAGACTAACTAAAATTCAGTGATCTGCCCCAGGTATTATTCAAAACTAAAATTGATTAACATTATCTTTGTCAGACGCTTGGCATTAAATAGCATAAAATGTCTCTCCAAACCAGGCTTTGTCAGACGCCTGACGTTAAATAGCATAAAATGTCTCTCCAAACCAGGCGACAATGGATCCCATCAGGAATGAGGTGTGGATGGTAAATTATTTAAATTGTAATTTTTTTTTCACAATTTAACTTAACTATTTAAGTATACGCTTAAAGTTTGGTATTATGCTGCTGAACATCAATGATCATGGACAAGACATAGCACGATTAGAGGTCTTGCAGTTTCCAAGTTGGGGGGTTTCCAAATCAAATATATATATTGATGGCTTAGAATTAGAAGGTCGTAAGTGCCCATAAGGACCTTTTATGATTCATACATATGAGCCGTTCTCCAGGAAAAACGGGCTTATTGACAAAATTACGAAAATCATGATAATGAATTGTTAGAAAGACGAGACTCTTATGAACACTTTCTGTAAATTTGAACGAATTATAACATAAATTAACAAAGTTATAGACTTTTGAAACTAACCACTCCCGCCAAGTTTTTGAGTGACGTCGCAAACGTCATTCGAGCGTTATTTGACGTAACGTTAACCATCATTTCATAAACCCAGTATTTGATGAATTATTGACATAAACTTTTCAAATTTTTGTCACATTTTAGAATAATATTCTTTATTTAATAAAACACAACCAAATTGTGAGTGTTTGCTTGAAGGGAAAAATAGCTGCTATTTTTAACCACTAACCCATTGTTTTACTCAATTCGGATAGTTTTCGGAAATTGGTCACCATAGCAACAACGGAAGTAATTTTATCATAATTTACCAGAAAATTTAAATCTTTAAGATAGTACTATGATATACAACTACTTACGATTAAATCGGTGAACATGACTTTTTTCTCATTTAAGACCTATTTCTAAACATTATTAAATAATTACCATTGTTATGTCAAGCCCGGTTTTCCTGGAGAACGGCTCATATTTAAAATAAGCATCACAAGGTGCTTCTTATGAGCCCATTTTCTTAAAAATCTGAACTTGTCATGTTGACCAAAATAAAGTTGTAATAGTTTGTTTTACCATAAGTAAAGACTAAATGTCAGACAGTTTTTCTGTGTTTTCTCAAAATATCGATTTGGTAGTTACTATACCTTCTAATACTAAGCCATCGATATATATTGGTCCTAAGTTATCGTATCAATCCACGCTCTATGCACCGGTCCACATATTTGTCAGGGAACTTTTATAAAGGCATTTACGGAAATCTTTATCTTACCAAAATTCTCGATGATTCTACAATAATTGCATCAAATGGGAACTGCTGTGGTTTGTTGGATTTCATTGAATGAATTATTATAAGTATACTTGATGATCCAAAATAACACACTTAAATGAAAAAAATAACTTAACATAATATGAATTTGAATGCAATTGTTCCTAGATGCTTTCGTTCTTTTGCTCGTAGAACACAAACCAAACTCTAAAAGGCTGTCTTCGTTAAGCTGTAACAAACTGAAAATCTTGGTATTAATTTTGTGTATTTGTAATATTCTGTTGACAAAAGTTAAATGTTGTGAATAACGTATAAACTGCATAGCGCTTTTAAATGTATTGAGTTATACAAAACCAGCTGATTGAGGCACAGTTTTCTCAATTTGAAAGGGTGATTTAATTCAATTTTAGTAAACAAGGTTCTTGATTTTCCTTGAAAATACAAGGCGTTGATTGGCTGAAAGCAACTAACCATGGTCTAATGAAAGTGGGGCCACTCATGATTCTAATTAAATTAAGGTCACTGTAATTAAAAATAGCTAGATTAACATTTTCCCCGTATGAAAGTGTTTTTGTGTCCCCCTTGGGACATATAGCATTGGTGCTGTTTGCTATAAGTAATGACAATTTTGTTTGTTGAACTCCTCATAAATGGTTGGGTAGATTTTCTTCAAACTTTCACAGATTAACTACCTTAATGTATAGTGACCTTAAAGGATGTATTTTTTGTTGGGTCAATTTTTACCACAGTTACGGACCTTTGAAATATTTGCTTTATATTCATTCAAATAGGGGCATCAGTGTTCTATGGACACATTTCTAGTTTATAACAGCAGTAGTTTTCACACAAACAAGTTCTCAGCTATTTCATTAGGTTATTATGATTGAAAATGCTTAAAAGTTATATTTGTTAGCAATAATCATAATGATGAAGGTAGAAAGTATTAAAACTTGTTTTTTCGATGGTTTTGTTTTTTGTCTCGGGATAGCTAGATATGTTTTTGACCTAAGTATGGATGCTAAACGAAGAAACGATTGGGTTTGGCCAGGCTATTTCAAATCGTTTCTTCGTTTAGTGTCCGAGGACAGATATTTTTAGCATCTTGGGAACTAAAAAGCAACAAGTTTGTAAACTCTTATATCTTCAAAATCCATTGAAATTTTGCTTTCATACTTGTTTACTTTCATGTCATGGTAGTTTTTTTACTTTTTATTCTTTTCTAAAGAAAATCAGGTTGTTAATGGAAACTTTTTTTCCAATTTGGCAAAAATCAAGTAGGGATTTTCGTAAACCAATAAATAAAAAAATGTGGCCTTTACATCAGTAGTTTTCACACAAACAAGTTCTCAGCTATTTCATTAGGTTATTATGATTGAAAATCCTTAAAAGTCATATTTGTTAGCAATAATTATAATGATGAAGGTAGAAGTTATTACAACTTGTTTTTTCGATGGTTTTGTTTTTTGTCTCGGGATAGCTAGATATGTTTTTGACCTAAGTATGGTTGCTAAACGAAGAAACGGTTTGGTTTGGCCAGGCTATACCAAATAGTTTCTTCATTTAGTGTCCGAGGACGGATATTTTTAGCATCTTGAGAACTAAAAAACAACAAGTTTGTAACCTCTAATATCTTCAAAATTCATTGAAATATTGCTTTCATACTTGTTCACTTTCATGTCATGTTAGTTTTCTTTTTTTATTCTTTTCTAAAGAAATCAGGTTGGTAAGAAAACTTTTTATCCCAATTTGGCAAAAATTGGGTAGGGATTTTCGTTAACCAATAAATAAAAAAGGTGTGGCCTTAACATCAGTAGTTTTTACACAAACAAGTTTTCAGTTATTTCATTAGGTTATTATGATTGAAAATCCTTAAAAGTCATATTTGTTAGCAATAATTATAATGATGAAGGTAGAAGTAGTTACAACTTGTTTTTTCGATGGTTTTGTTTTTTGTCTCAGGATAGCTAGATATGTTTTCGACCTAAGTATGGCTGCTAAACGAAGAAACGGTTTGGTTTGGCCAGGCTATACCAAGTTGTTTCTTCGTTTAGTGTCCGAGGACGGATATTTTTAGCATCTTGGGAACTAAAAAACAACAAGTTTGTAAACTCTTATATCTTCAAAATCCATTGAAATTTTGCTTTCATAATTGTTTACTTTCATGTCGTGGTAATTTTCTGACTTTTTATTCTTTTCTAAAGAAAATCAGGTTGTTAATGGAAACTTTTTTTCCAATTTGGCAAAAATCGAGTAGGGATTTTCGTATACCAATAAATAAAAGAAGTGTGGCCTTAACATCAGTAGTTTTCACACAAACAAGTTCTCAGTTATTTCATTAGGTTATTAAGATTGAAAATGCTTAAAAGTCATATTTGTTAGCAATAATTATAATGATGAAGATAGAAGTCGTTACAACTTGTTTTTTCGATGGTTTTGTTTTTTGTCTCGGGATAGCTAGATATGTTTTCGACCTAAGTAAGGATGCTAAACGAAGAAGCGATTGGGTTTGGCCAGGCTATTTCAAATTGTTTCTTCATTTAGTGTCCGAGGACGGATATTTTTAGCATCTTGGGAACTAAAAAACAGCAAGTTTGTAACCTCTTATATCTTCAAAATTCATAGAAATATTGTTTTCATACTTGTTCACTTTCATGACGCCGTAGTTTCCACACAAACAGTTTTTAATGTTCATTTATTTCATCAATTTTTTCTCATTTTTTTTATTCTTTTCTAAAGAAATCAGGTTGGTAAGGAAACTTTTTTTCCAATTTGGCAAAAATCGGGTAGGGATTTTCGTAAACCAATAAATAAAAAAGCTGTGGCCTTTTCTTTTTTTCCGATGGTTTTGTTTTTTGTCTCAGGATTGCTAGATAGGTTTTCAAACTTAGGGTGGTCGCTAAACGAAAAAATATTTGGTATGGCCAGATTACGTTTACATTATATAATTGCCAGCTTATGCTCATTTACTGATGATGAGATACTGTGAAATAAGGTATAGATATGTCCCATGGTTAACCAGAACTGATGTTGTATTGCTGTCTTTTTTTCCAACCAAGAACATGAGCTTGTGATCATTAAAAATTCTCTTGCCACATGTATTACCCTCACTTTGCATTCATTGCATAATGAATGATGTAACAAAGTTGTTTAATGACAGCCAAAGAAGCTGGTGAGTTTTAATGAAAAACATATTATTGAGAGCTATTAGACATAGTAACAATAAATAAATAACTATAGGTAAAAAAAAACCTTGTGTACAATTGAGAAGTCAAGTGAAGAAACTATGTCACAATGTTTGTATCTACTAAATCTAGGTCATGTTTGCAACTGTGTCATATTGGGTCAAATCTGTGTCACAAGGTCAACTTCTGTCTGCATGTCTCTTTGAAATCTAGACCAATCTGAAAAGCAAACAGGACCTTGATGTTAAAAATAGACAAAAGTGGTCATTCACAGGGCTTGACTTTGGGCTTTATTACCTTGCAGAACTAGTATAACTTGCCCACATTGACATGAGCTTGACCTATTGATTAGCATAATTTAACAGCTGATATATTTTCTACGTTTATAACACCGATTGTATGTTTTCATAATTGGAGAGTATCACAAAGACGTTCGACTTGTAATATAAACACAAATCTGAAATACCGATATTGCACGATTTGCTTGCGGAAATTGATATATTCAAAGCAAGAACCTTGTAATATATTCTTGCATAAAGGTCAGGCTCAGGTCAAAATAGCCAAGCTATAGTGCATTACCGCGAAAACTGAAGTATCTGTTTATTTAAAACCACTTTGATAAATGTTTCAAGATAGTGGTTATTATATTATGTTACATAAGCAAGGTTGCCATCCTGTCAATGAGAAATGTTTCAAGATAGTGGTTATTATATTATGTTACATAAACAAGGTTACCATCCTGTCAATGATAAATGTTTCAAGATAGTGGTTATTATATTATGTTACATAAACAAGGTTGCCATCCTGTCAATGATAAATGTTTCAAGATAGTGGTTATTATATTATGTTACATAAACAAGGTTGCCATCCTGTCAATGATAAATGTTTCAAGATAGTGGTTATTATATTATGTTACATAAACAAGGTTGCCATCCTGTCAATGATAAATGTTTCAAGATGGTGGTTATTATATTATGTTGCATAAGCAAGGTTGCCATCATGTCAATGATAAATGTTTCAAGATAGTGGTTATTATATTATGTTGCATAAGCAAGGTTGCCATCATGTCAATGATAAATGTTTCAAGATAGTGGTTATTATATAATGTTACATAAGCAAGGTTGCCATCCTGTCAATGATAAATATTACATCCATTCTAGTGGTCAAGTTACTAGTGTAATGGTAATGAATTGCATAACGTCCACCTCACGGGCAAACAACCTAACCATATTTTTCCAATAAAACTTTTTCTCACGCTCCACATATCAAACAACCCGCGTCTTTTGCCGAAATACTGTATCTGTAAGTCAATAATGGAAATAGGAGTTTCGGTCATGTGAGAAAACATCGTAACATCATTTGATATTATAGGTGAATTTTAACTTTCCTATCAAGAAAAAGATGTACCTACACAAAAATGCTGTTTTCTCTAACAAAACTGTAACTTTTTAGATAAATGACCAGACAAAATAGTATATACTGTCGTGGACACCATCCCCATAGAAAAAATCACTGGGAATCCCACTGGGATGAGGGTGGGATCCCCCACCGGGAAAATTGGTTGGGATCCCGCCTCTCATCCCAGTGGGATCCCACTGGGATGAGAGGTGGGATCCCACTGGGATGAGAGGCGGGATCCCACTGGGAAAATTGGTCGGGATCGGGGCAGTGTTGATTTTTTACCCTCAAAATTTTGTGCAATTTAACAAAACACTGTTAGTTCTTTGGTATTTCTTACCTTGTCACATGGTCAGATACCATGTTAGAACAATTAAAGGCAAGAACTCACCAGTTGCTGATAATGTTCAAGCTACAGATGAATCAGCTTGTTTCAAATAATGTCAGGTAATATTTGATATCTTATAGGAAAGCTTAATTAATATTTTGTTGTAATTATGAATTTTTTATTATGTCAAACTAATTCATAAATCTTTCTATTTTTATAATAATAATGATATATTACTTTGCTAACATTTATTTTAAAAGTGTTTTTTGGGACTTTAAAAAAATAAATATAATTTTTGTTAAAGGGAGATAATATAAACGTGTGAGACAATAACATGGTTGACCATAGTCGACCATGGTCAAATGGTCAACCACGGTTGAAAACACTGACCATGTTAGACCATGGTCAAGCTTCAGTTTGTCTTTTCTCACCATGGTCAAACGGTTTATAAAACATTTTTCTAGCTCAAACTCTAAAAAAAAATGCAAGTTGGCTATAAGGAAAAAACAACAGTCAACAAAAATAAGTTCAGTCTAAAATACTATTCAGGTGGGATCCCACCGGGAAATGTACTTGGAAATCCCGGTAGGTTATTTAACCGGGATCCCACTGGGATGAATTTCCATCCCACTGGGATGAATTTCCATCCCACTGAAATGACAACATCCCACTGGGATTAAGTCATCCCACTGGGATCCCAGTTCAATTTTCTGTGGGGATGTTAGTGAATTAACAATTATTTAGTTTATGGCGAATTTACTGAAGAAAATGCATTTCAAAGCAATTATTTGGATATTACACTATTTTCACATTTTTTGAGAAAACAAAATACCTAAATTTCATATTTTGTGGTTTGTGATGTTTGAAGTGCAGTAGGGATTGAAATTAATTTTCAAATACTGCAATAAATAGGGCTTTGACACCAAAGGCTTTGTGACTAGAAATATATTTGTCTGTTAAACCACAGGAGCCCTGTTCTTTCAGTGATATCAACACTTTGATTATGTTGTATCTTATCTTAGTACCATTTTTAATTTTCGGGCATGCACACAAGGTAGCTTGAAAAAGTGCTTCTGCAAGTTTTTTATATCTGAGTATCTGATTAACCTTTTTAGGTACATCAATGAAACTTTTCAAGAGGCTATGTTACTATAATGTAGGCCCTATACTGTGTAGTATTTTTTAAAATTAAACTATAATTATATATGAATAACCTCAAGGCATTTTCCTGACAAATGAAAAAAAAAGTTTATCCCTTATCAATAGAAAGTATCAGCAATATTGTCATGATAAAAGGTTTCTTCTTTTAAAAATAATATTAATATTGTCGATTCAATAAGTAATACTTATGAGGGAACTATCCCTTTTATAAGAATAGTGGGGACTACTGGTAATTTAGTTACACCCAGTAAACTTAGATAAACATATTTTATCTGACAGACAAGCTTATGTTTACAACCATTCTCATTTAACTTTTAACTTACTGTAATACAAGTATAATAGTTTCCACTATCCCTATCCCAGTTCTGTTGTCATTGGGAACACCGAATACCCAGCAATGCCATATATTGTCATTATCCCTATAGGTGTTTGTAAGTTGCTCCAAAATTTAAAGTGGATAAGGCTGCTGGTTCAGATATGATCCAACCAATTTTTCTAAAAGAGCTGCACTATGAGATCCTTGATATAGTATCACTTATTTTTAAAAGATCCATTATCACTGGTCAACTCCCATCAGATTGGACAAAGGCAAATGTTGCCACTTTATGCCCTCGAATACAAAATTGCTTCCAGCCTGTCCACACATTTCACAGAACACAACATACTCTATGAGCTACAGCATGGCTTCCGCGAAAAACGTTCTTGTGAGACTCAATTGATTCAGCTTGTTGATGGGCTATCTAAGAATCTGTCCACAGATAAACAGACTGATCTTGTCCTCCTTGATTTCAGTAAAACCTTTGACAAAGTTAATCACACTAAGTTGCTTTCAAAGCTCCAGGAACATGGTGTTTCCAATCAAATAATGGCATGGTTCCATTCCTTCTTAATAAAGATATCTCAGTTTGTAGTGGTCAATGGTTACATGTCCGACCAATGAGGTGCCACAGGGGTCTGTTCTTGGACCCTTTCTCTTTCTTCTATATATAAATGATCTGTCCGACGCTGTTACTTCTCAGTTTACTGATGACACAGCCGTAACCTTACAGTTACTTCCCTTTTAGATTGTCAAAGGCTACAAAATAACATAAATAAGCTTGGAATATGGGAAAAACTATGGGACTTGGTATTCAACCCCAAAAAATGTCAAATTCTTCATATTACATGAAGTAAGAAGCCAATTCAATTTCAATACATGCATGGTCAAATACTCTCCTCACTGAAGGATGCTAAATACATTGGTGTCGACATCAGTTACGATCTAAACTAGAACACACATATATGTAGAATCACTTGATGGGCCCTCTTGTCTTCTTTTCCCTCTAAAAGGTAACTAAATGTGGCCAATACTATGTCCGCCAGTCATTAACTAAAATAACGGGCGCGTTTTCTTCTATTCTCTTGAAAAAGTACCTAAATGTGGCCAATACTATGTCCGCCAGTCATTAACTAAAATGACGGGCGCGTTTTCTTCTATTCTCTTGAAAAAGTACCTAAATATGGTCAATACTATGGTCCGCCAGTCATTAACTAAAATGACGGTCACATTTTTAACTCACCTGAGCACAAAGTGCACCGCTCCCCACAAACAAAAACAATGATAATAACAATAATAATAATGCTAATAACAACAACAATAATAATAATAATAATAACAATAACAACAACAACAACAATAATAATAATAATAATAATAATAATAATAATAACAATAACAACAACAATAATAATAATAATTATAACAATAATAACAATAACAACAACAACAACAACAACAACAACAACAACAATAACAATAACAATGATAATGATAATAATAATAATAATCACAATAATAATCACAATAATAATACTGATAATAACAACAACAACAAGAAATTATAAACAATATTTATTTTCAACTTGTATGAAGATCAACATCTTTCTATGAAGACATCCTGTTGTCTTTCTTCTCTACACTTTCATGATAAAGCTGCATTTTGTCTGTGAAGACATTCTTAATTTTTAAAGCAATTAAAATCATGTATAATTAAGATATTATCCCATGCCTAGTAAGGTCAATATCTTTCTATGAAGACATCCAGTTGTCTTTCTTCCTTAATTGCTTTTTAAATAGGGCAGCAAGTTGCCTTAATATAGTCTTAATATATAAAAGTAATTAAAAATATACATAATAAATGCATTATTCCCATGAACAGTCTGCCAGTTATTAACTAAAATAAAGTTGTGTTCTTCTATTCTCCTTAAATATATAATACGTACCTAAAACCTATGTCAGCCAGTCATTCACTAAAATGACGGACACGTTTTCTTCTATTCCTCTAAAAAGTACCTAAATATGGTCAATACTATGTCCGCCAGTCATTACCTAAAATGATGGTCACATTTTTAACTCACCTGAGCACAAAGTGCACCGCTCCCCACAAACAAAAACAATAATAATAATAACAATAATAATAATGCTAATAACAACAACAACAACAACAACAACAACAACAACAACAACAACAATAATAATAATAATAATAATAATAATAATAATAATAATAATAATAATAATAATAATAATAATAATAATAATGATAATAACAACAACAACAAGAAATTATAAACAATATTTATTTTCAACAAGTATGAAGATCAACATCTTCTATGAAGACATCCTGTTGTCTTTCTTCTCTACACTTTCATGATAAAGCTGCAATTTGTCTGTGAAGACATTGAATTTCTTAATTTTTAAAGCAATTAAAATCATGTAAAATTAAGATATTATCCCATGCCTAGTAAGGTCAATATCTTTCTATGAAGGTGTCCTGTTATCTTTCTTCCTTAATTGCTTTTTAAATAGGACAGCAAGTTGCCTTTATATAGTCATAATATATAAAAGTAATTGAAAATACACATAATAAATGCATTATTCCCATGAACATGTTGGCCAGTCCTTGTCTATCTTAAAATTGGAGGTGCTTCCGTTGGACTTGTCATTTTGTCTTTTTCATTGCCTGTAATTGGACTGTGGATCATATAAGAACATGGATTATGTCTTTCTCTTAATAGTCTAGTCTCATTTCATCCAAATAATGAATACTGTAAAATCATCTTTTCTTTGGCCAAAGAAGGTTGTATCTCACTATCTAGTAAATGAAGGGAAGAATTGTTAGTGGACAGACTTCCTAAAGATGTCCGATTGTCTTTTAAAACCTGGAATGATATTTGTCTCACACACTATGATGCTATATTTGTCTCACCCCACATTATCTTTGTCCCACCTAGAATTGTGCTGTTCCTTGTACTTATTCCTCTACGTCCCCGGTGGGACATTAGGTTGCAATGATCTCTTTCCACTTGGTTCTATCTTTGGCTAGTTTCTGAACCTCACTACTCAAAGTGCTGTTCCTTAATATACTTATTCCTCTTCGTCTCCGGTGGAACAAAAGGTTTCCACTTGATCCTATCTTTCTAGTTTCTGAGCCTCACCACTCAAATTATTCATAATTCTTATTTTTTACAACTGATAATATTATATTATCATCTTATTCACTATCTGATAGTAACTATGAAACAGATAGAATGTATTTTTTATAAAATAGTCCAAACACCACAAATTATAGTCTATTATAGACCTTTCATACAAAAATGCTTCATTAGTCTCTATTGAAAGCACTTCTTTTACCCATAATTATTAAATAATAAAACATATTATTGAAACACATTATTTATAGCGTCCGATTAATAAAATCGGTAATTTAAATATATTTATATTAATTCCGAGATCCTGGAACAGGTCAAAACGACCAAGTTACTATTATTTTAATCATTTTTGTACAAAAATCAATACAAAAAGGCATTGAAACCATATATTTTTTATTCTCAAATATAAACACTTATTGCTTATAAATACTCTATATGAGTTACATTTTAAACAAACCTTGCATAAATAGGGTCTACAGTTGTAAATCTTGATTTTTGTTGATTTAATATTATAATGAGAGCCATTTAACACTAGGTTGTTTTTATTGTTTTATACCATTATAGACCCATAGAGCAACTACATTGAGTTGGGAAAGGGAGATAATCACTCTGGTCCAGATACCTGGTGTCGTGTTGGAGTTATCTTTCTTGCATTGTAAAATGTTATGTGTGTCACCATATATTGTTAAAGTACTTTATCTATCACCTGTAAATGCATTTTGTTCCGTTATTTTATTATTTTATTTTTATAATTCAAAACAAATATTATTTAAAATACTATACAGATAATTATTATTACACATACATGATACTAGTGTAAACTTCATATCATTTGAAACCTCAAACAGCTTTATTCTTAAGAGACAACAAAAACTTCCAGATGGTCTTTACCCATATTCTTTCAAGTTCTTTATCATAATTCACAATAATTGAATTTAATAAATTTGTATGGGAAATTAAATCATCCCAATTAATTAAAACATACACTTTAAATAGTGTTTTAACTTAGAATACTGATTAACAGTAATTCTATTATTTTATGTCCGCCTTTTGTTTTTGTCATAAAATAGAACGCTAAAAAATATACATAGCGTTTGTGTGCTTTGCAGTTTTCTTTGAATGACATTGTCTATGTCTGATCTAATTGGCTTATATTGTATATGACTATCATTTTACATCTTTTGAGAATTAATTGCTTCTTGCCAGTTTCGATGTCATGGAAGGAATAAAGTGTGAAAATACACGTCTTTATTAGTGTACTTAGACGTTGTGCAGTGATTAAAGCTAGTCACAATATTTGTCTCAATACAATCTAGGTCACCTTGTGTCAGGTCACTATGATCATTTCCATACAATCTAGGTCACCTTGTGTCAGGTCACTATGAGCATCTCCATACAATCTAGGTCACCTTGTGTCAGGTCAGGTCACCTTGCATGGACACTCAGTAAGAACAGCTGAGAAACATGTCCAAATGTAATCAATAGTTTTAATAAAGAATGAGTGCAAGACTGGAAAGGACTGATAACAAAGGATTTCATGGTAATTGTATAATAAGTGTTGTTTGAGAATTTAATATTTGCTAGAATGCATCATCTTTTGTGTAATATTTCTTCTTCCATATTGGTATTATTGATCTTATTTACTTGGAGGAAAGGGATATCCAATCATATTGCCTGTTACAGATCATTAGTTTGAATTTGGTGTGATCTCTTTGAAATTTATTAGCATGATATTAGCTTTTACAAAAATAATTTGGTAATCAGCAATGCTTGTTGGTAAAGTGTCTTGTCTTAAAAAAGTTGAAATTAAATTATTATACTCTATGTATTATTCCTAAGTTCAATATGAAGAACAATGATGTTCAGATAGGTTACAGTTTGTCCAATGCACTAGGCCAGTATGTAGGCCTGTTATTATAAATAGTAAAATCAAATACACCACTGTGTAAGTAATTTAAGTAATTCACACTTATAGTTTCTGAAACTTTTGGTCTAACCAAGCATCAGGCCAGCATGTGTGCATTTCAGAATGTACACCACTGTGGTTTAAGTGCTTCACATGAGTTTCCGCAATTGCTTGTCCATGCCCAACACCAGGCCAACATGTGTGCATTAAAAAACCAGTATGTACACCACTGTGGTTTAAGTGTAGGTTGAAGCTTTTTTAATGTTAGGTAACCGGACCAGCGTGTTTATATACAATGTTACCATTTTTTTGCTGATTTGCTAATAATTTTGAATCATATCTCACCATATTAAACTAATGGTACGTACACAGGTTATAAGATTGGATATCCTTATTGTTCAATTTAATAAGATTACATTTATAGTTTCTGAAAATCTGAAACTCAGAAACTATTGGTCTAACCAAGCATCAGGCCAGCATGTGTGCATTTCAGAATGTACACCACTGTGGTTTAAGTGCTTCACATGAGTTTCTGAAATTGCTTGTCCATGCCCAACACCAGGCCAGCATGTGAGCATTTCAGAATGTACACCACTGTGGTTTAAGTGTAGGTTGAAGCTTTTTGAATGTAAGGTAACCAGACCAGCGTGTTTATATACATTGTTACCCTTTTTTACTATAAATATATGATTGAAAATAAAAGTACACTTTAAAATGTTTGATTATGTACATACAAAACAAATAGTTTTCCGTGGCGAGACAGTTTACTGACCAGTATTGTTAATTATTAGCTGATTTGCTAATAATTTTGAATCATATCTCACCATATTAAACTAATGGTAGGTACACAGGTGATAAGATTGGATATCCTTATTTTTCAATTAAATAAGATTAATAACACAAATATGGAAGAAGTCATAATATATGAAAGACACTGAATTTGAACAACCATGGAATGTGCTTATGTTGTACATATCTGTATAATTGCTTCAAAATCTTTGCAGTTTATTGACATTTTCACTTATCCAAACCCAAACAAATTCAGTGCTTTCAGCACTTTGATCCTGTATGGTACTTGCATTACAGTAATAGGAGGCATTTAGGCGTTTATGCTAAATACTGGCCAAGGTCTGAAGACAATACTGATGTAATATAGAGTGCATACATGTGCATAATCTGTTGAACTATTTATGTGTGTTAGATGTACATGTATTGGAATTTGTTAATCATAATTATGAAACTTCTTGAACTAATTTCAAAATTTCAAAAGATCATACTTATAATACTGGAATGTGACAATAGCATGCAGCTGACAACAGCAATGCACACAAAAGCATACCAAACTAAGACATGAAAATTAAATTTTAGATAATTTTAAGATATACCATGTCCCTAAGCTTTGTGTCTTTATGTATCTACCTTTAGAGCAGTAGGGTGAAGGTTTGAACTCTGGCAGGGCCCGGCTAGGGTTCATTCTGATATAGCCACTGTTGAGCCACTAGCTTGATACATTAATTACGTACACTCTATGATGTATGCCTTAATTCCTACATCTGGTAACTGGCATTAAAGTTTAGGAGTCAGGTAAATGTGTTATATATGTGATATATATATATCTCAACTCTCATACCGGTATAATGTTAAATTGGCTGGACGTTTAAATGGAGGTGACACTTTTATTAAGACACTTCTACATTAAAGTAAGGTTGACATTTCAGGCTTGTAGAAGGTTACTTACGAAAATTCAAGTGGCATCGGTTTCATCATTATCACTTCAAATTTAAATAAATGTTGACCATAGCCTATATATTTCTTTTTTATTTTGTTGTTTGCGTATTCACAGATGAAACATTGTTACATCCAGTACATTCTTACATTTCCTTTTGTTAAACAAATTGGCCCGCTCCCTCTTCTTGCCGATTCTTTTGCTCTTTCATTGTGAGCAGGCGACATTTCCCAATCCTTTCGCTCTATCATTGTGAGCAGGTGACATAAGCCAATTCTTTTGCTCTATTGTTGTGAGCAGGTGACATAAACCAATTATTTTGCTATATCATTGTGCGCAGGTGACATAAGCCAATTCTTTCGCTTTATCATTGTGAGCAGTTGACATAAGCCAATTCTTTTGCTATATCATTGTGCGCAGGTGACATAAGCCAATTCTTTCGCTCTATCAGTGTGAGCAGGTGACATGAGCCAATTCTTTTGCTATATCATTGTGCGCAGGTGACATAAGCCAATTCTTTCGCTCTATCATTGTGAGCAGTTGACATAAGCCAATTCTTTTGCTATATCAATGTGCGCAGGTGACATAAGCCAATTCTTTCGCTCTATCATTGTGAGCAGTTGACATATAAATTAAGCCAATTCTTTCACTCTATCATTGTGAGCACATGTGTGTTTTCTTCTTTATAGAAGGGTGTACTACGAGTATCTTCCTCTTTTTCATTTAATAATATGATGTGGTTTTTTTTTCCCTTTTGTTACCAGACATCATTTGGCAGCAGCAGAAATTACATTCCTTCTAACATTGAATTAAATGAACTTGATAAAACTCCTTAAACTCTACACATTAAGTTGTTTTATCACTGAAAAACACCACAGTGTACTGATTCTATTTACAGTCTGTTCAAAATTAAATGATAATGGTTATAAACATTGGCTCATCTTTCCGGTAAAATTTGTTTTTCTATGTTTAAGTGGGTGTAAATAATTTAACTGTAATACCCGCTATTCTTTCGAATGTGATAGTTCTCTCATTAGTATTATGTATTGAATCAACAGTAAAGCTAGCATGTAGTTTTATACATCTTAACTGATACAATTTTACTCACGAAATTGGAAGGTAACTGCTACATTATAGTGCTTCCCACTAATTGAACTTGAGATAACTGAATAAAGGCGCTTGGAAGCTCTTTACTTTCGATTAGGCCGCCAATCTTCATATTCATGTTATAATATTTGTCAGGAAATAATGGTTGCTCATATATAAATATAAATTTGTAGTATTATTATGGTATGCCCGCACTGTATCAAGAAATAAGACCATGGATTTTTTTGTATCCACATCAAAAGTGTCACTCACAGAATGATCGATACGATATTTGCACCACTACTCAAACAAAATGATTATTAAATTATTTGATATTTTCATGCAGTGGCATAGCCAGGCATATGCCTTGCTTATTAATTAAAAAAAGTGAATATTATCGAGTAGAGAATGGTTTGTGTGGTATGCTATCTAAATGAATCGAAGCGACAATAGTGCTGGAAGAACAGGGTTTGTTCCTGTGGTCAGACAAATATATTTCCAGTTACAGAGCCTGTGGCAATTGCCCCCCAGTATCTGAGAAGGCATTGGTTGCAGTATTTGAATAGTATTTTTAATCCCTACCTGTTCACGGTAATTGATTTTAACAGGTACTCTACAGACTATAAATCTATAGACATTTAAGGTCCTGATCTTAACAAAAACATATCCCTTATTGAGTTGATGTGTTGAACACGTGTAACTGTATCATTGATAAGGACTAAAACGGAAAAAAAAATTGAAAGAAAATAAAAAAATATATAAATTTTGCAAAATTGTACTACGTTATCATTGATAGTTATTTGTGGTGCTGAATACAAATAGCAGATAGATAGCTAGTCAGCCAGAATTCTATAGGTATGTTCCTGTAGTCAGTTAATGTATTCCGACTATACTACACATAATATTTATAAGTAGACCATTTACATGATTAAATCTTTATTACTGACCTGATGGTAACCATGCTTACTTAACATAATACAATTTGCTGTCTCGAAATATTGATCAAGCAGTTCTGAGAGTATTGGATACACTTCTGCTTCCTTCGGTAAATACACTACTAGTACTGCAAGAAGATAAAGCGCGAAGTCATCCCAGCGAATGACTGCTCAAATCTATTTTTAGCATCACAATCTTGACGGATAAATTTTGCATGCTTGCTCTGAAAAGGGAAACCCTGTCCAAAAATGCATTTTTCTAGTTTGCACTATACCTAATTTAGCTAATAACATCAAGTAGAGAACAAATTTGTGTGGCATGCTAGTGATGCGAATAAAAAAATAAACAATGCAGTTTTTAGCTCCTGCTCACTTTATACCTTATATTGTGAATAACACCAAATAGAGAAATTGTTTGTGTGACCTGCTGCCCAAATAAATG
Organism: Spisula subtruncata; assembly: GCA_963678985.1. Taxonomy (NCBI): domain Eukaryota; kingdom Metazoa; phylum Mollusca; class Bivalvia; order Venerida; family Mactridae; genus Spisula; species Spisula subtruncata. The sequence continues at coordinate 12,567,319 of OY787676.1, forward strand.
TTGCATTTTTCTAGCTCGCTCTACTCATACAAAACATTAATTATATTGTGGATTATATCAAGTTATGAAGTAGAGAGTGAGTATGCGCAGGTTGCAGGTAAACAATTTGTAGTTTAGCTCGCTCAGCTTACACAATACAAATGTACCTTACTTCTGAATATAATCCAACACAGTATCATTTAAGCGGCAACTCCTTGCTTTGTCATATGGTAAATATCATACAGACAGCTCTTTAATATCATGTATTAAATTGTCCTTAATCATGAGAAAAACATGGATTCTAGTCGAGAAATCGTGCCTATTCAACAAGTTAATGTGTCTAGTTATATTATAGTCAGCACATTTAAAAGAGCAACATGTAGATTATGGTTCCGTCAGAATACACACGAGTATATGCATATTATAATCACAAAATTTCTACTCAGGATCTCTGTAATCTGTAGGTATAGCTTGGCTATTTTGACCTGAACCTGACCTTTATGCAAGAATATATAACAAAGTTCTTGCTTTGAATATATCAATTTCCGCAAGTAAATCATGCGATATCGGTATTTCAAATTTGTGTTTGTATTACATCTCGAGCGTCTTCATGATACTCCAGGATAATGAATATACAATTGGTGTTGTATCGTAGTCAAGATATCAACTGTTAAATTATGCTAATCAAAAGGTCAGGCTCGTGTCAAATTAGCCTAGCTATACTAAAATCGACCTACTCAGGTAATACTTGAGCTTATTGAATATTCACATCTGGACAATAGAGTTGTGGTCAGTTGATTGTTCATATGAACACAAAACCAGTATTACTAGGCCAAATTTGTTTGTACCTTCATGTAAATTAAGGGGAAAACCACCTTGCACAGAGTTCCTGAAATCAACTATTGTTTGTATTTTTATTCACAACAATCAGATTTAAGATACCTTGATATTCTTAGTAGAATTAATATTCCAACGTTCTTCTCAGCTTAGCTTAAGTGAAAGATTTAACTTAAATTTTAGTTTATACAGGAATATTCGTTTAAATAATACTGTTATTCTATTGGTCAATTATTATTGCATATTACCATTGCCATGGTTTTAATTCAAATTGTTCAATATCTAAATGTTACTATTTTTCATCAACACTTGAACTTGAACGAGACGCATCGTTTTAATATTTGGTGCTAGCCTAAAAAGTCATCTGGTTAAATTAGTTACAATCTGGTTACTAAAATAAACATCTGGTTATAAATTGATTATTATACTATAGAAACTGCAATAAATGAAAGAAACGTTACAGTGAATATCTTATAATTACATTGTGTTTAAATTTTCTAAAGAAGAACCTTGATGATATATATCTTACTGAGAAATATCAGTGGAGAACTTTACAATAGCTTGGAGATGCTTATAATATAACATAATACATCAAACAATTACTGATGTACATCTTGCGAACATTACTTCATCACACGTACAATCTGAACAATACAGCTGATACTTGTCTAGTATCAGAGAACACTGTTGCCCAAGTAAAGGACTTAAGATTTCAAGTCAGGGCGTGCGGCTGAACTACATCAAGCGAGTATTCCGTACAAACCCCAACAGTCTGCGCCCCCGTTCAAACTCCAGTGACAGATATATGAAAAAATCCACATCATTTATGGTTGGCTACGTAGCCTAGTGGGAAACCTGTTCTATTCACAGAAACATACTTTTTATATGGGCTGTGGGTTCGAGTATGCTGATATACTATATTTTTCAATATTTCATTTTCAATATTTATCTTATTTCATGTATATGTTATTACTTAGTTTTTACGAATGATAAATATACGTTTCATATTTGATAAAAACAGCTTTGTTTTCATACGTTGTAATATCAAAGACAGTGATGTGAATTAAAAGGGACTACTTCACAACGTTGTGCGACAGTACAGACCTTGACTTTTATGCATGTAACGTCATCAAGTATAACGTGACCTCCATTATGTAACGTCATCATTTTATGTTTTTTTTATTTCATTATTTTCATTTTACATAATTTTGGTATAAACTTTTATATTGTGATATTATATAAATATAAACATGATAGATTTACATTCGACTGATACAATGAATGTTTATGTTCTTTCTCTAAAAATATTAAATAAAATGGAGAATGGTTATCCGTTTTTATTCTGGGTAATACTCATTGACTAAGCCACTTTTGAGGACTTTGCTGCTCCATTAAAAGTATTCACTGGTAATATCACCATATGCAAATACAGAACCAGCAAAACTCCTGTCAAATCACTCTTTTTCTGTCTAATGTTAAACCTAATACTGTAAATCCGGTATTATTTGCGATGGTTTAATTTTCCCTTATCATCATTTCGCGTAAATGAACTTTCCGAACATGAGACATATATGGAAAAAATAAAAATAAGGTATGTGTCTTAAAAGGCAATAATCTTCTCAATAAACTTGAAACTGTGAAAACCTATGTTTGAAAACAATGAAATCTATAGTGACAAGTTTCATACAACACCCTATTAACTAATACCTCTGGAAAACTATAAACTGGTACAATGCGTAAAATGCAAACATAAAACGTGTGGTATATTGAGTAATTAGAAATCATTAATGTTATAGCTTGGCTATTTTAACCTGAATCTGACCTTTATGCAAGAATATATTATAAGGTTCTTGATTTGAATATATCAATTTCCACGAGTTAATCGTGCAATATCGGTATTTCAGATTTGTGTTTGTATTACATCTCGAGCATCTTCGTGATACTCCCAAATTATGAAAACATACAATCGGTGGTGTAAACGTAGGCAATATATCGAGTGTTAAGTTATGCCAATCAAAAGGTCAGGCTCGTGTCAAATTAGCCAAGCTATACATCACATTTGTTACTTAGTTGATGTAGTTATACTAGAATTTATTTATGTGTGGTAGTGAATTTTATCGCGAATTGAATATTCTGGGACCCTCGATGGTGAATTCATCAATTCACGATTTCATCAAATCACGAATGAAGTTGAAAACTGAAAATCTCGGAATGAAACTCATGCAAATATAAAGTGATTTACAGTATTTCATATTAAACATACATATAGATTAAGAAGTATTAATTTTGTCAATTCAGTTTAAATTAAGTATAAGTAGTCTTTATGTTTCCTGGCTTACATATTTACAATACTGCAATCTTCCATAAGGGCCTCAACATAATTTTATATTCATAAATATACAAAAGGGTACAATACATGAAATACAAGTATACAAATATAATTAACAAAGTAATAGTACCTGATTGCAACCTCTTTATTGCAACAATTGTGCAAAAATATTATAAAATCCTATTATATCAAATGACTCAGTTATAATCACAAAAAGCTAACCTATGACCATTGACCTCCCCAGCTGTGACCTTGACCATCCAGATAAAAACATGGCGGAGGGGGTGCATGACAATCTCACTCATTGAGGTAAACATCTGAATTGTAATCAGGAAATGATTTGCTACATTATCGAGTGTGGAGAATCACATGATCAAACGATGCTCGACCAAATGCATTTTCAATGCAGTTTTCAACAAATGATATTACTTTGGTCGAGCATCAGTTAAAAATAGCTTAAGATAGAGCGAAATCGGTAATTGCAAAGTGTTCTTACATGCGAGGGTTTGTAGCGAAAGTCGCGAACATTGATTTCTACTATATTTCCTCCAACTATATAAGCCATTTGCCTACATAGTCGATATAAACAATGAGACATGTGTTACAAATGAGTTGATCGAAAATGTGTAAAAAGTTTTAAAGAAAATAACACCTCGCACGATCATTATAGTCTGGAAAAAATCTCACCTCACGGTGTTGTTGGGCATTCAAATTCTAATTAATCGTACCAAGAGATGTTCAATAGTAATACATAATACATGTCAAGGTTTACCCGAACTTAGCCATGGAAAACCACAACAAGAGAAATTCATGTTAATTCCATTGTTGACCTATTGAGTGATGATATTTGCATATGCCCAGTTGACACAATTTGTATGATGACTATTTTCTGCGTCTTAACAAATTCCACTTGAAGGCCAGGTCCACGCATGCTGCCATGGGCCAGAGAAGGGGGGTGGAAGGGGAAGGGGGGGAAGGGGGGCATGGGATGGGGGTGGTGGTGGTAGGTGGTGGTGTTGTGTGGTGGTGGGATATTGGTGATGGTGATGTTGGTGGTGGTGTGGTGGTGGTTTGGTGGTGGTGTTGGTGGTGGTGGTGGTGGTGTTGGTGGTGGTGTGGTGGTGGTGGTAGTGTAGTGTAGTGCAGTGTTCACTTGGCTGAATTTTTAATTGGCCACCCTATAAAATATAATATCATCTAATATATTATAACAATGAACATTCAACTGTTTCATTAGCTCACCTGTCACATAGTGACAAGGTGAGCTTTTGTGATCACCCTTTGTCCGTCCGTCGTCTTTGTCCGTCCGTCAACAATTTGTTTGTATGCACTCCAGAGGCAACAGTTTTAAACCAATCTTCATGAAACTTGGCCAGAATGTTGTTCTCCATGCAATCTAGGCCAAGTTTGAAACCGGGTCATGTGGAATAAAAAACAAGGTCACTAGGTCAAATGTTTGAAAAACCTTGTGTTCACTCTAGATAGTGGTCACTGTTTTGATCCAATCTTCATGAAACTTGGTCAAAATGTTGCTCTGCATCAAATAATGGCCAGGTTTGAAACTGGGTCATGTGGAATAAAAAACAAGGTCACTAGGTCAAATGTTAGAAAAACCTTGTGTTCACTCCAGAGGTCACCGTTTTAATACACTGTTCTAGAAACTTGGTCAGAATGTTGTTCTACATAAAATCTAGGCCAAGTTTGAAAATGGGTTATGCGGGATCAAAAATTAGGTCACTACGTCAAATCTTAGAAAAACATTGTGTTTACTCCAGAGGTCACTGTTTTTATTCAAACTTCATGAAACTTGGTCAAAATGTTGTTATCCATGAAATATAGGCCAGGTCCAAACCTGGGTCATGTAGGGTCAAAAACTAGGTTACTAGGTCAAATCTTAGAAAAACCTTGTGTTCACTCCAGAGGTCACAGTTTTGATCCAATCTTAATGGAATATGGTCAACATGTAAGTTGTACTGATACCTAGACCAATGTGCAACAGGTGAGCGACCTATGATCCTTTGGGCCCTCTTGTTTGTTCCATCAATTTCCGGAAAGAAATTACGTACTCATGTACAAAATCATCCATGTGAAACAATTTGTACAAAATGGTCCTCGAGCTCAGCTTAGAATAGTTTCGTACTTGGTGTGAATTTGTTCTCTTTTCAGAAAAACTTTTAAATTTTGTAAGAATGAGCCATGCGGAACGGGCCCAGCACGTCCGATGCTTGCATACATTCAATAAATTTTTGATTGGCTGCATGTTTTTATTAACTTTTATGATCACTCTTCGTCCGTATTTTATCCGTCGACAATATGTTTGTGTACACTCTAAGAGATAAAAGTTTTAATCCAATCTTCATGAAGCTTCATGAATGTTGTTAACCATGAAATCTAGGCTAAGTTCAAACTAGGTCAAGTGAGGTCAAAAACAAGGTCACTTGGTCAAATCATAGAAAAACCTTGCATTCTCTCCAGATGTCACTGTTTTGATCCAATCTTCATGAAACTTGGTCAGAATGTTGTTATTCATGAAATATAAGTTAAGTTAAAAACTGGATCATGTTGAGTCAAAAACTAGGTCAAATCATAGAAAAAAACCTTGTGTTCACCCCAGAGGTCACAGCTTAGAGTTTATAGGTATCACTGGGTGCGGTGAAGCATACAGAATGAACATACTATGGGGTCTCTAATATGAGATGTAACAAACCAGATGTGTCTTAAAGGTTGATCTCTTACAGGGGATGAGAGCTACCTTGCTTACACATACTTTGTGCAACATTCCATGTTAAAGAAACTCATTGTAGGTTCTGTCTATAGGTTTCACCTTATCCTCATAGAAAAACCTTGTGTTCATTCCAGAGGTCACAGTAATGATCCGATCTTCATGATACTTGGTTTGGTCAGAAACTAGGTTACTAGGTCAAATCTTAGAAAAACCTTGTGTTCACTTCAGAGGTCACCATTTTCATATAATTTTCATGAAACTTGGTCAGAATGTTGTCCTTTATGAAATCTAGGCCAAGATCAAAACTGGATTATGCGGGGTCAAAAACTAGGTTACTGGGTCAAATCTTAAAAACAATCAAGAATCCTAAGATGTCCAATTATATTGATAGGAACCACGTTTCTTGCAGTAATTTGAGCTAAAACCCGTGTTATTATTGATATCGCATTTTTTCCAAAAGACGTCTGACATACATGTCTTGATTTTGGTGCGGAACTCGTTATTCTGACGGCTTCATTGCTCTCAATGTTACTCATTTTGTATATGCATACGCGATTTGTTTCTTGAAATCGATAGATAAGTGCATGTTATGAAAATTATCTGAATTTTTAGAAGTATTAATTGAATAGAATCTATATTGCCTAATATAATATTCCATTGGGTGGCCAATAAGAAATTCAGTCAAGTGTAGTGAAGTGAAGTGTAGCGTAGCGTAGTATAGCGTAGGTAGTTATAGAGGAGGAATGCAGATGCTGAGTTTCTCAGTGGTTCCTGGGAAGTAGAATAGGACCTCTTGTCTGTCTCTCTTGCATGTCGTAAGAGTCAACTTAACGGGAGAGCTGAAGCTATTTGGTAAATGCTCCCATGGTGTCTTTTACAGTGTGTATATGGAGCAGGGAATGAAGCATGCATGATGTTTCAACATGGTATGTCTGTATCACAGATGTTGTACAAAGGTTGAGTGTTTTGTGTGTATCTAGTACAGGAAATGTATCATGCAAGCTACAAACAGAATGAACACATGTGCACAAGCTTAATCCACAAGGCAATTCTCAGGATGAGGTGTGATATACAGGTATAACCTACAATGAGTGTCTCTAACATGAGTTGTAACAGACCGGATGTGTCTAAAAGTTAGATCTCTTGCAGGGGATGAGACCTACCTTGCTAACACATTCTAAATGCTACATTGCATGTTAAAGACACTCATTTCCTGAGAAACATCTTGTGGATTAAGCATGTGCACATGTGTTCATTCTGTTTGTAGCTTGCACGATACATTTCCTGTACTAGATACACCCAAAAGACTCAACCTTTGTACAACATCTGTGATACAGACATACCATGTTGAAACATCATGCAAGCTTCATTCCCTGCTCCATATACACACTGTAACAGGCACCCTTGGAGCATTTACCAAATAGCTTCAGCTCTCCCGTTAAGTTGACTCTTGCGACATGCAGGGGAGACAGACAAGAGGTCTTATTCTACTTCCCAGGAACCATGTGGGAAACTCAGCATCTGCATTCCACCTAAGGAGTTGCTCATTCCTATCAATTGTTAGAATCAAGCAAACTCGTGCTGATTTAAATTTAGTTGGTACGGAGTTGCCTCTGTTTTAAAATCAAACGGAGCATACTCATGCTGATTTAAATTTAGTCGGTACGGAGTTGTCTTCCTTCTGAAAACCAAGTGAGCGAACTCTTGTTGACTTAAATTTAGTCGGTATGGATTTATTCCCTTTGTAAAAACAAGGGAATGAACTCATGCTTACTTAAGTTTAGTCGGTACAGAGTTCCCTCCCTTGTGAAAATCAAATGGAGCAAACTCCTGTCGACTTAAAATTTAGTTGGTATTGCGTTGCTTCCCTTTGTAAAAACAAGGGAACGCACTCATGCTGACTTAAATTTAGTCGGTACAGAGTTGCCACTCTTTACAAAAACAAGGGAGCGTACTCCTATTGACTTAAATTTAGTCAGAACGGAGTTACTTCATTTTAAAATCAAACGGAGCAAACTCGTGCTGATTTAAATTTAGTCTGTACGGAGTTGTCTCCCTACTGAAAACCAAGTGAGCGAACTCTTGTTGACTTAAATTCAGTTGGTACGGATTTATTCCCTTTGTAAAAAACAGGGGAACGAACTCATGCTAACTTAAGCTTAGTCGGTACAGAGTTCCCTCCCTTGTGAAAATCGAACAGAGCAAACTCCTGTTGACTTAAAATTTAGTCGGTATTGCTTTGCCTCCCTTTGTAAAAACAAGGGAAAGCACGCATGCCGACTTAAATTTTGTCGCTACAGAGTTGCCACCCATTATAAAACAAAGGAGCTTACGCCTATTGACTTAAATTTAGTCAGAACAGAGTTGCCTCCGTTTTAAAATCAAACAGAGCAAACTCATGCTGATTTAAATTTAGTCGGTACAGAGTTGTCTCCCTTCTGAAAACCAAGTGAGCGAAATCTTGTTGACTTAAATTTAGTCGGTATTGAGTTGCTTCCCTTTGTAAAAACAAGGGAAGGCACTCATGCTGACTTAAATTTAGTTGGTACAGAGTTGCTTGCCTTTATAAAAACAAGGGAGCGTACTCCTATTGACTTAAATTTAGTCTGAACGGAGTTGCCTCCATTTTAAAATCGAACGGAGCAAACTGGTGCTGATTTAAATTTAGTCGGTACAGAGTTGCCTCCGTTTTTAAATCAAACGGAGCAAACTCATGCTGACTTAAATTTAGTCGGTACGGAGTTGTCTCCCTTCCGAAAACCAAGTGAGCGAACTCTTGTTGACTTAAATTTAGTCGGTACGGATTTATTCCCTTTGTAAAAACCAAGGGAACGAACTCATGCTAACTTAAGCTTAGTCGGTACAAAGTTCCCTCCCTTGTGAAAATCGAACGGAGCAAACTCCTGTTGACTTAAAATTTAGTCGGTATTGCGTTGCCTCACTTTGTAAAAACAAGGGAACGCACGCATGCTGACTTAAATTTAGTTGCTACAGAGTTGCCTCCCATTATAAATCAAGGGAGCTTACTCCTATTGACTTAAATTTAGTCGGAACAGAGTTGCCTCCGTTTTAAAATCAAACAGGGCAAACTCGTGCTGATTTAAATTTAGTCGGTACAGAGTTGTCTCCCTTCTGAAAAACCAAGTGAGCAAACTCTTGTTGACTCAAATTTAGTCGGTATTGAGTTGCTTCCCTTTGTAAAAACAAGGGAACGCACTCATGCTGACTTAAATTTAGTTGGTACAGAGTTGCTTGCCTTTATAAAAACAAGGGAGCGTACTCCTATTGACTTAAATTTAGTCTGAACGGAGTTGCCTCCATTTTAAAATCGAACGGAGCAAACTGGTGCTGATTTAAATTTAGTCGGTACAGAGTTGCCTCCGTTTTTAAATCAAACGGAGCAAACGCATGCTGACTTAAATTTAGTCGGTACGGAGTTGTCTCCCTTCTGAAAACCAAGTGAGCGAACTCTTGTTGACTTAAATTTAGTCGGTACGGATTTATTCCCTTTGTAAAAACCAAGGGAACGAACTCATGCTAACTTAAGCTTAGTCAGTACAGAGTTCCCTCCCATATGAAAATCGAACGGAGCAAACTCCTGTTGACTTAAAATTTAGTCGGTATTGCGTTGCCTCCCTTTGTAAAAACAAGGGAACGCACGCATGCTGACTTAAATTTAGTCGCTACAGAGTTGCCACCCATTATAAAACGAGGGAGCTTACTCCTATTGACTTAAATTTAGTCGGAACAGAGTTGCCTCTGTTTTAAAATCAAGCAGAGCAAACTCATGCTGATTTAAATTAAGTCGGTACAGAGTTGTCTCCCTTCTGAAAAACCAAGTGAGCGAACTCTTGTTGACTCAAATTTAGTCGGTATTCAGTTGCTTCCCTTTGTAAAAACAAGGGAACGCACTCATGCTGACTTAAATTTAGTCGGTACAGAGTTGCCACTCTTTACAAAAACAAGGGAGCGTACTCCTATTGACTTAAATTTAGTCAGAACGGAGTTGCCTCCATTTTAAAATCAAACGGAGCAAACTCGTGCTGATTTAAATTTAGTCGGTACAGAGTTGCCTCCGTTTTTAAATCAAACGGAGCATACTCATGCTGACTTAAATTTAGTCGGTACGGAGTTGTCTCCCTTCCGAAAACCAAGTGAGCGAACTCTTGTTGACTTAAATTTAGTCGGTACGGATTTATTCCCTTTGTAAAAACCAAGGGAACGAACTCATGCTAACTTAAGCTTAGTCGGTACAAAGTTCCCTCCCTTGTGAAAATCGAACGGAGCAAACTCCTGTTGACTTAAAATTTAGTCGGTATTGCGTTGCCTCACTTTGTAAAAACAAGGGAACGCACGCATGCTGACTTAAATTTAGTTGCTACAGAGTTGCCTCCCATTATAAATCAAGGGAGCTTACTCCTATTGACTTAAATTTAGTCGGAACAGAGTTGCCTCCGTTTTAAAATCAAACAGGGCAAACTCGTGCTGATTTAAATTTAGTCGGTACAGAGTTGTCTCCCTTCTGAAAAACCAAGTGAGCAAACTCTTGTTGACTCAAATTTAGTCGGTATTGAGTTGCTTCCCTTTGTAAAAACAAGGGAACGCACTCATGCTGACTTAAATTTAGTTGGTACAGAGTTGCTTGCCTTTATAAAAACAAGGGAGCGTACTCCTATTGACTTTAATTTAGTCTGAACGGAGTTGCCTCCATTTTAAAATCGAACGGAGCAAACTGGTGCTGATTTAAATTTAGTCGGTACAGAGTTGCCTCCGCTTTTAAATCAAACGGAGCAAACGCATGCTGACTTAAATTTAGTCGGTACGGAGTTGTATCCCTTCTGAAAACCAAGTGAGCGAACTCTTGTTGACTTAAATTTAGTCGGTACGGATTTATTCCCTTTGTAAAAACCAAGGGAACGAACTCATGCTAACTTAAGCTTAGTCGGTACAGAGTTCCCTCCCATATGAAAATCGAACGGAGCAAACTCCTGTTGACTTAAAATTTAGTCGGTATTGCATTGCCTCCCTTTGTAAAAACAAGGGAACGCACGCATGCTGACTTAAATTTAGTCGCTACAGAGTTGCCACCCATTATAAAACGAGGGAGCTTACTCCTATTGACTTAAATTTAGTCGGAACAGAGTTGCCTCTGTTTTAAAATCAAACAGAGCAAACTCATGCTGATTTAAATTTAGTCGGTACAGAGTTGTCTCCCTTCTGAAAAACCAAGTGAGCGAACTCTTGTTGACTCAAATTTAGTCGGTATTCAGTTGCTTCCCTTTGTAAAAACAAGGGAACGCACTCATGCTGACTTAAATTTAGTTGGTACAGAGTTGCTTGCCTTTATAAAAACAAGGGAGCGTACTCCTATTGACTTAAATTTAGTCTGAACGGAGTTGCCTCCATTTTAAAATCGAACGGAGCAAACATGTGCTGATTTAAATTTAGTCGGTACAGAGTTGCCTCCGTTTTAAAATCAAATGGAGCAAACTCATGCTGATTTAAATTTAGTCGGTACGAAGTTGTCTTCCTTCTGGAAACCAAGTGAGCGTACTCAGGTTGACTTAAATTTAGTCGGTACAGATTTATTCCATTTGTAAAAACCAAGGGAACGAACTCATGCTAACTTAAGTTTAGTCAGTACAGAGTTCCGTCCCTTGTGAAAATCAAACAAAACAAACTCCTGTTGACTTGAAATTTAGTCGGTATTGCGTTGCCTCCCTTTGTAAAAACAATGGAACGCACGTATGCTGACTTAAATTTAGTTGCTACAGAGTCGCCACTCATTATAAAACAAGGGAGCTTACTCCTATTGACTTAAATTTAGTCGGAACAGAGTTGCCTCCGTTTTAAAATCAAACAGAGCAAACTCATGCTGATTTAAATTTAGTCGGTACAGAGTTGTCTCCCTTCTGAAAAACCAAGTGAGCGAACTCTTGTTGACTTAAATTTAGTCGGTATTGCTTTGCCTCCGTTTATAAAAACAAGGTAACACATACATGCTGACTTAAATTTAGTTGGTACAGAGTTTCCACCCTTTACAAAAACAAGGGAGCGTACTCCTATTGACTTAAATTTAGTCAGAATGGAGTTGCCTTCGTTTTAAAATCAAACAGAGCAAACTCATGCTGATTTAATTTCAGTCGGTAAAGAGTTGTCTCCCTTCTGAAAACCAAGTGAGCGAACTCTTGTTGACTAAAATTTAGTCGGTACGGATTTATTCCCTTTGTAAAAACAAGGGAACAAACTCATGCTAACTTAAGTTCAGTCAGAACAGAGTTTCCTCCATTGTGAAAATCAAACGGAGCAAACTCCTGTTGACTTAAAATTTAGTCGGTATTGAGTTGCTTCCCTTTTTTAAAAACAAGGGAACACACTCATGCTGACTTAAATGTAGTCGGTACAGAGTTGCCACCCATTATAGAAACAATGGAGCGTACTCCTATTGACTTAAATTTAGTCGGAACAGAGTTGTCTCCGTTTTAAAATCAAACGGAGCAAACTAATTCTGATTTAAATTTAGTCAATACGGAGTTGTCTCCCTTCTGAAAACCAAGTGAGCAAACTGTTGTTGCCTTAAATTTAGTCAGAACGAAGTTGCCTCCATTTTAAAATCAAACGGAGCAAACTCATGCTGATTTAAATTTAGTCGGTACGGAGTTGTCTCCCTTCTGAAAACCAAGTGAGCGAACTCTTGTTGCCTTAAATTTAGTCAGAACGGAGATGCCTCCATTTTAAAATCGAACGGAGCAAACTCGTGATGATTTAAATTTAGTCGGTACGGATTTATTCCCTTTGTAAAAAACAAGGGAACAAACTCATGCTAACTTATGTTATGTCGGTACAGAGTTCCCTCCCTTGTGAAAATCAAACAGCACAAACTCCTATTGACTTAAATTTAGTCGGAACGGGGTTGCCTCAATTTTAAAATCGAACGGAGCAAACTCATTCTGATTTAAATTTAGTCAATACGAAATTGTCTCCCTTCTGAAAACCAAGTGAGAGAACTCTTGTTGCCTTAAATTTAGTCAGAACGAAGTTGCCTCCATTTTAAAATCAAACGGAGCAAACTCATGCTGATTTAAATTTAGTCGGTACGGAGTTGGCTCCTTTCTGAAAACCAAGTGAGCGAACTCTTGTTGCCTTAAATTTAGTCACAACAGAGATGCCTCCATTTTAAAATCGAACGGAGCAAACTCGTGCTGATTTAAATTTAGTCGGTACGGAGTTGCCTCCGTTTTAAAATCAAACGGAGCAAATTCATACTGATTTAAATTTAGTCAATACGGAGTTGTCTCCCTTTTGAAACCCAAGTGAGCGAACTCTTGTTGCCTTAAATCTAGTCAGAATGGAGTTGCCTCCATTTTAAAATCGATCGGAGCAAACTCGTGCTGATTTAAATTTAGTCGGTACGGAGTTGCCTCCGTTTTAAAATAAAACGGAGCAAACTCATGCTGATTTAAATTTAGTCGGTACGGAGTTGTCTCTCAACTGAAAACCAAGTGAGCGAACACTTGTTGACTTAAATTAAGTCGGTACGGATTTATTCGCTTTGTAAAAAACAAGGGAACGAATTCATGCTAACCTAAGTTTAGTCAGAACAGAGTTCCCTCCATTGTGAAAATCAAACGGAGCAAACTCCTGTTGACTTAAAATTTATTCGGTATTGAGTTGCTTCCCTTTGTAAAAACAAGGGAACGCACTCATGCTGACTTAAATGTAGTTGGTACAGAGTTGCCACCCTTTATAGAAACAAGGGAGCGTACTCCTATTGACTTAAATTCAGTCAGAACAGAGTTGCCTCAGTTTTAAAATCAAACAGAGCAAACTCATGCTGATTTGAATTTAGTCGGTACAGAGTTGTCTCCCTTTTGAAAAACCAAGTGAGCGAACTCTTGTTGACTTAAGTTTAGTCGGTATTGAGTCTCTTCCCTTTGTAAAAACAAGGGAATGCACTCATGCTGACCTAAATTTAGTTGGTACAGAGTTGCCACCCTTTATAGAAACAAGGGAGCGTACTCCTATTGACTTAAATTTAGTCGGAACGGAGTTGCCTCCGTTCTTAAATCGAACTGAGCAAACTCGTGCTGATTTAAATTTAGTCGGTACGGAGTTGTCCCCGTTTTAAAATCAAACGGAGCAAACTCATGCTGACTTAAATTTAGTCAATACGGAGTTGTCTCACTTCTGAAAACCAAGTGAGCGAACTCTTGTTGCCTTAAATTTAGTCAGAACGGAGTTGCCTCCATTTTAAAATCGAATGGAGCAACCTCGTGCTGTCTTAAATTTAGTTGGTACAGAGTTGCCACCCTTTATAGAAACAAGGGAGCGTACTCCTATTGACTTAAATTTAGTCGGTAAATGAAACGGAGTTAACTCGTGCCGATTTAAATTAAGTCGGTATTGAGTTGCATCCCTTTAGAAAACCAAAGGTAGCAAACTCGTGCCAGCTTAAATTTAGTTGGTACGGAGTTGTCTCCCTTTTGAAAATCAAACGAAGTAAACTGATGCTGATTTAAATATAGTCAGTATGGACAACCTCATGCTGACTTAAATTTATTTGGTACAGAGTCCTTCTGAAAATTGAATGGAGCAAACTCATGCCAACTTAAATTTAGTCTGTACGGAGTTGCCTCCCTTTTGAAAATCAAATGGAGTTAACTCATGTTGAGTTAAATTTAGTCAGTACAGAGTTGCCTCCCTTTGTAAAAACAAGGGAGAGTACTCTTGTTGCCTTAAATTTAGTCAGAACGGAGTTGCCTCCATTTTGAAATCAAACGGAGCAAACTCGTGCTGATTTAAATATAGTCGGTACGGAGTTGCCTCAAGTGATCAAGTTAAAACAGCCTTCAACTGTGCAAATGCTTCAAAACTTGATCAAGTATGCGTTTTGTAACATGTGCAGTAATATTATGAATAAAAGGTTCATAGTATCATATTTTATAGTGATTTCTTTGATTACTGAGCGAATTATTTGACAACCACACGATTTTGGATGGTCATATATTCGGATATAAGTTCAGTTAAGTGCTGTGTTGAACAAGTCTATTTGCCATGATTATTCAACTCTTTACTATATAGTAAACCACATTAACTGATTGAGTGCTTATAGGGAAATAATCTCTATCTGTATCAATTTCAGGTTGATCATGTGACGGAGAGCGAAAACTTGATGCTGAGAATACTCCTTGACATGCAATGGCTATCTCATACCATGCCCTTGATAACTGGAACCAGTGATGTCAAAGTCAAACCAAGATAACGCTATACAGTTAACACAGCAGTATGTGGGATACAACATGGAGACAGCAAGCATGTTTAACTGGACAACATGACCTGCCTGGGACTATTGTTGTGACTTTCTTTTTTCAGTCACCAAAGATATGCAAAATATCAGACTAATAAAGAAACAAACAAATATTTACCATGGGACTGACTTAATTCATGTGTTAGATAAGATGTAGTTGTTCTTTATATTAAAAGAAGAAGTTTAATATTAACTATTTATTAGATCTGCACAGGTCAGATTGCTCATCACATGACTTATGAATACCAGCAATAGACTAGTTGTGGCTTTGTTAGCACTCAAAATGATGGATTTTAAGCGATTATATATCGATGGCTTAGAAGGAGAAGGTCGTAACTTATATATACTACTTACGACCTTTAAAGACTCATACATATTTCAAATCTGCATCATAAGGCGCTTCTTATGAGTTTTTCATGAAAATCAGAACTTGTCATGTTGACCAAAAGAAGGTTCTTAAAGCTTATTTTACCATAAGTAAAGAGTACATTTCAGACAGTATTTTCTTGTTTTCTCAAAATATTGATTTTGTAGTTACGACCTTCTCATTCTAAGCCATCGTTATAGTCAATGTGCTAGTGATTTGGCAGTTATTGTTACCTTTAATAATGTTTTTATAATTGTATGCTCTGTTTATTACATACATTGAATGACATTCAGTTGATCTGATGGTTCCCTCGACTCATATGGTGTGCTGCTGACCACTTCAAGTTTAAAGGATTTGGAATCAAATACAGTGCCAACCAAAAGTTTGGAGACAAATCAGAAGATTTGTGTTGATGTGTTTTATGGAAACCTTCTTGTAATTCATTATCAACACAAACAATTTAATAAAAATATGAAAAGTTTTGTACAAAAATCATTGAAACAACACCATTTTCATTGAAGGGAGGCAATAAGAGCAGACAACAATCAAACACAATGTTTTTTAGGTATTTTTCCTGATTACTACAATATAGGTACATTTTATGGTTGTCTCCAGACTTTTTGTGGGCACTATATATCTGGAACACACACCATTCTTTTATTACTTATTACTCATATGTATTGAATGTTCATGAAATTACTGCTCCAAGAATGTGTACACATAAATGCCCAGGTCCGCTTAGGAAATATATATACAACTTCTCCACATGTGGAGAAAAACCAGCATTGTTAACTTTTCCTGAATGGGAATCAACCTGCTGCTACCATAAATCAAACCTGGATTTCAAGGTTACAAATCCAGTGCATTAACCACATCAGCTGCTCATAGATGGCATATAATACTGTATTCATATAACAAATACTGCAATGAAACCTCACTAATAAGACCACCTTTGATTATTTGAAAATGTTATAATATTATGTTCGCTTTCATAAAAACTTATTATATTTGAAAATGCTATAACCAGTTGGTTATAATATTAAGGCTAAATAAAGAGCGCTATTTAAATCACGGGAATGATTTGAGAATGTAGTCTTAATTTTATAGTGGTCTTTAAGTGAAGTTTTACTGTTTGTTTAAAGGTAAGACACTTGTTAATGCATAGGAATCAGCTTTTTATTGAAAAACATACATCACATTGTTATAATTTCTGGCATAAACATCTGTATGACAGATGCATATAATAAATAAATAAAAGCGCCGATGGCACTGGAAGAACAGGGATTGTTCCTGTCGTCAGAAAAAAAAATTTCCAGTCACAAAGCATATGAGGACATATGCCACCTCAACGCCATAAGTATGTTCCAGCATCTAGTTAATACATTATTACCTCTACTGTCTATACTACTCGCAGTATTTAAACGTTGAGCGAATATCACTGACTGGATGGTAACCTAGCTTACATAACATAATACAATCGCTGTCTCGATATATTTACCAAGCTTCCTGCAATAAAGTGCTAAGTCATCATGCACCATTACAAACACTGTCTCGGCTAAAGATTAGGTGATAACTGTTGCGGAGAGTGTTGGTCTAGTAGTAGTTGATGATTCCTTACAGCCCCTTCGATAAAGAGTTTGTAAATGGGGAGTCTGTTCCGTATATTGTAGGAATGTCCAAATAATGGTTTTTCAAATAAGTATATATAATTTAAAACAGATCACAAAGTTCCAAAGTATTTTCCAATATTTATTTTGTACATCAGATATATAAAATGTCCACAGAGTTCAAAGTTTGAAACAATCAAAGGCACAAAGTTGTTATAGTCACAAAGTATTGATACATAAGTAATAGTTATTTAAATTTTCACAAAGCAGGTTCTTTCACATAGAGATCTAATTTCTAACTCCTAAAATATATTTGGGGTTTTCTCTGCTTCAGAGTATACTTTAATTTCATTGGTCAAAATATTTAATTGCATTTTGTATTTGACCAATGAATTGCAACCAAACATCGAATAACATGTCAAAATAGTCAGACATATTAATTGCATTTCCTATGACATTGATAGATTATAATATTGCTTTGGTTTCATATTAATACAAAAACTTATATATTAAGAAAACCAAATGTCTATACGTATCTGAAAACAGATCAGATCTGAAACAATACTTAATGTGTAATCTTGTGACAATGTCCCATGGCTGTCATAGCTAAAAATAACTATATCCGAGTTTAAGAGAATATTATAAACTTTTTGATATATTGAGAATTAGTTAACAGTTCTTATTTTAAATTATCAAATTCATATTCCTGAACAACCCACAATCATTTTGATATAAATTATTGAGTGTACTATGAAAATTAAATAAAGTAGTTATTTTAAATTAGACTTCAGAAAACTTAAGTCATCATCATAAAACTTACACTGACCATGAGGACGCTAAAGCTCCCTGTTCAAAAATGAGTATCAATAAAAGTTAAATTCATGTTTTTCTTGATAATTGTCATTTGTCAGCAATCTCCTTCAGCAATAGTGTCTGACAATGATGATATTTACTGGAGATCTGTTGAAGTTGTTGGACTAACACACAAATGGAGAGAGTACATGCTCAAAGATGTTAACATATAAGCACAAGTTCGCGTAGCTGTTGTTACCACTAATTGTGTGTGTGTCAGCATGTGCTTTGGTTAAGTTTATTGTCAGAGTCATCCTTCACCATCCCACGTGAGTCCATCCTGACCATGGCTGGTAACTCTGTGACCTTATATATTTGAAGTTATCTGCCCTTGATACTCTATAAAGTTCACAAATAGATGAGCAAGGGTAGTATTAAGTACCAGATAGTCGAGCGTCCAGCACTTCTATTCAGTGTTCTTGTTGAACCGAATTCAGTCCTTGATCCATAGAGTCACAGCATCATCAAGGTCAATGACATTCATAATCAGTTACTGTCCAACTAGAATTGTCAAAGGGAGACATCATGTTGATCATTTTCTCCAACACTTGTCTGCTGGGAATAATCTTGATGACAGCATCTACAAAACAATGCATAAAATTCATTTTTTCTAAATTATGTATGCCTACATACATTACAACCTTTTGAAGTTGCATATGTTGACCATTTTTTAGAAGTTGCCGCTCAACAGAAGTTGAATTTATTGACGAAATTTTGAAGGACTTATGTACAAGGGTCAGTCAAGAAAAACTGAGAGTAGGTGAATAATGATTAGGAGAATAAGTGTTCGTATATTGTCTATACATTATCGTGAAATATGGTATCTCATTGATGTTATGGCGAATACCAATTTTGGGTATGAAAATTTGATTCTTGTTACCAGGCAATGAAAGAAGACAACTGGAAGGCATGCGACCGCGCTATCTGCAGAACACAGTTGTGGGTTGCTATGGAAACAGAAAGTTATAACCAACATTTTCAAACTTAATTTTTTATATTGTTATACATTAATCTCATCAGATAAACTTAATTATGGTTGATTTTTCCTCCAACATAGAAAATATACTTGACAGAACTATTAATTGACACTTTATTTGTCGGTATTGAGACCAAAATTTTACCCGCCTAAAAAGAATGCATGATGTTTTTCAAAGCGAAGTTATATTTTTTGTTTCTATAATGGTACAAGATACACATATGTTAGTTGTACTATATTATGCTATATAAAGTTGAAATAAACCTTCGAATTGACTACACAATCAGTCTGCCAGTCGCTGGTGTGAACGCATACCCTTAAGTGATGTGCTTTGTTTGCTTAACAACTTTATTTATAAGCCTATGTCCGATTAGGGAATTCATCAGAATATCTGTAATGGATAATAATTGACAATAATTGGAAGAAAATATAATTGTATACCATTTTGAAGGCTTAATTTAACAACTCTCAGTTTTTCTTGACTGACACTCGTATTTCTTAGAGGGGTATTTGCTTTCGAGAGGTTGTACTATACATATATTTAATATTACCTGACCTAGATGTTACAACTATAATTTGAGGGATTATATCCTGGATCATAGGCTCTAAAGTGCTATTGCATTGAGGGATAACAATGCATGGTCTCTCAAATAGATAGATATTCAAATAGATAGATATAAGTTCAAATACAAATCAACATGCACCATATAATACATTACAGCAAATTGTTAAACTAACATCTATATTATACAGTCCAGTTAGGATAAAAATCCAGTGACACAGTGGAACAATCCACTAGTATGGTGTACAAGTATAAAGGCTTATACCAACAGTGCAATACCAAACTAAACTCTACCTATTTGAGCAATGGTTTTAATCTTTTGGGTACGCATAAATGATGACGTCACTGTCAATACACTCGGCAGCACTTCTAACGCTGCCACTTGATTATTCTTAATATCTCGAAAACCGTTTGAGATAACTTTATCAAATTTTCACTAGTTTTAGTTTAAAGCATGCGCCTATTGCTGCACGTGTTAATTCAGAAATTGGTGTGTATGAAAATGCATGGTAAACGCGTAATTTACGTCACCCGGAATTACAAAGTCACAAAATTAAACAGCATATTTATTAGGAGTCAATTCAGTATTTTCAATATTTTATTCCTTCGTAGCTTCAAGTGTTATGTAATGAGTGTACACAATAAAAATATTTATAAATTTCACTTAGGTTACAATTTCCTAGGTAACCAAATAGCAGTTGGTAACCTTAGACCACCTCAAAATCAGCTCACAATCTGAATACAAGAGGGTCCAAAGGGCCCTGGGTCGCTCACCTGTTTGGCCTAGTGACCTAGATTTTGGTCCAAATGACACAGTATCTAACTTGACCTAGATTTTATAGAGATAAACATTGTGACCAAGTTTCATAAAGATAGTCAAAATTGTGACCTCTAGTGTGTTCACAAGAATGTTCAATGATTTGGCCTCGTGACCTAGTTTTTGACCCCAGATGACCCAATATCGAACTTGACCTAAATTTTATAATGATGATCATTGTGATCGAGTTTCATAAAGAAAAGGTCAAAATTGTGACCTCTAGTGTGTTCACAAGCTTTTTCAATGATTTGGCCTCGTGACCTAGTTTTTGACTCCGGATGACCCAATATCGAACTTGACCAAAATTTTACAGTGATGATCAGTGTGATCAAGTTTCATAAAGATTAGGCTCAAATTGTGACCTCTAGTGTGTTCACAAGCTTTTTCAATGATTTGGCCTTCAAAGGCTTGTGACCTAGTTTTTGACCCCTGATGACCCAATATCGAACTTGACGTAGATTTTATAGAGATGATTATTGTGATCAATTTTCATAAAGATTAGTCTCAAATTGTGACCTCTAGTGTGTTCACAAGCTTTTTCAATGATTTGGCCTTGTGAGCTAGTTTTTGACCCCAGATGACCCAATATCGAACTTGACCTAGATTTTATAGAGATGATCATTGTGATCAATTTTCATAAAGATTAGTCACAAATTGTGACCTCTAACGTGTTCACAAGGTTTTTCAATGATTTGGCCTAGTGACCTAGTTTTTAACCCCAGATGACCCAATATCGAACTTGACCTAGATTTTACAGAGATGATCATTGTGATCAAGTTTCCTAAAGATTAGGTTCAAATTGTGACCTCTAATGTGTTCACAAGGTTTTCCTTTGATTTGACCTAGTGACCTAGTTTTTAACCCCAGATGACCCAATATCGAACTTGAACTAGATTTTATAGAGATGATCATTGTGATCAATTTTCATAAAGATTAGTCACAAATTGTGACCTCTAATGTGTTCACAAGGTTTTTCAATGATTTGGCCTAGTGACCAAGTTTTTGACCCCAGATGACCCAATATCGAACTTGACCTAGATTTTACAGAGATGATCATTGTGATCAAGTTTCATAAAGATTAGGCTCAAATTGTGACCTCTAATGTGTTCACAAGGTTTTCCTTTGATTTGACCTAGTGACCCAGTTTTTTACCCCAGATGACCCAATATCGAACTTGACCTATATTTTACAGAGATAATCATTGCCATCAAGTTTCATAAAGATTAGGCTCAAATTGTGATCTCTAATGTGTTCACAAGGTTTTCCTTTGATTTGACCTAGTGACCTAGTTTTTGACCCCAGATGACCCAATATCGAACTTGACCTAGATTTTATAGAGATGATCATTGTGATCAAGTTTCATAATGATCAGGCTAAATTTGTGACCTTTAGTGTGTTCAAAAGCAATTGTGAACGGACGACGGACGGACGACGGACGGACGACGGACGGACGGACGAAGAGCGATCACAAAAGCTCACCTTGTCACTTTGTGACAGGTGAGCTAATAAAACCGATGCGCTTAAAATAAACGTTTAACCTCAAATAATGCTACTTGAATGGTAAAATTCACATTTCTTCTGAATAACGAATGTTAATAGTAAGAAGTAGAGTTGAATTTATTCAGTTTGATATAATAATTAGTCACCCTAAATCTAAATTTCAAGTTGAGCGAAACCTGCGTTACTCGCAAGAATCGTATTTTCTCAACAGACACGCTATGTGTACGGAAAACACTATATTTTGCAGCAAAACAAACAATTTTCGTTTTCTAGCATTTTGGTAAATATTATTTATGACTATTAATAAAAGCTCCGCGAGTCGCATGTGTCGCCTGACTACATGAAATATGAGAATTGATGTTGTTAGTGACTTAACCTTACTTTAACTGCAATAATGTAGGATCCGTCATGAGTTGTCAGACAACGGGTGGCGCATTCTTTTTATCATATTATCATAGTTACTGGGTCAATACAACGTCAGCAATAACAAATTTAAGTCGTTGGCGCTACTGTTTCGCGCCAAAAGGATGGCGACGTCACACATTAAAATTTTGTTCTTACACGCATTGGAGAACAACGTTCCGCGACTTGTTCTCCCATGGCAGATCACAGTTACTAGTTTTGTGGCTTTTGTGTGAAAGGTGAGTTAATAGTTCTTGTGCACTGCACTTTGGCTTATTGCAAGAAACATGCATACCAAATCTTGAGTCATTTGAACATAAGGCGACAAAGTTATGCTCTTCAATTTGACTTTTGACCTCTAACTGTGACCTTGACCTTTGAGAAAAGAACCAGGGGTTGCTCATGACACTTCGATTAATAGAGGTTGACATTCATGGCAATTTCAAGCAAGATTGGTCAATGCATGACAAAATTATAGTCCAGACAAGCTTCTTTAGAAATTTGATCTGCAACTGTGACCTTGACCTTTGATATAGAAACATGAGGGTTGAGCATGACACTCCAGCATATGGAGGTGAACATTCATGCCAAATGTAAGACATATTGGTCAATGCACGGCAAAGTTACGGCCTGGACAAGCTTCAATTTGACCTTCAACTGTGACCTTGACCTTTGAGATATGAACCTCAGGGTCTGTCATGAACCTCTGTCTCATTAAGGTGAACATTGATGCCAAATATAAGAAAGGTTGGTCAATGCATGAGTGAGATACAGCCCGGACAAGGTCTATAATGGTCATTTTTGAAGTTTGACCTCTGAGTGTGACCTTGACCTTTAAGCTAGAGACCTGTATATTGCGCACTGCACACTGCCTCATGGTGTTTAACACATTTGCCAAGTTATTTAAAAATGTGTCAATCTATGAGTGACATACAGCCCGGACAAGGTCTAAAATGGTCATTTTTGATGTTTGACCTCTAAGTGTGGCCTTAACGTTTGAGCTAGATACCTGGATCTTGCGCACTGCACACCGCCTCATGGTGTTTAACAACTATGTGAAGTAATTTAAAAAGGAGTCAATGCTTGAGTGAGATACAGCCCGGACAAGGTCTATAATGGCCATTTTTTACTTTTGACCTCTAAGTGTGACCTTGACCTTTGAGCTAGAGACCTGGATCTTGCGCACTGCACACCGCCTCATGGTGCTTAACAACTATGTCAAGTAATTTAAAAAAGAGTCAATGCTTGAGTGAGATACAGCCCGGACAAGGTCTATAATGGCCATTTTTTACTTTTGACCTCTAAGTGTGACCTTGACCTTTGAGCTAGAGACCTGGATCTTGCGCACTGCACACCGCCTCATGGTGCTTAACAACTATACCAAGTAATTTAAAAAAGTGTCAATGCATGAGTGAGATACAGCCCGGACAAGGTCTATAATGGTCATTTTTGATGTTTCACCTCTAAGTGTGACCTTGACCTTTGAGCTAGAGACCTGGATCTTGCGCACTGCACACCGCCTCATGGTGCTTAACAATTATGCCAAGATATTTTCAAAAGTGTCAATACATGAGTGAGATACAGCCTGGACAAGCAATTTGTGACGCCGCCGCAGCCGCAGCCGCCGCCAAAGTAATACCTATATGTCGCCTTTTCAGGCGACACAAAAACCATGAGCGAATAAAATGTTGATATGCACAACCATTATAGGAAATAGGGACATCTACACGCATACATAACAACCAGTTGGCCGATATTGAGTGATAAAAATTCGACTTTCAATATAAGTATTCAGTCAGTTGAAGACGTATCGTGCAATAGCCTATTGTCGAATCGAGCAAAAAATTCGCAAGAAGCTGTGTCAAATATTGATGTTCAAGTATGCCAAATTTCATTACAATTCATTGAGGACTTTTAAAGAAAACTGAAATATATAAGTGGCAGCGTTAGAAGTGCCGCTAAGTGTATATCCTAACTGGACTAATATATCTATAGAATCTAGCAGGCTTTGAACATATACTGTCCTCGATTTGGTAATTTGAAATCCAAACCCATCAGCACACTCAACTGTTGCAACAAACCAAAAAAGTGATAGCAGATAACAAGGTATAATGTGAGTACATCACATCACTCAAAGTAATCTGGCCCGGTGATTATAAACATTGGAGTACGTACTCATTGCTCCAACTCATACTCCGTACTCCAATTGGAGTATTTCTTAGTTGCAAAAACTGATGTAGCTTCCTTATTACTGAATGGAAACATATGAAATAGGGGTTCATTTTCTAAGTTAGATTATTTACTACAAGTCGGTCTTGGTTTTGATGCAAAATTCTAAAAAAAGCCGTTTTTCAAGTTTGAGCATGGAGATCGGAGTTTGAGTACGAGAATGAAAAATGTTTATAATCACCGGGCCAGTTGAAATCATACAATACCTCATGGACAGAATTCTCTGACGGCTGCAATACCATATAACCGGCCATTACCACCAACCGGAAGTGTCAATGGTTTGTCACATTCATTGCCATCACAACTAACACTTGGAACACCATTGCTAAAAATAAACAGTATATTTAAATACATGTATTGAAAAGTCATTCAAACGGAATTTCAATTGACATTACTACTATACACCAGAGCAGAGATCGCTCCACATCATTGTTGTGGAAGGTGTTTGTGGCGGAGGTTTTCAAGCTAATCCATGTGATTTTGGTTTACCGTTAAACTTGATTTAAAGGATTGCAATAATTTATTGGTGTAATGTCAATTCTGTGAGAAGCCAATAACAGCCCTTAAAGTGTATGTGCTACTGTAACATCATTTAATTTCGTTGGGACGAAATTTCGTGGTTTTGGTAAAAAAGACAATTTCGTTTGGGACTTGAATTTGTGGATTTTGCATTTCAGTTAATAAAACAAGGGTAAAAATTAAAGTTCTTTGGGATTAAAGTTTGTGGTTGAGGTGAACCACGAAATCCATGAAATTTAATCCCCGACGAAAATGATGTTACAGTTTATTAAATACATATAAAAGACCAGCGAAAATTAAATTCACCATGTTTGATAAATGCTTTGGTAAACCGTGGAGGGGAAGTATTAGAGAGTGAATAATGAATAGCCAGACTACCACTCCCAGGTTCTTACTTTGAGCTTGAAACACAAAATTATGTAAAATTTCATAATAAGGCTAAGGTAAAAATAAGTTAATTCTTTATGTTGCGTAATCGACCAAACTGTTAAATCAACTAATTAATCTATGCTCGTCTTTTTCATAATTTATCATATAACCAATTCATTAAAATTCCCATATTTCTCGCCAAAATATCAAGAATACTCAAAACCGTTGTGCTCAAATATTATTTAAAAATATGGCATACAGTTAAAGATTGAAATGTGACAAATAAGCAAGGTGGCTCAGTGTTCACAGTGCTCGCATAGTCAATGAATTTGTATTACATGTACACAGCCAATGAATTTGTACTACATGTAATAGCTGATGAATTTTTACTAAATGTACATAGCCCATGAATTTGTACTACATATACGTGGGTATATCCAAAAGTAATGTCACTGATGCCATAAAATCGTATATAATGTCAGTAAAACCACGTAATTTGTCACACCGTTACTTCAGTCTAATTTGAATATGATGACCAAATTTAACAACAATGCACATAATAGTTTTGGAGATATGAACATTTTCATGATACATACTTACGAACATCGCCGCAAGTCCGACGTCAACGACGTCACAATGACGTTACTTGCTGACACCTACTCATCCAGCAGAAGTTCGTCCCTGGTGATTTCTAACGACTCATAAACCATCCAGTCATTTCCTAGACCTTAACAAATGTGTAACCCACCTGACACTTACTCTTTGCAAAATCAAATTATTTTTAAGTGTCCTCTAGATAGTCACACAGCAAAATATTAAACTTACCACAAAATCATGATAATGATTGCAGTTTTGAACGTCGAATTGAATTGACGGCGTTAAAAATACTCTTGGTGTTCTTTTCGGATCCATATGACTCTCTATCGATAATGATTTGGTGATATATGCCCGCTTAAAAGCGTATACTACATACACATGCGCATATGTTGCCGCCTTGTGTAACTAAAGTTTCAGTAGGTGACTTTCAAAACCTTTAGGAAAAGTGCATTACTACGCGCAGCGTCTTTTTGTCACAAATCTGCCGTGTTTTCGCTAAGTAATCAATGCGCTGAACATATATTACGAGTTTCAAAGTTGAGTGACGTTATTGAATTTTTAGTAGCAGACACAAAACATTTGTTTCATCACGACACGAAAGTGTTGTCTGCTTTCAAGAATTTTTTATTACATAAACGCATAAAAGAAAATTGTTATGATAATGAAAAACACTCGTAATTTTCGTGTGCGGCGATATGACGTCATAGGTATATTTTAAATGTTCATATAATCTAGTTATGAAAATCTAATAATGCAGCACGTTGTATATTAATCAGAATTGAATTGCTGAACATTTTGATATCATATTTATGCATATCGGCCTATAAACAAATAAACCACGGGAGGAGTGACATTACTTTTGGATATACCCTCGTACATAGCCGATGAATTTGTGCTACATGTACATAGCCGATGCATTTGTACTACATGTACATAGCCGATGAAATTGTACTTCATGCTCTCATTTGTGCTCTCGGCTATATGTTTCGTAATGAGTGCAGTTATAGAAATTGCCCCAGGCTAGTGACATTAAAATTGTTGTCAAAAGTGTGATGAAGAAAACTTGATTAAGACTGACAGCCAATCGCCTGCTAGTCGTCTAATGAGGATATATGATCAAACCAAATATATCAAACAAACCTACATGTTTATATCAACGACAGCTACTGAGGTGTTCATATGGTCGTATAGTACATGTTACTGTAACTTGACTAGATTTAGTAGGCACTCCGGACATATTCCGTGCATATTTCGGACAAAGTCGGTGCAAAAATAAACAAATATTTTCGATAAGTACCGACTACGCTTACGGAAAATAATACACGCTTCCGAAGTTTAATGAGTGCCTACTAAATCTGGTCAAGCTATAGCAATATGTTTGTTTGTTTTTGGGGTTATGTTGTTTTAAAACTAATCCCACATCACTTTACTGGTCAGTCTGAATGCAGCGCGGCCACTGCCTGTCACATCACTTTACTGGTCAGTCTGAATGCAGCGCGGCCACTGCCTGTCACATCACTTTACTGGTCAGCCTGAATGCAGCGCAGCAACTTCGCAGGCCATTTCGCAGACTTAGAATGAGAAGGTCGTAACTAAAAAACCAATATTTTGAGAAAACAAGAAAAACTGTCCAACAATCAATCTTTACTTTGGTAAAACAAGATTTTTCAACTTCAAATTGGCCAACATGACAATTTTCGATTTTCACGAAAATAGGCTCACGAGAAGCACCTTTATGATGTAGTTTTCAACTATGCATTAGTCTTATAAGGTCGTAAGTGGCGACCTTCTTATTCTAAGCCAGCGATTTAATAATGTTCTAAAGGTATCTAAGTAATATGGTTATTATGCTTGGAACCAAGGAGCAATGACAAAGAGTGAGAAGTTACTTAAAGTGAATGGTAACAATACATGTAGTGTATTACCTCCCTTTAATAAAAATGTTACATTTCCTCTAAAACACATGTTTTTTCACTGTTTTATATTTGGATCTAAGGCCTATATAAAAACTATAAACAATTAATTATAAGACATACCGGAAACTACTCGTTCCTGTTCAAATCCATCAACATTTGCCCTGGAAATACGCCCATGTGATACATGTGTCCAGTAAAAGCTTTGATCAACACAGTCCGAGGCAACAGCAACAGCTGGTTCATCTAAAAAACAGTAACTGTCAAGATTGTATTTTTACAGACTGGAGGGATTTATTGAACTGATCAGGCAGTGTGGTCCACTGGTGACTGTATCATTGATAAAGACAATTTGAAAATGAAAAAAAAAGTAACATTTGTATTTTTCTATATAAAAAAGATTTTGTTGGGGTTTATTTTCGTTATTTTTTTTTCGTTTTCAACGATACAGTTACCTGTGATCTGGTCGTCTATATAATTCCGTGGATTGATTGAGTTACATTTAAGTAAAATGTAATACTGTGTGATAATTTCAATTTGGAATCTTGAAAATCAATTCCGAAAAATATGCACACATAATTGTGACAACAGGAATTGCGAACATATAACATGTAAGTATAGAAAAATAACATACAAAAACAAATAGTGCTACTAGGAGAAAGTCTGGTTCCCTGCCGTACTAAAGTATTTCTAGTTAACGTAATGATCTAGGGGAGGTAATCCAGTCTAACTAGGAGAGAGAAAGTTTTCTCATTGTTACCTAGCGGACATCATCAAATCGCTTTTTCGCTGACTTAGAATGCGAAGGTCGACCCTAATAAGACTGATGCATGTGCAAAATCAGCATTACAAGGCGCTTCTTATGAGCCTTTTGTCATGAAAATCGGAACTTGTCATGTTGACCAAACTGAAGTTGAAACAACTTGTTTTTTTTAATTACCATATTTAGTAATTTTCTGACAGTGTTGTCTTGTTTTCTCAACATACAGATTTTGTACTTAGACCTTCTCATTCTTAGCCAGTGATTTATAGATACAGACAAAACGCCAAATCGGAACACCTAGGCGTTTATCTAATGAAAGTATTTGTCAGTTACTGAAATGCCCGGAGTAGTTACGATTGACAAACGCCTTGAAGTAGTTAGTTCCCCTTGATCTAAGTAACCACAGTCATCAGCTACAAAACCTCCCTCCCGTGAATGATTGTTCTGGATTGATTATACTGCTGGTTTATGCTTGAGGTGATTGAGTGCAACATTTAGCTTATAGCGATACCTACCAGGAACATACAGCACTCGTGAACCATCTGTATCCTCGCCATTCTGTTTATACGCCACTTTATGAATAGAATAGCCATGTGAAAATAGCAGATAATTCATCTCGTCTGAAACAGCTCAAAAGATATCAACAATAAATGATTGTCACATTGTCAATCATGAGTTTCCAGTTTAACAAGCTAATACACTGTCGACAAATAATTTATGTAAACAAGACTGCGTTCAATAAACGCTTATGCCCCCGTGGAATGTATTTCAATAAGTCTAAGTCCAATATTAGGTCAAGGTGAAGACCAAAATGAAGTCATGTGATACAGGCGTGTGGAGAGTGGTCATATACAACATCCATGCAAGTTTGAAAGCTTTGTAGCAAGCCATATTAATGCTAGAAGAAACGGTCAATTTGGGTTAACCAGGCTGGACGGACGAACAGACCGGTGAATCACTATTATGCCACCCGATCTATCGATACGGGGGCATAAAAATGAGTAAAATAAATGGACTGTATGTGAAAAATAAAAAAATATGTAACAGACTGGACATTCGTATCTGTAACACATACTGTACCCGCCGTAACACATACTGTACCCGCCGCCTATTTTGTGTTATTTTGATACATGCTTAAATACAAGTAAATGTACTTCTGTGACATCAAGTAAGACAACCATGGTATATAAGATAAAATAGTTTATCGTAGCAATTGTTTGACGACCAGTAGTGTTTATTACCAACTATGATCATGGCCGCGATGTATTTTTTCCAGTGGCAATGGTTAAAGTTACCAAACATGTTCAACAACTGCAATGTGGGAAATCCTAAACGCATATTTATAAACAAGTGCTTGCATGATACATAGGAACCTCTCAATCCAGTTTACCATGAAAGTAGACACTGATAGTACCAAAAACATTAACCACTGATAGTCCTGATGATTGGGAAATCAGTGTAACTTTAAAACCAAAGGCACCAAACGTTTTTTTGTAGTTCGGCAGTTTGGTGCAGAATTTTAGCAGAATTGTGGGTTTGATGATAAAAGCATGGCATAGTTTATTCACTGCCATGCTATGTAAATGTATTATGTCTAAGCAGCATTAGATATGGACCCGCTATATAAATCAAAGCACTGAAAGTACTGATGTGTGGCGAACTGATGTCATTTTGACCATTCAAATAAAGACTGCACCAACATGCTGTGTCAGAGTTCTGATAAGCCCAGACTCACTCGAATGTTTGTGCTGCTCTCAAGACACCAAGCGTCAGTGTCAAGATGAGTGACTGGGTAGTCTCCATACAACTGATGAACTGTGATGAACAACACCAGGTTGTTGCTAAAAATCGCGCAATTCATGAATAGAAAATGTAAGTGCTCGCTGTTTAACTCGTCAGCATTAGTTCATTTATTTTATAACCGCAAATTAAATTGGTATAAGTGATCTTTAATATGTCATAGTATTGACAATTTCTTTTAATCCGAAAATACTTTACTGAATTCTCGTTTATTGCTTAATTATTCTTTCTCGATTCAAATCCTAAATAGCGTTACGTGTTGAAAATAGCCGCTATGAATAGCACAATTAGTTCGCACGATGCGCGTTTAACTCGCTGTCATGTGCTTATTAATTGAGACCGATATAAATGTTGCACATTTTCTTGAAGTTGAAAGTTTCATCTTTTCAGCGAGGTATTATTTGTTTATGTAAATCAGAAAACAAAACTCTTACTGACGATTTAAAACCTCAGGTTTTAAATTTAATTTGATATTAATAAATTGAAATATCTCATGGTATTGACAAAATTTATTTTGTCAAAATCCGATAGTAATTGACGGAACTGCAATTAATTGAATATTGCGTGACAGTACTGCTAAACCAGAGATCTATTAATATCTAAGCTAATCAAGTTAGTGTATCGATCGTCTGCTAGCGGTTAGATAGACTGTATATACTGTCCTTGAACTAATTCAGCTTCCCGCCACCAGCGAAAACATGTTGTTTCTATTTATAGCATCAATGTTTGTAAACAACATAATTAGGTCATCGTCTACAAATGTTCAGCGGCGGAGTGATTTTAATAGACACATTTCAGTTCACCCGTGTTCCACCAGAAATCTATTGGCTGAATAAACAATACAGACTAGTCACTGACCAATAGCTCGTTGTACATCAATTTGCATATGAATGCCCCGATATGTAAACATGAAACCGTGGGATTACTTTCTCAACCTTCTTGACGGTCCTTGGCGGTTCGCAGGCCTTTGATAGTAGGAATATAGTCCATGCGGAATGATTTGCTATAAAATTAAAATATCCTCAAAAAAAAAAAAGTCTGATGTAATTGTTGGTCTTAATATTAATAAATGTTGGTAATGTAAACAAATCGGGTTCAATGATACGTGTAACCTGTGTAGCATGCTTGTAATATTGTTCAAATCATAGACCTATTTATTGGTGTAGGCATAAAGGCGTTAACTTCATAGTATATATAAAGCAAATCAAAAATGAAAGATAGTTATTACATTGTGTGGCTTATCGCCACACAAAAACAAGAGCCATGATCACCTGGCCATCCCCGCCGAATGCACATGCTTGTATATGGGAACATTTGTTCTCTAGAGCAGAATCATTACTGGCAACTAAAGGCTATGTTCGGCATTTAAAAACAAGACGGTCCAAAGGGCCCTGGGTCGTTCACCTGTTTGGCCTAGTGACCTAGATTTTGGCCCAAATGACACAGTATCTAACTTGACCTAGATTTTATAGCAGACATCGCGAAAGCCGTCGGACCGTCGGACATGTCTGGTAAATTTTGGGACGGTCCGACAAGATGTAGCAAGTTTACAAGACCGAGTGTCCGGTAAAAATACAAGTCAACAATGTTCCCCATTCGCGTACATCGCCAAAAAGTACGTGAAAAAATGGAATTTAGCTCATCCGGAAGTTTACATAAAACCAATTTGTTTGCGCGTGCGTAATAAGTGCTCGTTTGCACTGTTGTTCTACGTCTATTTTTAGAAACGTATTTATAACGACACCTACGATTGGTTCATGGCGTCCACGTGGTTTAATCAGGGTCAAAATCACACATGTTGCTTGTAATTTGTAAACAAACGTGATAATTTACCGTAAGGCATATGATGGCCGCTCGCCCCTAGCTAGATATCGTATTGTATGATCGTATAAAGTTGTATAGTAAAGCAATATTCCGTCGATATCCGTTGATTGCCGCCTGATTTAAGTCATAAAAATAAGTATTTTTACGCTGACTTATTTTTACGCTGTTATGCTGTTGGAAATTATGCATTCGTCCCCAACCATTTTCGACCCAAATGTAAAAAAATACTTAGACTACTATATTTTCTTTCAAGTTTGAGTAATTTTTTACTAATTTCACCCCCTTTTTTGTTTGGCAGTGGTGAAAACACTCCTGCCCCAAAAAGAAGTAGAAACACTGGTCAATGACATAGGCCTATATGTAATTAATTTGTTATGTTGTTTATAAATTGCAATTAAGTAGTGAAATCACTCAGATTTAGTTTTTTTAATTCCGGTCCTGTAAACTTTGGTTCGGTCTGGTAAAACATTTCAGTTTA
This sequence comes from Spisula subtruncata, assembly GCA_963678985.1. Taxonomy (NCBI): domain Eukaryota; kingdom Metazoa; phylum Mollusca; class Bivalvia; order Venerida; family Mactridae; genus Spisula; species Spisula subtruncata. Next base: position 12,600,071 of record OY787676.1, read on the forward strand.
CCAGACCGAATGTCCTGTAAATTTCTTGGGTCTTTCGTGAAGTCTGTTATAGAGATAAACATTGTGACCAAGTTTCATAAAGATAGAGTCAAAATTGTGACCTCTAGTGTGTTCACAAGATTTTTCAATTATTTGGCCTCGTGACCTAGTTTTTGACACCAGGGGGGCGTTTTATCAACATGTCGTACGACAATACTATTAGCGTTTTGTCGCAAGTTGTGTCTTACGTCGCCGGATCTGCGACGAAGGCGTTTTATCAACGTTTTGTCTTAGCTACGATGTCGAAACTTGGTCGATTTTTGTCGCAAGTTCTAAGACAGGGTGGAGGCTGTCGTAACTCACAGGTTTTGTCGTAAACCAAAACAAAATGGCTGCCATTCGTCTGCTTTTAGCTCGATTCGAAAGTAATTTTGACATTTTTGTCCCATAAACGTTGTTTCGAATAGTTTTGAGACGATGTGTTACGTGTGAGTCACGAAGTAAGACATGCGGCAACCGCTCAAATGAGCGAAGTGTAAACAAATCTGAAGAAAATCCAACTTTAAAATCTTCACAAGACCAATGTCATGTTGCTAGCTAACAAGATAGTTATTTGTTTTCAATTTCTTGATTAAAACTACGTTAATTTCTTAATTTGTTTATCTCCATTGAAAGGAATTGTCACTACACCATGCAGTCAAGGGAGATAACTCAAACTTGAATGTATTCTGCTCTATTTCATGATGTTATTTGACTGTAAAAAACTGAAATAATTCACTAAAATATGCTTAAGTGTGTTATAAATAGGCATGTTTATGAGGATTATCATAATGTCGCTACTGTGCTACTTCAAACTACCACAGTAAAAAAACCTACCCCACCCACTAAGTTTCACGAATTTTTCAACGACTGAGCTAGCCGGCTGCTTACATAAGTTTCTCACTTATAAGTAATTAATTCTTATACACAACACTACATAGGTCATGGGGATATCGGAAAAGTAAATTATTTGGTTTATTTCCCCCCCTCGCACTCTGGACCCTTCCCTAAGGACAATTTACTGGCGCATAAGTGCAACTACATCATGTTGTACACTTGTTGATGAAAACAGTATGGCGTCTACTCACATACATACCTCATGCACGTCCGCAGCAGAAATCCTGGGTCTGGGCCTCAATATATGACACATGTGCCTTAACCAGTGAAATATAATATAGGCTGTATGTCAAATCCCCACACTCACTCGGCTTGGAAAGGGTAAAAACCTGGGACTATTCCCCTACTATTCTCAACTCTTAATTAATTGTAGGATTCTGGCATAATTGGCAAAGATATATAGCCTTTATAGTTTTTGTTTGCCAAATATTGCTGAAAAGCCAAAAACTCGAGTTAAATACCGCCTGCAATCAAAGACCACCAACATAAAGGCACTATGTTAAGTATGTTTGCAAAAACACACATTTAACTACCATTATACTCATCCTGTGAAGAGAAACCACCTGTCAACAAAGATTTGCTGCTCTCATGAATGGTCTTAATGAAGCAAAACATCTTTGTAAACTGTAAAATGTTTGCTGTGTGGAGACAAATTTAATTACATGTATTTTATTATATTGCCTAAAAATGATTTTGACCAAAAATAATGCTGTAAATTTAAAATGCACCTAATTTCTTTATTGCAGATTCATATCCAGATAGAACATATATACTAAAAGATGTACCAAAATGTATGTGGTAAAATGAAAATCACTCATAACAGAGTCATATATAGACAGTAATACCAGCATTATGGATAAAAGGTAATTAATTGTCCTGATCTTACTTATATTTGCTGATCAAAGCTTTTAGTTTCTTTATTTCTACTGAAATATGACAGGCCATTGTTGCCAAGTGGTTAGCGCATCCGCCTTCGAAGAAGGAGGGCGAAGGTTTGAATCCTGGCGGAAAATGGGTTAGAACTGACTGACACTCGGCCGGTTAGTAAGCCGCCAGCTTGCCGTACACCAATCTCTGCCTGGCACCGGCAATACAAGAAGGGATTTGGGAGGTAGTGTGCGCATGAAAGAGACAGCGTCTCATAAGCTAAATTGGCTGGCCCTTTAAATGGGGGTGACACTACAATGAATAACCAGTTTACCTTTAATATGTGCTCCACCGGATTGAACACAGGTCGCAGATTACTCTAACCATTGAGCTACAGAGACACATATCTTTAAGAAACTGAACTAATTAATAGTCTTAATCCCAGCATGCATGGACATTACTTCTAGTACATGAAGTTTATTATTAACACATGCTGCAAATAAAAGTATGTGTCAATATTTACTGAAACATATTCATATAACTTTTAGCTATGCGTTCTGTAAACATTTTTTTAAAACTAAATTAAGCCAAATAAATGACTACTGTTTTGTTATGTTATGCTTTCAGCTGAGCATTCAAGTAGATTAATGTAAGTCTAATATTATAATAAACTTTTTTTTTATTTTAAATAACATGCACTTTAAAATAAATTAATTAATTCAGTAAGTAACTCGAATGTTTATAGTTATTTAGTTGTTTTGGCATATTAAACATCTGCCTCTGATTGTATAAATATTGGTTAAAGTTAACCAATAGTTAAGACTTAACCACTGGTTATCTTTAACCAAACTGGTTAGTTAACCAATTTGGTTAAGCAATTGTATAAACACTCTTAACCAAAAGGTTAGCTAACCAAATTGGTTAAATTTTAACCGCTGGTTAACTTACCTGTATGTATACCGTCATGCAATAGTGCACCTGTTGAATGACGTCATTCTCGCGCATTCTGTGTCAAATTTGACAGACGATACCTGTTAAAAAGTAATATGGACGTCTCAGAGCTACCTCCACTGAAGAAGCCGAGAATAAGGTCCGCAAACTTCTCGTTTGCGGAAAACGAAGTTTTGAAGTCGGCGGTTCAAGACAAATGGGATGTGATCAACGCCAAGCACTGCAATAGTTCGACGGGCGTAACCAAAAAGATTCAGGACCGGGTAAGCTGACCGTGTTTTGATGTTTTCGTTTACGAAAGCCATTCCGTTATTGCGTGATATTGGTAATGTTAACGATATAATTACGCTGACTATTTTATATTGGTTTTCTGCTGTTTTGTGGATTAATTTGACCAGTAGCGTGTCACAAATGAACTCATGAAAATGTTTTTTACAAAACAAACAGGCATGGGACACCATAGCTCTACGGGTAAATAGTGTTGGGACGGCCTCCCGGTCTGTAAAGGAGGTGAGAGACAAATGGAGAAACCTGACCAAGCAGGCCAAGTCCGAGATGACGTTGCAAAAAATCAGCCATTCCAAGACTGGTGGAGGCCCCCCCATCAACCAAATGAAGCCGTTGATGGAAGAAATTGCGGAGATGTACTCCGGATCAGCGGCCTTCCATGGCATACCTGGGGCGAGTGATTCAGAAACCATGCTCACGTACAGTTTTGGTAGGTACACAATACATGTATTTGCCACCGGCAGTTGTATAAAATTGTGTTGATTTTCTTGAGCATTGTCCGCAACGTCCGTTAAATTTACTGTATCATTAAAAAAACTGAACACGAAATTGTCGTTTTGTCTCACTAGCCTACTGTATACAATTTGTTATTAAAGCACCGTTAAATGCATGCATCATCTGAAGCGTCTGTCAACATTATGTGAAGAAATATTCGTCATTGATTCATTTACCTGTGTCTATTATTAAATGTGACCTAGATAGGGGCAGGTATAAAACATGGCGCCCCTCAGGATTTTAGTACAAAAAGAAGGGAAAACATGGCGCCCCCTATTAACTTTTTTATTTCTGGTTGGATATTTTATTTATATATATAATATTAAAGCTAACGCTATGTAGTTTTAGAATATGATATTAATTATTTAAATCCGTTTTGTTTTGATGCACTTATTACTGGTTAAAAATGGGTCAAAAATGAAAAAAAATATCATAGAATTTTGTGTTCGGAAAACATGGCGCCCCCTCTTAACTTTTTTATTTCAAAATATATATTTTATAAATTTACACTGTTGAAAAGCTATAGCTCTTTAGTTTTTAAAACTGTAACTATAACTGAAATTAAATTAGTAAAACGTTTTTTATCGCATGTTAAATTCGACTCATGTTTTTATTTTTTTACCGTGCGTAAAATTTGGTTCGGAAAACATGGCCCCCCTATTTATATTTTTTATTAGTCAACATATAATTTTCATGAATACATGGCTGAAAAGATTACGTTCTCTAGTTTTTATAAATGTAAAGATATTTAAAATTGATGCAGAAAAACAGGATTTATGACGAGTTAAAGTAGACGCATTTTTCCTTTTTTTTCACGCGCCCGATAATCGGCTTTTGTGCCATCGCATAAACAGTACAGTACATTGAAAATTAGTTATAATGCGTGTGTTGGACTGTTCATTTGATATAAGTTGTTACTATTAGACTAAGAAAGCATATGTGTGATGTTTATGTAAAATACAATATAGATAATTATTAAATGATTAAAAAAATAGCAATTCAGTGAAGTCCCGCTAATGAGACCAGTTGAGTAGAAACTGCTTCTTAATACCAATGTATATCGAATCTTATAATAATTAATATGTCTTATTAGCGAAATTTGATTGAATTAAGAATTATTTTTCTTGAGAAAAAAAACTACCTGTGCCTTTAAATTCGAAAAAAATAGCCCGTTAAATTGGGAATTATTATTGAATCTCTGTATAAGTTGTTCATATTTGGCTTTTCTACTGATTATACCCAACTGAAGTAGCAAAGACCTTTGTCGGTCTAAAAATCTACTGTTTTGACTTAAAAGCAGCCATACCAATAAATTGGTTTCATAATGGAAGGAAACATTATGACTTTTGGGAAAATGGAGGTTATTTTGCAAGGGAAAGTGCCTTTAAATCTAGCCAAGAACTACAACTAATGTCTCATGTCGGTTTCTTCTATCATAGAAAAAATAGCAGTCATGAGGTTACAATAAAAATGAGACTCACAATTCAAACATTTAATCACGCATGTATAGATATAGATACTGTGACTGTATACGTAGGGTCTACGTCTGTTTCACGTGATAAAGTACATTAACACTTCATTATATTCTCGTGCCCATTGCACGTCTATATAAAGGTATAATTGGTACACAAAATATTAAACTTTACAAAAACGCGCAAGTATAAAACATTGAAAATATATGCATATGAAGAGAGGGTATTAATGCAACCCGTGTTTGACATCATGAATATATTTAGTGATATTTATTCAGTCACGTTAAGGTAGTACTTGGAAATTCGTCTAAATAATGTTACAGCTCATTGTCTAACAACCATCCCAATATTAATATATTTATTATGAACCGAAAGTATACAAAATGCTTGCTACTGAAGTTCACAATATTTTATGGAACCGCTTGATTTTGTGATATTTGTTATGACACTGAATCATGCTTTTAATTATTTCGGATAATCTGCTTCAATTGGCAATATAATTTAATATAGTTTAAAATATTATTTTAATTAGTACATTAAATTTCAATAGCTGTTCTCTCTATCAACAAACACGTTTGAACAAAGACCTCAATAAAATTATTGTAATTAAGGTCTTCGGTTTGAAGCAATATGGTAAAACAATATGCAGCTGTCAATTATAATCGGTATTTCATTATTTATTGCTAACAGTTTTAAAAATGTGATAATCAGTTATCTGCCATTGAAGAAAATCAACGAAAACATGTCAGCTAATTTTTAATTTACAGGATTTTGGTCATATTAGTTGTTTCTTTATTTCAGTCTCATCTTTCAACTTTGTATATCGCAAATAAAGTATATAATTTACAAATCCTATACATCACAGTATAACGCTATTCTTAAATTAAATAATTATAGGACACTATTGTATAATAAATTCATTAAATCGCTATGTTATCAAGTGTCACACTTATGCAATAAACAAACAATCAGCTACCGGTAACAGGATTATCCGATGATTGTATAATTGGTTTAGCAATTAATGGCATGCATTCACAACCACTCACCAACGTTGATAGGATTATCTATTGGGTACTTGAGCATATCCTTACATGTCATTAAACGTTAATTTTTGTGTATTAACGTCAAGACAACGACATTTTGATTTTCAAATTAAATCTAGAAGCACATGAAGAACAAAATGATGGTGACAGCTATATATAATATATATGAAAAAATAAAATAAAAATTTTAATCGGACTGGTCAGGAAGCTATATAACAATTCAATATATACGGTCCATGTACCTTAGTAGTTTTTTTAAATCAAACAGTTATGTGATAACGAAAACAAATTCTTTCAATTAACCTCCCTTTAAAAATGATTTTTAAGAACTAAAGTTTGTGAACATAATTGTCTCACAAATCACATCTAGAAGGAAAGTGTCGGTTTTAGGCTTAATTCAATAATGCATTGCTGTTCACTTGTTTTTTACCAATATTGTTCGGGCAATTAAACGGTAATGGGGTGAATTAAGTGTAATTACATACGGACGTGCTCATTAAACTTGTTATTCATTATCAAGACTAAAGGCATTCCGTTTTCTAAACTATGATTACTTAACAGTAACTGTTGTATACAATACAATGATATTCATAACTTTACTGACATCCAAGAGACTGTTGTTAATCAGTTCATCTTCGGCCTGACCGGGATGATAAACGAGTTATTAACATTGTTTTTTAATCAGCGCATTAGTGCCTATTTACAAATTTCAAGTTTCTTAATAACAAATGATTTAGCATTATTTTAATAACGTATTTTACAACGTATTAACGACAATCTCTTAGTTTTACCTTTGTATATATCACCTATAAGTTGTGACTAGCAATACTTTATATAATACTCGGACATAATTAAGGACGTAATTAATGGACGTAAATTTAGATTTTGATATACATCATTGGGTAATATAATATGGTAATTATTGAATTCCAAGAAATTACATTTCACCAATTGTCATGTTCGATGAATAATATCGACGATATTTTAGCTGGACAATCATGAAATATATTGCCTATGCTAAATAACCCGCGAATTTATGGTCTGACAAGCATATTTATTTTGATTAACATAGATCTACGTGGTTGTGATAGTTTCCTTTGTTATAAACACATTATATATCATCTTAATTCGACTATATTCAACTACTCACGCATAAGAATCAATAGCCGTTTTTTTATATCAATATTGCAATTTGATACATAAACAACACATAATGCTTTCTTGATAGTTAAAGTTTATATCAAATGAACAATCCAACATGATAACTTATTTTCTATGTAACGTTACTGTAATGTTTATGCGATATAAAAAAGCCGATTATCGGGCGCGTGAAAAAAAAAGAGAAAAAATGCGTCTACATTAACTCGTCATAAATCCTGTTTTTCTGCATCAATTTTAAATATCTTTACATTTATAAAAACTAGAGAACGTAATCTTTTCAGCCATGTATTCATGAAAATTATATGTTGACTAATAAAAAATATAAATAGGGGGGCCATGTTTTCCGAACCAAATTTTACGCACGGTAAAAAAATAAAAACATGAGTCAAATTTAACATGCGATAAAAAACGTTTTACTTATTCAATTTCAGTTACAGTTACAGTTTTAAAAACTAGAGAGCTATAGCTTTTCAACAGTGTAAATTTATAAAATATATATTTTGAAATAAAAAAGTTAAGAGGGGGCGCCATGTTTTCCGAACACAAAATTCTATGATATTTTTTTTCATTTTTGACCCATTTTTAACCAGTAATAAGTGCATCAAAACAAAACGGATTTAAATAATTAATATCATATTCTAAAACTACATAGCGTTAGCTTTAATATGATATAAATAAATAAAATATCCAACCAGAAATAAAAAAGTTAATAGGGGGCGCCATGTTTTCCCTTCTTTTTGTACTAAAATCTAGAGAGGCGCCATGTTTTATACTTTCCCCCTAGATAGTGCGTATATGATCTAAAAATAGCTTGTTTACATGTCCTATGGCAACAGCCAATCATTGGAACCGCTCAGTATCGACAAAGTTGTCGTTCTTGCATATGGGGGCACCCGACGGGGTAAACTTGCCAAAATAAATTCTGTTGTGTCTACTTCATTGTTGTTATGATATGGACAACTCTTGTATTTCTATATACTATGATAACACTAGTTACCTCCCTTGTCATATATATATATTGCATGTCTCTATAATCCCTAGTCACTCTCTGTTAAGAAATCACTGAATAAATATAGTTAGAGCACAACTGTACTTGTAGTTCTATGAACCCAAACACGAATATTAAACAATTGTAAAACTATGTGAACGAATTATACAAGATTAAAATATCATCACTGTGCTAAAAATGATAAAAAGAGAGTTTTGTTGATTTAAGCTTTATTTTGTAAACAATTTTGTTAATATGTAGTAAATTGTAATTACAGGAGGCATGGAGCCTAATTGGGCAAATTAATTGAAATTAACTTTTCTTTTGAGTACTTATATAGCTCTCTTTAAATATAATATTATTTAAAATCCCTGCTGTAATAAGTTACAGTATTTTAAAATCCCTGGTACCATTACTATTTGAAATTTGTGTTTGAATCCTATGATTTTTGATAATTATATAGAATTTATAATATATATATATGAATATCTTCAGTTCCAGATGAAGATGGGTTCTTGCACGAAGCAGAAACTATGCTCAATTTGTCTGAAGATGCACCAAGTAAGTTAATGAAGATTCCTTTTTTCATAGATTCCTTGGTTCTTTAACATGCCCGGTGTAAAGCACCGATACAAGCGAGACTACCCCTTGGTTTACAACCAGGATCATCCCTAGTTGGGTGGGAAACACTATAAATAGCGTTTCTCAAATGACCAAGTGTCCCGGCCGAGAATCGAACCCGGGACCTCTTGATCAGGAGTCGAGCCTAGTGATCACTCAACTGTCAGATTTTTAAGTATTTTAAAGGAATTATTGATCAACCTTTTAAGATTGATATCAGTGTAGTAAATAATTAATGGGTTGATTCTTTTCACAGGCAAATGGAAAAATTCTGCTTTATTAAATAGTAATACGCCTACTTTTTTAAGCCATGATATTTGACGCTTAGTTTCATTGAGTTATGGACTAAATAAATTAATTGTCATTGTTATTTTTTGGTTATATTAGAATCTGTAAGCCTCCTCATCTTGTCCGTCAAGATTGTTTGGTTCTTCAAATACTCCCTTAGGTGATTGTACTGTATATGGTTTGGTTGTCTCCAAATGACTAAAATGTTGATAACTAGTTAAACATATAAAACAATAGTGTTATTAAATTTACAATATTATTATTTTAGCACCATTGTCGGATAAAGAAGACTGCACGCAATCAGAGGAGGAAGAGGTCAACAAACCTACAGCAAGTACTAGTACTGGTAAGTGATAATTTGAAATAAAAAAACTTTAACCAGTCAATACAAAATTCCAAATGCTGACTTTCTTTTCGAAAAAAGAATGCTCAAGTGGGTATGTAATATTGTTGCACAAGCTTTTCTTGACAAATTTAATAATCATTACTGATTAATCAACCAAGTTATAAAATAACTGGTTGTATATTATGCAAATCATGTGCCTTTTAGGCTTCTCATAGAAACAGTTTTGAAAGAAGTGGGCTTTTTTGATCTAAATTGTTTTTGATGTCAAGTTGATGATGTTGTTTGAAATGTATTATCACGCAGTTGTTTGCTTTATTGCTATATATATATATATCGGTGTTACTGTGTGTACAGTCAAGTTTTATTACTGGTCTTCAGTCAGGACTTTTTTGTTTTTCATTACCTTTGTTGGTGTAGAAGTTTTAACTTCTCATTCATTGCATGTTTATTAATTTACTTCAGTTTAGCATTGTATTTGAATTTTGCTTCTTTACATTGCATACAGACTATGGCCGATCCGCTACTTTATAATTATATTTGCATGTTATATATTTCAATTTCTTCAGCTCCAGCTGAGTCTGCTCAACGGCAACCACGCACAACTAGTGCTACAGTTTCTACAGCTCCAGTTGAGTCTGCTCAACGGCAACCACGCACAACTAGTGCTACAGTTTCTACAGCTCCAGCTGAGTCTGCTCAACAGCAACCACGCACAACTAGTGCTACAGTTTCTTCAGCTCCAGCTGAGTCTGCTCAACCACAACCACACACTAGTGCTCCAAGAATGGAAAAATCAGTAAAGTAAGCGTTTCATTTATTTTGCAAATACTGACTTGTTTCCATTCCAATAAACCTATACCTTCCTTATAACATAAAGAATTGATTGTTTATTAACCTATATATAACCTATAACTGAGTTTAGATTGGGTTAATTTCTTCTAACCCAAGTTGAGATGAATATATTTAGGTTGATGATTTGTGAAATGAGATTTAAACCTTAATATGTCACTTTTCTTCAACACTTAATTCCTGATGGTATCACGAAGATGGTGTTCATTGAAGAAAGCAACATCTAGAAAAGGGTAGTCCTAGTAACATTTCTATTATATATATGCCTCCGTAGCTTAATGGTAATCGTGCCTGCTCCCTAATCGACCCAGGTTCAAATCTTGTTGAGGCACATATATTCCTGCCATATTTCAGCACAATGCTGGCTATTTTTGGCATTTGAATTATACACAATAGTTATTTTGATGATATTTGTTATACTTTAAATCCTGGTATACACACATACTGGCATTATTTAAAGTCATTAACATTAGTACCATATTAGTAGTAGCAGGATATTTACTTGAATACTATTGGCTATACTATGTCCTTTTTGCATATCATTTCAGGTCTAAGAAGAGTTTGAAAGAACTACAAATTGATTACATAAGCTTGGCGATAGAGTACAAGAAGGAAAATCTGAAGCAGACACTGGCAGTGAATAACATGCTGCCTAAATTGGACAGAGTACTGGACAGAGCTTTGAAATATTTTGGAGAAGAGTGACTTATGGAAATTGTCTGTCTATCTTTATGTCTGTCTGTCTCTGCTTAGTTATTATTTTTTCATAGATTTAATTTCAATGAACTGTTGTATACATTGTTGAGCTATTTTCATTAAGTATGTTTCAATAGCTATAATAACACAGATCTGATAAATGTAAGGTTGTTATCATTCTGTAATTTTATGACCAAGTTTACAGTGTGCAGTAGCTTATGTTTTAATTGATATTATAAACCTGCTTTCCAAATGTATGACAGTGTATTGATACTTAATATTTGAATTACAAATTTAATACCCAAACTCTGTGAATCAATATGTCTGTAATTACTAAGTCTTCTGTTAAATGATATAAATTTTATGTTTTTTATACTCTAGCTTAAATCATTTTGTTTACTTATATCATAATTGGTTTATTTTTCTGAGGTTTATTATATAATGTTGAATTGGGACTTTTTAGCTTGTAATTAGGATAATATATATGATTTTCAATTGTGATCTTAGCCAATAGTCACATGGAAAACATAATATATATAACACATCAATAATTGTCTCTTTTACTGTTTGGATTTATCAGTTTAACATACTGCCTTTTTATCAGTCTAAGGGAGACAACTCAGTTTATAGGTTTATTACTAAAATTTATGTGATTTAACAAATACAACATGGCTTGTCGGTCAATGTGGAAGTTTACAGATTGGGCAGTAAGAGTTAGATTGGTATATATCCGGAAGTGAAGACAAATCCGTAAACTTCCATATTGACTAAAAAGCCATGTTTTATTTGTTATATTATACCGAATCTAAGTATTTGGAGAATCCACATTTGAGTACCTGTTTAGACATTTCTCTGTCCAGAATACATTAAATGTGTGTTTTGTGGATTATTTAAAGTAAAGGTATAATTTATTGGTAAAGGCTATGTAAATAAATTATGTAAAAAAATATGTTTAGCTAAGCATGTATTGTAAAATACATCATTTGCATTATTCCCTTTTTATTTCAATGTGACGTCATCCAGTGGTCAATATCGACCGCGGTCAATATATGACGTTACAATGAAATAAGAAGGGTATGCATATGAGGTATAATATATCTTATTATTCCATTTTAGGATCAGTCTATGTATGTAATCAATCTGTTGTTATGTACATGTGCCTATCATCATGAAACCTGATATCTTTGACTGAATTATCCCCCTTTTGAACTTAAAATGTTAATGTTAAGATTTTGTGTGTCTCTGTAACCAATTAAGGGAATGTTTTGAAACTTTACATACTTGTTCAATGTGAATATCTTATATCATAGAGACAGGTCCCATAACCATGCTTTGTGTTTTTGCAGAATAAATCGTCATTTTATGGAAGTGTATGTCAATTTATTTGTATATCTATACAGTTTTTGCAGGATTTTCTTCAAACTTTCACACATGAACAGCCTCAACATGTAGATGTGCATGCATGAAGGAATTTGCCCTGAAATAATGTATTTCAGAATTATGGCCCTTTGTTCTTTTATTCACTGTGTAACATCTACTGTAAAATCATTTATTTTTAATGGAACAAAATTATGTGGTTTTTGTAAAAATGACCATTTTGATGGATTCTGCATTTCAGGTGATAACTCAAAATTAGTGGTCAATATGATTTAGTTTCGTGGTTAAAACGACGAAATCAACAAAATTTAATCCCCCATGAAAATTAATGATTTTACAGTAGTGGTTAATATATATGGATGCTTTGTTTGAGTGTTTATTAGTCTGTCGAATGGTGAAAGCTCCGGTTGTTAAACCCCCATATACAAAGTATATAGGGGCTATATTGGAGTCATGCTTGAGGTCGGTCTGTTTGTTGGTTGGTCAGTACAATTATACCTGACATGACTGATCAAGCCTAGTTGTGCATATCGTCAGCGGATGTAGGTCGGATAACTTTTATGAGAGTTAAGATCCTTTGTTTTTTACACTTGATAATGTTTATGCACTCACTTTTTCAAGCAGTATCTGGGGCTACTCATCACATTAGTTATATTTTTGTTGTAGAGTCTTGTGTAATGTTTGTTATGCTAGTTATTGTTAGCTGAACTTATTGTGCCTTTTGCACTATCCTGTTTCTCTTGAATTCTCCCTTCTCAGGGTATTTGCTATATTTTTAAAAAAAATTATCATAAATCCATGGACATTTTTGTAACTGTTGGTATAGATTCTTTAAAATGTCAATGATTTACACCCTAACTGTATAAGTAAGTTCAAAAGATGGAATTTCTGCTACTTCAAATTTCAGTAAAATGTTAAGTGCTTTGGTTTTTTAATTATGATCTCAACTTTAAAAATCTGAGGTTTTATTTTCACCAAACACTTTTGTAATTGGGTGTTCTTCTAAAATTTCACTAATTAACTACATTTTGTACCTCATTGTGTTGACTTGTTATCCTTATCAAACAGTATTGTAACTTGTAATAAATTGTGATCAAATGTTATCTCACTTGTTATTATATAACCTAGTTAAAATACTTTTTGGTGTGTTTGTGTTTGGTTGAGACAGTCATAAGCATGTCTTTTCAATGCCTAGTTGGTCTTTGAAATCTTGGTTTGAGGGATATGTTTCAAAAGTCCTTAAAAAAAGGATTCAGACAAGCAAGTCCAAATCCTTGATTTTCAGAATGAGTCATGTTACCTATTTTCTGGAATTCAATTCTAATCCTCTTTAGAAGATCATAAATTATGACAATGGAAACACGGGTATTTTCAAGATATTCCATGTTTTGCTTTAATCAATGTAGCAATTCAATTGGACGATAGAAACTGACACTCAGCTAAATTTCAAATTGGTCACTTAATTTGTACATCATATTTGTAACAGAAAATTTAAACGTTCTGTGTCATTCAATATAAGGTTAAAATGTGCAAAGCATGGTAAGGTCTGTAATAAAATTGAGTGACCAACTAGAAAATTTGCAGACTGTAATGTATGTATACAACATTCATTATACCTCTATCGTTGGAAGGCTGGTACCAATTTATTTAATGATTGTGGTTTTGATGTACTGTAAAATAATTTATTTCGTGGAAATTAATTTTCATTGATATATTTAACCATGCTGTGCAATATAAATTATTTTGGGATGCCCATTTTCTGATTTCAAATCCCTACATTATTTCAATGTAAACAAATTCCATGAAATTAATACTCAAAAGAAAAATTAGTTTACAGTATTCATACAAGAACAAGAGCTAGCACTTCCCAAAGGTGTAGCATTGACAAAGTCTTTTCATAAGTGATAGTATCCTGATTCATTCACTTCATCAACATAATTCAAGTACAAGTATGTACATTTAAATGAATACCATATCCTGTTAATGAAAAAAGTGAAGATACTAGTATCTGACAAACAATAACACTGCTATAACTGGATATTATTCTGTATTTTAAGACTTTTATAGTAAAATGTTATAAAATGAAAACATGTATAAAAAATAATCAACAACAAAGTTGCCACCAATCTATCCAAAGAACTGAGCCGTTACATGTTGGCGAATACCCCGTCCGTCCTGTCCTCCCTGATAATGATCTAGCTGGGGCTGATCATCAACCACAGGTACATCCTCTGGCTCGGGTTCATTCCACTGAATGGCCAGGTTGTGAAGAACAGCACACGCCACAATGATCCTGCTGGCCTTTTCAGGTTTCATTCGTATCTGAAAGACAAGGCATCATGGTATATTAAACTCAAAGAAAAACATGATACAGTACCACCTGTCAGTAAAGAACACACAAGCTTTACAGATATTTATTGAGAAGACTCTGCTACACACTCAAAATTAATTATCACTTTTGAGTGACCTTTCTAATAAGGTCTATAGCACGTAAGACAGTTATAGTGGACACTGTCAAAAAGTGGTCTGTAAAATAGAGGTACATCTACATGTGGAGTCTATTATTACATACATTGTGCATTTTGTTGTCTGAGTCAAGGTAATCAGTCTAAATTAAGAATAGCAATGTATGCTGTACAAGAACTGGAAATTGTTGATCACTTTAAGGTATTGGTGCACACATTAAATATATGATAGATAGATATATGTACCTCTGAGTGTAAGACATGGAATTTCCTCTTCCATACTCCAAACATTCTCTCTATAGTGTTGCGGGTTGCTATTTGGGCCTTGTTATACCTGCATAGAAATTCAGTGTTGTAATTAAGTTAAATACTGGATTTCTTTTAAAAAAACACCAGTCAGGACTAATTCCTTTTAAAACAATGTAGTGGCACTTTAGCATGTTGTATAAACTATAGTACTATAAAGATTATGAACATCAATAATTACTGAATGTACTGGGAACAAATAATGATTTGTTTAAAGATTTAATGTCTTAAGTGCAAATGATATACTCAATCTATACTTGTGCTTATTGGACAACATTAAAAATTAAGATAAGTAAATTACCTCTCTTCACTCCCATTAGCTGGATTCAGGTATGGGGTTAGTAGAAAGTGACGGCAAGGGTATCCGCTGTCTCCCAACAAAACACCTCTTTCTAAACCTACATTAAATATAATAGTAAAATTAATAAATGAAGACATATAATCATGTTATGCACAGAATGCATTCAATCAAT
Source organism: Spisula subtruncata (assembly GCA_963678985.1). Lineage (NCBI taxonomy): Eukaryota > Metazoa > Mollusca > Bivalvia > Venerida > Mactridae > Spisula > Spisula subtruncata. The sequence goes on from OY787676.1 coordinate 12,615,672, forward strand.
TCATGAGGTAAACTTACATAATATTATGGTTGTATTATACATTTCATTGAACAAAAATATTTTACAAATGCTATGTTGAATTTCTTTAAGACATTTAATATTGAATTAAAATTTGAAAATGAAGGAAATTATTTCCTAAAGTTGCTATCATATTACATCTCAAACAGAATATAGAAATATATATTTAGGAGTATATTCCATTAATCCATAATTTATATCAATTATGATGCACAAAGAGTTTTCAATATCCTCCAACAGTGAATAGTCAAAATGACTCCAGACTCTAAATTTTAAAGAGTCATCAAGATATTACAAGATATTTATATTACAAGTGAAACTGTATAGTAAAATTTCAAGAGTCAAAATAGGCTACTTTTGTCAACATCAAGAGTCAAAATGCAGTTTCAAGAGTCAAATGAAAGCCCTGAGACAGTAAATTAGAGCATTTGTATACCATACTTAATACAGGTTTGGAAGAGCAATACCATTACACGGAATTAAATAGACAGGCTTATCTACACTCGGAGTGACTCCATAGCAAAACTGATATTGGGCTTGAAAACAATTTCTTTAAGTTAAAATGGCAGTGAAAAAAATGAAATGGATACGAAAATGGATGTGTCTTCATTATTTACATTACATGTATATAGGTGATATCCAGGAAAAATTTCACAATTCATTGAACTCTGGGATATTTTAATAATTTATACCATGATGATTCTCTTCCATATATCTACAAAGACTGGATACCCTCAACACATGGCTGTCATGGGCACTGCCAGGCCAGACGGCATTGATGCTGGTAAACTCTCCTGCGGAAGAGATGAACAGTATCAAACAAAAATTCAATTAAAAACATTTCATACACTGAGTCAAATCAAATAGACCCATAAAACTGTTCAGTTTTCTCATTATTGAACCTGTGTTAATACCATGATGAATAATATATGGTCTTATTGTTGAGATGGTCTTATTGTTGAGATGGTCTTATTGTTGAGATGGTCTTATTGTTGAGGTGGTCTTATTGTTGTGGTGGTCTTATTGTTGAGATGGTCTTATTGTTGAGGTGGTCTTATTGTTGTGGTGGTCTTATTGTTGAGATGGTCTTATTGTTGAGATGGTCTTATTGTTGAGATGGTATTATTGTTGAGGTGGTCTTATTGTTGAGGTGGTCTTATAGTTGAGGTGGTCTTATTGTTGTGGTGGTCTTATTGTTGAGATGGTCTAATTGTTGAGGTGGTCTTATTATTGAGGTGGTCTTATTGTTGTGGTGGTCTTATTGTTGAGGTGGTCTTATTGTTGAGGTTGTCTTAATGTTGAGATGGTATTATTGTTGAGGTGGTCTTATTGTTGTGGTGGTCTTATTGTTGAGGTGGTCTTATTGTTGAGGTGGTCTTAATGTTGAGGTGGTCTTATTGTTGTGGTGGTCTTATTGTTGAGGTGGTCTTATTGTTGAGGTGGTCTTAATGTTGAGATGGTATTATTGTTGAGGTGGTCTTATTGTTGAGGTTGTCTTAATGTTGAGATGGTATTATTGTTGAGGTGGTCTTATTGTTGTGGTGGTCTTATAGCTTAGGTTGTATTATTGTTGAGATGGTATTAATGATATGGTGGTCTTATTAATAGTTGAGGTATTCTTATTGTTTCTAAAGGTGGTCTTATTGTTGATGTGGTTGTGCGTTTAAAGGAAAAATCTTTATAAGATACAGCCTAGGTTTATAAATACAAACGACTGTATATATTGTAAACATTTGAAAGAGACACGTTTGTTTATTAGGTACTACATCACCTCTATATTTTTTTGAGTAGTAAATAGATAGATCTCTATCCCATGATAGGCCTATCAATATATAAATAATCTTGAAAAATGCCAACTAACTTAGTGTTTACAAACTGAAGATCTACAGACAGTGCTGTATTATACTTTCAGGAATATCAGTGTATTACCAGATTTATTAAATAACAATGACCGAGTACGGTAAATAAAGTACTTTGAGACATGCATTTCCCCTCAAGAGCCCCCACAGATAAGGGAAACTACTCTGTGACCAAAAAGAGAAGGAAGTTGATGACGACAGAACAATACTCACCCCGATGGTTGCAGGTTGCTTGTACATTTATGGAGTGGTATCTTTTTCTATTGATGTAGGCCATCTCCTGTTCTTTAGGGGGGGAAATTATCCGAACATGTGTGCCATCGATACAACCGATAACCCCCGGGAACCGTCTTAGTCGGTAAAAACCTTGCTGCACGGTCCGTCTGTCAGCGTCAGTGGTCGGAAACTTGATGAAGGTTTCTCGAAGCGAGAACAAAACATTCGTCACTTTAGTCACGGTTCGGGACACAGTGGCTACATCAATGCCGAATGTGTCCCCAATTAACTGAAGAAAGCACCCAGACACGAAAAATCTGAGTGCAATGAGAATTTGCTGGCGAGCTGTCAAAGGTCTGTTTCGTCTCGTCTCAGGTTCAAGTCGATCACCTATCAAGGCTTCCAGCCTGTCAAGGTTCTGGTGACCAAATCTATACCTTTTTCTCGCCTCCTCGTTGTCTAAATCGTCCGTCTGTCTGTTAATTCGTCGAAATTGTCTTGGTCGTCTAACGTTCAGTGCAACAATGGCGTCCATGTTTGTTTCTGGTTAAATTTTAACCAAACTCTTGGAGTTGGGTTAACTTTAACCAGAAATATGTTCTGGTTAAAGTTAACCAAAACTTTATACAATTGCTAACCACGGTTTAACCATGGTTTAACCATTTTGGTTAGTTTAACCAATTGGTTAAGTTTTAACCAATATTTATACAAATGGGTGTTGGTGTTTTATTATTAATGTTTGAATATTATTTGTGTATTTTCAGGAAGTGCATCCCTGTTTGTTCAACTGGATGGTGGCGGCTAAAACTAGATAAAATTGAAAGTACATTGGGAAAGTGCCTGTGGCCAGTGGAAGTACATTGATGTTATTAAAACATGAACTTTTGAAGCAACACTGCTGTGATCCTAAATGCTCTATAAATATTGTAATGCTTATAATATGCTTTAGAAATTTAGCCTTTTAGCCACAAACATAAAGACAAAGCAACATGTGACAATAATTTTTAAAACCTTCTTAAATGGATCTAATATCATCTATTTTATATTTCCTCAAATGTCTGTATTCATTTTTGAACATTTCTTAACATTATCAGTCTTTCATGTCTTTTTCATTATTCATGTATTTGTATATGCAAAATTCACATGCACATTTTGATTTACAGCTGGTATTTTTAAATGTATCTAGGTATAGAAAAGATAAAAAAATAAAATGCATATTTATGATGCTCCCTAAAGGGTGAGCATATATTTTTCATACTTAAATCTTGCACAACTCACCCAGTACTGGAGAAATCAATTTGAAACTTCATATGTAAATAGATCTCAGTGTAGTGCCCAAGAATCATAACTCTTGAGTTGCATATTTTTGGAGTAATAATTCTTCTTTGTAATTTAGCATGCTTAATACTGGTCCATATTATAGCTCATAAAATATTGGAGACTTCAATTTAAAACTTCATAAGGGAAAACATTACATCAATCATAAGTTAATAACTGTACATTTTTGAAGTTGGTTTCCTATGACCACCCCATGGGAGAAAATTACCCGTCGGTGATGGCTCTTGGTATCAGTATTTTTTTAATTGTTTTCAGTAACATTTTCTAGCCTTACAATATTAATTGTCTAATCAAACTTTATTACATAAAAAACTTAATTTATTATGCCCCATCTTTCATGAGGTAGTATATTGCTTTGCAAATGATGGTTGGTCTGTCTGTTAGTTGGTCGGTAAATGGTTTGCATTCCACAGCTCAAGCATACTTTGTCCCAGGACCTAGCAACAGTGGATGATAGAATCATACATATTGATTTTGAGGTCAGTAGGTCAAGATCACTGTGACCTTAACCATTTCAAAGGGGACAGTATTGCTTGCAATTCCTAATTACTTGTTTTAAATATCTGTTGTTAAGATATGATCGATGCAAATTGCTGTTCAATATTTTCAAATTTTAGTTTATGCTGAAATCTTGATACTTATTTGCTAATGATCGGAGTGATAAATACACAGAAGAAATACAGTACTTGTGTCATTATTTTATGTATTATCAATTATTCTTATTCTGCCCCAATAATCAAAGGATAGTATACAAAATGCTAGATTATCATCTAGGTTATTATTATGCTGTTCAACAGTGGTGTTTGCTACAGACAAGGTCGCCCTGTCACTGTATCGTATTGTACTTCAGTGTCTACTGTAATGTACCTACCCCCCCCCCCCCCCCCTCGGCACAAAGCACACACAAGCTGATCACACTGTGTAAATACTCGCCGAGAGGGCGACTTCAACATAGAAAACGAACGCAAATCGGTACTGTGACTGCCAGATGCTGCTCTGTATAGACCCCTTTGTATATAAAGAGTCGCTTGAATACAGTCCGAATGTCACGGACAGAAGACACGGAATCTACGCTTCTAACTACCATGTTCAATCATGTGCGTTCGGAATATTCAATCTAAAGTATTAGACATTTTCTTATTGAAGAAGGACCAGCAATTATATAACACTGCTATGGATTGGCCAATTTGACAGGAGTCTGACCTTTTGATTAGCATAATTTAACAGTCGATATATTGCCTACGTTAACAATACTGATTGTATCACGAAGACGCTCGAGATGTAATACAAACACAAATTTGAAGTACCGATATCTCACGATTTGCTTGCGGAAATTGATATATGCAAAGCAAGAACCATGTAATATATTCTTGCATAAAGGTCATGCTCACGTCAAAGTAGCCAAGCTATAATTGCTACACACAAGCTTTGGCCTTATTGAGACTATTGATCTACGTGGGGTTGTACCAGAATTACCGTCATCACTTCCCTACTATTCATCGTACAAACACATACTCGTGAGTGTGTAGTGAACATAGCATCTATTGCATATGTACTTGACAATTCAGAGCCGATTCTCATTAACATCGAAGTCTGCAGTTTCCGGGAATAGGTAGGGATGCGGTGCCCAGAGCACGTCGAATCAACGTCGGCTAAACGTCCACTGTCTTTACATTTGTTAAATGCCTGCCAGTGTGTATACATGTACATTCGCAGGGGTAGGTTAGGAGATAATGAGGAGTTCTAGCCAATTTCAAAGTCAATTGGGTATACATGTATCCTGATCTGTGAGCGTTCTGATATGTCGTCATTGTGGTGGGCTTTGTGATGTTCCGTTATGATGATCACCATCTTCTTACCTGTGGTACCGTACGTGGAACTTCCAGGATGAGATATTATCCTATCTGTGTGAAATGTGGCTATAAAGGTGCATCAGTCAGCTGCATTCACGACCCCACCACTGGGGATTGACGAGGAGTTTATTCTTGATTTGACAAAAACCCCGCCGGTCCACAGCTGCTGGTAAAATCTCCGGTATTTCCACGACCCCTTACAACTATATATTGTCCCCGGGGTATTAGTTAGGAGACAAAATCCCCGCAGTACGGGGAAGCTGGAATATAAAATCACGGCTGTTTTTTTTTCGACTATCCACTGTCCGTCCCCGGGGATGAAAGTGTGCTTGCCAACTGACTGGTGCACAATGTCGGTTCGCGCATAACCAAAATACTACAATGTTGATGCTGGGAGATTTTTGTCATGTCGCTTTCCGCTAACATCGATCATATTTTCTAATTAAAAAAGTTATGACAATTAGAACAGTCTTCATAGATTAAATTCGTTGACACCCCTAGTACATCACGATCTAGATAATAAATTCAATACATGAACAATCTTCACAAATGAACTGATCGGTATCAGAAGGGTTGTGTACATTGACTACATTCACATAATCATATTTACTTGACACACGTAAACGATGCAGTATAATTATCATCATAACAAGTTTTAGATTCTACAAAATTGCAAAAGTAGACCCAAAATATTGAACACTAAAATATATTTGAGACAACCCCTTATAAACAAACTAAGGTAGGTCGATTGATGACGTAGTCAGGTGAGAAATCATGGCGGTTAGTCTAGTCACCGAAAATATTAACGCGGGTCTAAGATCAATTTAACTGTATATTTATCTAGAGATTCAAATACTTCACAAGATTACAACAGCTAGAGAGAAACACCGAAACAAATAAGTTCTTGTCTACTTTTAGTGCCCTTTCCTCCAAATACATGCTTATTTCCAACTATGCTCACCTTTTCACAGAGGCTGGTCGGCTCAGCCGGGCTATTGACCTGCCGAAATCGCCTAAAAATTGTAGATCTTTCAGATGATTCTATTTGCATTTTTGTGAATCTTTGAGTATGTGTGACTTTTGTCTAAACTAATTTATGTACTACATTTTTGTAACACATTTTTAGTTGTTAAATCGCTATTCCTAGACCTACTACCAGATTGTCGGCACAATATCATTAATTGTTTACATTGACAACGCTTATTTGACAGGTGCGCGTCACGTAGCGGAAGTAACGTTTCTGGACTGTGTCTCAAATATTAATGACTTGCGACAAATGTTTGTCTTAGCTGCAACACTCGATTTACGACACAGTTGATAAAACGGTTTAGTCACATCTTATCTTTTTGTCGTAAGTCACAGAGTTAAGATAAGACGATGTCTTAGCTACGACATGTTGATAAAACGCCCCCCAGATGACCCAATATCAAACTTGACCTAAATTTTATAATGATGATCATTGTGATCAAGTTTCATAAAGATAAGGTCAAAATTGTGACCTCTAGTGTGTTCACAAGCTTTTTCAATGATTTGGCCTCGTGACCTAGTTTTTGACTCCGGATGACCCAATATCGAACTTGACCAAAAGTTTATAGTGATGATCAGTGTGATCAAGTTTCATAAAGATTAGGCTCAAATTGTGACCTCTAGTGTGTTCACAAGCTTTTTCAATGATTTGGCCTTCAAAGGCTTGTGACCTAGTTTTTGACCCCGGATGACCCAATATCGAACTTGACGTAGATTTTATAGAGATGATCATTGTGATCAATTTTCATAAAGATTAGGCTCAAATTGTGACCTCTAGTGTGTTCACAAGCTTTTTCAATGATTTGGCCTAGTGACCTAGTTTTTGACCCCAGATGACCCAATATCGAACTTGACCTAGATTTTACAGAGATGATCATTGTGATCAAGTTTCATAAAGATTAGGCTCAAATTGTGACCTCTAATGTGTTCACAAGGTTTTCCTTTGATTTGACCTAGTGACCTAGTTTTTGACCCCAGATGACCCAATATCGAACTTGACCTAGATTTTATGGAGATGATCATGGTGATCAAGTTTCATAATGATCAGGCTAAATTTGTGACCTCTAGTGTGTTCACAAGCAATTGTGAACGGACGACGGACGGACGGACGATGGACGAAGAGCGATCACAAAAGCTCACCTTGTCACTTTGTGACAGGTGAGCTAAAAACAGGAAAAATATGTGCATGTTACTTATAATATTTTATACTGAAACAATATAGTAGTATGTTGGCGAACATAGGGGCGAATACTTTTAAAAGGAATTTAACCATACGTCTACGTCACAATCTGCCGTTTGTATACTGACCTCTGTAATATGTACCCTGGAATCCACTGTTACATTCACACATGTAGGTATCAACATTCATCTAACAAGAGGCAGTGGGGTCACATACTCTACAATAACAGCGACAATCCACAGCTGAAACACATAAACAAAGACAAGGCTGTACTCCATATCAAAATCTGGGGTGGTATTCAACATTAGACTTATTTTACTGGGACAATAAGGGTAGCCAATAATATCGCCTGTGACTGATCAAGAGTTTAATATGATGTATCACAGTGATCTCATTGGTTGTCTTTATTCTTAAGTCAAGTAAGATCCATATTGGATTACCACCCCTGATTTAAACCACATCTCTCATTTTGGACACATATGCTAAAATAGAATAATTAGGTCTAATAGTCACAGTGAGTAAAAAGTGTGTGTCCTTGTCTTGAATTGGAGAAATGTTCAGTCACATTATCACCATTGATTCATATTCTAGTGAATGTGGCCTCCTAGCTAGATTGTCATAAAATCTTGTATTGTAAAATAATTAATCAAGAATCTTACAGAAATTTCAATATTTTATCTTAAATAGTATTTTGGGGTCATTAACTGTACCTTTGTAGCTCCTTTGAGATAGTTAGGGTTATGTCCCTGTTCTTTGAATTCTGGCCTACAAAATACAATGAGAAATATAGGTAATATTGTTATAATTCCAAATTGTGGTTGGACTTTGAATAGAGGACATTAAATTGCCAGGTTTCTTGAGTCATAAATAGGCTAGATAGATAGATATTTTATTCATCCTCCAATTTAGGAGAGCATATATAACATAATATATACATCAAACAAAACATGGCATACAGTACAATGCAATGCTTAATATGTACACACAATTCATTTCATACACATTCAATAATATCACACATAGACAAGCGTACGCACATCCTCACACATGTACGCACGCACGCACGTAAGCACGCACGCACGCACACGCGCACACACACATACACCCCTATATACAGACACCCACACTTACGCACACAAGCACGCACGCATACATTGTCATTGTACCCACACAGTAGGGCTTACACACAAATACTAATATAGTAAGGATAAAGCCCATATACGAGGGCCATTCAATATATTCGTAGACATTCGTTCTCATTTTATAATATTTATGTTTAAATAATTATTTCTTATATCAATATAAACATTGATCTATTATGTACCGTAGGTACAAATTTAACTTTAATTATGCAACATATTCGCAAGTTATCAGCCGTTGTATTACCATAGTAACGCGCTACCACCCCCGACTGACGTGAAGTACCATTTTTACTAATTCAACAAGTTATAAATCCCGAATTGATTAATTTACATCCCCATATGTTTGTCAGCTTATTGCAAGATATTATCCGAATATTTGGTGAAATTATTAAGTTGATTTCACGTTTGAGTATGAATTAAGAAGTATTTTATCAATGCCTATCACATTTTCATTTACGTCAAAATGCCTATGAATTTACGCTAGCATATTCGTGCAACTATTAAACCGAGCACTTGACTTCGAAATACACAGCAAACACACATAAGCTGCTAATGACAGCAAATGGAGAACATGCAGTATTCGGTGACCCTGTGTTTTAGTGGCAAAATGTAATTTCTGAAAAGCAGCATTGTATTAAAAATGATTCAGGAATCGAACAAAAATTGCAAACGTAAGGACGTTTGAGGAAACGACAGTCAAAATGTGCAAGGCATTTCAATTTAGCATACAACCATTAAAGGGAATATTTACTGGTGACTTAAACTTTCGTGTATTAGTTCTATTCGGCACTGTGGTGAGAATCGTAACATTTTTTCCGAAAATTACCGAAGATTTACCTGCGTATAGCCGGTATTTCACGTCCATTGTTATACCTGTACGGAAATTAACGGAAATATCTCTGGAAAAGTACGAAGTGAGAACCGAAGCGCTCCGAACTGTGTGACGTCACAATCGTGAAACAAACTAAAACAAATAAAATGTCGGACAGCGAAGTATTCTCAGAGACCGATAGCGAATCGTTTAATTCATCTTATTCTGATTGTGATGACAACGAGTTCATTTTGCCTTATCAATTTGAACCAATAAGTAAAGACAATACTAACAACGGTGGAGATGAGAATCTTCCAGACATTCGGACAGTCAATGTTGATGACCGTGTTGGAAACTCAGATTGGTAATTATTTTGACTTTGGTTTTCGCGACCCGGATGTATTTTGTCACTCAGTTTTAATTTCATATTTTGTTTGTTTTGGACATCATTCGCAGGGTTGCTTGCGACGTTTTAATCATTGAACGTCTTCCTGTTTGATATTGAATTCACGAATCCACATCGGACCGGTGATCGAGTCGATGATTTAACATTTTATTTTGTTTAAAGTCTGGTTGTTTACGACTCAACAAAATAAGTTTTACAACATTGCTTCAAGAAGTTTACTTCAGAGTTCTTAGGTTATAAATGAATAGTAGAGACTATGAGTTAACTTGAGTCCTGGCAAGTATCAACAGTAAATTAACTATGTGCCTGTTGTGAGACAATTTCTCCAGTCACAACACTCCTTCCATCTTTATTTATTGTGCTCAAATGTATGTCTGCCCATACCCTCACCAAACCCTGGGACATCTCGAATGAATGTTGACCCTGCCACTATTTAAAAAAAAACAATCCGCAAAATTAGTAGTTGTCTGGTTGCCCGAGACAATTCATTATTATTCAATTGGTCAATATGTAATAATGTTACTGCAGTTATTATATGCACTATAGAATATTAAGGGAGAATATTCAGTTAAGCTTATTCGGGCAATATATTAAAATTACAAATTCACAGGCTGAAATAATATATAAAATGCTTTGAAAGCCTTCAAGGATTTGAACCTGGCATAAAAATTAGGACTAGGACCAGTCTGCTAAATTTGCGCTTGTCCTGTTGTCCCGGCCAAGTAACTTTTGCAGTCGGGCAAGTAACTTTTGCAGTAACTATGATTATGCATAGTCTATAGGAAAGTATGAAAATCCTGATTTCACAGACTGTATGACTATAACCCTAGATCCCTGGTCCAGTTGGGCATAGTTCTGACATTTAAGTGTCTGTTTTTAGCAATTTTTATATACTATCTGTACTAAAGGCTTTGAAACTAACAATTTCTGTTTGTCCCTGGTTATAAGATTTTTCTCATAATTTTCAGGTGCAGATGCAACTGCTGTGAAGCAATGCCTACTCAGATGGAATCTGTATGCTGCCGGGAAATAGAACAGACCAACTTCAAGTTGGAGGTTTTCAATGAGGAAGGACCAGGACACAATATTGGATGCCTAACTGACCATCCAGGATTTCAGACTGTCTGCTTGGACCGTTATGTTCTTGATGTGGCATACTACCAGTATAGACAACAATATGGGATCCCACCTCACCAAGACCATGAGTTAGTAGATCAGAGTTTGAATTTAATGTAAATGTTATGTTTGTTTTTGAAATAATATCAGCATGGCTATGCGATTATAAAAAATGTGTCATTTTCATACACAAACTCCGTGCTAAAAGTTGAAAACAGCCTATACCAGAATTTTGCATCAACACCAACTTGTAGCAAATAAAGAAAAATAACCCCCCATGTATGTTTATATTCAGAAATAACTTCAGAAGATCCAGGATTTTTTAAACAAAGAACATGCTCCAACTGATGTACAGAGTGTGTCAGTGCATGTAGAGTATGTTCACCAATGTTTATAATAGCCAGCCTGATTACCTGTAGCTACATTTATTCTCGGGGGGGGGGGGGGGGGCTTCAAAAATTAAAATAAAGAATCTACTATTTCCAACAATTAGGCTGCCTTGGTTGCAATCTGTCCTTGCTTTAGCAAAAGCAAACATGGAGTAAAAGAATGCTATATACTAGAATGGTACTGCTGAGGCTTTCATTTTGGTGCTGACTATACTTATTCTTAGTACTGTGTTATTAATATAATACTATTACCTAAAGTATTTCATTTATTATTTTTGACTTTGTCACACTAAATTGTAAGAAAATATTTTGTATATCCGAGTATTGCCCACTTGGCCAAGATTGAGGGGTATTGCCTAGCGCAGGAAGGTAAAAACCAGGCGTTCATTACTGTGCCAGTGACAAGTCCTTCTAATTAACTTTATACTGTCCAATTCACCATTTACAGGAGTTTCGATAATTTATCTTAATAACAAAATTTTTTATTTTAGACAACAGAGATATGTTGCATACAGACAGCTAGTGAGATGGTGTTGGGGGTATCTTGGGAAAGACATACGTGTTGTTCTTCCAGCATGTGCCGTGAAGAAAATTCGGGTTCAGTTCCCCTCCATGGATTACCGGGGATTTCAAGAAGTGTGAAGTTAATTCAGTTCTATTGAACACTTTTCCTTGTGTATAGTTGGGCATAATAAATAAAATGTGTGGTTCAGGTAAAATTAAAACTGTATGGTCCATAGGTCAGAAATAATCATGATACTCATGGAATACTATTCTATTTTGCAGTCAAGATCTTTTCAAAACTTACATTTCATTCAAATATTTCGTCTGCATTTAGTGACTTGAGTTACCTGAACCACATTTTTATTATTTTTGTCCGATACTGTACTGTTGAATGTTAACAACATATAAGTGTATATATATTTGCAGTGTAGGAAGAATCTGTTGTATGCAATTAAAGATGTGATGCATAATGTTTTGCTTTTTATTTTATGAACTTTGTGTGTACAGCTTGAGGAATTTAACCTGATCTTGACCTTTTTGCATGAATAATATTTTACATACTTCAGGCTTTGAATATATTAATTTCTGCAAGCAAAATTGTGCAATATTGGTATTGAATATTTGTGCATTACATCTCCAGGGTTTCTTTGTGATACATCCTGATTATGAAACTATACAATCTAGGTTATTAATATACACAAGATATCTACAGTTAGTAGATATGCTAATTCATAGGTCAGGATCGTGTCAAATTCGACAACCTGTACAGTTAAACCATGATGAGACCTCCCATGGTTATTTGGATGCTTTATTACTGCCTAGAAGCTACCATTGGTATAGCTCCTTGGAGACAACAATAGCCATGTATACAAACTAAATCATGTAAAGTCAACTTACTGCTTCCAATTAGCAACATAGATAGAAAGTTTAAAGATCGATATCTATTAAAAGTGTTGCACCAAATCTATAAACAAAACGGATATCAGAAACGCTTTTCATTTGTAAACAATGGCTAGTGTTATCATCCACAGGCTATACCAAGCATGAAACAAACTGTGTATTATACTGCATTACACAGACTATAGAATAAGCAACAAAATATAAATGCTGGTTCAGTTCTGTATTTACACTGTCAAGACTTCATAACAAACTACATTTTATACAATCAAATATCTATACATCAACAATAATTCATGGTTCATATAAAATTCCAGCTTCAAATTCAAGGATTTTTCTAGGTAGAATTTATTTTCAAGGCCTTTTTCGAAATATTACCAAGATAAAATTGTTCAATTTTAACTCTTAGTGCTGAATAAACATGGTCACCATGACTACTGTATATCAATGCATGCCTCAAACTGGCAGTAGTACATTTACATACTAGGAAGCTGTCACGGACAGCCATATTCTTTGCTAAGTGACTTACTTCCTACAAAGTAAGTTTCATTATAACTGTAGTTATTAATTCTATATCTTACATATGTACAAAACAAACAATGGACCATAATAATGGAGACACAAAATCCAGGCTATATTCACTTTTTCCTTCAGAAATACATGAATTACACACAGAAGCATTTTTCTCATTTTGCATATATTGCTATGAATGACATTCCATAGTAAAAGCATAGTAACTATAACCTTATATGGAAGCCCATTTACCGCAACGTACAAAGTAGTACCATTCATAATTAGCTATGTATGAATATGTAAAGCGGTGAATAAAAGTAGTTCTGAAAATGTCAGCCATTTTGTGTGTATTGTTGACGTACCGGACTCCGGCTAATTAAGCGATTTAGACATCATTATTGGTTCTATCTTGTAGACACCACATTGGCGACGAGGTAAATCGACCCCACATCCAGCTTAACACAATATGGCATCGTCAACCATTGGAAACATCGACAATTTCGATGAGAATCTCGAGACGTGGGAATCTTATTGTGAACGTTTGGGACAATTTTTCGTTGCCAACGAGGTCGACAACGACAAAAAGAAGGCATCGCTTCTAAGTTTAATTGGTCCCAAGACATACACATTACTTAGAAACCTTTGTGCTCCTCAGAAGCCAGCTGAGAAGTCCTACGATGAACTCGTACAGCTGCTTAGTGCACAATTGAACCCCAAACCGTCGGTCATCGCCGAGCGATTCCGGTTCCATAAGAGAAATCAAGGGCCGTCTGAAACCGTTATGGGCTACGTAGCCGAGCTGCGTAGATTGTCAGTGCATTGCAATTTCGACGCTACACTGAATGACACTCTGAGAGACAGATTAGTCTGTGGATTACGTCACGAATTCATCCAGAAACGTTTACTTTCCGAAAGTGACCTAGATTTGGACAAGGCCATTAAGATCTCTGTAGCCATGGAGACAGCGTCAAAGGATGCAGCTGAGGTACACGGTGGACAGGAACAGGTACACAGTTTGAACTTTCGTAAATCTACCAAATCCAAGCCAAAACGTGAGAAAAACAAACCACAAAACAGAACTTCCCCAAAGAAACCCTGTTTTAGGTGTGGGTGGGAACATTCACCCGACACATGTAAACACAAAGACTCGATATGCAACTTTTGTCATAAGAAAGGACACATCGAACGTGCTTGCCTTGGGAAGAAGCGTGAAAACAATAGGAACATTCATCAGGTGTCTGTAGAACAACCAATTTTACATGTGAACCAGCTGAATGCAACGAACCCCCATGCAAGTCCTATATTGTTAAAACCGCGCATTGGAGACTGTGAAATCCAAATGAAACTTGACACAAGGACAGCTTTGTCCATCATTTCCCAAAAAGTATTCAATGCAAAACTCAAGCATTACAAACTGGAACAAACCAATACATTGTTAAAGAGCTACTCTGGACACACTGTTAAACCTGTGGGAAAACTAAACATTGAAGTTGCCATCAACCATCAAAGGGCAAACGTGGATTTGTATGTAGTTCCCCATAATGTTCCATCCTTATTCGGTCGTGATTGGCTCGAACAATTGAAATTGAATTGGATCGAAATTAAGTCCCTTCGCCCCGAAGATCGCTTAGCATCAATGTTGGATCAACACAAACCCATATTTACAGAGGGTATTGGGAAGTTAAAGAACATGACTGCAAATCTTAAACTAAAAGAAGGTACCCTACCTAAATTCCTCAAAGCGAGAAACGTTCCCTATGCACTTCGACCCAAAATCGAAGCCGAGTTGGACCGACTGCAAAAGGAAGGCATAATTGAACCGACAGATCACAGTGAGTGGGCGACGCCAATTGTGACAGTGATTAAGTCGAATGGTAATGTCAGGCTCTGCGGGGACTATCGAGTCACATTAAACGCGGTTATGTGTATAGACAAATACCCACTTCCAAAGATAGAAGATATCTTTTCAAATTTGTCTGGTGGGGAAAAATTCTCTAAAATAGATTTGACCCAAGCTTACCTACAGATGGAAGTAGATGATGATGCAAAACAACTCCTTACCATTAATACTCATAAAGGGTTGTACAAGTACAACAGACTCGTGTTTGGGATTGCTTCAGCCCCATCGCTATGGCAACGCGCTATCGACTAAGTGTTACAAAACATTCCCCAGACTCAATGTATACTTGATGACATCATCATCACGGGGAAAAATGATGAGGAACATTTGAACAATCTTCATTTAGTGCTCCAACGCCTAAACTCGTATGGCTTGAAAGCTAATTTAAGCAAATGTTGTTTTTTTCAAGAGAAGATTTCGTACTGTGGACATGAAATAGACAAATATGGATTGCACAAAGCGCCAAGTAAGGTCAAGGCCATGAGTGAGGTTAAACAACCCGAAAATCTTACGCAACTCAGATCATTCTTGGGTCTTGTTAATTACTATCACAAGTTTATTCAAAATTTCTCGTCAATGGCTGCGCCATTACACGATCTGCTGAAGAATGATACCAAGTGGAAATGGACCAAAGAGTGTGAACAATCATTTCTTAAGATAAAGGAAGCAATCTGTTCAGATCAAGTTTTGTGCCACTACAATCCAGATATTCCACTGAAGTTAGCTTGTGACGCGTCAGCCTATGGCATCGGTTGTGTATTGTCTCATTCATTTCCGGACGGTTCCGAGCGACCCATCGCATTTGTATCAAGGACACTTAACAATGCAGAAAAGGGATATTCGCAGATCGACAAAGAGGCACTCTCTCTGTATTGGGGTGTTAGGAAGTTCAATACATACCTGTATGGACACAGATTTACTCTTGTGACCGATCACAAGCCCCTTCTGAGCATCTTCAACCCTTCAAAGCAATTACCAGTGATGACGGCAGCCAGGCTACAACGCTACGCGGTGTTCTTGTCGGGATACACTTATGACATCCAGTACAAAGGTACCAAATATCATGCGAACGCGGACGCTATGTCGCGCTTACCACTTCCAGATCAGGCAGATGACCTCAGTGACCCCACTGACATTTTCTATACGGAACATTTTAAAGACTTGCCTGTGACAAGTGTTAATATTCGGCGTGAGACTCAGAGAGATTCCATTTTATCACAAGTCTTGGATATGGTAATGCAAGGCCACTTCCCGAAAAGTGATGACGCGACACTTAAACCATATACCCAACGAGCTTCGCAGTTAAATGTTCATCAAGGTTGTGTGTTGTGGGGAAATCGTGTCATTTTACCTGAATGTTTACGCGAAAAAGTACTGCACGAATTACACTCTGGCCACATCGGAGTCGTAAAAATGAAATCATTATCCAGATCGTACGTATGGTAGCCTGGACTTGACCAAGACATTGAGGAGCTGTGTAACAGTTGTGAAGGTTGCAAAACTGTTCGAAACGCGCCAGCAAGTAGTGTAGTTCACCCATGGAGTTGGCCAGGCAGTCCATGGTTTCGCCTACACATAGATTTCGCGGGACCGTTTAAGGGAGCTATGTTTCTTATCGTGGTAGACGCATACTCCAAGTGGCCCGAGGTGTTCCACATGCAATCGACTACAGCAACCGCTACGATTAATGTGTTGAGAACTCTTTTTGCGCGCCAAGGAATTCCATGTGAAGTCGTCTCTGATAACGGACCTCAGTTTCGTTCCGAGGAATTCAAAGTGTTCATGGACTCGAACGCTATTCGTCATGTGACATCCGCACCGTTTCATCCGCGAACAAATGGTCAAGCTGAACGCTTCGTTCAATCGTTTAAAAACGCGATCAAATCCAATAACGAGGACTTGACTATGAATCAAAAACTCAATGCGTTTCTGTGTAAATATCGTATTACACCGCATTCAACCACAAACGAATCTCCATCTATGTTACTTTATGGTCGAAATATTCGGTCGCGACTAGACGTCATGAAACCGGACACTAGAAACGTTGTGAATCGGAAACAAATGGACACGTGCGATTCAAAACTAGAATCCTCGATTAAACGCTACGAGATTGGTCAACCTGTGTTAGTTCGTGACTACAGAACCAACCAAAAGTGGGAAAAAGGACATATTCATAGTAAAACAGGTCCCCTATCCTACAAAGTCAATGTAGGTAATGACATTCTGTGGAGACGACACACCGACCAACTTCTTCCAACAGCGGAAACTCGTATAGAGCAGGAGCGGACGGTTCCCATCCCAACCGTTCAGTACGATCTGATCGACAAACCAACCGTTCCGGTACCGGTACAAGTCACTCCCAGTAAACCACCGGAACAGTACACTCCAAGACGCCAGACTCCTACTTCACTAGAGGGTCATACCAAACGCTACCCGCAGAGAACTAGGAAGAAACCAGTGCGCCTTGATCTGTGAATAGTTGTGTTATACAATAACAAGTGTCAGGGCAGAATAATCCCTATGTTATTGTATAAGTGAATTTCAGTGTTAATTTGATAGTTGTAACACGTTCCTTTATTTTGGTGATGTTGACATTCCACCCATAGGGTTCACTTATAAAAGATAGATTCTTTTTGAGATTATTCTTTTGAGTTAAATCTTGTTTGCTTTAGCCTTAAGCTATTTCACATTTTAATAGTATTTGAAATCATGATAGACTAAGACTTTAAGGAGAGACACTCTAAAGTAAGAGGGAAGGTATGCTATGAATGACATTCCATAGTAAAAGCATAGTAACTATAACCTTATATGGAAGCCCATTTACCGCAACGTACAAAGTAGTGCCATTCATAATTAGCTATGTATGAATATGTAAAGCGGTGAATAAAAGTAGTTCTGAAAATGTCAGCCATTTTGTGTGTATTGTTGACGTACCGGACTCCGGCTAATTAAGCGATTTAGACATCATTATTGGTTCTATCTTGTAGACACCACATATATACTAACAAAACAAAGGGCAATAATCCTCATCTGAATTATATACAAACAAAACAAAGGGTAATAACTCTGTTTAAATTAAAACCCCTGACATTATGCGCTAAGACAACTCACAAATGTACGTCTGTGAAAGTTTGGATAAAATTCCTTGAGAATTGTAGGACAAATCACACGTTACATGCATCAAATTCAACAAAGGGCACTGCACATCATAGAGGTATTTCACACAGAAGAATCTGCGGCAGACAGAACTACACCTTCCATTACCATATCCCCTTCGACAAGGGACACTTTCAATACCGAAGTTTCTTACACTTCGAAGCCAAACATTTTGTCACTTCAACCTTTGTAGGCTTCCTCTTCCCAGAAGTGAGAGGAGGTGGTGCTGGCGTCTGAACTTCATGAACTTCCCCACATAATTTAATTGTCATGTCCAAAAGTTCATATACATAATTGAATGTCATGTCCTCATTCACGAACTTCACAGAAAATTCATTATTAGATTTGTATTTTGGAAATACCACTTTCACATGAAGTTTTCCATTTTTCCCAACCCTTCTTTCTCTTTTGACATTTTCATTAAAATGAAGGGCTGAAAGATATTGTCGGCACAACTGTCCATGAAATGAAAAGGCCAACATTTTAGGGGCGAAATGATTAATAACGCTATGGAAGGCCTCGAGCGTCGATGTCTGAAAACCAGTTGATAGCTTTTGGATATCTTTACAAAGTCTCTTGTTGAGCACAATGTCCTCCAACTTAACAGAAACCTTGGATCCCCTTGGCAGCCATTCTCGATTGTCTTCTATTGATCCATGCTGACAGTTCTGGAACAAGTCACTGTGGCCAGCATGGATGTTCTGGACGTGGTTATCACTGACGACCATTTTGCTTCAACCAAAGTGCCATCCTGACCTTTGGATGAAGAAGCAGCCCAGTACAGGTGGTTGGTAATACCCTTCATCCATTGGGCTACTGGACCACAATCTTTAAGTTTGGACAGAGCCAGGATTTTCTTCTTCACCCCTGAAAAAATATGTAAAGTTGTTAGTTACATAACTATGTTTAACCAACCAAGCTTCGTTTGGAACAGTGGCCAATTATTTTTTCCTGTGACATATGAATTTCCCATTACAAATATGTATTTAAAACAGCATGTATCTTAAACCATCTAAAGATGTGTCATGCCTGGCTATAGCAGTTTACAGCAAAGTAAAATGAGGCGTCTTGGTATACTGGTCCTGAATAAGTGACAAAATTCAGTCGAGCCGAGTCAAATGCATTAGAATAGATTGAATACATTTTGACATACAAGGGTCCTACGAGTCTCAAGTTTCATTTGGATTCTGTAAGCACATATCCCTGCACCTTAATTTGGTTTCAAACATTGTTTTATTGCTTATGGAAATTTAAATGACAATAACTTTGTAAATACTTTGAATTTTGTCATCAAATAACTTTTATTTTTGACAGAAAATATAATTCTTTTTAAAGCAGCCAATACAATTTTCAGGATTAATTATCACCATTTGGTGATTTTTTTATTCATATGGCAGCTTTTTTATGGCCATTAATTGTTTGACCCATAACCTTTTATTATTAACGGAGCTCAGAGCTTTCATTTATTTGTAAAACATTTGTTAGGTACTTTTACCAAGAAAAGTCTTTATTTGCCAGTCAGCATTCTTCTTAAATATGGCAGGCATATAAGTGCCTTTATCCTGGTTGCCCGATTAGGTGTCACACACATTAACCACTAAGTTGCTGAGGCGCATTGATTTCCCAGATATGAAACATATCACAAGGATCTCGCGAATAAAACATTTTGAAAATAAAATGTTGAAATTATTTTTAACTTCCATTACCTTTCCCAATGTGCCAAACGTCAAACGAATGGACAGTACCAGGCAATGTCTCTCTGATCCACTTCTGGATTTGTACATGTCTGTCAGTGATTATTTCTCCGAAGGATAAGCCCCGTTCATGTAGACGGTCAATTGCTCTGCGAAGGCCCTCCAATTCCATATGATAGCTTGATTGAACTTCATTGGACTGAAAGACAGATTAAAAATATAAAATAATTTTTTATTATCAAACTGACCAAGTTAGTATAATATATATACATATTTAAATCGTAAATCAGTCCTGACTTAACGGGCATCTTCTCCACTTGTGGAGGAACATTAACTCAGTTGGATTCTGTTTTCATCAAAGGAAACTGGGAATCATACCCAAGCACATTAACTACTGACTGGACCAAGGCAGCTTTGTAAATATAAGCACTAAGTATACAACAGTCATCAACAGGTCAATACATGGTCACATAATATGTACTTTATTGATGAATATTAATAAGCAGGTGAATGGCTGAAAGTACTCAAGAGACAGAAAAACATCAATGATTCAATAAGTCTAATCTAAATCAATCAACTACTTTATTCTTCACAAAAATACCAGCTTAGAGTTATTAATTTTTCCACAATAAAAACACCAACAATAAAATGAGCTGAAAAATGTGTTAAAATAGAGGACAAAATTTAATTCTTGTTCAAAATTTCGAACATCAAGAATATAAATATCGACCATGTCATACAAGACTTTTAGACAAAATAAATGTATTAAACCAGGGAAGATTTTAGAACTAACCTGCACAAGTTCAAGAGCGATCACTTTCCCAGAGTTCATGTCTATCATGGAGTAGACCCCAAACTTTGCTGAGTGTCCAGGACTGTCTGCACGCCCATCTCCTGCAACCACAAGCTCGTCTTCTAGATTCACAAGGGAGTCAATAACTTTGTCATTGCATTTGGTCCATACTCTTTCAATTGCAGGCCACAACACTGTTTTTTGATGCTTAAAAAAGGTTGAAATACCTATGCACAAAATATTCACAAACTTGAAAATCCTCAACACTTTTGATGGTGAACATCCTGAGAATAAAATTGCAGCACTGAGTAATATGTTCCCAGCAGGCACACCTTTAACTTTTGGCTGTGACTCCCATTTTCTAGTATGTCCACATTCACACCTTTGCTGAATAGCCACATATGATCCTTTGACATTACACACCTTGCCTTCAGTAGCATGACGACACAGTTCACATTGTCGGAACAGTTCCATTAAGTTGTCCTCAAACACAAGAAATTTCCGTTGCCCACGAATATCAGACCTGAAAATGTTTGAAAAATGTTGTAACATATGATCGCATAGGTAGCATACAACATAGGAAATATATTTAAAACAGACAAATGACGTAAGTGACATCAGATGAATAACGGCATACTAATTGCTAGCAACGAAGTTTCAAACAAGACTGTGTTCATTAAACGCTTTTGCCCCGGTGGAAGAGTTGTCCATTACAAATAGCCAAGTCATTCAGGGGCCATAATTCTGTTGAAATGTTTGGTAGTGTCACATAGCTTTGATATTATGTTATATAAAAAAAGATCATTATGACACACACGAATGCAAAGTTTGAAAGAAATGCCTTGATGGACTTATTTGAGTTTCAATATTTTAAGGCGGAAGGATGAATGGACAGGTGCATTCTTATATGCCTTTGACCCGACTTCTAGATCAATAATAGATTTAAGGTGCGAATAAGTTAATCTGAACCTAAAACATAACCGAGATAACAAAAAAGTTGAGCCGGAACTTGGAGATTGGTCTTGAGATTTCATGATATAAAATGTGACTTAAAAGTCTTGGTCATAATGGAAAATTTGATGTAAGTGAGTTGGAGATAAGGATAATTGATTGTATATATTGATACTGTATAATTAAATGAACTCCTATAATATACTTACTGCTTTCCATCATCATCTTCTGATTCACTAAAGAATGAGGCTTCTGGATCATAATCTGGATCAACAGCTTCATCATCAGCCATTCCGTATGATGACATGGACATAAACGATCTATTGTGAGGAGAATCAATAGTAGCTTGTACAGGCTTCTTTCTAACAGGTGTGGAGATGTGGGTTGGTAGATGTAGTGGAGAGGCCAGACAATGTGTAGTTGGAGGAACATCAGGGCAGGGGGTTGTCTTCTGGGCTGCTATGTCACTCTCACTGTATTGAGTGCTTGATGTGGAATATGTGATATGGTGTTCCATCAGTGTCTCTGTCCCTGAAAACAAACAAAGAGTGTCCTAATGCAGATCTAATTTAAAAATGGATCTTCTAGTGTGCAAGTTTCTATAGGGTTTTTATGCAGAATGGTGACCTAGTAGAGGTAGAGGGAGTGCACTTTTTGGATCATGAGTTCGTTCCCTGCCTATAACACAGCTTAATTTCTCTGAGCCCTATTAACCACAATGCTCGACACAACCAAGGTATGAATTAATAACTGTGAGGGCTGTCTGAACATTTTCAATATCCATGGGTGCTGAATATCCATGTTCATTGTTGGACTGTTGGTTGCACACAAACCAGGAGAGGAGTGTACATATAATTGACAACCTCTTAATGTAATATAGTAATATAGGAGGTGGGGTATGTTTATATCACAATTCATTTCACAAGTGTATAAGTTTTCTGCAAACAATGTGTGTTGACATATTTTCATAGACATAGAAGTTATTTTGCGAGCGAAACAGGTTTTTTTTATACGTTTACACCAAGAACTGAACTTCAGAAGGTTAAATACCTATTACGAGTTATATTAAGCCGTAAATAATAATTTTCGTCTGAATTATTGGGGTGGGGGCAAAAGAGGGCCTTGCCCTACGGCTCCAACGCCAATGTTTTTGTGCTACAGTGTACATATTACATAGTATGAGGAAATTCTCTACTGTAATGGTCTGAAATAATTTCTTTAAAAAATAGTTTGATTGTTTTAGAGAAAGTTACAAAAATACCTTTAGTTTTGCGCTTGATAAGAGGCGGCTTTCGGTTTATTTGAGTTCCCTTCACAGATGTTGTAACACAGCACTTTTCACATGGGCATTTATCAGTCTGAAAATTTCAAAAACAATACAAGTAATAAATCATAAAGCAAACTGCCTGGACTTGGCTGATCATTATAGCATACACTTTGTTCTTTTTGATCACAGCACAGTCAAAGGAAATAACATACATAATACATATGTACTAATAAATTAAATAAGACTGTGTTCACTTATGCCAAAGTGGAAGCCATGCCCTTAACAAAACAAGTCATTCAGGGGACATAATTCTGTTGAAATATTGGATAATTTTATACATCATCAGACATGTAGCTATGTCCTTCATACACTTTTGAATGAATGTTTGATTTTAAGATACAAACAATGTTCACAAGTGTTCGTAAATGTTATTGAGTGTGCTTGTTGGCAGACAAGTATAAGATAGTAATAAACCATAGTCCGCAACATCTGCACACTTAATCTTCAGGGCTCGACACTAACACTGGTCCCCTGGTCCGAGGCCAGTGAAAATCAAGAAGAACCAGTGAAAATCTTGAAGGACCAGTAACTGTTTTATTTACAAATTTTACGTTTCTTCGCTGGGGGACCAGTGACCGCAAATAGTTAGTGTCAAGCACTGATCTTTATAATGGAGTTAAATTTGTAAATTTTGTTTCTATCTACAACAGACCAGACAGCGTTGTGATTGCGGTTGAACCTTATGTTACAATGGGTATATATATGGAGTTATGGACAACCTGAGCAAGATAAAAAGATTAATTTCAAAACCTGCATTAAAATTACCTTTTTCTTGCTTTTATTCATGACAAGGTGTCTATCCTTCGTCCTAACTCTCTGATTCTTGAGTTCCTGAAATACATGAAATTATGTTTTATAAATAAAAGCTCCGCCAGTCAGATGTGTCGTCTGACTCAGACACTTCAAGTCATTTGAACTTACAAGACAAAGTGATGCTTTGGACAAGAAATACTATAATAAACCAATCAATGGAAAATAATTTAAAACTTTGCAAGGTAGCGCAAGGGTTCTTGCATACTGTGCTTCAAGTCATTGCAAGAAATATACATACCAAATTATTTGAAGTCATTTGAACTTATAATCATTAATGACAAAGTTATGCTGCTGACAAGCAATGCTCTAATAAAATCAACCCAGGGGAAATAAATCAAACATCCAATAAGGTAGTTACGGTTCATGTTCTGCGCTTCCAGTTACTGTAAAAAACAGTTTTTGGTTTAAATCAACCTTATTTACCATAAGCAACTTATATATGCAAAAGGAAAATAAAAAATATTCACAAAAATAATTATTCCAGATTTTAAATTTGTTTGTTTTCCGCTCGACATTACAATATGGGATTAGAATTAGCATGACTGGAATAGGCTCATTTCTACATAACAATTTCAGCTCTTTTTGTAATGGTCAAATGGTGTTCAAACTGTGAATGTACATGAAGGCAATAAACAACTACATTATACAGAAGCAAAAATTCAACAATGCTAAAATGTTTCTAATAATATAGCTCAAAATATCTCAGAGTGGCATACATTATGACTGGAGACTGGCGCAGACTTCCATCATAAAGAAAGAACTTGCTTATAAAATGAATCTGAAGCATTACCTGATGCATACTACTAGCAGAAGTTTTATGAAGGACATCTTTCTGTTGAATTGCATAATATTTAATTTTAATATTTGCAGTTTTCAAAATACATATTTTAATCAATTTCAAGATTGTATAGACATATTTAGTATCAAAATGATTGTTGATTTTTAAGGATTATGAATTTTATATTTTTAAAAGTGAAGTGTTAATTTTTGGTCAATAATTGGTGAATAATTAATATTTCGTGTTTAAATGATAGTATTCCCTTTGTCTGTTTTACCAAGCCATTTCTTAAGTTGCATGGTTTCAATTGGTATGACTGTTGTCATGATTATACATTTAATCATCTAGAATCTTATATACTTAACCATAAAATGGTGATGCTAGACAAACCAAGTGTAGATAAACTTAATTGGTTCACAAACTTACTTGATAAAAGATTATCCCTATAAATGTGACAGTTTGACATATGATCAATAATTGCCCTTATTGGTCAACTTAATTGACCAATAGGATGTTGCATAGAACAATAATCTACTGACCATTTTGACCAATAAAATGCAGTCTGTAGATATAATATATGAATGAATAAAAAGAGAATAAGTTTAGCTTTCGAGCAAGTAAGATCACTTTGTGTAAATTATAATAATATCTGTATTTAGTGTACTTGAACTTTTTGTTTTAAAAACTGTGTGCTGACTTTATCTTTATCTTGTGGACAATATATATTTCTGTGTTACCTAAATAAAACGTATGAAATTGGAATAATTCTCTGTGATTAATTTTACTTTATACTTTACTTATACTTTGTGGACACTATACAAATCACTCATCAACAACTGGAGTTATAAGGCTACAACCATATTAGCCTACTCCTAGTACTACAAGAATTGACAATCAACCAACTTGCGCAACAAATACAAGTCGAAACTCAAACTCACAACCCAAATCCATAATATACCACACCCTGCCAGCACCTTACACCCTAGTGCAGCATTACATATATAGTAGCGCGCATTATAGTTTTGGTGTGCGTATCGCGGGTATCGAACTCTCTGGTGACTCTTACAAGCCAAGCGACATTATTAAGTATTCTCCATAATTAAGGAGGATTTCGGACGAAGGACGTTAATTCCAAGAATAAGGTCTTTCCCCAGACCTAGATGGACAATCCCCCGATCAACAGAATGTGGTCGATGTGGTGAATACCATAACTTGAACTCGATTTGCAAAGCTCTGCATAGAGTGTGTTATAAATGTAGATGCTATGGACACTACTCTAACTTCTGCAAATCAATGAGGAACATAATCAACAATGTAGAATCTACTATCGATGTTAAACCAACCAATGATGTCAGTCCTATTGACAATGTCAGACCAACCAATGATGTCAGTCCTATTGCTGATGTTGAACCTATCAAACTGACAGTTAACGACAAGAAGGAAGAACGGGCCTACGTTTGTTCTGTGATGCCTTTCAATACCATCGATCCTAAGGACTTCCAACATTTGTGCTTTAATTCGAGTATAGGAATATCGCGTAAAATCCAAGTGCTACAAACAAAACTGGACATACTTTCCAAAGAAATCAAGGTATCATTGATGTGTGATCCTTCCTTGGTGATAGATGATGCTACTCAGAAACCCATAAACGTTAACCAAGTTGAAATACCAATACCTACCTGTAGATGTCCCACTACCAGAAACAATACTCCGTGTGAAACCAAGGAAAACACTGCTTTAAAACCGAATGAAATCTATGACATTTTGTGTGAAGAAATAATCTTACTTTCAACTTATGCAAGTAAATTGTATTTATTATTAGATACAGATAATGATACAGCAAGAATGACACATTTTTTAACGATACCATTTAGTTGTGAAGACTGTGGGAGTACCACATCTCATACAGAGGACAAGTATTGTATAGCCAATAGTGTTGCTAAAATGGATAGACATTCATGCAGATTTTGTGGTCAACCTAGTCATTTATCAGCATTCTGCCCAGATAAACCATTCTAAATAAACCAGGACATTTTGTGGTATTCTGCCCAGATATTTTATTCTAGACTGTGTGATATCAGAAAAATACTTATATAACTTTGTGTCATATTTTTTTAACTTAGGGAGATAATCAAACTATGGTAAGAAAAAAACTAACTCTTCAAAGAAAACCCGACTAACATCATAACTTAATGTTTCATTGATTTTGTTGTATTTCGAATTACATTTCGATAAGGGCTAACCTAAATGCTAAATTAACCTGTGGTCATTCATTAGAAATCTAGTTTGAAGTCACTGCTATTATTATCTCTAATGGTGCAATTACTCTGAGTCTGAGGTTATCAAATTTACCTTCGATAATTAAGTTTTAGTAAGTTTTAGTGCGTAGACACAAGTCACATAGTTCATGGTCTGTAAGAGGAAGAGTTTAAATGAGCAGTTTCATAACTTCTCATAATTTAAGCTTGTTTCACCATAAATTTACATGGTATTTGTTGTTTTTTTATTAATTTGTACATGTCTCACTGGGTCCCAAATTCCTAAAATTGGTTATATGTGAAATTTTAGAAATAACGTAAGTACTTTCTTAATAAGCAATATGCCTGAAGTGTACTGATCCTTCAAAGGGTGGTAACTAACTTGTATCTATCGATAAACCCTAATTTGGTTAATTAGGTATATTTGATCGCTAGCTCTAAATTCTAAATCTTTTTCCTGTTAGTGTTGTTGTATGTGTGTGTTGTGGAATATATTGGCCAAATATTTCGCTCCCCTATTATAACACCCTATCAGTTGTTGTTTTTAATCATTTTAAGACATATACATGATTAGTGACTTTAACCTGTCAGTACTATTTAAAAAGAAATAAGTTCATTGCTGCTGAATCTATGTACTTTGCATACGGGTGTAGAGCATGTCTTACATTTTTGCTTAAATTGTAGAAATTAAATGTTAATTACCATCATGAGCACTTGATTTTAGAGTGACCTGTGAGAACCATGTTTACACTTCAGTAATGAGAAATAGATGGTGATCAAGTCATATTAAAGAAACAATGTCTGTAGCAGCCTGTTAAATGGTCTACACAAATTTGCACAAGCAAATTAATAATTGATTTTACATCAAATGATGATGGCATTATTAAAATGTCAAACTAAATGTGTATGCTATACACCATGGCAAATTGTATGAGCAAACTAATAAGAGTGAATGAATAAGAGCAACTAAACTAGTATGAGCATATTAATGAGCCACTCCAGTGTAGTGAAGAGTTACGGAGGTAACTGTACAATTGAAAATCTATGCATAGTTAAAATTCTAGTCGTGTATCTGATCAATACACAGTCATATGCAAATATATGCACATCTTTGTTCATGTTATGATAATTTATAGGTATGCTGTTTATAAGTGTTTTTACATAGCGCAGGTACCTACATTTCTAAAAGAACATGGATGTCCATATATTTCATTTCTTAAGAGTAATGTACCTGTTTATCAGTGTTTTTACATAGGCGCGGGTTACATACTTCTTATGGTAGTCTTTACGATAATATATATGCACCTGTTTATAAGTGTTTTTACATAGGCGCGGGTGCATTCATGTCTAAAGAACTTAGCTTATATATATATATATATATATTTAATTTCTTAAGAGTATATTGTACCTGTTTATAAGTGTTTTTACATAGCGCGGGTAACATATTTATACTTTTTATGGTTATTTATAGGTTGTATTGTATGAGTCCGTATTATGTGTTATTACATAAGACTTTACATATATATATTTCCTCACAAAGATACTATTTTTAGGTCATATTGTATGTGTGTCGCTATAAGTGTTTTTACATAAGACCGCCAATATTTCCTAACAATGGATTACTCGATTGAATATATATTCCTCACTAAGATACTATTTTTAGGTCATATTGTATGTGTGTCGCTATAAGTGTTTTTACATAAGACCACCAATATTTCCTAACAATGGATTACTCGATTGTATATATATTTCCTCACTAAGATACTATTTTTAGGTCATATTGTATGTGTGTCGCTATAAGTGTTTTTACATAAGACCGCCAATATTTCCTAACAATGGATTACTCGATTGTATATATATTTCCTCACTAAGATACTATTTTTAGGTCATATTGTATGTGTGTCGCTATAAGTGTTTTTACATAAGACGACCAATATTTCCTAACAATGGATTACTCGATTGTATATATATTTCCTCACTAAGATACTATTTTTAGGTCATATTGTATGTGTTTCGCTATAAGTGTTTTTACATAAGACCACCAATATTTCCTAACAATGGACTACTTGAACTAGACTTGTATTTTGATGATATGATACTTGTTTCTATATGTGTTTACATAACACAAGATCATAATGCCTCTCAAGCTGAATACTTGTAGGAATATTTGTATTGTATTTGTATTGTAATTGTATTGTATATGGTATGTTTATTTTCTCCTGTATTTGGATAGTTGACGTGGTTCTTGGATGTATATGTATTTATATGGTGCCAATATCATTATGCCCCAAGCTGAATACTTAAGTAGGAATATTCGTATTGTATTGTATATGTTTGTCTGCATGTTTTTTCCTCCTGTATTTGGTATTTATAGGACGTGGTGCTCGGATGCAAATGTTTTTATATGGGCCAATGAGATCATAATGCCTCTCAAGCTAAATACTTGTAGAAATGCATATATCTGTTTTGTATTTTTATTGTGTTGTATATGTTCTATTTCTTCTGTATTCTGAACTTGGATTATATTGTACCTGTATATACATGTGTGTATGTTATTCATAACATGACAGGTGGATCATATAAATTTTAAGCTTTATACTCATAGAAATATTTTTGTGTTTGTGTTGTATGTGTATGTATGGAACTATCCACTTAAATCTGTTGATTTTTCTTCATTGTTTTTGATTTTCCTCTGCAAAGGTTAACATGTATTTGTTGGATTATTCCAATTACATGAAAGTATATATATGTCTTTGAAAATATGAGTATGACTATTATGCAATTATAGAGGATGTTTGTGAAATATCTTCGCAGGAGCAAAGAATTAGTAGTTGTGAAGACTTTTTATGAAGGACATCTTTCTGTTGAATTGCATAATATTTAATTTTAATATTTGCAATTTTCAAAATACATATTTTAATCAATTTCAAGATTGTATAGACATATTTAGTATCAAAATGATTGTTGATTTTTAAGGATTATGAATTTTATATTTTTAAAAGTGAAGTGTTAATTTTTGGTCAATAATTGGTGAATAATTAATATTTCGTGTTTAAATGATAGTATTCCCTTTGTCTGTTTTACCAAGCCATTTCTTAAGTTGCATGGTTTCAATTGGTATGACTGCTGTCATGATTATACATTTAATCATCTAGAATCTTATATACTTAACCATAAAATGGTGATGCTAGACAAACCAAGTGTAGATAAACTTAATTGGTTCACAAACTTACTTGATAAAAGATTATCCCTATAAATGTGACAGTTTGACATATGATCAATAATTGCCCTTATTGGTCAACTTAATTGACCAATAGGATGTTGCATAGAACAATAATCTACTGACCATTTTGACCAATAAAATGCAGTCTGTAGATATAATATCATTAATGAATTAAAAAGAGAATAAGTTTAGCTTTCGAGCAAGTAAGATCAATTTGTGTAAATTATAATAATATCTGTACTTAGTGTACTTGAACTTTGTGTTTTAAAACTGTGTGCTGACTTTATCTTTATCTTGTGGACAATATATATTTCTGTGTTACCTAAATAAAACGTATGAAATTGGAATAATTCTCTGTGATTAATTTTACTTTATACTTTACTTATACTTTGTGGACACTATACAAATCACTCATCAACAACTGGAGTTTGAGGCTACAACCAGATTAGCCTACTCCCAGTACTACCAGATTCGACACTCACCAACTTGCGCAACATTCACAAGTTGAACATCACACTCACAACCCGAATCCATAACATAACATACCCCGCCAGTATTTCACCTAGTGTAGCGTTACATATATAGTAGCGCGCATTATAGAAGCACTAGTCTCTGTGGTTGATTGTAATCCTGTAGTGGTAGTGATTGTAGAGTGAAGATGTAATTCATCATCATGTAGGGAAGGGGAGATGTGACTATGAGTCTCTGTGACAGTGTGAGGGCTTGATGTTGACTGGATAAACTCATCATCATGTATAGAAGGGGAGATCTGGCTGTCATCACTGTTACTCTCTCTGATTGCTTGCAAGTCTCTCAGTAGCATGTTTGTAGTTGTTGTTGATTCCACGTCTGCAGGAGGGGAACTTGTTGTATTGACCTTTAAAACAAAATTAGTTACATACATATATTTATTATTGATAAATTATATGACAATCTAACAAAAGTTATGATCATTTAGTTATCCCAAAATACATTTTCATGATATTGTTCAGTTATAGCCTGGTATGTATCGTAAGAACTAAAAAGGGTATACATACATTCTAAAATATTTGCATTTCTTTGAGAAATATCGCGCTTTAACTTAACAGCAGTCTTCACAAAAAACTTTTCAAAGTACTAGCCAGTCGGGCTACCAACAAGGCAGAACTTACTAGCCCGAGAAGAAATTTACTAGTCCGAACATTAATTTATTAAAAGTAGATTTTATTCAATTGTTTTGAGATTATTTTTTAGTCTGTGTGATATTGTTTATTACCATATATTTTATTGCTTACTAGTATTACATTTAAGCAAATATACAGCACAGAAAACAAGACCATTGGATGTGTATTCTCAGAATTCTTTCACTAGCCATTCGGACTAGTCACCTAGAGAAAACTACTAGCCCGACCCGGTTTTTACTAGCCTCGGGCGGGAGGGACAGTACTAAATAGAAACATCTATTTGCAATTATTTTTTTAAACTTGTATTTTAATAATTTAAATTACCATAGGTCTATTCTCTGGGCACTAAGATTCAGAACAGTGCACAGCACCACATTGTAAATGAAATAAAATGCATCCAGATACGGACCAACATCTATATATATTGCTGGCATAGATTTAGAATAGGACTGATTATTATCAGTAGCATAATTGCTCAAATATACATACAGAACAATACAACTGCATGTATGTGACATTACTTTTTTTTCTTTCCCAACCATACTGATAAACTAGCTCTCCCATAATGCACAGAGCTATCTCTATGATAATAAGCACCTCCCACAATTCACACTGCAGTATTAGTATAGGTTATAGTTATAGTTCTTTGTCCAATCAAATGCTAGGGATTTTCAATTCAGTCACTCTAATACATTTGATCGATAAAAACTATTGTAAGCCCCTCCCTATTATGTAACATTACATAATCCTATATATCTATATGTACGAGGGGTGATCAATATATTCGAGGACCTTTCATCTAGCAATTTCATATTGGCAACAAGGCTCAAAGCCATTTAACATCATTCGGAGTAAGATGTCTCCGACTGAATGCACTAATGAAATTATTTTATTGATATAAGGGTTGCGTTACGTTGGACGTCACGTGACGTCATTCGAAGCGTCACCGTCGGAGCAGCATATGGCTCCTTACTGGACTGATACCCGGTCCCATGTATGAGACAGGTTTTCTTTCACTACTGAAATAAGTAGTTAATAGCTATTCCTCGAATGTGTGTTGGAATAAAAAGAGTATCGACGCGTTATTGGAAACAAAACTCGGAAAAGGGTTGTTGGCTTTACCAAATTAGATTATTCCAATTAAGACTGAAGCACGACCTTTCAGGTTTAGGACGCAATATCGAAATAACCGTTTCGATTTGGAGCCAACGATTTAATGTTTTGTAAACCTATACTAGTCTTTGTTTTCGCCAGTAACATTTGATTGAGATCTGTGCGTCTTATTTCGCAGAATATAACGAAAAGTGTCCCTAACGCGGTGTAATTTTTGCTGTTTATCCTTATTTTATCGACTTAACCGTTTGACAGAAACCCTACAAGCACATGAACAACGGAATCATATGAAAATGGGTAATTGGGAGTGCACATAATCCATGCACAATTAAGTCAAGTCATTTTGGAAATATCGCGAGGATTTTACAAGTTTTGCGTTAATTATCATAGCATGTCGTTTCTCACAAATAACGTTACGCCCGACATGCTCGACGGTGCGTGCTTCACCATGGTTACAAAAAGTGACGTCATCAAGTAAATAGTGACGTAATCATAAAGAAAATTATACAAATCGCGAGATAATTGATTGATCTACATTAGCCTGTAATTTCATTACTCTAGTTCCAATATGTCAAAATTGAGAAGGAAAGTCCTCGAATATATTGATCACCCCTCGTATATATACAAAAACTTTGTTTCAACTCAAAAACAGATAACCAGAAAAAGTTTCAATTTTAGGCCAGAAAAAAATAGTTGTTTGGTTAGAATTGCTTGTACACATATTCAATCGATAAAGAATTATTCTTTGTCATTTTGCATTGTGGTTCAGTTACAGTTAAAACATCTCTTTTTATTTAGTTTAATATCTTTTTGGTTGATTTCCTGTTGAAACCAGATTCCTGCAAGCTTTAAAGTTAGTACTACCCTAACCATGCAGCTACTGTCTCCAAATCAAAGTTATTAGTTTTACTATATAACCTTTCATATTCAATGAATTTTATAGTCTATTTCTATCCCTTAAAGAGTTGCCTTGGTAACAAAGCTTCAGTAATTGACTAATAATTGATACCTTATAAAAATCCCTATTACCACTAAATGACCCCCAATTTATGCAGCTGCTGTCCCCAAAAATCACCAGTTTTATGGTTTATTTCCTGTCCCCCCTGCAGTTTCAATTATTGATAATCTGGTTTCTTGAAACAACATGCCAGTAAATCCCATAAATTTTTAGATTTGACATTACCTTATTTATATACGTACTAGTCGTAAATTGTCAGTTTCTACATATTTAGTGATTATATTTTTCACTACATCCAAGGAATTTAAAAACGCCTGGTTGGTCTTACTGTTATGTTGTACATTATTTATAATCGACATTCCGGTATTTCGTGCTTACGTACAGAGTCATCAGATTCAGTTTGAGTTGTTGCCAATTTTCGACCATCTTTAAATGTCTGAAACACGTGTGTAGCAATGCCCACTCCCAAGAATTCGAAGTTAACGGACGTGACACAGTTTATTTATTGAACTGAGCTCACTTCTGTCAGTTGTTCTTTCATTCAAATATTCAATATTGACGTCACAAATCTTTAATATTGGCGTCACAAATCTTCTATATTGACTTAACAAATCACCAATATTGACTTCACAAATTTTCGATAATGACGTCATAAATCTTTGATATTGACGTCATAAATCCTTTATATTGACTTCATAAATCTGTTATATTGACTTCATAAATCTTTAATATTGACTTCACAAATCTTTAATATTGACTTCATAAATCTTTAACATTGACTTCATAAATCTTTAACATTGACTTCATAAATCTTTAATATTGACTTCATAAATCTTTAATATTGACTTCACAAATCTTTAACATTGACTTCATAAATCTTTAACATTGACTTCATAAATCTTTAACATTGACTTCATAAATCTTTAATATTGACTTCACAAATCTTTAACATTGACTTCATAAATCTTTAACATTGACTTCATAAATCTTTAACATTGACTTCATAAATCTTTAACATTGACTTCATAAATCTTTCACATTGACTTCATAAATCTTCAATATTGATGACACTACTATGTTCACTTCCTGCTTTATTTCTGTCTGATGTTCATATTTGTACATTCGCTACCAAACGAACAGCTAGCACTGAAGTAGCCTAATAGCTGTCAACTTCTTGTTTACCTGTCCCACAATCTTGGGACCGTTGGGGCACCATAAGTCTGGCTACCCGATTAGATAACAGTATATTTTATCAATCAAATAACGTTAGCATAACCTTTTTAAATTTTAGCTAGATTTTATTCTATGCGTGATCCTATGTTTGAGAGTGCAAAGGGAATAATTTCATGAGAAGATTGAGGAGTTGTCCATATAAACATAGGGTATGTTAGACAGACTAGGGCACCACCGAAAAAAGGCGAATATCTCCACTCTAGTTTCCATCACTACTCCCGTCCACTCAGTAATGTGGTGGTCCCACTTTTCATTTTGTCGGCTTCTTCTTCTAACTACATATGTACTCCCATTCCCTACATACCTTGCACGAATGCACGAATGTCTCAGCGAGTCCAGAAGATTTTGTTGACATAACCCATGGTATGAATCGTGTTACACTACTCCTCAGTTCCATCAGAGAATTGTTCTGTCTTCATATGGCTCTGGCGGAACTCAAAACCGACGTAACGCTCTGGCGGACCTCAGGATACATGACATTTGAGTTCCGTCAGTTCCGTCAGTTCCGTCAGAGCCATATCAAAATACAGAACAATTCTCTGACGGAACTCAGCAGAAGTGTAACACGATTCATACCGTGTTACCGTCAAATTTGGTTTTCCTTGATATGACAAGTTTACAACATTGCTTGTTTCATTCTGATTTTCACTTCCAAAGTGATTTTGTCTCTGTATGTGTATGTTATTTCGAGTAACGATAACATCTTATTCTAGGGCTGTATTTTTTCTAAATCTGTACTCAGAGTCCAGGAAAATATTGACTGTTCGCATCAGTTTTATCTTAGATTTGGTTGAGATTTTCTTGTCACTCCAGATGTGGAGCTGGAGTGGTTTGGGCAATCAGTCTTTCGAGCACTTCTGATCTCGATCCATGGTCTGCGATGATCGCACCTACATACCTGTATTTCAAATTCTTAACAGTTTCCGGAGTTTGCCCTTTCGTATTTCTCCCAGTACTGATGCCGTAGACATTATTAGTTTGGTTTGTCGGCACTGGTCTCCATGCCGAATGAAGAGGAAGCTTTCGGCTAGCACTTTCAACTTCCCATACTTCTAAATACAAATGATGGACTTTTTTCTTCAACGTTTTATCTGCTCTAGCAACTTCTAGAACAATCGTTCGTAATTATCTTCATTTAGAATTTTATAACAACGTTTAAAAGATACATAAAAATATCTTATTGCTGGAACATGTAACGCGTTACTGATCCGGGTAAGTTCCAATAAATTATTTAAGAATTAAATGGAATGCCGTTTTAAAATTAAGGGTTGTGTAGATATTTTCTTCTAATGTGGACGCGCACAATTTAGCGCTTGTCTTCAATGTCGCATATAAACAGACTTTAATGAATAAATGATACATGTATGTATGTGTGTATCTTCATTGGCCTACTGCGTATCTTTCCGTAATATAAATCATTAAGTTCATTTTATGCCCTACTGATTAACCGTTCAAGCAGGACAGTTCCGTATATATTTTTTCTGAAGCCAAAGCGTGCGCACCATAGCCCACGATCGCTGCTGAATTATTTTATATTAGATACAAAGAGTGAGCCAACAAGTGCCAACTACTATTTCTAAAACGTTACGACAGCTAACAATGACGCGGATTTACTTATTGTTAGCTACGTTTTCTGTTACCAGTTCGGTTGTGAGTTCTTCGGCGTCCTGTTCTAATGTGGCAAGTGCGACGTATTTCAACAAATATTACGAGATTATTCAAGGGCCTGAAGTATTTGGCGTAGGTACACTTCATGAATGCACCAAGAAGTGTCAATCATTAGCCAGATGCAAGGCGTTCTTATATTCTCGGAATTACAAACAATGTATTATATATTACTTCAACTCTGCGACATACAATCCAGACCTTCGAACAATAGTGGATATGACTGCAGCGGTCACCTACGATAGATCTGCCTGGCATATGGTACGTATCTATCATAACTTGTATTAAAGGCATAAGCTGCGCGTTTCTTGGATGAGATATCGCAGGTTACTGTATCAAGGAAAATATGAAAAAAGTTTTTATAGAAAACGATACAATTTACAGAATTAATATTTTCTTTCTGACTATGTATGAATGATACAGAGACATGTGTGGTGGATGCGACCCAAACATCGCATTAATAGGAGTTTAATAGCTCAAGCAAAATGTATAAAATTCTAGTATCATATCAGGAATAGAAAACAACAACAAAAATAATCGCATGTCATCGAGCGGACTCAATGTAATATGCCTACGTGTTATGTACATGTATTATGTTCATGTTTTATATCTTAGCAGTGTGTCGTTCTTGATTTATGATTAATTTACATTGTAAATATTGTATACAATGTGTCCAAAAAAGAAATTACAAATGTATACACTACCATTGTCTTTCTACGATCAGCTACCATACCGAAAACGTTCATATGTATAGACGAAATATGTAAGTTTTGTTTTCGGATGCCAGTTTTAAGATTATATATAGTGAAGATATTTAAAATTACCCTGTTTTGTCCATGGGCTTATGTACAACGGAAAATTGAATTGAAACACAATTGTCAATTGAGATTTGTTTTATTTTTTACAGGGACCATGTACACAGAACACGTGCACAGCCGACGAAAAATGTCATCCAACAGGAGCCACATATGTTTGCAGAAAAGCAGGTAAGGTACTTAAAAGTATTTAAGTATTTTATTATAATTAATTTATTATAATTTGTAAAGGTGAAATTTTCAAAAGCCGATGAAAAGGATGTTTTCAAAATGTAAGTCATAATTAAGAAAAATAACATTATAACATTATAATATGAAACAAATAATCAAGAACAGAGAGATAAGCCTCGGGTTTACAAGGTCATTATTTAGCTCTTTCATATTTATTAAGTATTACCCTATTTCCTTGGCGAATACTTTTGACAAGAGTAATACCTGAATCTAAGATAAGACAAGATAAGATCAACTTTATTTAACGTCGATTAGGGTTAATGTAAGAAACATAAGATATAAGCTTGTATTCGATATAACATCTCAAATCGAATCCGATCTTTGGAATTATTGGACCGCAGTCACTTTAATTTATATTACTTTAGTGCTTGTCTACTGATTTAGACGTCCCTGGTTCGATCCTCGACCGGGACACTATGGTCATTTTCTGAAACACTCTTTAGTGCTTGCCACCCATCTAGGGGTGAAATCAAGAGGTAGTCTCGCGTGTATCGGTGCTTGATACCGAGCACGTTAAAGAACCAATGAATCAATTTTAAACGAGCTTGGGTAACATACCCGGATTCCTTGTATCTCACCTCAGTCTCTCTGCCTGGGTCCGGCAAATTATTTAGAAAACAAGTGATAAAGCAAAGCATGTTACAATATGCACTTAAATGTGATTTAAAGGGGATTTAGATGCATAAACAAGGAATGTATGAATTCTTATGGTTATAAATATGGGACAGAAGGTCATAAAATGAATCAAATGTACCTTTGTTCAAAGTTACTTGAACTAGGAAAACCAGAAATTAACAGCGAAATTTGGAGTAACTCCACTTTAATAGGAGCACTTGGCAGGCATACATGTATGTGTATGCCATCTCAGCATTTGCATAAGTTTGTATTACCTTCGTACATTTGTATTATCAGTTGATGTCTGCTTCAAGAAGAGACCCATAGATCTCTGTTTCCGACGATATCCAAGCGTGATGATGTGGACCTTTGACAGCCTTGATGTGACAAATGTCGACTCTCTACAAGAGTGCGTGTCATTCTGTTTCAAGCATTATGCTGCTGAGTGTAAAGGGTTTAGCTACGACCGCGCGTTGGGTGATTGCGGCTGCAATGCAATGAGCGTGGCGGAGTTTGAACAGAAACCCGAGTCTAAGTGGTTTTTTGATGAGGATCTCGCAACGTATGACAAAATAAATTAAGGTTACATATAGCACGGAGAATTTGACTTTATCCTAACATTTATGAATGAATAAACAATTGGCTTGTGTTGAATAAATACACATTTCCGCAAGCACGTGAAGCAAAACGGTCAATATCGGACCTTTAGTACTAGCTGGCTTAGAATGAGAAGGTCGTAAATACAAAATCAATATTTTGGTCAACATGACAAGTTCAGACTTTCATGAAAATATGCTCATAAGATACACCTCATAACCTCATGATGCAGATTTCAAACATGTAATATGAACTAAGGCACCGCCTAAATGAGGGATTAAATACACATTGGATATCTGCTAAGCTATGTTTCAGATAGGAACTGACTAAATATGAGTTGAATTTAGATGTTATAAAATATACAAAGATAGTTATTGATCAGCAACTGATCACTTTTCCTCTTTAAATTTAAGACCAGAAATAATAATTATTCAAAATTTTTAGAATGGCTATGTATCTGTGGTTTATGTTTGGAATAAGTGTAGGCATCCTTAACCTGGAGTTTTACCTATATTATACTGATTTGTTATACATTGCAACGTAACGTCATGAGTTTATTTGGCGTACTTTAGGTATGACGTCATTTCTTGTTATTTGTGACGTCATGACATCACGTCTTGTATTGGCGCCGTGTATCCAGTACAGTAGTGTATTTCTTACTTCCCTCTGGGTTTTTTTAAAATAGTTTGTTTTATTTATTGAATTTTTTTAAAGATGGTTATAATTCGAAAGAAAATGATAGGGGGTAACCGTTTACAGATTACTATTTTTTATTTTCAAAGGATCATTCACCTCGGAAAACTGCCTGAAATTTTTGACCGGAAATAACTTTTTCTGAAAGCATTAGTACAGGCAGAGACTCGACGAAGATACGCACGTGGACATTATTGGTATGGGTATTTACAATAGCCAGCTTTGCTGGCTATTTAATCCCCTATCAGTCTTATAAGGTTGTAAGTAGTAGTTACAACCTTCTCATTCAAACCAGAGAATTGTGTTTTTGTTTACACCACAGTTAGTCTTCTGTTGAAATATGGTTAGTTAAAGGTCGTGAATCTTGTCATATTCTCTGGAGAATAAATACGTACACATTTTTGTCTATGTATAATAGAGTTTATTTTCAAATACAGTAGATATATTTAGATACAATCGTTCTATATATTTTGATGAAAAATGCCTTCAATTCACATTATACATTCATACAAAGTTTAAGGTTTTCCTCCAATATAATATGTTTTGTATTGTCATATATATGCATTTATTGAAATAGGTTTGTATTATCACGATATAGCATCAATTTACTACAGCAAAACAAATATACCAAAACAAAACATATGAGAGACAGCGAGAGATCCATTGAAGTTAATTTATTAATAGAAGTAATAGTAATAAATATGTCTTTGACTAAAATATTTATGACAAAATATAGCTATGTGTCTATTAGTTTTTTTACGTTTTCTGATTTCATTAATTCAATAATTTTCTGTATATTAGGTCTATTCCAATAATATTTATCTATATACTGTTCTTATATCTTTATATATCGGGCATTATAATATAAATTTAAATTTGTCTTCTAAAGTTTGACAAAAATGACATGATTTTATTTCTTGAAAACCAACACGTACGTAGTACGGCTTTAAACCGTGATATACCAGAAATTTAATCTCGGAACCGCCATAATTATACGTTTACATGGAGTAACATACAGACATTGTTAGAATATTAATTTAATTACCTAACCTTTCAACATTTTCCAATACAACTTGGCATTTGATAATTTTGCCTTTGATTATTTTTGTGTCTGTATACTGTTATAAATACAGTAAAACTTCGTTATCTCGAGGACTAATCGGGACAGATAAACTGCTCGAGATAAACCGGGTGCTCGAAATAACCAAATGACATTACAAATACAAACAGATACTATTTAAAAACTAGCTCGAGCTAGGCCGGATACTCGTGATAACGTTGCTCGTCATAACGAAGTTTTACTGTAAATTTCTTTTTTCTTACGGTATATTTATACTTACTTCTAGCATTTACTTTATTGATTCCTATATGCATGTATATTTAAAGCCTTATAATAGCAATGTTTTAAAAATTGACACGCATTATCAAAGTAGCTAGCATCCTTTCTTTCATCATTAAAATTGTGTTTGTCATTACTTGGATTGCAAATGCATAAAGGAGGGTTATACATGATCAGTAGGTTTTTAACGTTGAGCGTTGTCTTTCCTTGTCCGATTTTCTTATATGAAGTTGAATATCTTTTTAATGAGCTTGGCACATCAATTTTATAAGATAGGCACTTCAAACTCTCACGAAGTATGTTTTATAGCTTAGCTATTTTGACTTGAGCCTGACCTTTATGCAGGAATATATTACAAGGTTCTGGCTTTGAACATATCAATTTCCGCAATCAAATCGTGCACTATCGGCATTTCAGATTTGTGTTTGTATTACATCTCGAGCGTCTTCGTGATACTCCCCGGTTGTGAAAATATGCATTCAGTGTTGTAAACGTAGGCAATATATCGACTGTTAAATTATGCTAATCAATATGTCAGGCTCGTGTCAAATTAGCCAAGCTATACTTCAGATAAATAAGACAAACATATGATTTTGTGGTTTCTTTAAAAGAAGATATGGATTGTTAAATATATTTTAGATGGATCTATGCATTTATTAGATAGTTAAGATTTGGGGTAGTATTCAATATTGATCTTTCTTGACTAAAGGATAAGGACAACCAATCACCTCACACCATATTAAACTCTTGATCAATAACAGGCGATATGATTGGATATTCTTATTCTCTAATGAAATAAGATCAACATTGAATGTCACACCTGATGTGTACGTGAACTAGCCTTGTATCTGACGTATATCTGACTTAAAGCACCTATTTAAACCGTCAGCAACAAAAATTTTAAAGACTTCAATTATCAAGTATCAATAAGAAACCAAGTCATTTTGAGCAATTTCACTGTGTATGAACGATTCTACTTCCGGTTGTCGCAATAAGTCAAACACGCTTAATTGAATAGTCTAGCAATACGTCATACAGTCACCGGAAATAATATATGTTTTTCTCGCAATAAGTCATACTAGTTGAATTGTATAATATTCCAATAAGTCATACGCTTATATGAATACGTTTATATGCTATGAATATTGATCATTTGCTGATTTGTTTCGTGCCTTTCGAACTTACTTGGGGAGCGATGGCCTAGAGGTAGGGCGCGCGATTCGGGATCGAGAGGTCCCGGGTTCGATCCCCCTCTGGACCACTGGTTAATTTCTCTGAGCAAGACCCACAGCTTCACACCACCATGGTGTAAAATGGTACCTGTGAGGGAAGTGTCTATTCCTGGGCGCCGCAGATCGATGTTGGCTGCCACACCACGGGAGAGAAATAGTCTCCCCAGGGAGACACGAGTGTAGGTTTCCATAATTATGTAGCCCAATGACCAGGGGAAGTTGAAATATCAAAGGATGCTTGAGCGGCCTTACAGCTAAAAACAGCCCTAGAAAATTGGTAACTTTTTTGTAACTTACTAGTATACCGTCCCTGACCGATTTATTATGATACTTTTGTGTACCACCCTCAAAGTGATAGGACCAGTCTTCCTCCGTTGCCCGTCTGTCCACAACTTGCGTAGACAGTAGAGGTCACAATTTTGACCTAATATTTATAAAACTTGGTCACAATGATCATCTCAACAAATCTACTGGGACATCCAGGGTCGAAGGCCTTACTGCAAAGACTTCAATGATCAAATTAAGAGGCGTTAACATTAATTAGCAGGTGACCTAACATAGTGTGTCATGCAGGGACTGGTAGTTTGGTACACTTCCGGTCACGGGACAGTGCTGTCTTGGTTTACTTGACCTGGTAGCCTATAATGCATTCAACAGATGATGAGCATAACCTTTATTTGCAAGCCAGCATGCATGCCTGAGTGCCTCCGCCTGTATTTGCACCCATGTCGCCTCTAACTAAGCTAAGGAAGCGCACATAAATGGACAAAACTAATTTTATTCTGAAGTGAATTTTACAATAATTTTAGCCAATTATTTCAGATCCGACGTCGCCTTGAAGAAGAAATCCAGAAAACGTGGTATACAAACCGCTACTACTATAAATAACATCATCGGCAAGCACGTTCTGTACACTGACGTCATCACCCTGGTTCAACTGAAAGATAACAATGTTCGAACCTTGGTCATGTCTTCCGTCCGACCCACGGGCCCACATCGAGGCAGAGTGTTTCCCATTGACAGCAAATCTGCACGCAACTTCACGGTTGACGCCAGCTAAGATGGAGCTGAAAAAGACGTAGGTACCTGGAACAGGAGCGATGAATACCCCGTGATGTGAATTGTAACCATTGGCGATATTTGTTGTAACTTTATCGAAGATGATGTTCTGGTTTTGTCCAGCATGGGCTAAACTGTGTGTAAGAGCAGAGGAAAATGCCACTGCTGCCTGGTTAGTTTGTCTTTTTGAAATCCCTGAAATATAAGATAAGGGCTTCTATATTTATTAGCCCCAAAGGGGTGATGGCCTGACCATTTGGGAATCAGACAATATTTGGGGATCTAAGTTCCCACTCAAGAGCCAAACTTTTTTTCTAAATTCCCACAGAGGAAGATGCTTTGTAAATCTAATGGTCCTCTATTTTAGAAGGGTGTCTGGTTTTTATTTCGTCTAATTCCCCAAGTGACGGGATCTAAAATCAGGCCAATTTCAATTTCCTCGGAAGTCCGGTGTATGCCCACGTCCCAATGGGGCAAACAACTAATGGTGCATTTTCAATTAGACATGTGTGCAATATGTGTATATAAGATGTATCAGAGCAACGAATCTGTATGCCACCCCATTTGCCATTTAAGTGTTGGTCAGATCGATAACCAAGAACTTCAAAAAAAATTACAAACGAAATATCAGGCAAAAATAAAATGAATTACAACAAAAATCAGGAGAATGAAGATGATCAATTAGAATAACCATACAATAGTAGGATCCATTCTGTATTGTCAAATTGGAAATTAACTGAATAACATAATTGTGAGAAATAACGGCGATAAAAGTAAACGAAATACCTCTACTCAGTCTACTGATACGACGCTTCATGTCAGTTGGAACAGCACTCTTGTGAAGTCCACGTTGTTTCGTATGTTCCCGCT
Organism: Spisula subtruncata; assembly: GCA_963678985.1. Taxonomy (NCBI): domain Eukaryota; kingdom Metazoa; phylum Mollusca; class Bivalvia; order Venerida; family Mactridae; genus Spisula; species Spisula subtruncata. Next base: position 12,659,416 of record OY787676.1, read on the forward strand.
CTGCACAACGAGGGGAGGATGTCTGGGTGGTATTGTTGCTTTGGTGTATTTCATTCTTGTGGTCAACCGCGGCTTTCAACTCGGCGACTGTCTCTCGCAGGACAATGTTTTCTTCTTTCTGCTCAGCGACTGTGTCTCGCAGCACGATGTTCTCTTCTTTCTGCTCGGCCAATTCGTTGGTAAGTTTCAGAATCGAGCGTTGTTGCTCTAAATCGCGATCTTCCAATTCACTCAGACGCTTTTCAAACTAACGGAAAACTTCACTTTTAGTCAACAGTGCATCAATGTTCTCAAATCCAGCAGCAAAACTTGCTATCGAGATACAGATAGCTAAATATAGTGACCACCGAATTTTATCCATTTTTAAGTTTTTATCCTCTACGAAACAAATTTATTGACTCTTGTAACACAGATTTTCAACTTGAACCAGATAAGGTTGTGAACTACTAGTATACTGCTGTAATGTAAAGTATAACCCATGTATAGCACATCATATCTGCACAGATCGTCGACTCAAGTTGTCAATTTTGAGAACAAATCATTTGATGATTTTTTGAAAGTATGCGACAAAATAAATTTCCAACAGGTTGATAAAAATTTCGGAAAATAGCAATAAGAGTGAGTAGCCCACGAATGTTTTACTTTGATAACCTCTAATAGCATGATGGCGTTCGCGAATGTTCACTTTGTATGGAACGAAATAAATTTCGAATAGCTTGAAAACAATTTCGGCATATAACATTAAAGTATGTAGCCCACAAATGTTTAACTTTAACAACCTGTTATATCATGTCAGCGTTGGCGATTGTTGACTTCGACGTTCTGCTGACCACCTAGCCTTACTTAGTACTCATCAAATGTTTTGCAAGATATATAAGGAAACATTGCTAGTACTAGTATCTCAAGAAATAAATTCTCTAAAATTCAATAATAATTTCGGCAAAGAGTACCTGATAGTTTTCACGATACATATATAACGTGATTATACGATATTTTGGGACAACCCACGTAGAGGTCACCATTTGTTTGACCCAGATATTTACCGTGCGGTTGTATTAGATTGGTCTTCCGAGGCCTATAGCAAAGTCACAGAGTAAAGTTATGGAGGAATCTTGTTTTGTCACTTGTGACATGTTTTTTCTGGTCGTTGAAGTGCATTCTTTTGTTGCTGGATTTCGCAGTTCTTGGGCATTGTACGTACAGTGCTGTCGGGTAATTCTGCGCACCTAACGGTTATTGGCTTTCTACATTTGAGATTATTTTATTTTTATAATAAATTATGGTGCTGTTTGGATAGAAACAACCTTCATTGACAAATGTAAACAATTCAAAACATCATTCCTTCGCTTAACTAGGTCAAATGTCGTCACAAAACAAGATGGCTGCCGGTTTTCATGACGTAAATTTTTTCGGCTAATTCTGCGCAGATGGAATTGTATTTTTGTATAGCCTAGTCTGTTTCAAAGGTGTGTTTTTACAAGAAATTTATCACAGTATCGAAAGAATAAGTCATTAAGACGATGTTGACAAAAAAAGGAAAAGTCATCATCCATTAAAAAAGTGCTTTTATTCAATTTATGTGTCACGTGGTATGCCAAATTAACGAAAATCGCCGTTGATACTCATTTTGGTCAATTGTTCGTAGAAATACTTTTCCGGTTTCGTTGATGTGATTATAAAACTTTACATAAGTAACACACATCTACAAAATCGCTTGAAGACCGAAGGAAAACGACCCAGAAAAGTATGTAAGAAACAGAAAGTCAAGGTGCGCAGAATTACCCGATGCGCAGAATTAGCCGAAACGACTGTATATGTGGTCATCCGGTGAAAGTACCTGGGTCAAGTCACAGTAATATAACGCCTCGTTTGATAACTTGAGGTCATCCTTTTGGCATATCTTTATGACACTAGGTCATCAAGCTTTTATGCAGCTTGGACTTGGACATTTCATTTTCTCGTTATGTGTGGGTGTTGTGCCGTGTGTTTGTGTTATGTGATGCTGTTTCTAATATGATTTCATTGCTCGGCTGATTAAGTTGAATGCTACCTTCCATGTCCGATTTCCTCATATCTTTTTAACACAATTGTGTAACTGATTCAAACCAAATGATAAATTATTTCGTTTGAAGAACACCGCACCATGTCGGCTATCAAATAGTCAAATACATGTATTTGATACATGTAATTTCTTTAAAGTGGTTTTTGGAGTGATACGCATCGCATACGCCGACCAATCAATCGGCACCAATTCGTAAAAAGCTAAGACATGACATTCAAAAACTCATTTTTATTCATTTAGTTGCACACACATTTCAGCCAATGATACCCGCCTCCCACTCGCCTTGCAAAAGAAATCCAGAAAACGTGGTGTACAAACCGATGTTACTATAAATAGAATCATCCGGGACCATGTTTTGTACGCTGACGTCATCACCTTGGTTCAACTGCACAATAATCATATTCGAGCCTTGGTCGTGTCTTCCATCAGTCCCGCGAGCCCACATTGCGGGACCACCAACACCATTTACAACGAATCGACACGCAACTTCACGGTCGACGCCCGCTAAAATGGAGCTGAAAAATACGTAGGTACCTGGAACTGGAGCGATGAATACCCCATGATGTGAATTGTAACCATTGGCGATATTTGTAGTAACTTTATCGAATGCGATGTTCTGGTCAATTCCAACATGGGTTAAACCGTGTGTTAGAGCAGAAGAAAATGCAACCGCTGCCTGATTGGTTTGTCTTTTTGAAATCCCTGAAATATAAGAAACGTTCACGTGTAAGATACCGGTAATCAATAATTTAGAGCCTCTTTCATTATTTTCACGGGGTTGGCGGGCAGACCAATGCGAATTCCCAACCATAAAAAGACAATCATTGTTCTGATTATCAACATCGCAATATGCTTGGTGTATCGAATTGCACGCCGTTTGTTAAAGGGGGGTCTGCTTTTTGTGGCGTCAATATTCCCCATTTCTGGGATCTTATGAAGTGTTTTTCCAGGAACCGGTAAACACTTGGAGGGGGATACTAATAGGTGGATAGTCTTTTAAAGTATGTGTACTATGAATACAAAATGTACGAGAGCAACTATAAACTCTATTCCGCTCCAATTGTCCAATTTAGTGTTTGGTCAGATCAATAATATAACCAATAACTACAATAATAGTCACGAAATAAATATCACACAAATACAGTGAGTGATTTACAGTACGTATATAACACGTTAGGCAAAAATCATTCATTGGCGAGCAAATTTTATCGCGTTTCAACTACAGTCAAATATAAAGTTCAAAGTCAAAATGAACTGAACAACATAGATTGTAAAATTAATGCGACAAAAGTAAACGAAATACCTCTACTCAGTCTACTGATACGACGCTTTATGTCAGTTGGAACAGCACTCTTGTGAAGTCCACGTTGTTTCGTATGTTCCCGCTCTGCACAACGAGGGGAGGATGTCTGGGTGGTATTGTTACTTTGATGTATTTCATTCTTGTGGTCAAACTGGGTTTTCAACTCGGCGACTGTCTCTCGCAGGACAATGTTTTCTTCTTTCTGCCCAGCGACTGTGTCTCGCAGAACGGTGTTTTCTCGTTTCTGCTCGGCCAATTCGTTAGTCAGTTTCAGAATCATACGTTGTTGCTCTACATCGCGATCTTCCAATTCACTCAGACGTTTTTCAAACTGACGGAAAACTTCACTTTTAGTCAGCAGTTCATCAATGTTCTCAAATCCAACAGCAAAACTTGCTATCGAGATACAGATAGCTAGATATATTATCCACCGATTTTTATCCATTTTTATCCTCAACAAACAAAAACAATTATAAGAAAATGTGGAGTTTAGGAGATCTTGGCTGATTTACTTACTTATCAACCGTGAGCGTAATATAATATAGGTTCTCAACTTTGACCAGATAAGGTTGGAGTATACAGGACATCGTCTATATATATAGATACAGTATGGAAAGCAGTAGTTTACATGTTTTCTGGTGTTTGCTATATATATTTTACAAGAATTATGGTTATCGAAGTTAGACGAGTCATTTCCGAACCTATATATTTATCATACCCGTCATTAGTTAACTATGGTGCTTTATGTTAAATGTGTTCCTTCAGATCGAATGTTTACACTTCGGTGAATTGTAACAAATGGTCGAATGATCCTTATAATTCCAAATCAATTTTCCCAACATGGTGCTGGACGGGTGTACGCCCGACACACGCTTGATGTGACATAGGCTAAGTAGGGTAGTGTTTACAAAATTCTGACATTATACAATAGATAGCTAGATATTAATACAAAGTTTATATATTCATGAAAGCTATTTTAAGACACATCTATTTTTATCGGTTGAGTTACAGATCATTTTCAGCCAACGATTTCGAACCCGCCCTCTCCTTGTAAAAGAAATCCAGAAAATGTGGTCAGCGTAAGCATACATAACTACGTCGCCGATGATGCTATATATAGCAGCATCGGCGACGTAGTTATGTACGCTGATGTCATCACCTTGGTTCAACTGCACGATAATCATATTCGAGCCTTGGTCATGTCTTCCATCCGTCCCACGAGCCCACATGGAGACAGCGTGGTTTCCATTGACAACAAATCGGCATGTGACTTCATTGTTGACGCCCGCTAAAATATAGATGAGAAAAATACGTAGGTCCCATCAACAGGAGCGATGAAAACCCCGTGATGTGAATTATAACCATTGGCGATATTTGTTGTAACTTTATCGCAGATGATGTTCTGGTTTGGTCCAACATGAGACAAACCACGCGAAAGACCGGCTGAAAATGCCACCGCTGCCTGGTTCGTTTGTCTTGTTGAAATCCCTGCAAAAAAAACAAATATGAACGTCTAAATAATACAAATGTGAGTAAACAATGGTATTAGCAAAGAATATTCGTATACATGTATTATGTCATATACAAGATACTAGTACACTAAATATTCGCAAATCAATTCCTCGATATGTCCAATATCTGCGTCTAATATTCATTCTATATCTATGAGACGTGGAAGACGTTGAAAAGTCTACATCAATCTATTAGGATGTCTGTGGTATCAACAGCGGCCTGAATGATACTCCATTGAGTGAAATATTAAATGCATCTATAGAAATGGAAAATGAAGACTTTTTCGGGGATCGTCTTAGTGATAATGGCGGACAAAATAGCCAGCAAGGTGACAGTGCAGGATGGACATGTGTAAAAGGTAAACGTAAACGAGGAGCGACTGGCAGCGTGGATATAGATGCTTTCGAGCAAATGAGTGCGGGCGATAAACTGACTGTATTATTTAACAAAATTTCAAATTTGGAAGCCTCTCAAGAAAATGTAACGAGATTAAATGAAAATATTGAATGTACAAATATCCGTGTCAACGAATTAGACCAACGTGTAGACACAAACACGGCAGCCATAACACAGATGAACTATAAATTGTTAAATATGGAGACTAAAAGCCGAAACCGTAACATGTTGATATACGGTCTGTCCGAATCGGGCAGAAGCATTCGTGATAATGTGTACGAGTTCATGTATCAATTTTTGGATATCGATTCAAACGAAGTATGTGTAGAATCGGTTGTTAAACTAGGCCGTGAAATACAGCAACGTAGCCCGTCACGTAAGAGCGACATTGGTCACGTTCAGGTTCAGTGAAGATGTGGACAGTTGTATGCGTAAGGCTTTTCAGCTAGCAGGCACTTCATATGCTATAGATCGGGATTATCCCCAGGAAATACAACAAGCCATGAAACGATTATGGCCCAAAGTGAAAAGTTTAAGAGCCGAACATCGATCATCGTCTGCTACTGTTAAATTGAACAGTGAATGAGGGAGTGGAAATCGATTCAGACCCCTATGGGTGACACAGGTTCGTGCACATATATTGGTAAAAAAGGTTCAAGCCTTATAGATTATTGTATTGTTGATCCAAAATTATTGGAGAGTTTTACAAGTTTTAAAGTTCATGAACCCAATTTATTATCTGACCATTGCTTAGTAGAGTTTTCACTCCCAGCAATTAGTGCCGCTGAACAAAATGTTTTAATCACAAATGTTACAACTGGTGAAAAAATCAAAGATTCGTATAAGTGGAATAACAATAAACAAGATTCTTACATAACTGGTATAACAAGCGACAATTTTTTGTCAGATTTGCAAATTTTAATTGAACATCTAAATGAGGCAAATAGCCGTGAATGTATTGATTATTCAATCAACAAATTTGTTGAAAAACTTGATTTAGTTTGTAAACCTCTAGTAAATAAGTCAAACACGGATGCACCATTTGAGACGTATAAACCGAAGTTAAACGAGGAGGTCTCGTCTAAACGTCATGACTATTATAGGCTTTTAAACATCTATCGCAAAAACAAAAATAATATAAACAGAGAAAATATGATATCAGCCCGCACTTCTTACAAAAATAGCATAAGACAATGTAACTTCCGAGAGGCACAGTCCAGAACAAACAAGCTATTACAAGAAAAAACAAAAAATGCTAAACTTTATTGGAAACTTCTCCGAGACAGTTCCGGTCCAGCATGCAGAAGTAAAACTAAAGGCTGCAATATAACAATTGATTCATTTACAGAATATTTCAAGGCAATAAATAATCCGGCTGATAGATTTTTTCAAGCTGATGAGGATGTTATTCAATTTAATGAAACCTTTCTATCATCAGAAGCAAAAATTATGTTCGCAGAATTAGACGTACCAATAACAAATGCTAAACTGATTAAGGCGATAAAAGAATTATCGAATGGTAAAAGCGCTGGTCCTGATCGGATATTAAACGAATTTTTTATCTACGGAAAGGATACTTTATCTCCATATCTATTAAAACTATTTAATACAATATTGAAACTGGGTTATTTCCCAGATGCATGGAGCGAAGGATATGTAATACCGTTGCATAAGAAAGGGGACAGTGAAAACGCAGCTAACTATCGAGGTATCACGTTATTAAGTACTATGGGTAAATTGTTAACACGCATTATAAATAGCCGTTGTCATTCTGGGCTGAAAACTACTATGTTTATATTGAAGCCCAAGCAGGCTTTCGCAGTAAAATGGGCACCACCGATAATATATACGTTTTACATGGGCTTACGAGGGTTGTCCCAGTAAATCGTATACTTTGCTCATTACACAAAAAGTAGCCTAAACATCCGTGTCAAATTTTCACTGATGATTAATGAATATGTTCTTAAAATGTATCTGGAATTTCATGAAAATAACTCTAGAAACAATTTGTCAGTTTACATTAATAATATGCATGGTATGCGAGTGCGGCGCACAGTGACGTCAAAGTAAGAACGTCATATCGCGGAACATTTTGGCTCTGTATCTTAAGTTATTGTCTCTTGTATTCAATATGCGTACGATGACATGGAACTTTTCTGTTACGCATTTACGAACCAATCACAATCGGATGTACCACAGAAAAGCTCTCTGATCGAAACAACCAACCCTCATGGCGAGATAAAACCTAGCCTGAACATATCCGTTCTACTGCGAAAACAGTGAAAGCCTTGTGGTGCCTGGCACGGTAGATAAGGTGGATTTACAACGCGCTGATGTCAAAATTTCATTCAAATTCATTGTCATTCATGCATACGTGTTCTAGAAACATAACTTTATATCGGCCAGTATAGTTTAGTGTCTTAAACTTTTTTTTCGACGGCATAACAACCAAAAATATAAAATGTACTGAGATTCCACGGGCGTTTTCTCTCCTGACGTCACAATTCTCGCACGCTTTTAATTTCAGTGTGGCTATTCAAACATGCATATTTCTCGCACAAATAATGAAACTGATTTGAAATTTACTGTGGTGACATTAAACAGACAGCGCTTAATGCCGACATAAAAATAATGCACAATAACTTATTGAAAATATGGGAAATTAAAATTTATTGAACATAAATTTTATAAATCGCAGCGCGTTTTATAGGTTGCGCCGCATTTGCGTACATGGGGTTGGTTAATCACCGATAATATGCATCATGTACATATCCGTTCACCTTTTCTATTTGTTTTAGTTCAACAATGGATTCATTAAGGTAACTACAAAAAATGATAATCATGCGACGTCAAGTAAGAAAATTATTAGCAAAGTACACGATTTACTGGGACAACCCTCGTATAAATCATCACATAAATAATAATTTAAAAATGTACTGTGCTTCCATAGATTTTTCAAAAGCGTTCGATTATCTTGTTCATCAAAATATCTGGTATAAAATGATACAACTAGGACTTCGAGGTAAAGTTTTTAATATCGATAAATCAATGTATGAGAACGTTAAATCAAAAATCAAAGTAAGTAATCACGTTGGCGAATCATTTGATTGTTTTTTGGGGGTACGCCAGGGAGAATGTTTAAGTCCGTTCTTATTCTCACTATATATAAATGACCTTGAAGACGAGTTATTAAAAAAGGGATTTAAAGCCGTTGACCTTGACTTCGTAAAGTTATACCTGTTAATGTATGCAGACGACATAGTAATCATGGCTCAATCGCCTAGTGATCTCCAAAAGGGACTCGATATTCTATACGAATACTGCAGTAAATGGAAACTTAAAGTTAACATTGCCAAAACTAAAATAATGGTGTTTCGAAGAGCGGGTCAGTTACCCAGAAACTTAAAATTCTTTTATGATGGAATTGAACTTGATATTGTTAGTAAGTTCACTTACCTAGGCATTGTATTTACAAGTGGGGAAGCTTTAACGATACACAGATCAATTTGGCCGGACAAGCAAACAAAGCAATATTTAAATTAAAACGTTACATGTTAAATTTTACAACGTTTGGTATAAAACATTCTCTTGAATTATTTGATAAACTCATCACACCCATCCTAAATTACGGAAGCCCAGTTTGGGGTTTTCACGCAGCAAATCATGTCGAAAGAATACAGTTACAATTTTGCAAATCCTTACTTGGAGTCAAGTCTAAAACTCAGAATGACTTTATATATGGTGAATTGGGAAGAACGAACTTGCAAAACAAAAGAATGTTTCATATTATAAAGTTTTGGTTTAAAATCTTAGAAGCAAATGAACGTAAATTAATCAAAGTCATATACAATGTTCTATCAAATGATATTGAGCAGGCGCCAAACACAGTTAACTGGGTTTCGTTATTGCGAAACATACTCAATTCACTTGGTTTTCATGACGTATGGCTATCACAGGGTGTAGGCAATGTTAATATATTCCTAAATTTAGCCAAACAAAGACTGACAGATAATTTTATACAAAACTAGAACAGCAGAATATTGAATTCCACAAGGAGTAGATTTTATAGAAACTTTACCACCTTTGGTTTAAAGCCATATTTGAGCAAAATTAATATAAAAAAATTCAGAATTGCTTTAACACAATTAAGGGTTTCATCACATAGACTAAATATTGAAACAGGCAGGTGGAAACAACCAGCTGTACCTTTAAATGAAAGAATTTGTACAATATGTAACACGCTAGAAGACGAGCAACACTTCCTTTTCGAATGTATTTTGTATAAAGATTTAAGAAAAAAGTATTTTGTATCATATTTTCACAGAAATCCTAGTGTTTACAAAACAATAGAACTATTTAACACTGAACGTGTAAGTACACAAAGAAATCTTGCAATGTTTGTCTACCATGCTTTTAAACTAAGAGACAGCTTGTTACACATCAACTAAGATAATACCCAATATGGACCTTTATTTATTTATTGTTACTTACTAACATGATTGATATGTTGTCTTTGAAGTATTTGAACTTTTTGAATTATAAAAAGGGAGGTAATTAGAAAACACATGCAACCTACTTGTTTAATTCATTTTTGTTTTCATAATAAATGAAGGAAACTTAATTATTTACCTTCATACTACCTACCATCCTTTATTATTTCTTATTATAGTTATGTTGTTTGTTCATGTGTCATTTATGACCTAAACAATCGTATAGAAACACATGTAAAAAAATTTATTTTGAATAAACTTGAATATAAAAACTTGAATATGTATTATGGTGTACGGATGTAGCAAGGTTGGTTTGGCAAAGGTTTTAAGAAGCAAACAAATAGGCCTTAACAACTACTATGTACAATGTGTGTTGCAGTCTGGCCTGTCGGTGGTGCCAAATTAAACACACCGAATAAAACAATTTTGGGACGCAAGTGTACAAGCACAGGGGATTGACACATAATAACAAAAATTATGTGTCAATCCCCTGTGTATACAAGTAAACGGAATATCTCGACTGGACCGGCGCTTCATGTCCTTTGGAACATCACTCTTTCGTAGATGGCGGCGTTTCCGCTCTGCTGGACGTTGAGAGGATGTCGGGATGTTACTGTAGCTTTCATGTGATTCATTTTTGTGGTCAAACTGGGATTTCAACTCAGTGACTATTTCTCGTAGGACGATTTTTTTGTGTTTCTGCTCAACAACTGTCTCTCGTAGGACCAGGTTAGTTTGTTTCTGCTTGGCCAATTCGTTGGTAAGTTTCATAATCGAGCGTTGCTGTTCTAAATCGCGATCTTCCAATTCACTCAGACGTTTCTCAAACTGACGGAAAACTTCACTTTTAGTCAGCAGCTCATTAATGTTCTGTTCTCAAATCCAGCAGCAAAACTTGCTATCGAGATACAGATAGCTAAATATATTATCCACCGAAATGCATCCATTTTACTGTCGAAAAAAACACGTAGAACTAAGTTTAAGAAAATGTTCAATTTAGTAATTAAAGATCTTGTCGACAGGGTGTAAAAACGTTTAAGTGTTTATATTTCCCTGAACCAGATAAGGCTGTGAATTGTACAGCTTAATATGGACTGTGTATATACATGTATGTCAGTGTGTAGAATCACGTAATCAAATGATTTGAAATGAATAACGTTCGCACTCAAAACATTTGCGATTTCGTCCGCTAACGGTGAGTTTCTCCTTGATTATAGCGATCGTGCATTTAATATGAAAATAGTATACAGCCTAAAGTACATCTCATTTATGTAGAAACACTAGGCAATTACCAATTTTGCTCTATCTTAAGCTGTTGTTAACTGATGCTCGACCAAATTATTACACTCGGTTGAAAACTGCATTTGGTCGAGCATCAATTAAAAACAGCTAAAGATAGAGCGAAATCGGTATTTGCAGTGTATTCTTACATACATGAGATGTACTTTAGGCTATATGATATAACCATATTAAATCCACGATCGTTATTATCAAGAAAAACTCACCGTTAGCAGACGAAATCGCAAATGTTTTGAGTTCGAACGTTATTCATTTGATCACGTGAATCTACGCACTGTATGTAGTATGGAAAGCCGGTGTTCACATTTTAGAAATCAGATATATCACATTCACTGAACCACTTTTCGAACTGATCACGTTTCAAACCCATAGTACTTTCATGCAGTGAAATTATCAATATTTTTGTGCAATGATTTTTATCAATATTTTGGGCAATGAGTTATTTAACTGCTTAAGCATTAATTTCTTTAACGTTAATTCCTTTGTTCAAACTGCAATTTTGTTGAACATTACATCGAGGGTACTTTACAAAGATGTATTGTTTAAAGCTGAGATAATATTTCACCTGTCTTTAGAAACAGATAAAACTGTCTTTAAATGGGGTCCAGTATTGTTTAATTTTAACCGCAGGCCGCAATGTTTTTATGGCCTGTCAACCAAGGTGAACGCAGCAAGCTACTTTGAGCACGTGTCAACCTTATTTTTCATTGGCTGGCTTGTTGAAAGATTTTTGTAACAGTAATTTTCATTGGTAGAAAGCTAGTTTCGGCTGTTTGATATCGAGACGTGATTCCGAGAAAGGTCACTCTCATCGTAGACCTTTCATGTGATTACACTTGTATACTTTAAAAAATTGTTATTGTCTTTATTGGATCTCGTAATAATTAAAAGTATTTATAAGAAACGGAATCACTGTCTTCTTGATATTTATAGGTGAGATATTACTGTTATTTTGTTGTTGTGTCTTTATGACTGATTTTGGAAAGTTTGTTTAATTGAAAAATCTAAACTTTATTTAATACTGGACCGGAATGGAATAAATAGCTAGATTGATTGTGGTGACTACATTATTGGTACTATGCATATGAATGAGTTATGTATATTTTTATCTGTATGTTTGCTTCATGATGTGTATTTTATATGTATTTTATAATACAACCAGTTAATTCCTACAAGTATATGATTTAAACGGTTCACGGACATGGGTCCTAGTTGGGTACATTCTTTGCGGTAGAATACCCATTTTGGGTCACTTAACATTGCTTGGAACGATTAAATTACTTTGAGTTCTTAAATATTGCTCAACCAGGAAGTGAAATGCTTTCTGAAGTTTTTTAATCAGAAACATTGATTTATTTACTAATCATGGAATTAACTGGTTGGTTGTTGATATATTTCGTGACTTCATACATTTGCTGAATGATATAATGCAGTTTTCGTTAAATTAGGGAACAATTTACTGTTTGTTTGAATTACGAAAAATGATCAGCACGACTGAAAGTTTTACAGAAATGTATACAATTAACTTGACAAATTTTATTCTTATCTTCTTTTCGATTTTATTATTTATATGTCTTTCTATTGATTTTGTTTATTGTTATACAATTATTATCACACTCTCATCGTAGACCTTTCATGTGATTACACTTGTATACTTTAAAAAATTGTTATTGTCTTTATTGGATCTCGTAATAATTAAAAGTATTTATAAGAAACGGAATCACTGTCTTCTTGATATTTATAGATATCCTGGAAGAGGGTCACAGAGTCAGACCCCCAAAACAACGGCACAAAACGTGGTGGAGAATCCGGGTAGTATTTGCGGTACCTCACAACATCACAGCCAAGCGAATTTCAACTATTTACACGTTAACCAAGTGAATTTCTAGAAGTCAGCTATTCTACCAAGCGAATTCCAACCAGCGAATAATCACAGCCAAGCGAACTTCTAAAATCGAATTTCTACCAGCGAGTAATTCTACCAAGTGGGTTTCTAAAATCGAATTTCTACTTATAAATAAGTGAATTTTAACTAGTGAATAAATTCAGATTAGTGAATATGTGCAAATTCGTGCAAGAGAAATTTAATAATAATGTCTAATTAGATCAGTGCCAGAATTCAATATTTCTGTATTAAGTTCAACAGTGGACGTTAACGATGACAACTAGAACGACCAACCAACAACATTGGTTGGATGCCCAACATCATCTGTCGGTATTTGATGACGCATGGATTACCGGTGGACCCATTTTACGTTCACATCGCGGACGGTGGAAACATACGACGCACAGAAACAATAGACATTAAACTTTGGATGTGGTATAATCAGCGAACCTTCTGTGTCGATGAATCTGTACTTATTTTATGTAAATTTTGGTACTTTATATATATTCACGTCGCAGTTGAAAACTGTATTTGTTATCATTGACAATGTTTTCTCGTCTTATTTGTTTATAATGTGTTTGTTTTAAATTTGGGCTACATTCATCGTTTCCATTCGTAGATTTTTCAAAATCAGTGGTGAATAATATTACTGAATAATGATTTCATTATTTTCATTTTTCACGATCAGATGATATTTCGAATAAGTAAATGGTCTAAGCTATTTTGCAGTTAAGCTTACATTTTATTGTTGTTAATTCGAAAATAGAGAAAATGCATAATTTGAATATAAAGAATTTAATCTTAATCGACAGCACGTGTCATTAAAATGTATGAGAGGCATTTAAGTATACAAACAAAAATGAGTTACAATGATTCTAAGGGGATTATGAGTCAGCGATATTAAAAATAATTTATAACTGTTCAATGCGGTATAAATTGTATTGTGTCTGGTAAAATGTTAAAGCAGCAATGTTCTTGTTTGTTTAGAGCTCACAAATACTTCTAAGTTTATATGCATGTTAGATCCTTTCAAATATCGAGGACTGCTTGTATAAATAACACTTTGGACCGCAGAATTAATGTCATATGATAAATTAAGGAAGTTCAGACTCACTATGCTCTCATTCAGTCAATCTATTTATTGTGCTACAATAGCACATAATATGAGTCAATAGTTATCCCAATATCAGTATGGGTGTGTATTTTGTTGTATGAAAGGTGTGAGTGAGTATTATAGTGTAACTATTAGTGTGAGTGGATTTTTTTTATTCTCAACACTTGTATTGATAGGATGCAATAGTGCACAATTGCTTCAACGGTAGATAACAGTCACATTCTTATATTTGTAGTTGACTGGGGTAGACTGGTGCTATTTCTCACTTCCATCGTTCTGTGTTTCCATACGGTATCTGGTAATGAGCTGCAGCGACTGAACTATGGTGTTGTTCTCGAACCAACAAATAAGATGCACTTAGCTGTGGAGAGCTGGAGGCATACTTTTGCGATAGAGATGCCCGAGAATATAGGTGTCCTTGAGATCTCACGTTGTACTCAAAACCCCAAGACATGTAATGTTTTAAATGAAGTGCTGCGTGAAATAAATCAAATCAGGCTGGACACAGAATTAATGTTAAATTCTACCATACAGTCTGTATGTAACTTGATTCCTGAAAGGAACTTTAAAATAAGTAGGTCTAGAACACATAGATCTATATTACCATTCGTTGGTAAGATATCAAAAACATTGTTTGGTACGGCTACTTCGGATGATGTAGAAATGTTAGCCAGACATATAAATGGGCTAAATAAACTTTCCAGAACTATGATCAACAATATTCAGCAACATGAAAATGATTTAGCATCTTACATGCATACAGTTGATAGCAGGATAACTAATATTGTAGCTGGTATGAAGGAAAATGAAATGGCTATTAATTTAATTGAAACCCAATTACTTGATTCATTAAAGAGGCTTGAACAGTCTTTTTCAACCATGAATGTGTTGGTAGCAAAACACATTGAAAGCTCCAGATTGTTAGAACATGGTCTCAGTGAACTGTTGATGGGAATTTATCAATTAGTTGAGGGAAAACTCTCCCCTCATCTTATTCCTGTATCAGCATTACAACATACTTTGTCTAATATTTCTGAGATTTTGCAGAATAAATTCAATGGCTATCATTTAGTGTTTGAAAGCCCGGATGATGTTTACAAAAATGTTGAATTTGTATTTGCTAGACAAGGATTAACATTGTACATATCAGTCAAGTTTCCTATTGCATCATTCAATAAGCCATTGTCATTATTCAATGTCATATCATTACCGGTACCAGTAAATAGTACCTCAGACCATGCGACACAAATATTAGATTTGCCGCAAACATTTGCTGTAACTTATGACCAGCAGTATTATACAACATTTAGCAAAGATGAGTTGAAAGACTGTAAAACTGGGAACATCATGTTATGTAAACTCAGTAAACCATTGTTCCCAATTACGGTCAATAGCTGTATTTTAGGGTTGTTTAAAAATGATATGAGTATTGTAAAAAGCAACTGTGACTTTAGATTTTTAGTCAACCATCTCTCCTCTAGTATTACCCAGCTGTCTCATAACTCTATTTTAATTTACAATATTGAGGTTATGGAATTTGATTGTAAAATTGGCAAAAGGATGCAGTCAGGGTGTAAATTTTGTGTGATGAAAGTACCATGTGAGTGTTCTGTCAGTACAGATACAATTTATTTACCACCCAGAATGTCTGGTTGCCATGTTAACACAACAAGTGTGTTACATCCTGTTAATCTTGCATTATTACAACATTTTTTTAATGATACAGAATTAGAAAACATAGGTATTAATGCACTGTTTGAAAAGCCTTTATCAGTGGATATTCCTCAGTTTAAGATATACAACCATTCAATGCACCATATCATTGCTGATGATAGAAAGGCTCATTTAAGTTTAGAAAAAATGGCTAAGTCTGCAAGAAATAATTCTATGGTATTTCAGTCTTTAACTGATCCTCTTCTATCTGGGGATATAAGTCTTCATGAGAATTGGCCATCTAGGGATGACATTCTTTTATATTGTACATCTGCTATTGCTACTTTCTGTCTTGTATTTCTCATATTGATAACTTTAAAATTGAGAAAATTGTTGATTGTGATATCAGTGTTGCAAAATGCAACTTTTCAAAGAGTTCAGGCAGCAACTATGCCTTCTTTTGTGTATAAAAGGCCAACCACTGTTGTACCACCGACAAATTATTTTTGGGATAATATGGATATCACGTTAGATCATTACATTCTTGTTCTTTGCATTGGAATTTTTGTCATGCTTTCAATTTTGTTAGTGAAGAATTGTAGAGTCAGAAAATGTCAAACTCAGATTATTGTTGAAATCACAAATGGAATGTCATGTGTACAACTGGCTGTGCATAACTTATCATTGTGTCCCAACTACTGGAAAATAACGGTACCAAAGGATATTTCGAATATACAAGTTCAAGGACTATTACATCCAATAGTCACCTTTACTTGGGACCAATTCAAAGTTGAAAATATATTAAATGAACAAGTTAAGTTGGTTGCGCCCAAAGTACCGGTAAATACACTTAAATCTAAACAGTTAAGACGGGTTATGCAAAAAGCATACAGTGTCCATTTCTATATTAGACACAAACATCTTTTAATACCAATAAAATGAATTAAATAGAATGAAAACCCCATGCCTTGCAATTAATAGATTGCACCTACAGCAATAGACTTTATTGATATTATGTTTGTATATATGTTGTCATTTATGTTTTCCATGAATTCATTTCAGGTAAAATTACATGTACATTGCTGTTCTATATATTTTGCCATTTGTGTACCTATGCACTAGTCAAGTACCCTTGTAAGAAAAAGAAGAGCTTTATATTAATACCATTATGGTACAGTTGTGCCTCTTTCAGTGTACATTAAGGTATACCTTCCGTATCAGAACTGTTTAGCATCTTATGAAATAAAAAGCTGAACATTAAGTGTTCTTCAAGCTGTGGGAACTTGACTTGTGAACTGGTACAATTTTGAGTATAATTATATTATAATGCATACTTGTTTTATGATGTTTTAACAAGAATGAAATATTGTTTATAATTTGATATTTTTGTTTTTAAAGTCACCTTAATTAGGGAGTCACCTGTGGTAAAGACCATGTATGGGTATTTTTTTTTTATACAAATGTTACCAAGTTAAGTACATAGACCACCTCTGTCTAGTGGATGATTGCCATTAAGTTCAAAGTTTAATGATAAACGCTTTATAGGAATAAAGTAAAATAGAGGAGGGGACATTTTCATGCAGTGAAATTATCAATATTTTTGTGCAATGATTTTTATCAATATTTTGGGCAATGAGTTATTTAACTGCTTAAGCATTAATTTCTTTAACGTTAATTTCTTTGTTCAAACTGCAATTTTGTTGAACATTACATCGAGGGTACTTTACAAAGATGTATTGTTTAAAGCTGAGATAATATTTCACCTGTCTTTAGAAACAGATAAAACTGTCTTTAAATGGGGTCCAGTATTGTTTAATTTTAACCGCAGGCCGCAATGTTTTTATGGCCTGTCAACCAAGGTGAACGCAGCAAGCTACTTTGAGCACGTGTCAACCTTATTTTTCATTGGCTGGCTTGTTGAAAGATTTTTGTAACAGTAATTTTCATTGGTAGAAAGCTAGTTTCGGCTGTTTGATATCGAGACGTGATTCCGAGAAAGGTCACTCTCATCGTAGACCTTTCATGTGATTACACTTGTATACTTTAAAAAATTGTTATTGTCTTTATTGGATCTCGTAATAATTAAAAGTATTTATAAGAAACGGAATCACTGTCTTCTTGATATTTATAGGTAAGATATTACTGTTATTTTGTTGTTGTGTCTTTATGACTGATTTTGGAAAGTTTGTTTAATTGAAAAATCTAAACTTTATTTAATACTGGACCGGAATGGAATAAATAGCTAGATTGATTGTGGTGACTATATTATTGGTACTATGCATATGAATGAGTTATGTATATTTTTATCTGTATGTTTGCTTCATGATGTGTATTTTATATGTATTTTATAATACAACCAGTTAATTCCTACAAGTATATGATTTAAACGGTTCACGGACATGGGTCCTAGTTGGGTACATTCTTTGCGGTAGAATACCCACTTTGGGTCACTTAACATTGCTTGGAACGATTAAATTACTTTGAGTTCTTAAATATTGCTCAACCAGGAAGTGAAATGCTTTCTGAAGTTTTTTAATCAGAAACATTGATTTATTTACTAATCATGGAATTAACTGGTTGGTTGTTGATATATTTCTTGACTTCATACATTTGCTGAATGATATAATGCAGTTTTCGTTAAATTAGGGAACAATTTACTGTTTGTTTGAATTACGAAAAATGATCAGCACGACTGAAAGTTTTACAGAAATGTATACAATTAACTTGACAAATTTTATTCTTATCTTCTTTTCGATTTTATTATTTATATGTCTTTCTATTGATTTTGTTTATTGTTATACAATTATTATCACACTCTCATCGTAGACCTTTCATGTGATTACACTTGTATACTTTAAAAAATTGTTATTGTCTTTATTGGATCTCGTAATAATTAAAAGTATTTATAAGAAACGGAATCACTGTCTTCTTGATATTTATAGATATCCTGGAAGAGGGTCACAGAGTCAGACCCCCAAAACAACGGCACAAAAGTACATTTACCTGTGATCATATGTTTGATGATAGTTTGCACACATTATTTATGAAAATGCATTTATAGTATCGTGTACATTGGTACCTAATGTTGGTTTTTAATGAATTGTTTCTTGTTTTTCCCCAGCAGAAAATTCGTTTTGACATTTGGATGTTTTTGTGTCAGTCTATTTTGGCAGCTGTCACCAAGTCTGTAATAAGTGGTTAATCTTATTGAAATGGCACATGTTCAAGGGCAGGGGCCTTTTTAACCAATGTTCTAAGTCTAAAACTCAGACTTGAAATTGGCAACATTTATAATCACTGCCATTTCTTTACAATTAGACTTAACAATGCGAAATTTTATCTGATTATTGTTGTTACCCACGGAATATGTATATCCATTAATAACAGAATCGGTACAATTATAACAACATGACAGTGAATACAATATTTGGAAATCTTAAGTCTAAGTCTGCATTTTAGACTTACAGCGCTGGTAAAAAAGGCCCCTGCATCTGCGGTAACATGCTTATTGGTTAATATTTGATGCGTTCAAATGAGACAATCCTAGTGCATGGTCATTCAGTCTTATCCCTGCCATATTGGCCTTATTTCCAGCTTCAAGGAAAAGGACAGAACAGATGTGTGACATAAAGACTCTTTGCACACTGACCTAGCTCTTTATGAATAGACTCATTTGGTACTTAAACCTACTGTGTATAACGCTGATACAAGCATAATATTATAATAAATTACCTGTTTTCCTTTTTTATGATGTAATGTATTAATTTCATGTTATGCTGGTACCAGTATACCTTAGAACAATTTGTTTAGTTGTATTGCATCCCAAATTATATTTACAAAGCGTAACACACAGCCAAGTCAGCATTCTAGATAATGGAACAAACACATAACCAATAGTAATTTTGATGTTTTATTTTTCAAAGGTAACAAATAACAGCAGATCTAGTGAAATTTCAACTTAACACAAAAAGCTAAGAATGAAAATTTTCTTTGGTAAATTCAAACATCAAGTAAATTAGTATACAAACTTGCTAATAAAGAAACTGGCAACAGACATCTCAATCTGTGTTACTATAGCAAACATGTACTAACATACATACATCCGATAAACAGCATGACAATCAAATAAATGAGCAAACAGACGGACAGACAATCACTTACAAACAGGCACATACTTACATACAGACAAACAAGCACTAAAAGACAGACACACAATCAAACAGGTACTAACAGATAAACCAAAATAATTATATACAAGTACAATGACATGCAAATATTCACAGACCAACACGTATCCACAGACACACAAGTACTAACATACAGATACAAGTACTAACAGACAAACAAGTACTAACAGACAGATACAAGTACTAACAGACAGATACAAGTACTAACAGACAGATACAAGTACTAACAGACAGATACAAGTACTAACAGATAGATACAAGTACTAACAGACAAACAAGTACTCACAGACAGATACAAGTACTAACAGAAAAACAAGTACTAACAGACAGATACAAGTACTAACAGACAGATACAAGTACTAACAGATAGATACAAGTACTAACAGACAAACAAGTACTAACAGACAGATACAAGTACTCACAGACAGATACAAGTACTCACAGACAGATACAAGTACTAACAGAAAAACACAAGTTCTAACAGACAGATACAAGTACTCACAGACAGATACAAGTACTAACAGACAAACACAAGTACTAACAGACAGATACAAGTACTAACAGACAAACACAAGTACTAACAGACAGATACAAGTACTCACAGACAGATACAAGTACTCACAGACAGATACAAGTACTAACAGAAAAACAAGTACTAACAGTTTATTCAGAAATATGATTAGGCCACCGGCCCATACACAACATATTAAACATACATATATACCAAATGTAGTGGTTTGTGTGGTACTGACAATTCATATATATACATTTTTATAGCAATAGTATGTGATCAACAGCATGTATAAACAACAAAATTTACTGTACAAATAATGGTTTCAAAAACTCTTCTCGTCTCTGAGAAGCATAATATAGGAACATTGCAAGCTGTCTTATTGTATCAGTATTATTATCGGATAACAATCTATAGAAACTAAGATTTGACTTGTTTGTACTATATATTTTCGGAATATATTTAGTTCTAATGTCATCATATAAAGGACAATTAAAAACAAAGTGGATTTCATCCTCAATATAACCTTCACAATAAAGACAGCTGCGATACTCCCTTGGAATATCATGGAATCGTCCCGTTTCTACCATTAAACTATGCGACGAGAATCTAAATGATGCCATAGCGCGCCTAAATTTATCAATGTCAATAACTTTAATATAGTTTTCACATACAAAATATGTCTTAATATTTACATAAAGACTCAGTTTACTTGTGCTAGCACATTCAGACCTCCAATTTTGAATAAATTCATCTTTAAGTCTTTGTTCAAAATTAAACAAAAATAAGTCTGGTCTATTCACACACTGGGCCTCCCAAACATAGCCAAACCCATTCTCAAGGAGACACTTTTTGACATCTGTAGCCCAGTTGTGGTAACCAAGAGCATCATAATGTACAAGCATATTATAACATAATCGAACATACCTACTAGAAGGCATTGACAATATCCGCAACCAGTATTTAATACAGCGTTTTGCTGCAAGTATGTACATGGAAAAACGCCCCAGATCTCCTAGCACAGCATTGTTACATGAATTGTTGCTTACATGTAGCAGACGTTTACAAGCATATAATTGGAGAGAATCCATCTTTGGTGAACATTTTAAACCCCACAGTTCAGATCCATATAACATAATTGTACTAACCTTTGCATCAAATAATTTAAAAAATAATTTATAAGGAATACAGGATATTTCATGCAGAGAGTTAAAGATATGCGCCAAAGCCATTTTGGCTTTAATGGTCATGGTTTCAGACATTTTATATAATGACAGTCTGTTAGAAAAATACAGACCCACATAGCTAAAACCATTTACTGCTTCAATTTGAGAATCATTGTATGTCCATTTCTCCCTTCTTGACAGTCTGCCTCCCCCTTTGAACACAAGTACTTTCGTTTTTGCAATGTTAACAGTTAATTTGGAGTCATTACAAAATTTCTGTAGAAAATTCAATTGTCTTTGGAGTCCTATAATAGTATCTGCTGCCAAAGCAATGTCATCTGCAAACATAAGCATAAATATTTCAACTAAGCTTGGGAAAAGCTGTATTCCCCTTACATTACTGCTTTGTAATAGCCCATGTAATTCATTGATAAAAAGTGCAAACAAAATCGGACTAAGTTTACAACCCTGCCTTAAACCCTGTTGGCAAGTAAATGTGCGTGTCATGGTACCCTGTGCTCTAACACACCCCTTTACTGATACATAAATAGATTGGATGGCTAAAAATAATTTACCCTTGACACCATTTCTTTTTAGCACTTCATACATTAAGAGTCGGTCCACAGAGTCGAAGGCTTTCTGGAAATCTATGAATGCAACATACAAGGACTTCTTCATACTCAGATATTTGTTGGCTATAGTATATAGAACATAAGCATTATCGACTGTACTGTACCCAGCACGAAAACCAGCCTGACATTCACTTATCTTATTGTAAGCCTCTATGTAAAAGGTCAATCTCTTTGTAATAACAGATATATATAGTTTACTAAGTGTATCAAGCAAAGAAATTCCCCTATAGTTATTTGGGTCGTTTACGTTGCCCTTTTTGTGTATTGGTACAATTACAGATAAGGTCCATTGGTCTGGGAATTCACCGGTAGAAAACAACCTGTTGAACAACCTTCTCACATAGGGTAGCAGAGCATTAATACCATACACAACATGTCTTGGTGTTAAAGTACCCCCTGAAGCTTTGTCAACATTCAATGATTTAACACTGTCCATTATTTCATTATCTGTTATAGGAGCATTAAACACTATTTCCTCTATCTCATCATAGTCATTGTCATGATCATTATGTCTCTCATCATTGCCTGCCTCAACATTCATATCAAACAACTTAGAAAAATGGTTATACCAACTTTCAATAGTTATGTTTGGTTCCGACCTTGACCTTTTAGTAAGGTTATTGATTTCTCGCCAGAATGATCTGGAATTATTTATACATTTGTCCAACTTGGTAAGATATGTCTTATTATACTCATTATGTTTAGCTTTACATATAGTTTTATATTCATGTTTACTATTTATATACATAGTTAAATGAACATCACTTCGGCTAGTCCGAAACTGATTTAACATTGATCTTGTTTTGCGTTTAGCATTTTTACACTCCCTGTCAAACCAGGGCTTGTTACACCTACGTGACACAAAACTCTGTTTGCTAGCCTTTTTAAAAATAGCACTACTTTCTAGTATTGCATTTTCTAGTTCACATACAATGTTACTAACCATAGCACTAGTATCATTTATCATAGCATCAACATAGTCAAACTTTCCACTTATAATACTTTCAGATAGACATTGTAAATATGAATCATCATTGTCTTTGTTGAGTGTATACACATACTTTACATCATTCGATGTTAATTCATTAACACTATTGTCATTCAACACATATCTTTCTAGACAAACAGAAATTGGTAAATGACTACTTTCTGTAGAAGGTAATATTTGGAAAGACTTTATCAATGAGAAAATGTTCCTAGAAACAACATAATAGTCTATAGTACTACAACCATTGGCATTTATAAATGTGAAACCACTGCTCTTTGGTAAGTCGCCAAAGCGTCCATTTGCAATGTAACAAGAATACGTTTTGCAAAATGACAAAAGTTCTCTTCCAAATTTATTCACTTGAGTGTCCTGGCACATTCGTTCGATACCTATATCTCCAGCTACAATCTCCTCTAGTTCCTGCAACTCTGGAATATTATGGTCAGCCGCAATATAATCAACAAGATTTGAACAACGAGCATTTAGATCGCCATTAATTAGTAATTCAGTATTTAATAGACCCCTTTGTGTGACTATAACTTCCAGCTGTTGCAGGACTGACGAGTTTGTATCAGAATAAACGGGTGATGTTTCAGGCGGAATATACAGGCATACATACAATATGTCTTTAGTTAGTGTCAATAAACGTTTATCAATTAGCAGAACAACGCCATATTCAAAGTCTTTGGAAATACGCTTTACATACATACATAGTTTATCACGCACAAACACAGTGACACCACCCATATTTCTACCACCATATTGAGATCGTTTAGCACTACATGCAAATTGTTGATGGTCACTGAAGTAATGCTGGCTATATTCAGCATCAATGTCCCATGTTTCTTGAAGCCCGAATATATCAAAACTACACAAGAATTTGACAATGTCATATGATGTCAATTTTGCCTTTAAGCCCTCAACATTCCAAGTTAAAGTTTGTTGTGTATTGATACGGTATCATTATGCAGGGTGGGGTAATAAGACTCGTGAAGGGGAAAACTAAATAGTACAGTGTAGTGATTCACCGATTTCAGGGCGAGAATATACAACAAAATGAGTGAAAATGTGAAAAAAGTGAAGATATGACATAAATCGTGAAACACACCAGTTAGACAACAATGACATGATTTTATGAGTAAAAGACAAAAAACTTTACAATAATTATCAAACATGATATTACGCAATAGCTTATATTACACCATTTCCAACTACCTCATTAGTATATTTAATTAAAGGAAGTTTTAAACCTTAATTAAACTATTATTGTTTTAAGTGATTCACTAAGAGATCATTTGATATTGTTAAATGTAGCTACAACATGAAATATGTTTTACCAAAAAAATTGCAAACACTTATTTAAAACACATTCATATTATTTACATGTTTAAATAGATAAAAACTTGAACTGTGAAGATCCTAATGACTCAACTTCATAAAATCCGTCACTCTAATATAAATGTCAGGCAATATCTACCCAATTTAATCCTTTGTGATCTGCCAACAGTTCATATTTTTGTATAGGTTCAACATATATGTTTTCGATTCAAGCTTTTGTGAAGTCTACTACACTACTTCTTAAGCAAAATATGAATTTATAATTAGGTTCACCCAACATTCAGAAACTTTTGAAAATTTTCAGATGACACAAATGACATAAAAACATTGTACGCAAGTTTTCATTTAAATACACTAAACATCTAATAATGAAAATTTGACCAAAAAAAGTAAGAAAAACTTTACAATAGCTGTATCATGCAAAACATCAGCTAAACAAATGCTAGCTACCATTCAACATTACAACAACAACATATCTACGACTACAACTAACTAATCTAACGAATATATATAGATAATAACACAGTACCAAAAAAATAAAGTAAAATACAATATTCAAATGTTGAAAAAAATATCAATATGATTTGAGTTATAATGAAAACAACATGGGACAAAATTCTGCTCGAGTTTTGAAATCAGTTTTTTGCAGTGACATACAAAACAATGTTCCACATTGATTGGATATTTAAACACCAAGATGCCTCAGTTCCAGGGCAAGGGCTTATTGTTTTTCGCAAGACTCTTATAGGTTATAAGACCTCTTAACCAGGTATGTTCTTTTCTTCACATCAACTTTCTCCAAAGAAAATAAGTTCCCAAGTTACAAAAAAAACCTGCATCGAAATTATAGGACCTAATCCCTCATGAGCTAGGATTCCATTCCATATAGCTACATCCTTATAACCGAAGTTATAAAACAGCCTTGTATTATAATAGCTACTGAAGAAATCTTGGCAGTAATATTCAACAGAGAAGCAACCAGTTAATAAGCCCATAGTATACTAAAATATACTATCATTAACATAAACATATCCAGATTTTACTTACATCTCCTTACACACTATAGTCCAGTTAGGATATATTGACAGTGATGTCATCATTTATGTGTACCCAAACAATTATAACCATTGCTTACACAGGTAGAGTTTAGTTTGGTATTGAACTGTTGGTATAAGCATTTATGCTTGTATTAACACTGTAATAGTGGACTGTTCTACTGCGTCACTGTATTCTTGCCCTATTCGAAAACAATACAAATGTGTAGACACTATAATTTGGTCACTGGTGTGACAGAAAAGAAGCGTAAAATATGTAAAGAAAACAAATACTAGTCAATGAAAACTTTCACGGGTCCTTCTAAATTTTCACTGACCTCAAGCCAGCAAACCAGTGTTAGTGCCGAGCCCTGTTAAACATTCACACTATAATGTATGTATCTGCTACCGATTCTACGAAAGTATCCAAGATGCCGACCTTCTGGTCCTTTAATTATGCTTTGCACGTACTTCATGAGCAGGGCTACGAAAAAATGAACAAATGATGCATTCTATTAATTCCAACACACAACAAAATTTAATTATAATAAAGATGATCACATGAATAACTGACTTAAACAAAAATATCTAACATCTTCAAAATACATGTATCATGAAGTTCATACAAGTAAAATTTCATTCATAAAAGTATTGTCCAAGGAGTTAACATATCGTTCATATTGACACAGGGTTGCCATCAAGAGGCAACAGTAAGCCAAAATGGCCGTCTCAGCCAACATGACCACCACATTAATCGGACATCTAACTTCTTTAAATTGATAAAATAGCTGTTTCAGCCGTCTCAATTTCATAACAAGCCAGCACAGCCGTATCTTTGATGACAACCCTGAGCCTTATTTTAAACCCTTATAAACGGCACAATGACCTTAACATTCCAATTATTGCATCCAATAATAATACAAGCACTCATTTGCAGTAAACTTTAATTATCTATCAATTTTCTTGAGTCACTTTAATGAACTATTATAACTTCAACAAAACTATGTAACATCTACGAAATTGTACCCTGGTCTAACTAAGAGCTATAATTAATATAGAAATATTAAAGCTAATGTTTTGTCAGCATATTTATATGACTCAACAGAAGTTAACTATTGCAAGTTTAGTTTTATCTTAAACCAGAATGTTGAACATCGTTACAAAGTCACATCTTACTTAATGCGAAACTTCGTCATAATTCAAATAGTATCATCATAACATTTTGACAAAAAATAGACAAAGTACAAAAAAGTAGACAAAGATATACCCTGCAAAGTGGACATCACATGCACCAGCACAGGTGTAAAATGCAAGTTGACATGTTACAATGAACGAGAAATAATAATCACATCAAAGGCAGTAAATGGCAGCATAACATTTACAACAAGCTGTAAGAAAATGAAGGCAAATAAATTTTATAAGTAATTAAATCTTTATTAGAGTCTTTACACTCCTAAATTAATTAGTTGACACATAAAACTGATTCAATCGATGGTTTTTAAGCAGATATAATCAACAAAAATCTCTTTAATCCAAGAAATGAGATGTTTCCTTATCAATTAATCTACGTTTTCAGAATGCTAATTGGTGACTTTTAAAAATAGAACTGCAAATTTATTCCACAGTTTATACCATTTATTTGTAATGATCACAGAATTCAATAATTATCATTAGTAATGGCAGAAGCAGAATTTCCACAAGAAAACAAAAGACAGGAAAAACTGTACAAAAGTAAATCAGTTAAGGGAGAGCCCCGTTAGGAGGCATCCCAATTGGTCCCAGATCTAAATTGGTCTTCTGAAGAAACTTTTCCAACTTGGCGAGAATATGTTTCCCGTATGTATATTTCCGTAACGTCCCGACGTGCGGTCGTATTTTGTGCATCAATATTTTGCGTTGTTGCGGTTCGGCAACATCAATCATTTTCTGTACTACGTAGTTTGCAAACTGATCTTTCATCATGGTATATAATGCTCCATCGTTCATAGCGCACACTTCCTCGATCAGATTGGCCTTCTCTGCTCTTGATGAATGTGACACACACTTCTCCACCACGTTACTACAATTATAAATACACTATTTATTATATTCGCTCAAGAGTCCATTTCTACTAGTAATTAAGAGCGGGAGGTCAAGTGGATTTGTTGAGCCCTGCAAGACTTTTGAAATACATTATTTGATGCCATTTCTCGACTGTTACTACAGCTATATATACTTCAGGCTGTTGACTTAACCAGTACTCTAGTATACTAAATTGTTACGTAAACAACTGCTAACTTCTTGCAGATTTGGAGGCCATCAACAGAGGACTATTTCACAGTAGAATATAACAAGTCCACACCAGAAATCATTCCAAGCATTTTAACAGGGTTGTCAAGGTGACATGGAATGCTAGTACAGCAAGACTTAGACAATTTGAAAGTGGCAGAACAAGAACCTCTACCAGAGCAAGTAGGTTTCTAGTTTCTTTCACTATGTGTATCATGTAGAACGGCATCATTCAATACTAGCCAAGCTAGTGTCTATTCATTGTGTACCTTGTACACTCCCATAAGAGGTGTCAAATACAAGTAATCATCTGCCTTTCTACATGTATTTTAGCATTGGTACTAGCACAAGACCTGGTTCTTCAGACATGTCAACAATATGACTAGCTACTTTATCTCAGAGTCCAAACATCCATGCTAAAAGAATATAATACTACTTCATAATGTGGCATCATACAATACTAGCCAAGCTAGGTTATATTCATTGTGTACCTTGTACACTCCCATAAGAGGTGTCAAATACAAGTAATCATCTGCCTTTCTGAATGTATTCTAGCATAAATGCTGACACAAGACCAGGTTTCATGGACCTTCTGTAAGCAATCTGCCTAGCTTAACTTCATCCAAGGTGGAATTCATATTTGCAGAATCAAAAGACAGCCTTTTGTAACATAACCATTTGATTGATTACTAGACGCCAAACATCAATGTGAAATATTGATCAAAGTTTAAATATGAATAGAATACAAGCAAAGAATGTGGCATCATACAATACTAGCCAAGCTAGGTTATATTCATTGTGCACCTTGTACACTCCCATAAGAGGTGTCAAATACAAGTAATCATCTGCCACTTCAGTTAATATTTACCCCAGAAACAGGTTTTGTGGTACATTGTTAGCTACGGATACGGACAAACAGATATTGGGTGTAAACAAAGTGCATATACTCTCTACAGCCTGTTCAAATTTAAATGATAACGGTTATAAACATAATATGGTTGTCCCGCTTTTCTTTCGAATGGGACAGTTCCCTCATAAATGTTACTTATTGAATCAACTGTACAAATATTGAATGAGTACGTGGTACAATTTTCTCACAACAGTCACAATCAAACTTTTTAAACTCAACCAATAAAGCAGAAAATGATTGAAATCAGGATATCAAGTTAATATTACAGAAAAATTAAAGAGCTTTACCTTGCAAATTTATGTTGACTAAGGAGAAGGACTTTGCCTCGTAACTCGAGGACTATTTTACTCTTGTCTCCAGGTCTGCCATGTTCTAGTACATGCTGTATGACGTAGTTACCATATTGGTCCTGTACTAGACGTTCTGTCTGATCATGTAACTCCTCTAATAATGGTTGTATTTGATCCGGTGTACAATGTTCTAGTATTCTCTGAATCACTCGACAACCATACGGATGTGTCGACAGTGTGTAAACCTGAAATATAAGAAGCAAATTAAATTGAACACAACAAGAATGGCGAGGGTTAATTGCGGGTTGATTGCAAGACTGTAGTATGTCCTTCTTTAATTATAAGCAATTACTACAGTCCTGCAGGCAATCCTCAATGTGTTTGATTGCAAAGATGTATGTCAATGTCTCCCACAAAGAGCCATATTCATGCAACAATCTTCGGACCTAAAATTCCTGACAATATGCACAACTTGAATTGATACTTAGTATTCATGTAAAGTTTCATCCAGATCCCATGGACAAACTCTATAATATGCATCCAGCACAAAATCAATGATACCACTATATTAAATTTTCATAATAATTTTTATAATGTTTATTATTTTCTATTTGGTATTATGTACATATATTTTAGACTATATTTTCATTGCACAGTTTTGCTTCAAGCTTTCAATTGAATAATGGTATTTTTTATTAATGTTGATCTAAGGTTTCAGGGTTCAGGGTTTTTTTCTCCTTATATAAGATAGGCCTGTAAAAGGACTGGATATTTCTTGAATGCCATGCAGTTTCCCCAAAAATCCCAAGCTATGCCTACTATTATGTTTCCAAAAAACAGGACATACACCAATATTTTCCCCAACATTTAGATGCGAAGGCCCCTTCCCAAAATGAACAGTACAAGCCCTGGGGTTAATTGTTCAGATTAGAAATAACATTCTCACCTGTCCTTTGAATGCATCGATGATGAACTGTAGATGTTTTGGATCGACACATTCTATACATTTCTGTACCACATGGTTACCATTCTGATCCTTGACACACTTAGCAACATGACCGTCTAGTTCCTTCACAATCTCAACCTACAATATATATACACAACATTAAATATCACCCGTTAATTGGTTTAAAAGAAAAGTTTTACATACACCTGTAGTCCTAGTAGTTTACAGTATTTCAGCATGTGAAGACCACCAAGTCACATGATCATGGCATTGGGCAACGCAGCAGTGACATTGAACCAAGTTGAACATGATGCAAGGGAGATATACCAGTACAATTCACTTTTTAACAACTTAAGTATGTCTTGGCCTGGGATGGAAACCCGAGACATTGGATACTCCAAGCTGACATTTTGAACGAGGGCCGATATCTAATGTTGAAATAACTTGTGGCCCGATCCTTTTGTAATGAATATAAAATTGTTAAAGTTTCTATGGTTTACATTTATGATATGATTCTATTTCTTGTAATTAATTGTATATATGCAAACCCTTTGTAAATGTTGTAAAAATTCATGCAATTAAATATGATTAAACTAGACATTTTGAACCATTAGACGATCAACATATCAAGGCAGATATTTGTTTAAAACACAAAACTAGTAATTTGCTGACAATATTGAACTGAGACTTTGAACCAATGCTCTTTTAAGTTGGATGAGTCTCCGATAAATGTAGTTTACTAATAACTTTACCTGCATATCTGATGGTATTGACTCAAGTGCCTTCTGTATGACACGACAACCATACATCTGTAACGCTAGCGGTAGAACATGACCTCGTAGACGCTGAGCTAACGTCTGCTTCTGATCAGGTGTTCCAAACTCAAAAAATTTCTGTATAACATAATTGCCGAACACATCTGTCATCAAACCATAAGCAGATGTAAGTATCTCACTGAAGACCATTTGTTTCTCCTGTGGAGTGGCTCGTTCTAACTTCTGCTGTATAAATCTGTATAATTATATAAGACACTCAATAGTACATGGTTTTCAGGTAGGAAACAAAATGTGTACAAAATTTTGTGTATACATTGCTCAATATATTTTCAAATTTCAAAGTTTCTGTGATATTATAATGATTAAGCTGACATTTTATGCAAAGTGCAGTGGTAAAATTTTGACTGAAACCTGGTGCATGAAAAGGCACACAATATACTCATGATATCCTAGAATGTATACTGGTATAATCTCTATAAAACAACAGATGTCTCAATCATAATAGCTCACCCAAACATTCATGACTAAATGGGCTCCTGAAATGGCATCATACAATACTAGCCAAGCTAGGTTATATTCATTGTGTACCTTGTACACTCCCATAAGAGGTGTCAAATACAAGTAATCATCTGCCTTTCTCATAACAAGAAATGTCTCATAACAAGAAATGTAATGAAAATTATAGGTTAGTGTTGTGGATGAATAAATTGGCAAGGCGGAGGAATTTATCATTGGGCGAGCCGTAGGTGAATCTGACAATTTTCACAGTCAAGCTTGACTTTTACAATCAACATTACTTACAATAAGTCATCTTACGGATATCAGAATTATAATGTGAACTTGATAAATTATTGAAAATTCAACCCAATAGTTACTGCACTTTGCAAACTTCGTTAATGCTCACCACTGCAAAAAGTTTTTTGGTTTATTTGGAGGGAGGGATATATAAGATAAATGACATCATTTGATACTAGCCAAGCTAGGTTATATTCATTGTGTAACTTGTACACTCCCATAAGAGGTGTCAAATACAAGTAATTATCTGCCTGTCTTGTTGTTGGGGGTTGAAGACGGGTACATACTACAGTTATTATTCCTAGCCCTGATACAAATGCCAACAGAGATAAATATCAACACATAAACATCAAGCTTGTTCATCAAAAGGTTTGTAGGTCGAAAAACATATTTTTACGATGTGATGAATTTTTTCGTCCAAAGTTCTCAAAACTTTATAATCAAAGTTTCTAATTAATTTCCGTATAGAATCGGATGCATTATAAATGTAATCTTTGAAAC
Organism: Spisula subtruncata; assembly: GCA_963678985.1. Classification (NCBI taxonomy): domain Eukaryota; kingdom Metazoa; phylum Mollusca; class Bivalvia; order Venerida; family Mactridae; genus Spisula; species Spisula subtruncata. The sequence goes on from OY787676.1 coordinate 12,691,472, forward strand.
ACTTCTGGCATCATAGAATACTAGACAAGCTAGGTTCTGTTCCTGGTGTACCTCATACACTCATAATGAGAGGTGTGCAATATTAATCATCTGCCAGTATGTACACATATCCAGGCACAGTTTTAATAAGTTTAACAATATGAAAATCTAACAATATATTAAGTGGCATCATAGAATACTAGCCAAGCTAGGTTATATTCATTGTGTACCTTGTACACTCCCATAAGAGGTGTCAAATACAAGTAATCATCTGCCTTTTTTGTATTTAAAGATAGCAATTTATTATTTAAGATTGATTATGACTTGTATCACTAAACAAGCAACACAGATGTTGATCTTTCAGGGTACAAGTTTGAAGATCCTAGTGTATAGCGTTCTGGAGTTATTGAATGGAAACCATGTGGTCTACTGACAGAGCAACTGACAAACAAGTGCAAAGCAATATACCCTTGCATCAAAGATAAGGTTTTAGTCCACTGGGTATTTTAACCACCAGTTTCATTTTTAATGTGCTGTGACAAATTTTATTTGGGTATTCAATCAAATTCAGAGGGTAAATGATCTTTAGTGAACGTTTTTCACTATATCATCCTATTTCAGATTTTCATTGCTTTTTCTTACTTCCTCCTCTCACAATTATTTGGATAAGTACCCCCAATACACAGCTTATCTGTAGCTCAGTGAAATGCAATTATTGACAACTTCCAAGGGGACGAGAGGCTACCTACCTTGAACCATGTTGATCCTGTGAGAACTCGACCACATGATTCATCAGGTCCTTCAGTTGTAAGTTAGGTATTCGATTATTACGGAAATCTTCCAATAATCTACTCCTTCCAGTTACTTCCTTCGATAAACTACTGTAAAATATAGCATGCAATACAACATGTCAGTAATCCCTGTAAAATATAGCATATACAACGTCAGTAATCCCTTCGATAAACTACTGAAAAATATAGCACAAATAGGTCAATAACCCGTTCGATAAACTAATGTGAAGGATGTTTACTTTCAATTATCTTTAATTGATCTTTAATCGAAAAAGACAATTGTGTACACCAATAATTTGGTTTTTTGAAGTTATGGCAAATATTATGGCAAAAAGTTCACTCATTTGGGTAAATTAGAAACTGTCGTTGTAAGTTACATATTATTTAAAAGATTCATGATAATTTGATTTCAACTAGAACGTTTTACTTTAATCAGACATAGAATGTTTATTTATACCATACCTTCTAGACTGCATTGTCCTGCCAGGAAACAGGGAACCAAACATACTGGTTGCACCCACAGATCCTGTACGAAATTTAGCCTCGGCGCCTGGCGCAGCATTGTACAATCTACCTCCATTTCCGAGACCTGTAAATAAGTCACCAACTGAAATCATGCCTTTCATCAACACTATTTGAGGGCTACGTGCAAAACTATGGTAAGTGCCCTTACATATCGATCTATTTACCATAGTTAGGCACTGAGCAATCTTTTTGTCTGTATTTGACCGGATTTATTAAAATATTTGAATTCATTTCGTTTTAAGTATAATTTTCATCAAATTTTAATTAGTTTGAACAACAATTTTCCTGGATAAACCGTACATGAAAAGCACAATTTATCACATTAAAGGCCTTCAGCTCTCATAGTCACAGATCACTGGTTAGCTCAAGCTTCTAGTCAAACACCAGAGTAAAGATAGATGTCAAGAAGGGTGGGGTATGACACAAGAAGGTTTTAGAAAAGTGAGAAGCATGAAATAGAATTAAGAAATAGAGAGAAAAAGAAAGACAAATCAAGCAGCAGATCCAGTGTTGGACTTCAGCCAATCTAACCTCTAGAATAGTTTCACATCATCAGGCCTGTCAAACATTTCTACAAACTAACTACATGTACATTAAAACATGTTCTGCATCATTTAGCTGACTTAAAAATGAGGTCATAAGTACTACTTGCAACCTTTTAAGACTCAAAAATATTTAAAATCAGCACCAAAATGTATTTATAATGTGTCTATTTTCATGATAATCGGAACTTGTCATGTTGACCAAACTGAAGTTGAAACAGCTGGTTTTACCATACATATGGAGTAATTTTCAGACAGTTTTTTGTTTTCTTCAAATGTCAATTTTTGTACTTTTACGACCTCATTCATGAGCAATTCAGAAAGATAACAATTCAGAGCTGGAGTAACACAGCTATAAACACTAGCTTTTGTCATCAAGTGTTTCTTACCAGAATGAGGCGGAGTCATAGACTGGCCTGGTTGGACAAGACCCATTGGCCCCGCTGGAGACCCTAGATTTCCAAGGGATCCATAATACTGATTTATAGGGGTCATCTGACGTGCCTTGAACTCCAGGGAGTCCCTCCTCTGTCCACTGCCAATACCTGTTGTAGACATAAAATATGTTTACATTAACAGGTAATACATGGTGTCTGCACTTGAAACTGTTTTTCAGTTATCTCCACCTAACCAGTTTTTCTGCTCTGTTTCCTAAGGCCATACCAAATCGTTTCTTCGCTTAGTGTCCGAGGACAGATAGGTTTGGGCATCTTGGGCAAGACAAAACAACACAATTTGTAACCACTTATATCTTCAAAATCCATTGGGATATTGCTTTCATACTTATCATACTCATTCACCATCATGTCCCTAACCCCTACACAGCAGTAGCTTTAACACAAAGTTAACATGTATTAAGTTATTAAGTTATTATGATTGACAATGCTTAATAGCTATATTTGTTAGCCATATGCCTATATGTATAATGATGAGGATAGAAGTCATTATGACTTGTTTTTTTCAAGTGTTTTGTTTTTTGTCTCAGGATAGGTTTTAACCAGTGCTAACTAAATCTTCCAAACAAGACTGTGTTCAGTAAATGCTTAGGCCCGGATGAAGCCTTGTCCATAACAAATAGCTAAGTCATTCACGGGCTATAATTCTGTTGAAATGTTGGATAGTGTAACATGGCTTTGACAATGTAATGTGTTAATGCTGGTAAACAAGTGCCAAGCTTGAAAGCAATGCACTGATGGACTTCAAAAAATATTCAAGTTATAATATTTTGTAATGGACGAACAGAAAGACGAGTCAGTCACTATATGCCCCGGAACGGACAGGTCAATCACTTTATGCCCCCGATCTATTAATTTGGAGGCATAAAAAAGAACAACAACTACTTCACATCAAATTAAGATTGGTACGGATATAAACCATTACGAGTATGTGTACAGAATTCTTACCAAAAGGTTCACCAGATCCAATAGAACCCTGCATGTTGTTACCTAGACCACTGAGACCACTGTTACCATAGTTACTCTGTTGATTGAGACCGGTACTAACTGGTGTGAACAAACTAGATGATACCTGTGTGTATCCCATACTACTTGACTGACTGTAACCTGAAATAATAAAATCAACACTAAGTAATGAACCAACATCATTTACACTGTAGAGTGAATTTAACAGGAGTGGAAACTACTTGCCTGAATCAGTAAAATTAATAGTTTCCACATAATTATACTCTATACATAATAACTGCAAATGTTACTTTCCCCGAATCAATAATTACTTGTCCCGCACACATGCTAATTTCTCAGATTGAGTGAACGTATAGTGTGTAGAATTTGACCTTATCCTGACCTTTCAGCATGAATATATGACAAAGTTGTTGGATTTTTGCTTAAAACTAAAACACTTCTTCAAGATGCGTCCCTCCACCCTGAGGGTCCATATCACAGCATTTGTGAACTAAAGTGGCATCATAGAATACTAGCCAAGCTAGGTTATATTCATTGTGTACCTTGTACACTCCCATAAGAGGTGTCAAATACAAGTAATCATCTGCCTTTCATGTTGTTTTGCTTGAAATCAGCTACATACTTATGATATCTGGACCTGGTATTAATGTCACCCAAGAGATAGTGGAATTTGAGAAGTTGCTATTAAGTTGGCTTATAAAACAATTAATACTTTATCATAAGATGAGTAAGGCATGGCAGTCTCTGCCTGGACAAAACTCGGCCGAGAGGTCTTGAAGTCTCAAATTCAGTCAAGTAAAGCCTTGAGGTCTCAAACTCAGTCGAGTAAAGCCTTGAGGTCTCAACTCAGCAGAGTAAAGCCTTGATTCTTCAAAATTAGCCATATAATGCATGGCGGGACCCAATCAGCTGTAAAAGCTTTGATAAAAGTGTGTTATTTTATTACTGTATTTGAATAGGAAATGTTATAAAGTGGCATCATAGAATACTAGACAAGCTAGGTTCTGTTCCTGGTGTACCTCATACACTCATAATGAGAGGTGTGTAATATTAATCATCTGCCATTTTATCACGAGACTTTAAAACTTGCACAATTAGTCCAAGCAATAATTCATTCAGTTATTATAGCACCTAGTGTTTCACGTCAGATGACGAAGATCAAACCTAACCTCGTTCATTAGAGACCAGTATGAGACTGTAGTGTGTGCACCCCGCATGTGGTGGAAATGTATGTTTATTTTTAAAAATTTCATTAGATTTTAGGCATCATTTAATACTAGCCAAGCTAGGTTATATTCATTGTGTACCTTGTACACTCCCATAAGAGGTGTCAAATACAAGTAATCATCTGCCTGTCTTGTTGTTGGGCTTGATTCCTGGACCTGGGAAAATGTCCTCTTATGCTGCGTAGTCAGATATAACTAACAGTGTAAAGGAATGGAGTAAATGTATGCATCTGATTTAAATGAGATTGGATTTTAGGCATCATTTAATACTAGCCAAGCTAGGTTCTATTCATTGTGTACCTTGTACACTCCCATAAGAGGTGTCAAATACAAGTAATTATCTGCCTTTCATGTTGTTGGGCTTGAAATCAGCTCAGGGGCGTATTTAGGTGGGGGGCTAGGGGGCTTGAGCCCCCCAGCTGGCTGGCCAGATACGATTTTTAAAAAATGAGCCCCCTAAAATTTCAAACTTATCCACGATAGGTACATTTCCTGTACCCCCAATAAACAGTTAGATCTATGATCAGTGTGATTTAGCCCCCAGGCATAAACCTCAGACAGGATATACTAGTCTAGGTAAACTACATGCTTCATTGATTGCTGGTGATAAACCACACTCTGATTGGCTAAAGGAGAAACATTGGACTAATGGACTCCTTAAACATTTAGCCACAGGCATAAGAAATTATATTATGAAATATATGTACACAGATTATTGATCTGATTTTTTCTGTATTTACTGATAGTAATGGGATTTAGAAACTATGAATTTTTGGGTTTAGTCATAGATATATATAATTACATATATTAATGTCTATGATTTAGTTGATAGTGATTTTTTAAAGATTAAATTTGCAATTTTTTTTTTTACAAATACATGGCTTTAGATCTAATTATATGTCTGAGACACAAAGTCCCAGACCAATTGTGTGAGAATGACAGAGAAACGGGCCCGGCCCTCCCCTGAAGACAGATTTTTTAAAATTCTGTTCGCAGATTTTTTTAAGTCTGTTCGCACAAGGCAGACTAACTAAGAAAAGAGTAGATAGATAGATATTTAGTTTTCCCCAACAACAGGAGTATAACCCTATATTTAGGTCTACAACCTTAAAAAATTTATCTATCTATCTATTTATACTGCCGAACTCCTCTTTTCGAGATATTATTGGCAGTATCCACATTAAATATGTGACCAATTTTTAACTTCTTGAGTTTATACATTTAAACATTTTCAACGAATTGGTTGTTTTTAATGTTCATTTGTCAAGCATAATGGTAATTAGATAGCAGGAAATTGCACCAATTCAGCAGGCCCTTTTAAAAAAATCATCCGCGGGAGGGGACACACCTCCCGAAACCCTCCCCAGGCTGAGCACCCCCTCTGAAAAATTTCTGGATACGCCCCTGCAGCTACATACTTATGATACCTGGACCTGGTATAAATGTGACCCAAGAGGTAGTGCTTTTTGAGTAGCTATCAAGCTTGTTAAAAAAACAGTTAATACTAGTCATAAGACAGGGTCCAATTCAGATGAGTAAAGCCTTCAGCTCTCAAACTCGGCTGAGTTAAGTCTTAGAGTTTCAAAATCAGCTAAAGCCTCAGGGTTTTTAAATCAGCTGTGTAAAGCATTGAGGTTTCGGAGTCAGCCATATAAAGCATGGCAGGAATCCAATCAGCTGGGTAAAGCATTGATAAACTATTTAATTTAAGACGTATTATAATTTTATAAAGTGGCATCATAGAATACTAGACAAGCTAGGTTCTGTTCCTGGTGTACGTCGTACACTCATAATGAGAGGTGTGCAATATTAATCATCTGCCATTTTATCGTTAGACTTTAAAATTAAAACAGTCAATTCTAAAATTCTTTAAGTAATAATAATACCTAGTATTCCACCAGATATGCAGGGGCAGGCATTAGCTATTTTGTCAGTGCTCCAACAGAAATGAAGCAGGAAAGTGGTTAATAAAACTGTTGCGCAGGTCTTTCCAAGACTTAACTGGCCCGTTTGTTTTTAACAGGCCTTGGGCCAGCGGACCAGCGTTAGTTACATGTCGAGCCCAAAATGACTCAGATCAAACATGACCTTGACTCTTTCATGACCATGTTTTATATATAGGTTAGGCCAGAATAAGAGACCTAAGTGTGTTCAATGGTACTTGTGGTGGAATTGTTGCATGCTAAATATCTTATATCTTTTTAGTAGATTTTAGGCATCATTTAATACCTTATGTTACCTTATGTAGCTTCTGCACGCAGCACTGATGCGTGCTCTGTATGCAGCTCTTCGTTATTCTGATAGTACACAATACGTTTAACTTCCGGTGATAGTTTATAATCCGCCTTAAAATCAAAACGTAGAGGATGGGATTTCCAGTAATTGTCTAGCCTATTTTCGAACTGATGAATGTCCTTTGAAATAATGATGTGTTCTGGAAGACTGTTCCATAAATCTACAACTCTAACTGTAAAGCTATTAAGTCTCAAGTCCTTATTGCATCTTACTTTTTCTAGCTTCAGGCTATTCCCTCTAGTAATTGAGATGTCACTAAGTTTGAAAATATCTCCAGTAACTTTGTCGTCATAAATTCCTTTCAATATTTTGAATGTTTCAATCATATCCCCTCTCATCCTACGGTATTTCAATGTTGGAAGTTTCAGTTTACGCAATCTCTCTTCATATGTTAAATCTTTCATAGTTGGTAGCATTTTAGACGCTCTTCTTTGAACATTTTCAATAGCTTCAATGTCTTTTTTCTTATATGGAGACCATACACTACTTGCATATTCTAAATTTGGTCTGACCAGAGATTTGAACAAAAGTTTAAACATGCTATTATCCATGGAATCACATGAAGGCATGTAGTCTTCCACTGGAGTTGGTGCCTATCACTAAATCGAGGGTTGGATGTAATGCATTCAAACTGCAGACTGTTTTCAGACAATCCTTGTCCTTGAAGGAGTGTAGTTTCTTGCCATCAACACCAAATAAGGAAATCTGGAATTCAAGAAATAAGTCAACTTTTTTGTTAAGCGTTTGACAGAGCCAGTCAGAGTGTGTGGCACATATCATAGTTTTGCACTAAACCCTCGAAATGAAGAATGTATACAAGAACTATGGAACAACCCAAGAAAACAAAGTTTTTAAACTCAATTCATACCTACTGAAACTTTGTGCTGACAAAGATGGAACCCCATCAGCAGCAGATACAATGTGTAACCAGTGTTCCTGGACAGTATCCTAACCAGTACTACCTTATCCTTCTGACATCTACATACAATCAGCAACTTCTCAATATGTGTAGGAAATCGACATTTGAAATTCTTCACCACGTTAAATACTGTTTACAGTAGTTTGTCATAACTCTGAATATTTTATCTTTAAATATCGGTCGTTAACACGGGTGTCAACAGAGCCAAATTAAAAATGCTGATATCCATAAACAGCCAACCATTTTTGCCAAACAATAGACCTTCCTTCAACAATACATTTTCCAAAATAAGCTTAGCTTTTATTGAATAACTTTTATTGAATAAACTAGTTCAAAGTAGATTAAAATGACCATAACCATTTTTTTAAAGATATTTTCATCAAATAACTTTTATTTTGGTCAGATCCCTTATAAATCTGGAAAACCGACACCCCTGCTTTTTGCAGGGGATAAAAACAAATGTGAAGCTTAAGCATACCTCTCGTGTTCGATTCAAACTGCCAACTACAAAGACGTCTTCTCGTGCCGGGTGCCATGTGGCACGAAATGGTGTCAGCCAATGACTAGTGTGATTTTTGTGACTGAAATTAAATGTATCAGAAAATCATTAATTTACAACTTCTATGACAAAGACATGGGTGAAAGTTGGCATTCTTCAAAATTTCACAATATTAAAAAAAATATACAATAAAAACATGACTTTTTGGTCACTCATGCATATGCCTGAAAACTTGCACACCCATGTAAACATGTCTTCGTTAAAAATTTGGTCCCATCAAAAGCTAACCAGAAATACTAGTACATTCATTTGAACTTCGTTTGAATATTGTTTTAAGTCCCCCTGGACAACTGCATTTCAGTCATATAGAGAAATCCACGTCACATACAAGAATATGGAATATAAATTTCAACAAAGCTAATAAAATTTGTAAGATTATAATTTTATGTTTACTTAGTGAAAAATTTAAAACAAATAAAACCTGGTAACGTTTTAAGTACAACATAGTGCTCACCTGATACTTCTCTTTATTTTAATATTTGGTCCAATAACCTCACTATCAAACACACTGTAACATAAAACAGAAATATTTGGTCCAATAACCTCACTATCAAACACACTGTAACATAAAACAGAAATATTTGGTCCAATAACCTCACTATCAAACACACTGTAACATAAAACAGAAATATTTGGTCCAATAACCTCACTATCAAACACACTGTTACATAAAACAGAAATATTTGGTCCAATAACCTCACTATCAAACACACTGTAACATAAAACAGAAATATTTGGTCCAATAACCTCACTATCAAACACACTGTAACATAAAACAGAAATATTTGGTCCAATAACCTCACTATCAAACACACTGTAACATAAAACAGAAATATTTGGTCCAATAACCTCACTATCAAACACACTGTAACATAAAACAGAAATATTTGGTCCAATAACCTCACTATCAAACACACTGTAACATAAAACAGAAATATTTGGTCCAATAACCTCACTATCAAACACACTGTTACATAAAACAGAAATATTTGGTCCAATAACGTCACTATCAAACACACTGTAACATAAAACAGAAATATTTGGTCCAATAACCTCACTATCAAACACACTGTAACATAAAATAGAAATATTTGGTCCAATAACCTCACTATCAAACACACTGTAACATAAAACAGAAATATTTGGTCCAATAACCTCACTATCAAACACACTGTAACATAAAACAGAAATATTTGGTCCAATAACCTCACTATCAAACACACTGTAACATAAAACAGATTTTTTTTTAAAGTACAAGGGACTGACACCATCCTCCACAGTCAATCAGCATAATGAAACAGCCGATATCTGGTCTATATTTATTATTTTCTACAGTTATATGTTTTCATATGCACTCAGCAGGGCATGCTGCACTAGATGTAATAATACTGTAATGTAATGACAGATTTGCAATTGGAAATTGATTTATTCAATGCAAAAACCTTGCAATACTTTCAACCATGAAGGTCCGAATCAGGTCAAATTTTCCATGTCATATTAACGCATGTCAATCAATATCAACAGAGTATGGCTTGCTAAACATTCTCGTTAAACATTTTGGACAATAATTTTCTTTTTGAAATTTTCGTTCTCACCCCCTTCCCTCTGACCTTTGCATCTAAGCAGTTTTTACAAGTTAAGGGGTGTCAAAAAGGCCAAATTAAAAATCAGGAAATAGTATCTGACTGACAATTTTTGCCAAATATGAGATCTCCAACCTTTACAAGTTTTCATAATTAACTAAGTCTATATTAAAGAATTTCCTTCAGAGCAGATTGAATTTATCACAACTTTGCCCATGCTTGAGATATTTTCATCCAGTAACTTATATTTTGGCCAGAAGACATGAAGCCATTGCTCTTTCAGGAATGATAAATCCTCAATTCTAGATCCAGATCAAGAATGTTGACACCCGTGCAAGTTTTGAAGTCAGTGAACATTGAATACTTACGTCAGTTCGTCATCCAAGGATGTCGACAGGATATATTTCCCAGTAACAGGTGAGAAATAAGCGCTATTTATACAACGTCCGTGATTCATCTCAAATAGATGCTTGTTGTTCTTTACTTTTGTATGTCTCAAATCCCAAACACACACAACACTGTAAAAAACATATACATGTATAATTTAAAGTTTGAAGTCAATATCTTAAATGGTTTGCAAGATATGCTCTGGAAAACAATAATTATGAAAATACTGAAGGGGAGATAATTCGAAAATTAAGACAGAGTTATGGTTCCTGGTCACAGCACTTCTCCAACTTGCCATAAACTTATAGGGGATTTAAATAGCCCCGCGCAGCGGGGCTATTGAAAATACCCAGACCGTTAACAAGCGAACGTGCGAATTTTCGTTGAGTCTCTGCCGGTACTAATGCTTTCAAAAAAAGTTATTTCCGGTCAAAAATTTCAGGCAGTTTTCCGAGGTGAATAGTCCTTGGAATATAAAAAAAATAGTAAGCTGTAAACGGTTTAGCCTATCGTTATCTTGCGATTAATTATCATTTTAAAAAAAATTGTAATAAATAAAACAAACTATTTTTAAAAAACAAAGGGATGTAAGAAGTACTTAAAACACCGTATTAAAGATTAAAGCGCCGTATTCTAAACATCGACAACCAAGGGAAGTCATTCTAGATAGTGATTTACAATAATTGTAAACATTCAGTTCAAGGTCGTTCATACAAGAAGCATTGTGAACTAAAGTTTACTTAAGCCTACTTCAGACGTTAATTATCCAAAACAAATAATTATCGCATATCTATTTAAATGGATTGATTCCGGATTGATCACCATCGGTAGCTGGAGTTCGGTTCGAGGGAGTATGAAACTGCGGAGCACAATTGTGTGATGTTTTTTGTGGTCTTGTATGATTGACTAGGCCCCCAATTAACGTCATACGGTGTCGCTTTTGCAATATCTTCAATTTTCCAAGGCTTGAAGCTGATCTGATACTATGGACTGGACGAAATATGGTTACAGTAGGTTTAGAAATTATCCATGGACTACTGTAATTGAAACTGCTCTCAAGAATACAGTTAGGCCTACAATAAAGGTATGCCATAGATTTTACTCATTTTGAATCAAATTATGACAATTTCATTTTGAATGTGTTGTGTACAAAAAGATATTTACATTGTACTGCTAGGTAAGCGCTACCAAGTGCTTTCGTAAGAAACGGGGTGATTTGGTTGCACTTTTCAGCGCTATGTAATGGTCAGCTAGCCACAAGCGCTTGCTGCTTGCCGAAATAATAATGTATTTTTCACTTTTTCCGATATACAGTAGCGCTTATTTTAAGAAGCTGTTTCTAAGCATAGCGCTCGATAGCGTGAGTACTGTACATCTCACGCAATGTTTGCCTAAAATCGTGCATTTCTGCGGTCAGGGTCAAACAAAAATTTTACTTGCATCTCTGCAGCCGCAAAGCCTAAAGTAAAATAATTTCACTCACAGTCGCATTAGCAGGCTTACTTGCAAAAAAGAGTGACCATAAATCGCCACAATTACAACGTCACATCTAAACATGTCGATTATTTACTCTATCCGCTTGGGTAAATAGGTCGAATGCCTTAATATGTAGTCACTATGTCACAAATTTGGCCTTATATTCCAAAGCCTTTAATCAGAAGGATATACTTTTAAAAATCAAGTTCAATATTGTGACATCCGGGGTCAAAAGTGTGTCACTAGGTCAAGTCCTAGAAATTTCTTGTCACGGTAGACAATAGAGATAAAAATGTTGGTCTTTTCTTGATGAAATTTCTCCAGAATAAATTATTTCATTATAATCTAGGTCAAGTTCAATTATAGGTCTTCTGGACCAGGGTCCCTGATTTTTGGGCTACCCGACTTCCCGATAATCGCTGATAACCTGTGGGACTGACGATCTGACAGACTAAAAATCAACAAATCCAGTTATTCCCTTTTAAGGCGGCGTTTACACATTAAAAGAAGGTTTTCCTTGTTTCCAAGTACTTTTATCATGATCTCAGTGTAAGACTTTGTTTTCCGGTTGTCATTTACCAATAATTCAATCGTTTTAATGCACAAAGTTTTCCCTCGCGAAATCATCGAGACTTCAGAAAAAGAGTACAAAAACACCAAGTTAGAAAAATGTTTCAGCTTTGCGATTGGCCTAAGAATTTATTATCGACCTATCAAAATATGTCTTACACAAGACACCGCATTGTCGCAAAACCAGGCTTTCTATACGGGTGTCCGCCTAATGATGGTTGAAAATTCTTGAGAAACATAGGAGTTGAGCACATATACCCAAATCTAATAACCAAGGATTCTGAAGCCTGGTTAATAAATGTAGAAAGCATGAATATGCCAGCACAAAAAATAGCATTTCATGAAAAATGCCCAATGCAAACTGAACTTATTGACCGGAAACCTTTTTTATATATTTTTAGTAACGGTGACCATGACCCTTTTTGACCCCAAATACAATCCCAAGCTAGGTATCCATGCAAGCTTGCTATATACAAAGTATCATTAAGATCAGCCTATCCAAGCTTCAAGTTTTTGACTGGAAACCCCTAGTTAAAAATTGTTTGACTTAGCTGCCTGCCCGTCATCTAGTCCGGGACCCATTGTCCCAATCTAATAAGGAGGATTTTTCGTTGGAAAACCTTGAAAAAATACACGCGATAATGTACCCAGGAAAAAGGAACCCAGGACAGAAACTGAAATTGTTCAATTCATCGGACGGCTAATTGAACAGTCTGGGTACGGTACCCTTACAGAAAATATGTTCTCTGACAAATGTGTAACATGTGTGCAGTTAACATGTATCAAATATGAAATGAATATACTGCGAATGCAGTCTTAAAGGGACTGTGTCATGTTTTAGCGTATAGCAAAAATCAAATAAAATTGTTAAATATTTACTATATTTGGCATAGATGCCTGTATATCCCATAAATAAGCACACTGGTATAAATATAACTTGTGAAACGTTTTTTAAGTATTTTACCTAAAAAAATTCTATACCATATATCTGAAATATAGCTTAGCAGTTATCCAACATCTACTATTTAATCCCCGTTTAGGCGGTGCCTTAGTTCATATTATTTCAAGTTAATATCTTATATAGTTTTCAAGATATGCTTCGGACAAAATTTGATAATGAAAATACTATAAAGGGAAGATAACTCAAAATGTAAAACAGATAGTTATGGTTCTTGGTCACTGCACTTCTCAAAGCTGCCATATATTTCAAGTTTCAAGTCCATATGGTAAATAGTTTTGACGATATACTCCGCATAAAATTTGTGACATGGACGGTGACTATTAAAATATCTCCTGCCTAAAAATATTTTGGCGGGGATAATAATACCTACCCCTCAACACCAGCAGTACAGAAGTAGTGTGTTTCCATCGGATGTACACTAACAGTATGTAATGATCTATTGTGTAAGTCATATGTTCTCTCTGCTTTAGGTCTAAAATTATAAGTTTTAAAACAATATTCAGTTGAAGAATTAAAATGGATTGCAAACAAGTTCTTTTAACATACAGTAAACCGTCTCAACAAAAGAATATGAATTTTCAATGTTTTGTTTCTAATTCAACAACAATACTATTAAAGTCTTACTCAATCATTAGACCAGTTTTCAAAGCTTTAAAGGGTGATATTGTTGCATTATTGTATATTCATCAATCACAAAGTATTGTTCCCAGTGATATTACCCAATATTTCCATTTATTAGTGGAGTTCAGAGAGTCCCACAATGAAGAATTATCTGTCACAAACATCTGTACTTGAGCATACAAATAAGATATAAATTATATCATAAAAATGATTGTTTTCCAGGAGTATACACCTATCAGATAATATCAGTCCATATGTCCATTAGTGATACCAAAACCAGTATGATTTACTTTTCTTTATTTGACATGATTTAGTTAAAAGTTTATTGAGCTATATCTAACGGTCATTTAATTTCAGAATAATTACTTGCCTCGTTTTTAGTATGATACTAGACTACCTTAATTTCAAATTAAAACTTTGAATAGGTTCTGTGTACTTTGATTCAATCGTCGAAAAAATAGACGATTCTTATAATTTCTAGAACACTTTCGTATAAAAACGGACAATTTACATGTCCAATGAATCACAGATAGAGTTTCTGTTTAAGCAGAAGCGAAAAATCCTTTGGATATGAAAGCATCATTGTTTTTCAGTTTTTTTTCTAAAAAAATATCGTCCGATATAGCTCAATACACTTTAAAGTTTATACTAATTTATGTTAGGTTGATTGTTAAACAAGTTTCCTTACTTATATTAATCACTCTCAATACCTCATTCCTGATGTTATCCATCACCTCGAGGGTATGAGAGAAGAGAAGCCAGTTTCCCTTTAATACTGAGCATCAAGCAGGGGAATTACTCATTATTACTGGTACCATTTTTAATTCATCTTTGGTATGATGTGGCCAGGGTTCGAAGCTGGGACCTCCCGCACTTGAAGCGAGCGCTCTAACACTGGGCTTATGAGGAGGCATATGGTTGCCAACGAATGCTAGGAACAATGTTATATTATTGTAAAAGACACATATATCTCTTGGTAACGATTCTGGGTTGACAGATGTGCATCTTATACTCTTAAATTAATGACAATATCACTCACCCTGTTCTGATATCGACTAATGATACACAACCAGTATTTTGTGAAACAAGCATAGTGTGAGGTGTAAGCCATGAGAAATTCCTCAATAATACATTATGATCTTCTGGTTCACTGTATACCTGCAAACAGTGAGATAGAAATACAACGTAAGACAGCGTCATTTGACCCATAAAACAATTACCGATTTACCTCTGAAAATTACATAGAGGATCTTGCACGACTGCTCATTACATAGAAGTTTTATTAAGTGAGTGGATAAAACAATATGGCACTGCCACACTAGGCTTTGCTGAGTGTCATATTTGTTTTGTCAATGAGTTTAATAAAGCTTGTACGTTATTAGCAGGAATGTATGATTCTATTTATCTTAAAATATAGCAATTTTACAAAACACAAAATGCTTTTGCATTGAAGTATAATGAATCTTCTCAAGTAATATGTAAGAATATTGTGTTGTTCACTGGGTACCTTGAATCTTATTCCATAACTAATTTATGACTGTCTCAGAAATTATGTAACAACCTAAACACTAACCTCGGTGAATATTGCTTTCTCAAGGTCACCACACCTCAGACTTCCATCATAACCACAGGAATATAGTTTGTCTGGCGAGTGGACAGGAAACTCGAGACATGTGACAGGACGAGAGTGAGGCTGGTAACAACAGACCCCATCAGATGATGATTTACTGTCACATAACTACAGGGATATAGAAAAATAGATATACGATCATAACTGGCATAAAACACAATAATAACTGGCATGAAACACAATCATAACTGGCATGAAACACAATAATAACTGGCATGAAACACAATTATAACTGGCATGAAGCACGATCATAACTGTCTTAGCCCTGAACACTATTTTAAATTCATTATTTTACGCATTGAACTCCCGTAGAAAGCATCAGAACTTACCACATCCCAAATTCCAATTTTACCCCATTTATCACCAGCAGCTGCTAGTATCTTGGTGGCTGATGGATGTACAGTTATGGAGAATGATCGTTCAGGAACAACTTTAGCCACACGTTCTGATGTTAGTTTTGTCTTTGCCATATTTGAAATGTACCTGTAACAAAACAAGTTCACTTTTAATGCCATTTCTCAATCATATACAGCAGCCAATTCACCAGACTTGTTATCCTGCACAGTTACTTGCCCTTCCACAAGCAACTTCACAAATGAGGAAAATAAACAGTACTATACTGGGTATATGACCATTGTGACCAGGAATCGAACCCAAATCACCACTACAAATTCTAACTACTGAACCATGGTCACAGCCCTACAACTTTACTAGACAGGGGAAGGGTAGCATACTGCTGGGAACTGTTATATCAAAGTAATTACGCTAGCATAACTCTTAAGTTTTCCTAAAATATTGTGTACGTCGATAATATTTGCGTAAATGCGTTTTACAAAGATATTTTAGTTCTTTTTCTAGTTTTGGCCAAGGCTGGGCAACCCTAAATAGCAAATATGAATGCAAGTGTGGAGATTTTAACACACCGTTTGACCGCCGCATGCTATTTTAGAACTTCTTGTTGTTTAAGACCGTGATTAACTAACAAAAGCATGCTTAACCATCAAATCTTACAAATGTTAATGTATATATATTTATTCATTCTGGTCCCTGTTAAACAGTGTCCTGATGCTCTAGATGTGTAATGTCTTTTATCAAAGTATTTTTGTTTCACATCAATAAGTGAATTATAAGTCAGTCTTAACAAATGATTGGATTCATATTATAATTATTATTATACCATATATATATAGCCCTTTTTTCATGTATACACACGTTCAAAAGTGCTGTACAGTCCCGACTAATACATGTTTAAAACAATATACAATGTACATAAAATATACAAAAACATTTTTATCAACGCTATTTAGTCTCCCATCAGTATCATATTGCCGAAACGAAATGCAACATAAAACTTAGGAGACATGGTATATAGAAATACTTTGCTACAATAAGATAGTGGTGTACAACGATTTGATTATCTGTAGGGGTATTAACTGAATGTAAACCTCAACTAGGACAAGGGTAACGTCAATAACCTTTACCACATGTCCTTAACCCTTAAAGGAATAGTGATACTTCCTTTAAAAGGGGGATGACTCACAGATGACATAAAGTTACTATCATCATATGAGTTACAAAGGTCGAAGAAATAACATACATGTACTTTCTTCAAGACCTTACCATAAAGGTCGAAGAAATAACATACTTTCTTCAAGACCTTACCACACTTTGAAACGGGACTCTACTTAACCCAGTAGACGGGCGTCTACTTAACCATGAACTTCAGCATGAATAAGCTATAGTAATATAATGCGTTTTCAGGGCTTTCTTGAAGGACGGGAGTGTTTTACTGTCTCTGAGCGCTGTTGGCAGTGCATTCCAGAGTTTCGGTGCAGCAGCTCCAGAGTTTCGGTGCAGCAGCTGTGAAACATCGGTCACCGTAGGTCACAGTCCTCGTCCGTGGCACAACTAGAAGAACAGAATCATTTTGAGACCTTAGCTGTCTTTGTGGAGTATATACTTCCAACATACTTCTGATGTAGCCAGGCGATTTTCCATGTAGTGCTTTGAAAACATGAGTCAAAACCTTGTACTCTACTCTGTACTGTACAGGCAGCCAGTGAAGATCCTTTAGTACAGGAGTGATGTGATTGTAACGCGGTGTCCGTGTGATGAGGCGGGCAGCTGTATTTTGAATAATTTGTAGTTTATTCAGAATGGTTTTCGGGGTGCCACATAATAATGAATTGCAGTAATCTAGTCTCGATGTTACTAAAGAATTATTCAGGGATTTTGTTGCATCAACAGTCAAATATTGTCTGATTTGACCTATTTGTCGGATCTGCATGAAACACGACCTTGAAACAGAGTTTACATGTTTATCCATGTCCAAATGTGAATCCAACATTGCACCAAGGTTTCTCACCATCGATGATGGTTTGATTACAGCGTCACCAACTGTCACTGTGAGATTCTCGGCTGTGCTGGCATTCCGTTTTGGTTCAAACAGGATTACCTCTGTTTTGTCAGCATTTAGTTTCAGCAAATTATCTTTCATCCAGTGCAAGATATCCTTCAGACAAGCTTCAATTCTTTGCAGAGTTTCATCCCGCGAGACACAATCTTTTGGTTTGAACGCCATATATAATTGTGAGTCATCAGCGTAGAAATGATGTTGCAATTGATGTTTTCTACAGATTGCACCGACTGGTTTTGTGTACATGATGTAGTTCTTTGGACCAAGCACAGATCCCTGTGGTACGCTGTAGTTCATAAGTACAGGTTTTGAAAGCTCTCCATCTATACAGACAGTCTGGTAGCGGTCACACAAGTCACTACTTCATAATGTGGCATCATACAATACTAGCCAAGCTAGGTTATATTCATTGTGTACCTTGTACACTCCCATAAGAGGTGTCAAATACAAGTAATCATCTGCCTTTCTGAATGTATTCTAGCATAAATGCTGACACAAGACCAGGTTTCATGGACCTTCTGTAAGCAATCTGCCTAGCTTAACTTCATCCAAGGTGGAATTCATATTTGCAGAATCAAAAGACAGCCTTTTGTAACATAACCATTTGATTGATTACTAGACGCCAAACATCAATGTGAAATATTGATCAAAGTTTAAATATGAATAGAATACAAGCAAAGAACGTGGCATCATACAATACTAGCCAAGCTAGGTTATATTCATTGTGCACCTTGTACACTCCCATAAGAGGTGTCAAATACAAGTAATCATCTGCCACTTCAGTTAATATTTACCCCAGAAACAGGTTTTGTGGTACATTGTTAGCTACGGATACGGACAAACAGATATTGGGTGTAAACAAAGTGCATATACTCTCTACAGCCTGTTCAAATTTACATGATAACGGTTATAAACATAATATGGTTGTCCCGCTTTTCTTTCGAATGGGACAGTTCCCTCATAAATGTTACTTATTGAATCAACTGTACAAATATTGAATGAGTACGTGGTACAATTTTCTCACAACAGTCACAATCAAACTTTTTAAACTCAACCAATAAAGCAGAAAATGATTGAAATCAGGATATCAAGTTAATATTACAGAAAAATTAAAGAGCTTTACCTTGCAAATTTATGTTGACTAAGGAGAAGGACTTTGCCTCGTAACTCGAGGACTATTTTACTCTTGTCTTCAGGTCTGCCATGTTCTAGTACATGCTGTATGACGTAGTTACCATATTGGTCCTGTACTAGACGTTCTGTCTGATCATGTAACTCCTCTAATAATGGTTGTATTTGATCCGGTGTACAATGTTCTAGTATTCTCTGAATCACTCGACAACCATACGGATGTGTCGACAGTGTGTAAACCTGAAATATAAGAAGCAAATTAAATTGAACACAACAAGAATGGCGAGGGTTAATTGCGGGTTGATTGCAAGACTGTAGTATGTCCTTCTTTAATTATAAGCAATTACTACAGTCCTGCAGGCAATCCTCAATGTGTTTGATTGCAAAGATGTATGTCAATGTCTCCCACAAAGAGCCATATTCATGCAACAATCTTCGGACCTAAAATTCCTGACAATATGCACAACTTGAATTGATACTTAGTATTCATGTAAAGTTTCATCCAGATCCCATGGACAAACTCTATAATATGCATCCAGCACAAAATCAATGATACCACTATATTAAATTTTCATAATAATTTTTATAATGTTTATTATTTTCTATTTGGTATTATGTACATATATTTTAGACTATATTTTCATTGCACAGTTTTGCTTCAAGCTTTCAATTGAATAATGGTATTTTTTATTAATGTTGATCTAAGGTTTCAGGGTTCAGGGTTTTTTTCTCCTTATATAAGATAGGCCTGTAAAAGGACTGGATATTTCTTGAATGCCATGCAGTTTCCCCAAAAATCCCAAGCTATGCCTACTATTATGTTTCCAAAAAACAGGACATACACCAATATTTTCCCCAACATTTAGATGCGAAGGCCCCTTCCCAAAATGAACAGTACAAGCCCTGGGGTTAATTGTTCAGATTAGAAACAACATTCTCACCTGTCCTTTGAATGCATCGATGATGAACTGTAGATGTTTTGGATCGACACATTCTATACATTTCTGTACCACATGGTTACCATTCTGATCCTTGACACACTTAGCAACATGACCGTCTAGTTCCTTCACAATCTCAACCTACAATATATATACACAACATTAAATATCACCCGTTAATTGGTTTAAAAGAAAAGTTTTACATACACCTGTAGTCCTAGTAGTTTACAGTATTTCAGCATGTGAAGACCACCAAGTCACATGATCATGGCATTGGGCAACGCAGCAGTGACATTGAACCAAGTTGAACATGATGCAAGGGAGATATACCAGTACAATTCACTTTTTAACAACTTAAGTATGTCTTGGCCTGGGATGGAAACCCGAGACATTGGATACTCCAAGCTGACATTTTGAACGAGGGCCGATATCTAATGTTGAAATAACTTGTGGCCCGATCCTTTTGTAATGAATATAAAATTGTTAAAGTTTCTATGGTTTACATTTATGATATGATTCTATTTCTTGTAATTAATTGTATATATGCAAACCCTTTGTAAATGTTGTAAAAATTCATGCAATTAAATATGATTAAACTAGACATTTTGAACCATTAGACGATCAACATATCAAGGCAGATATTTGTTTAAAACACAAAACTAGTAATTTGCTGACAATATTGAACTGAGACTTTGAACCAATGCTCTTTTAAGTTGGATGAGTCTCCGATAAATGTAGTTTACTAATAACTTTACCTGCATATCTGATGGTATTGACTCAAGTGCCTTCTGTATGACACGACAACCATACATCTGTAACGCTAGCGGTAGAACATGACCTCGTAGACGCTGAGCTAACGTCTGCTTCTGATCAGGTGTTCCAAACTCAAAAAATTTCTGTATAACATAATTGCCGAACACATCTGTCATCAAACCATAAGCAGATGTAAGTATCTTACTGAAGACCATTTGTTTCTCCTGTGGAGTGGCTCGTTCTAACTTCTGCTGTATAAATCTGTATAATTATATAAGACACTCAATAGTACATGGTTTTCAGGTAGGAAACAAAATGTGTACAAAATTTTGTGTATACATTGCTCAATATATTTTCAAATTTCAAAGTTTCTGTGATATTATAATGATTAAGCTGACATTTTATGCAAAGTGCAGTGGTAAAATTTTGACTGAAACCTGGTGCATGAAAAGGCACACAATATACTCATGATATCCTAGAATGTATACTGGTATAATCTCTATAAAACAACAGATGTCTCAATCATAATAGCTCACCCAAACATTCATGACTAAATGGGCTCCTGAAATGGCATCATACAATACTAGCCAAGCTAGGTTATATTCATTGTGTACCTTGTACACTCCCATAAGAGGTGTCAAATACAAGTAATCATCTGCCTTTCTCATAACAAGAAATGTCTCATAACAAGAAATGTAATGAAAATTATAGGTTAGTGTTGTGGATGAATAAATTGGCAAGGCGGAGGAATTTATCATTGGGCGAGCCGTAGGTGAATCTGACAATTTTCACAGTCAAGCTTGACTTTTACAATCAACATTACTTACAATAAGTCATCTTACGGATATCAGAATTATAATGTGAACTTGATAAATTATTGAAAATTCAAGCCAATAGTTACTGCACTTTGCAAACTTCGTTAATGCTCACCACTGCAAAAAGTTTTTTGGTTTATTTGGAGGGAGGGATATATAAGATAAATGACATCATTTGATACTAGCCAAGCTAGGTTATATTCATTGTGTAACTTGTACACTCCCATAAGAGGTGTCAAATACAAGTAATTATCTGCCTGTCTTGTTGTTGGGGGTTGAAGACGGGTACATACTACAGTTATTATTCCTAGCCCTGATACAAATGCCAACAGAGATAAATATCAACACATAAACATCAAGCTTGTTCATCAAAAGGTTTGTAGGTCGAAAAACATATTTTTACGATGTGATGAATTTTTTCGTCCAAAGTTCTCAAAACTTTATAATCAAAGTTTCTAATTAATTTCCGTATAGAATCGGATGCATTATAAATGTAATCTTTGAAACACTTCTGGCATCATAGAATACTAGACAAGCTAGGTTCTGTTCCTGGTGTACCTCATACACTCATAATGAGAGGTGTGCAATATTAATCATCTGCCAGTATGTACACATATCCAGGCACAGTTTTAATAAGTTTAACAATATGAAAATCTAACAATATATTAAGTGGCATCAT
The DNA here is from genome assembly GCA_963678985.1 of Spisula subtruncata. Lineage (NCBI taxonomy): Eukaryota > Metazoa > Mollusca > Bivalvia > Venerida > Mactridae > Spisula > Spisula subtruncata. Next base: position 12,713,689 of record OY787676.1, read on the forward strand.
AGAATACTAGCCAAGCTAGGTTATATTCATTGTGTACCTTGTACACTCCCATAAGAGGTGTCAAATACAAGTAATCATCTGCCTTTTTTGTATTTAAAGATAGCAATTTATTATTTAAGATTGATTATGACTTGTATCACTAAACAAGCAACACAGATGTTGATCTTTCAGGGTACAAGTTTGAAGATCCTAGTGTATAGCGTTCTGGAGTTATTGAATGGAAACCATGTGGTCTACTGACAGAGCAACTGACAAACAAGTGCAAAGCAATATACCCTTGCATCAAAGATAAGGTTTTAGTCCACTGGGTATTTTAACCACCAGTTTCATTTTTAATGTGCTGTGACAAATTTTATTTGGGTATTCAATCAAATTCAGAGGGTAAATGATCTTTAGTGAACGTTTTTCACTATATCATCCTATTTCAGATTTTCATTGCTTTTTCTTACTTCCTCCTCTCACAATTATTTGGATAAGTACCCCCAATACACAGCTTATCTGTAGCTCAGTGAAATGCAATTATTGACAACTTCCAAGGGGACGAGAGGCTACCTACCTTGAACCATGTTGATCCTGTGAGAACTCGACCACATGATTCATCAGGTCCTTCAGTTGTAAGTTAGGTATTCGATTATTACGGAAATCTTCCAATAATCTACTCCTTCCAGTTACTTCCTTCGATAAACTACTGTAAAATATAGCATGCAATACAACATGTCAGTAATCCCTGTAAAATATAGCATATACAACGTCAGTAATCCCTTCGATAAACTACTGAAAAATATAGCACAAATAGGTCAATAACCCGTTCGATAAACTAATGTGAAGGATGTTTACTTTCAATTATCTTTAATTGATCTTTAATCGAAAAAGACAATTGTGTACACCAATAATTTGGTTTTTTGAAGTTATGGCAAATATTATGGCAAAAAGTTCACTCATTTGGGTAAATTAGAAACTGTCGTTGTAAGTTACATATTATTTAAAAGATTCATGATAATTTTATTTCAACTAGAACGTTTTACTTTAATCAGACATAGAATGTTTATTTATACCATACCTTCTAGACTGCATTGTCCTGCCAGGAAACAGGGAACCAAACATACTGGTTGCACCCACAGATCCTGTACGAAATTTAGCCTCGGCGCCTGGCGCAGCATTGTACAATCTACCTCCATTTCCGAGACCTGTAAATAAGTCACCAACTGAAATCATGCCTTTCATCAACACTATTTGAGGGCTACGTGCAAAACTATGGTAAGTGCCCTTACATATCGATCTATTTACCATAGTTAGGCACTGAGCAATCTTTTTGTCTGTATTTGACCGGATTTATTAAAATATTTGAATTCATTTCGTTTTAAGTATAATTTTCATCAAATTTTAATTAGTTTGAACAACAATTTTCCTGGATAAACCGTACATGAAAAGCACAATTTATCACATTAAAGGCCTTCAGCTCTCATAGTCACAGATCACTGGTTAGCTCAAGCTTCTAGTCAAACACCAGAGTAAAGATAGATGTCAAGAAGGGTGGGGTATGACACAAGAAGGTTTTAGAAAAGTGAGAAGCATGAAATAGAATTAAGAAATAGAGAGAAAAAGAAAGACAAATCAAGCAGCAGATCCAGTGTTGGACTTCGGCCAATCTAACCTCTAGAATAGTTTCACATCATCAGGCCTGTCAAACATTTCTACAAACTAACTACATGTACATTAAAACATGTTCTGCATCATTTAGCTGACTTAAAAATGAGGTCATAAGTACTACTTGCAACCTTTTAAGACTCAAAAATATTTAAAATCAGCACCAAAATGTATTTATAATGTGTCTATTTTCATGATAATCGGAACTTGTCATGTTGACCAAACTGAAGTTGAAACAGCTGGTTTTACCATACATATGGAGTAATTTTCAGACAGTTTTTTGTTTTCTTCAAATGTCAATTTTTGTACTTTTACGACCTCATTCATGAGCAATTCAGAAAGATAACAATTCAGAGCTGGAGTAACACAGCTATAAACACTAGCTTTTGTCATCAAGTGTTTCTTACCAGAATGAGGCGGAGTCATAGACTGGCCTGGTTGGACAAGACCCATTGGCCCCGCTGGAGACCCTAGATTTCCAAGGGATCCATAATACTGATTTATAGGGGTCATCTGACGTGCCTTGAACTCCAGGGAGTCCCTCCTCTGTCCACTGCCAATACCTGTTGTAGACATAAAATATGTTTACATTAACAGGTAATACATGGTGTCTGCACTTGAAACTGTTTTTCAGTTATCTCCACCTAACCAGTTTTTCTGCTCTGTTTCCTAAGGCCATACCAAATCGTTTCTTCGCTTAGTGTCCGAGGACAGATAGGTTTGGGCATCTTGGGCAAGACAAAACAACACAATTTGTAACCACTTATATCTTCAAAATCCATTGGGATATTGCTTTCATACTTATCATACTCATTCACCATCATGTCCCTAACCCCTACACAGCAGTAGCTTTAACACAAAGTTAACATGTATTAAGTTATTAAGTTATTATGATTGACAATGCTTGATAGCTATATTTGTTAGCCATATGCCTACATGTACACTCAGGGACAAAAGAAACGCAAAACATATATAATGGTATTTTTCAAAGTTATTATTTTTTCAAATTCACTGAAATTTTACACAATCATAGGTGAAATATTAATAAGGCATACTTCAAAATTTTATTCATTTCTGTAATTGAATTATATTTTTATATAGATTTTAATCTAACAGTCCGGCATTGTAAAAGTCACATATTTGTCACATTCATTATCTGGTGTTAGCACCACGAATATGAATGCACTTTAAACATCGACGCCCCATCCATGATATAATATTTGTGATGTATAGTTGTTGAAAAATGTTTTACTCACGAATAAAGGCCTGTCACGTGCTTCAAAGCCAAGAAAAATATAGACGAAGTTTCAAATCATTATTAATACAAATTGATTGTTTATCACCTACCAATTGCGAACTACTAAACTGTACATGCGTGTTAATGATTTCATTTGTTGGAGAAAATTGTATATGTAAATGATAGATGAATTTAATCAGTGTTTATGATACTGCTGGTAAACTATTCAAGAGGTGTGAAGTTTATGGGCTAAAAATAAACGACTTTGAAGTGTATCGTTGCCGTCTTTAATGTGAAATGAAAATGAAAAAAATTAATCAAATTGAACGTGCGATATTTTGAAAAAGGAACTTTATTTTTTCAAATAAGTTGTCTTTTTGCCTACTCATGGGCACCTATGTATCTTAGCAGTTTTTCTGGCTGATCGGAAACGGTTTCTGTGATATAGCCTGCGTATGATCCCGTCCTGTCGTCGTGTGATTATCCATAATATCCATGAGTGTCTGCAGTCCTTAACCGTTCCAGAAACCTGGTATCGTTCATGTAGCCTTGCAATGATTGAAGGGTGGTAGGGAAATTGCCCGACAACATCACAATGGCTCGAACCTATTTGGAGCAGTCCCGATGCTTCAGACCGTGTGTGTTCAGGCAAACATGACATGTCTAAACTTCTTTTATATGTTTTTATTCGATGAGTTTTTATAAGTGCTATGAATACTCTGTCATTCGGCAATAGAAATGTTCTGCTTTGTGATTTCGCACGTGCTCCACGTGCGAATAATGGGTTTCGCACTAAACTGGTAAAAAACGGTTGAAAACACATTTAATTGTGTAGAAAAGTGCTGATATGTCAAGGTTGTAACCCATGTATCATTAACATTAAACGAAAACAATATATCGCATTTATTTAAGAAATTATGACGTCCGAAAAAGTTTTGCGTTTCTTTTGTCCCTGAGTGTATAATGATGAGGATAGAAGTCATTATGACTTGTTTTTTTCAAGTGTTTTGTTTTTTGTCTCAGGATAGGTTTTAACCAGTGCTAACTAAATCTTCCAAACAAGACTGTGTTCAGTAAATGCTTAGGCCCGGATGAAGCCTTGTCCATAACAAATAGCTAAGTCATTCACGGGCTATAATTCTGTTGAAATGTTGGATAGTGTAACATGGCTTTGACAATGTAATGTGTTAATGCTGGTAAACAAGTGCCAAGCTTGAAAGCAATGCACTGATGGACTTCAAAAAATATTCAAGTTATAATATTTTGTAATGGACGAACAGAAAGACGAGTCAGTCACTATATGCCCCGGAACGGACAGGTCAATCACTTTATGCCCCCGATCTATTAATTTGGAGGCATAAAAAAGAACAACAACTACTTCACATCAAATTAAGATTGGTACGGATATAAACCATTACGAGTATGTGTACAGAATTCTTACCAAAAGGTTCACCAGATCCAATAGAACCCTGCATGTTGTTACCTAGACCACTGAGACCACTGTTACCATAGTTACTCTGTTGATTGAGACCGGTACTAACTGGTGTGAACAAACTAGATGATACCTGTGTGTATCCCATACTACTTGACTGACTGTAACCTGAAATAATAAAATCAACACTAAGTAATGAACCAACATCATTTACACTGTAGAGTGAATTTAACAGGAGTGGAAACTACTTGCCTGAATCAGTAAAATTAATAGTTTCCACATAATTATACTCTATACATAATAACTGCAAATGTTACTTTCCCCGAATCAATAATTACTTGTCCCGCACACATGCTAATTTCTCAGATTGAGTGAACGTATAGTGTGTAGAATTTGACCTTATCCTGGCCTTTCAGCATGAATATATGACAAAGTTGTTGGATTTTTGCTTAAAACTAAAACACTTCTTCAAGATGCGTCCCTCCACCCTGAGGGTCCATATCACAGCATTTGTGAACTAAAGTGGCATCATAGAATACTAGCCAAGCTAGGTTATATTCATTGTGTACCTTGTACACTCCCATAAGAGGTGTCAAATACAAGTAATCATCTGCCTTTCATGTTGTTTTGCTTGAAATCAGCTACATACTTATGATATCTGGACCTGGTATTAATGTCACCCAAGAGATAGTGGAATTTGAGAAGTTGCTATTAAGTTGGCTTATAAAACAATTAATACTTTATCATAAGATGAGTAAGGCATGGCAGTCTCTGCCTGGACAAAACTCGGCCGAGAGGTCTTGAAGTCTCAAATTCAGTCAAGTAAAGCCTTGAGGTCTCAAACTCAGTCGAGTAAAGCCTTGAGGTCTCAACTCAGCAGAGTAAAGCCTTGATTCTTCAAAATTAGCCATATAATGCATGGCGGGACCCAATCAGCTGTAAAAGCTTTGATAAAAGTGTGTTATTTCATTACTGTATTTGAATAGGAAATGTTATAAAGTGGCATCATAGAATACTAGACAAGCTAGGTTCTGTTCCTGGTGTACCTCATACACTCATAATGAGAGGTGTGTAATATTAATCATCTGCCATTTTATCACGAGACTTTAAAACTTGCACAATTAGTCCAAGCAATAATTCATTCAGTTATTATAGCACCTAGTGTTTCACGTCAGATGACGAAGATCAAACCTAACCTCGTTCATTAGAGACCAGTATGAGACTGTAGTGTGTGCACCCCGCATGTGGTGGAAATGTATGTTTATTTTTAAAAATTTCATTAGATTTTAGGCATCATTTAATACTAGCCAAGCTAGGTTATATTCATTGTGTACCTTGTACACTCCCATAAGAGGTGTCAAATACAAGTAATCATCTGCCTGTCTTGTTGTTGGGCTTGATTCCTGGACCTGGGAAAATGTCCTCTTATGCTGCGTAGTCAGATATAACTAACAGTGTAAAGGAATGGAGTAAATGTATGCATCTGATTTAAATGAGATTGGATTTTAGGCATCATTTAATACTAGCCAAGCTAGGTTCTATTCATTGTGTACCTTGTACACTCCCATAAGAGGTGTCAAATACAAGTAATTATCTGCCTTTCATGTTGTTGGGCTTGAAATCAGCTCAGGGGCGTATTTAGGTGGGGGGCTAGGGGGCTTGAGCCCCCCAGCTGGCTGGCCAGATACGATTTTTAAAAAATGAGCCCCCTAAAATTTCAAACTTATCCACGATAGGTACATTTCCTGTACCCCCAATAAACAGTTAGATCTATGATCAGTGTGATTTAGCCCCCAGGCATAAACCTCAGACAGGATATACTAGTCTAGGTAAACTACATGCTTCATTGATTGCTGGTGATAAACCACACTCTGATTGGCTAAAGGAGAAACATTGGACTAATGGACTCCTTAAACATTTAGCCACAGGCATAAGAAATTATATTATGAAATATATGTACACAGATTATTGATCTGATTTTTTCTGTATTTACTGATAGTAATGGGATTTAGAAACTATGAATTTTTGGGTTTAGTCATAGATATATATAATTACATATATTAATGTCTATGATTTAGTTGATAGTGATTTTTTAAAGATTAAATTTGCAATTTTTTTTATTAACAAATACATGGCTTTAGATCTAATTATATGTCTGAGACACAAAGTCCCAGACCAATTGTGTGAGAATGACAGAGAAACGGGCCCGGCCCTCCCCTGAAGACAGATTTTTTAAAATTCTGTTCGCAGATTTTTTTAAGTCTGTTCGCACAAGGCAGACTAACTAAGAAAAGAGTAGATAGATAGATATTTAGTTTTCCCCAACAACAGGAGTATAACCCTATATTTAGGTCTACAACCTTAAAAAATTTATCTATCTATCTATTTATACTGCCGAACTCCTCTTTTCGAGATATTATTGGCAGTATCCACATTAAATATGTGACCAATTTTTAACTTCTTGAGTTTATACATTTAAACATTTTCAACGAATTGGTTGTTTTTAATGTTCATTTGTCAAGCATAATGGTAATTAGATAGCAGGAAATTGCACCAATTCAGCAGGCCCTTTTAAAAAAATCATCCGCGGGAGGGGACACACCTCCCGAAACCCTCCCCAGGCTGAGCACCCCCTCTGAAAAATTTCTGGATACGCCCCTGCAGCTACATACTTATGATACCTGGACCTGGTATAAATGTGACCCAAGAGGTAGTGCTTTTTGAGTAGCTATCAAGCTTGTTAAAAAAACAGTTAATACTAGTCATAAGACAGGGTCCAATTCAGATGAGTAAAGCCTTCAGCTCTCAAACTCGGCTGAGTTAAGTCTTAGAGTTTCAAAATCAGCTAAAGCCTCAGGGTTTTTAAATCAGCTGTGTAAAGCATTGAGGTTTCGGAGTCAGCCATATAAAGCATGGCAGGAATCCAATCAGCTGGGTAAAGCATTGATAAACTATTTAATTTAAGACGTATTATAATTTTATAAAGTGGCATCATAGAATACTAGACAAGCTAGGTTCTGTTCCTGGTGTACGTCGTACACTCATAATGAGAGGTGTGCAATATTAATCATCTGCCATTTTATCGTTAGACTTTAAAATTAAAACAGTCAATTCTAAAATTCTTTAAGTAATAATAATACCTAGTATTCCACCAGATATGCAGGGGCAGGCATTAGCTATTTTGTCAGTGCTCCAACAGAAATGAAGCAGGAAAGTGGTTAATAAAACTGTTGCGCAGGTCTTTCCAAGACTTAACTGGCCCGTTTGTTTTTAACAGGCCTTTGGCCAGCGGACCAGCGTTAGTTACATGTCGAGCCCAAAATGACTCAGATCAAACATGACCTTGACTCTTTCATGACCATGTTTTATATATAGGTTAGGCCAGAATAAGAGACCTAAGTGTGTTCAATGGTACTTGTGGTGGAATTGTTGCATGCTAAATATCTTATATCTTTTTAGTAGATTTTAGGCATCATTTAATACCTTATGTTACCTTATGTAGCTTCTGCACGCAGCACTGATGCGTGCTCTGTATGCAGCTCTTCGTTATTCTGATAGTACACAATACGTTTAACTTCCGGTGATAGTTTATAATCCGCCTTAAAATCAAAACGTAGAGGATGGGATTTCCAGTAATTGTCTAGCCTATTTTCGAACTGATGAATGTCCTTTGAAATAATGATGTGTTCTGGAAGACTGTTCCATAAATCTACAACTCTAACTGTAAAGCTATTAAGTCTCAAGTCCTTATTGCATCTTACTTTTTCTAGCTTCAGGCTATTCCCTCTAGTAATTGAGATGTCACTAAGTTTGAAAATATCTCCAGTAACTTTGTCGTCATAAATTCCTTTCAATATTTTGAATGTTTCAATCATATCCCCTCTCATCCTACGGTATTTCAATGTTGGAAGTTTCAGTTTACGCAATCTCTCTTCATATGTTAAATCTTTCATAGTTGGTAGCATTTTAGACGCTCTTCTTTGAACATTTTCAATAGCTTCAATGTCTTTTTTCTTATATGGAGACCATACACTACTTGCATATTCTAAATTTGGTCTGACCAGAGATTTGAACAAAAGTTTAAACATGCTATTATCCATGGAATCACATGAAGGCATGTAGTCTTCCACTGGAGTTGGTGCCTATCACTAAATCGAGGGTAGGATGTAATGCATTCAAACTGCAGACTGTTTTCAGACAATCCTTGTCCTTGAAGGAGTGTAGTTTCTTGCCATCAACACCAAATAAGGAAATCTGGAATTCAAGAAATAAGTCAACTTTTTTGTTTAGCGTTTGACAGAGCCAGTCAGAGTGTGTGGCACATATCATAGTTTTGCACTAAACCCTCGAAATGAAGAATGTATACAAGAACTATGGAACAACCCAAGAAAACAAAGTTTTTAAACTCAATTCATACCTACTGAAACTTTGTGCTGACAAAGATGGAACCCCATCAGCAGCAGATACAATGTGTAACCAGTGTTCCTGGACAGTATCCTAACCAGTACTATCTTATCCTTCTGACATCTACATACAATCAGCAACTTCTCAATATGTGTAGGAAATCGACATTTGAAATTCTTCACCACGTTAAATACTGTTTACAGTAGTTTGTCATAACTCTGAATATTTTATCTTTAAATATCGGTCGTTAACACGGGTGTCAACAGAGCCAAATTAAAAATGCTGATATCCATAAACAGCCAACCATTTTTGCCAAACAATAGACCTTCCTTCAACAATACATTTTCCAAAATAAGCTTAGCTTTTATTGAATAACTTTTATTGAATAAACTAGTTCAAAGTAGATTAAAATGACCATAACCATTTTTTTAAAGATATTTTCATCAAATAACTTTTATTTTGGTCAGATCCCTTATAAATCTGGAAAACTGACACCCCTGCTTTTTGCAGGGGATAAAAACAAATGTGAAGCTTAAGCATACCTCTCGTGTTCGATTCAAACTGCCAACTACAAAGACGTCTTCTCGTGCCGGGTGCCATGTGGCACGAAATGGTGTCAGCCAATGACTAGTGTGATTTTTGTGACTGAAATTAAATGTATCAGAAAATCATTAATTTACAACTTCTATGACAAAGACATGGGTGAAAGTTGGCATTCTTCAAAATTTCACAATATTATAAAAAATATACAATAAAAACATGACTTTTTGGTCACTCATGCATATGCCTGAAAACTTGCACACCCATGTAAACATGTCTTCGTTAAAAATTTGGTCCCATCAAAAGCTAACCAGAAATACTAGTACATTCATTTGAACTTCGTTTGAATATTGTTTTAAGTCCCCCTGGACAACTGCATTTCAGTCATATAGAGAAATCCACGTCACATACAAGAATATGGAATATAAATTTCAACAAAGCTAATAAAATTTGTAAGATTATAATTTTATGTTTACTTAGTGAAAAATTTAAAACAAATAAAACCTGGTAACGTTTTAAGTACAACATAGTGCTCACCTGATACTTCTCTTTATTTTAATATTTGGTCCAATAACCTCACTATCAAACACACTGTAACATAAAACAGAAATATTTGGTCCAATAACCTCACTATCAAACACACTGTAACATAAAACAGAAATATTTGGTCCAATAACCTCACTATCAAACACACTGTAACATAAAACAGAAATATTTGGTCCAATAACCTCACTATCAAACACACTGTAACATAAAATAGAAATATTTGGTCCAATAACCTCACTATCAAACACACTGTAACATAAAACAGAAATATTTGGTCCAATAACCTCACTATCAAACACACTGTAACATAAAACAGAAATATTTGGTCCAATAACCTCACTATCAAACACACTGTAACATAAAACAGAAATATTTGGTCCAATAACCTCACTATCAAACACACTGTAACATAAAACAGAAATATTTGGTCCAATAACCTCACTATCAAACACACTGTAACATAAAACAGAAATATTTGGTCCAATAACCTCACTATCAAACACACTGTAACATAAAACAGAAATATTTGGTCCAATAACCTCACTATCAAACACACTGTAACATAAAACAGAAATATTTGGTCCAATAACCTCACTATCAAACACACTGTAACATAAAACAGATTTTTTTTTAAAGTACAAGGGACTGACACCATCCTCCACAGTCAATCAGCATAATGAAACAGCCGATATCTGGTCTATATTTATTATTTTCTACAGTTTTATGTTTTCATATGCACTCAGCAGGGCATGCTGCACTAGATGTAATAATACTGTAATGTAATGACAGATTTGCAATTGGAAATTGATTTATTCAATGCAAAAACCTTGCAATACTTTCAACCATGAAGGTCCGAATCAGGTCAAATTTTCCATGTCATATTAACGCATGTCAATCAATATCAACAGAGTATGGCTTGCTAAACATTCTCGTTAAACATTTTGGACAATAATTTTCTTTTTGAAATTTTCGTTCTCACCCCCTTCCCTCTGACCTTTGCATCTAAGCAGTTTTTACAAGTTAAGGGGTGTCAAAAAGGCCAAATTAAAAATCAGGAAATAGTATCTGACTGACAATTTTTGCCAAATATGAGATCTCCAACCTTTACAAGTTTTCATAATTAACTAAGTCTATATTAAAGAATTTCCTTCAGAGCAGATTGAATTTATCACAACTTTGCCCATGCTTGAGATATTTTCATCCAGTAACTTATATTTTGGCCAGAAGACATGAAGCCATTGCTCTTTCAGGAATGATAAATCCTCAATTCTAGATCCAGATCAAGAATGTTGACACCCGTGCAAGTTTTGAAGTCAGTGAACATTGAATACTTACGTCAGTTCGTCATCCAAGGATGTCGACAGGATATATTTCCCAGTAACAGGTGAGAAATAAGCGCTATTTATACAACGTCCGTGATTCATCTCCAATAGATGCTTGTTGTTCTTTACTTTTGTATGTCTCAAATCCCAAACACACACAACACTGTAAAAAACATATACATGTATAATTTAAAGTTTGAAGTCAATATCTTAAATGGTTTGCAAGATATGCTCTGGAAAACAATAATTATGAAAATACTGAAGGGGAGATAATTCGAAAATTAAGACAGAGTTATGGTTCCTGGTCACAGCACTTCTCCAACTTGCCATAAACTTATAGGGGATTTAAATAGCCCCGCGCAGCGGGGCTATTGAAAATACCCAGACCGTTAACAAGCGAACGTGCGAATTTTCGTTGAGTCTCTGCCGGTACTAATGCTTTCAAAAAAAGTTATTTCCGGTCAAAAATTTCAGGCAGTTTTCCGAGGTGAATAGTCCTTGGAATATAAAAAAAATAGTAAGCTGTAAACGGTTTAGCCTATCGTTATCTTGCGATTAATTATCATTTTAAAAAAAATTGTAATAAATAAAACAAACTATTTTTAAAAAACAAAGGGATGTAAGAAGTACTTAAAACACCGTATTAAAGATTAAAGCGCCGTATTCTAAACATCGACAACCAAGGGAAGTCATTCTAGATAGTGATTTACAATAATTGTAAACATTCAGTTCAAGGTCGTTCATACAAGAAGCATTGTGAACTAAAGTTTACTTAAGCCTACTTCAGACGTTAATTATCCAAAACAAATAATTATCGCATATCTATTTAAATGGATTGATTCCGGATTGATCACCATCGGTAGCTGGAGTTCGGTTCGAGGGAGTATGAAACTGCGGAGCACAATTGTGTGATGTTTTTTGTGGTCTTGTATGATTGACTAGGCCCCCAATTAACGTCATACGGTGTCGCTTTTGCAATATCTTCAATTTTCCAAGGCTTGAAGCTGATCTGATACTATGGACTGGACGAAATATGGTTACAGTAGGTTTAGAAATTATCCATGGACTACTGTAATTGAAACTGCTCTCAAGAATACAGTTAGGCCTACAATAAAGGTATGCCATAGATTTTACTCATTTTGAATCAAATTATGACAATTTCATTTTGAATGTGTTGTGTACAAAAAGATATTTACATTGTACTGCTAGGTAAGCGCTACCAAGTGCTTTCGTAAGAAACGGGGTGATTTGGTTGCACTTTTCAGCGCTATGTAATGGTCAGCTAGCCACAAGCGCTTGCTGCTTGCCGAAATAATAATGTATTTTTCACTTTTTCCGATATACAGTAGCGCTTATTTTAAGAAGCTGTTTCTAAGCATAGCGCTCGATAGCGTGAGTACTGTACATCTCACGCAATGTTTGCCTCAAATCGTGCATTTCTGCGGTCAGGGTCAAACAAAAATTTTACTTGCATCTCTGCAGCCGCAAAGCCTAAAGTAAAATAATTTCACTCACAGTCGCATTAGCAGGCTTACTTGCAAAAAAGAGTGACCATAAATCGCCACAATTACAACGTCACATCTAAACATGTCGATTATTGACTCTATCCGCTTGGGTAAATAGGTCAAATGCCTTAATATGTAGTCACTATGTCACAAATTTGGCCTTATATTCCAAAGCCTTTAATCAGAAGGATATACTTTTAAAAATCAAGTTCAATATTGTGACATCCGGGGTCAAAAGTGTGTCACTAGGTCAAGTCCTAGAAATTTCTTGTCACGGTAGACAATAGAGATAAAAATGTTGGTCTTTTCTTGATGAAATTTCTCCAGAATAAATTATTTCATTATAATCTAGGTCAAGTTCAATTATAGGTTTTCGGGACCAGGGTCCCTGATTTTTGGGCTACCCGACTTCCCGATAATCGCTGATAACCTGTGGGACTGACGATCTGACAGACTAAAAATCAACAAATCCAGTTATTCCCTTTTAAGGCGGCGTTTACACATTAAAAGAAGGTTTTCCTTGTTTCCAAGTACTTTTATCATGATCTCAGTGTAAGACTTTGTTTTCCGGTTGTCATTTACCAATAATTCAATCGTTTTAATGCACAAAGTTTTCCCTCGCGAAATCATCGAGACTTCAGAAAAAGAGTACAAAAACACCAAGTTAGAAAAATGTTTCAGCTTTGCGATTGGCCTAAGAATTTATTATCGACCTATCAAAATATGTCTTACACAAGACACCGCATTGTCGCAAAACCAGGCTTTCTATACGGGTGTCCGCCTAATGATGGTTGAAAATTCTTGAGAAACAAAGGAGTTGAGCACATATACCCAAATCTAATAACCAAGGATTCTGAAGCCTGGTTAATAAATGTAGAAAGCATGAATATGCCAGCACAAAAAATAGCATTTCATGAAAAATGCCCAATGCAAACTGAACTTATTGACCGGAAACCTTTTTTATATATTTTTAGTAACGGTGACCATGACCCTTTTTGACCCCAAATACAATCCCAAGCTAGGTATCCATGCAAGCTTGCTATATACAAAGTATCATTAAGATCAGCCTATCCAAGCTTCAAGTTTTTGACTGGAAACCCCTAGTTAAAAATTGTTTGACTTAGCTGCCTGCCCGTCATCTAGTCCGGGACCCATTGTCCCAATCTAATAAGGAGGATTTTTCGTTGGAAAACCTTGAAAAAATACACGCGATAATGTACCCAGGAAAAACGAACCCAGGACAGAAACTGAAATTGTTCAATTCATCGGACGGCTAATTGAACAGTCTGGGTACGGTACCCTTACAGAAAATATGTTCTCTGACAAATGTGTAACATGTGTGCAGTTAACATGTATCAAATATGAAATGAATATACTGCGAATGCAGTCTTAAAGGGACTGTGTCATGTTTTAGCGTATAGCAAAAATCAAATAAAATTGTTAAATATTTACTATATTTGGCATAGATGCCTGTATATCCCATAAATAAGCACACTGGTATAAATATAACTTGTGAAACGTTTTTTAAGTATTTTACCTAAAAAAATTCTATACCATATATCTGAAATATAGCTTAGCAGTTATCCAACATCTACTATTTAATCCCCGTTTAGGCGGTGCCTTAGTTCATATTATTTCAAGTTAATATCTTATATAGTTTTCAAGATATGCTTCGGACAAAATTTGATAATGAAAATACTATAAAGGGAAGATAACTCAAAATGTAAAACAGATAGTTATGGTTCTTGGTCACTGCACTTCTCAAAGCTGCCATATATTTCAAGTTTCAAGTCCATATGGTAAATAGTTTTGACGATATACTCCGCATAAAATTTGTGACATGGACGGTGACTATTAAAATATCTCCTGCCTAAAAATATTTTGGCGGGGATAATAATACCTACCCCTCAACACCAGCAGTACAGAAGTAGTGTGTTTCCATCGGATGTACACTAACAGTATGTAATGATCTATTGTGTAAGTCATATGTTCTCTCTGCTTTAGGTCTAAAATTATAAGTTTTAAAACAATATTCAGTTGAAGAATTAAAATGGATTGCAAACAAGTTCTTTTAACATACAGTAAACCGTCTCAACAAAAGAATATGAATTTTCAATGTTTTGTTTCTAATTCAACAACAATACTATTAAAGTCTTACTCAATCATTAGACCAGTTTTCAAAGCTTTAAAGGGTGATATTGTTGCATTATTGTATATTCATCAATCACAAAGTATTGTTCCCAGTGATATTACCCAATATTTCCATTTATTAGTGGAGTTCAGAGAGTCCCACAATGAAGAATTATCTGTCACAAACATCTGTACTTGAGCATACAAATAAGATATAAATTATATCATAAAAATGATTGTTTTCCAGGAGTATACACCTATCAGATAATATCAGTCCATATGTCCATTAGTGATACCAAAACCAGTATGATTTACTTTTCTTTATTTGACATGATTTAGTTAAAAGTTTATTGAGCTATATCTAACGGTCATTTAATTTCAGAATAATTACTTGCCTCGTTTTTAGTATGATACTAGACTACCTTAATTTCAAATTAAAACTTTGAATAGGTTCTGTGTACTTTGATTCAATCGTCGAAAAAATAGACGATTCTTATAATTTCTAGAACACTTTCGTATAAAAACGGACAATTTACATGTCCAATGAATCACAGATAGAGTTTCTGTTTAAGCAGAAGCGAAAAATCCTTTGGATATGAAAGCATCATTGTTTTTCAGTTTTTTTTCTAAAAAAATATCGTCCGATATAGCTCAATACACTTTAAAGTTTATACTAATTTATGTTAGGTTGATTGTTAAACAAGTTTCCTTACTTATATTAATCACTCTCAATACCTCATTCCTGATGTTATCCATCACCTCGAGGGTATGAGAGAAGAGAAGCCAGTTTCCCTTTAATACTGAGCATCAAGCAGGGGAATTACTCATTATTACTGGTACCATTTTTAATTCATCTTTGGTATGATGTGGCCAGGGTTCGAAGCTGGGACCTCCCGCACTTGAAGCGAGCGCTCTAACACTGGGCTTATGAGGAGGCATATGGTTGCCAACGAATGCTAGGAACAATGTTATATTATTGTAAAAGACACATATATCTCTTGGTAACGATTCTGGGTTGACAGATGTGCATCTTATACTCTTAAATTAATGACAATATCACTCACCCTGTTCTGATATCGACTAATGATACACAACCAGTATTTTGTGAAACAAGCATAGTGTGAGGTGTAAGCCATGAGAAATTCCTCAATAATACATTATGATCTTCTGGTTCACTGTATACCTGCAAACAGTGAGATAGAAATACAACGTAAGACAGCGTCATTTGACCCATAAAACAATTACCGATTTACCTCTGAAAATTACATAGAGGATCTTGCACGACTGCTCATTACATAGAAGTTTTATTAAGTGAGTGGATAAAACAATATGGCACTGCCGCACTAGGCTTTGCTGAGTGTCATATTTGTTTTGTCAATGAGTTTAATAAAGCTTGTACGTTATTAGCAGGAATGTATGATTCTATTTATCTTAAAATATAGCAATTTTACAAAACACAAAATGCTTTTGCATTGAAGTATAATGAATCTTCTCAAGTAATATGTAAGAATATTGTGTTGTTCACTGGGTACCTTGAATCTTATTCCATAACTAATTTATGACTGTCTCAGAAATTATGTAACAACCTAAACACTAACCTCGGTGAATATTGCTTTCTCAAGGTCACCACACCTCAGACTTCCATCATAACCACAGGAATATAGTTTGTCTGGCGAGTGGACAGGAAACTCGAGACATGTGACAGGACGAGAGTGAGGCTGGTAACAACAGACCCCATCAGATGATGATTTACTGTCACATAACTACAGGGATATAGAAAAATAGATATACGATCATAACTGGCATAAAACACAATAATAACTGGCATGAAACACAATCATAACTGGCATGAAACACAATAATAACTGGCATGAAACACAATTATAACTGGCATGAAGCACGATCATAACTGTCTTAGCCCTGAACACTATTTTAAATTCATTATTTTACGCATTGAACTCCCGTAGAAAGCATCAGAACTTACCACATCCCAAATTCCAATTTTACCCCATTTATCACCAGCAGCTGCTAGTATCTTGGTGGCTGATGGATGTACAGTTATGGAGAATGATCGTTCAGGAACAACTTTAGCCACACGTTCTGATGTTAGTTTTGTCTTTGCCATATTTGAAATGTACCTGTAACAAAACAAGTTCACTTTTAATGCCATTTCTCAATCATATACAGCAGCCAATTCACCAGACTTGTTATCCTGCACAGTTACTTGCCCTTCCACAAGCAACTTCACAAATGAGGAAAATAAACAGTACTATACTGGGTATATGACCATTGTGACCAGGAATCGAACCCAAATCACCACTACAAATTCTAACTACTGAACCATGGTCACAGCCCTACAACTTTACTAGACAGGGGAAGGGTAGCATACTGCTGGGAACTGTTATATCAAAGTAATTACGCTAGCATAACTCTTAAGTTTTCCTAAAATATTGTGTACGTCGATAATATTTGCGTAAATGCGTTTTACAAAGATATTTTAGTTCTTTTTCTAGTTTTGGCCAAGGCTGGGCAACCCTAAATAGCAAATATGAATGCAAGTGTGGAGATTTTAACACACCGTTTGACCGCCGCATGCTATTTTAGAACTTCTTGTTGTTTAAGACCGTGATTAACTAACAAAAGCATGCTTAACCATCAAATCTTACAAATGTTAATGTATATATATTTATTCATTCTGGTCCCTGTTAAACAGTGTCCTGATGCTCTAGATGTGTAATGTCTTTTATCAAAGTATTTTTGTTTCACATCAATAAGTGAATTATAAGTCAGTCTTAACAAATGATTGGATTCATATTATAATTATTATTATACCATATATATATAGCCCTTTTTTCATGTATACACACGTTCAAAAGTGCTGTACAGTCCCGACTAATACATGTTTAAAACAATATACAATGTACATAAAATATACAAAAACATTTTTATCAACGCTATTTAGTCTCCCATCAGTATCATATTGCCGAAACGAAATGCAACATAAAACTTAGGAGACATGGTATATAGAAATACTTTGCTACAATAAGATAGTGGTGTACAACGATTTGATTATCTGTAGGGGTATTAACTGAATGTAAACCTCAACTAGGACAAGGGTAACGTCAATAACCTTTACCACATGTCCTTAACCCTTAAAGGAATAGTGATACTTCCTTTAAAAGGGGGATGACTCACAGATGACATAAAGTTACTATCATCATATGAGTTACAAAGGTCGAAGAAATAACATACATGTACTTTCTTCAAGACCTTACCATAAAGGTCGAAGAAATAACATACTTTCTTCAAGACCTTACCACACTTTGAAACGGGACTCTACTTAACCCAGTAGACGGGCGTCTACTTAACCATGAACTTCAGCATGAATAAGCTATAGTAATATAATGCGTTTTCAGGGCTTTCTTGAAGGACGGGAGTGTTTTACTGTCTCTGAGCGCTGTTGGCAGTGCATTCCAGAGTTTCGGTGCAGCAGCTCCAGAGTTTCGGTGCAGCAGCTGTGAAACATCGGTCACCGTAGGTCACAGTCCTCGTCCGTGGCACAACTAGAAGAACAGAATCATTTTGAGACCTTAGCTGTCTTTGTGGAGTATATACTTCCAACATACTTCTGATGTAGCCAGGCGATTTTCCATGTAGTGCTTTGAAAACATGAGTCAAAACCTTGTACTCTACTCTGTACTGTACAGGCAGCCAGTGAAGATCCTTTAGTACAGGAGTGATGTGATTGTAACGCGGTGTCCGTGTGATGAGGCGGGCAGCTGTATTTTGAATAATTTGTAGTTTATTCAGAATGGTTTTCGGGGTGCCACATAATAATGAATTGCAGTAATCTAGTCTCGATGTTACTAAAGAATTAATCAGGGATTTTGTTGCATCAACAGTCAAATATTGTCTGATTTGACCTATTTGTCGGATCTGCATGAAACACGACCTTGAAACAGAGTTTACATGTTTATCCATGTCCAAATGTGAATCCAACATTGCACCAAGGTTTCTCACCATCGATGATGGTTTGATTACAGCGTCACCAACTGTCACTGTGAGATTCTCGGCTGTGCTGGCATTCCGTTTTGGTTCAAACAGGATTACCTCTGTTTTGTCAGCATTTAGTTTCAGCAAATTATCTTTCATCCAGTGCAAGATATCCTTCAGACAAGCTTCAATTCTTTGCAGAGTTTCATCCCGCGAGACACAATCTTTTGGTTTGAACGCCATATATAATTGTGAGTCATCAGCGTAGAAATGATGTTGCAATTGATGTTTTCTACAGATTGCACCGACTGGTTTTGTGTACATGATGTAGTTCTTTGGACCAAGCACAGATCCCTGTGGTACGCTGTAGTTCATAAGTACAGGTTTTGAAAGCTCCTCATCTATACAGACAGTCTGGTAGCGGTCACACAAGTCACTACTTCATAATGTGGCATCATACAATACTAGCCAAGCTAGGTTATATTCATTGTGTACCTTGTACACTCCCATAAGAGGTGTCAAATACAAGTAATCATCTGCCTTTCTGAATGTATTCTAGCATAAATGCTGACACAAGACCAGGTTTCATGGACCTTCTGTAAGCAATCTGCCTAGCTTAACTTCATCCAAGGTGGAATTCATATTTGCAGAATCAAAAGACAGCCTTTTGTAACATAACCATTTGATTGATAACTAGACGCCAAACATCAATGTGAAATATTGATCAAAGTTTAAATATGAATAGAATACAAGCAAAGAACGTGGCATCATACAATACTAGCCAAGCTAGGTTATATTCATTGTGCACCTTGTACACTCCCATAAGAGGTGTCAAATACAAGTAATCATCTGCCACTTCAGTTAATATTTACCCCAGAAACAGGTTTTGTGGTACATTGTTAGCTACGGATACGGACAAACAGATATTGGGTGTAAACAAAGTGCATATACTCTCTACAGCCTGTTCAAATTTACATGATAACGGTTATAAACATAATATGGTTGTCCCGCTTTTCTTTCGAATGGGACAGTTCCCTCATAAATGTTACTTATTGAATCAACTGTACAAATATTGAATGAGTACGTGGTACAATTTTCTCACAACAGTCACAATCAAACTTTTTAAACTCAACCAATAAAGCAGAAAATGATTGAAATCAGGATATCAAGTTAATATTACAGAAAAATTAAAGAGCTTTACCTTGCAAATTTATGTTGACTAAGGAGAAGGACTTTGCCTCGTAACTCGAGGACTATTTTACTCTTGTCTTCAGGTCTGCCATGTTCTAGTACATGCTGTATGACGTAGTTACCATATTGGTCCTGTACTAGACGTTCTGTCTGATCATGTAACTCCTCTAATAATGGTTGTATTTGATCCGGTGTACAATGTTCTAGTATTCTCTGAATCACTCGACAACCATACGGATGTGTCGACAGTGTGTAAACCTGAAATATAAGAAGCAAATTAAATTGAACACAACAAGAATGGCGAGGGTTAATTGCGGGTTGATTGCAAGACTGTAGTATGTCCTTCTTTAATTATAAGCAATTACTACAGTCCTGCAGGCAATCCTCAATGTGTTTGATTGCAAAGATGTATGTCAATGTCTCCCACAAAGAGCCATATTCATGCAACAATCTTCGGACCTAAAATTCCTGACAATATGCACAACTTGAATTGATACTTAGTATTCATGTAAAGTTTCATCCAGATCCCATGGACAAACTCTATAATATGCATCCAGCACAAAATCAATGATACCACTATATTAAATTTTCATAATAATTTTTATAATGTTTATTATTTTCTATTTGGTATTATGTACATATATTTTAGACTATATTTTCATTGCACAGTTTTGCTTCAAGCTTTCAATTGAATAATGGTATTTTTTATTAATGTTGATCTAAGGTTTCAGGGTTCAGGGTTTTTTTCTCCTTATATAAGATAGGCCTGTAAAAGGACTGGATATTTCTTGAATGCCATGCAGTTTCCCCAAAAATCCCAAGCTATGCCTACTATTATGTTTCCAAAAAACAGGACATACACCAATATTTTCCCCAACATTTAGATGCGAAGGCCCCTTCCCAAAATGAACAGTACAAGCCCTGGGGTTAATTGTTCAGATTAGAAACAACATTCTCACCTGTCCTTTGAATGCATCGATGATGAACTGTAGATGTTTTGGATCGACACATTCTATACATTTCTGTACCACATGGTTACCATTCTGATCCTTGACACACTTAGCAACATGACCGTCTAGTTCCTTCACAATCTCAACCTACAATATATATACACAACATTAAATATCACCCGTTAATTGGTTTAAAAGAAAAGTTTTACATACACCTGTAGTCCTAGTAGTTTACAGTATTTCAGCATGTGAAGACCACCAAGTCACATGATCATGGCATTGGGCAACGCAGCAGTGACATTGAACCAAGTTGAACATGATGCAAGGGAGATATACCAGTACAATTCACTTTTTAACAACTTAAGTATGTCTTGGCCTGGGATGGAAACCCGAGACATTGGATACTCCAAGCTGACATTTTGAACGAGGGCCGATATCTAATGTTGAAATAACTTGTGGCCCGATCCTTTTGTAATGAATATAAAATTGTTAAAGTTTCTATGGTTTACATTTATGATATGATTCTATTTCTTGTAATTAATTGTATATATGCAAACCCTTTGTAAATGTTGTAAAAATTCATGCAATTAAATATGATTAAACTAGACATTTTGAACCATTAGACGATCAACATATCAAGGCAGATATTTGTTTAAAACACAAAACTAGTAATTTGCTGACAATATTGAACTGAGACTTTGAACCAATGCTCTTTTAAGTTGGATGAGTCTCCGATAAATGTAGTTTACTAATAACTTTACCTGCATATCTGATGGTATTGACTCAAGTGCCTTCTGTATGACACGACAACCATACATCTGTAACGCTAGCGGTAGAACATGACCTCGTAGACGCTGAGCTAACGTCTGCTTCTGATCAGGTGTTCCAAACTCAAAAAATTTCTGTATAACATAATTGCCGAACACATCTGTCATCAAACCATAAGCAGATGTAAGTATCTTACTGAAGACCATTTGTTTCTCCTGTGGAGTGGCTCGTTCTAACTTCTGCTGTATAAATCTGTATAATTATATAAGACACTCAATAGTACATGGTTTTCAGGTAGGAAACAAAATGTGTACAAAATTTTGTGTATACATTGCTCAATATATTTTCAAATTTCAAAGTTTCTGTGATATTATAATGATTAAGCTGACATTTTATGCAAAGTGCAGTGGTAAAATTTTGACTGAAACCTGGTGCATGAAAAGGCACACAATATACTCATGATATCCTAGAATGTATACTGGTATAATCTCTATAAAACAACAGATGTCTCAATCATAATAGCTCACCCAAACATTCATGACTAAATGGGCTCCTGAAATGGCATCATACAATACTAGCCAAGCTAGGTTATATTCATTGTGTACCTTGTACACTCCCATAAGAGGTGTCAAATACAAGTAATCATCTGCCTTTCTCATAACAAGAAATGTCTCATAACAAGAAATGTAATGAAAATTATAGGTTAGTGTTGTGGATGAATAAATTGGCAAGGCGGAGGAATTTATCATTGGGCGAGCCGTAGGTGAATCTGACAATTTTCACAGTCAAGCTTGACTTTTACAATCAACATTACTTACAATAAGTCATCTTACGGATATCAGAATTATAATGTGAACTTGATAAATTATTGAAAATTCAAGCCAATAGTTACTGCACTTTGCAAACTTCGTTAATGCTCACCACTGCAAAAAGTTTTTTGGTTTATTTGGAGGGAGGGATATATAAGATAAATGACATCATTTGATACTAGCCAAGCTAGGTTATATTCATTGTGTAACTTGTACACTCCCATAAGAGGTGTCAAATACAAGTAATTATCTGCCTGTCTTGTTGTTGGGGGTTGAAGACGGGTACATACTACAGTTATTATTCCTAGCCCTGATACAAATGCCAACAGAGATAAATATCAACACATAAACATCAAGCTTGTTCATCAAAAGGTTTGTAGGTCGAAAAACATATTTTTACGATGTGATGAATTTTTTCGTCCAAAGTTCTCAAAACTTTATAATCAAAGTTTCTAATTAATTTCCGTATAGAATCGGATGCATTATAAATGTAATCTTTGAAACACTTCTGGCATCATAGAATACTAGACAAGCTAGGTTCTGTTCCTGGTGTACCTCATACACTCATAATGAGAGGTGTGCAATATTAATCATCTGCCAGTATGTACACATATCCAGGCACAGTTTTAATAAGTTTAACAATATGAAAATCTAACAATATATTAAGTGGCATCATAGAATACTAGCCAAGCTAGGTTATATTCATTGTGTACCTTGTACACTCCCATAAGAGGTGTCAAATACAAGTAATCATCTGCCTTTTTTGTATTTAAAGATAGCAATTTATTATTTAAGATTGATTATGACTTGTATCACTAAACAAGCAACACAGATGTTGATCTTTCAGGGTACAAGTTTGAAGATCCTAGTGTATAGCGTTCTGGAGTTATTGAATGGAAACCATGTGGTCTACTGACAGAGCAACTGACAAACAAGTGCAAAGCAATATACCCTTGCATCAAAGATAAGGTTTTAGTCCACTGGGTATTTTAACCACCAGTTTCATTTTTAATGTGCTGTGACAAATTTTATTTGGGTATTCAATCAAATTCAGAGGGTAAATGATCTTTAGTGAACGTTTTTCACTATATCATCCTATTTCAGATTTTCATTGCTTTTTCTTACTTCCTCCTCTCACAATTATTTGGATAAGTACCCCCAATACACAGCTTATCTGTAGCTCAGTGAAATGCAATTATTGACAACTTCCAAGGGGACGAGAGGCTACCTACCTTGAACCATGTTGATCCTGTGAGAACTCGACCACATGATTCATCAGGTCCTTCAGTTGTAAGTTAGGTATTCGATTATTACGGAAATCTTCCAATAATCTACTCCTTCCAGTTACTTCCTTCGATAAACTACTGTAAAATATAGCATGCAATACAACATGTCAGTAATCCCTGTAAAATATAGCATATACAACGTCAGTAATCCCTTCGATAAACTACTGAAAAATATAGCACAAATAGGTCAATAACCCGTTCGATAAACTAATGTGAAGGATGTTTACTTTCAATTATCTTTAATTGATCTTTAATCGAAAAAGACAATTGTGTACACCAATAATTTGGTTTTTTGAAGTTATGGCAAATATTATGGCAAAAAGTTCACTCATTTGGGTAAATTAGAAACTGTCGTTGTAAGTTACATATTATTTAAAAGATTCATGATAATTTTATTTCAACTAGAACGTTTTACTTTAATCAGACATAGAATGTTTATTTATACCATACCTTCTAGACTGCATTGTCCTGCCAGGAAACAGGGAACCAAACATACTGGTTGCACCCACAGATCCTGTACGAAATTTAGCCTCGGCGCCTGGCGCAGCATTGTACAATCTACCTCCATTTCCGAGACCTGTAAATAAGTCACCAACTGAAATCATGCCTTTCATCAACACTATTTGAGGGCTACGTGCAAAACTATGGTAAGTGCCCTTACATATCGATCTATTTACCATAGTTAGGCACTGAGCAATCTTTTTGTCTGTATTTGACCGGATTTATTAAAATATTTGAATTCATTTCGTTTTAAGTATAATTTTCATCAAATTTTAATTAGTTTGAACAACAATTTTCCTGGATAAACCGTACATGAAAAGCACAATTTATCACATTAAAGGCCTTCAGCTCTCATAGTCACAGATCACTGGTTAGCTCAAGCTTCTAGTCAAACACCAGAGTAAAGATAGATGTCAAGAAGGGTGGGGTATGACACAAGAAGGTTTTAGAAAAGTGAGAAGCATGAAATAGAATTAAGAAATAGAGAGAAAAAGAAAGACAAATCAAGCAGCAGATCCAGTGTTGGACTTCGGCCAATCTAACCTCTAGAATAGTTTCACATCATCAGGCCTGTCAAACATTTCTACAAACTAACTACATGTACATTAAAACATGTTCTGCATCATTTAGCTGACTTAAAAATGAGGTCATAAGTACTACTTGCAACCTTTTAAGACTCAAAAATATTTAAAATCAGCACCAAAATGTATTTATAATGTGTCTATTTTCATGATAATCGGAACTTGTCATGTTGACCAAACTGAAGTTGAAACAGCTGGTTTTACCATACATATGGAGTAATTTTCAGACAGTTTTTTGTTTTCTTCAAATGTCAATTTTTGTACTTTTACGACCTCATTCATGAGCAATTCAGAAAGATAACAATTCAGAGCTGGAGTAACACAGCTATAAACACTAGCTTTTGTCATCAAGTGTTTCTTACCAGAATGAGGCGGAGTCATAGACTGGCCTGGTTGGACTAGACCCATTGGCCCCGCTGGAGACCCTAGATTTCCAAGGGATCCATAATACTGATTTATAGGGGTCATCTGACGTGCCTTGAACTCCAGGGAGTCCCTCCTCTGTCCACTGCCAATACCTGTTGTAGACATAAAATATGTTTACATTAACAGGTAATACATGGTGTCTGCACTTGAAACTGTTTTTCAGTTATCTCCACCTAACCAGTTTTTCTGCTCTGTTTCCTAAGGCCATACCAAATCGTTTCTTCGCTTAGTGTCCGAGGACAGATAGGTTTGGGCATCTTGGGCAAGACAAAACAACACAATTTGTAACCACTTATATCTTCAAAATCCATTGGGATATTGCTTTCATACTTATCATACTCATTCACCATCATGTCCCTAACCCCTACACAGCAGTAGCTTTAACACAAAGTTAACATGTATTAAGTTATTAAGTTATTATGATTGACAATGCTTGATAGCTATATTTGTTAGCCATATGCCTACATGTATAATGATGAGGATAGAAGTCATTATGACTTGTTTTTTTCAAGTGTTTTGTTTTTTGTCTCAGGATAGGTTTTAACCAGTGCTAACTAAATCTTCCAAACAAGACTGTGTTCAGTAAATGCTTAGGCCCGGATGAAGCCTTGTCCATAACAAATAGCTAAGTCATTCACGGGCTATAATTCTGTTGAAATGTTGGATAGTGTAACATGGCTTTGACAATGTAATGTGTTAATGCTGGTAAACAAGTGCCAAGCTTGAAAGCAATGCACTGATGGACTTCAAAAAATATTCAAGTTATAATATTTTGTAATGGACGAACAGAAAGACGAGTCAGTCACTATATGCCCCGGAACGGACAGGTCAATCACTTTATGCCCCCGATCTATTAATTTGGAGGCATAAAAAAGAACAACAACTACTTCACATCAAATTAAGATTGGTACGGATATAAACCATTACGAGTATGTGTACAGAATTCTTACCAAAAGGTTCACCAGATCCAATAGAACCCTGCATGTTGTTACCTAGACCACTGAGACCACTGTTACCATAGTTACTCTGTTGATTGAGACCGGTACTAACTGGTGTGAACAAACTAGATGATACCTGTGTGTATCCCATACTACTTGACTGACTGTAACCTGAAATAATAAAATCAACACTAAGTAATGAACCAACATCATTTACACTGTAGAGTGAATTTAACAGGAGTGGAAACTACTTGCCTGAATCAGTAAAATTAATAGTTTCCACATAATTATACTCTATACATAATAACTGCAAATGTTACTTTCCCCGAATCAATAATTACTTGTCCCGGACACATGCTAATTTCTCAGATTGAGTGAACATATAGTGTGTAGAATTTGACCTTATCCTGACCTTTCAGCATGAATATATGACAAAGTTGTTGGATTTTTGCTTAAAACTAAAACACTTCTTCAAGATGCGTCCCTCCACCCTGAGGGTCCATATCACAGCATTTGTGAACTAAAGTGGCAT
Organism: Spisula subtruncata; assembly: GCA_963678985.1. Taxonomy (NCBI): domain Eukaryota; kingdom Metazoa; phylum Mollusca; class Bivalvia; order Venerida; family Mactridae; genus Spisula; species Spisula subtruncata. The sequence goes on from OY787676.1 coordinate 12,740,427, forward strand.
CATAGAATACTAGCCAAGCTAGGTTATATTCATTGTGTACCTTGTACACTCCCATAAGAGGTGTCAAATACAAGTAATCATCTGCCTTTCATGTTGTTTTGCTTGAAATCAGCTACTACTTATGATATCTGGACCTGGTATTAATGTCACCCAAGAGATAGTGGAATTTGAGAAGTTGCTATTAAGTTGGCTTATAAAACAATTAATACTTTATCATAAGATGAGTAAGGCATGGCAGTCTCTGCCTGGACAAAACTCGGCCGAGAGGTCTTGAAGTCTCAAATTCAGTCAAGTAAAGCCTTGAGGTCTCAAACTCAGTCGAGTAAAGCCTTGAGGTCTCAACTCAGCAGAGTAAAGCCTTGATTCTTCAAAATTAGCCATATAATGCATGGCGGGACCCAATCAGCTGTAAAAGCTTTGATAAAAGTGTGTTATTTTATTACTGTATTTGAATAGGAAATGTTATAAAGTGGCATCATAGAATACTAGACAAGCTAGGTTCTGTTCCTGGTGTACCTCATACACTCATAATGAGAGGTGTGTAATATTAATCATCTGCCATTTTATCACGAGACTTTAAAACTTGCACAATTAGTCCAAGCAATAATTCATTCAGTTATTATAGCACCTAGTGTTTCACGTCAGATGACGAAGATCAAACCTAACCTCGTTCATTAGAGACCAGTATGAGACTGTAGTGTGTGCACCCCGCATGTGGTGGAAATGTATGTTTATTTTTAAAAATTTCATTAGATTTTAGGCATCATTTAATACTAGCCAAGCTAGGTTATATTCATTGTGTACCTTGTACACTCCCATAAGAGGTGTCAAATACAAGTAATCATCTGCCTGTCTTGTTGTTGGGCTTGATTCCTGGACCTGGGAAAATGTCCTCTTATGCTGCGTAGTCAGATATAACTAACAGTGTAAAGGAATGGAGTAAATGTATGCATCTGATTTAAATGAGATTGGATTTTAGGCATCATTTAATACTAGCCAAGCTAGGTTCTATTCATTGTGTACCTTGTACACTCCCATAAGAGGTGTCAAATACAAGTAATTATCTGCCTTTCATGTTGTTGGGCTTGAAATCAGCTCAGGGGCGTATTTAGGTGGGGGGCTAGGGGGCTTGAGCCCCCCAGCTGGCTGGCCAGATACGATTTTTAAAAAATGAGCCCCCTAAAATTTCAAACTTATCCACGATAGGTACATTTCCTGTACCCCCAATAAACAGTTAGATCTATGATCAGTGTGATTTAGCCCCCAGGCATAAACCTCAGACAGGATATACTAGTCTAGGTAAACTACATGCTTCATTGATTGCTGGTGATAAACCACACTCTGATTGGCTAAAGGAGAAACATTGGACTAATGGACTCCTTAAACATTTAGCCACAGGCATAAGAAATTATATTATGAAATATATGTACACAGATTATTGATCTGATTTTTTCTGTATTTACTGATAGTAATGGGATTTAGAAACTATGAATTTTTGGGTTTAGTCATAGATATATATAATTACATATATTAATGTCTATGATTTAGTTGATAGTGATTTTTTAAAGATTAAATTTGCAATTTTTTTTATTAACAAATACATGGCTTTAGATCTAATTATATGTCTGAGACACAAAGTCCCAGACCAATTGTGTGAGAATGACAGAGAAACGGGCCCGGCCCTCCCCTGAAGACAGATTTTTTAAAATTCTGTTCGCAGATTTTTTTAAGTCTGTTCGCACAAGGCAGACTAACTAAGAAAAGAGTAGATAGATAGATATTTAGTTTTCCCCAACAACAGGAGTATAACCCTATATTTAGGTCTACAACCTTAAAAAATTTATCTATCTATCTATTTATACTGCCGAACTCCTCTTTTCGAGATATTATTGGCAGTATCCACATTAAATATGTGACCAATTTTTAACTTCTTGAGTTTATACATTTAAACATTTTCAACGAATTGGTTGTTTTTAATGTTCATTTGTCAAGCATAATGGTAATTAGATAGCAGGAAATTGCACCAATTCAGCAGGCCCTTTTAAAAAAATCATCCGCGGGAGGGGACACACCTCCCGAAACCCTCCCCAGGCTGAGCACCCCCTCTGAAAAATTTCTGGATACGCCCCTGCAGCTACATACTTATGATACCTGGACCTGGTATAAATGTGACCCAAGAGGTAGTGCTTTTTGAGTAGCTATCAAGCTTGTTAAAAAAACAGTTAATACTAGTCATAAGACAGGGTCCAATTCAGATGAGTAAAGCCTTCAGCTCTCAAACTCGGCTGAGTTAAGTCTTAGAGTTTCAAAATCAGCTAAAGCCTCAGGGTTTTTAAATCAGCTGTGTAAAGCATTGAGGTTTCGGAGTCAGCCATATAAAGCATGGCAGGAATCCAATCAGCTGGGTAAAGCATTGATAAACTATTTAATTTAAGACGTATTATAATTTTATAAAGTGGCATCATAGAATACTAGACAAGCTAGGTTCTGTTCCTGGTGTACGTCGTACACTCATAATGAGAGGTGTGCAATATTAATCATCTGCCATTTTATCGTTAGACTTTAAAATTAAAACAGTCAATTCTAAAATTCTTTAAGTAATAATAATACCTAGTATTCCACCAGATATGCAGGGGCAGGCATTAGCTATTTTGTCAGTGCTCCAACAGAAATGAAGCAGGAAAGTGGTTAATAAAACTGTTGCGCAGGTCTTTCCAAGACTTAACTGGCCCGTTTGTTTTTAACAGGCCTTGGGCCAGCGGACCAGCGTTAGTTACATGTCAGCCCAAAATGACTCAGATCAAACATGACCTTGACTCTTTCATGACCATGTTTTATATATAGGTTAGGCCAGAATAAGAGACCTAAGTGTGTTCAATGGTACTTGTGGTGGAATTGTTGCATGCTAAATATCTTATATCTTTTTAGTAGATTTTAGGCATCATTTAATACCTTATGTTACCTTATGTAGCTTCTGCACGCAGCACTGATGGGTGCTCTGTATGCAGCTCTTCGTTATTCTGATAGTACACAATACATTTAACTTCCGGTGATAGTTTATAATCCGCCTTAAAATCAAAACGTAGAGGATGGGATTTCCAGTAATTGTCTAGCCTATTTTCGAACTGATGAATGTCCTTTGAAATAATGATGTGTTCTGGAAGACTGTTCCATAAATCTACAACTCTAACTGTAAAGCTATTAAGTCTCAAGTCCTTATTGCATCTTACTTTTTCTAGCTTCAGGCTATTCCCTCTAGTAATTGAGATGTCACTAAGTTTGAAAATATCTCCAGTAACTTTGTCGTCATAAATTCCTTTCAATATTTTGAATGTTTCAATCATATCCCCTCTCATCCTACGGTATTTCAATGTTGGAAGTTTCAGTTTACGCAATCTCTCTTCATATGTTAAATCTTTCATAGTTGGTAGCATTTTAGACGCTCTTCTTTGAACATTTTCAATAGCTTCAATGTCTTTTTTCTTATATGGAGACCATACACTACTTGCATATTCTAAATTTGGTCTGACCAGAGATTTGAACAAAAGTTTAAACATGCTATTATCCATGGAATCACATGAAGGCATGTAGTCTTCCACTGGAGTTGGTGCCTATCACTAAATCGAGGGTAGGATGTAATGCATTCAAACTGCAGACTGTTTTCAGACAATCCTTGTCCTTGAAGGAGTGTAGTTTCTTGCCATCAACACCAAATAAGGAAATCTGGAATTCAAGAAATAAGTCAACTTTTTTGTTTAGCGTTTGACAGAGCCAGTCAGAGTGTGTGGCACATATCATAGTTTTGCACTAAACCCTCGAAATGAAGAATGTATACAAGAACTATGGAACAACCCAAGAAAACAAAGTTTTTAAACTCAATTCATACCTACTGAAACTTTGTGCTGACAAAGATGGAACCCCATCAGCAGCAGATACAATGTGTAACCAGTGTTCCTGGACAGTATCCTAACCAGTACTATCTTATCCTTCTGACATCTACATACAATCAGCAACTTCTCAATATGTGTAGGAAATCGACATTTGAAATTCTTCACCACGTTAAATACTGTTTACAGTAGTTTGTCATAACTCTGAATATTTTATCTTTAAATATCGGTCGTTAACACGGGTGTCAACAGAGCCAAATTAAAAATGCTGATATCCATAAACAGCCAACCATTTTTGCCAAACAATAGACCTTCCTTCAACAATACATTTTCCAAAATAAGCTTAGCTTTTATTGAATAACTTTTATTGAATAAACTAGTTCAAAGTAGATTAAAATGACCATAACCATTTTTTTAAAGATATTTTCATCAAATAACTTTTATTTTGGTCAGATCCCTTATAAATCTGGAAAACTGACACCCCTGCTTTTTGCAGGGGATAAAAACAAATGTGAAGCTTAAGCATACCTCTCGTGTTCGATTCAAACTGCCAACTACAAAGACGTCTTCTCGTGCCGGGTGCCATGTGGCACGAAATGGTGTCAGCCAATGACTAGTGTGATTTTTGTGACTGAAATTAAATGTATCAGAAAATCATTAATTTACAACTTCTATGACAAAGACATGGGTGAAAGTTGGCATTCTTCAAAATTTCACAATATTATAAAAAATATACAATAAAAACATGACTTTTTGGTCACTCATGCATATGCCTGAAAACTTGCACACCCATGTAAACATGTCTTCGTTAAAAATTTGGTCCCATCAAAAGCTAACCAGAAATACTAGTACATTCATTTGAACTTCGTTTGAATATTGTTTTAAGTCCCCCTGGACAACTGCATTTCAGTCATATAGAGAAATCCACGTCACATACAAGAATATGGAATATAAATTTCAACAAAGCTAATAAAATTTGTAAGATTATAATTTTATGTTTACTTAGTGAAAAATTTAAAACAAATAAAACCTGGTAACGTTTTAAGTACAACATAGTGCTCACCTGATACTTCTCTTTATTTTAATATTTGGTCCAATAACCTCACTATCAAACACACTGTAACATAAAACAGAAATATTTGGTCCAATAACCTCACTATCAAACACACTGTAACATAAAACAGAAATATTTGGTCCAATAACCTCACTATCAAACACACTGTAACATAAAACAGAAATATTTGGTCCAATAACCTCACTATCAAACACACTGTAACATAAAATAGAAATATTTGGTCCAATAACCTCACTATCAAACACACTGTAACATAAAACAGAAATATTTGGTCCAATAACCTCACTATCAAACACACTGTAACATAAAACAGAAATATTTGGTCCAATAACCTCACTATCAAACCAAAGACGTTCATACACTGGATATGAAAGTAGAGTATTTCTTAGAGCATTTCTGATTAGCTGACCCGAGATTATCAGTCACGTGATCCACCTACGTCACACGATTGAAGAAGACGCTATCCGCCATCTTGGATTTTTCGGATGAAAGAAGATTTTTGTTCGTTTTAGATAAGAGGTTTAAATGTTTAATCCTCCGTCGAATTGAACAAATGTGGGCATTAACTGACTCTTAAATATGTATTCTATGTTTAAGTTACAATATTTTGTATGATACGTCCATTATATTAAAATAAACCTCAGATTTGTGCGAGTTGTCGAAATGGAGTTTTCGAACCGACAAATCGGCCCGCAACAAATTATGTGGTTTGTTTTTTATTCTTTTAGAGCTATTCGTACTCACTATTTTTATGGAATATTAATTTTTGTAATCGTTGGACTGTCTTGAAAATACTTGTGTTAATGAAACAACTTCGTTTTTCTATTTGATGGGAGTAAAATTTAATTCTTACTCGGGCGTCCAAATCCAAATTTCGTTCGTATTTCTGCTCGTGATCAATGTGTGAAAAACATAATAATTTCCTATTTTAATCGAAGTTTCGGTGTATAAAACATTTCAAATGACAATAAACATGTTAATACTCTATCAAATAGCCAAATTGTCTCAATAAAAGTCGATTATTAGACATTTAAACCACCTGCCCACTGCATTAAAGATGGCCGTTTTCGTAAACAATATCGGCGGAAATTAACGGAGTTAACCGAACGCGGTAAAATCAAGGTTTAGCGGAAACGGTCGATAATTACCGAAGCGTGCGCAGTGCATTGTGGATCATCCACGATTTTCGGTAAAATCCATGACTTTCAAATCCAGTGTATGAACGTCTTTGATCAAACACACTGTAACATAAAACAGAAATATTTGGTCCAATAACCTCACTATCAAACACACTGTAACATAAAACAGAAATATTTGGTCCAATAACCTCACTATCAAACACACTGTAACATAAAACAGAAATATTTGGTCCAATAACCTCACTATCAAACACACTGTAACATAAAACAGAAATATTTGGTCCAATAACCTCACTATCAAACACACTGTAACATAAAACAGAAATATTTGGTCCAATAACCTCACTATCAAACACACTGTAACATAAAACAGATTTTTTTTTAAAGTACAAGGGACTGACACCATCCTCCACAGTCAATCAGCATAATGAAACAGCCGATATCTGGTCTATATTTATTATTTTCTACAGTTTTATGTTTTCATATGCACTCAGCAGGGCATGCTGCACTAGATGTAATAATACTGTAATGTAATGACAGATTTGCAATTGGAAATTGATTTATTCAATGCAAAAACCTTGCAATACTTTCAACCATGAAGGTCCGAATCAGGTCAAATTTTCCATGTCATATTAACGCATGTCAATCAATATCAACAGAGTATGGCTTGCTAAACATTCTCGTTAAACATTTTGGACAATAATTTTCTTTTTGAAATTTTCGTTCTCACCCCCTTCCCTCTGACCTTTGCATCTAAGCAGTTTTTACAAGTTAAGGGGTGTCAAAAAGGCCAAATTAAAAATCAGGAAATAGTATCTGACTGACAATTTTTGCCAAATATGAGATCTCCAACCTTTACAAGTTTTCATAATTAACTAAGTCTATATTAAAGAATTTCCTTCAGAGCAGATTGAATTTATCACAACTTTGCCCATGCTTGAGATATTTTCATCCAGTAACTTATATTTTGGCCAGAAGACATGAAGCCATTGCTCTTTCAGGAATGATAAATCCTCAATTCTAGATCCAGATCAAGAATGTTGACACCCGTGCAAGTTTTGAAGTCAGTGAACATTGAATACTTACGTCAGTTCGTCATCCAAGGATGTCGACAGGATATATTTCCCAGTAACAGGTGAGAAATAAGCGCTATTTATACAACGTCCGTGATTCATCTCAAATAGATGCTTGTTGTTCTTTACTTTTGTATGTCTCAAATCCCAAACACACACAACACTGTAAAAAACATATACATGTATAATTTAAAGTTTGAAGTCAATATCTTAAATGGTTTGCAAGATATGCTCTGGAAAACAATAATTATGAAAATACTGAAGGGGAGATAATTCGAAAATTAAGACAGAGTTATGGTTCCTGGTCACAGCACTTCTCCAACTTGCCATAAACTTATAGGGGATTTAAATAGCCCCGCGCAGCGGGGCTATTGAAAATACCCAGACCGTTAACAAGCGAACGTGCGAATTTTCGTTGAGTCTCTGCCGGTACTAATGCTTTCAAAAAAAGTTATTTCCGGTCAAAAATTTCAGGCAGTTTTCCGAGGTGAATAGTCCTTGGAATATAAAAAAAATAGTAAGCTGTAAACGGTTTAGCCTATCGTTATCTTGCGATTAATTATCATTTTAAAAAAAATTGTAATAAATAAAACAAACTATTTTTAAAAAACAAAGGGATGTAAGAAGTACTTAAAACACCGTATTAAAGATTAAAGCGCCGTATTCTAAACATCGACAACCAAGGGAAGTCATTCTAGATAGTGATTTACAATAATTGTAAACATTCAGTTCAAGGTCGTTCATACAAGAAGCATTGTGAACTAAAGTTTACTTAAGCCTACTTCAGACGTTAATTATCCAAAACAAATAATTATCGCATATCTATTTAAATGGATTGATTCCGGATTGATCACCATCGGTAGCTGGAGTTCGGTTCGAGGGAGTATGAAACTGCGGAGCACAATTGTGTGATGTTTTTTGTGGTCTTGTATGATTGACTAGGCCCCCAATTAACGTCATACGGTGTCGCTTTTGCAATATCTTCAATTTTCCAAGGCTTGAAGCTGATCTGATACTATGGACTGGACGAAATATGGTTACAGTAGGTTTAGAAATTATCCATGGACTACTGTAATTGAAACTGCTCTCAAGAATACAGTTAGGCCTACAATAAAGGTATGCCATAGATTTTACTCATTTTGAATCAAATTATGACAATTTCATTTTGAATGTGTTGTGTACAAAAAGATATTTACATTGTACTGCTAGGTAAGCGCTACCAAGTGCTTTCGTAAGAAACGGGGTGATTTGGTTGCACTTTTCAGCGCTATGTAATGGTCAGCTAGCCACAAGCGCTTGCTGCTTGCCGAAATAATAATGTATTTTTCACTTTTTCCGATATACAGTAGCGCTTATTTTAAGAAGCTGTTTCTAAGCATAGCGCTCGATAGCGTGAGTACTGTACATCTCACGCAATGTTTGCCTAAAATCGTGCATTTCTGCGGTCAGGGTCAAACAAAAATTTTACTTGCATCTCTGCAGCCGCAAAGCCTAAAGTAAAATAATTTCACTCACAGTCGCATTAGCAGGCTTACTTGCAAAAAAGAGTGACCATAAATCGCCACAATTACAACGTCACATCTAAACATGTCGATTATTTACTCTATCCGCTTGGGTAAATAGGTCAAATGCCTTAATATGTAGTCACTATGTCACAAATTTGGCCTTATATTCCAAAGCCTTTAATCAGAAGGATATACTTTTAAAAATCAAGTTCAATATTGTGACATCCGGGGTCAAAAGTGTGTCACTAGGTCAAGTCCTAGAAATTTCTTGTCACGGTAGACAATAGAGATAAAAATGTTGGTCTTTTCTTGATGAAATTTCTCCAGAATAAATTATTTCATTATAATCTAGGTCAAGTTCAATTATAGGTCTTCTGGACCAGGGTCCCTGATTTTTGGGCTACCCGACTTCCCGATAATCGCTGATAACCTGTGGGACTGACGATCTGACAGACTAAAAATCAACAAATCCAGTTATTCCCTTTTAAGGCGGCGTTTACACATTAAAAGAAGGTTTTCCTTGTTTCCAAGTACTTTTATCATGATCTCAGTGTAAGACTTTGTTTTCCGGTTGTCATTTACCAATAATTCAATCGTTTTAATGCACAAAGTTTTCCCTCGCGAAATCGAGACTTCAGAAAAAGAGTACAAAAACACCAAGTTAGAAAAATGTTTCAGCTTTGCGATTGGCCTAAGAATTTATTATCGACCTATCAAAATATGTCTTACACAAGACACCGCATTGTCGCAAAACCAGGCTTTCTATACGGGTGTCCGCCTAATGATGGTTGAAAATTCTTGAGAAACATAGGAGTTGAGCACATATACCCAAATCTAATAACCAAGGATTCTGAAGCCTGGTTAATAAATGTAGAAAGCATGAATATGCCAGCACAAAAAATAGCATTTCATGAAAAATGCCCAATGCAAACTGAACTTATTGACCGGAAACCTTTTTTATATATTTTTAGTAACGGTGACCATGACCCTTTTTGACCCCAAATACAATCCCAAGCTAGGTATCCATGCAAGCTTGCTATATACAAAGTATCATTAAGATCAGCCTATCCAAGCTTCAAGTTTTTAACTGGAAACCCCTAGTTAAAAATTGTTTGACTTAGCTGCCTGCCCGTCATCTAGTCCGGGACCCATTGTCCCAATCTAATAAGGAGGATTTTTCGTTGGAAAACCTTGAAAAAATACACGCGATAATGTACCCAGGAAAAACGAACCCAGGACAGAAACTGAAATTGTTCAATTCATCGGACGGCTAATTGAACAGTCTGGGTACGGTACCCTTACAGAAAATATGTTCTCTGACAAATGTGTAACATGTGTGCAGTTAACATGTATCAAATATGAAATGAATATACTGCGAATGCAGTCTTAAAGGGACTGTGTCATGTTTTAGCGTATAGCAAAAATCAAATAAAATTGTTAAATATTTACTATATTTGGCATAGATGCCTGTATATCCCATAAATAAGCACACTGGTATAAATATAACTTGTGAAACGTTTTTTAAGTATTTTACCTAAAAAAATTCTATACCATATATCTGAAATATAGCTTAGCAGTTATCCAACATCTACTATTTAATCCCCGTTTAGGCGGTGCCTTAGTTCATATTATTTCAAGTTAATATCTTATATAGTTTTCAAGATATGCTTCGGACAAAATTTGATAATGAAAATACTATAAAGGGAAGATAACTCAAAATGAAAAACAGATAGTTATGGTTCTTGGTCACTGCACTTCTCAAAGCTGCCATATATTTCAAGTTTCAAGTCCATATGGTAAATAGTTTTGACGATATACTCCGCATAAAATTTGTGACATGGACGGTGACTATTAAAATATCTCCTGCCTAAAAATATTTTGGCGGGGATAATAATACCTACCCCTCAACACCAGCAGTACAGAAGTAGTGTGTTTCCATCGGATGTACACTAACAGTATGTAATGATCTATTGTGTAAGTCATATGTTCTCTCTGCTTTAGGTCTAAAATTATAAGTTTTAAAACAATATTCAGTTGAAGAATTAAAATGGATTGCAAACAAGTTCTTTTAACATACAGTAAACCGTCTCAACAAAAGAATATGAATTTTCAATGTTTTGTTTCTAATTCAACAACAATACTATTAAAGTCTTACTCAATCATTAGACCAGTTTTCAAAGCTTTAAAGGGTGATATTGTTGCATTATTGTATATTCATCAATCACAAAGTATTGTTCCCAGTGATATTACCCAATATTTCCATTTATTAGTGGAGTTCAGAGAGTCCCACAATGAAGAATTATCTGTCACAAACATCTGTACTTGAGCATACAAATAAGATATAAATTATATCATAAAAATGATTGTTTTCCAGGAGTATACACCTATCAGATAATATCAGTCCATATGTCCATTAGTGATACCAAAACCAGTATGATTTACTTTTCTTTATTTGACATGATTTAGTTAAAAGTTTATTGAGCTATATCTAACGGTCATTTAATTTCAGAATAATTACTTGCCTCGTTTTTAGTATGATACTAGACTACCTTAATTTCAAATTAAAACTTTGAATAGGTTCTGTGTACTTTGATTCAATCGTCGAAAAAATAGACGATTCTTATAATTTCTAGAACACTTTCGTATAAAAACGGACAATTTACATGTCCAATGAATCACAGATAGAGTTTCTGTTTAAGCAGAAGCGAAAAATCCTTTGGATATGAAAGCATCATTGTTTTTCAGTTTTTTTTTCTAAAAAAATATCCTCCGATATAGCTCAATACACTTTAAAGTTTATACTAATTTATGTTAGGTTGATTGTTAAACAAGTTTCCTTACTTATATTAATCACTCTCAATACCTCATTCCTGATGTTATCCATCACCTCGAGGGTATGAGAGAAGAGAAGCCAGTTTCCCTTTAATACTGAGCATCAAGCAGGGGAATTACTCATTATTACTGGTACCATTTTTAATTCATCTTTGGTATGATGTGGCCAGGGTTCGAAGCTGGGACCTCCCGCACTTGAAGCGAGCGCTCTAACACTGGGCTTATGAGGAGGCATATGGTTGCCAACGAATGCTAGGAACAATGTTATATTATTGTAAAAGACACATATATCTCTTGGTAACGATTCTGGGTTGACAGATGTGCATCTTATACTCTTAAATTAATGACAATATCACTCACCCTGTTCTGATATCGACTAATGATACACAACCAGTATTTTGTGAAACAAGCATAGTGTGAGGTGTAAGCCATGAGAAATTCCTCAATAATACATTATGATCTTCTGGTTCACTGTATACCTGCAAACAGTGAGATAGAAATACAACGTAAGACAGCGTCATTTGACCCATAAAACAATTACCGATTTACCTCTGAAAATTACATAGAGGATCTTGCACGACTGCTCATTACATAGAAGTTTTATTAAGTGAGTGGATAAAACAATATGGCACTGCCGCACTAGGCTTTGCTGAGTGTCATATTTGTTTTGTCAATGAGTTTAATAAAGCTTGTACGTTATTAGCAGGAATGTATGATTCTATTTATCTTAAAATATAGCAATTTTACAAAACACAAAATGCTTTTGCATTGAAGTATAATGAATCTTCTCAAGTAATATGTAAGAATATTGTGTTGTTCACTGGGTACCTTGAATCTTATTCCATAACTAATTTATGACTGTCTCAGAAATTATGTAACAACCTAAACACTAACCTCGGTGAATATTGCTTTCTCAAGGTCACCACACCTCAGACTTCCATCATAACCACAGGAATATAGTTTGTCTGGCGAGTGGACAGGAAACTCGAGACATGTGACAGGACGAGAGTGAGGCTGGTAACAACAGACCCCATCAGATGATGATTTACTGTCACATAACTACAGGGATATAGAAAAATAGATATACGATCATAACTGGCATAAAACACAATAATAACTGGCATGAAACACAATCATAACTGGCATGAAACACAATAATAACTGGCATGAAACACAATTATAACTGGCATGAAGCACGATCATAACTGTCTTAGCCCTGAACACTATTTTAAATTCATTATTTTACGCATTGAACTCCCGTAGAAAGCATCAGAACTTACCACATCCCAAATTCCAATTTTACCCCATTTATCACCAGCAGCTGCTAGTATCTTGGTGGCTGATGGATGTACAGTTATGGAGAATGATCGTTCAGGAACAACTTTAGCCACACGTTCTGATGTTAGTTTTGTCTTTGCCATATTTGAAATGTACCTGTAACAAAACAAGTTCACTTTTAATGCCATTTCTCAATCATATACAGCAGCCAATTCACCAGACTTGTTATCCTGCACAGTTACTTGCCCTTCCACAAGCAACTTCACAAATGAGGAAAATAAACAGTACTATACTGGGTATATGACCATTGTGACCAGGAATCGAACCCAAATCACCACTACAAATTCTAACTACTGAACCATGGTCACAGCCCTACAACTTTACTAGACAGGGGAAGGGTAGCATACTGCTGGGAACTGTTATATCAAAGTAATTACGCTAGCATAACTCTTAAGTTTTCCTAAAATATTGTGTACGTCGATAATATTTGCGTAAATGCGTTTTACAAAGATATTTTAGTTCTTTTTCTAGTTTTGGCCAAGGCTGGGCAACCCTAAATAGCAAATATGAATGCAAGTGTGGAGATTTTAACACACCGTTTGACCGCCGCATGCTATTTTAGAACTTCTTGTTGTTTAAGACCGTGATTAACTAACAAAAGCATGCTTAACCATCAAATCTTACAAATGTTAATGTATATATATTTATTCATTCTGGTCCCTGTTAAACAGTGTCCTGATGCTCTAGATGTGTAATGTCTTTTATCAAAGTATTTTTGTTTCACATCAATAAGTGAATTATAAGTCAGTCTTAACAAATGATTGGATTCATATTATAATTATTATTATACCATATATATATAGCCCTTTTTTCATGTATACACACGTTCAAAAGTGCTGTACAGTCCCGACTAATACATGTTTAAAACAATATACAATGTACATAAAATATACAAAAACATTTTTATCAACGCTATTTAGTCTCCCATCAGTATCATATTGCCGAAACGAAATGCAACATAAAACTTAGGAGACATGGTATATAGAAATACTTTGCTACAATAAGATAGTGGTGTACAACGATTTGATTATCTGTAGGGGTATTAACTGAATGTAAACCTCAACTAGGACAAGGGTAACGTCAATAACCTTTACCACATGTCCTTAACCCTTAAAGGAATAGTGATACTTCCTTTAAAAGGGGGATGACTCACAGATGACATAAAGTTACTATCATCATATGAGTTACAAAGGTCGAAGAAATAACATACATGTACTTTCTTCAAGACCTTACCATAAAGGTCGAAGAAATAACATACTTTCTTCAAGACCTTACCACACTTTGAAACGGGACTCTACTTAACCCAGTAGACGGGCGTCTACTTAACCATGAACTTCAGCATGAATAAGCTATAGTAATATAATGCGTTTTCAGGGCTTTCTTGAAGGACGGGAGTGTTTTACTGTCTCTGAGCGCTGTTGGCAGTGCATTCCAGAGTTTCGGTGCAGCAGCTCCAGAGTTTCGGTGCAGCAGCTGTGAAACATCGGTCACCGTAGGTCACAGTCCTCGTCCGTGGCACAACTAGAAGAACAGAATCATTTTGAGACCTTAGCTGTCTTTGTGGAGTATATACTTCCAACATACTTCTGATGTAGCCAGGCGATTTTCCATGTAGTGCTTTGAAAACATGAGTCAAAACCTTGTACTCTACTCTGTACTGTACAGGCAGCCAGTGAAGATCCTTTAGTACAGGAGTGATGTGATTGTAACGCGGTGTCCGTGTGATGAGGCGGGCAGCTGTATTTTGAATAATTTGTAGTTTATTCAGAATGGTTTTCGGGGTGCCACATAATAATGAATTGCAGTAATCTAGTCTCGATGTTACTAAAGAATTAATCAGGGATTTTGTTGCATCAACAGTCAAATATTGTCTGATTTGACCTATTTGTCGGATCTGCATGAAACACGACCTTGAAACAGAGTTTACATGTTTATCCATGTCCAAATGTGAATCCAACATTGCACCAAGGTTTCTCACCATCGATGATGGTTTGATTACAGCGTCACCAACTGTCACTGTGAGATTCTCGGCTGTGCTGGCATTCCGTTTTGGTTCAAACAGGATTACCTCTGTTTTGTCAGCATTTAGTTTCAGCAAATTATCTTTCATCCAGTGCAAGATATCCTTCAGACAAGCTTCAATTCTTTGCAGAGTTTCATCCCGCGAGACACAATCTTTTGGTTTGAACGCCATATTTAATTGTGAGTCATCAGCGTAGAAATGATGTTGCAATTGATGTTTTCTACAGATTGCACCGACTGGTTTTGTGTACATGATGTAGTTCTTTGGACCAAGCACAGATCCCTGTGGTACGCTGTAGTTCATAAGTACAGGTTTTGAAAGCTCTCCATCTATACAGACAGTCTGGTAGCGGTCACACAAGTCACTACTTCATAATGTGGCATCATACAATACTAGCCAAGCTAGGTTATATTCATTGTGTACCTTGTACACTCCCATAAGAGGTGTCAAATACAAGTAATCATCTGCCTTTCTGAATGTATTCTAGCATAAATGCTGACACAAGACCAGGTTTCATGGACCTTCTGTAAGCAATCTGCCTAGCTTAACTTCATCCAAGGTGGAATTCATATTTGCAGAATCAAAAGACAGCCTTTTGTAACATAACCATTTGATCGATTACTAGACGCCAAACATCAATGTGAAATATTGATCAAAGTTTAAATATGAATAGAATACAAGCAAAGAACGTGGCATCATACAATACTAGCCAAGCTAGGTTATATTCATTGTGCACCTTGTACACTCCCATAAGAGGTGTCAAATACAAGTAATCATCTGCCACTTCAGTTAATATTTACCCCAGAAACAGGTTTTGTGGTACATTGTTAGCTACGGATACGGACAAACAGATATTGGGTGTAAACAAAGTGCATATACTCTCTACAGCCTGTTCAAATTTACATGATAACGGTTATAAACATAATATGGTTGTCCCGCTTTTCTTTCGAATGGGACAGTTCCCTCATAAATGTTACTTATTGAATCAACTGTACAAATATTGAATGAGTACGTGGTACAATTTTCTCACAACAGTCACAATCAAACTTTTTAAACTCAACCAATAAAGCAGAAAATGATTGAAATCAGGATATCAAGTTAATATTACAGAAAAATTAAAGAGCTTTACCTTGCAAATTTATGTTGACTAAGGAGAAGGACTTTGCCTCGTAACTCGAGGACTATTTTACTCTTGTCTCCAGGTCTGCCATGTTCTAGTACATGCTGTATGACGTAGTTACCATATTGGTCCTGTACTAGACGTTCTGTCTGATCATGTAACTCCTCTAATAATGGTTGTATTTGATCCGGTGTACAATGTTCTAGTATTCTCTGAATCACTCGACAACCATACGGATGTGTCGACAGTGTGTAAACCTGAAATATAAGAAGCAAATTAAATTGAACACAACAAGAATGGCGAGGGTTAATTGCGGGTTGATTGCAAGACTGTAGTATGTCCTTCTTTAATTATAAGCAATTACTACAGTCCTGCAGGCAATCCTCAATGTGTTTGATTGCAAAGATGTATGTCAATGTCTCCCACAAAGAGCCATATTCATGCAACAATCTTCGGACCTAAAATTCCTGACAATATGCACAACTTGAATTGATACTTAGTATTCATGTAAAGTTTCATCCAGATCCCATGGACAAACTCTATAATATGCATCCAGCACAAAATCAATGATACCACTATATTAAATTTTCATAATAATTTTTATAATGTTTATTATTTTCTATTTGGTATTATGTACATATATTTTAGACTATATTTTCATTGCACAGTTTTGCTTCAAGCTTTCAATTGAATAATGGTATTTTTTATTAATGTTGATCTAAGGTTTCAGGGTTCAGGGTTTTTTTCTCCTTATATAAGATAGGCCTGTAAAAGGACTGGATATTTCTTGAATGCCATGCAGTTTCCCCAAAAATCCCAAGCTATGCCTACTATTATGTTTCCAAAAAACAGGACATACACCAATATTTTCCCCAACATTTAGATGCGAAGGCCCCTTCCCAAAATGAACAGTACAAGCCCTGGGGTTAATTGTTCAGATTAGAAACAACATTCTCACCTGTCCTTTGAATGCATCGATGATGAACTGTAGATGTTTTGGATCGACACATTCTATACATTTCTGTACCACATGGTTACCATTCTGATCCTTGACACACTTAGCAACATGACCGTCTAGTTCCTTCACAATCTCAACCTACAATATATATACACAACATTAAATATCACCCGTTAATTGGTTTAAAAGAAAAGTTTTACATACACCTGTAGTCCTAGTAGTTTACAGTATTTCAGCATGTGAAGACCACCAAGTCACATGATCATGGCATTGGGCAACGCAGCAGTGACATTGAACCAAGTTGAACATGATGCAAGGGAGATATACCAGTACAATTCACTTTTTAACAACTTAAGTATGTCTTGGCCTGGGATGGAAACCCGAGACATTGGATACTCCAAGCTGACATTTTGAACGAGGGCCGATATCTAATGTTGAAATAACTTGTGGCCCGATCCTTTTGTAATGAATATAAAATTGTTAAAGTTTCTATGGTTTACATTTATGATATGATTCTATTTCTTGTAATTAATTGTATATATGCAAACCCTTTGTAAATGTTGTAAAAATTCATGCAATTAAATATGATTAAACTAGACATTTTGAACCATTAGACGATCAACATATCAAGGCAGATATTTGTTTAAAACACAAAACTAGTAATTTGCTGACAATATTGAACTGAGACTTTGAACCAATGCTCTTTTAAGTTGGATGAGTCTCCGATAAATGTAGTTTACTAATAACTTTACCTGCATATCTGATGGTATTGACTCAAGTGCCTTCTGTATGACACGACAACCATACATCTGTAACGCTAGCGGTAGAACATGACCTCGTAGACGCTGAGCTAATGTCTGCTTCTGATCAGGTGTTCCAAACTCAAAAAATTTCTGTATAACATAATTGCCGAACACATCTGTCATCAAACCATAAGCAGATGTAAGTATCTCACTGAAGACCATTTGTTTCTCCTGTGGAGTGGCTCGTTCTAACTTCTGCTGTATAAATCTGTATAATTATATAAGACACTCAATAGTACATGGTTTTCAGGTAGGAAACAAAATGTGTACAAAATTTTGTGTATACATTGCTCAATATATTTTCAAATTTCAAAGTTTCTGTGATATTATAATGATTAAGCTGACATTTTATGCAAAGTGCAGTGGTAAAATTTTGACTGAAACCTGGTGCATGAAAAGGCACACAATATACTCATGATATCCTAGAATGTATACTGGTATAATCTCTATAAAACAACAGATGTCTCAATCATAATAGCTCACCCAAACATTCATGACTAAATGGGCTCCTGAAATGGCATCATACAATACTAGCCAAGCTAGGTTATATTCATTGTGTACCTTGTACACTCCCATAAGAGGTGTCAAATACAAGTAATCATCTGCCTTTCTCATAACAAGAAATGTCTCATAACAAGAAATGTAATGAAAATTATAGGTTAGTGTTGTGGATGAATAAATTGGCAAGGCGGAGGAATTTATCATTGGGCGAGCCGTAGGTGAATCTGACAATTTTCACAGTCAAGCTTGACTTTTACAATCAACATTACTTACAATAAGTCATCTTACGGATATCAGAATTATAATGTGAACTTGATAAATTATTGAAAATTCAACCCAATAGTTACTGCACTTTGCAAACTTCGTTAATGCTCACCACTGCAAAAAGTTTTTTGGTTTATTTGGAGGGAGGGATATATAAGATAAATGACATCATTTGATACTAGCCAAGCTAGGTTATATTCATTGTGTAACTTGTACACTCCCATAAGAGGTGTCAAATACAAGTAATTATCTGCCTGTCTTGTTGTTGGGGGTTGAAGACGGGTACATACTACAGTTATTATTCCTAGCCCTGATACAAATGCCAACAGAGATAAATATCAACACATAAACATCAAGCTTGTTCATCAAAAGGTTTGTAGGTCGAAAAACATATTTTTACGATGTGATGAATTTTTTCGTCCAAAGTTCTCAAAACTTTATAATCAAAGTTTCTAATTAATTTCCGTATAGAATCGGATGCATTATAAATGTAATCTTTGAAACACTTCTGGCATCATAGAATACTAGACAAGCTAGGTTCTGTTCCTGGTGTACCTCATACACTCATAATGAGAGGTGTGCAATATTAATCATCTGCCAGTATGTACACATATCCAGGCACAGTTTTAATAAGTTTAACAATATGAAAATCTAACAATATATTAAGTGGCATCATAGAATACTAGCCAAGCTAGGTTATATTCATTGTGTACCTTGTACACTCCCATAAGAGGTGTCAAATACAAGTAATCATCTGCCTTTTTTGTATTTAAAGATAGCAATTTATTATTTAAGATTGATTATGACTTGTATCACTAAACAAGCAACACAGATGTTGATCTTTCAGGGTACAAGTTTGAAGATCCTAGTGTATAGCGTTCTGGAGTTATTGAATGGAAACCATGTGGTCTACTGACAGAGCAACTGACAAACAAGTGCAAAGCAATATACCCTTGCATCAAAGATAAGGTTTTAGTCCACTGGGTATTTTAACCACCAGTTTCATTTTTAATGTGCTGTGACAAATTTTATTTGGGTATTCAATCAAATTCAGAGGGTAAATGATCTTTAGTGAACGTTTTTCACTATATCATCCTATTTCAGATTTTCATTGCTTTTTCTTACTTCCTCCTCTCACAATTATTTGGATAAGTACCCCAAATACACAGCTTATCTGTAGCTCAGTGAAATGCAATTATTGACAACTTCCAAGGGGACGAGAGGCTACCTACCTTGAACCATGTTGATCCTGTGAGAACTCGACCACATGATTCATCAGGTCCTTCAGTTGTAAGTTAGGTATTCGATTATTACGGAAATCTTCCAATAATCTACTCCTTCCAGTTACTTCCTTCGATAAACTACTGTAAAATATAGCATGCAATACAACATGTCAGTAATCCCTGTAAAATATAGCATATACAACGTCAGTAATCCCTTCGATAAACTACAGAAAAATATAGCACAAATAGGTCAATAACCCGTTCGATAAACTAATGTGAAGGATGTTTACTTTCAATTATCTTTAATTGATCTTTAATCGAAAAAGACAATTGTGTACACCAATAATTTGGTTTTTTGAAGTTATGGCAAATATTATGGCAAAAAGTTCACTCATTTGGGTAAATTAGAAACTGTCGTTGTAAGTTACATATTATTTAAAAGATTCATGATAATTTGATTTCAACTAGAACGTTTTACTTTAATCAGACATAGAATGTTTATTTATACCATACCTTCTAGACTGCATTGTCCTGCCAGGAAACAGGGAACCAAACATACTGGTTGCACCCACAGATCCTGTACGAAATTTAGCCTCGGCGCCTGGCGCAGCATTGTACAATCTACCTCCATTTCCGAGACCTGTAAATAAGTCACCAACTGAAATCATGCCTTTCATCAACACTATTTGAGGGCTACGTGCAAAACTATGGTAAGTGCCCTTACATATCGATCTATTTACCATAGTTAGGCACTGAGCAATCTTTTTGTCTGTATTTGACCGGATTTATTAAAATATTTGAATTCATTTTGTTTTAAGTATAATTTTCATCAAATTTTAATTAGTTTGAACAACAATTTTCCTGGATAAACCGTACATGAAAAGCACAATTTATCACATTAAAGGCCTTCAGCTCTCATAGTCACAGATCACTGGTTAGCTCAAGCTTCTAGTCAAACACCAGAGTAAAGATAGATGTCAAGAAGGGTGGGGTATGACACAAGAAGGTTTTAGAAAAGTGAGAAGCATGAAATAGAATTAAGAAATAGAGAGAAAAAGAAAGACAAATCAAGCAGCAGATCCAGTGTTGGACTTCGGCCAATCTAACCTCTAGAATAGTTTCACATCATCAGGCCTGTCAAACATTTCTACAAACTAACTACATGTACATTAAAACATGTTCTGCATCATTTAGCTGACTTAAAAATGAGGTCATAAGTACTACTTGCAACCTTTTAAGACTCAAAAATATTTAAAATCAGCACCAAAATGTATTTATAATGTGTCTATTTTCATGATAATCGGAACTTGTCATGTTGACCAAACTGAAGTTGAAACAGCTGGTTTTACCATACATATGGACAAGGATTTACATATAAGAGGATTTGAAACTCCCTATACAGTACACTGACGAGATTAGATTATCCTCGCCGTAGAAAATATCGTCTGCTTATAAACTGATAAGAGTATGCTCAACGGGGCGCAAGGAATTTAATGAGCGTAATCACTAATAAGCGGAAAGATAAAAAGAGCGAAAAGGATTTTCACGGCATTATACAGCTTTTTATGCGATCGCTAATTTAATGTGTAGATCTACGTGTTTTATTACGTGCGTTTATTTATTGCGCGGTGATTAATAATAGATTATTGAAATGATTCTTTTTATGAAACCTTTCCGAAATTTTGGCCGAAATAAATATAGATCTAGTTACGTTTTTTTCTTTTCCAACATATTTTTGCAGATAGATCTAAGATATTTTTTTTATTCTCCTGAAAAGTTGCGATTGTGCATTTATGTGGTTTGCCCGTGGGGCTGATGATATTCTCGTCATAAATAATGTTTAATTCTGCCTAGCCATTTTTTTTGTTTACTTCTAAGCAATTAAATTACCAGTGCTGTATCCGCGCTTAATAAATTCATTAATAGGCCCGCGGTGCCGGGGTATTTGACAAAGGTGTTAAGTACTGCCTTGTGTTTAGGCCTTGTTCTGATTAAATGTGGCCTAATAAATGTTTGGACCGATCATACTTTTCCCAATGAAAAATGGTTAAAAATTACGAGTAAACAAAAATTAAAAGATCTATTCCTGAACAATTGGTATTCACAAATAGAAAATTCAAGTAACAGCATATTCTACAGGACATTTAAGAAATCGTTTGGTATTGAAACTTACTTATCTATACTGCAACCATCGTTATTACATTATTTTATCAAATTCAGAACTAGAAACCATCGATTACCTATCGAAACTGGAAATTGGACAAGATTATCAATCAATGAAAGAACCTGTACCTATTGTAGAACCAGTATAGGGGATGAATTCCATTATTTATTTGAATGCCAACAATTTTCAGACGAAAGAAGACAATTTATCAAACCATATTTCTATAGACGTCCAAATACTTTTAAACTAGAGGAACTTATGTGTACAAAAAACAAATCGGTTTTTCTTAATCTCAGTAAATTTGTAAAGATAATTCTACAAAATGTCAGATCCAACATTTAAATGTTACACTTAGATATTTATGGTATATCATATGTTCTTTGGTAAATACCATCGTATTGTACTTATATCTACTCTCATTCATGTTTACTATTTATCCCCATTCCATGTTTTGTAGCCTCGTGTATTATTCTTTGTTGTGTTCCTCATATTTGCATGTTTGTATGCATTGAGATAGAATAAAAGATATGTTCTGTTCTGTTCTGTTCTGTTTGGTACCTCTGGAACGTTAATCGTTAATTGATAGCCCTGTGTTGTATGATAATTAGCTATTGATCAGTACAAATTGTTAAGGCAATTAACAATTTAATTTCAATTTAATCGTCCATAATTTTAATTATGCGATAATAACTCCACGCGTTCTTTTTAAAAAATGCCGATCTTTTCACGAGTATTCACGTGGTACATTAGTAAAAAAAACACAATAGGAACGAATTTAATATCATTTTCCAAAGTATCCGTCATACAGTTAGGTATTAAGATTTCAAATCCACTAAATAATAAATTACGGCTTACGGAAAAAGTGATTTTGTTGATTTTGAGGGCCTTAATTTGGACGATCTCCTTGGTGAGTACACGTGCAGTGAAATAGATTCCGACTACGAAATTACCAGTAAACCATCAGATGTAAAAGTGAAATAAAAAATTTACCAATGTAATAAATGTCTGACAAAGATTACTACCTGTGTTACGGTCCCAATTCTTGAAATATGTAGCATTCTTTTTCTCTTTTCAAAAGCATTTTAGAAAAACAATATATTGTACATTATCAAAAGGTAATAAGATAAACACAATGATGATGTAGCAGAATTTCCATAAATCATTACCGTATTTATAATTTTACAAAAAAGTGAAATTGTGTCAAAAAGTGTAATGTCCGTCCGCTGTCAGATTTCTAAGAGTTTATAGAAAACTGTTCTCATAAAACACACTATGTAATGTATTAATAATAGTGACATCATGATATAAGTTCATATTTAGACTTAACTCCTAATTATTGGAAAATTATTGAGACAATAGAAAGTTTATGTGTAATGTCCGTCCCCCTAATCATATGACGTTGTTTCGATGTGAATAACAGTTGCATCTTATTTCTGAAAAAAATGTTCCTATGATTAAATGAAATTTAATAGTTTGAAGAAATTAATAATTTTTTTATTAAATATGTATTCTTTTCCCCACAGGGACACATTTGGTAATTCTTCAAAAATTAAGAGTTTACATGTACTTAATTCTTGACATTGTACTCAAATTGAATTTGATAGGTGTTTAAACCCAAACAGTTTACACAGTGGGGTTCCAGTAAGGACCAATATACAACCAATCAGTATATGCTCTCACCATCTGTCACATTTATACAGTAGCTATGATTGTGATCAGTAGCTTATTGTAATATTTGTTTGATATTAATTAATAAACACATGCTGTGCCAATTAAACACTATGAAAACTGATTAGATCAGATATAGATCATGCATTTATGGTTGCTATGGTGAATGCACATGAGATGAAAAGATGCAATATTGTTGAATTACAAACACAATAATGTTACATAACTAACTGGTTGCGTGCAAGTGTTTTATGTAGATACAGGGTTTATGGAATTATATAATTATCGAAAATAGGAAGGTGTGTAATATCTGCATTTGAAACCTAGGGGGTCACGTGACTACTAAAATATATGAAACTGCTATCCTCTGAAGTTCTCTCTCATGGTGATAGTGTGTGTAAGTTTTGTTTATGAATAAAAACCATTTTATTGCCAAGTGCTGGTTCATTCATTTTGGATTGTAAACCATCAATATGTAAAGTTACATTGCAACATTTCTAGAGCAATACCTGTTTTCAATGAGAAAACTTTCGTTTTGTGTACACTCTCGTCTATATATTAGATAATATTGCTTGAAGCAGGTTGTTGCTCTATGGAGGTTGATCCCAGAGAAAGCTAGATTTCTATATGAAGGAATATTTGACACCAATTTGTCCTTATTGGATGCCATTATGCTCTTATTTGAGTCAATTTGGACACTGTTTATTTCACCATTAAAAATGAACGATACCTTGAGAAAATGAACAGAAAACATATCCATTGCAAATATATATCTATTAAGTACACATACAGCGTGTAATTAATCTAAATTATGCACATTCAACATCACTAGATGCGTTTAAATTTTATCACCTCTTCACTTTGAAGGTCTCGGCCGCCATTAACGATTTTCATCGACTCTATTTTTTACAATTAATTGTGAACAGTAACAAGCGAAAATAAACAAATTAACACATCCCTGACCAAGATACATGTATTAGGAACAAATGTAGCAGGTAATTGATTTAAATACTGCACCCAGCACTTCACAGTTTGCACTGCAACATTATGACAAATTCTAATTGCCGCCATTTAATTCTGTCCGCGGCGGGCCGATTTATCAAGAAATTTAAAATGCACTTTATTTTGGTTTTGACGTGTTAACCATGACTAATTCGTGCGGGTTTAACTTTAATAATTACTCAAATATGTTCTGTTACAAATAAAACACACAATATAATTAGTAAATATGTGTTAACTTGTAAAAACGATGTTTCAGGCCGCTTCGTTATGAAATTACAAAATGGCGCTGATTCGATCTCCCGAGGCGAGGATAATCGGGAAGTTCATCAACATTCATCTCCATTTAGTTATATACCTCCGTGATATGGAGTAATTTTCAGACAGTTTTTTGTTTTCTTCAAATGTCAATTTTTGTACTTTTACGACCTCATTCATGAGCAATTCAGAAAGATAACAATTCAGAGCTGGAGTAACACAGCTATAAACACTAGCTTTTGTCATCAAGTGTTTCTTACCAGAATGAGGCGGAGTCATAGACTGGCCTGGTTGGACAAGACCCATTGGCCCCGCTGGAGACCCTAGATTTCCAAGGGATCCATAATACTGATTTATAGGGGTCATCTGACGTGCCTTGAACTCCAGGGAGTCCCTCCTCTGTCCACTGCCAATACCTGTTGTAGACATAAAATATGTTTACATTAACAGGTAATACATGGTGTCTGCACTTGAAACTGTTTTTCAGTTATCTCCACCTAACCAGTTTTTCTGCTCTGTTTCCTAAGGCCATACCAAATCGTTTCTTCGCTTAGTGTCCGAGGACAGATAGGTTTGGGCATCTTGGGCAAGACAAAACAACACAATTTGTAACCACTTATATCTTCAAAATCCATTGGGATATTGCTTTCATACTTATCATACTCATTCACCATCATGTCCCTTACCCCTACACAGCAGTAGCTTTAACACAAAGTTAACATGTATTAAGTTATTAAGTTATTATGATTGACAATGCTTGATAGCTATATTTGTTAGCCATATGCCTACATGTATAATGATGAGGATAGAAGTCATTATGACTTGTTTTTTTTCAAGTGTTTTGTTTTTTGTCTCAGGATAGGTTTTAACCAGTGCTAACTAAATCTTCCAAACAAGACTGTGTTCAGTAAATGCTTAGGCCCGGATGAAGCCTTGTCCATAACAAATAGCTAAGTCATTCACGGGCTATAATTCTGTTGAAATGTTGGATAGTGTAACATGGCTTTGACAATGTAATGTGTTAATGCTGGTAAACAAGTGCCAAGCTTGAAAGCAATGCACTGATGGACTTCAAAAAATATTCAAGTTATAATATTTTGTAATGGACGAACAGAAAGACGAGTCAGTCACTATATGCCCCGGAACGGACAGGTCAATCACTTTATGCCCCCGATCTATTAATTTGGAGGCATAAAAAAGAACAACAACTACTTCACATCAAATTAAGATTGGTACGGATATAAACCATTACGAGTATGTGTACAGAATTCTTACCAAAAGGTTCACCAGATCCAATAGAACCCTGCATGTTGTTACCTAGACCACTGAGACCACTGTTACCATAGTTACTCTGTTGATTGAGACCGGTACTAACTGGTGTGAACAAACTAGATGATACCTGTGTGTATCCCATACTACTTGACTGACTGTAACCTGAAATAATAAAATCAACACTAAGTAATGAACCAACATCATTTACACTGTAGAGTGAATTTAACAGGAGTGGAAACTACTTGCCTGAATCAGTAAAATTAATAGTTTCCACATAATTATACTCTATACATAATAACTGCAAATGTTACTTTCCCCGAATCAATAATTACTTGTCCCGGACACATGCTAATTTCTCAGATTGAGTGAACGTATAGTGTGTAGAATTTGACCTTATCCTGACCTTTCAGCATGAATATATGACAAAGTTGTTGGATTTTTGCTTAAAACTAAAACACTTCTTCAAGATGCGTCCCTCCACCCTGAGGGTCCATATCACAGCATTTGTGAACTAAAGTGGCATCATAGAATACTAGCCAAGCTAGGTTATATTCATTGTGTACCTTGTACACTCCCATAAGAGGTGTCAAATACAAGTAATCATCTGCCTTTCATGTTGTTTTGCTTGAAATCAGCTACATACTTATGATATCTGGACCTGGTATTAATGTCACCCAAGAGATAGTGGAATTTGAGAAGTTGCTATTTAGTTGGCTTATAAAACAATTAATACTTTATCATAAGATGAGTAAGGCATGGCAGTCTCTGCCTGGACAAAACTCGGCCGAGAGGTCTTGAAGTCTCAAATTCAGTCAAGTAAAGCCTTGAGGTCTCAAACTCAGTCGAGTAAAGCCTTGAGGTCTCAACTCAGCAGAGTAAAGCCTTGATTCTTCAAAATTAGCCATATAATGCATGGTGGGACCCAATCAGCTGTAAAAGCTTTGATAAAAGTGTGTTATTTTATTACTGTATTTGAATAGGAAATGTTATAAAGTGGCATCATAGAATACTAGACAAGCTAGGTTCTGTTCCTGGTGTACCTCATACACTCATAATGAGAGGTGTGTAATATTAATCATCTGCCATTTTATCACGAGACTTTAAAACTTGCACAATTAGTCCAAGCAATAATTCATTCAGTTATTATAGCACCTAGTGTTTCACGTCAGATGACGAAGATCAAACCTAACCTCGTTCATTAGAGACCAGTATGAGACTGTAGTGTGTGCACCCCGCATGTGGTGGAAATGTAAGTTTATTTTTAAAAATTTCATTAGATTTTAGGCATCATTTAATACTAGCCAAGCTAGGTTATATTCATTGTGTACCTTGTACACTCCCATAAGAGGTGTCAAATACAAGTAATCATCTGCCTGTCTTGTTGTTGGGCTTGATTCCTGGACCTGGGAAAATGTCCTCTTATGCTGCGTAGTCAGATATAACTAACAGTGTAAAGGAATGGAGTAAATGTATGCATCTGATTTAAATGAGATTGGATTTTAGGCATCATTTAATACTAGCCAAGCTAGGTTCTATTCATTGTGTACCTTGTACACTCCCATAAGAGGTGTCAAATACAAGTAATTATCTGCCTTTCATGTTGTTGGGCTTGAAATCAGCTCAGGGGCGTATTTAGGTGGGGGGCTAGGGGGCTTGAGCCCCCCAGCTGGCTGGCCAGATACGATTTTTAAAAAATGAGCCCCCTAAAATTTCAAACTTATCCACGATAGGTACATTTCCTGTACCCCCAATAAACAGTTAGATCTATGATCAGTGTGATTTAGCCCCCAGGCATAAACCTCAGACAGGATATACTAGTCTAGGTAAACTACATGCTTCATTGATTGCTGGTGATAAACCACACTCTGATTGGCTAAAGGAGAAACATTGGACTAATGGACTCCTTAAACATTTAGCCACAGGCATAAGAAATTATATTATGAAATATATGTACACAGATTATTGATCTGATTTTTTCTGTATTTACTGATAGTAATGGGATTTAGAAACTATGAATTTTTGGGTTTAGTCATAGATATATATAATTACATATATTAATGTCTATGATTTAGTTGATAGTGATTTTTTAAAGATTAAATTTGCAATTTTTTTTATTAACAAATACATGGCTTTAGATCTAATTTTATGTCTGAGACACAAAGTCCCAGACCAATTGTGTGAGAATGACAGAGAAACGGGCCCGGCCCTCCCCTGAAGACAGATTTTTTAAAATTCTGTTCGCAGATTTTTTTAAGTCTGTTCGCACAAGGCAGACTAACTAAGAAAAGAGTAGATAGATAGATATTTAGTTTTCCCCAACAACAGGAGTATAACCCTATATTTAGGTCTACAACCTTAAAAAATTTATCTATCTATCTATTTATACTGCCGAACTCCTCTTTTCGAGATATTATTGGCAGTATCCACATTAAATATGTGACCAATTTTTAACTTCTTGAGTTTATACATTTAAACATTTTCAACGAATTGGTTGTTTTTAATGTTCATTTGTCAAGCATAATGGTAATTAGATAGCAGGAAATTGCACCAATTCAGCAGGCCCTTTTAAAAAAATCATCCGCGGGAGGGGACACACCTCCCGAAACCCTCCCCAGGCTGAGCACCCCCTCTGAAAAATTTCTGGATACGCCCCTGCAGCTACATACTTATGATACCTGGACCTGGTATAAATGTGACCCAAGAGGTAGTGCTTTTTGAGTAGCTATCAAGCTTGTTAAAAAAACAGTTAATACTAGTCATAAGACAGGGTCCAATTCAGATGAGTAAAGCCTTCAGCTCTCAAACTCGGCTGAGTTAAGTCTTAGAGTTTCAAAATCAGCTAAAGCCTCAGGGTTTTTAAATCAGCTGTGTAAAGCATTGAGGTTTCGGAGTCAGCCATATAAAGCATGGCAGGAATCCAATCAGCTGGGTAAAGCATTGATAAACTATTTAATTTAAGACGTATTATAATTTTATAAAGTGGCATCATAGAATACTAGACAAGCTAGGTTCTGTTCCTGGTGTACGTCGTACACTCATAATGAGAGGTGTGCAATATTAATCATCTGCCATTTTATCGTTAGACTTTAAAATTAAAACAGTCAATTCTAAAATTCTTTAAGTAATAATAATACCTAGTATTCCACCAGATATGCAGGGGCAGGCATTAGCTATTTTGTCAGTGCTCCAACAGAAATGAAGCAGGAAAGTGGTTAATAAAACTGTTGCGCAGGTCTTTCCAAGACTTAACTGGCCCGTTTGTTTTTAACAGGCCTTGGGCCAGCGGACCAGCGTTAGTTACATGTCGAGCCCAAAATGACTCAGATCAAACATGACCTTGACTCTTTCATGACCATGTTTTATATATAGGTTAGGCCAGAATAAGAGACCTAAGTGTGTTCAATGGTACTTGTGGTGGAATTGTTGCATGCTAAATATCTTATATCTTTTTAGTAGATTTTAGGCATCATTTAATACCTTATGTTACCTTATGTAGCTTCTGCACGCAGCACTGATGGGTGCTCTGTATGCAGCTCTTCGTTATTCTGATAGTACACAATACGTTTAACTTCCGGTGATAGTTTATAATCCGCCTTAAAATCAAAACGTAGAGGATGGGATTTCCAGTAATTGTCTAGCCTATTTTCGAACTGATGAATGTCCTTTGAAATAATGATGTGTTCTGGAAGACTGTTCCATAAATCTACAACTCTAACTGTAAAGCTATTAAGTCTCAAGTCCTTATTGCATCTTACTTTTTCTAGCTTCAGGCTATTCCCTCTAGTAATTGAGATGTCACTAAGTTTGAAAATATCTCCAGTAACTTTGTCGTCATAAATTCCTTTCAATATTTTGAATGTTTCAATCATATCCCCTCTCATCCTACGGTATTTCAATGTTGGAAGTTTCAGTTTACGCAATCTCTCTTCATATGTTAAATCTTTCATAGTTGGTAGCATTTTAGACGCTCTTCTTTGAACATTTTCAATAGCTTCAATGTCTTTTTTCTTATATGGAGACCATACACTACTTGCATATTCTAAATTTGGTCTGACCAGAGATTTGAACAAAAGTTTAAACATGCTATTATCCATGGAATCACATGAAGGCATGTAGTCTTCCACTGGAGTTGGTGTCTATCACTAAATCGAGGGTAGGATGTAATGCATTCAAACTGCAGACTGTTTTCAGACAATCCTTGTCCTTGAAGGAGTGTAGTTTCTTGCCATCAACACCAAATAAGGAAATCTGGAATTCAAGAAATAAGTCAACTTTTTTGTTTAGCGTTTGACAGAGCCAGTCAGAGTGTGTGGCACATATCATAGTTTTGCACTAAACCCTCGAAATGAAGAATGTATACAAGAACTATGGAACAACCCAAGAAAACAAAGTTTTTAAACTCAATTCATACCTACTGAAACTTTGTGCTGACAAAGATGGAACCCCATCAGCAGCAGATACAATGTGTAACCAGTGTTCCTGGACAGTATCCTAACCAGTACTACCTTATCCTTCTGACATCTACATACAATCAGCAACTTCTCAATATGTGTAGGAAATCGACATTTGAAATTCTTCACCACGTTAAATACTGTTTACAGTAGTTTGTCATAACTCTGAATATTTTATCTTTAAATATCGGTCGTTAACACGGGTGTCAACAGAGCCAAATTAAAAATGCTGATATCCATAAACAGCCAACCATTTTTGCCAAACAATAGACCTTCCTTCAACAATACATTTTCCAAAATAAGCTTAGCTTTTATTGAATAACTTTTATTGAATAAACTAGTTCAAAGTAGATTAAAATGACCATAACCATTTTTTTAAGATATTTTCATCAAATAACTTTTATTTTGGTCAGATCCCTTATAAATCTGGAAAACTGACACCCCTGCTTTTTGCAGGGGATAAAAACAAATGTGAAGCTTAAGCATACCTCTCGTTTTCGATTCAAACTGCCAACTACAAAGACGTCTTCTCGTGCCGGGTGCCATGTGGCACGAAATGGTGTCAGCCAATGACTAGTGTGATTTTTGTGACTGAAATTAAATGTATCAGAAAATCATTAATTTACAACTTCTATGACAAAGACATGGGTGAAAGTTGGCATTCTTCAAAATTTCACAATATTAAAAAAAATATACAATAAAAACATGACTTTTTGGTCACTCATGCATATGCCTGAAAGCTTGCACACCCATGTAAACATGTCTTCGTTAAAAATTTGGTCCCATCAAAAGCTAACCAGAAATACTAGTACATTCATTTGAACTTCGTTTGAATATTGTTTTAAGTCCCCCTGGACAACTGCATTTCAGTCATATAGAGAAATCCACGTCACATACAAGAATATGGAATATAAATTTCAACAAAGCTAATAAAATTTGTAAGATTATAATTTTATGTTTACTTAGTGAAAAATTTAAAACAAATAAAACCTGGTAACGTTTTAAGTACAACATAGTGCTCACCTGATACTTCTCTTTATTTTAATATTTGGTCCAATAACCTCACTATCAAACACACTGTAACATAAAACAGAAATATTTGGTCCAATAACCTCACTATCAAACACACTGTAACATAAAACAGAAATATTTGGTCCAATAACCTCACTATCAAACACACTGTAACATAAAACAGAAATATTTGGTCCAATAACCTCACTATCAAACACACTGTAACATGAAACAGAAATATTTGGTCCAATAACCTCACTATCAAACACACTGTAACATAAAACAGAAATATTTGGTCCAATAACCTCACTATCAAACACACTGTAACATAAAACAGAAATATTTGGTCCAATAACCTCACTATCAAACACACTGTAACATAAAACAGAAATATTTGGTCCAATAACCTCACTATCAAACACACTGTAACATAAAACAGAAATATTTGGTCCAATAACCTCACTATCAAACACACTGTAACATAAAACAGAAATATTTGGTCCAATAACCTCACTATCAAACACACTGTAACATAAAATAGAAATATTTGGTCCAATAACCTCACTATCAAACACACTGTAACATAAAACAGAAATATTTGGTCCAATAACCTCACTATCAAACACACTGTAACATAAAATAGAAATATTTGGTCCAATAACCTCACTATCAAACACACTGTAACATAAAACAGAAATATTTGGTCCAATAACCTCACTATCAAACACACTGTAACATAAAACAGAAATATTTGGTCCAATAACCTCACTATCAAACACACTGTAACATAAAACAGAAATATTTGGTCCAATAACCTCACTATCAAACACACTGTAACATAAAACAGAAATATTTGGTCCAATAACCTCACTATCAAACACACTGTAACATAAAACAGATTTTTTTTTAAAGTACAAGGGACTGACACCATCCTCCACAGTCAATCAGCATAATGAAACAGCCGATATCTGGTCTATATTTATTATTTTCTACAGTTATATGTTTTCATATGCACTCAGCAGGGCATGCTGCACTAGATGTAATAATACTGTAATGTAATGACAGATTTGCAATTGGAAATTGATTTATTCAATGCAAAAACCTTGCAATACTTTCAACCATGAAGGTCCGAATCAGGTCAAATTTTCCATGTCATATTAACGCATGTCAATCAATATCAACAGAGTATGGCTTGCTAAACATTCTCGTTAAACATTTTGGACAATAATTTTCTTTTTGAAATTTTCGTTCTCACCCCCTTCCCTCTGACCTTTGCATCTAAGCAGTTTTTACAAGTTAAGGGGTGTCAAAAAGGCCAAATTAAAAATCAGGAAATAGTATCTGACTGACAATTTTTGCCAAATATGAGATCTCCAACCTTTACAAGTTTTCATAATTAACTAAGTCTATATTAAAGAATTTCCTTCAGAGCAGATTGAATTTATCACAACTTTGCCCATGCTTGAGATATTTTCATCCAGTAACTTATATTTTGGCCAGAAGACATGAAGCCATTGCTCTTTCAGGAATGATAAATCCTCAATTCTAGATCCAGATCAAGAATGTTGACACCCGTGCAAGTTTTGAAGTCAGTGAACATTGAATACTTACGTCAGTTCGTCATCCAAGGATGTCGACAGGATATATTTCCCAGTAACAGGTGAGAAATAAGCGCTATTTATACAACGTCCATGATTCATCTCAAATAGATGCTTGTTGTTCTTTACTTTTGTATGTCTCAAATCCCAAACACACACAACACTGTAAAAAACATATACATGTATAATTTAAAGTTTGAAGTCAATATCTTAAATGGTTTGCAAGATATGCTCTGGAAAACAATAATTATGAAAATACTGAAGGGGAGATAATTCGAAAATTAAGACAGAGTTATGGTTCCTGGTCACAGCACTTCTCCAACTTGCCATAAACTTATAGGGGATTTAAATAGCCCCGCGCAGCGGGGCTATTGAAAATACCCAGACCGTTAACAAGCGAACGTGCGAATTTTCGTTGAGTCTCTGCCGGTACTAATGCTTTCAAAAAAAGTTATTTCCGGTCAAAAATTTCAGGCAGTTTTCCGAGGTGAATAGTCCTTGGAATATAAAAAAAATAGTAAGCTGTCAACGGTTTAGCCTATCGTTATCTTGCGATTAATTATCATTTTAAAAAAAATTGTAATAAATAAAACAAACTATTTTTAAAAAACAAAGGGATGTAAGAAGTACTTAAAACACCGTATTAAAGATTAAAGCGCCGTATTCTAAACATCGACAACCAAGGGAAGTCATTCTAGATTGTGATTTACAATAATTGTAAACATTCAGTTCAAGGTCGTTCATACAAGAAGCATTGTGAACTAAAGTTTACTTAAGCCTACTTCAGACATTAATTATCCAAAACAAATAATTATCGCATATCTATTTAAATGGATTGATTCCGGATTGATCACCATCGGTAGCTGGAGTTCGGTTCGAGGGAGTATGAAACTGCGGAGCACAATTGTGTGATGTTTTTTGTGGTCTTGTATGATTGACTAGGCCCCCAATTAACGTCATACGGTGTCGCTTTTGCAATATCTTCAATTTTCCAAGGCTTGAAGCTGATCTGATACTATGGACTGGACGAAATATGGTTACAGTAGGTTTAGAAATTATCCATGGACTACTGTAATTGAAACTGCTCTCAAGAATACAGTTAGGCCTACAATAAAGGTATGCCATAGATTTTACTCATTTTGAATCAAATTATGACAATTTCATTTTGAATGTGTTGTGTACAAAAAGATATTTACATTGTACTGCTAGGTAAGCGCTACCAAGTGCTTTCGTAAGAAACGGGGTGATTTGGTTGCACTTTTCAGCGCTATGTAATGGTCAGCTAGCCACAAGCGCTTGCTGCTTGCCGAAATAATAATGTATTTTTCACTTTTTCCGATATACAGTAGCGCTTATTTTAAGAAGCTGTTTCTAAGCATAGCGCTCGATAGCGTGAGTACTGTACATCTCACGCAATGTTTGCCTAAAATCGTGCATTTCTGCGGTCAGGGTCAAACAAAAATTTTACTTGCATCTCTGCAGCCGCAAAGCCTAAAGTAAAATAATTTCACTCACAGTCGCATTAGCAGGCTTACTTGCAAAAAAGAGTGACCATAAATCGCCACAATTACAACGTCACATCTAAACATGTCGATTATTTACTCTATCCGCTTGGGTAAATAGGTCAAATGCCTTAATATGTAGTCACTATGTCACAAATTTGGCCTTATATTCCAAAGCCTTTAATCAGAAGGATATACTTTTAAAAATCAAGTTCAATATTGTGACATCCGGGGTCAAAAGTGTGTCACTAGGTCAAGTCCTAGAAATTTCTTGTCACGGTAGACAATAGAGATAAAAATGTTGGTCTTTTCTTGATGAAATTTCTCCAGAATAAATTATTTCATTATAATCTAGGTCAAGTTCAATTATAGGTCTTCTGGACCAGGGTCCCTGATTTTTGGGCTACCCGACTTCCCGATAATCGCTGATAACCTGTGGGACTGACGATCTGACAGACTAAAAATCAACAAATCCAGTTATTCCCTTTTAAGGCGGCGTTTACACATTAAAAGAAGGTTTTCCTTGTTTCCAAGTACTTTTATCATGATCTCAGTGTAAGACTTTGTTTTCCGGTTGTCATTTACCAATAATTCAATCGTTTTAATGCACAAAGTTTTCCCTCGCAAAATCGAGACTTCAGAAAAAGAGTACAAAAACACCAAGTTAGAAAAATGTTTCAGCTTTGCGATTGGCCTAAGAATTTATTATCGACCTATCAAAATATGTCTTACACAAGACACCGCATTGTCGCAAAACCAGGCTTTCTATACGGGTGTCCGCCTAATGATGGTTGAAAATTCTTGAGAAACATAGGAGTTGAGCACATATACCCAAATCTAATAACCAAGGATTCTGAAGCCTGGTTAATAAATGTAGAAAGCATGAATATGCCAGCACAAAA
The DNA here is from genome assembly GCA_963678985.1 of Spisula subtruncata. NCBI lineage: Eukaryota > Metazoa > Mollusca > Bivalvia > Venerida > Mactridae > Spisula > Spisula subtruncata. The sequence goes on from OY787676.1 coordinate 12,775,993, forward strand.
AATAGCATTTCATGAAAAATGCCCAATGCAAACTGAACTTATTGACCGGAAACCTTTTTTATATATTTTTAGTAACGGTGACCATGACCCTTTTTGACCCCAAATACAATCCCAAGCTAGGTATCCATGCAAGCTTGCTATATACAAAGTATCATTAAGATCAGCCTATCCAAGCTTCAAGTTTTTAACTGGAAACCCCTAGTTAAAAATTGTTTGACTTAGCTGCCTGCCCGTCATCTAGTCCGGGACCCATTGTCCCAATCTAATAAGGAGGATTTTTCGTTGGAAAACCTTGAAAAAATACACGCGATAATGTACCCAGGAAAAACGAACCCAGGACAGAAACTGAAATTGTTCAATTCATCGGACGGCTAATTGAACAGTCTGGGTACGGTACCCTTACAGAAAATATGTTCTCTGACAAATGTGTAACATGTGTGCAGTTAACATGTATCAAATATGAAATGAATATACTGCGAATGCAGTCTTAAAGGGACTGTGTCATGTTTTAGCGTATAGCAAAAATCAAATAAAATTGTTAAATATTTACTATATTTGGCAAAGATGCCTGTATATCCCATAAATAAGCACACTGGTATAAATATAACTTGTGAAACGTTTTTTAAGTATTTTACCTAAAAAAATTCTATACCATATATCTGAAATATAGCTTAGCAGTTATCCAACATCTACTATTTAATCCCCGTTTAGGCGGTGCCTTAGTTCATATTATTTCAAGTTAATATCTTATATAGTTTTCAAGATATGCTTCGGACAAAATTTGATAATGAAAATACTATAAAGGGAAGATAACTCAAAATGTAAAACAGATAGTTATGGTTCTTGGTCACTGCACTTCTCAAAGCTGCCATATATTTCAAGTTTCAAGTCCATATGGTAAATAGTTTTGACGATATACTCCGCATAAAATTTGTGACATGGACGGTGACTATTAAAATATCTCCTGCCTAAAAATATTTTGGCGGGGATAATAATACCTACCCCTCAACACCAGCAGTACAGAAGTAGTGTGTTTCCATCGGATGTACACTAACAGTATGTAATGATCTATTGTGTAAGTCATATGTTCTCTCTGCTTTAGGTCTAAAATTATAAGTTTTAAAACAATATTCAGTTGAAGAATTAAAATGGATTGCAAACAAGTTCTTTTAACATACAGTAAACCGTCTCAACAAAAGAATATGAATTTTCAATGTTTTGTTTCTAATTCAACAACAATACTATTAAAGTCTTACTCAATCATTAGACCAGTTTTCAAAGCTTTAAAGGGTGATATTGTTGCATTATTGTATATTCATCAATCACAAAGTATTGTTCCCAGTGATATTACCCAATATTTCCATTTATTAGTGGAGTTCAGAGAGTCCCACAATGAAGAATTATCTGTCACAAACATCTGTACTTGAGCATACAAATAAGATATAAATTATATCATAAAAATGATTGTTTTCCAGGAGTATACACCTATCAGATAATATCAGTCCATATGTCCATTAGTGATACCAAAACCAGTATGATTTACTTTTCTTTATTTGACATGATTTAGTTAAAAGTTTATTGAGCTATATCTAACGGTCATTTAATTTCAGAATAATTACTTGCCTCGTTTTTAGTATGATACTAGACTACCTTAATTTCAAATTAAAACTTTGAATAGGTTCTGTGTACTTTGATTCAATCGTCGAAAAAATAGACGATTCTTATAATTTCTAGAACACTTTCGTATAAAAACGGACAATTTACATGTCCAATGAATCACAGATAGAGTTTCTGTTTAAGCAGAAGCGAAAAATCCTTTGGATATGAAAGCATCATTGTTTTTCAGTTTTTTTTTCTAAAAAAATATCGTCCGATATAGCTCAATACACTTTAAAGTTTATACTAATTTATGTTAGGTTGATTGTTAAACAAGTTTCCTTACTTATATTAATCACTCTCAATACCTCATTCCTGATGTTATCCATCACCTCGAGGGTATGAGAGAAGAGAAGCCAGTTTCCCTTTAATACTGAGCATCAAGCAGGGGAATTACTCATTATTACTGGTACCATTTTTAATTCATCTTTGGTATGATGTGGCCAGGGTTCGAAGCTGGGACCTCCCGCACTTGAAGCGAGCGCTCTAACACTGGGCTTATGAGGAGGCATATGGTTGCCAACGAATGCTAGGAACAATGTTATATTATTGTAAAAGACACATATATCTCTTGGTAACGATTCTGGGTTGACAGATGTGCATCTTATACTCTTAAATTAATGACAATATCACTCACCCTGTTCTGATATCGACTAATGATACACAACCAGTATTTTGTGAAACAAGCATAGTGTGAGGTGTAAGCCATGAGAAATTCCTCAATAATACATTATGATCTTCTGGTTCACTGTATACCTGCAAACAGTGAGATAGAAATACAACGTAAGACAGCGTCATTTGACCCATAAAACAATTACCGATTTACCTCTGAAAATTACATAGAGGATCTTGCACGACTGCTCATTACATAGAAGTTTTATTAAGTGAGTGGATAAAACAATATGGCACTGCCGCACTAGGCTTTGCTGAGTGTCATATTTGTTTTGTCAATGAGTTTAATAAAGCTTGTACGTTATTAGCAGGAATGTATGATTCTATTTATCTTAAAATATAGCAATTTTACAAAACACAAAATGCTTTTGCATTGAAGTATAATGAATCTTCTCAAGTAATATGTAAGAATATTGTGTTGTTCACTGGGTACCTTGAATCTTATTCCATAACTAATTTATGACTGTCTCAGAAATTATGTAACAACCTAAACACTAACCTCGGTGAATATTGCTTTCTCAAGGTCACCACACCTCAGACTTCCATCATAACCACAGGAATATAGTTTGTCTGGCGAGTGGACAGGAAACTCGAGACATGTGACAGGACGAGAGTGAGGCTGGTAACAACAGACCCCATCAGATGATGATTTACTGTCACATAACTACAGGGATATAGAAAAATAGATATACGATCATAACTGGCATAAAACACAATAATAACTGGCATGAAACACAATCATAACTGGCATGAAACACAATAATAACTGGCATGAAACACAATTATAACTGGCATGAAGCACGATCATAACTGTCTTAGCCCTGAACACTATTTTAAATTCATTATTTTACGCATTGAACTCCCGTAGAAAGCATCAGAACTTACCACATCCCAAATTCCAATTTTACCCCATTTATCACCAGCAGCTGCTAGTATCTTGGTGGCTGATGGATGTACAGTTATGGAGAATGATCGTTCAGGAACAACTTTAGCCACACGTTCTGATGTTAGTTTTGTCTTTGCCATATTTGAAATGTACCTGTAACAAAACAAGTTCACTTTTAATGCCATTTCTCAATCATATACAGCAGCCAATTCACCAGACTTGTTATCCTGCACAGTTACTTGCCCTTCCACAAGCAACTTCACAAATGAGGAAAATAAACAGTACTATACTGGGTATATGACCATTGTGACCAGGAATCGAACCCAAATCACCACTACAAATTCTAACTACTGAACCATGGTCACAGCCCTACAACTTTACTAGACAGGGGAAGGGTAGCATACTGCTGGGAACTGTTATATCAAAGTAATTACGCTAGCATAACTCTTAAGTTTTCCTAAAATATTGTGTACGTCGATAATATTTGCGTAAATGCGTTTTACAAAGATATTTTAGTTCTTTTTCTAGTTTTGGCCAAGGCTGGGCAACCCTAAATAGCAAATATGAATGCAAGTGTGGAGATTTTAACACACCGTTTGACCGCCGCATGCTATTTTAGAACTTCTTGTTGTTTAAGACCGTGATTAACTAACAAAAGCATGCTTAACCATCAAATCTTACAAATGTTAATGTATATATATTTATTCATTCTGGTCCCTGTTAAACAGTGTCCTGATGCTCTAGATGTGTAATGTCTTTTATCAAAGTATTTTTGTTTCACATCAATAAGTGAATTATAAGTCAGTCTTAACAAATGATTGGATTCATATTATAATTATTATTATACCATATATATATAGCCCTTTTTTCATGTATACACACGTTCAAAAGTGCTGTACAGTCCCGACTAATACATGTTTAAAACAATATACAATGTACATAAAATATACAAAAACATTTTTATCAACGCTATTTAGTCTCCCATCAGTATCATATTGCCGAAACGAAATGCAACATAAAACTTAGGAGACATGGTATATAGAAATACTTTGCTACAATAAGATAGTGGTGTACAACGATTTGATTATCTGTAGGGGTATTAACTGAATGTAAACCTCAACTAGGACAAGGGTAACGTCAATAACCTTTACCACATGTCCTTAACCCTTAAAGGAATAGTGATACTTCCTTTAAAAGGGGGATGACTCACAGATGACATAAAGTTACTATCATCATATGAGTTACAAAGGTCGAAGAAATAACATACATGTACTTTCTTCAAGACCTTACCATAAAGGTCGAAGAAATAACATACTTTCTTCAAGACCTTACCACACTTTGAAACGGGACTCTACTTAACCCAGTAGACGGGCGTCTACTTAACCATGAACTTCAGCATGAATAAGCTATAGTAATATAATGCGTTTTCAGGGCTTTCTTGAAGGACGGGAGTGTTTTACTGTCTCTGAGCGCTGTTGGCAGTGCATTCCAGAGTTTCGGTGCAGCAGCTCCAGAGTTTCGGTGCAGCAGCTGTGAAACATCGGTCACCGTAGGTCACAGTCCTCGTCCGTGGCACAACTAGAAGAACAGAATCATTTTGAGACCTTAGCTGTCTTTGTGGAGTATATACTTCCAACATACTTCTGATGTAGCCAGGCGATTTTCCATGTAGTGCTTTGAAAACATGAGTCAAAACCTTGTACTCTACTCTGTACTGTACAGGCAGCCAGTGAAGATCCTTTAGTACAGGAGTGATGTGATTGTAACGCGGTGTCCGTGTGATGAGGCGGGCAGCTGTATTTTGAATAATTTGTAGTTTATTCAGAATGGTTTTCGGGGTGCCACATAATAATGAATTGCAGTAATCTAGTCTCGATGTTACTAAAGAATTAATCAGGGATTTTGTTGCATCAACAGTCAAATATTGTCTGATTTGACCTATTTGTCGGATCTGCATGAAACACGACCTTGAAACAGAGTTTACATGTTTATCCATGTCCAAATGTGAATCCAACATTGCACCAAGGTTTCTCACCATCGATGATGGTTTGATTACAGCGTCACCAACTGTCACTGTGAGATTCTCGGCTGTGCTGGCATTCCGTTTTGGTTCAAACAGGATTACCTCTGTTTTGTCAGCATTTAGTTTCAGCAAATTATCTTTCATCCAGTGCAAGATATCCTTCAGACAAGCTTCAATTCTTTGCAGAGTTTCATCCCGCGAGACACAATCTTTTGGTTTGAACGCCATATATAATTGTGAGTCATCAGCGTAGAAATGATGTTGCAATTGATGTTTTCTACAGATTGCACCGACTGGTTTTGTGTACATGATGTAGTTCTTTGGACCAAGCACAGATCCCTGTGGTACGCTGTAGTTCATAAGTACAGGTTTTGAAAGCTCTCCATCTATACAGACAGTCTGGTAGCGGTCACACAAGTCACTACTTCATAATGTGGCATCATACAATACTAGCCAAGCTAGGTTATATTCATTGTGTACCTTGTACACTCCCATAAGAGGTGTCAAATACAAGTAATCATCTGCCTTTCTGAATGTATTCTAGCATAAATGCTGACACAAGACCAGGTTTCATGGACCTTCTGTAAGCAATCTGCCTAGCTTAACTTCATCCAAGGTGGAATTCATATTTGCAGAATCAAAAGACAGCCTTTTGTAACATAACCATTTGATCGATTACTAGACGCCAAACATCAATGTGAAATATTGATCAAAGTTTAAATATGAATAGAATACAAGCAAAGAACGTGGCATCATACAATACTAGCCAAGCTAGGTTATATTCATTGTGCACCTTGTACACTCCCATAAGAGGTGTCAAATACAAGTAATCATCTGCCACTTCAGTTAATATTTACCCCAGAAACAGGTTTTGTGGTACATTGTTAGCTACGGATACGGACAAACAGATATTGGGTGTAAACAAAGTGCATATACTCTCTACAGCCTGTTCAAATTTACATGATAACGGTTATAAACATAATATGGTTGTCCCGCTTTTCTTTCGAATGGGACAGTTCCCTCATAAATGTTACTTATTGAATCAACTGTACAAATATTGAATGAGTACGTGGTACAATTTTCTCACAACAGTCACAATCAAACTTTTTAAACTCAACCAATAAAGCAGAAAATGATTGAAATCAGGATATCAAGTTAATATTACAGAAAAATTAAAGAGCTTTACCTTGCAAATTTATGTTGACTAAGGAGAAGGACTTTGCCTCGTAACTCGAGGACTATTTTACTCTTGTCTCCAGGTCTGCCATGTTCTAGTACATGCTGTATGACGTAGTTACCATATTGGTCCTGTACTAGACGTTCTGTCTGATCATGTAACTCCTCTAATAATGGTTGTATTTGATCCGGTGTACAATGTTCTAGTATTCTCTGAATCACTCGACAACCATACGGATGTGTCGACAGTGTGTAAACCTGAAATATAAGAAGCAAATTAAATTGAACACAACAAGAATGGCGAGGGTTAATTGCGGGTTGATTGCAAGACTGTAGTATGTCCTTCTTTAATTATAAGCAATTACTACAGTCCTGCAGGCAATCCTCAATGTGTTTGATTGCAAAGATGTATGTCAATGTCTCCCACAAAGAGCCATATTCATGCAACAATCTTCGGACCTAAAATTCCTGACAATATGCACAACTTGAATTGATACTTAGTATTCATGTAAAGTTTCATCCAGATCCCATGGACAAACTCTATAATATGCATCCAGCACAAAATCAATGATACCACTATATTAAATTTTCATAATAATTTTTATAATGTTTATTATTTTCTATTTGGTATTATGTACATATATTTTAGACTATATTTTCATTGCACAGTTTTGCTTCAAGCTTTCAATTGAATAATGGTATTTTTTATTAATGTTGATCTAAGGTTTCAGGGTTCAGGGTTTTTTTCTCCTTATATAAGATAGGCCTGTAAAAGGACTGGATATTTCTTGAATGCCATGCAGTTTCCCCAAAAATCCCAAGCTATGCCTACTATTATGTTTCCAAAAAACAGGACATACACCAATATTTTCCCCAACATTTAGATGCGAAGGCCCCTTCCCAAAATGAACAGTACAAGCCCTGGGGTTAATTGTTCAGATTAGAAACAACATTCTCACCTGTCCTTTGAATGCATCGATGATGAACTGTAGATGTTTTGGATCGACACATTCTATACATTTCTGTACCACATGGTTACCATTCTGATCCTTGACACACTTAGCAACATGACCGTCTAGTTCCTTCACAATCTCAACCTACAATATATATACACAACATTAAATATCACCCGTTAATTGGTTTAAAAGAAAAGTTTTACATACACCTGTAGTCCTAGTAGTTTACAGTATTTCAGCATGTGAAGACCACCAAGTCACATGATCATGGCATTGGGCAACGCAGCAGTGACATTGAACCAAGTTGAACATGATGCAAGGGAGATATACCAGTACAATTCACTTTTTAACAACTTAAGTATGTCTTGGCCTGGGATGGAAACCCGAGACATTGGATACTCCAAGCTGACATTTTGAACGAGGGCCGATATCTAATGTTGAAATAACTTGTGGCCCGATCCTTTTGTAATGAATATAAAATTGTTAAAGTTTCTATGGTTTACATTTATGATATGATTCTATTTCTTGTAATTAATTGTATATATGCAAACCCTTTGTAAATGTTGTAAAAATTCATGCAATTAAATATGATTAAACTAGACATTTTGAACCATTAGACGATCAACATATCAAGGCAGATATTTGTTTAAAACACAAAACTAGTAATTTGCTGACAATATTGAACTGAGACTTTGAACCAATGCTCTTTTAAGTTGGATGAGTCTCCGATAAATGTAGTTTACTAATAACTTTACCTGCATATCTGATGGTATTGACTCAAGTGCCTTCTGTATGACACGACAACCATACATCTGTAACGCTAGCGGTAGAACATGACCTCGTAGACGCTGAGCTAATGTCTGCTTCTGATCAGGTGTTCCAAACTCAAAAAATTTCTGTATAACATAATTGCCGAACACATCTGTCATCAAACCATAAGCAGATGTAAGTATCTCACTGAAGACCATTTGTTTCTCCTGTGGAGTGGCTCGTTCTAACTTCTGCTGTATAAATCTGTATAATTATATAAGACACTCAATAGTACATGGTTTTCAGGTAGGAAACAAAATGTGTACAAAATTTTGTGTATACATTGCTCAATATATTTTCAAATTTCAAAGTTTCTGTGATATTATAATGATTAAGCTGACATTTTATGCAAAGTGCAGTGGTAAAATTTTGACTGAAACCTGGTGCATGAAAAGGCACACAATATACTCATGATATCCTAGAATGTATACTGGTATAATCTCTATAAAACAACAGATGTCTCAATCATAATAGCTCACCCAAACATTCATGACTAAATGGGCTCCTGAAATGGCATCATACAATACTAGCCAAGCTAGGTTATATTCATTGTGTACCTTGTACACTCCCATAAGAGGTGTCAAATACAAGTAATCATCTGCCTTTCTCATAACAAGAAATGTCTCATAACAAGAAATGTAATGAAAATTATAGGTTAGTGTTGTGGATGAATAAATTGGCAAGGCGGAGGAATTTATCATTGGGCGAGCCGTAGGTGAATCTGACAATTTTCACAGTCAAGCTTGACTTTTACAATCAACATTACTTACAATAAGTCATCTTACGGATATCAGAATTATAATGTGAACTTGATAAATTATTGAAAATTCAACCCAATAGTTACTGCACTTTGCAAACTTCGTTAATGCTCACCACTGCAAAAAGTTTTTTGGTTTATTTGGAGGGAGGGATATATAAGATAAATGACATCATTTGATACTAGCCAAGCTAGGTTATATTCATTGTGTAACTTGTACACTCCCATAAGAGGTGTCAAATACAAGTAATTATCTGCCTGTCTTGTTGTTGGGGGTTGAAGACGGGTACATACTACAGTTATTATTCCTAGCCCTGATACAAATGCCAACAGAGATAAATATCAACACATAAACATCAAGCTTGTTCATCAAAAGGTTTGTAGGTCGAAAAACATATTTTTACGATGTGATGAATTTTTTCGTCCAAAGTTCTCAAAACTTTATAATCAAAGTTTCTAATTAATTTCCGTATAGAATCGGATGCATTATAAATGTAATCTTTGAAACACTTCTGGCATCATAGAATACTAGACAAGCTAGGTTCTGTTCCTGGTGTACCTCATACACTCATAATGAGAGGTGTGCAATATTAATCATCTGCCAGTATGTACACATATTCAGGCACAGTTTTAATAAGTTTAACAATATGAAAATCTAACAATATATTAAGTGGCATCATAGAATACTAGCCAAGCTAGGTTATATTCATTGTGTACCTTGTACACTCCCATAAGAGGTGTCAAATACAAGTAATCATCTGCCTTTTTTGTATTTAAAGATAGCAATTTATTATTTAAGATTGATTATGACTTGTATCACTAAACAAGCAACACAGATGTTGATCTTTCAGGGTACAAGTTTGAAGATCCTAGTGTATAGCGTTCTGGAGTTATTGAATGGAAACCATGTGGTCTACTGACAGAGCAACTGACAAACAAGTGCAAAGCAATATACCCTTGCATCAAAGATAAGGTTTTAGTCCACTGGGTATTTTAACCACCAGTTTCATTTTTAATGTGCTGTGACAAATTTTATTTGGGTATTCAATCAAATTCAGAGGGTAAATGATCTTTAGTGAACGTTTTTCACTATATCATCCTATTTCAGATTTTCATTGCTTTTTCTTACTTCCTCCTCTCACAATTATTTGGATAAGTACCCCCAATACACAGCTTATCTGTAGCTCAGTGAAATGCAATTATTGACAACTTCCAAGGGGACGAGAGGCTACCTACCTTGAACCATGTTGATCCTGTGAGAACTCGACCACATGATTCATCAGGTCCTTCAGTTGTAAGTTAGGTATTCGATTATTACGGAAATCTTCCAATAATCTACTCCTTCCAGTTACTTCCTTCGATAAACTACTGTAAAATATAGCATGCAATACAACATGTCAGTAATCCCTGTAAAATATAGCATATACAACGTCAGTAATCCCTTCGATAAACTACTGAAAAATATAGCACAAATAGGTCAATAACCCGTTCGATAAACTAATGTGAAGGATGTTTACTTTCAATTATCTTTAATTGATCTTTAATCGAAAAAGACAATTGTGTACACCAATAATTTGGTTTTTTGAAGTTATGGCAAATATTATGGCAAAAAGTTCACTCATTTGGGTAAATTAGAAACTGTCGTTGTAAGTTACATATTATTTAAAAGATTCATGATAATTTGATTTCAACTAGAACGTTTTACTTTAATCAGACATAGAATGTTTATTTATACCATACCTTCTAGACTGCATTGTCCTGCCAGGAAACAGGGAACCAAACATACTGGTTGCACCCACAGATCCTGTACGAAATTTAGCCTCGGCGCCTGGCGCAGCATTGTACAATCTACCTCCATTTCCGAGACCTGTAAATAAGTCACCAACTGAAATCATGCCTTTCATCAACACTATTTGAGGGCTACGTGCAAAACTATGGTAAGTGCCCTTACATATCGATCTATTTACCATAGTTAGGCACTGAGCAATCTTTTTGTCTGTATTTGACCGGATTTATTAAAATATTTGAATTCATTTCGTTTTAAGTATAATTTTCATCAAATTTTAATTAGTTTGAACAACAATTTTCCTGGATAAACCGTACATGAAAAGCACAATTTATCACATTAAAGGCCTTCAGCTCTCATAGTCACAGATCACTGGTTAGCTCAAGCTTCTAGTCAAACACCAGAGTAAAGATAGATGTCAAGAAGGGTGGGGTATGACACAAGAAGGTTTTAGAAAAGTGAGAAGCATGAAATAGAATTAAGAAATAGAGAGAAAAAGAAAGACAAATCAAGCAGCAGATCCAGTGTTGGACTTCGGCCAATCTAACCTCTAGAATAGTTTCACATCATCAGGCCTGTCAAACATTTCTACAAACTAACTACATGTACATTAAAACATGTTCTGCATCATTTAGCTGACTTAAAAATGAGGTCATAAGTACTACTTGCAACCTTTTAAGACTCAAAAATATTTAAAATCAGCACCAAAATGTATTTATAATGTGTCTATTTTCATGATAATCGGAACTTGTCATGTTGACCAAACTGAAGTTGAAACAGCTGGTTTTACCATACATATGGAGTAATTTTCAGACAGTTTTTTGTTTTCTTCAAATGTCAATTTTTGTACTTTTACGACCTCATTCATGAGCAATTCAGAAAGATAACAATTCAGAGCTGGAGTAACACAGCTATAAACACTAGCTTTTGTCATCAAGTGTTTCTTACCAGAATGAGGCGGAGTCATAGACTGGCCTGGTTGGACAAGACCCATTGGCCCCGCTGGAGACCCTAGATTTCCAAGGGATCCATAATACTGATTTATAGGGGTCATCTGACGTGCCTTGAACTCCAGGGAGTCCCTCCTCTGTCCACTGCCAATACCTGTTGTAGACATAAAATATGTTTACATTAACAGGTAATACATGGTGTCTGCACTTGAAACTGTTTTTCAGTTATCTCCACCTAACCAGTTTTTCTGCTCTGTTTCCTAAGGCCATACCAAATCGTTTCTTCGCTTAGTGTCCGAGGACAGATAGGTTTGGGCATCTTGGGCAAGACAAAACAACACAATTTGTAACCACTTATATCTTCAAAATCCATTGGGATATTGCTTTCATACTTATCATACTCATTCACCATCATGTCCCTTACCCCTACACAGCAGTAGCTTTAACACAAAGTTAACATGTATTAAGTTATTAAGTTATTATGATTGACAATGCTTGATAGCTATATTTGTTAGCCATATGCCTACATGTATAATGATGAGGATAGAAGTCATTATGACTTGTTTTTTTTCAAGTGTTTTGTTTTTTGTCTCAGGATAGGTTTTAACCAGTGCTAACTAAATCTTCCAAACAAGACTGTGTTCAGTAAATGCTTAGGCCCGGATGAAGCCTTGTCCATAACAAATAGCTAAGTCATTCACGGGCTATAATTCTGTTGAAATGTTGGATAGTGTAACATGGCTTTGACAATGTAATGTGTTAATGCTGGTAAACAAGTGCCAAGCTTGAAAGCAATGCACTGATGGACTTCAAAAAATATTCAAGTTATAATATTTTGTAATGGACGAACAGAAAGACGAGTCAGTCACTATATGCCCCGGAACGGACAGGTCAATCACTTTATGCCCCCGATCTATTAATTTGGAGGCATAAAAAAGAACAACAACTACTTCACATCAAATTAAGATTGGTACGGATATAAACCATTACGAGTATGTGTACAGAATTCTTACCAAAAGGTTCACCAGATCCAATAGAACCCTGCATGTTGTTACCTAGACCACTGAGACCACTGTTACCATAGTTACTCTGTTGATTGAGACCGGTACTAACTGGTGTGAACAAACTAGATGATACCTGTGTGTATCCCATACTACTTGACTGACTGTAACCTGAAATAATAAAATCAACACTAAGTAATGAACCAACATCATTTACACTGTAGAGTGAATTTAACAGGAGTGGAAACTACTTGCCTGAATCAGTAAAATTAATAGTTTCCACATAATTATACTCTATACATAATAACTGCAAATGTTACTTTCCCCGAATCAATAATTACTTGTCCCGGACACATGCTAATTTCTCAGATTGAGTGAACGTATAGTGTGTAGAATTTGACCTTATCCTGACCTTTCAGCATGAATATATGACAAAGTTGTTGGATTTTTGCTTAAAACTAAAACACTTCTTCAAGATGCGTCCCTCCACCCTGAGGGTCCATATCACAGCATTTGTGAACTAAAGTGGCATCATAGAATACTAGCCAAGCTAGGTTATATTCATTGTGTACCTTGTACACTCCCATAAGAGGTGTCAAATACAAGTAATCATCTGCCTTTCATGTTGTTTTGCTTGAAATCAGCTACATACTTATGATATCTGGACCTGGTATTAATGTCACCCAAGAGATAGTGGAATTTGAGAAGTTGCTATTAAGTTGGCTTATAAAACAATTAATACTTTATCATAAGATGAGTAAGGCATGGCAGTCTCTGCCTGGACAAAACTCGGCCGAGAGGTCTTGAAGTCTCAAATTCAGTCAAGTAAAGCCTTGAGGTCTCAAACTCAGTCGAGTAAAGCCTTGAGGTCTCAACTCAGCAGAGTAAAGCCTTGATTCTTCAAAATTAGCCATATAATGCATGGCGGGACCCAATCAGCTGTAAAAGCTTTGATAAAAGTGTGTTATTTTATTACTGTATTTGAATAGGAAATGTTATAAAGTGGCATCATAGAATACTAGACAAGCTAGGTTCTGTTCCTGGTGTACCTCATACACTCATAATGAGAGGTGTGTAATATTAATCATCTGCCATTTTATCACGAGACTTTAAAACTTGCACAATTAGTCCAAGCAATAATTCATTCAGTTATTATAGCACCTAGTGTTTCACGTCAGATGACGAAGATCAAACCTAACCTCGTTCATTAGAGACCAGTATGAGACTGTAGTGTGTGCACCCCGCATGTGGTGGAAATGTATGTTTATTTTTAAAAATTTCATTAGATTTTAGGCATCATTTAATACTAGCCAAGCTAGGTTATATTCATTGTGTACCTTGTACACTCCCATAAGAGGTGTCAAATACAAGTAATCATCTGCCTGTCTTGTTGTTGGGCTTGATTCCTGGACCTGGGAAAATGTCCTCTTATGCTGCGTAGTCAGATATAACTAACAGTGTAAAGGAATGGAGTAAATGTATGCATCTGATTTAAATGAGATTGGATTTTAGGCATCATTTAATACTAGCCAAGCTAGGTTCTATTCATTGTGTACCTTGTACACTCCCATAAGAGGTGTCAAATACAAGTAATTATCTGCCTTTCATGTTGTTGGGCTTGAAATCAGCTCAGGGGCGTATTTAGGTGGGGGGCTAGGGGGCTTGAGCCCCCCAGCTGGCTGGCCAGATACGATTTTTAAAAAATGAGCCCCCTAAAATTTCAAACTTATCCACGATAGGTACATTTCCTGTACCCCCAATAAACAGTTAGATCTATGATCAGTGTGATTTAGCCCCCAGGCATAAACCTCAGACAGGATATACTAGTCTAGGTAAACTACATGCTTCATTGATTGCTGGTGATAAACCACACTCTGATTGGCTAAAGGAGAAACATTGGACTAATGGACTCCTTAAACATTTAGCCACAGGCATAAGAAATTATATTATGAAATATATGTACACAGATTATTGATCTGATTTTTTCTGTATTTACTGATAGTAATGGGATTTAGAAACTATGAATTTTTGGGTTTAGTCATAGATATATATAATTACATATATTAATGTCTATGATTTAGTTGATAGTGATTTTTTAAAGATTAAATTTGCAATTTTTTTTTTTACAAATACATGGCTTTAGATCTAATTATATGTCTGAGACACAAAGTCCCAGACCAATTGTGTGAGAATGACAGAGAAACGGGCCCGGCCCTCCCCTGAAGACAGATTTTTTAAAATTCTGTTCGCAGATTTTTTTAAGTCTGTTCGCACAAGGCAGACTAACTAAGAAAAGAGTAGATAGATAGATATTTAGTTTTCCCCAACAACAGGAGTATAACCCTATATTTAGGTCTACAACCTTAAAAAATTTATCTATCTATCTATTTATACTGCCGAACTCCTCTTTTCGAGATATTATTGGCAGTATCCACATTAAATATGTGACCAATTTTTAACTTCTTGAGTTTATACATTTAAACATTTTCAACGAATTGGTTGTTTTTAATGTTCATTTGTCAAGCATAATGGTAATTAGATAGCAGGAAATTGCACCAATTCAGCAGGCCCTTTTAAAAAAATCATCCGCGGGAGGGGACACACCTCCCGAAACCCTCCCCAGGCTGAGCACCCCCTCTGAAAAATTTCTGGATACGCCCCTGCAGCTACATACTTATGATACCTGGACCTGGTATAAATGTGACCCAAGAGGTAGTGCTTTTTGAGTAGCTATCAAGCTTGTTAAAAAAACAGTTAATACTAGTCATAAGACAGGGTCCAATTCAGATGAGTAAAGCCTTCAGCTCTCAAACTCGGCTGAGTTAAGTCTTAGAGTTTCAAAATCAGCTAAAGCCTCAGGGTTTTTAAATCAGCTGTGTAAAGCATTGAGGTTTCGGAGTCAGCCATATAAAGCATGGCAGGAATCCAATCAGCTGGGTAAAGCATTGATAAACTATTTAATTTAAGACGTATTATAATTTTATAAAGTGGCATCATAGAATACTAGACAAGCTAGGTTCTGTTCCTGGTGTACGTCGTACACTCATAATGAGAGGTGTGCAATATTAATCATCTGCCATTTTATCGTTAGACTTTAAAATTAAAACAGTCAATTCTAAAATTCTTTAAGTAATAATAATACCTAGTATTCCACCAGATATGCAGGGGCAGGCATTAGCTATTTTGTCAGTGCTCCAACAGAAATGAAGCAGGAAAGTGGTTAATAAAACTGTTGCGCAGGTCTTTCCAAGACTTAACTGGCCCGTTTGTTTTTAACAGGCCTTGGGCCAGCGGACCAGCGTTAGTTACATGTCGAGCCCAAAATGACTCAGATCAAACATGACCTTGACTCTTTCATGACCATGTTTTATATATAGGTTAGGCCAGAATAAGAGACCTAAGTGTGTTCAATGGTACTTGTGGTGGAATTGTTGCATGCTAAATATCTTATATCTTTTTAGTAGATTTTAGGCATCATTTAATACCTTATGTTACCTTATGTAGCTTCTGCACGCAGCACTGATGGGTGCTCTGTATGCAGCTCTTCGTTATTCTGATAGTACACAATACGTTTAACTTCCGGTGATAGTTTATAATCCGCCTTAAAATCAAAACGTAGAGGATGGGATTTCCAGTAATTGTCTAGCCTATTTTCGAACTGATGAATGTCCTTTGAAATAATGATGTGTTCTGGAAGACTGTTCCATAAATCTACAACTCTAACTGTAAAGCTATTAAGTCTCAAGTCCTTATTGCATCTTACTTTTTCTAGCTTCAGGCTATTCCCTCTAGTAATTGAGATGTCACTAAGTTTGAAAATATCTCCAGTAACTTTGTCGTCATAAATTCCTTTCAATATTTTGAATGTTTCAATCATATCCCCTCTCATCCTACGGTATTTCAATGTTGGAAGTTTCAGTTTACGCAATCTCTCTTCATATGTTAAATCTTTCATAGTTGGTAGCATTTTAGACGCTCTTCTTTGAACATTTTCAATAGCTTCAATGTCTTTTTTCTTATATGGAGACCATACACTACTTGCATATTCTAAATTTGGTCTGACCAGAGATTTGAATAAAAGTTTAAACATGCTATTATCCATGGAATCACATGAAGGCATGTAGTCTTCCACTGGAGTTGGTGCCTATCACTAAATCGAGGGTAGGATGTAATGCATTCAAACTGCAGACTGTTTTCAGACAATCCTTGTCCTTGAAGGCGTGAAGTTTCTTGCCATCAACACCAAATAAGGAAATCTGGAATTCAAGAAATAAGTCAACTTTTTTGTTTAGCGTTTGACAGAGCCAGTCAGAGTGTGTGGCACATATCATAGTTTTGCACTAAACCCTCGAAATGAAGAATGTATACAAGAACTATGGAACAACCCAAGAAAACAAAGTTTTTAAACTCAATTCATACCTACTGAAACTTTGTGCTGACAAAGATGGAACCCCATCAGCAGCAGATACAATGTGTAACCAGTGTTCCTGGACAGTATCCTAACCAGTACTACCTTATCCTTCTGACATCTACATACAATCAGCAACTTCTCAATATGTGTAGGAAATCGACATTTGAAATTCTTCACCACGTTAAATACTGTTTACAGTAGTTTGTCATAACTCTGAATATTTTATCTTTAAATATCGGTCGTTAACACGGGTGTCAACAGAGCCAAATTAAAAATGCTGATATCCATAAACAGCCAACCATTTTTGCCAAACAATAGACCTTCCTTCAACAATACATTTTCCAAAATAAGCTTAGCTTTTATTGAATAACTTTTATTGAATAAACTAGTTCAAAGTAGATTAAAATGACCATAACCATTTTTTTAAGATATTTTCATCAAATAACTTTTATTTTGGTCAGATCCCTTATAAATCTGGAAAACTGACACCCCTGCTTTTTGCAGGGGATAAAAACAAATGTGAAGCTTAAGCATACCTCTCGTTTTCGATTCAAACTGCCAACTACAAAGACGTCTTCTCGTGCCGGGTGCCATGTGGCACGAAATGGTGTCAGCCAATTATTAGTGTGATTTTTGTGACTGAAATTAAATGTATCAGAAAATCATTAATTTACAACTTCTATGACAAAGACATGGGTGAAAGTTGGCATTCTTCAAAATTTCACAATATTAAAAAAAATATACAATAAAAACATGACTTTTTGGTCACTCATGCATATGCCTGAAAGCTTGCACACCCATGTAAACATGTCTTCGTTAAAAATTTGGTCCCATCAAAAGCTAACCAGAAATACTAGTACATTCATTTGAACTTCGTTTGAATATTGTTTTAAGTCCCCCTGGACAACTGCATTTCAGTCATATAGAGAAATCCACGTCACATACAAGAATATGGAATATAAATTTCAACAAAGCTAATAAAATTTGTAAGATTATAATTTTATGTTTACTTAGTGAAAAATTTAAAACAAATAAAACCTGGTAACGTTTTAAGTACAACATAGTGCTCACCTGATACTTCTCTTTATTTTAATATTTGGTCCAATAACCTCACTATCAAACACACTGTAACATAAAACAGAAATATTTGGTCCAATAACCTCACTATCAAACACACTGTAACATAAAACAGAAATATTTGGTCCAATAACCTCACTATCAAACACACTGTAACATAAAACAGAAATATTTGGTCCAATAACCTCACTATCAAACACACTGTAACATAAAACAGAAATATTTGGTCCAATAACCTCACTATCAAACACACTGTAACATAAAACAGAAATATTTGGTCCAATAACCTCACTATCAAACACACTGTAACATAAAACAGAAATATTTGGTCCAATAACCTCACTATCAAACACACTGTAACATAAAATAGAAATATTTGGTCCAATAACCTCACTATCAAACACACTGTAACATAAAACAGAAATATTTGGTCCAATAACCTCACTATCAAACACACTGTAACATAAAACAGAAATATTTGGTCCAATAACCTCACTATCAAACACACTGTAACATAAAACAGAAATATTTGGTCCAATAACCTCACTATCAAACACACTGTAACATAAAACAGAAATATTTGGTCCAATAACCTCACTATCAAACACACTGTAACATAAAACAGAAATATTTGGTCCAATAACCTCACTATCAAACACACTGTAACATAAAACAGAAATATTTGGTCCAATAACCTCACTATCAAACACACTGTAACATAAAACAGAAATATTTGGTCCAATAACCTCACTATCAAACACACTGTAACATAAAACAGAAATATTTGGTCCAATAACCTCACTATCAAACACACTGTTACATAAAACAGAAATATTTGGTCCAATAACCTCACTATCAAACACACTGTAACATAAAACAGAAATATTTGGTCCAATAACCTCACTATCAAACACACTGTAACATAAAACAGAAATATTTGGTCCAATAACCTCACTATCAAACACACTGTAACATAAAACAGAAATATTTGGTCCAATAACCTCACTATCAAACACACTGTAACATAAAATAGAAATATTTGGTCCAATAACCTCACTATCAAACACACTGTAACATAAAACAGAAATATTTGGTCCAATAACCTCACTATCAAACACACTGTAACATAAAACAGAAATATTTGGTCCAATAACCTCACTATCAAACACACTGTAACATAAAACAGAAATATTTGGTCCAATAACCTCACTATCAAACACACTGTAACATAAAACAGAAATATTTGGTCCAATAACCTCACTATCAAACACACTGTAACATAAAACAGAAATATTTGGTCCAATAACCTCACTATCAAACACACTGTAACATAAAACAGAAATATTTGGTCCAATAACCTCACTATCAAACACACTGTAACATAAAACAGATTTTTTTTTAAAGTACAAGGGACTGACACCATCCTCCACAGTCAATCAGCATAATGAAACAGCCGATATCTGGTCTATATTTATTATTTTCTACAGTTATATGTTTTCATATGCACTCAGCAGGGCATGCTGCACTAGATGTAATAATACTGTAATGTAATGACAGATTTGCAATTGGAAATTGATTTATTCAATGCAAAAACCTTGCAATACTTTCAACCATGAAGGTCCGAATCAGGTCAAATTTTCCATGTCATATTAACGCATGTCAATCAATATCAACAGAGTATGGCTTGCTAAACATTCTCGTTAAACATTTTGGACAATAATTTTCTTTTTGAAATTTTCGTTCTCACCCCCTTCCCTCTGACCTTTGCATCTAAGCAGTTTTTACAAGTTAAGGGGTGTCAAAAAGGCCAAATTAAAAATCAGGAAATAGTATCTGACTGACAATTTTTGCCAAATATGAGATCTCCAACCTTTACAAGTTTTCATAATTAACTAAGTCTATATTAAAGAATTTCCTTCAGAGCAGATTGAATTTATCACAACTTTGCCCATGCTTGAGATATTTTCATCCAGTAACTTATATTTTGGCCAGAAGACATGAAGCCATTGCTCTTTCAGGAATGATAAATCCTCAATTCTAGATCCAGATCAAGAATGTTGACACCCGTGCAAGTTTTGAAGTCAGTGAACATTGAATACTTACGTCAGTTCGTCATCCAAGTATGTCGACAGGATATATTTCCCAGTAACAGGTGAGAAATAAGCGCTATTTATACAACGTCCGTGATTCATCTCAAATAGATGCTTGTTGTTCTTTACTTTTGTATGTCTCAAATCCCAAACACACACAACACTGTAAAAAACATATACATGTATAATTTAAAGTTTGAAGTCAATATCTTAAATGGTTTGCAAGATATGCTCTGGAAAACAATAATTATGAAAATACTGAAGGGGAGATAATTCGAAAATTAAGACAGAGTTATGGTTCCTGGTCACAGCACTTCTCCAACTTGCCATAAACTTATAGGGGATTTAAATAGCCCCGCGCAGCGGGGCTATTGAAAATACCCAGACCGTTAACAAGCGAACGTGCGAATTTTCGTTGAGTCTCTGCCGGTACTAATGCTTTCAAAAAAAGTTATTTCCGGTCAAAAATTTCAGGCAGTTTTCCGAGGTGAATAGTCCTTGGAATATAAAAAAAATAGTAAGCTGTCAACGGTTTAGCCTATCGTTATCTTGCGATTAATTATCATTTTAAAAAAAATTGTAATAAATAAAACAAACTATTTTTAAAAAACAAAGGGATGTAAGAAGTACTTAAAACACCGTATTAAAGATTAAAGCGCCGTATTCTAAACATCGACAACCAAGGGAAGTCATTCTAGATAGTGATTTACAATAATTGTAAACATTCAGTTCAAGGTCGTTCATACAAGAAGCATTGTGAACTAAAGTTTACTTAAGCCTACTTCAGACGTTAATTATCCAAAACAAATAATTATCGCATATCTATTTAAATGGATTGATTCCGGATTGATCACCATCGGTAGCTGGAGTTCGGTTCGAGGGAGTATGAAACTGCGGAGCACAATTGTGTGATGTTTTTTGTGGTCTTGTATGATTGACTAGGCCCCCAATTAACGTCATACGGTGTCGCTTTTGCAATATCTTCAATTTTCCAAGGCTTGAAGCTGATCTGATACTATGGACTGGACGAAATATGGTTACAGTAGGTTTAGAAATTATCCATGGACTACTGTAATTGAAACTGCTCTCAAGAATACAGTTAGGCCTACAATAAAGGTATGCCATAGATTTTACTCATTTTGAATCAAATTATGACAATTTCATTTTGAATGTGTTGTGTACAAAAAGATATTTACATTGTACTGCTAGGTAAGCGCTACCAAGTGCTTTCGTAAGAAACGGGGTGATTTGGTTGCACTTTTCAGCGCTATGTAATGGTCAGCTAGCCACAAGCGCTTGCTGCTTGCCGAAATAATAATGTATTTTTCACTTTTTCCGATATACAGTAGCGCTTATTTTAAGAAGCTGTTTCTAAGCATAGCGCTCGATAGCGTGAGTACTGTACATCTCACGCAATGTTTGCCTCAAATCGTGCATTTCTGCGGTCAGGGTCAAACAAAAATTTTACTTGCATCTCTGCAGCCGCAAAGCCTAAAGTAAAATAATTTCACTCACAGTCGCATTAGCAGGCTTACTTGCAAAAAAGAGTGACCATAAATCGCCACAATTACAACGTCACATCTAAACATGTCGATTATTTACTCTATCCGCTTGGGTAAATAGGTCAAATGCCTTAATATGTAGTCACTATGTCACAAATTTGGCCTTATATTCCAAAGCCTTTAATCAGAAGGATATACTTTTAAAAATCAAGTTCAATATTGTGACATCCGGGGTCAAAAGTGTGTCACTAGGTCAAGTCCTAGAAATTTCTTGTCACGGTAGACAATAGAGATAAAAATGTTGGTCTTTTCTTGATGAAATTTCTCCAGAATAAATTATTTCATTATAATCTAGGTCAAGTTCAATTATAGGTCTTCTGGACCAGGGTCCCTGATTTTTGGGCTACCCGACTTCCCGATAATCGCTGATAACCTGTGGGACTGACGATCTGACAGACTAAAAATCAACAAATCCAGTTATTCCCTTTTAAGGCGGCGTTTACACATTAAAAGAAGGTTTTCCTTGTTTCCAAGTACTTTTATCATGATCTCAGTGCAAGACTTTGTTTTCCGGTTGTCATTTACCAATAATTCAATCGTTTTAATGCACAAAGTTTTCCCTCGCGAAATCATCGAGACTTCAGAAAAAGAGTACAAAAACACCAAGTTAGAAAAATGTTTCAGCTTTGCGATTGGCCTAAGAATTTATTATCGACCTATCAAAATATGTCTTACACAAGACACCGCATTGTCGCAAAACCAGGCTTTCTATACGGGTGTCCGCCTAATGATGGTTGAAAATTCTTGAGAAACATAGGAGTTGAGCACATATACCCAAATCTAATAACCAAGGATTCTGAAGCCTGGTTAATAAATGTAGAAAGCATGAATATGCCAGCACAAAAAATAGCATTTCATGAAAAATGCCCAATGCAAACTGAACTTATTGACCGGAAACCTTTTTTATATATTTTTAGTAACGGTGACCATGACCCTTTTTGACCCCAAATACAATCCCAAGCTAGGTATCCATGCAAGCTTGCTATATACAAAGTATCATTAAGATCAGCCTATCCAAGCTTCAAGTTTTTGACTGGAAACCCCTAGTTAAAAATTGTTTGACTTAGCTGCCTGCCCGTCATCTAGTCCGGGACCCATTGTCCCAATCTAATAAGGAGGATTTTTCGTTGGAAAACCTTGAAAAAATACACGCGATAATGTACCCAGGAAAAACGAACCCAGGACAGAAACTGAAATTGTTCAATTCATCGGACGGCTAATTGAACAGTCTGGGTACGGTACCCTTACAGAAAATATGTTCTCTGACAAATGTGTAACATGTGTGCAGTTAACATGTATCAAATATGAAATGAATATACTGCGAATGCAGTCTTAAAGGGACTGTGTCATGTTTTAGCGTATAGCAAAAATCAAATAAAATTGTTAAATATTTACTATATTTGGCATAGATGCCTGTATATCCCATAAATAAGCACACTGGTATAAATATAACTTGTGAAACGTTTTTTAAGTATTTTACCTAAAAAAATTCTATACCATATATCTGAAATATAGCTTAGCAGTTATCCAACATCTACTATTTAATCCCCGTTTAGGCGGTGCCTTAGTTCATATTATTTCAAGTTAATATCTTATATAGTTTTCAAGATATGCTTCGGACAAAATTTGATAATGAAAATACTATAAAGGGAAGATAACTCAAAATGTAAAACAGATAGTTATGGTTCTTGGTCACTGCACTTCTCAAAGCTGCCATATATTTCAAGTTTCAAGTCCATATGGTAAATAGTTTTGACGATATACTCCGCATAAAATTTGTGACATGGACGGTGACTATTAAAATATCTCCTGCCTAAAAATATTTTGGCGGGGATAATAATACCTACCCCTCAACACCAGCAGTACAGAAGTAGTGTGTTTCCATTGGATGTACACTAACAGTATGTAATGATCTATTGTGTAAGTCATATGTTCTCTCTGCTTTAGGTCTAAAATTATAAGTTTTAAAACAATATTCAGTTGAAGAATTAAAATGGATTGCAAACAAGTTCTTTTAACATACAGTAAACCGTCTCAACAAAAGAATATGAATTTTCAATGTTTTGTTTCTAATTCAACAACAATACTATTAAAGTCTTACTCAATCATTAGACCAGTTTTCAAAGCTTTAAAGGGTGATATTGTTGCATTATTGTATATTCATCAATCACAAAGTATTGTTCCCAGTGATATTACCCAATATTTCCATTTATTAGTGGAGTTCAGAGAGTCCCACAATGAAGAATTATCTGTCACAAACATCTGTACTTGAGCATACAAATAAGATATAAATTATATCATAAAAATGATTGTTTTCCAGGAGTATACACCTATCAGATAATATCAGTCCATATGTCCATTAGTGATACCAAAACCAGTATGATTTACTTTTCTTTATTTGACATGATTTAGTTAAAAGTTTATTGAGCTATATCTAACGGTCATTTAATTTCAGAATAATTACTTGCCTCGTTTTTAGTATGATACTAGACTACCTTAATTTCAAATTAAAACTTTGAATAGGTTCTGTGTACTTTGATTCAATCGTCGAAAAAATAGACGATTCTTATAATTTCTAGAACACTTTCGTATAAAAACGGACAATTTACATGTCCAATGAATCACAGATAGAGTTTCTGTTTAAGCAGAAGCGAAAAATCCTTTGGATATGAAAGCATCATTGTTTTTCAGTTTTTTTTCTAAAAAAATATCGTCCGATATAGCTCAATACACTTTAAAGTTTATACTAATTTATGTTAGGTTGATTGTTAAACAAGTTTCCTTACTTATATTAATCACTCTCAATACCTCATTCCTGATGTTATCCATCACCTCGAGGGTATGAGAGAAGAGAAGCCAGTTTCCCTTTAATACTGAGCATCAAGCAGGGGAATTACTCATTATTACTGGTACCATTTTTAATTCATCTTTGGTATGATGTGGCCAGGGTTCGAAGCTGGGACCTCCCGCACTTGAAGCGAGCGCTCTAACACTGGGCTTATGAGGAGGCATATGGTTGCCAACGAATGCTAGGAACAATGTTATATTATTGTAAAAGACACATATATCTCTTGGTAACGATTCTGGGTTGACAGATGTGCATCTTATACTCTTAAATTAATGACAATATCACTCACCCTGTTCTGATATCGACTAATGATACACAACCAGTATTTTGTGAAACAAGCATAGTGTGAGGTGTAAGCCATGAGAAATTCCTCAATAATACATTATGATCTTCTGGTTCACTGTATACCTGCAAACAGTGAGATAGAAATACAACGTAAGACAGCGTCATTTGACCCATAAAACAATTACCGATTTACCTCTGAAAATTACATAGAGGATCTTGCACGACTGCTCATTACATAGAAGTTTTATTAAGTGAGTGGATAAAACAATATGGCACTGCCGCACTAGGCTTTGCTGAGTGTCATATTTGTTTTGTCAATGAGTTTAATAAAGCTTGTACGTTATTAGCAGGAATGTATGATTCTATTTATCTTAAAATATAGCAATTTTACAAAACACAAAATGCTTTTGCATTGAAGTATAATGAATCTTCTCAAGTAATATGTAAGAATATTGTGTTGTTCACTGGGTACCTTGAATCTTATTCCATAACTAATTTATGACTGTCTCAGAAATTATGTAACAACCTAAACACTAACCTCGGTGAATATTGCTTTCTCAAGGTCACCACACCTCAGACTTCCATCATAACCACAGGAATATAGTTTGTCTGGCGAGTGGACAGGAAACTCGAGACATGTGACAGGACGAGAGTGAGGCTGGTAACAACAGACCCCATCAGATGATGATTTACTGTCACATAACTACAGGGATATAGAAAAATAGATATACGATCATAACTGGCATAAAACACAATAATAACTGGCATGAAACACAATCATAACTGGCATGAAACACAATAATAACTGGCATGAAACACAATTATAACTGGCATGAAGCACGATCATAACTGTCTTAGCCCTGAACACTATTTTAAATTCATTATTTTACGCATTGAACTCCCGTAGAAAGCATCAGAACTTACCACATCCCAAATTCCAATTTTACCCCATTTATCACCAGCAGCTGCTAGTATCTTGGTGGCTGATGGATGTACAGTTATGGAGAATGATCGTTCAGGAACAACTTTAGCCACACGTTCTGATGTTAGTTTTGTCTTTGCCATATTTGAAATGTACCTGTAACAAAACAAGTTCACTTTTAATGCCATTTCTCAATCATATACAGCAGCCAATTCACCAGACTTGTTATCCTGCACAGTTACTTGCCCTTCCACAAGCAACTTCACAAATGAGGAAAATAAACAGTACTATACTGGGTATATGACCATTGTGACCAGGAATCGAACCCAAATCACCACTACAAATTCTAACTACTGAACCATGGTCACAGCCCTACAACTTTACTAGACAGGGGAAGGGTAGCATACTGCTGGGAACTGTTATATCAAAGTAATTACGCTAGCATAACTCTTAAGTTTTCCTAAAATATTGTGTACGTCGATAATATTTGCGTAAATGCGTTTTACAAAGATATTTTAGTTCTTTTTCTAGTTTTGGCCAAGGCTGGGCAACCCTAAATAGCAAATATGAATGCAAGTGTGGAGATTTTAACACACCGTTTGACCGCCGCATGCTATTTTAGAACTTCTTGTTGTTTAAGACCGTGATTAACTAACAAAAGCATGCTTAACCATCAAATCTTACAAATGTTAATGTATATATATTTATTCATTCTGGTCCCTGTTAAACAGTGTCCTGATGCTCTAGATGTGTAATGTCTTTTATCAAAGTATTTTTGTT
The DNA here is from genome assembly GCA_963678985.1 of Spisula subtruncata. Lineage (NCBI taxonomy): Eukaryota > Metazoa > Mollusca > Bivalvia > Venerida > Mactridae > Spisula > Spisula subtruncata. The sequence goes on from OY787676.1 coordinate 12,802,641, forward strand.
TCACATCAATAAGTGAATTATAAGTCAGTCTTAACAAATGATTGGATTCATATTATAATTATTATTATACCATATATATATAGCCCTTTTTTCATGTATACACACGTTCAAAAGTGCTGTACAGTCCCGACTAATACATGTTTAAAACAATATACAATGTACATAAAATATACAAAAACATTTTTATCAACGCTATTTAGTCTCCCATCAGTATCATATTGCCGAAACGAAATGCAACATAAAACTTAGGAGACATGGTATATAGAAATACTTTGCTACAATAAGATAGTGGTGTACAACGATTTGATTATCTGTAGGGGTATTAACTGAATGTAAACCTCAACTAGGACAAGGGTAACGTCAATAACCTTTACCACATGTCCTTAACCCTTAAAGGAATAGTGATACTTCCTTTAAAAGGGGGATGACTCACAGATGACATAAAGTTACTATCATCATATGAGTTACAAAGGTCGAAGAAATAACATACATGTACTTTCTTCAAGACCTTACCATAAAGGTCGAAGAAATAACATACTTTCTTCAAGACCTTACCACACTTTGAAACGGGACTCTACTTAACCCAGTAGACGGGCGTCTACTTAACCATGAACTTCAGCATGAATAAGCTATAGTAATATAATGCGTTTTCAGGGCTTTCTTGAAGGACGGGAGTGTTTTACTGTCTCTGAGCGCTGTTGGCAGTGCATTCCAGAGTTTCGGTGCAGCAGCTCCAGAGTTTCGGTGCAGCAGCTGTGAAACATCGGTCACCGTAGGTCACAGTCCTCGTCCGTGGCACAACTAGAAGAACAGAATCATTTTGAGACCTTAGCTGTCTTTGTGGAGTATATACTTCCAACATACTTCTGATGTAGCCAGGCGATTTTCCATGTAGTGCTTTGAAAACATGAGTCAAAACCTTGTACTCTACTCTGTACTGTACAGGCAGCCAGTGAAGATCCTTTAGTACAGGAGTGATGTGATTGTAACGCGGTGTCCGTGTGATGAGGCGGGCAGCTGTATTTTGAATAATTTGTAGTTTATTCAGAATGGTTTTCGGGGTGCCACATAATAATGAATTGCAGTAATCTAGTCTCGATGTTACTAAAGAATTAATCAGGGATTTTGTTGCATCAACAGTCAAATATTGTCTGATTTGACCTATTTGTCGGATCTGCATGAAACACGACCTTGAAACAGAGTTTACATGTTTATCCATGTCCAAATGTGAATCCAACATTGCACCAAGGTTTCTCACCATCGATGATGGTTTGATTACAGCGTCACCAACTGTCACTGTGAGATTCTCGGCTGTGCTGGCATTCCGTTTTGGTTCAAACAGGATTACCTCTGTTTTGTCAGCATTTAGTTTCAGCAAATTATCTTTCATCCAGTGCAAGATATCCTTCAGACAAGCTTCAATTCTTTGCAGAGTTTCATCCCGCGAGACACAATCTTTTGGTTTGAACGCCATATATAATTGTGAGTCATCAGCGTAGAAATGATGTTGCAATTGATGTTTTCTACAGATTGCACCGACTGGTTTTGTGTACATGATGTAGTTCTTTGGACCAAGCACAGATCCCTGTGGTACGCTGTAGTTCATAAGTACAGGTTTTGAAAGCTCCTCATCTATACAGACAGTCTGGTAGCGGTCACACAAATAGGATTTCATCCACTCTAATGGCTTGCCTGTTATACCGAAATGATTTTTAAGTCTGCCTAGTAGAGTGTTGTGATCAATGGTGTCAAATGCTGCAGACAAATCCAGCATTACAAGGACCGTAGCTTTATTCTGATCTAGAGAGTAAAGGATGTCATTTTGCACACGAAGAAGAGCCGTTTCAGTAGAGTGAAATTTTCTGTATGCTGACTGACGTTCTTCGTGGAGACCATGTAGTGCTAAATGCTCTTCCAGTTGAGCATCGACTACCTTCTCAAGAACTTTGGAAATGAAGGGTAGGTTTGACACAGGTCTATAATTTTTCAGTACATTTTGATCAAGGCCTGGCTTCTTTATTAGTGGTCTTATTCTGGAGCTTTTAAAAGCATTGGGTACATAAGCACTTTTGAGTGATGCATTGAATATTCTTGTTAATAGTGGTAGTAGTTCATTCAAGCAATCCTTCAACAGCCATGTTGGTATAGGATCAAGTTCACATGATTTACTAGGTGATTTATTTATCAGTTTTCGGATTTCATCCTCTGATGTTGGAGAAAATTCGGACAGTTGCTCTTCTTCGAAAGGAGTTTCGAATTCAACACTGTCGTTTTGTTGGTTTGACTGAATACTGGTGGCTATTTCAGTACGTATTGCTTCAATTTTGTTAATGAAGAAGTCACTGAAGTCCTGTGCAAGCATTTTAGCAGGTTTACCAGTTGGTAACACAACTTCTTTTTCTTCACCCATCAGATGTTTAGTTATCTTGAATAACCCTTTCTGATCACGACCACAGGCTTCTACCTTATCTGTGTAATAGGATACTTTGGATTGTTTCAACATTTTGTTGACTACCGAACATTGATTCCTATATATTTCATGATCTATTGTCAATTTAGATTTTCGTTATTTTCGCTCAAATTTTCGTCTCAGATGTTTAGCGTCATGTAGATCTTCAGTGTACCACGGACATGAGGGTCTTAATACTATGGTTTTGGATTTAAGGGGCGCATGTTTGTCAATTAGTGATGAAAGTCCATGGGTATATACCTCAACTAGTTCATCAACGTCTGATATATGCAGTCCACTTTCCAAAATATCTGAGGATTCGATGTCTTTTTTGAATTCATTAATGTCAATAGATTTTAACTTTCTTAGATTCACTGTTTTTCTTATAGGTGCAGGTTTAGCAGCGCAAGCTTTAAAAACTACTGCAAAATGATCACGAGAGGTTTTTCCACTGTTGTCGGGTAGACCAGGATCAGATATTTCTACATGTGAGACAGAAGTGTCAGTGTCTCTTGTGATTACCACATCCAATGTGTGGCCAGCCACGTGGGTTGCCCCAGTAACTTGCTGTCGCATGCCACAAGATTCAAGAATACTTGTGAACTTTACAGTGTCTAAATTCATTAGGTTGTCAAGGTGGATGTTCAAATCCCCAACAACTATGATGTTACTTTCTGATGTTACAAGTTTGGCCAGAAAGGATGGCCATTCATTTTCCAGGAAAGTACTAGTTTTAAGGCCATTTATATATTTATATATATGTTTAAGTTTAATTTTTGGCTGGTTAACTTTAGGATGACCATGCAGTGATTCATTTTGAAATTTGTTTTTATATATTTCAAAACAATGAGTCCCAGCTAAATTTAACGAGTCCCATAAAGATTTAGGTAAACATCGTAATATATGTTTTGAGGTTAATGATTGAAAACATGTAACTTTCTGTTTATGCTGCTCTTGTCATTGGAATTAGATAGTGTCTATTTAACTACTTGTCTTATAGAATGTAATTCTCTTTTGCAACAAAATCTCCAAAAAGTAGTGCAGTAAGTTTTACTGTCATGAGCTGATCTACTGTACATATTATCAACAGTCGGGCGAAGAGTAAATTTGGAAAGGGTCTTATTTGTAGGACCTACAGAAAATCATAATTCACAACCAGCAGGTTATGATCAGATGATGCTGAACTAATTGCAAACTGAGCTAAAATCAACGGATCTTTATCAAAATGTGAACAAATGGTCGGAGCTCTCGACCAGTTAATCGTTAATTTCAGACGTCTATAACATAATATAATTCAGAATCGTCGCCGGCGTGTGTAAAAATGATGTTAATATTCTTTAATTACAATCAAGTTTCGTAATTTTCTTCGAGCGCATTCTATCTGTGCATGTCCGAAAAGTAAAACTTTTTGTTTATTCTCCGAAAAGTATGACTAGTCAGTTAAAACGCGCTTACTGATTGGTTTATCTCCATAAAACGACCAATGAAATCGCGTTTAACTAAAACAACGGCCGGAAACGGTGTCGACGTAAATTTATTCCTTCTTGCGGACCCGATAATTTTCGAACTTCGCCCATTCGTCCTCAGAATTTTATTGCGTCCGGCGGACTTGCAATTAATCAAACTTTGCGTCCCAACAAAAATTTATGCGTCAGGGACGCAGGACGCACATCAAAATGAATCACTGACCATGAAACAATTTAATACTCCATACTGTAGAACTTAGTTTGAATATCCTGCTGTTCAATGTTGATAATAACACAAAATAAATTAATAAACACCAAGGTACTCACTTTTCAAGAGGTATCTTTGATTCTGTTATGGGTTTTGTTTTCAGACTGCATACTGTTTGTTTTGCCTGAAAAAAATACAAATAAGATTTATAACAATTTATGGCAATCTAATTATTGAAAATGGTATTGACCTACCTCGAAATCAATAGGGGTAATGCATCTATCGTTGCTTGCAAACCTACATGTTTTGGGAGGTTTTTATAGGTGTTTTTTTTACCTCCATGTTAATTTAGAAAATCCTAGGGCAAAACATAGTTTGAGTCATTGAATGGAAACCATTTTGGTCTACCGACCAATGTACATACAAATAACATGTGTGCAAAGCAATATAGCCGCTCATTAAAGATAGGAGTAAACAAGAGCTGTCTCCATAGGACGACACATGCCCCCGTGCATGCTTTGATAGTAACGTAACGTTAAGATATCAGCACCGTCACAGATGTGTCATAATATATTGGGCAAATGTGATATTGACATATTTTTCTTTGTGTAAAGGGCCATAACTCTTAAGCGTGTAGGTCAATTTGAAATCTTGTTATCTAACATGACCTAGATCTTATGGCCGTACACCTTTTCATGTTTCAAAAGGTTTGGTGAAGATCAGATGATAAATGCTTGAGTTATTGAGCGGAAACCAAAAAAAAACGCCATTTTCCTACGTGTCAAGGGCCGTAACTCTAAAGTGGCTACGTCAATTTGACTGGTTATCAAACCTGACCTAGATCTCATAGCCTTTCACATTTTCATGAGGTTTGGTGAAGATCCAATGACAAATGCTTAAGTTATTGAGCGGAAACCAAAAAAAACGCCATTTTTCTATGTGTCAAGGGCCGTAACTCTAAAACGGCTAGGTCAATTTGACTGGTTATCGAACTTGACCTAGATCTCGTAGCCTTACACATTTTCATGAGGTTTGGTGAAGATCCGATGACAAATGCTTGAGTTATTGAGCGGAAACCAAAAAAAACGCCATTTTTCTATGTGTCAAGGGCCGTAACTCTAAAGTGGCTACGTCAATTTGACTGGTTATCGAACTTGACCTAGATCTCGTAGCCTTACACATTTTCATGAGGTTTGGTGAAGATCCAATGACAAATGCTTGAGTTATTGAGCGGAAACCAAAAAAAACGCCATTTTTCTATGTGTCAAGGGCCGTAACTCTAAAACGGCTAGGTCAATTTGACTGGTTATCGAACTTGACCTAGATCTTGTAGCCTTACACATTTTCATGAGGTTTGGTGAAGATCCAATGACAAATGCTTGAGTTATTGAGCGGAAACCAAAAAAAACGCCATTTTTCTATGTGTCAAGGGCCGTAACTCTAAAGTGGCTACGTCAATTTGACTGGTTATCGAACTTGACCTAGATCTCGTAGCCTTACACATTTTCATGAGGTTTGGTGAAGATCCGATGACAAATGCTTGAGTTATTGAGCGGAAACCAAAAAAAACGCCATTTTTCTATGTGTCAAGGGCCGTAACTCTAAAGTGGCTACGTCAATTTGACTGTTTATCGAACTTGACCTAGATCTCATGGCCTTACACATTTTCATGAGGTTTGGTGAAGATCCAATGACAAATGCTTGAGTTATTGAGCGGAAACCAAAAAAAACGCCATTTTTCTATGTGTCAAGGGCCGTAACTCTGAAGCGGCTAGGTCAATTTGACTGTTTATCGAACTTGACCTAGATCTCATGGCCTTACACATTTTCATGAAGTTTGGTGAAGATCGGATAAACACTGCTTGAATTATTGAGCGGAAACGAATCCGGACGGACGGACAGACGGACAGACGGACTGACGGACGGACTGACAGACGGACTGACGGACGGACTGACGGACGGACTGACGGACGGTGCGATTTTAATATGCCCCCGAACCATCGGTTCCGGGGGCATAAAAAGTGTATAACTAACCTGATCTGAATAATTTGATGAATCGGCTGCATCCCCTACATGTCTAGATGCTGCAAGAAAAACAACAACATAAAACATAAATTTAGCTTCTTCATACACATATAAAGGTCAAGGTCCACAAAAATGGTCAATCCTCCAGTCCTAACTATTCTGTTTTTTTTCTATTTGACAAAGAGGAATATTCACTCATATTAAAAATTCGGACACTTAAGCGGAACATGAAAGATTGGACTAGAAAGTACCAGTATGTTTATGATCTAAAAGGTCCTTGTTACACTTGTTTTGCAAATGTGTTGGACACTCTTCCCTCGGCACTCAAATATTGAAATTCTTTCGAGCGACATTTTTAGAGAACGAGAAGTTGTAGTTATGTTTAATATGTGTTAAATATATTTATTTTGCTAATTTCAAAGTGAAATTTAGTGTATTTGTAAGCTATAAGTGTAATTTATCAGCCTGAGTGCAGTGTGGTACTCAGATTCAAAAATTACATTTTTAACCCATAAATAAAACAAAATGTCAAAGAAAATGTATCAAATGCTATTTACAACATTCAAATAATAACTCTATACATTATCCTCATTTAGATTTGCAATCTAGAACAAATAATAGCTCATTATATAACATTTTAAAAATTTGAGTGCAGTGTGTAAGTATTGGTTATAATCCCGGGCCATGAAATACTTGTACTTGATCTTAACATTATATTGTAATAAACTCTGAATAATGAGTCTGTTTTAATGCCAAATTTGAGTCCAGCCTCCCATGGAAATTACTTCAAAGATGAATGGCAATATGTGAGATGAGATTCAGGTCATATTGTCAATGATTCAGATTTTTCATGAGATCAGGCCCAGTGATTATAAAAGTTTCTCATTCTCATACTCATACTCCATACTACATACTACATACTCCATGTTAAACTTGAGAACAAGTCTTTTTTAGAGTTTTGCATCAAATGATCTAATTAAGAAAATAAACCCCCATTTCATATGTTCCCATTAAGTAATAAAGAAGTTATATCAGTTTTTGTAACTTAGAAATGCTCAAATTGGAGTACAGAGTATGAGTTGGAACATGGGGTACGTTCTCCAATGTTTATAATCACCAGGCCTGGACCAGACCTCAATACAAGTACATACCTGCACCACCCCCTCGTCGCCTGGAAGGTCGATGTCTTACAGACGAATGCCATACTGGACAGGTTGCTGGTAGGTCACTATGAGTATAGGCTCCGGTGTGGGGGAAGTTTGTAGCACCAGTCTGTAATGTTTGCTGTGGTACGCCAGGTAGGCGAGGTAGGCTGCAAATAAAAGAAATACTTGTTAATAAGTAGGAGACAATCTTGACCCAATAGCTTAAACTCCAGGGTACGGCTATAATCAATCAAAACCGATTGATGTTGTCACATATTGGCACCATCAACTACATGTAACCCAAGTAATGTAACTTCCAAGGAAAGAATGGAGTGCACTGCCTCCCACAAGTCTTGCTGTGCTATCAAATGCATTCTAAACATTGGCTATGTTAGAAGATAGAATGGAAATAATAAATAATTATATATCTAACTAAATGTTTGTTATCTATGATATAAATGAAGTATGCTCACATGCTCAGCAAATTGAATTACTTTTGCTGCACGCTTGAGGTTTAATTACGTTGTATTGAGACTGTGACTGGTCAAACTTACAGATTTACCATAAAACATGTCACACTTACACTCGCATTCACAGCAAGTCACTGCAAGGTTACAAAACTATTCATATCTCTGCGAGTAATGGATGAAAAATTATGAAACTCTGCAGAGGGAGAGAGGGAATATTTTTATTTGGCATACATCCTTCTTTATTTATATCTAAAAGTGTTATCATTTTAGAGCATTTGTCTCATTTCTTTTTGATCAGTTTCACAAGCTAACCTTGGGGTATCTGGAATCATGGACATGGACAGAAAGTCTTCATCCTCCATCTTTCTTTGTTGGACTGTGAACTTATTCTTAGGCTTCAAGTCTGTAACTATTTCCTGCAAGTAGAAAAGTAAATCATGTAGCTAGTAAAGTGACTTCTATCCTCATCTTTTTTTGCTAACATTACTATAGCTTTCAAGCAATGCCAAACATAATAACTTACTAAAAGAACTGAAAACTTGTTTACAAGTGTGAAAACTGGTGTTTAGGGGTTGGGGACATGATGGTGGACAAGTATGAAACCAATATCATTGCCTTGATATCATCTAGATCTATACAACATTTGACAAAGTTTGGTGATGATATGATGAAAATTTGATTAATTAGTGCCCAGAAGCCAAAATACACTAAGTGACCCTGTAACATAGTTCTTAAATCGACAAGACCTTTGTTCGAACTTGACCTAGATATTATCTAGGAACAACTTCTGGCCAAGTTTGTTGAAGATTGGACAAAAATTATTTCAACAAGAGATGATTGTAAAACATGTATGCCCTATGTCAGCCTTATGGTTGAAAATGGTAAAGGTCACAGTGACCAGGGGACCGTTTCACTAAGATACTTACGCTTGCGTAACTCTAAGATTTACGTAGATTTTTGCGTACGAACAAAATATGGACGTAAGTGCGTTTCACTAAACATTTGCGTACCTAAGGTTTGCGTAGATTCAAGCGTAAAGTTACGCCAATAAATACCAGCCGTAAGTCTGGCATAAGTGCTCTAAAATTTGCGTAAAAATGGCCGCCATTTTGAACGCTCTCTAGAAGGCAGCGAAACGATCGATTAAGAAGAGTTTTACAGTGTGCAAGACATTTTTTGCCGACAGTTCATTCCAAGGGGAGCTAAATCGTTCTTTGGAACATGACGACAGCCATATCCTATCGATAATGATGGCACATTACAGTGATCTCCCCTGTAAACAAGGTCGTCTGTCAGACACAATATTTTGCTGGACAAAAACTGTTTATTTCGTCATGTTACATGTACGTTGGCGAGTGGACTGCTTGTATCATTATCAACAAACCTTATTTAGTAAGTAATATTCCATTCAACCAACGCTTACTTGCATGATTAATGAAAAATCTGTGTTCTTTGATCGACTTGTTAAACCCGGAAGTGATGTTTTTTGTTTGTTTCCAACGCAACTTGTTGACCGCCATCATTTTAAATTTGTTACAATATTGTTCGCTGTTGTAGAATAAGCAGCAACTTTAGTGCTTTGTGTGAAGTTACAGCCGCGCTATGCCTATACAGTACAGTAGATCTAATGTTTATTTGCAAAAGTGTTAATGGCCATGTACTGAGCTTGAGGGGCACTGCAATTCTGAATGAGTAGGCCCACTACTAGGCACTAGTAGACCTAATGATGGATCTATTTACAACAGTTCTATCTTAGTATCTATCTATTTATTCTGCTGAACGCATCTCTTTTAGTACTATTGGCAGTGTCTGACATAGGCAGACATAAAATCAATGAAGAAATAGAAGTGAGATACAAGGAATCCCGGTGCGATGCCCTAGCTTGTTTCAATAAGCCTTATAAGGTGCCTTGGTTCTTTAACATGCTGGTGTAAAGCACTGATACACGCAAGACTACTACCTCTGGCCGAGTCTGGGTTTCCAAGCAGTTCATCTCTAGTTGGGTGGGAAACACTTTTAAAAATAGCGATTATGAAATGACCAAGTGCCACAGCCGAGGATTGAACCAGAGACCTCTCGATTGGGAGTCAAGTGTGTTATGGCCGTTATCCACTCTACCACTGTGCCAGTTTAATACTGTTTTAGTATCTAGCTAGCAACTTATCAAGGAATCCAACACATCACTGTTCAGGCGCTATCAAGGTCATTTGCCATGATAAATGGATTAGAAGTGCACCAGTCAATTGAAACCTGCCCCCACAATCCTGGAAATTTTAACCTTTTTGAATGGCCAAGGATTGGGCAATTATTTTACCTGTGGTTTGAAAAAGGTCAAGAAATAATTAAGACCCTTTCCAGGTTGAGAGGCAGAATTTGTTATTGACCTGTGCATAATAACATGGATTGCGAGTCCTACATCGGATTCAATTTTGCTACATTATTCACTTAAATATATCTATATAGTCTAGATCTACTATTGGGGACGCATGATGGAGAGCTCAAAGAAATACTGTAAAATCATTTAATTTTGATGGTTTTGGCGAAAAGACTGTTTCGTTGGGACGTTAATTCTTGGATTTTGCATTTCAGGTAATAAATTCAAAGGGTCAAACATAGTGTTCAATGGGATTTGATTTTGTGGTTGAAGGTGAACCATGAAATCCAAGAAATAATCCCCCACGGAAATTAATGATTTTACAGAAAATAATGGAGCAGCAAACTCCCATTTTTAGCAATCAACCGACCACAAAATATGCACATTTCGTGTTATATACCAAAATGTTCGGGAGAGTCTGAAGTTTTTCAGACTGCCGGCATAAATTGCAATTTTTTGGTGCGGGCCCTGAAATCCAAGATGGCTTCCAAGATGGCGTCCATCAAATTCAATAAGATGGTGTCACACCGGTGAATTTTCTGCCATTGGAATTAATGCAAAATGACCCAAATTCGCACCTCTCCCTCCGTTTCACTGACATTCCGGGTGATTTTCTGTGGCCGTTTCCATAAAAAGCAATCCCTGTTATCCAAAATAAGCTGGAGAAAATGGCATGTCGATAGTTTCGTTTTCGAGCTACTGCAGGGATTCTGGAAGGACAACGCTATTTTCCATGCCTCAAAAGCTGACTTGACCGAAGCACACATACATTGTCAGTCTTCAGCCAGGGAAAGATAATTCAGAAAAATATCAATTAAACACTCTTAAAAGTTAGCATGCAGGTCATATTTGATCTACATTCATGTAATTTGGCCAACAATCAGCATTTTCCACATTAAAACAGTGCTTCAACAGACATATATCAAATTTTTGAAAGGGACTATTTTAGCATACTACGACCCGGAAGTACTTTCCACCGGTGTGACACCAGATGTCATTTTAGTGTAATGGCTCTAGATTTTTTTTGGTTCAAGGCTTTGTCATCATAGTTCACACAAATGTCAATCATGATTAAGACAAAATGATTTGATAGTTTTCGTAATACTCCAAGGTCATTTTCAAGGTCAAATTCAAGGTCAAATGGGAAAAATTGCCAAAAAATGGCATATTGACTAGAGATCTTCTCCTATTGTTCACTAATATCAGTTACATAAAGGCATTTTTGCATTCATTAATGTTTGACATTGTATAACTATAGTCTTGAGTGTTTTTAATAATATTTCTGTTTGGTAGTCATGGAGAAATAGCATATTTTGTACACCTATATCGCAGCATCAGCTGGTATTCTACCAATACACTTTTTTATATACAATTTTATAGGGCCTGACTGCCGCCTGAGGGCTGAAATGAAGCAGTTGCCAACTTACTAATGCAAGTAGATTTCCCAAAATGCATGATGATAAAATCATAACTTGCTTTTTTAGTACAAATAATTTCCGGGCAACGGATACCTAAAATGCCAACTTCAAATGAGTTTTCACAGCATCAAATCTTAAGTTCCTGAAATATGCCCCATGCTTGATTTGAAGTATTCACCTGAAATTTCATTGAAATCCAAACAATGGTCAAGGAAAACAAGCGTGGACAAACTCAAACAAATCCAACTTTCCAGACCAACATCTTCCACACAAGGTCAAGTGCAAAAAAAATCAGAAACCTGTGCCAGTTAGAATAAAGCTACTTGCTTAAACTTGAAAGTGGCCTAAAAAGTATAATTTGAGCCCTGAAGGGTCAACAAATTTTCCTTGTGAATATTTGGCAAATTGAATAGATGGAAATTTCAGCAACATATTACAACATCTACGCCTGATCAAAACTCACCTGCATTTTTCTGGCCATATCCTCGTCACTCTGTAACTGTTTGATTTCTTTCATAGCTTTCTGTGTGTCTGGTGTCATTGATGTAAGATCTATAGGGTTATCTGACGTCCCTGTCGAATTTCTCGCACCTTGAGCACCTTTAACATCAGTTATTAAAAAATATAAAATCTTAATTTGATTAATTTTCTATCATGAATATAAATTTGGTTTTAATATCTGACAGTATTTCTGTTGTATAAGAGACGAGCATAACCTTTATTTGCTTTTATCAGCTTTTTTTGCTGAAACATGGCAAGCATATGAGTGCCTCCATCCGGGTCGGACACCTGATTAGACGACTAGCGGGCTAACAACTGAGCTACGGACATGACCAGTCAAATTATCCGGGAATAGATGCAATCAGAAATGTTCTTGACCTATGATGAGCACCAATGCCACCATATCGACGGTGCCATTCGAAAAAAAAAACTTTTCAGGAGAGGCTAAAAATAATGGCATTTTGATCATTCGGCATTTTTGAATGGCATTATCGATTACTTAACAATATTGCAGGATAAGATCTTTTACATGCATTTATTTTTTTATATAGCTTTCTGTATTCTATATCTACTGATTTGGCAGAAATATGACATAAGAACTTAATAAAAGCAAGACTTACAAAGTTCTGGATTCCGACAAGAACAATGTACCCTAGATGTAATAACTAAGAACATTCTGACTGAAGCATATTTAAGGATCGGAGACATACTTTTGCCTATTTTTTTATTATTTGGTACCGTAGATACACTCATACAGGCCTGGTATTTAGCAACCACTCTAAAGCCTGAAAATCCCTATTTCAAAACTGGAAAGTCACTTTTTTCAATATAAACAAAGAAGGAAAATTCTGGATTCAAAAACCTGAAATCAGACTTGTAAGAGTCTGAAAAATAGTCCAGGCCTGTAGATATGAATGGTGACAAAATATTTCAATAAAAGTAATGACTTACTAGTTCTGGACTCGGACATGAACAATGGAGACAACAAGGAGCTAGCGGGTGTGTGTAGTGTACTTCCTGTTGTTGACGAGGAACTAACCATGTCAATATCAAAGAGAGACAATTGCTGTAGTGACATCAGTGGACTCAAGTCTCGATGGTGAAACGGATGTGACCTTGACCCAGACATACCCGTACTTAAAACAGGGGAGGTAAATCCAAGTGTTACAGGAATGGAATTTAAGTTTGAAGCTACACCATTGGTATAGTGACAGACATTTGAGGCCGACTTCTCACTGAAACTGGACACTATATCTGTTGGTCTAGATGTACCCCTTCTATTAAACACTGGGCTGCAAATAAAAGAAATACTTGTTAATAAGTAGGAGACAATCTTGACCCAATAGCTTAAACTCCAGGGTACGGCTATAATCAATCAAAACCGATTGATGTTGTCACATATTGGCACCATCAACTACATGTAACCCAAGTAATGTAACTTCCAAGGAAAGAATGGAGTGCACTGCCTCCCACAAGTCTTGCTGTGCTATCAAATGCATTCTAAACATTGGCTATGTTAGAAGATAGAATGGAAATAATAAATAATTATATATCTAACTAAATGTTTGTTATCTATGATATAAATGAAGTTTGCTCACATGCTCAGCAAATTGAATTACTTTTGCTGCACGCTTGAGGTTTAATTACGTTGTATTGAGACTGTGACTGGTCAAACTTACAGATTTACCATAAAACATGTCACACTTACACTCGCATTCACAGCAAGTCACTGCAAGGTTACAAAACTATTCATATCTCTGCGAGTAATGGATGAAAAATTATGAAACTCTGCAGAGGGAGAGAGGGAATATTTTTATTTGGCATACATCCTTCTTTATTTATATCTAAAAGTGTTATCATTTTAGAGCATTTGTCTCATTTCTTTTTGATCAGTTTCACAAGCTAACCTTGGGGTATCTGGAATCATGGACATGGACAGAAAGTCTTCATCCTCCATCTTTCTTTGTTGGACTGTGAACTTATTCTTAGGCTTCAAGCCTGTAACTATTTCCTGCAAGTAGAAAAGTAAATCATGTAGCTAGTAAAGTGACTTCTATCCTCATCTTTTTTTGCTAACATTACTATAGCTTTCAAGCAATGCCAAACATAATAACTTACTAAAAGAACTGAAAACTTGTTTACAAGTGTGAAAACTGGTGTTTAGGGGTTGGGGACATGATGGTGGACAAGTATGAAACCAATATCATTGCCTTGATATCATCTAGATCTATACAACATTTGACAAAGTTTGGTGATGATATGATGAAAATTTGATTAATTAGTGCCCAGAAGCCAAAATACACTAAGTGACCCTGTAACATAGTTCTTAAATCGACAAGACCTTTGTTCGAACTTGACCTAGATATTATCTAGGAACAACTTCTGGCCAAGTTTGTTGAAGATTGGACAAAAATTATTTCAACAAGAGATGATTGTAAAACATGTATGCCCTATGTCAGCCTTATGGTTGAAAATGGTAAAGGTCACAGTGACCAGGGGACCGTTTCACTAAGATACTTACGCTTGCGTAACTCTAAGATTTACGTAGATTTTTGCGTACGAACAAAATATGGACGTAAGTGCGTTTCACTAAACATTTGCGTACCTAAGGTTTGCGTAGATTCAAGCGTAAAGTTACGCCAATAAATACCAGCCGTAAGTCTGGCATAAGTGCTCTAAAATTTGCGTAAAAATGGCCGCCATTTTGAACGCTCTCTAGAAGGCAGCAAAACGATCGATTAAGAAGAGTTTTACAGTGTGCAAGACATTTTTTGCCGACAGTTCATTCCAAGGGGAGCTAAATCGTTCTTTGGAACATGACGACAGCCATATCCTATCGATAATGATGGCACATTACATTGATCTCCCCTGTAAACAAGGTCGTCTGTCAGACACAATATTTTGCTGGACAAAAACTGTTTATTTCGTCATGTTACATGTACATTGGCGAGTGGACTGCTTGTATCATTATCAACAAACCTTATTTAGTAAGTAATATTCCATTCAACCAACGCTTACTTGCATGATTAATGAAAAATCTGTGTTCTTTGTTCGACTTGTTAAACCCGGAAGTGATGTTTTTTGTTTGTTTCCAACGCAACTTGTTGACCGCCATCATTTTAAATTTGTTACAATATTGTTCGCTGTTGTAGAATAAGCAGCAACTTTAGTGCTTTGTGTGAAGTTACAGCCGCGCTATGCCTATACAGTACAGTAGATCTAATGTTTATTTGCAAAAGTGTTAATGGCCATGTACTGAGCCTGAGGGGCACTGCAATTCTGAATGAGTAGGCCCACTACTAGGCACTAGTAGACCTAATGATGGATCTATTTACAACAGTTCTATCTTAGTATCTATCTATTTATTCTGCTGAACGTATCTCTTTTAGTACTATTGGCAGTGTCTGACATAGGCAGACATAAAATCAATGAAGAAATAGAAGTGAGATACAAGGAATCCGGGTGCGATGCCCTAGCTTGTTTCAATAAGCCTTATAAAGGTGCCTTGGTTCTTTAACATGCTGGTGTAAAGCACTGATACACGCAAGACTACTACCTCTGGCCGAGTCTGGGTTTCCAAGCAGTTCATCTCTAGTTGGGTGGGAAACACTTTTAAAAATAGCGATTATGAAATGACCAAGTGCCACAGCCGAGGATTGAACCAGAGACCTCTCGATCGGGAGTCAAGTGTGTTATGGCCGTTATCCACTCTACCACTGTGCCAGTTTAATACTGTTTTAGTATCTAGCTAGCAACTTATCAAGGAATCCAACACATCACTGTTCAGGCGCTATCAAGGTCATTTGCCATGATAAATGGATTAGAAGTGCACCAGTCAATTGAAACCTGCCCCCACAATCCTGGAAATTTTAACCTTTTTGAATGGCCAAGGATTGGGCAATTATTTTACCTGTGGTTTGAAAAAGGTCAAGAAATAATTAAGACCCTTTCCAGGTTGAGGGGCAGAATTTGTTATTGACCTGTGCATAATAACATGGATTGCGAGTCCTACATCGGATTCAATTTTGCTACATTTTTCACTTAAATATATCTATATAGTCTAGATCTACTATTGGGGACGCATGATGGAGAGCTCAAAGAAATACTGTAAAATCATTTAATTTTGATGGTTTTGGCGAAAAGACTGTTTCGTTGGGACGTTAATTCTTGGATTTTGCATTTCAGGTAATAAATTCAAAGGGTCAAACATAGTGTTCAATGGGATTTGATTTTGTGGTTGAAGGTGAACCATGAAATCCAAGAAATAATCCCCCACGGAAATTAATGATTTTACAGAAAATAATGGAGCAGCAAACTCCCATTTTTAGCAATCAACCGACCACAAAATATGCACATTTCGTGTTATATACCAAAATGTTCGGGAGAGTCTGAAGTTTTTCAGACTGCCGGCATAAATTGCAATTTTTTGGTGCGGGCCCTGAAATCCAAGATGGCGTCCAAGATGGCCGCCATCAAATTCAATAAGATGTCATTTTAGTGTAATGGCTCTAGATTTTTTTTGGTTCAAGGCTTTGTCATCATAGTTCACACAAATGTCAATCATGATTAAGACAAAATGATTTGATAGTTTTCGTAATACTCCAAGGTCATTTTCAAGGTCAAATTCAAGGTCAAATGGGAAAAATTGCCAAAAAATGGCATATTGACTAGAGATCTTCTCCTATTGTTCACTAATATCAGTTACATAAAGGCATTTTTGCATTCATTAATGTTTGACATTGTAAAACTATAGTCTTGAGTGTTTTTAATAATATTTCTGTTTGGTAGTCATGGAGAAATAGCATATTTTGTACACCTATATCGCAGCATCAGCTGGTATTCTACCAATACACTTTTTTATATACAATTTTATAGGGCCTGACTGCCGCCTGAGGGCTGAAATGAAGCAGTTGCCAACTTACTAATGCAAGTAGATTTCCCAAAATGCATGATGATAAAATCATAACTTGCTTTTTTAGTACAAATAATTTCCGGGCAACAGATACCTAAAATGCCAACTTCAAATGAGTTTTCACAGCATCAAATCTTAAGTTCCTGAAATATGCCCCATGCTTGATTTGAAGTATTCACCTGAAATTTCATTGAAATCCAAACAATGGTCAAGGAAAACAAGCGTGGACAAACTCAAACAAATCCAACTTTCCAGACCAACATCTTCCACACAAGGTCAAGTGCAAAAAAAATCAGAAACCTGTGCCAGTTAGAATAAAGCTACTTGCTTAAACTTGAAAGTGGCCTAAAAAGTATAATTTGAGCCCTGAAGGGTCAACAAATTTTCCTTGTGAATATTTGGCAAATTGAATAGATGGAAATTTCAACAACATATTACAACATCTACGCCTGATCAAAACTCACCTTCATTTTTCTGGCCATATCCTCGTCACTCTGTAACTGTTTGATTTCTTTCATAGCTTTCTGTGTGTCTGGTGTCATTGATGTAAGATCTATAGGGTAATCTGACGTCCCTGTCGAATTTCTCGCACCTTGAGCACCTTTAACATCAGTTATTAAAAAATATAAAATCTTAATTTGATTAATTTTCTATCATGAATATAAATTTGGTTTTAATATCTGACAGTATTTCTGTTGTATAAGAGACGAGCATAACCTTTATTTGCTTTTATCAGCTTTTTTTGCTGAAACATGGCAAGCATATGAGTGCCTCCATCCGGGTCGGACACCTGATTAGACGACTAGCGGGCTAACAACTGAGCTACGGACATGACCAGTCAAATTATCCGGGAATAGATGCAATCAGAAATGTTCTTGACCTATGATGAGCACCAATGCCACCATATCGACGGTGCCATTCGAAAAAAAAAACTTTTCAGGAGAGGCTAAAAATAATGGCATTTTGATCATTCGGCATTTTTGAATGGCATTATCGATTACTTAACAATATTGCAGGATAAGATCTTTTACATGCATTTATTTTTTTATATAGCTTTCTGTATTCTATATCTACTGATTTGGCAGAAATATGACATAAGAACTTAATAAAAGCAAGACTTACAAAGTTCTGGATTCCGACAAGAACAATGTACCCTAGATGTAATAACTAAGAACATTCTGACTGAAGCATATTTAAGGATCGGAGACATACTTTTGCCTATTTTTTTATTATTTGGTACCGTAGATACACTCATACAGGCCTGGTATTTAGCAACCACTCTAAAGCCTGAAAATCCCTATTTCAAAACTGGAAAGTCACTTTTTTCAATATAAACAAAGAAGGAAAATTCTGGATTCAAAAACCTGAAATCAGACTTGTAAGAGTCTGAAAAATAGTCCAGGCCTGTAGATATGAATGGTGACAAAATATTTCAATAAAAGTAATGACTTACTAGTTCTGGACTCGGACATGAACAATGGAGACAACAAGGAGCTAGCGGGTGTGTGTAGTGTACTTCCTGTTGTTGACGAGGAACTAACCATGTCAATATCAAAGAGAGACAATTGCTGTAGTGACATCAGTGGACTCAAGTCTCGATGGTGAAACGGATGTGACCTTGACCCAGACATACCCGTACTTAAAACAGGGGAGGTAAATCCAAGTGTTACAGGAATGGAATTTAAGTTTGAAGCTACACCATTGGTATAGTGACAGACATTTGAGGCCGACTTCTCACTGGAACTGGACACTATATCTGTTGGTCTAGATGTACCCCTTCTATTAAACACTGGGCTGCAAATAAAAGAAATACTTGTTAATAAGTAGGAGACAATCTTGACCCAATAGCTTAAACTCCAGGGTACGGCTATAATCAATCAAAACCGATTGATGTTGTCACATATTGGCACCATCAACTACATGTAACCCAAGTAATGTAACTTCCAAGGAAAGAATGGAGTGCACTGCCTCCCACAAGTCTTGCTGTGCTATCAAATGCATTCTAAACATTGGCTATGTTAGAAGATAGAATGGAAATAATAAATAATTATATATCTAACTAAATGTTTGTTATCTATGATATAAATGAAGTTTGCTCACATGCTCAGCAAATTGAATTACTTTTGCTGCACGCTTGAGGTTTAATTACGTTGTATTGAGACTGTGACTGGTCAAACTTACAGATTTACCATAAAACATGTCACACTTACACTCGCATTCACAGCAAGTCACTGCAAGGTTACAAAACTATTCATATCTCTGCGAGTAATGGATGAAAAATTATGAAACTCTGCAGAGGGAGAGAGGGAATATTTTTATTTGGCATACATCCTTCTTTATTTATATCTAAAAGTGTTATCATTTTAGAGCATTTGTCTCATTTCTTTTTGATCAGTTTCACAAGCTAACCTTGGGGTATCTGGAATCATGGACATGGACATGGACAGAAAGTCTTCATCCTCCATCTTTCTTTGTTGGACTGTGAACTTATTCTTAGGCTTCAAGCCTGTAACTATTTCCTGCAAGTAGAAAAGTAAATCATGTAGCTAGTAAAGTGACTTCTATCCTCATCTTTTTTTGCTAACATTACTATAGCTTTCAAGCAATGCCAAACATAATAACTTACTAAAAGAACTGAAAACTTGTTTACAAGTGTGAAAACTGGTGTTTAGGGGTTGGGGACATGATGGTGGACAAGTATGAAACCAATATCATTGCCTTGATATCATCTAGATCTATACAACATTTGACAAAGTTTGGTGATGATATGATGAAAATTTGATTAATTAGTGCCCAGAAGCCAAAATACACTAAGTGACCCTGTAACATAGTTCTTAAATCGACAAGACCTTTGTTCGAACTTGACCTAGATATTATCTAGGAACAACTTCTGGCCAAGTTTGTTGAAGATTGGACAAAAATTATTTCAACAAGAGATGATTGTAAAACATGTATGCCCTATGTCAGCCTTATGGTTGAAAATGGTAAAGGTCACAGTGACCAGGGGACCGTTTCACTAAGATACTTACGCTTGCGTAACTCTAAGATTTACGTAGATTTTTGCGTACGAACAAAATATGGACGTAAGTGCGTTTCACTAAACATTTGCGTACCTAAGGTTTGCGTAGATTCAAGCGTAAAGTTACGCCAATAAATACCAGCCGTAAGTCTGGCATAAGTGCTCTAAAATTTGCGTAAAAATGGCCGCCATTTTGAACGCTCTCTAGAAGGCAGCGAAACGATCGATTAAGAAGAGTTTTACAGTGTGCAAGACATTTTTTGCCGACAGTTCATTCCAAGGGGAGCTAAATCGTTCTTTGGAACATGACGACAGCCATATCCTATCGATAATGATGGCACATTACAGTGATCTCCCCTGTAAACAAGGTCGTCTGTCAGACACAATATTTTGCTGGACAAAAACTGTTTATTTCGTCATGTTACATGTACGTTGGCAAGTGGACTGCTTGTATCATTATCAACAAACCTTATTTAGTAAGTAATATTCCATTCAACCAACGCTTACTTGCATGATTAATGAAAAATCTGTGTTCTTTGTTCGACTTGTTAAACCCGGAAGTGATGTTTTTTGTTTGTTTCCAACGCAACTTGTTGACCGCCATCATTTTAAATTTGTTACAATATTGTTCGCTGTTGTAGAATAAGCAGCAACTTTAGTGCTTTGTGTGAAGTTACAGCCGCGCTATGCCTATACAGTACAGTAGATCTAATGTTTATTTGCAAAAGTGTTAATGGCCATGTACTGAGCCTGAGGGGCACTGCAATTCTGAATGAGTAGGCCCACTACTAGGCACTAGTAGACCTAATGATGGATCTATTTACAACAGTTCTATCTTAGTATCTATCTATTTATTCTGCTGAACGCATCTCTTTTAGTACTATTGGCAGTGTCTGACATAGGCAGACATAAAATCAATGAAGAAATAGAAGTGAGATACAAGGAATCCCGGTGCGATGCCCTAGCTTGTTTCAATAAGCCTTATAAAGGTGCCTTGGTTCTTTAACATGCTGGTGTAAAGCACTGATACACGCAAGACTACTACCTCTGGCCGAGTCTGGGTTTCCAAGCAGTTCATCTCTAGTTGGGTGGGAAACACTTTTAAAAATAGCGATTATGAAATGACCAAGTGCCACAGCCGAGGATTGAACCAGAGACCTCTCGATCGGGAGTCAAGTGTGTTATGGCCGTTATCCACTCTACCACTGTGCCAGTTTAATACTGTTTTAGTATCTAGCTAGCAACTTATCAAGGAATCTAACACATCACTGTTCAGGCGCTATCAAGGTCATTTGCCATGATAAATGGATTAGAAGTGCACCAGTCAATTGAAACCTGCCCCCACAATCCTGGAAATTTTTACCTTTTTGAATGGCCAAGGATTGGGCAATTATTTTACCTGTGGTTTGAAAAAGGTCAAGAAATAATTAAGACCCTTTCCAGGTTGAGGGGCAGAATTTGTTATTGACCTGTGCATAATAACATGGATTGCGAGTCCTACATCGGATTCAATTTTGCTACATTATTCACTTAAATATATCTATATAGTCTAGATCTACTATTGGGGACGCATGATGGAGAGCTCAAAGAAATACTGTAAAATCATTTAATTTTGATGGTTTTGGCGAAAAGACTGTTTCGTTGGGACGTTAATTCTTGGATTTTGCATTTCAGGTAATAAATTCAAAGGGTCAAACATAGTGTTCAATGGGATTTGATTTTGTGGTTGAAGGTGAACCATGAAATCCAAGAAATAATCCCCCACGGAAATTAATGATTTTACAGAAAATAATGGAGCAGCAAACTCCCATTTTTAGCAATCAACCGACCACAAAATATGCACATTTCGTGTTATATACCAAAATGTTCGGGAGAGTCTGAAGTTTTTCAGACTGCCGGCATAAATTGCAATTTTTTGGTGCGGGCCCTGAAATCCAAGATGGCGTCCAAGATGGCCGCCATCAAATTCAATAAGATGTCATTTTAGTGTAATGGCTCTAGATTTTTTTTGGTTCAAGGCTTTGTCATCATAGTTCACACAAATGTCAATCATGATTAAGACAAAATGATTTGATAGTTTTCGTAATACTCCAAGGTCATTTTCAAGGTCAAATTCAAGGTCAAATGGGAAAAATTGCCAAAAAATGGCATATTGACTAGAGATCTTCTCCTATTGTTCACTAATATCAGTTACATAAAGGCATTTTTGCATTCATTAATGTTTGACATTGTAAAACTATAGTCTTGAGTGTTTTTAATAATATTTCTGTTTGGTAGTCATGGAGAAATAGCATATTTTGTACACCTATATCGCAGCATCAGCTGGTATTCTACCAATACACTTTTTTATATACAATTTTATAGGGCCTGACTGCCGCCTGAGGGCTGAAATGAAGCAGTTGCCAACTTACTAATGCAAGTAGATTTCCCAAAATGCATGATGATAAAATCATAACTTGCTAAAAAAAGTACAAATAATTTCCGGGCAACAGATACCTAAAATGCCAACTTCAAATGAGTTTTCACAGCATCAAATCTTAAGTTCCTGAAATATGCCCCATGCTTGATTTGAAGTATTCACCTGAAATTTCATTGAAATCCAAACAATGGTCAAGGAAAACAAGCGTGGACAAACTCAAACAAATCCAACTTTCCAGACCAACATCTTCCACACAAGGTCAAGTGCAAAAAAAATCAGAAACCTGTGCCAGTTAGAATAAAGCTACTTGCTTAAACTTGAAAGTGGCCTAAAAAGTATAATTTGAGCCCTGAAGGGTCAACAAATTTTCCTTGTGAATATTTGGCAAATTGAATAGATGGAAATTTCAACAACATATTACAACATCTACGCCTGATCAAAACTCACCTTCATTTTTCTGGCCATATCCTCGTCACTCTGTAACTGTTTGATTTCTTTCATAGCTTTCTGTGTGTCTGGTGTCATTGATGTAAGATCTATAGGGTAATCTGACGTCCCTGTCGAATTTCTCGCACCTTGAGCACCTTTAACATCAGTTATTAAAAAATATAAAATCTTAATTTGATTAATTTTCTATCATGAATATAAATTTGGTTTTAATATCTGACAGTATTTCTGTTGTATAAGAGACGAGCATAACCTTTATTTGCTTTTATCAGCTTTTTTTGCTGAAACATGGCAAGCATATGAGTGCCTCCATCCGGGTCGGACACCTGATTAGACGACTAGCGGGCTAACAACTGAGCTACGGACATGACCAGTCAAATTATCCGGGAATAGATGCAATCAGAAATGTTCTTGACCTATGATGAGCACCAATGCCACCATATCGACGGTGCCATTCGAAAAAAAAAACTTTTCAGGAGAGGCTAAAAATAATGGCATTTTGATCATTCGGCATTTTTGAATGGCATTATCGATTACTTAACAATATTGCAGGATAAGATCTTTTACATGCATTTATTTTTTTATATAGCTTTCTGTATTCTATATCTACTGATTTGGCAGAAATATGACATAAGAACTTAATAAAAGCAAGACTTACAAAGTTCTGGATTCCGACAAGAACAATGTACCCTAGATGTAATAACTAAGAACATTCTGACTGAAGCATATTTAAGGATCGGAGACATACTTTTGCCTATTTTTTTATTATTTGGTACCGTAGATACACTCATACAGGCCTGGTATTTAGCAACCACTCTAAAGCCTGAAAATCCCTATTTCAAAACTGGAAAGTCACTTTTTTCAATATAAACAAAGAAGGAAAATTCTGGATTCAAAAACCTGAAATCAGACTTGTAAGAGTCTGAAAAATAGTCCAGGCCTGTAGATATGAATGGTGACAAAATATTTCAATAAAAGTAATGACTTACTAGTTCTGGACTCGGACATGAACAATGGAGACAACAAGGAGCTAGCGGGTGTGTGTAGTGTACTTCCTGTTGTTGACGAGGAACTAACCATGTCAATATCAAAGAGAGACAATTGCTGTAGTGACATCAGTGGACTCAAGTCTCGATGGTGAAACGGATGTGACCTTGACCCAGACATACCCGTACTTAAAACAGGGGAGGTAAATCCAAGTGTTACAGGAATGGAATTTAAGTTTGAAGCTACACCATTGGTATAGTGACAGACATTTGAGGCCGACTTCTCACTGGAACTGGACACTATATCTGTTGGTCTAGATGTACCCCTTCTATTAAACACTGGGCTGCAAATAAAAGAAATACTTGTTAATAAGTAGGAGACAATCTTGACCCAATAGCTTAAACTCCAGGGTACGGCTATAATCAATCAAAACCGATTGATGTTGTCACATATTGGCACCATCAACTACATGTAACCCAAGTAATGTAACTTCCAAGGAAAGAATGGAGTGCACTGCCTCCCACAAGTCTTGCTGTGCTATCAAATGCATTCTAAACATTGGCTATGTTAGAAGATAGAATGGAAATAATAAATAATTATATATCTAACTAAATGTTTGTTATCTATGATATAAATGAAGTTTGCTCACATGCTCAGCAAATTGAATTACTTTTGCTGCACGCTTGAGGTTTAATTACGTTGTATTGAGACTGTGACTGGTCAAACTTACAGATTTACCATAAAACATGTCACACTTACACTCGCATTCACAGCAAGTCACTGCAAGGTTACAAAACTATTCATATCTCTGCGAGTAATGGATGAAAAATTATGAAACTCTGCAGAGGGAGAGAGGGAATATTTTTATTTGGCATACATCCTTCTTTATTTATATCTAAAAGTGTTATCATTTTAGAGCATTTGTCTCATTTCTTTTTGATCAGTTTCACAAGCTAACCTTGGGGTATCTGGAATCATGGACATGGACATGGACAGAAAGTCTTCATCCTCCATCTTTCTTTGTTGGACTGTGAACTTATTCTTAGGCTTCAAGCCTGTAACTATTTCCTGCAAGTAGAAAAGTAAATCATGTAGCTAGTAAAGTGACTTCTATCCTCATCTTTTTTTGCTAACATTACTATAGCTTTCAAGCAATGCCAAACATAATAACTTACTAAAAGAACTGAAAACTTGTTTACAAGTGTGAAAACTGGTGTTTAGGGGTTGGGGACATGATGGTGGACAAGTATGAAACCAATATCATTGCCTTGATATCATCTAGATCTATACAACATTTGACAAAGTTTGGTGATGATATGATGAAAATTTGATTAATTAGTGCCCAGAAGCCAAAATACACTAAGTGACCCTGTAACATAGTTCTTAAATCGACAAGACCTTTGTTCGAACTTGACCTAGATATTATCTAGGAACAACTTCTTGCCAAGTTTGTTGAAGATTGGACAAAAATTATTTCAACAAGAGATGATTGTAAAACATGTATGCCCTATGTCAGCCTTATGGTTGAAAATGGTAAAGGTCACAGTGACCAGGGGACCGTTTCACTAAGATACTTACGCTTGCGTAACTCTAAGATTTACGTAGATTTTTGCGTACGAACAAAATATGGACGTAAGTGCGTTTCACTAAACATTTGCGTACCTAAGGTTTGCGTAGATTCAAGCATAAAGTTACGCCAATAAATACCAGCCGTAAGTCTGGCATAAGTGCTCTAAAATTTGCGTAAAAATGGCCGCCATTTTGAACGCTCTCTAGAAGGCAGCGAAACGATCGATTAAGAAGAGTTTGACAGTGTGCAAGACATTTTTTGCCGACAGTTCATTCCAAGGGGAGCTAAATCGTTCTTTGGAACATGACGACAGCCATATCCTATCGATAATGATGGCACATTACAGTGATCTCCCCTGTAAACAAGGTCGTCTGTCAGACACAATATTTTGCTGGACAAAAACTGTTTATTTCGTCATGTTACATGTACATTGGCGAGTGGACTGCTTGTATCATTATCAACAAACCTTATTTAGTAAGTAATATTCCATTCAATCAACGCTTACTTGCATGATTAATGAAAAATCTGTGTTCTTTGATCGACTTGTTAAACCCGGAAGTGATGTTTTTTGTTTGTTTCCAACGCAACTTGTTGGCCGCCATCATTTTAAATTTGTTACAATATTGTTCGCTGTTGTAGAATAAGCAGCAACTTTAGTGCTTTGTGTGAAGTTACAGCCGCGCTATGCCTATACAGTACAGTAGATCTAATGTTTATTTGCAAAAGTGTTAATGGCCATGTACTGAGCCTGAGGGGCACTGCAATTCTGAATGAGTAGGCCCACTACTAGGCACTAGTAGACCTAATGATGGATCTATTTACAACAGTTCTATCTTAGTATCTATCTATTTATTCTGCTGAACGTATCTCTTTTAGTACTATTGGCAGTGTCTGACATAGGCAGACATAAAATCAATGAAGAAATAGAAGTGAGATACAAGGAATCCGGGTGCGATGCCCTAGCTTGTTTCAATAAGCCTTATAAGGTGCCTTGGTTCTTTAACATGCTGGTGTAAAGCACTGATACACGCAAGACTACTACCTCTGGCCGAGTCTGGGTTTCCAAGCAGTTCATCTCTAGTTGGGTGGGAAACACTTTTAAAAATAGCGATTATGAAATGACAAAGTGCCACAGCCGAGGATTGAACCAGAGACCTCTCGATCGGGAGTCAAGTGTGTTATGGCCGTTATCCACTCTACCA
The DNA here is from genome assembly GCA_963678985.1 of Spisula subtruncata. Classification (NCBI taxonomy): domain Eukaryota; kingdom Metazoa; phylum Mollusca; class Bivalvia; order Venerida; family Mactridae; genus Spisula; species Spisula subtruncata. Next base: position 12,829,253 of record OY787676.1, read on the forward strand.
CTGTGCCAGTTTAATACTGTTTTAGTATCTAGCTAGCAACTTATCAAGGAATCCAACACATCACTGTTCAGGCGCTATCAAGGTCATTTGCCATGATAAATGGATTAGAAGTGCACCAGTCAATTGAAACCTGCCCCCACAATCCTGGAAATTTTAACCTTTTTGCATGGCCAAGGATTGGGCAATTATTTTACCTGTGGTTTGAAAAAGGTCAAGAAATAATTAAGACCCTTTCCAGGTTGAGGGGCAGAATTTGTTATTGACCTGTGCATAATAACATGGATTGCGAGTCCTACATCGGATTCAATTTTGCTACATTATTCACTTAAATATATCTATATAGTCTAGATCTACTATTGGGGACGCATGATGGAGAGCTCAAAGAAATACTGTAAAATCATTTAATTTTGATGGTTTTGGCGAAAAGACTGTTTCGTTGGGACGTTAATTCTTGGATTTTGCATTTCAGGTAATAAATTCAAAGGGTCAAACATAGTGTTCAATGGGATTTGATTTTGTGGTTGAAGGTGAACCATGAAATCCAAGAAATAATCCCCCACGGAAATTAATGATTTTACAGAAAAGGGTCCTTTCAGAGAAGTGTAGTGATTTTGGAGAGTGACTTTTGACTGGCACCTGGCTAGCTTACTTTATGTATAATAAAACCTAAATAATAAATTGACATTCATGAACTGTGGTTATTCCCTGCTATAATGACCATTTTTCATACTTTTGCAGGAAAAAATCCAGGAAACATCATTTACCTGATTGTGATGAAAAAGCAGTGTTGGTACATGTAATGAGTGACGAAATTATGAATATCATCAATGGGGTGGAGAAAAAAGGAACAGGTAAATTGTCACTAAACACTATTACATTTTTATCATCTGTACAAAATGATAAAGTATAACTAGTTACTGTACACCGAGAAATTATTTGTGTGATTTAATGTTGCAGAGGTAGCGAGTGGTGGAAATTGCCAAAATAAAGTAGCTGTGAAAGTGTTCAAAACTATAATATGGACAACGCAGGAGTCATAAAAACACGAAAATTTGTTGCAAATATGCCGAAATTTAGTATTTGTGAAGTAAATTGGTTTACAGTAACTAATAATTGTAATAAAATTGCACATAAATGATATATAGATGATCCATCACGAGTTGTCAATTGATATAAATTTATATTAAACAAGTTTTAAGCGAGCCACTGACGAGCTTAATAATATTTCCTGAACGAGTTTAATATAAATATATCAATTGACAACGAGTGATAGATTCTTTATATCATATGACACTAAAACGCAAAATATGCAGTTATTTATTGGAAAAACTCAATCATTTATACTACACGTGGTACGTATAACTTTATACGTACTGGCTATACTAACCTGGATACAAGGAAAGTCATGTGTTATAATGTACTTCAATACTGCCAGTAATCATTTTTTTTTATTTACTACCTGTATGTTGTATTGTGTATGCTCAAGTGTCAATGTTGTCTTAATTTAATGTCTTATGTTATAAAAAAATTTAAAATCATTGCATGAATATTGTATTGTTTGAATGTGTAATATATCATATTGTTTTTTTTTTTATTTCAGGTTACAACAAGATAATATCCAATTATCTGAACATTGAGGAAGTGATGGTGGCAAGATGATACAAGAGCTGCCACAGACGGGTGATGCTCCCAGTAGGGTTTTAAATGTCAACAAAAAAAATGCTCAAACAGACGGAGAGAGACGAACAAAGCTGCTCACCCTTATGGGAGAATAAAAACTTGGACCTGATTATTTGATTAGTTTGTTGCGTTCATGGTGATGCTATTCCTCAGTCATGATTGGACTTAAACCAGACATTGATATCATCATGACAAATTCATGTTCAATTCAAAAGTGTATTTGTGTGCTCTGAGTGAAACATCTTATTCACTGGGCTAAAATATTTATTCTTGATTCATGTATTACATGCATTAGGCATTGTTCATATGTTGTTCTGATCAGTGCTCACAACTTGTATAGCTTGGCCAATTTGATGCAAGCCTTGACCTTTTGATAAGCATAATTTAACAGTCGATATATTGCCTACGTTTTTAATACCGATTGTATGTTTTCATAATCGGCTAGTATCACGAAGACGCTGGAAATGTAATACAAACACAAATTTGAAACACCGATATCGCAAGATTTGCTTGCGGAAATTGATATATTCAAAGCAAGAACCGTGTAATATATTCTTGCATAAAGGTCAGGCTCAGGTCAAAATAGCCAAGCTATACGTGGCTTAAAAATGACTTCCAACCTCATATTGTAGCCATACCTTCAACATCAACTCATTATTTATACACATCTTTAAGAGTTTTGCGTGTCTGATTCATACATAATTCTCACACCTCAATTCAAGGACCTTTCAATCTTTATTCAAGGTAGAATTTGTACTTTCAAGGCCGTTTTTTTTAAAACATTAACCAAGGTAAAATTGTACTATTTCGACTCCCTTGTGCTGGATAAACATGAAAATTATGGTTAACATGACTACGGCATAGCAATTCATATCTCAAACTTGCATAAAACATTTACAAACTTTTAATTTGCAAGACATATAGTGTTTTTATATAATTTTTATGCTAATATTTTGTCAGTTTAATAACATCATCTACACAATTGAGTAGGGCTGTAACGGTATACCGCGGTTCACGAAAGACCGCAGACTTCAGTCCCACACGGTTCACGGTAAAAGAGTTGCAAATTTCGGTACGGTTCGGTATAAGCTTTTTTATTAGCAAAATGATATTCAGAGAAAGAAAATGTCTGAAAGCACTCTGATTATGTATAATTACCATGCTTCACTCATTTTAATTGTATTAAGATATGCCTCATATTGTCGAAATTCATTTAAAATAGTTGATAGCCACATAGTAATTGCTGTTATAGAATCAATAAATTCGTTGTCACTTAAAAATTGTAGTATTTAACTTTTAAGTTGCTGTTAGTGAATATTGTATCATACCGAAATATACCGAACCGTTAGAAAAAATGACAGTATGCATCATATTGTGATGTGAGCATATCGTTACAGCCCTACAATTCAGTGTATATTTAAGGCTGTTTGCCTAGATTCAAGGATTTTCATCTAACTCCAAGTACCAATTGACATTTTTCAAGACAGCACTTAATTCAAGGACTTTTCAAGGCCTGAGCGCATAGTATGTATATGAATGTGAGATATACTACACCTGATGTGTTTTAATGGAGTGTAACCTCAGAGACTCAGTCCACTCCGGTTAGTTTGGTGTCTGACACCGGGTCTCTGACTCAGGTATCTGAGATCACCTCAGCAGTCTCTGACAGCAGTGACTTTAATGTCACGGAGGAGGACTCTGTGATCTCCGTCCACCCCAGTTTCTATAATGAACTGTCTATATCTGGGGTGGTAGCGATAGAGGAGACTCCTGTGAAGAGTACCCCTAGAACATACACCCACACAACATCACAGACATCACCACAACACCACAGCAACATACAAATCAGATTAAACAATAATAAAAGCACACACATCAGCATCACAGATCTGGCAACAATAACAGAAAACATAATCAATGACAAAGCTAGACCCAGATCCAGTGTCACTAAATACATTATAAGCAAATTAGAAAAAGCACTCAATATAGCACAAACACCACCAAAAGAAACACAAAACAACACAAAACTGAATACTAGGGGTACTCAGGAGCACCAACCTCCCCCGGGCCCTTCTAAAGGCCCTTCAAAAGCCCCAAAAACCGGAACCAGGGTGAGTAGGACTCCAGGGAAGCTTAGGGGACTGTGCAGAATACCCTCACAGTCTCCAAGAAAATTTGGAGAAATGAATTCGCCTTTTTGGTGATCAACCTTTTTTATAACTTTCAAAGCCAACAATTTTTCTATCTCTTGTTCAATAATTTTGCATTCTATTTCATTTACATTTGTTGACCAATTATGAGATTCTTTATATTCAATATTATTTATATCAATCTCAAAGTGACAATGTAAAGCAATATCTATAATATTTGGATCTGAAGTAATTTTTCGCCAACATTTTTCGAATTTTTTCAATCTGCCTGCCTCAAATATTAAAGGTTTACATACCTCATTGTCTATGATCTCTTGCTATTGTACCTTCCACCACGACCACGACCTCTACCACGATAGCCTCCATATGGACCTGGGTATGGACGAGGTCTTCTACCACCTCTACTAGACCTTGACAAGACCGACAGCTGCTTACTGACCCTGCTCATGTCCTGAATTTCTTTCACGTTCTTACAAACATCATCCCCATATAATTTGTCAGTAAATGGCACATTAGCAGAACATAACTGTTTGTATCTATGGTCCAAATCAGTTTGGTGCGATTCTCGACGTCGAAAATTAATCAATTTATGAGCATGGCCCAAAATGCTTAAAGCATCTGAACCCCATTGCAACATTTGGCCATCCAAAGAATCAGAGGACTTGTCCATCATCTTGGTTAAATTGATAGCGGCTTTCACCACAGATGATTGGATACTTTGCATCTTTACATCAGCCGTCTGTGTCCACGGTTTCATATAAGACCATATTTGAGAGTTCACAGTGGTTTTTGTGAGGCTGGTGCAATTAGATGGCCTGTGAATGTCTTTAGCAAGATTGGTGTATGCCTCATCAGGCATACCACCACGAAAGCATTCATTAACGAATGATGCCAAGTCATTGTTGACCTCGTTGTCAACACTTTCAGAATGTTTATATTTATCCATTAAGGATTTAAATATTCCTGGTACAGAAGCCGTCTCATTCTCAATGTCCTCGGCCTCAGACGGGATATTCATATTGTCAACATTATCATTCGAGAATTCATCGTAAGGAGCTTCAACAGTGTCAACACCCTCATACTCATAGCCATATGTCTCATGGGACAATGTCTCTACTTTTTCGGCTATTTTTTCCACTTTATCCCCTAACTGGGTTTGGTTTTCTCTTAGTTCTTTCATTATAGCGGCCATTTCAGCGGTGAACTGTTTCAAATTTACCTCTGGCGTCGAAACGACCGGAGCTTGTGCCTGCTTTACATTCGTCGAAGACTTATTCTTCCCAGAAGAGCTTGTACTTGTGCTACTAGCCTTGTCCGTAGACTTTTTCCCCGACTTGCCGTCGCTGAATTCAGGCGTAGCCGCACTTTTGTGTGCCTTCTGCAACATTGCATCCGCCATGATTGTAAACCTTGTAAATCGCACGTGTGAGTGACGGACGGACTGGTTATACTGATACACGCAGTAAAGCGATGTACCCAAATATTGTAAACTAGTCGCAGTCTACAACTAACGACAACGTCAATATGTAGGATTATATTTAAACGAACGAACGTTTTAAACGAAATAATATTCGATATATTTCCGCCGCACGGACGGTTCAGTAATAATAATTATAACTGACTGTAGTATTGTTACTGCGTATAACAATATTTTATTGTAAGCTGTATTTATTTAAAACAGCGTTTTTACTATAACTGTACTAATGATTAACTCACAAAACGATCTAACGAGAATTTAATTAAATAACAACTTAAAGAAACATACCCCAGCAGAAAATCAAATCCGAAAATAGGCAAATTTTAGTTGGAAATCCGCCACGGTAATGCGTGATTTTAACACGTTCACTAGGCTGGTGGACAAAACTGTGACAAATAGCGCGAAACCGAAGCTCTTATTTTGTACTGCGCATGAATACAAACATTTCTGACGAAACAAAATTTAAACCAATCAAAAGGGCTGTTACTTCCATAATTAATAGATTTTATTTATAAATAAAACAAAATACTCGAGATTGACAAATTACCAAAATATCCGCCATATTGGATTTGAAGCGGTACAATTCTGATAGAATTTCTTCAATTTTCACATTGTTTTTGCACACAATTCTCTTAAATTAGACAGCAATATTGATGCTTATTGATGTTTACTGAACAGCAGTGAGTATAATATTCGAACAGTGTGCAATTTTCCCTAACCGGTAGCTTAAACCGAAGTCTGTTTTTGATTCAGAACTTTCAGAAGCGGCATAATTTTAAATAGAAAACGCATTTGGATAAACTATCCAGATATGTGTATATGCCTATATGTGTTTGTTTCTTAAATATTTGTACTACCCACACTAATTACTTTTGTCTATATATTTATCATTTAGTATAAAGAAATAATCTTTGACTGATTCGTCCTCAAAACTGTTCGACCCATGTCACGCGATTACAAAAGTTAAAACCAACGCGTTTCTGGTGACAAACCAGCTGTCTTACCACAGTTACATGTGTTGCTACATTCAACTAGCTGTCTAACCACACTGCATTCTTTATTACCCCTCTCACTTTCTGTTATTTTTACGTTTGCAGCCCTGCATCATCAACTGCAGGTCAAAGCCAATTTAATACTGCTACAGAAGGCCGAGAACCAACCAACCAGGAAGAAGAACAATATTTTGCCTCTGATGTCACGGTCTGCCAATGGTGTGGTAAGTGGAGCTTTTGTTTCACATGAAAATAGCAGGGACAGATAGCTGTGTCTGTTTTTTTATGCTTTGGGGCAATTTGTTGAGTTATATATACTTCAATTACTTGATTCTCATCGACTCGATCCTTCTCATTGACTCGAGCCCTAATTTTTTTGGTCAAATGTACACATATGCGGATATCGTTCTTATCCAAAACATGTTAAAATCTACTGGAAGTCTTTATTTCTGTCACAGCAGCAAACCAAATGTGAATGAAAACAATACTCTTTCTGTGATCACTTATATCAACCAGCCATGAAAAACCATTTTGGTAAGAATCAATACCTAAGCTTGTTACTATGGTATTTTCTTTTTGACCTTTTTTTGTCAACATGCTTGTTCACATTGATTAAAGTCTGTGAATATCATCTAAGATGATTTAACTTCATGTCACCAACTGTGTTTTGTGAAGAGTTTTCAGTCCTTGGGTTAAATACAGGCTGACCAATCAGAGGGCTCGAGTCGATGAGAAAGTTTCTGAATGTTGTAGGCTCTTGATGGTACTTGCTCTATTGCAAATATCTTAGTATAAAAACTTTTTAATGGCAAAACTATTTTGTTTTCATGAAGTTAAGTAATTTCTCAGTCAGTAAAAATAAAATTGTTTACACAGTAAACTGTAGGAAGTGTGCATGCAAGGCTTTTAGCTCTTAGTGGCTCGACTCCACGACAGGGTTGGGACAAGTATTGTCCGGCCGGTAAATTCCAGTGGTAAATGCCGGTAAATGCCGGCATGGCAAATACCCCCAAAATGGCAAAAGTGGCAAATACTGGCATTTATGAATAAAATAATAATATTCTAGCTATTCTAAAGTGATAGGAATCCGATGAAAAAATAATAATCGATTATCGGTTTGGCACATCCGATCCATTATCTATTATAATCTTTTGTTTTACAACGACATATTGTATTCCAAAATGTACGTTAAATGTGGCACTTTCTTGCCTATTTCCTACTTTAAACATTATTAATTATGTGCCCATTTAGAGATACATCTGCTTTTTGCAACATATATGATGAAGGATTCAAACATTCCAACCATTTACTACCATTAAGGTCTGCTCATGAAATTTAAGATATGACTGCACAGTGATTAACAGCCTTAATTGAACTGTTTAATCAAATATTGTTTTGATCTAAATAGTTCATCACAGCTTGTTTAGCCACATCTCATCAATGCTAGCTGGATGCTTCATTATTTAATTAATAGAATATTTTATTTCAAGAGTTATCTTCCCTAAATGATTTTCGATTATAATATTATAGGCCTACACGCCACATTGAATTTGATTTAAATTTATACTGGTGCCTCATATGTCGGAAGCACTAACTATGAACAATAAAAATAAAATGGCAATACTGGTTACAGTCTGCCACTGAATAATAATATGTACCTTGGTTTATGATTTATTCTAATTTAATGTTTTATCAGGCAAAACATAAAGAAAATCTAGTTTTCCATAACCTACTCCTTTCTACACTTGTAGAACTGATACCCCTATTTCCAAGGTATCCGATGAAAACAGTTCTTAGTGTCGGAGGAAAACTTAATTTAAGCTAAAAAAATTGTTTATTCATTTTGTTTGCTACTTTTTGATGAATTTGTGAGACTTATTTAATATTTAATGAAAGTGCACTTATTTACAGGAATATTTTGGGTATATGGCACACACAACTCTTTATCCAATATTGTGGAAATAGAGGTACCCTGGAATTACGAGGCGAGGCTATACATTGTTCTTTTTATTATATAATTTTAGTTTGTGACTGGTGTGATTGAATCTGTCTGTAGAATCCTGAATGATAACTTCAATATGTGTCCCTATAAGATGGTGTGAAAGTCGACAATCATGGAAGATGCCTACTGTCACTTGAAGGTAAGAAATATGTTTTTTAAATAACATTCTTTTATGATCAATGACTGGCTAGAATTGACATACTGCTCAAGCTTGGAGTGACATACTACTGATACAGTAAGTAATACAGTGCTGACATGATGAGTGACAAACTGCTGACACCAGGAGTGACATATAGCTGTCACTGTGAATTACATACTGTTGACGCTGTGAGTGACATACTGCTGACTCTAGGGGTGGCATACTGCTGACTCTAGGAGTGACATACTGCTGACACTGTGAGTGAAATACTGATACTATTTGTGACATACTGCTGATACAAGGAGTGACATATTGCTGACACTGTGGGTGACATACTGCTGACACTGTGGGTGACATACTGCTGACTCTAGCAGTGACATACTGCTGACTCTAGGAATGACATACTGCTGAAACTAGGAGTGACATACTGCTGAAACTAGGAGTGACATACTACTGATACAGTAAGTAACAATAGTGCTGACATGGTGAGTGACATTCTGCTCACACTAAAAAAGACATACAGCTGTCACTATGAAAAACATACTGCTGACACTGTGAGTGACATACTGCTGTCACTAGAAGTGACATACTGCTGACCAAATGAGTGACATACTGCTGACACTAGAATTGACATACTGCTGACTGTAGGAGTGACATACTGAAGACCATATCAATGGCATACTGCTACTCTAGGAGTGACATACTGGTGACAATGTGAATTACATAATGCTGTCGCTGTGAGTGACATAATGCTGTCACTGTGAGTGACATACTGCTGACACCGTGAGTGACATACTGCTGACACTTGGTATGACGTTCTGAGCATTGACACTGTGTGTGACATACTGATGGCATGGGGAGTGACATACTGCTTACACTGTGTGTGACATACTGCTGACATGAAAAGTGACATACTGCTGACACTGTGAGTGATTTACTGCTGACACAGTGTGTGACATACTACTGACACAGTAAGTGACATACTAATGACACTGTGTGTGACATACTGCTGACACTGTGAGTGACATACTGCTGACACTTTTAGTGACATGCTGCTGACATGGTGAGTGAAATACTGCTGGCACTTTGAGTGACACAGATCTGACACTGTGGGTGACATACTGCTGACACTAGGAATGACATACTGCTGTCACTGGGGTGACATACTGCTGACACTGTGAATGTCATACTGCTGACACTGTGAGTGACATACTGCTGACACTTTTAGTGACATGCTGCTGACATTGTGAGTGACATACTGCTGGCACTTTGAGTGACACAGATCTGACATTGTGGGTGACATATTGCTGACACTAGGAATGACATACTGCTGTCACTGGGGTGACATACTGCTGACACTGTGAATGACATACTGCTGACACTGTGGGTGACATACTGCTGACACTAGGAATGACATACTGCTGTCACTGGGGTGACATACTGTTGACCATATGAGTGACATACTGCTGACACTAGGAATAACATACTGCTGAGACTGTGGATGACAACAAACAGCTGACATGAGAAATGCCATATTGCTAACACTGTGAGTGATTTACTGCTGACACAGTGTGTGACCTACTACTGACACGATGAGTGACATACTGCTGACAGGGTGAGTGACATACTGCTGCCTCTAGGAGTGACCTTCTGGTGACCATATGAATGGCATACTGCTGAGTTTAGGAGTGACATACTGGTGACAATGTGAATGACATACTGCTGTCACTGTGAGTGACATACTGCTGACACTTTTAGTGACATGCTGCTGACATTGTGAGTGACATACTGCTGGCACTTTGAGTGACACAGATCTGACACTGTGGGTGACATACTGCTGACACTAGGAATTACATACTGCTGTCACTGGGGTGACATACTGCTGTCACTGGGGTGACATACTGCTATCACTGGGGTGACATACTGCTGACACTGTGAATGACATACTGCTGACACTGTGGGTGACATACTGCTGACACTAGGAATGACATACTGCTGTCACTGGTGTGACATACTGTTGACCATATGAGTGACATACTGCTGACTCTAGGAATAACATACTGCTGAGACTGTGTGTGACAACAAACAGCTGACATGAGAAATGCCATATTGCTAACACTGTGAGTGATTTACTGCTGACACAGTGTGTGACCTACTACTGACACGATGAGTGACATACTGCTGACAGGGTGAGTGGCATACTGCTGCCTCTAGAAATGGCATTCTGGTGACCATATGAATGGCATACTGCTGACTTTAGGAGTGACATACTGGTGACAATGTGAATTACATAATGCTGTCACTATGAGTGACATACTGCTAAAACTGTGAGTGTCATACTGCTGACACTGTGAGTGACACCCTGCTGACACTGTGAGTAACATACTGCTGACACTAGAAATGACATACTGCTGACACTTGGAAAACCATTCTAAGCATTGACACTGTGTGTGACATACTGGTGAATGTGAGTGACTTACTTCTGACACTGAGTGACATACTGCTGACACAAGGAATGACATCATGTAGGCACTAGTAATTACATACTGCTGACACTGTGTGTGACATACTGCTGACACTGTGAGTGACACCCTGCTGACACTGTCAGTAACAAACTGCTGACACTTGAAATGATATACTGCTGACACTAAGAAAGCCGTTCTAAGCATTGACACTGTGTATGACATACTGATGAATGTGAGTGACTTACTTCTGACACTGAGTGACATACTGCTGACACTAGGAATGACATCATGTAGGCACTAGTAATTACATACTGCTGACACTGTGTGTGACATACTGCTGACGCTGTGTGTGACATACTGCTGACACTGTGTTTGACATACTGCTGACACTGTGTGTGACATACTGCTGACGCTGTGAATGACAAACTGCTGACACTAGGAATCACATACTGCTGACACTGTGTGTGATATACTGCTGACGCTGTGAATGACATACTGCTGACACTGTGAATGACATACTGCTGACACTGTGAATGACAAACTGCTGACACTAGGAATCACATACTGCTGACACTGTGAATGACATACAGCTGACACTGTGAGTGACATACTGCTGACACTGTGAATGACATACTGCTGACACTGCGAATCACATACTGCTGACACTGTGTGTGATATACTGCTGACGCTGTGAATGACATACTGCTGACACTGAGAGTGACATACTGCTGACACTGTGAATGACATACTGCTGACACTGAGAGTGACATACTGCTGACACTGTGAATGACATACTGCTGACACTAGGAATAACATACTACTGACACTGTGTGTGACACACTGCTGACACTGTGAATGACATACTGCTGTCACTGTGAATGACATACTGCTGACGCTGTGAATGACATACTGCTGACACTGAGAGTGACATACTGCTGACACTGTAATTGACATACTGCTGACACTGTGTGTGACACACTGCTGACACTGTGAATGACATACTGCTGTCACTGTGAATGACATACTGCTGACACTGTGTGTGACATACTACTGACACTGTGTGTGACACACTGCTGACACTGTGAATGACATACTGCTGTCACTGTGAATGACATACTGCTGACACTGTGTGTGACATACTGCTGACGCTGTGAATGACATACTGCTGACACTAGGAATCACATACTGCTGACACTGTGAATCACATACTTCTGACACTAGGAATCACATACTGCTGACACTGTGTGTGACATACTGCTGACACTGTGTGTGACATACTGCTGACGCTGTGAATAACATACTACTGACACTAGGAATAACATACTACTGACACTGTGTGTGACCCACTGCTGACACTGTGAATGACATACTGCTGACACTAGGAATCACATACTGCTGACACTGTGAATCACATACTTCTGACACTAGGAATCACATACTGCTGACACTGTGTGTGACATACTGCTGACACTGTGTGTGACATACTGCTGACGCTGTGAATAACATACTACTGACACTAGGAATAACATACTACTGACACTGTGTGTGACACACTGCTGACACTGAATGACATACTGCTGACACTGTGAATGACATACTGCTGACACTGTGAGTGACATACTGCTGACACTGTGAATGACATACTGCTGACACTGTGTGTGACATACTGCTGACACTGTGAATGACATACTGCTGGCACTTTGAGTGACACAGATCTGACACTGTGGGTGACATACTGATGACACTAGGAATGACATACTGCTGACACTGTGTAGTACATACTGCTGACACTGTGGGTGACATACTGCTGACACTGTGGGTGACATACTACTGACACAATGAGTGCCATACTGCTGACACAATGGGTGACATACAGCTGACACTGTGAATGACAAATGCTGACACTGTGAATGACATACTGCTGACACTTGGAATGACATACTGCTGACAATATGAGTTACATACAGCTGTCACTGTGTATTACATACTGTTGACACTGTCAGTGACGTACAGCTTACACTGTGAATTACATAATGCTGACACTGAGTGTCATACATTGGATACTGTGGTTGACATACTGCTGATCCTGTGAGTGACATACTGCTGACATAGTGTGTGACAAATTGTTGACATTGTGAATGACATATTGCTACCATTAGAGTTGACAAACTGTTGACTTGGTGAGTGACATATTGCTACCATTAGAGTTGACAAACTGTTGACTCGGTGAGTGACTTATGCTCTCACCAGAGTTGACTTACTGCTGACATAGTGAGATGAACTGGTTTTGATATCAACATGTGAACTTCAATGCATGTAGCTATTTCCTTACAGTTGGTCTTGACACAGCCACTTTGGAAGAGTGATCTGGTGCTGTTTTGAAAGGTAAAGCTGTGAGGGTTCATGGCAATTATTAACTCAAGTTAATTTGCATACATTTAAGCTCTACCAATCTTTATTTAGTATTGTTGTTTGATTTTTTTCAGATCAAATATGAAAATACCTGTCTGGATGATAAATACCTGCCGGGAAAATAAATACCAGCCTGAATGATAAATACCTGCCTGGATGATAAATACCTGCCTGGATGATTGTTTAAATTAGAGTGGAATTTCTGGTGTAGATGATTGTAAGCTATTGTCTTTGCAATGATAAAATTGTTGAAATTTTGCTAAAGATTGTCATTCTGATGACCCTGAAAGTATTTTAGCTCCTGTCAGTATGTGTTTGTGCACTCCTAAATAAGTTATTTTATTATCATGTTTATTGCATATGAAGATTTGTGGTCAATGAATTGATGTAAAGTTACTTTTATTGCTCAGAACTTGAACATTTTTAGTTAAATCATTTGTAGGAATATTATTTAGCATGTGCATTTGAGTTATGGCCCTTCACATAATCAACTAGCAAGTAGGGGCAACCATGTCCTGTGGATGCTTTTCCTTCTGTATGAAAACATTCCAAAATGCCTACTTACCTATTAAGTTTTAAAATTGTATGCTTAATTATGAGTGATGTATTGAATAAAAAAAAGGTTTGTATTCTTTTACAGGGCATAAAGTATCTTCACTGGCTACCTACACACTACAGAGTAGAATACAAGGTCTTGACTCCAGTTTTAAAAGCCCTTCATGGAAAGCCCCTGCCTACATCAGAAGTATGTTGGAAATACCCCAAAAAGACTGTTCTCGAGTCTCAAACTAAGTGTCAGCGAGGTATGTGACGAGGAATGTCACGTACAGTGATCAATGTTTAACTACATGAGTTAGCAGAGGGTGTATTAACACTTACTCTTGAAACACCGAAATCTCTGGTGACTTAAGTAAACATTGAAGCAGGGTTGTATAGTGAACTGTGAACACTGCCTTGTGTAGTAAAGCGCATGTAGACTGGCCATATAGTTCAGGAAGCCAACATGATTTGAAACATTCATTTTTGTGTATCTCACTTTTGTGCAAGAACTATAAATTGTGGACATGTTGATTTATGGAACTTGTCCATAGTTATAACTGTGATATACATTTTACCCCCATTATTTTGACAAGTATGTTCATATTTAACCAAGTCTCAATTGCATTTGTACAGCACTTTAAACTAGTAATGAAAATGATAAAAGACTATAAATTTGGTGTAATAGTTATGTCAACTATTTAGTAGAGTATAGATTTGTTCACATCATCGTTATACATGAAGTTATATTGTTCTACAAAACCTGGTTTACAAGTCAGCATTTTTTTGCACATTATATCCACATCTGTCTAGGACAATTGACAATAATCAACAACTACTGTCACTTCTTTAAAAAAACAGGATATGAACACAATTCTTGGTGAATTTTATGATCCTTTTTTAAGGTATCCCTCAATTTCCTTAATACAGACTTGTAGCACTAAAAAGGCAAATTCTTAAAAAAACCTATTTATTCATGTAATTCCTAATTAAGCTTTTGCATCTATCCCAAGTAATGAATGCAAATTTTCTTGCTCACTTGTTTAGATTTGTTAACTTATTTAGATATATTATTTAGTAAATTACTAAAGAAGGCTTTTTAAAATTTAAATATATGTATGCATTTTGCTTGCTTGTTAGGCTCACACAATTAATAGTCTTCTTACACTATGAATCTGCAAGCAACTAGCTGTTTACGTAGAAGTATGTTTTGAATAGGTTTTGTCCAAAATAGCTCTAATATTTCGCAAAATTTGCTGTATTTTTTTGTGCTCAATTGTGCTTGAAAGCCTGCTTTAACCACTTTTCTGAAATTGAAACTCGCCAGAAATTATCTTCTCTTATGTAATAATTTAATTGCTCAATATTTTGATTCGCATATTAGTTATTTTGAAGATTGGCGATTTCACTGTATAATGTCAAAAGTAAATACATGAGTGTGGCTGTGTCATCAATTATGTAGGTATGCATGCATGTATGTATAATGTAAGCGTGTATGTTAGAATGTGCTACATTGTAGCATATCATTGTATTTTTTCTTCCAATTATTTTTCAATATGTATTGTATGTAAAGTCATGGGCATTATGCCTAATGTTTCTGGACATATACCATATATAGCATACACCTATTAGCAAGGGAAAAAAATGGTTTAGCATTGTTTAGCAGTTGCTCTCTACAGTTGTAAATATAGTATATAACAAATAAAGAAAATTTGGGAGATATTGCTATTATTAAAGAGATTGTGCTTTACAGGTGGTCATTCTTAGAGGTTGTGTATGTACTTGGTACAATTAATGTTGTGAAGTTTTCGTGACGGACATGCATATATCTCCAAATATATTCCAAAATAAAAAATATATATAATAGTTTATTGTTACTTTTCCAAAGCTGAGGTCATTCCTGGTAATCAATCACCAAGAATGGAGAATAGCCAATTTTCCTTTTATGCAGAGCGATAAACAAGGTAGTTACTTGTACTGGTGACAAGTATCGCCATCAGGAAAAGAATCCAGGACGTCCCTAACTAAAGTGGATGTTCAACCACTAGGCTATACAGAAGGCTTGACCATGTGAACACCAAAAAAGAACAAACAGAATAGGAAAGAACAGAAGAAGACAATCACAATTTAACGTTTCTGAAATGTTACTGGATTATGCCCCATCTTTGATGTGGGGTATATTGCTTTGCATATGTCCGTTGGTTGGTCTGTAAGTGAGTTGGTAGACCAATTGGTTCCCGTTCAATAACTCAAGAACACTAGGCCATAGAATTTTGAAACTGTACACCTATGTTGGCCAGCAATGGTGATTGTCCATTGACAGGTTACCATTTCCAACTACTTTTGTGCCATGTTACAAACATAATGCATGAAGTCTGGTGTATCAATACTTTATGCAATACCAGAACATAAAGTAATTGATGCAGTACCAATACATAACATTGCTTGTCGTATGCAGTAACCAAAACATTACATAGCAAATATGTTGTTGCAGTATCAATGCATGTTGTATGCAGTAACAATACATAGCATAGCAATACTTGTTTGCAGTATCAATGCATGTTGTAAGCAGTACCAATACACAACATAGCAATCCATGTTGTTTGCTGTATCAATGCATGTTGTATGCAGTACCAATACATGGTGTCTGCAGTATCAATACATGTTGTATGCAGTACCAATACATAACAGCAATACATGCCACTGTGTTGTCTGCAGTATCAATACATGTCGTATGCAGTACCAATACATAACATAATAATTTTGTCTGCAGTTTCAATACATGCCGTATGCAGTACCAATACATAACATAGCAATACGTGTTTGCAGTATCAATATCTACATGTTTACTTTATACAGTAGATACAGCTAATCTAAAGTCCACACTGTCGATTAATTGTTTAGTTAAGTAACGTCTGTTGATCTGAATCAATACCTGATTATCCAGAAAATTTCTATTGTCTTGGCAAAAACGAAAGTCAAAATTTACCAATTTACATTTTTCGTGTCAATGGGGCGTGACTTTCTCAATTTCTGTAGAAGTAAGTATGCATTCTTTGATCGTAGACAGCGCCTCTGTCCAGAGGCAAACTAATGAAAAACAGTCTTGGGTTCGTTTTTTTATTTTTTTATTAATTCATTAAAATGCTCAAGTTGTCGAAATAATTATTCCCCTGAAAACGTTCACATAAAATGCGCACGTTAAACGTCGTTGGTGGATGTACAATCCGCTCATGCTTACCTGGCGTTGCCACAACAGAAGGATTGATTGTCTGAGTGGAATAATGTAAGTATCCATACGTCTATTAAATAGCTTTGACATGTAGTCACACGTATAGAACATTTCATCTAAAAATATAAAGAAATATAAAGAATACGACACCAGTCCCAAAACTTTTCAAACACCCATCTTATTTAAATGGCAATTTTGCTGCACTTGACTCGTTGCTAATTGAACACAGATGTAATGTTACAAACTCTAATTTTCTCGAATTACGTCGAAGAAACAATATCCACCATGAGATAGTCTACAGTGTAGGATAAGGAAATCTCACCCTCGGGTCGGAATTTTAACCAGGTTCTCGGCAAGCCTCGATCCTGTAAAACCCGACCACCGGTGTACATAGAAGCTCATGTTGGATCCTTATAATCCGCGGCATATAATCTTCGACTATTTAACTTGACTCACAGCCGATCTGAATATATTATATATGTTTTATAGAGTCATATACGAGGGTCAGTCAAGAAAAACTGAGAGTTGGTGAATAATGATCAGGAGAATAAGTGTTCGTATATTGTCTATACATTATCGTGAAATATGGTATCTCATCGATGTTATGGCGAAAACCGACTTTGGGTATGAACATTTTATTCTTGTTGCCAGGCAACCGAAGAAGACAACTTGTAGGCATGCGTTCGCACTGTCTGTAGAACACAATTGTGCGTTGCTATGGAAACATAAAGTTATATCGAACATTTTTAAACTTATTTTTTATTTTGTTATACATTAATCTATCCGATATACTTAATTATGATTGATTTGTTCCTGCAATATAGAAAATATACTTGATGGAACTATCAATTTTCACTTTATTTGTTGGCATTAAGACCACAATTTAACCCCACCCAAAAGAACGCATGATAATGTTCAAAAGCAAAGTTATATTTTTTATTTCTATTACGGTCACTGGACTCCATTAGATACATTCATATTCCTTCTGAGCAGAACTTGTGAATTCCGTGATTAGTTTTAGAATACCATGGCAACGCAAAGAACACATGCCGAGAAAATCGATAAAATACGGGTAAAATTGTTGCTAGGCAACTAAACAAACCAGCATTAGTTACCATTCTGTAACAAATGCCTGTTATTATTTGATATACGACGATTCTACTAGATACACATGTTAGTTGTACTAAATTACGCTATATAAAGCTGAAATAAACGTTCGAATTGACAACAAAATCAGTCTCCCAGTCGCTGGCGCGAACGCATACCCTTTAGTGATGTTCTTTGGTTGCTTGGCAACTTTATTTATAAGCCTATATCCGATCACAGAATTCATCAGAATATCCACAATGGATAATAGTTGCCGATAAATGGTAGAAAATATAATTGTTAATACATTTTGAAGGTTTAATATAACAACTCTCAGTTTTTCTTGACTGACCCTCGTATATACGTTATGCAGTCAACACAGCTAAAGCGTGATCGCAAAGTTCGAAGTCACTCGACATTTAACTATTATGAGCTATACCTGGGTCACAATCTGGACGGTCTAGGCATATTGCACTAGTCGTAAATGTGTCCGATATGCAGACTTATAGTTTGATACTATCCAATTTTATTGTACGGCGTGCCGACAAGATACCTGACTAATAGGACTATTTTTGTGAAGCCTGCATGAGCATTGTTTGTTTCCCGATTTCATCCACATGTGGTCTTGGTTGTATGCATAGGAGATTAACTGCAGATGGAAAGCAGGAGGCTCTCCAGTTTCTGAGAGCAGCGCCGGTGCATCGGGGGAAGACTTGAGACATTACATGATTGTATGTGACATCGTAAACACATCGAGAAATTTGAAAGCATGTATTGATTTTTACCCGATGTCTCACGATTTCATGTCGGGGAGATATGTTAGGGAATGTACCAGGATGCACACATGAAACAACCAGAGCATCGGGGTAATGGTCAGGGATACGTCTGGATGAAAAAAACGTAATCCGCATTGCATCACATATAATTCTCCGACACGTTGGTGATGTTAAGAACTACATGTCGGGTATATTTGAATAGTTGGTAATAATCAGGTGATACATTCGCAGTCACGGGTTTTAATTACCTTGTGCCTGAACTCGCGAAGTGTATCCGACATTATATGTCGGTCTCACTTGACCGAGGATGTATTCCCGACAATAATCAGGAGATTCGGGGGGTATCGGAGCCATTGGGAGAAACTATTTCGACTTCCACATCAGAGATGAGGAATTCCTCATTGGAAACTAGACTCAATGTATCGATGGAGTTGGGCCGGCCCGACTAAAACTAAAATAACCTTGTCGATCGGACATAGTTATGATAGGACCTGTCACTTGGATTATGTCTTCTTCACCATACATGTTTGTTTGCTGCACATTGAAACACACAGTATTCATTGTTGAACATACGAGTAGAGCAAGAAAACTTATATCTACTGACCGGATATGTAAACCCTTGGACATCAAAAAGACAAAATACAAAAAATCCGTGTTGCTATGTTTTTATCAATTTGTCACAAACAACCTGAAACACGTGTTAAAAATTAACTTAAAATTGATAACATTCGTTATTAGTGTTGTTAGTGATTTCTTAGGATATAAAAATAACATAGTCTGTATTACGATAACTGTGTTTTTGCCTTAACTCGTAATCTCATATCAACTCGTATGGTACGGTAAAGAGCAGCTATGTCTGACTGACCAGTGTATTAGTGATAAGTATTCTGTTAGTTCTGGGACGGGAAAATAGTTCAAAATACCCAACATACAAGGAGTATAGTGAGTGTGGCAAACACGCAAACACTGTGACATTAACTCGTTGTAATGCTATACTTGATAATGGACGAAGGTGACGAACATCATCTTGTTTTATTTTTTCATTGCAAGTCAATATAATATCACTCGGTGTCCTTTCTTCTTTTACCACATTTGTTATAACGGAGTCATAAGTATATTAGTTTTCAATAATATGTTTTGTCCATCTAACTTGAAGTGCGCTGTTACATTTACATCATATTCGCGATCAGATTGAGAAAAAAGTATAGCAGGAATAGGCAAATACAACTACGGTGTATACCCACATGGGCACCTTATCTGTGCTGGCACGATACTTCCTCTGTGCAAAACAATGTTTTTGAGGAAACCGGTCGACAGGAGAAGTAAGAAAATCATTGTTTTTTGTCAAAAATACAGACTTGTGTTTAAAAAAACTATAGCCCACGGAACTAACCAATGATTAACCAATGCCCTCATGTTGTTCCATTTCTTATACCAGTTGCCACAAGTTCAGACTAAGATGGAATGTTGACCTGGAATACGCGTTCGAATGGACATGGAGTCCTGTTTTCACTCTTAAATGCTATTTTTCGTCAATATAGGAAATATCTCGCACCTCAGATGGAATGTCCTTGAACCAATCTGGTCTCGAAATACTTTTTATATGGTCACATTCATCGAATTACAGTGTACTTTCGATTTCTTTGTTGCACCGACAGTCCGGCACCCTTCTGTTCTGGTTACGGCACCCTCTTTGTGCCTTGATTATTGTGAGCACAGAGGGTTCCCGTGCCAGTCAGCACAAATCAGTATGTTAGACAAAAGCAATGATTTTCTAACCTCTCCTGTCGACTGGTGTCCTCAAAAACATTGTTTTGTCAGCACAGAGAGGGTGCCGATACAGCGTTTTGTACTGAGAGGGTGTCGATTGGGGTATACACCATCACAACTGTATACATTAATATACTTATTCTAGGGAATACCTCCAATAGTAACGGCGGTATAGCTTGACTATTTTGACCTGAGCCTGACCTTTATGCAAGAATATATTACAAGGTTCTTGCGTTGAATATATCAATATCCGCAAGCAAATCGTGCAATATCGGTTTTTCAGATTTGTGTTTGTATTCCAAGTCGAGCGTCTTCGCGATACTCCCCGATTATGAAAACATACAATCGGTGTTATAAACATAATATGTCGACTGTTAAATTATGCTAATCAATAGGTCAGGCTCAGGTCAATGTGGGCAAGCTATACAAATGCCCGAGATGTGATCTAAATTACAACCAAATTATACCCACTATGTCATTCTTGTTAGAACTGCTTCCATCTTATTCAGCCGTTTCGTATCTTCAGTTTTTATGTTGATTATCACCGTCTATTGTAGGATGCAGGAACTACTTGTATTCACACAGCTTGCTCTCTGAGGGCATGACTATGTATCATTCTCCTTCCAGTTTGTGACAGATTTGCATTATATGGATTCATGTCGGTTTCTCTACGATGCAATGATATTTAGCTGTCACAGCAATACCTAGTACATGTATATTCATGGCTCTCAATGTTGTTGATTGTGCTTGAAACATATTGTTATAATAAGATAATCTTATTACTCTCTAATAAGCTATTGAATTGTATCAACTTGTGACACAGTGTAACTTTATTCTACAGTATTTACCTTTAATTAACATGTGACATTTTTGTAAATCAAGTAGCATGTATATGTTCGTGTCACCCCTAGCAAATTTACTTTGTATGTTCTTCACAGGCGTATTCCACTAGATATATGCCTGAAAGTACTAGTAGTTGAAAGGATACTGTAGGAAGAACAACACAGTCTATTTAAGATATACCTCTTTGGCCATATGTGCGTTTTGAGTCATAATTTGTTAATTATGTTTAATGACTTGAACATTTGTGCCTGTGTGTGTGGTTGTCATGGACTTGGAATCTCGTTAAATAGATATCCATCTAACACTTTTGTGATTTGTTCTGATAGGCAGAGTAAATATTTGTGTTATTCTGAAGTGAACAATCATAGTCAATACAATTCATGTGAAATGATTTACAAAACAACAATTAAGTCAGTTTAAATAATTTTATTGCATAAAACCAAGTGCAACAATAAACAGCAACATAATTCATTATTGACAACAATATCCAATCTATTCTTCTACCAAGTCTTCTTGTCAATGTACATCTTCAGCACCTGCAAAGTTGGAACAATGAAGTACATTTTGTATTATTTAAAACTTGCACCTTTAAATACCAAGAAGTTTGGTAACAAGAGTGATATCTGGCACTGTAGCACTCTCCTATGCACATTGGTAACCATGTATTTCAATTGTTAAGCATTTCGTAGAGAGAATCTCTCAATAAATATTTATACTCCGATACGCCCTGTGACTCCATTGATAAAGTGTACATTATTTTCGTAAGTGTACACTTTTTGATTTGTAAGAAAGTTGTTTGTACAAAACATTTACTCAGAAAATAATTGGTCAATCAAGACAAATCCGCTTAAAACTACATGAACAGTTAAATAAATGACATACTGTAAAATCAATAATATTAGAGGGCCATTTAATTTCGTTAATTTTGTGGATGATTTCAACCACGAAAATCCTTTAAATTACATTGAACTTTCCACGAAATGGTCTTTTTCACCAAATCCACAAATTTTGTCACATTGAAATTTAATTATTTTTACTCGTCAAAAACATGTAGCTAGAAAATTGTAAGTCCACCCAAAGATAGTGCAATATTAGACTGTACTACTGTAAAACCATCTTATTCGTGGCTTTTACTCGAATCAATAGTGTAGATAACTAAATCATGAATTCCAATATTCTTGATTTATTTAGGCCAGAACAAATTTTAGAGAAATTGTTTATTGTTTTGTAAACCGCAAAATGGGGAGCAAAATTTATATCATTGTAATGACCAAGAAAAGTAGAAATTAATTATAGCAATTGAAGCAAAGTTACAGAATATTCATACCAAGCAAAATTTATTTTCTTATTATTCCCAAGAAAAGCAGTGCTTTTACAGTATTTTTCAAAGTATTTGTAACAAATTAAGTTAATTTAAGATTTAGCTGTAAAAATTCATTGTGCAATTAATTACATGTACAAGAAACCTGAATATACACAGAATACAACTAGTTACTATAATTGTCTATCAGGTGAACTTTATTCTATATATAAATATGACTGTGAGCGACAACATGGACAGTACGAATATAACCTTGTTATGTGTATTAGAAATAAAACAATACCAATATTTTCATAAAAATATGACAATTGTGAAAATAAGATGCATAAATTTCTACCTTTGTGCACTAAGTCCTTTATCAATGAATGAAGAAAACTAGATGCAAGTGTATTATAAGCACTTATAAGGTGTATAAACACATTGACACTTGTGTGAATTTTAATCACAAGCTAATTAAACCTATGAATGGACATTTTTGGACAGTTAACTTAATCCCATTGGTACATTATAGGCCAAGCACATTTTTACATTAGAACTATATTTTCTATGCTGCGAATGATGCTCTGTTCATGGATTGTGCAAGGAACTTTTGGATAACCATGGTCTCTCTGGGGATCATTTTGCTTTTTGTCGGAGTATAAGTCAGATGCAGAACTTGTTATCGCTCAAAAGTGTCTTCTTACAAGTGTTATTGTACAGTTTCGGAAGGACGAACAACAAATTATCCTCGGCTTCGCCTCGGACAATTATGTTGTTTGTCCTTCCGAAACTGTACAATAACGCTTGTAAGAAGACACTTTTGAACGAAAACTAGTACTGTATCTAATACATAATTCTTCATGTAATGAAATCCAAAAAGTGCTTTCTGACAAGGGTATTTAAAGATTCTACAGTAGAACTAGAGAAAAATGAGCTCTGCTACTGGCAGTGATGTTTTTATTACTAAAATAACTCCTTATATCACCAGTTAGCATAAAATGATAAGTATACTAATAGATTTGTGTTATTGGAACATGTGTTTATCTGTTGACAGTTCAATTGGATGAATACTACAATGAGTGTGTTGGCCATTTGAATATGTTGGCCATATGATTGTTGGCTATGTGAGTGTGTTGGCCATATGAGTATGTTGGCAATGTGTATATGTTGGCCAAATGAGAATGTTGGCCATATAATTAAATTGGCCATATGAGTGTGTTGGACATATGGATATGTTGGCCATATGAGTAAATTTGCAATGTTAATATGTAAGTCATATGAGAATGCTGGCCATATGAGTGTGTTGGCCATATCAATATGTTGGCAATGTGTATATGTTGGCCATATGAGATACTGGCCATATGAGTAAATTGGCCACATAAGTGTGTTGGCCATATGAGACCAATCATGTGTCTAAGTTCATCATGTGACTATGTCAATCATGTGACTATGACCATCATGTGACTATGTCCATCATGTGTCTATGCCCATCATGTGTCTATCCCCATTATGTGTCTATGCCCATCATGTGACTATGCCCATCATGTGACTATGCCCATCATGTGTATATGTCCATCATGTATCCAAATCCATCATGTGACTTTGCCCATCATGTGTCTATGCCCATCATGTGACTATACCTTTCATG
Source organism: Spisula subtruncata (assembly GCA_963678985.1). Classification (NCBI taxonomy): domain Eukaryota; kingdom Metazoa; phylum Mollusca; class Bivalvia; order Venerida; family Mactridae; genus Spisula; species Spisula subtruncata. Next base: position 12,853,762 of record OY787676.1, read on the forward strand.
TGACTATGCCCATCATGTGACTATGCCTATCATGTGTTAATGTCCATCATGTGCCCAAATCCATCATGTGACTTTGCCCATCATGTGTCTATGTCAATTATGTGACTATTCCCATCACGTGACTATGTCCACCATGTGTCTATGCGCATCATGTGTCTATGCGCATCATGTGTCTATGCCCATCATGTGTCTATTCCCATCATGTAACTATGCCCACCATGTGTTTATGGCCACCATGTGTTTAAGACCATCATGTGCCTATGTCCATCATGTGTCTATGCCCATCATGTGTCTAAGTCCATCATGTGTCCAAATACATCATGTGACTTTTACCCATCATGTGACTATGCTCATCATGTGACTATGCCTAGCATGTGACTATGCCCATCATGTGACTATGCCAATCATGTGTCTATGCACATCATGTGTCTATTCCCATCATGTGTCCATGCCCATCATGTGACTATGGCAATCATGTGACCATGGCCATCATGTGTCTATGTCCATCATGTTTTCAAATCCATCATGTGTTCAAATCGATCATGTGACTTTGCCCATCATGTGTCTATGTCCAAATCCATCATGTGACTTTGCCCATCATGTGACTATGCCCATCATGGGACCATGCCCACCATGTGTCTATGCCCATCATGTGTCTATGTCCATCATGTGTCCAAATACATCATGTGACTTTGCCCATCATGTGACTATGCCTATCATGTGACTATGCCTATCATGTGGCTATGCCCATCATGTGACTATGCCAATCATGTGTCTATGCACATCATGTGTCTATTCCCATCATGTGTCTATGCCCATCATGTGACAATGGCAATCATGTGACCATGGCCATCATGTGTCTATGTCCATCATGTATCCAAATCCATCATGTATTCAAATCGATCATGTGACTTTGCCCATCATGTGTCTATGGCCATCATGAGTCTATGTCCAAATCCATCATGTGACTTTGCCCATCGTGTGTCTATGCCCATCATGTGACTATTCCCATCATGGGACAATGCCCACCATGTGTCTATGCACATCATGTGACTATGCCAATCATGTGTCTATGCCCATCATGTGTCTATTCCCATCATGTGACTATGTACACCATGTGTCTATGGCCATCATGTGTCTAAGACAATCATGTGTCTATGCCTATCATGTGTCTATGTCCATCTCGTGTCCAAATCCATCATGTGACTTTGCCCATCATGTGTCTATGCCCATCATGTGACTATGCCTATCATGTGACTATGCCCATCATGTGACTATGCCAATCATGTGTCTATGCACATCATGTGTCTATGCCCATCATGTGACTATGGCCATCATGTGTCTATGGCCATCATGTGTCTATGCCCATCATGTGTCTATTCCCATCATGTGACAATGTACACCATGTGTCTATGGACATCATGTGTCTAAGACCATCATGTGACTATGCCAATCATGTGTCTATGCCCATCATGTGTCTATTCCCATCATGTGACTATGAACACCATGTGTCTATGGCCATCATGTGTCTAAGACCATCATGTGTCTATGCCCATCATATATCTATGCCTATCATGTGCCAATGTCCATCATGTGTCCAAATCCATCATGTGACTTTGCCCACCATGTGTCTATGCCCACCATGTGTCTATGCCCATCATGTGACTATGCCAGCCATTTGTCTAAGTCCATCATGTGTCTAAGGCCACCATGTGTCTATGCCCATTATGTGACTATACCTTTCATGTGACTATGCCCATCATGTGACTATGTCCATCATGTGACTATGCCATTCATGTGTCTATGCCCATCATGTGTCCAAATCCCTCATGTGACTTTGCCCACCATGTGACTATGTCAATCATGTGTCTATGCCCATCATGTGACTATTCCAATACTGTGACTATGCCCATTATGTGTCTATGGCCATCTTGTGTCTAAGAACATTATGTGTCTATGCCCATCATGTGTCTATGTCCATCATGTGTCCAAATCCATCATGTGACTTTGCCCATCATGTGTCTATGCCCATCATGTGACTATACCTTTCATGTGACTATGCCCATCATGTGACTATGAACACCATGTGTCTATGGCCATCATGTGTCTAAGACCATCATGTGTCTATGCCCATCATATATCTATGCCTATCATGTGTCAATGTCCATCATTTGTCCAAATCCATCATGTGACATTGCCCACCATGTGTCTATGCCGACCATGTGTCTATGCCCACCATGTGTCTATGCCCACCATGTGTCTATGCCCATCATGTGACTATGCCAACCATGTGTCTAAGTCCATCATGTGTCTAAGGCCACCATGTGTCTATGCCCATCATGTGACTATACCTTTCATGTGACTATGCCCATCATGTGACTATGTCCATCATGTGACTATGCCAATCATGTGTCTATGCCCATCATGTGTCCAAATCCATCATGTGACTTTGCCCACCATGTGACTATGCCAATCATGTGTCTATGCCCATCATGTGTCTATTCCAATACTGTGACTATGCCCACCATGTGTCTATGGTCATCTTGTGTCTAAGAACATCATGTGTCTATGCCCATCATGTGTCTATGTCCATCATGTGTCCAAATCCATCATGTGACTTTGCCCATCATGTGTCTATGCCCATCATGTGACTATACCTTTCATGTGACTATGCCCATCATGTGACTATGCCAATCATGTGTCTATGCCCATCATGTGTCTATTCCAATCATATGACTATGCCCACCTTGTGTCTATAGCCATCATGTGTCTATGCCAGTCATGTGACTATGCCAACCATGTGTCTAAGTCCATCATGTGTCTAAGGCCACCAAGTGTCTATGCCCATCATGTGACTATACCTTTCATGTGACTATGCCCATCATGTGACTATGCCTATCATGTGTCAATGTCCATCATGTGTCCAAATCCATCATGTGACTTTGCCCACCATGTGTCTTAGTCCATCATTTGTCCAAGTTCATCATGTGTCTATGCCCATCATGTGACTCTGCCCATTATGTGTCTATGCCCATCATGTGACTTTGCCCATCATGTGTCTATGCTCATCATGTGACTATACCTTTTATGTGACTATGCCCATCATGTGACTATGCCAATCATGTGTCTATGCCTATTATGTGTCTATTCCTATCATGTGACTATGCCCACCATGTGTCTATGGCCATCTTGTGTCTAAGAACATCATGTGTCTATGCCCATCATGTGTCTATGTCCATCATGTGTCCAAATCCATCATGTGACTTTGCCCATCATGTGTCTATGCCCATCATGTGACTATACCTTTCATGTGACTATGCCCATCATGTGACTATGCCCATTATGTGACTATGCCAATCATGTGTCTATGCCCATCATGTGTCTATTCCAATCTTATGACTATGCCCACCTTGTGTCTATGGCCATCATGTGTCTATGCCCATCATGTGACTATGCCAACCATGTGTCTAAGTCCATCATGTGTCTAAGGCCACCATGTGTCTATGCCCATCATGTGACTATACCTTTCATGTGACTATGCCCATCATGTGACTATGCCTATCATGTGTAACTGTCCATCATGTGTCCAAATCCATCATGTGACTTTGCCCACCATGTGTCTTAGTCCATCATTTGTCCAAGTTCATCATGTGTCTATGCCCATCATGTGACTCTGCCCATTATGTGTCTATGCCAATCATGTGACTTTGCCCATCATGTGTCTATGCTCATCATGTGACTATACCTTTTATGTGACTATGCCCATCATGTGACTATGCCAATCATGTGTCTATGCCTATTATGTGTCTATTCCTATCATGTGACTATGCCCACCATGTGTCTATGGCCATCTTGTGTCTAAGAACATCATGTGTCTATGCCCATCATGTGTCTATGTCCATCTCGTGTCCAAATCCATCATGTGACTTTGCCCATCATGTGTCTATGCCCATCATGTGACTATACCTTTCATGTGACTATGCCCATCATGTGACTATGCCCATTATGTGACTATGCCAATCATGTGTCTATGCCCATCATGTGTCTATTCCAATCTTATGACTATGCCCACCTTGTGTCTATGGCCATCATGTGTCTATGCCCATCATGTGACTATGTCAACCATGTGTCTAAGTCCATCAAGTGTCTAAGGCCACCATGTGTCTATGCCCATCATGTGACTATACCTTTCATGTGACTATGCCCATCATGTGACTATGCCTATCATGTGTAACTGTCCATCATGTGTCCAAATCCATCATGTGACTTTGCCCACCATGTGTCTTAGTCCATCATTTGTCCAAGTTCATCATGTGTCTATGCCCATCATGTGACTCTGCCCATTATGTGTCTATGCCAATCATGTGACTTTGCCCATCATGTGTCTATGCCCATCATGTGACTATACCTTTTATGTGACTATGCCCATCATGTGACTATGCTAATCATGTGTCTATGCCTATTATGTGTCTATTCCAATCATGTGACTATGCCCACCATGTGTCTATGGCCATCTTGTGTCTATGACCATCATGTGTCTATGCCCATTATGTGTCTATGTCCATCATGTGTCCAAATCCATCATGTGGCTTTGTCCATCATGTGTCTATGCCAATCGTGTGTCTATGTTCATCATGTGACTATACCCATCATGTGTCTATGCCCATCATGTGACTATGCCTATCATGTGACTATGCCCATCATGTGACTATGCCTATCATGTGAATATGCCCATCATGTGACTATGCCCATCATGTGACTATGCCAATCATGTGTCAATGCACATCATATGTCTATTCCCATCATGTGTCTATGCCCAGCATGTGACTATGCCCATCATGTGACTATGGTCATCATGTGTCTATGTCCATCATGTGTCCAAATCCATCATGTGTTCAAATCCATCATGTGACTTTGCCCATCATGTGTCTATGCCCATAATGCGACTATTCCCATCATGGGACTATGCCCACCATGTGTCTACGGCCATGATGTGTCTAAGACCATCATGTGTCTATGCCCATCATGTGACTATGCCCTTCATGTGTCTATGGTACTCATGTGTCTATGTCAATCATGTGTTTTTGTCAGTCATGTGTCTATGTCTGTTGTGTGTCTATATCATACATGTGTATATGTCAGTCATATGTCGATGTCAGTCATGTGTCTATGTCAGTCATGTGTCTATGTCAGACATGTGTCTATGTCTATATAATCCATTTGTATATACCATGCATGTGTCTATGTCAGTCATGTGTCTATGTTACTCATGTGTCTATGTCATCCACGTGTCTATGTCAAACATGTGTCTATGGCATCCATGATGATGTGTCTATATCATCAATGTGTTAATGTTAGCCATGTGGCTATGTTTGACATGTGTCTTTATCATCCATTTGTCTATGTCAGTCATGTGTTTATGTCAGGCATGTGTCTATGCCAACCATGTGTCTATGTCAGTCATGTGTCTTTATCACCCATTTGTCTATGTCAGTCATGTGTTTATGCCAGGCATGTGTCTATGCCAACCATGTGTCTATGTCAGTCATGTGTCTATATCATCCATTTGTCTATGTCAGTCAGGTGCCTATGTCAACTATGTGTCTATATCATCCATGTGTCTATGTCAGCCATGTTCCTATGTTAACCATGTGTCTATGTCAGTCATGTGCCTATGTCAACCATATTTCAACGTCAGGCCATGTATCTATGTCAAACATGAGAACATGTGTTAATGTCAGTGTCAACAATGTGCTTTTATCTGTCATATGTATGCCAAATGTGTTTGTGAGTAAGCCTGTGTCACAACAATTCTTTTATCAATTAGGATCCAGAACAGACATTTAACCTTAAAATATTTACCTTAAATCAGAGTCCAGACTGCTCCTTACACTTGATTTGTTTGTAGTGTACCAACTCCCTCCAAGTTCTATAATCCAGTAGATCTTTCATTAGATTGACATACACTGTTTTCTTTAACATTTAGAAACTGAAAAACAATGATAGAATCATGAACTACACAAAAGTCTGCAAGACAAACTTTACAAGTATAGAAAAATGTACAAAATATATATTTCCACATTAAATTTGCCTTGGAAGTGAGAGTTGAAGGTTCGAATCTTGGACACAGGAGTTTTTTTCTGATATAGCAATTTTGTGACTTACTAGCATGTGAAATGTTGTTCAAGTCTGTTAAATCAATTTATGGACCCACTGACCAAAAGGGCTATATTCATTCATTTCTATGAATAAAAGATGGTCAGTATATATATAACATAAATACATGTAGGAGATCCTGGGTTGGCACCATGGTCATGTCATACTGAAGACAAGGTGCAAAATAATTAGGCACTAGTACTGGTCTATTTTCTCCTTGGTCAATTTTGTCACCAATAAATGGATTCGGCTAATTGCGGGCTATATTTTTGTGCACTGTGTTTCTGTTTGTTTGACAATTAGCATCAAAGGGAATATCAGTTTCTTTACTCTTTGGTATCAGCTTATTGTGAAGGATAGCATCATGGGCAATTAAAAAGTAAACAAGTTGTTTAAACTTGCGCTGCAATCAAATTAAATAAATAAGTAAAGATAAATACAGAAACCTGCTAACAATTACCCCCAATGGGTCAATTATTGGTATACGTTCCTCGTCGTGTCATCTCCACAATTGTCAAGTGTAGAGTTTTCAAACTATTTGAGCTGAAAACTATTCCTCATCAGTTTGCTTGTTAGAATCTAAGCATACCATCAGCAGCAATTGCAAATCCCTGTCAATTATATAATGTATGTATATACTTTTTACAGTATAGGTATAGATGTACAAAAAGCTTCGAGGAGTGACTATTCATGAATAGTTTTGTATTCTAACTCTAAAGGGGTCATTACCAAAAGGTCATTGTAGATCTATAGAAATCAATTAATTAAGTCATGCACCAGTCACTTGCATCCATGGCACCCATCCCTGGGGAAGGCAGTAGACAGCCAGGGAAATAGTTGGGATTTTTTTCTTGTAACCAATACTCTGGGGACAATGTTCAATTTTCAAAGACCAGGAAATACTGCAAATTTTACCATCAGATGTCCTTCTCAGGGCCATAGTTTCGACAATACAAAGTAAAATCCCTAACTTTCCCCGTGTGTGGGGGGGCGTCAATGCAACTGATTGTAGCTTTATAGACCAGTTGTAGTGACTATGGAGACTGACTCCTAGCAGGCACTCTGTTAGCTGCGTTTGCAGACATACATACCAGTTATTCCTAGCTTGAGTCCCCTGTCATTAGCACACTTTTTTCCTCAGTTTCTTTAAAGTTTTCTAGCCGTCACCTTACCTTGCAGGTGATAAACTTCCATGTGGAAATATTGTGGACAAGCGATTGTTATTAAGCATTATGCAACAGTCAATTATAAACCCAGTTCACCAACCTAAAATGAGATAATGCACCAGTCAGTGGAATCCTTGGTCCCGCCTACCCCGAGGATGGGCGGTGGATAGCCAGCTCCACCAGCACTGCCAGAGTTATACCCCGGGAACAAATTGAGTTGTCAGGGGCCGGGAAAATACTGGAGATTTTACCATCAGCTGTCTCCCGCAGGGCTGTGGAAAAGGGGGATGGTGGGAACCCTAAAGTAAAAAAAACAAAAACTGCCCATCCCCGTGGATAGGGGGCCATGGATGCAGCTGATTGGTGCATAAAAGAACATGGCATATTATAACTTTAAACCACAATTTCCTAGTTTTAAACTTAAATAATACACTCTATGACAGTCACTACAGTACAGACCTAACTGTCATTCATATGGGTCGAAAGGTTTTGGGTACGAATGCAGTTATAAAAGTAGGTCAAATGTAAAGATCAATAGTTAATCATCGAAACTAGAGTGGGCAACTAAATTAATTGTTATGTGTCCATGTTATCACTTTTGTACATGTTTTACATCTACATCTACATCTATCTACATCTACATTATACGTTGTACTGTCAGACTTGACCACTATACAACGGTGTGCAAGAAAACAGAAAACAGAAAAAACATGAAAGTGTAAGATAGAAGCGGTCCAGTAAAATGAGTGGTAATGCGAAAGAGAAAAGAAAGAAATACAAATAGGATCAACTACTGCACTTGTCAGAGGGTTGGTGCGACCAATCCGGCTTGCGTAGCGCTACCAGGATTCTAGATCCCGCCGGCACAGCTCGCTCTCATCAGAGTGCAGCAGTTGGTGGATAGTTCCCCTAGAAGGGTCGGGTTGAAAGCTCCCTCTTGAAGAGTGCCAAGGAGGGAGCCTCAGCTGTAGATGCCGGCAGCTTATTCCATGTTGGTATTGTACGTGGAAAGAAGCTGTACTTGAAGGAGTCGGAGGATGTAGAGTACTGACGGTTCTTGTACGAATGTGCAGCCCTAGTCCTGGAGGTAACTGGTGTTAGGTAGGTGGAGGCTGGTATATCCACAAGATCATGGACTACCTTGTACAGCATGGTAAGTTGTGATTTTTCCCTTCTGGTTTTGAGGGACTCCCACTTCAGTTGATCTAACATGTCAGTGACGCTGCTCGTGTTTCTGTAGCGGTTCGTCACAAAGCGCGATGCCCTGCGCTGGACCATCTCAATCTGTCGTATGAGGTCTTTCTGATGTGGGTTCCAGACTGAACTGCAGTAGTCGAGGTTGGATCTTACCATTGAGTTATAGGCATTTGTCTAAGTGTCTTCGTTGGCTTTAGACAGGTTGCGACGAAGAAATCCCAGCATATTGTTGGCTTTCTGGGTTGTCTTGTTGATATGTTGCCTCCATGAAAGGTTGGACTGTATGGTCACTCCTAAGTACTTGGTGCTCTCATCTTCTGTCAATTGAACACCTTTCAGCTTGTAGGGATAGACTTTGGGAGTCTTGGATCGTGATGCTCGTAGGACGCTACACTTTTGAGGGTGAAACTCCATGCCCCATTCTAGCTCCCACGCTGCCAGGGAGTCCAAGTCTTGTTGAAGTTGAATTTGGTCATCTTCAGTCCTGATCTGTCTGTAAAGGATACAATCATCAGCAAACAGTCTGGTCCTGGATTTGACTCTATCAGGTAGGTCATTTATGAATATGAGGAAAAGTAGCGGCCCAAGTACTGAGCCCTGGGGTACGCCACTCACCACTGGTACTGTGTCTGATGATTGACCCTCTACGAGCACCTGCTGTGTTCTTCCAGTGAGGAATGACTCAATCCAACGAAGTGTGTTCCCCCGAATGCCGTAGTGACTAATCTTCTTTAGCAGACGTCGGTGTGGGACTCTGTCGAAGGCCTTGCTAAAGTCTAAGATGATCATGTCCGTTTGTACCTTCTTGTCTAAGGATTCTGCCAGCTCGTGGTGCAACGTAAGTAGTTGTGTCTCACAGCTTCTGCGGGCTCGGAAACCATGCTGGCAATCGTGGAGGACTTGGTCATTATCCAGATGTTTCAGGGTGTTGCTTATAATTACATGCTCCAAGATCTTGCAGGCGAGACATGTTAGGGATACCGGTCTATAGTTGGCAGCATCTTGTCTGGCACCTTTTTTGTAGATGGCTGTTACGTTGGCATGCTTCCAGTCATCAGGGACAGTCCCATCTCGCAGTGAGGTATTGTAAATCATGGTCAAGATTGGGGCAATCTCTACGGCGCACTCTTGTAGGATACGGCCTGGTATCGCATCTGGTCCTGTAGCTTTCCTTGGGTTGGTGTTACGTAGAAGTTTCTCGATACCCTCAGTGGTAACCACAATCTCATCCATGCTAGGAAGTGGGGTACCTGATGGACTGGGTACATTGTCTTCACTTTCCTGCGTGAATACAGACTCATACTGTCTGTTCAGGATGTCCGCCTTGTCTTTGGGTTCGTTAAACAGTCTTCCTTTGTCTTTCAGTGGTGAGATGCCGTTGTTGTCCTTTCTTAGAGATTTGATATAGTTCCAAAAGCGCTTCTGTTTTGAGGTTGTGTTGTTCTCTTCTGGGTTGCCAATTTCTATGAGATTGTTGATGTAGTTAAAGTATGAATTTCTTTCTAGTTTTTGTAGGTTGGCCTTGGTCTGTTTGTATTTTCTGATGTCACTATCTTTTTACAGTTAAATCGGGCCCGAGCTTCTTATCTTACGAAATAATTCAACAACAAATTGAAAAATAAAAGCTTTGAAAAATGCCTCCCAATAAACTTTCAACAACTGAGTCGGAAAAGAACATTTGGGCAACTTTATGGCTGAAAATAGATTCATATACTCACATGCGTATTCTCTGTATCAATATACAAAGCTGTCAAAGCATCACATTCACAACGAGTCCAAATCTTTTCTCAGATTTTCACCCTCGCCTCAAAACAACATGGCGCTTTCTAGCGTTATGAACCACAATGCATAGCGTTTGGGTTTTTTCGCCATCCTCGGCACTTTCCGCCCGACACATTCCGTATCTTTCCGGAAAAATACCATATATGGTGCGTGCCCGCCAGAGACCAACTAGTCTGGTTCCCGGTACCTAAATCTTTCATTACATTGCAGTATAGGTCCGGCGCAATCTACCAAATATGGTCGCTTCCATGTGTAAAACAAGATGGCGGTTGAACATTAGCTTATATAGGGAATTTTAGAATATCCTCCAAAAATGTGTGTTATGTATGTGTCATATCGATGAAATTTTGTATATTAATGGGAAAAATGTATGTTCTATTCAATTAAACATATTTCATTAAAATGACACAACTGATATGTACAAAAAAATGCAAAGTAAATTTAGAAAATTTCTGTACCAGCGTGTATATAGTGCATATAAATCGCATCTGAATCAAATGCCCGGTTAGCTTAGTTGGTAAAGCGTCAAACCAGTAACATGGATGTTGGAGGTTAGATACCAGTATTGTCATTATATTTTTTATTATTATTTTTTATATGTAACGTAATTCGTTATTAGTTTATACTTGAATAAGGAACATGATAAGAAAATAAAGTTTTTGTATTACACAAATTAAGCAAAATATTTAAAAAGGAAAACAATAACTGGCCTGTACAGGGATCGAACCAGAGATCCCTTGATTACAAGTCAGTGGCTCTACCGATTGTGCTAATTTGGCCAATTGAAAAGTTAGAAATTAATGGACTATTAAAACCCTGCTACAAAAATATTATAATCATTTTATAAACGTTATTTTGTAGATATTAGTGCTGTTGTAGCGAATAAACTTCTGTCATTGCAAAGACCATTATTTTTTCTATTACTCTGCAAAGTCACATCAAAATGACACATACACATCATACACTTTATGGGGATATTCTAAAATTGCCTATATAAACTAACATACGTCCGCCATTTTGATTTGACCACTGTAGATATCGATTATTGGTTGCTGCCTGACCTAAACCACTGTAAGATTTAGGACAGGGAACCAGACTAGAGACCAACAGGCCTCTGCGTTTGTGGAAAATATTAACAAAAACAGTAGATTGCGAAATTTCTTCGAATCACGGGTAAGGTTATTAATAGAATCTAATAATACTTTTAGTTAATAATACTTAAGTCATAATTATAGGTATTATTTTGCCTTAAACTTATCTTCTATGGAATGTGTCACATTTTAACAATCTGAGTTTCGCACCAAGTCGTTTCGACCCAGATTTCAAGACTCCACAAAGGTCTAGTGATGAAGGAATAACCATGACTGCTTAGACATTCAAGGGACTGCCTTAAATACTCACTTTATTTTGATATAGATTCCTGCATATCCCATAAATCAATATTATACCCGCAATGGGTTGGGGGTGTGGATTCAGTGGAAATTAGACAGATTCCTCTTCTCAACAGGTTGGAATTTGAAACCTTGTCGACTCTGAGTTGCAGGGGAAAATAGCCTTTGGTGCCATTCCAAGACCCCGGAATTGATACATGATTATGTGTCCCATCCATGGATCTTAATAAAAAATAGACAGACAAATCTTCCCAACAGACGGGAATTTGACAACCATATAATATAAATGGACTCTTGAGTCCCGGGAAATAGACTTTCAGTTCCATGATCCTGTAATTACTACATGAATATGTGCCCCCACTTCGGGGATTTAGACCGTTAGAATTGTCTTCAGGGTGAGGATTTAGACTTAATTAAAAATGACTAATTCTGCCCGGCCCCCTTTTTTTGGCTCCATATCTGTGAAGTAGCCCCTTTAACATTGACAATCACCACAGCCTTCAGCACAGCTAGGATATTCATATCTTTAGTTAGCGAGCGACAGATAAGGGGAGATTTGAGTTAAATACCCCATTATTTTAAGAAAAACCCGATTGTTTTTCAAATGTATTCATGAGTAACATTAGTGATTACCCTGGATAACATAGATCTTTGAAACTGAAATAGAAAAACCTGCTCTTTATGTTTAGTACATAGGAAAATACACACACAGTAGGATATTTTATCATTAACCGAAATAAGAATGTTGAATACCCAATATATTTAGAATGTTGGGAGTAAATATACCCAATTACATGTAATTTTGATATTTTCAGTACAGAAGTAAGTTGATGAAAAGATGGGAAATGCTCAACCAAACATGGCTGGACCAGAGAAGGGGATTGTTACATCAGAAATAGAAAATAATTGTGTTGTAATATTTTCCAAAACAACATGTCCATATTGTCATAAAACTAAGCAGCTGTTTCAGAATCTTGGTGTTAGTACAAGAGTAATAGAACTTAATAACCGTGATGATGGAGCTAGAATGCAAGATTACCTTGGATCTCTGACAGGAGCTAGGACGGTAAGATGTTTGTTTATCTAGAACGGTATGGTGTTTGTTTATCTAGAAGAGTATGATGTTTGTTTATCTAGAATGGTATGGTGTTTGTTTATCTAGAACAGTAGTATGTTTGTTTATCTAGAACGGTATGGTGTTTGTTTATCTAGAACGGTACAATGTTTGTTTATCTAAAACAGTATGGTGTTTGTTTATCTAGAACAGTATGATCTAGAACGGTATGGTGTTTGTTTATCTAGAACAGTAGTATGTTTGTTTATCTAGAACGGTATGGTGTTTGTTTATCTAGAACGGTACGATGTTTGTTTATCTAGAACAGTGTGGTGTTTGTTTATCTAGAACAGTATGATCTAGAACGGTATGGTGTTTGTTTATCTAGAACAGTAGTATGTTTGTTTATCTAGAATGGTATGGTGTTTGTTTATCTAGATTGGTATGATGTTTGTTTATCTAGAACAGTGTGGTGTTTGTTTATCTAGAACAGTATGATCTAGAACGGTATGGTGTTTGTTTATCTAGAACAGTAGTATGTTTGTTTATCTAGAACGGTATGGTGTTTGTTTATCTAGAATGGTACGATGTTTGTTTATCTAGAACAGTAGTATGTTTGTTTATCTAAAACGGTATGGTGTTTGTTTATCTAGAACGGTATGGTGTTTGTTTATCTAGAACGGTATGGTGTTTGTTTATCTAGAATGGTACGATGTTTGTTTATCTAGAACAGTGTGGTGTTTGTTTATCTAGAACAGTATGATGTTTGTTTATCTAGAACTGCATGATGTTTGTTTATCTAGAACAGCATGATGTTTGTTTATCTAGAACTGCATGATGTTTGTTTATCTAGAACAGTATGATGTTTGTTTATCTAGAACATTATGATGTTTGTTGATCTAGAACGGTATGCTGTTTGTTTATCTAGAACAGTACATGATGTTTGTTTTTCTAGATCAGTAGGTTTTTTTTATTTAGAATGGTATGGTGTTTGTTTATAAATCTTTAAGAGAATGACCCATTTTGATTATAAAATTAATAAAAGATTGTTAACTTCTATTTAATAATAGTTTATACAGGAAAAAGGAGGGCTTAAGCCTTTAGGTAGATCCATTTAATGGTACACGTATATTAAATTATTATGTGAACACTATTGACAGGGTTGCTGGGATGGTGGCTCTTATTGAGAATGTGTACAGTACTAATACCGGTAATGAAAGGGCCAAGACATCATAATGATCATACTGTCTTGCAGGTACCGAGAGTGTTCATAAATGGGCAATGTGTTGGAGGAAATTCTGAAGTACAAGGACTTAACAAGTCGGACAGACTTCCAGAGTTATTGCAACAATGTGCAACTGTACAGTCGGAGAATTGACATTTAAAAACACTTCTAAAAAATATAGTTCCAGACAGTCCTTTCATTATTTTTCTTATCCTTTGTGATATTTTGCTGACTCTTGAAATTGAGAGCTTGTTTTGACTATCAACTTTAGAAGACTAGTGAAAGCCTTTTCAGCAGAGTAATGGCCCTTGTTTGAAATTGTTTTCTATTTGTTCATAGTTTTTGGTCACTAAACCTACTGGTAACATTACTTGCTGTCTGTCTACTGTCTACAATAATCTACTACATGTACAGAACACAGTACAACCTCTATAGATCAAAACCCTTAGGGAGCTGCAAATATTGGCTGTTGTACCAAGGTTACTGCTCTACGGAGATTAAATTTATAGTAAAATGTGTGGAAAAATTGAAGTTGTTGCGAGGTTGCATTATATAATTATTGTTGTAAAAAGTTTCAATTAGTATAGGCAAGATATATTAACCAAAAACTGACCCTATATACTTGATTATCATTTACAAGGTTCTTGCTCAGAATATATATGAAAAGCATCCTCTTACTTTTAAATATTGGTCTTTTAGATTTGTGTCTATAGCATTAGCTTACTTACATTATCATCTTCTGTTCTGGCTGACTGACACTTCTGGCTGCTACCAGGTTCTCTATTGTGGAAAATGAATGGCTGCATGCTCAAGGTGTTTTATAACTTTTATAAGCCCTACCAGAGCAACGTTCTCTCAGTCGTGAAGTTTGGGGCAAAGTACTGGAGGAACACCAGTACATACTCTGAAATTGAATGGACGTAAAACATACATGTAATGCATCCGAAACACCACAAATTATGTGCCTCAAAATTTATGCAAAGGAATTAAAAGTTTCCTCATTTCATTTTTTTTTTCAACCTTAGCCCAATCCTCACACAATAGTGTGTATTTAAATGTTTAAATCCTAACTTTACAGGTCTTTGAAATGATAGATATTAGTGACAGCAGTTATATTTTGAAATAGTTATTTATTTGTATAATAATGTGGTGTTGTGTTTAAATTCTCACTAAGTATCATATTAACTTTTGTGTGTAAGTGCATTTGTTTACCATTCAAACTTTGAATAGTCTGACATTTGATGTGGCCTTTAGAAAATTTGCAAATTAGTGATTAGAGAATATTTATTGTGATTAAATGTATAAGCATTGGTATTATAAATGCATGGTGATATACAGTACTAGTATGTAAAGAGCATATATTTAGTGCAGTGACTTACTTTGGTGACTTACTTACACAGTCTATTTTTCATTTTCCATCCTTGATCTTTTCTAAAGTTAAATTCAGTCACAAATATTTGTGTCAGCATTGAAAACTTGCAAAAACATAACCAAATTATGTAGATTAGTCCTTACAAGTTGGGAAAAATATATTTGATGATTTTGTTTGCTGAAAGATATTTTGTTAAAACTTTTTCAAATTTTAAAGTGCTTTTAATTAGTGCATTTTAAGGCGTAGCCTATTATTGATAAGCATTTGATTGTTTGATTTGTTTGAATCAAAGGTTGTTGTAAATTATAGAATATTGCCTTACTTTACGAAGTAAAATGTGTTCTTTTATTCCTTTAAACAAATGTATAGTGATTATTTTATTGAATAAAACGTATGTTTTGTACTTTAACATAGATATTGTGCTTCTTTTACTGTTCTTTTACGTTTACTGTTCAATGAACTGGGCCAGTATTTATAAAGCATCTTAAGTGAAAACTAAGAATTTTCTTCAAATCTCAAATTTTCTTTAAGTCTATCATCTAAACATGAAAACTTATATAATTAACAACTACTTAGTAATACATTGTTTAGAAGCATTATGTAAAGAGCTACTGTACAGTGATCATACAGAAAACATGGGCTATTTTTCATTTCTTGTGAATATGGGCAGCTCAATATTTTAACTTAAGGCGGCTCATCACCTTAGACCACAAAATGACGCTATTGTCGGATTTTATTGAAATTTGGTACATATGTTAAATAAAACATTGGCTTTCATTTGCCGACGTTACAACGTGATGACGTTCCAAACAATGACGTCAACAACGTCACAATTTGTCCCGCCAATTTTGTCAGATTGAACACAAATACAACGATAACTATTTTGTTTTAAAAGATATTCCAGTCATTTGTTCAGTTAATTACCGTTAAGATATAGCCCTCGTGTTTGTTTGATCGTTAGCCTTTTACGAACCATAATTGCATTGAAATATATGCTATTCGCTGTATAATTGGTAAAACGCGGACGCATTTTTCTCTTAGCGTGCTTTGAATTTTGTAACAAATCACCACTTTCCTTACTTAATCTTAATAATCTGTTGAAATACCTGTATTCTACGGAAAATTCCCTTTCATTTGGATCAATGAAAAAAGAACAAAAACAGTTTAGTTTTTTTTCTACAGCGCGATGAAATAAAAATATAGCTAAAAAAATCGACGTAAATCACAACGTCAAAATGTACATTTCGACGTCATCCATTGTTAGTTTTAGAGTTTATGTGTGTTCAGAAATTATACCCTGGTCACATTTGCCCTACCAAATGTTAACTTTTTGGTATATTGAAATTTCGACAAATGTTTCCACATTGTATTTTTAGGCTGGCGATTTCGCGCCAGACTATTACAATCCTAAAAAATGAAATCCACTAAGATGAATTTACTCCCAAAACTGACAACACAGAATCTATACACTCGATGCAAATAGTTCCTCCTCGTTAGTCAGTTTTGCAAGATAAGACTATTCAACTTTCCTTGTTTCATTTATTCTGTTCGATTGTAATATATTAGTTTCTTCTTGTAATGGAAGGAAATTGTATGAAATTAAAAGAATAGGTGTTTAAATGCGTTGATAATTATTACTACGCGTTATATACTAACGCGATATAGCGCGCGTAACAATGATTTTATTATGCTAAATTATTTAGGTTATTTATTATTATTATTTATTCTTCAACGAGATCATGGTCGAGTGGTTGAGCAACTCGCTTAGTAATTTTCAGATGCTAAGGTCCAGCGATCGAATCACAGCCGCTCCAAAATTTTCATATTTTTAAAAAAAAATATTTTTTTATTTTTTGTTAAGTCCAGCACTTACCTCTCTTTCGACTTAGAAAACCACTTGATGTTATATTACTTGAAAAGCTATTGTTCCTTAGCAGTTCGCCAGCCTGTCAGTACTTTCAGTACTTTGATTATATAATGTGTATGACTGCTGCCTAACTATATCCAAGATCCTTTAAAAATAAAAGGAAATTAGTTACTGAAAAACAAACTTTGAATAATTATAATGAGGACAATCAATTATAAAATATGCTTGTGTGACTTTCTAATTTTCGCTCAAAAGCGTTTTCATTTTATTAGCAATGTTAAAGCTTACCGACAGACAGACGGACGGACGGACTTTATGTGGCTACCGTACGGAATGAAGATACATGTGTAGTTATGTGTCTAATTTTAGCCACTTTCGTTTTCATCTGGGTTTTCCGTATAAAGTAGCCACCTAAATATCTTTTCGTTAGCACGGACGGATGGTGTTGGATGAATTACACGAAACTGTTTATGTAAATGCATTCTCGGAAAGACCGCAGCAGTGTGGAATAGCCCGCCCACAGTTCGGATCTTAATACATATGGCTTCTTTCTATTGGACTATCCACTAATCCCTAATTTACAATCCACATTAAAAAACCAAAAACATTTTTTGTCGAGTTACATCAAAGGGCAATTTAAGAAGAACAGTTCGTAGAATCTGAATTTGAATCAACAGTCTTAAAGAATGAGTGTAAGACGGGATACATCAGACAGAAAAAAATTGTGAAAACGTCGAAAAGCACGTCAAAATAGAGTCGCGGACAAAATAAGGTATTTTTTGGAAAATTGTCGGGTTTTTAAAAAAATCATTCGAGTAACAATTTTCAAACTGTTACTATAATTACTTACATCTTTTGTCTAAGAATGTACAAGATTTTATTCCGGTAGCTGAACGTAGAGATTTGATAAAAAATACCCCGAAACTGTACACTTTCTTTTTGGACACCACGTATTGAAAAAGAAACAGGTACGAGTAGAGACTAATTCTATTCACCAGAACATTTTAAAAGTATTATAAAGCCTGACAGGATGATACATATGACCGTATCCGCAATGGACCCCACGTTACAGCGACTATCGTAAAAATGAAATCCAGACTGTGACAGCTGCCCGACGAACTTCATGTGATGTATGTTAAAGTAATATGTGATAGGTTAAATTTACGCTGTGTACATTGGTGCCGTGTATGTAATGCACATACCAAATATATATAGCAAAATTATATTAATTTATTTTTAGATCAATCAGTAAGTATGTCAACAGTCTTTTAACGTGTCATTTCATCAACCATTCGGGTGACTGTTACGTTCATCCATGTTTTTTTTACAAAATCTCGCCCGGGATACGTAGTCATTGCAGCTAACTAGAGTTGAACTGGTTGGTAACTTAGAGGTGATATTAACATGTAACGTAGTCTAGTCGAAAAGAGCTAGGTGAGCACATCCGGTTGACCAACGGATTACTTTGCGTAGGGACGTCTAACCTGCTATGTTCTCCTAGTGGGTGCCTATCAAACTTTTATGCACAGTTGCATACATGGCCACAGCCCCCGGGATGGACCGGGGTTTTTTACTGCTTGGTTGTCAATCCCCCGCCCTTACACGGCCCTGTGAGGACAGCTGATGGTAATTCTCTGCAACTAAATATTATCCCCGGGTCATTGGTTAGCTGAAAAGATTCCCAACATTTCTCCGGCCCTGCGGGGGAAGCTAGAAAGTAAAATCCTGGATGTTACCCCGGCTATCCACCGTAGATTCCGGGGCGGCGGCCGTGGGTGCAACTGACTGGTGTATTTGTTTGGTTATATTACCGCGATCCAGTGGTTAGGGCTCACAACATATGCACATTGGTGAACTTCGTTGATTCCATTTGGGTAGTGATAATACACTACTATATGTTATATACGTGTACGCACAGTACACACTGTCCAAGTATAAACGAGCCAATTTCCGGCAATTGCAATAATGAGTACACGTTGAATTATAGAGTACGGCAATAATGAGTACAGTGATTAGATTTCACATGTGTATTCAATAGCAATAAATGATACAAGTTGAATTTTATAGGATTCCGATAAGTCATACAGTGATTTTGTTTATACGCTGTGATACATGTACTATCCAAAATGATATAGCGATGGACCCTTATATGCATTTTGTCTTGTATATAAATATTACATACACTATTACACATTATATAATAATTTTACATAAAATTATACTAAAAAGAAACAGAATTTGTTGAGAACAGCTTCTTTGCGAACTACATTACGTATATACTGAGTAGTTCGATTTCGAGAATTAGCCGTGAATGCACTTTTTTAAAGTTCAATCCATTCGTCGATAAAGGTTGGTGCGGGATTGACTATTCAAATATGTATAAGAAATAGTTTAATATATATTTGTGTGTCTCCGTGGTCGTAGCAGTAAATTAGTAAATTGATGAGCATGCATGTATGTAAATATTTATTTATGTTGTTTCACGGTGATAAATTGTACAATGCTTAAGCCAAATAAGCTTTTCTGTATTCTGTATTCAGTAAAGCGATAGGCTTTGAATCTTTTGTCCAGGTCCACGTGTAGGTTCGAATCCTACTGGCTTTTTTTCTCAAATTTATCAAAATGGAACTGTTTTATTTCGCAAAACTTGTGCACGAACCAAAGAAATACCAGGAAATTCCCTGCAATAGGCATATGTGTCCATGTTCGAACTAAAATGAAGCTAATTTCAAATGATCACGATGTCAATCTATTCGTATTAATTACACAAGACGGATGGGTAATGAGTTATGTTGGTTGTAAGAAAGTCAGGAACGGAGATTCTAATCAGATCAACGTTCAGAGCTCACACTGGTCAAGTTTCTGTTAAAGGTAAAGAGTCTTAAACAGCATCTCAAACACAAAGTATGTTTTCAAACATTAAAATACGACAAAGTTGTGACTATTGCATCTAAAACTCCGGATAAATTATAAAATTTAATAATAAAATAATTAGTGTAATAAAAAATTGTAACTTTTTCAATTACGCGAATTCACAAATTCTAAAAAAAATATTTTGGTATTCGAACAAAGGACCTTCGGAGTGAAATTCCTGAACGTTACTTACTGCGCTAATCTGTCGATCGAAAAATTACACACATTAGCAAGTATCATAGCTTTAAATAATGATTATTAAAATCAATAAATTACGGGTTACCCGACGTCCAAATAGACTCGTCTGAGAGGTCAAGGTTCAGGGTTCAAAATTGAACTATACTATACTTTACTACTGAAGTGTGTTCATCCGTTCGATGCTCGTACGAGTTTACGACGTCTATACAGACTTTGCATGAGCTTGCTAAAACTCGACTCGCACAGATCAAAGAAATTGAAATGTGATGAAATGTGACTTTGCGATTGACCTACGAGTAACGTGCGATGAACGTCCGGGCTCCGTGCGAGCTCCGTACGATGTCCGCTTGATACGCTACGCTTCGCCGTATATACAAACTATCTACAAAAGGGTTGTCTTATAGGAAATAATTACAGTTTTATACAATTTTATGTATCATGAATGCAGTTATCACTAGTGTTTTATTTACTTTGTCTACAATTTTATGTCGGTTCGAATAAACATGCTATAGGTTTAATATTTTGAGCTGTTCTAAAGTTGTTGTTTATTCAATCAGATTTTATAAGGTATATTTTTACTCATTCTGATTAATTAAACTTGTAAAACGTACTAGCTCAACTAACGTTATTCATAAACTACGGTAAAGTCAAATATACATATTGACGTTGTAATTTACGTCGATTTTTAGAGCGATATTTTTATTTCATCGCGCTGTAGAAAAAAAACTAAACTGTTTTTGTTCTTTTTTTATTTATCCAAATGAAAGGGAATTTTCCGTAGAATACGAAAATTCCAACATATTATTAAGATTAAGTAAGTAAAGTGGTGATTTATTACAAAATTCAAAGCACGCTAAGAGAAAAATGCGTCCGTGTTTTACCAATTATACAGCGAATAGCATATTTTTCAATGCAATTATGGTTCGTAAAAGGCCAACGATCAAACAAACACGAGGGCTATATCTTAACGGTAATCAACTGAACAAATGACTGGAATATCTTAAAAAACAAAATAGTTATCGTTGTATTTGTGTTCAATCTGACAAAATTGGCGGCACAAATTGTGACGTTGCTGACGTCATTGTTTGGAACGTCATCACGTTGTCACGTCGGAAAAAGAAAGCCAATGTTCTATTTAACATATGTACCAAATTTAAATAAAATCCGACAATGGCGTCATTTCGTGGTCTAAGGTGATGAGCCGCCTTAAGTCAAAATATATAAGTTTTCACTTAAGATGCTTTATAAAAACCAGCCCTGGTTTCATATTGGCATCATTCTACTGAGCTTCTACACAGTTTTCTGCCTTACTATGCAGAGTGTGACAGTGTACCTAAGAGGTCCCGGATTCTATCCCGCCTGTGCCACTGCTTGATTTCTCTGAACAAGAATTACCCACTATGTACCACTCAACCAATGTGTGATTTGGTGGCATGAGAGCAGTGTCTGTACATGTTTGATATTCCTTGACACCGTACCTTGATGTTGACTGCACACGCACCAGGAAAGAAATAGTATTCCAGTGAGACTCATAATTTCAGACAACACAAGCCAAATTTCATAATTCCAAAGGAAATAACTCCGCAAATACTGGATGGATCCAAATAAAATAAGAGATATTTGTAAAACATCTATGCTACAAACATGTATGCCCCCTTGGCAGCCAAACGGTCAGAAATGGTAAAGGTCACATTGATGTTTGACCTATTTACCTCAAAATCAATAGGGTGCACAAAATGTGACAGGGGAGGTGGCGTTCACATGAAAGAGCTGAGAAAACACCACACACCATGATTACGCAGCTTAATGCATAACACACATCTGAATGAGAAAACAAGCCAGTAATACTACAAAGAATTTATTATTCAATATATAAACAAGAGGGCCATTGGCCCTTAAGCGCTCACCTGAGTTTGTTGCAATGTTGGCTTTGTTAGCAAGATTGTTGTAGTATGAACTCAAAATACTTATGTGGCCTAGATTTGAATTTTGTACTAAAATGTTTGTGAGTAGTAGGTAAAGTAGAGTTCCTGAAATACATACTTTGGTTTGACTGCTGATGGGTTTAGTACCGACTAGTTGTACTTGTGTAGAATCAAGCAATATTGAATTTGGAACGTTTTCCACATGACCCAGTTTCAAACTTGGCCCAGATTTCATAGAGATCATCATTCTGACCAAGTTTCATGAAGATTGGATCAAATTGATGACATCTATAGTGTAAACAAGGTTTTTCTAAGATTTGACCTAGTGACCTGGTTTTTGACCCCACATGACCCAGTTTTGAACTTAGCCTAGAGTCCATAGAGAAATACATTCTGACCAAGTTTCATGAAGATACAACCAAAATTGTGACCTCTGGTGTGAACACTAGCTTTTCTAAGATTTGACCTAGTGACCTAGTTTTTGACCCCACATGACCCAGTTTCAAACTTGGCCTAGATTTCATGGAGAACAACATTCTGACCAAGTTTCATGAAGATTTGATAAAATTGATGACATCTAGAGTATACAAAAGGATTTTTTAGATTTGACCTATTGACCTAGTTTTTGACCCCACATGACCCAGTTTCAAACTTGGTCTAGATTTCATGAAGAACAACATTCTGACCAAGTGTCTTGAAGATTGGATCAAAACGGTGACCTCTAGGGTGTACACAAGGTTTTTATCAGATTTGACCTAGTGACCTAGTTTTTGACCCCGCATGACCCAGTTTCGAACATGGCCAAGATTTCATGGAGAACAACATCCTGACCAAGTTTCATGAAGATTGGAACAAATTAGTGACATCTGGAGTGTACACAAGATTTTTCTAAGATTTGACCTAGTGACCTAGTTTTTGACCCCACATGACCTAGTTTCGAACTTGGTCTAGATTTCATGAAGAACAACATTCTGACCAAGTGTCTTGAAGATTGGATCAAAACGGTGACCTCTAGGGTGCACACAAGGTTTTTATCAGATTTGACCTAGTGACCTAGTTTTTGACCCGGAATGACCCAGTTTCGAACTTGGCCTAGATTTCATGGAGAACAACATCCTGACCAAGTTTCATGAAGATTGGAACAAATTAGTGACATCTGGAGTGTACACAAGATTTTTCTAAGATTTGACCTAGTGACCTAGTTTTTGACCCCACATGACCCAGTTTCGAACTTGGCCTAGATTTCATAGAGAAGAACATTCTGACCAAGTTTCATGAAGATTGGATCAAAACTGTGACCTCTAGGGTGCACACAAGGTTTTTATCAGATTTGACCTAGTGACCTAGTTTTTGACCCGGCATGACCCAGTATCGAACTTGGCCTAGATTTCATGGAGAACAACATCCTGACCAAGTTTCATGAAGATTGGAACAAATTAGTGACATCTGGAGTGTACACAAGATTTTTCTAAGATTTGACCTAGTGACCTAGTTTTTGACCCCACATGACCCAGTTTCGAACTTGGTCTAGATTTCATGAAGAACAACATTCTGACCAAGTGTCTTGAAGATTGGATCAAAACGGTGACCTCTAGGGTGCACACAAGGTTTTTATCAGATTTGACCTAGTGACCTAGTTTTTGACCCGGCATGACCCAGTTTCGAACTTGGTCTAGATTTCATGGCCTAGATTTCATAGAGAAGAACATTCTGACCAAGTTTCATGAAGATTGGATCAAAACTGTGACCTCTAGGGTGCACACAAGGTTTTTATCAGATTTGACCTAGTGACCTAGTTTTTGACCCGGCATGACCCAGTTTCGAACTTGGCCTAGATTTCATGGAGAACAACATCCTGACCAAGTTTCATGAAGATTGGAACAAATTAGTGACATCTGGAGTGTACACAAGATTTTTCTAAGATTTGACCTAGTGACCTAGTTTTTGACCCCACATGACCCAGTTTCGAACTTGGTCTAGATTTCATGAAGAACAACATTCTGACCAAGTGTCTTGAAGATTGGATCAAAACGGTGACCTCTAGGGTGCACACAAGGTTTTTATCAGATTTGACCTAGTGACCTAGTTTTTGACCCGGCATGACCCAGTTTCGAACTTGGCCTAGATTTCATGGAGAACAACATCCTGACCAAGTTTCATGAAGATTGGAACAAATTAGTGACATCTGGAGTGTACACAAGATTTTTCTAAGATTTGACCTAGTGACCTAGTTTTTGACCCCACATGACCCAGTTTCGAACTTGGCCTAGATTTCATAGAGAAGAACATTCTGACCAAGTTTCATGAAGATTGGATCAAAACTGTGACCTCTAGGGTGCACACAAGGTTTTTATCAGATTTGACCTAGTGACCTAGTTTTTGACCCGGCATGACCCAGTTTCGAACTTGGCCTAGATTTCATGGAGAACAACATCCTGACCAAGTTTCATGAAGATTGGAACAAATTAGTGACATCTGGAGTGTACACAAGATTTTTCTAAGATTTGACCTAGTGACCTAGTTTTTGACCCCACATGACCCAGTTTCGAACTTGGTCTAGATTTCATGAAGAACAACATTCTGACCAAGTGTCTTGAAGATTGGATCAAAACGGTGACCTCTAGGGTGCACACAAGGTTTTTATCAGATTTGACCTAGTGACCTAGTTTTTGACCCGGCATGACCCAGTTTCGAACTTGGCCTAGATTTCATGGAGAACAACATCCTGACCAAGTTTCATGAAGATTGGAACAAATTAGTGACATCTGGAGTGTACACAAGATTTTTCTAAGATTTGACCTAGTGACCTAGTTTTTGACCCCACATGACCCAGTTTCGAACTTGGCCTAGATTTCATAGAGAAGAACATTCTGACCAAGTTTCATGAAGATTGGATCAAAACTGTGACCTCTAGGGTGCACACAAGGTTTTTATCAGATTTGACCTAGTGACCTAGTTTTTGACCCGGCATGACCCAGTTTCGAACTTGGCCTAGATTTCATGGCCTAGATTTCATAGAGAAGAACATTCTGACCAAGTTTCATGAAGATTGGATCAAAACTGTGACCTCTAGGGTGCACACAAGGTTTTTATCAGATTTGACCTAGTGACCTAGTTTTTGACCCGGCATGACCCAGTTTCGAACTTGGCCTAGATTTCATGGAGAACAACATCCTGACCAAGTTTCATGAAGATTGGAACAAATTAGTGACATCTGGAGTGTACACAAGATTTTTCTAAGATTTGACCTAGTGACCTAGTTTTTGACCCCACATGACCCAGTTTCGAACTTGGTCTAGATTTCATGAAGAACAACATTCTGACCAAGTGTCTTGAAGATTGGATCAAAACGGTGACCTCTAGGGTGCACACAAGGTTTTTATCAGATTTGACCTAGTGACCTAGTTTTTGACCCGGCATGACCCAGTTTCGAACTTGGCCTAGATTTCATGGAGAACAACATCCTGACCAAGTTTCATGAAGATTGGAACAAATTAGTGACATCTGGAGTGTACACAAGATTTTTCTAAGATTTGACCTAGTGACCTAGTTTTTGACCCCACATGACCCAGTTTCGAACTTGGCCTAGATTTCATAGAGAAGAACATTCTGACCAAGTTTCATGAAGATTGGATCAAAACTGTGACCTCTAGGGTGCACACAAGGTTTTTATCAGATTTGACCTAGTGACCTAGTTTTTGACCCGGCATGACCCAGTTTCGAACTTGGCCTAGATTTCATGGAGAACAACATCCTGACCAAGTTTCATGAAGATTGGAACAAATTAGTGACATCTGGAGTGTACACAAGATTTTTCTAAGATTTGACCTAGTGACCTAGTTTTTGACCCCACATGACCCAGTTTCGAACTTGGCCTAGATTTCATAGAGAAGAACATTCTGACCAAGTTTCATGAAGATTGGATCAAAACTGTGACCTCTACAGTGCTTACAAGTCAAAATGTTGACGACGTACGACGTACGACGTACGACGTACGACGTACGACGTACGACGTACGACGGACGACGGACATTTTGCGATCACAATAGCTCACCTTGAGCACTTCGTGCTCAGGTGAGCTAAAAACAAATACTTGAAATAGTTACAATAACATATCACAAATAGCACCATTGAGGTATTAAAACTTTAATATGCTGAAATGTTTGTGTCATGTAAACCACATACTGGTTATGTAATGGCATGATTGAACATATGGCATAGGAGGAGGTGATTGACCACATAGATACATGTATCACATGAACACATATCAAGTAAATGACTAGTAATATTATAATGATAGTACATTAACATTGAAGTTTAGTATTATAATACGGTTAAGTAAAATCCAAACTTCCAAGATGATCCACCAAAGGTTTTACTGGATGTTCACTTCAACATTATGGCAGTATCGTTTTTCAATGATCTCTTGAGAAAAGTTTGGAACCTGCACTAAGAATAATGTTAAATTTGAATTGTTATTGAGCTACGCGCCCAAAGGGAAGATGTTCTCTATGGAACTCAACTATGTAATACTATAAGTCCATGTTCTGCTGCAGAATGGTAC
The DNA here is from genome assembly GCA_963678985.1 of Spisula subtruncata. NCBI lineage: Eukaryota > Metazoa > Mollusca > Bivalvia > Venerida > Mactridae > Spisula > Spisula subtruncata. The sequence goes on from OY787676.1 coordinate 12,880,572, forward strand.
CCGGGGATTACAGTTTGGAGTTCAGATCTACAATAATCTTCCCAATACTCTTCTTAGAATATAAAAACTGAAATTTAAAACAACACAAAGTTACTAAGAATTCTACAAATATGTAGTATAATAAAGCTCTGCTTACAAATTTCTCTTCAGCTATTTTGAAATATTGCAAATATTTGCAATTTGAAAGAACCCAAGTCATAAGTTTAAGAACTAAAATGGTCAATTATTGAGACTGTTTCAAAATTAAATTTGTTACATGTTTCAAGTTGTATTTGAAATCAGCTTAGACAGTCTATCCGTTGTTTGTCCTTCCAGATTGGCTAATGACCTTTGACAGTGGTGTTACAAATGAAATTTGTTCATTATACTCTAGCTCTCCACATAGACTCCTTGGTTCTTTAATGTACAACCTTTGGGTAACTAACCAGTTCAGACAAAGGTTGAGTGGGAAAACACTACAGCTGTAAAAAGGGTGCATTGAAGTTTGGTAACAATCCTAGATTGATTCAAGTGATGGCAATACATTGTAAAATATGGTTGTTTTTGTATCAGTAATAAGTTCAGTAAATGACAAATACCTCAACCGCGTCAGCAATGTTTTCTAAACCACTGAATGGACCTGTGGGTGATCTTTCGCCTTGGTCAACTACACTCTGTAGCTTGCCATCCTTGTAAAACTTGATTTGTTCAAAAACATATGGAGCCCAGTCATTTTTGAAGTTGTTCAGGAAAAATCCTCGGACACTAGCTGACTTTGGCAGTAACTGAAAAGAAAACAAGAGATGTTTGTAAAACATGTATGTTCCTAAGGCAGCTCAGTATTCAAAAATGGTAAAGGTCACAGTGACCTTGACCTACTCACCTCAAAATCAATTGAGGTCATCTACTATTAAGCTGGCCACCCTCCATGTAAATTAGGAAATCCTAAGGCAAAGTCATTGAATATAAAACAATTGGTCTACCGACCGACCAACAGACTGACTGACACATGTGCAAAGCAATATACCCTCTCATCAAAGATGTGGGGGGTGTAATAAGTAGGTCTACTTGGTTAAATACTTAGTATGCTCTTCATTATTTGTATGTCTTGCATACATTCTTACATCTAATTAAAAGTTTTACAAATCAACTGTGAAATCTATATTTACCCTAGCTGGAAGTGTAGCTAATGTTCTACTTGCTGGATTACCTCCCTTCACTGAATCATAACCCTCAATATAACCAATCACAATCAAACGTCCATGTACAGCTAGACTGTAAACAAATAAAACAACATTTGCAGCATTAGAACTGGAACAGGCAAGTTTAATTACAAGAGAACAAGGGGAATGACAAGCCTTGATGAACATACTTTTTCCCACTGTCAAAAAACATAGAATGTCAGCCAACAAAATCATTATTAATATGCATATATAGAAATTTATCAGTATGTCTCTCCCACTATATGTGAGAAATATTCCCTAACATATTGAGGTACAAGCCTCGAAAAAGAGCCTGGTAACCATAACATACAGTCCATGTCCATTTTTAATGAGGAAATGAGAAGTTCCTATGGATCAGAGGTGGAATATTGATCTTATTTAATTTGAGAACAAGGATAGCCAATCACATCACCTGTTACTGACCAAAAGTTAAATATGATGTGATCTGATTGGTTGTCCTTATCCTTCTGTCAATTAAGATAAATATCAAATATAATTATGTACCCCTGAATATGTTGTGTTTCATTTAAATATTGAGATTCAGAACTTACTTTTCTACACAAGTGTCGAACATTTCTCCACCAATTGTCTCATATACAATATCAAGTCCTTTCTGAAATAAACAGTAATATAGTTGTAACTCAAGTGAGATATTGCAAGGATTATGCCAAACTATGATGAGCTACTTCTGATATACAACAAAGAACAAAACTGTCTTGATCATTTATAAAAATATATGAAACTTGGAATGGGAGCAGGTAGGGGTTAATCATGGTGCTATGCCAATGTTTACCAAAACATGATTAGATTTTAAGTTTTTAAATTTATATGATTTGCAATCTCACTGTAAAATCATTTAATTACGATGGGACAAATTTTCATGGTTATGGTAAAAAAGACCATTTCGATGGGACGTTAATTAGTGGAATTAGCATTTCAGGTAAAAATACAAGGTCAAATTATTGTTCATTGGGATTTGATTTCATGGTTGAAAGTGAACCATGAAATCCATGAAATTTAATCCCCCATGAAAATTAATGATTTTACAATAAGCATAACATTATACATACAGGGTATTCGTTCTGTAGAACATCAGCCAGCTTTTCTTTGTTGTAGTTGACGGGTCTGTCACAACCTATTTCCTGGAAGAAAACAGTTAAACTTGTGTTAAAGACCACATCCAGTCCTGTGGATATCCCATTACCGGTAAACCATGTTCAAAAAGAACGTCAGAAAATTACCCATTACTTATGGTAATACAAGCTGTTTCAACTTCAGTTTGGTCAACATGACAAGTTTCGAATTTCATGAAAATAGGCTCAGAAGAAGTGTCTTGCAATGCTGAATTTAAACATTTATTGGTCTTATATGGTCGTAAGTATTACTTTCAACCTTCTCATTCTAAGCCAATGATATATTACTGTATCCATCATCATGGCATACACTGGTTATACACTAAAAACATACCGTCACTCACCTTCAGAAACTTAACTTTTTCCTCAGATGAACAAGTCCCGTATATTATCTGCACTGAATCATAGTTTTTACAAAAAACTCGCTTTACAAAATTAATGATATATATATAGTATCTAATTGCAAAAATAGGGGGTCCGGGGAGGCATGCTCTGACGGGAAAATTTTCAAAACGAGGGATCGATCTGGTGTATTCTGGTGGTCTGAGATACCCTATTGGCTAGTAAATAGGACATGCTTTATTACAAAACCAGACTAATTTAAGTCTTTAAAATCTACAGTGTTTCATTCATTGCAGAGTGATCCAGTATATAGGCGTTTTTGTAGCATCTTTTTTTATGGATGCACCCCTTGTTTCATAGATTAAAGCAAATTTGCGAGCGTAGCGAGCACGAAATTTTCACATTTTAATACTTCTTCACAAATACCTAAAGGCAAATTACATATAACTAGACTATTTCAGTCAAATAAAAATCGTTACTTTGGGGATTTTAGGGGGGGGGGGGGGGTACGCCGGTCCTCCCCTTGGAGCCGCCTATGTAAACCGAAAAAGTGTTATGTGTTAATTACAGTAAACTGCATGAGATTAAACTTTAAATTTATCTCTAATTGCAACTTTGAGTTTAACAAACTTTCAATTAGAGTTGAGATTTCTACTTGAAATACTTCGGGAGATCGAAGCCAGGACAGGGCAATTTGGTTAGTTCACCTATCACACTCGCCATCATACATAAATAAAACGACTGATAACATTTAAGGTTATCATGGTCGACATATCCAATGGCGTTGTTAGTGAACACAATGCCTAGCGCACTGGCAGAGTCGGATGCCCATAAATGGTTATCTTTCTTACAATACTCAAAGTCTTAGTGCTGCGCATTTACTCATATTTAGTTTAAGACCGATATGATAATATGGCATATATTGCTAAAAATAAAATCACCACCCCACCACCTTGGTTAGTCTATAAGTCGAGATTGTTTGACTAGGGAGGAGTGTTGATTTTTTTTGCAATATTGCATCAACTTTATGAGAGTCTCAATCATATTAATGCTCCTTTCATCACATTTATATTAGCAATGATTAAGATCCTCACATGGTGGCAAATTTCACACGCATATTAATTGATTGCCCCCAGAGATTCACCCGGATCCCGAAACAACAATATCGTGTCCGACTCCCGTACATTCCTCGTGCCCCCACTCAGAAATGTCTGGATCCGGGGCCCTAATGGCTACATAAGTCCTGTATAGGCCTAACTACAGCGGATGTTAGTGCTCTTGGTAAAATTGAGTAAAGATGGTATTGTCGAGTAGTATCTATTTAGTTCGTGATTAAGATGACAGGGTCCCATACCTACATGTATCAAAGAACCCCTCACACTTCGACGACATCTCTGACATCACATCCTCGACTAGGTAGTGTACCAGCACAGAACCCGGTACACCATAAAATTATTCGTACACTCTGTCTAGTTTAGGTTTTTTATCCAAAATCATCCTCACCAATCTCAGCTAGACGCTAACGTACAATCACGGATACAAAGAGTATTACTATCTTGGTAAAAAAATGTAATAGTTAGTGCCCTCATGGCCCTGTGAATACAGTTACATGTTTCTATATTTCAAGAATTTCAGAGAGGCTGTATGCGTTTGACATTATGCCTTGTACGTTCCAACATAGACTATCACTAGCACGCGCATGATTAACACGAACTTGCTATGATAAGCTTCCATTATATATACATGTATACTTATTATATAGCAACATGCTTATGTGCACTACACTCAAGCACAAATTTCAATTTAGTTGTCTATAGACAGTTGATCCCAGGAGTTATGCACCAGTCAGATACATCCACGCCCCCGGGAGATAGCCAGGAAAACAGTCGTGTTTATACCTTTCAGCTTCCCTCGCACGATCGGAGAAATGTTAGAAAAAAATTCTCAGTAGACAATATCAAGTTGTCAGGGTCCGGGGAAGTACGGGATAATTTACCATCAGCTATTCCCGGCAGGGTCATTGAGGGTCGGCGTTTTTACAACCCAAAAGTAACTATTCCGATTTTTGTTACGATAGGAGTATTTTATTTTCTGCATTGGCAGCAAATTCGAACCTATTTCGATATTCGACTTCTTATCAAGTTGAATAACGAATTTGCTGCTGGCAGTTGATTCGAACCTAGTTCGATATTCGACTTCTTATAATAATGATAATAATAATAATAATAATAATAATAATAAAATAAATAAATAATAATAATAACAAAAACGACTTTATTTAAGAGGCAACACAGTTGGGCAAGCCCAGCCTTCCCTGTGAGCCTCTATGACAAATGAAATGTACATGTTTTCAGTTGTATATCAAAGCATAAATTCAAACAATAGCAATAATACTCCTGAAATGAAAATAAACATTTGTATGTAACAAACAGGAAACATTATGTACAAAACAACAGAATAACAATGTATGTGACAATATTCACAGGCAAAAATAATACTGATTGTGACAATATTCACATAGAAAAATCAGTACGCCCATCAGAGTAACACCATTTGAGATATGTGGTTTTGAAGGCATTTAGGGAACGTGACTGACGTATGTTTAGGGGTATTTTGTTCCAGATTTTTGGACCAGAATATGCAAGAGATTTTCTGCAGAACTCTAGTCTATGTTTAGGAATGTACAGAGTATTGTTTGAATGAGCTCTTGATGATGCATTAGTAGTCTCAATAAATAGGTTTGACATGTACTCGGGAAATGAATTATTCAAGGATTTATAGACAAAGATAGCTTTTTTTTAAGATATGCGGTCTTGCATTTTCATCCATTTTAGATCAGTGAATAAGGCTTGAGTAGGTGCATCATAAGGCTTGTCTAGAATTATTCTAGCTGCTCTTTTCTGGAATTTAAGCAACTTATTTAATAGTCCATCACTGCAAGTGCACCAGATAGTGCAGCAATAATCAAGGTGTGGCAAGATGTAAGCATTGAAGAAAGTTTTTCTCATATCAATACTAAGATACTGCTTTATTCTTAAAAGCAGATATAGCAGAGAATTACATTTCTTAAGTACATGTTCAACTTGGATAGTCCAGCTTCACTTGTGATCAACATGGACACCTAGCAGATTTTCAGCTTCAGTGAAATCAATATTCTGATTTTGTAAAAGCAGATTGTGATCATTGCTAGTATTTATTGTTGTGTAGATAGTGTTAGAGGGGGAGATAATCATTGCCATTGTCTTTTGAGGATTTGGTATCATTGAATTCCTTTAACACCATTCATCTACTGTGTCAAGGCTCGATTGTAAAGCATGGCAGACAGTATTAATGGATGACCCAAGTGCAGTTATAGTAGTGGCATCAGCAAACATGTCGGTAGAAGATGTTTTAACATGAAGGGGTAAATCATTTATATAAAGGATAAATAGTATAGGCCCAAGAACAAATCCCTGTGGTACTCCTGATGTTATTTCAAGAGAAGTGGAAAGCTTGCCTTGTATAGACACTTGTTGGGAATGATCTGACAAATAGGATTGAAACCACTGGAGTGATGAATTTGAGATGTTGTATTCTATCATTTTATCAAACTTTTTATAGGAGTGTATGATTTATCAAATGAAATGCCTTTGATAGATCCAAGAACACGGTGCCAACAAGTTTATTATCATTTATGGCATGTATCCATGCGTCAACTACTGAAGTTAGAGCAGTTTCACAGGAGTGGTTCGAGCGGAAGCCTGATTGAGTTTTGTGAATGAGAGAGTTTGTCTAAAGGTATACTTTCAATTGATCACTAACATGGGTTTCAAGGATTTTTGAAAGTATAGGAAGAATGGAGATAGGGCGATAGTTATTTGTATCAGACTTACTCCCCTTCTTATAGATTGGAATGACTTTTGCCCTCTTGAAAAGCTGTGGAAAACTGAATTTTATAATACTCTGGTTAAAGATGTAAGTTAGAGGTTTAGATATGATACCCGCGCTCATCTTAAGAAATTTAGCTCCCAATCCATCTAATCCTGTTGCTTTGCTTGTGTCAAGTGATTGTAGTTTTTTTGTGACAAACTCTTGAGTAATGCGTGGTATATTGAAACTTGTGGATGCGTTTGGCAACAAATTCTTGTAATAGTGCTTTGTCTCTTTGTGTAATGTTGCAGATTTCGGTCGGAGCCATTTTGAAGATATTTGTAAAAAAGTTATTGAAAATTTCAGCTGTTGTTTGTGGGTCTTGAATGGGATTGCCTACTGTGTCTGTTATAAAGTTGGTTTGGTGCTTGGTTGATTTCCCTGATAAATCCTTCAGACTTTTCCAAAGTTTCTTGGGGTTATTTTTATTTTCATTAATCGCAGTATTATAATACGATTTCTTTGCATTGTTTATGCATGTTTTCAGTTTATTGCGCCAGTATTTGTAGTGTTCTGTATCTTTTGATATCTTAGCACAGTCTCTTTTCTTTATTGTCTCTGAAATGTCAGGATTAAACCAGTCAGGCAAATTAACACTCTTAACCCGTTTTTGTTTAATTGGCGCATGTGAATTTAGAGTAGTTGTGAAAAGGTTAATGAAACAATCCAATGTGTCATCAGGATCATCATACATTTCTATGACTGACCAAGGTTGGGTATCTAATGACTGCAGAAAGTCGTTTTCATTAAATTTGTTCATATTTCTGTAAGTGATTATTTTATGGATTGGACCATTGCTGTTATTAGATGATAATTTACGGGTGAAACATACAGGGTAGTGATCGCTAAGGGTTAATTTAGGTATTTTGAGATCAACAATATTGCATGGTGTATTAGTGTAAACGTGATCTATAATAGTTGCAGTATCTGAAGTTACTCTGGTGGGTTTATCAACCAGTTGTTTTAAATTAAATGCTTCTGATATACTTTTCCATGAATTATTCACAATTTCAGAGTTCACAATGTTATAATTAAAGTCTCCGGACAAAATAATTTCTTTGTTTTCTCCATACAATTGTTCCAAAATTTTTTAAATTGATCATTCCAACTGTTATTTGACGATGGTGGTCGGTAAATATATCCGAAGATGAATGGTTTTTGTTTGGAGACCTTAATTTCTAGCCATATTGCTTCAATTTGTTCTCTGTCCAGATCGAGTTGCTGTTCACATTGGTATTTGCAGCTGACATAAGCCACAAGACCACCGCCATTAGTGGGTCTATCACGACGAAAGAAATTGTAGTTATTTAATCGAAATTCATTATCATCTAGTTGATTGTTGAGAAAAGTTTCACAGAAACACAATATGTCGATTTCCTCATGATCAGCCACTAAAATTTTCAGTTCATCAAATTTTGGGCACAAATAGTGAATATTAAGATGGAAAAAGTTAAGTCCTTGTTTATGAAAGAATAAGTCATCTGTTGAATCGACATTGTTATGTTCTGTGCAATAGTTTGTACTTTGAGGATTTAAAAATGTATTGGTATTTGCCTTTGGAATAGCAGGGTCCTGTTTTTCTGTATGTAGTTGTTCTTTGAGAAATTTAAGTTGAGATTCTTGTATTTTTCCATCTTTATCTGTTGTTGAAAAGGGATCATCATTTGTAGTATCTATCGCTGGTATTGTTGACGTGGATTGCGCTGAAAATTGGTCCTTCTCATGTCCTGATGAAAATTTACAGCAGGTTGTTGATTTTGAGGTATGTTGTACTTGTTATGTAAGGTGGATTTCATTTGACTTGATAGTACTGTTGCGCCTTTCCAAGATAGATGAACTTCATCTCGGTAGAGAGTTCTGTCTGCTGATTTGTCATTAAACATGAATTGTTCAGTATTGTCTATAAATGTCAGGCCTTCGTTTGTACAGTATGTCTGGAGTGAAGTGTTGAGAGCTTCGATGTTAGGTGTTGAGAGTCGGTCATATTTCTTGGGTAGTATTGAGGATATGATGATATTTGTTTGATCATGATGGTGCTGTATAGTTTTAACTAGATCCTGTAAATGTTGGAGAATATCCTGTGGTTTTTCAGCACTGGAAATATCATTTATTCCCGCATGAATGACGATGGAGTCATATGACTTCAAGTTGTTTTGATGATCTTGCAAAGAGATTAAACTATCCTTTATGTTGCTCACTTTGGCACCAGGATGAGTCCTAATCGTAACATCCATAGTGTCCTCTGCCATCTGGGATGTTTTCAGTACTCGTGTAACTGAGTCTCTCATGATCAGTACCTTTGGTTTCTCATTTATTTGTTGTTCAGTGTAAGCATTTTGAGTTTTTGTAGTAGAACTGAATGTTTTCTTGGACGTTGATGCTGTTGAGTTGTGTCTTGATGACGAATTCACATTTTGTGTTTTTGATTAATTTTCACCTTTTTCATTTGGAGTGTAGCTTCTGGTACTCCGGATACGTTCAACTTCTTCCTTCACTTCATGTCTGAGTATTTGAATGTCTGATTCAGACACCTTACATTCCATCTGCTTTTTTAACTGAATGAAGTCAGACTTGAGGGAAGCAATGTCGTCTTTCATGGTTGATTCCAATCTTTGTGTTTCGATATTTTGTGAGGATGTTGTGGTAATTAGTTGCAGTTTTTCCTCTGTGCTCTTTAATTTTCCTAACAGTGATGTTATTTGTTTAGCCTGTTCACTGGCCTTTGCTTGAGTGTTTCCAAGTGTCTTTTTAAGCTTCTCTGCTTTGTCTACTAGATCTGATAACTTTTTATTTTGGTTGTCATTTATTGCTTGTATTTTCTTATTTTCGGTCCTTAGTTTGATGTTTTCTGTTGTAAGCGCTGCATTCGTTTGATATAATCTCGTCTGATTTGTTGTTCTCTTGTTGGTAAACCTAACATGTTAGTCCGGCAGTTTGGTGCATATTTTTAGTCGAATTGTGGGTTTGATGATAAAAGCATGAAACTTTGCATGATGGTAGTTGAATGTATTTTAGTCAAAATAAGATATGGACCCACTTTCAAAAATATCCAATATGGCCGCCATTTTCAAAATGGCCGTCATTGCGAAAATTACAATATAGTGTGCATTGAAAATGTTATTTGTAATGACATCACAAATAAAACAGGGCTAGCATGTGCTTCAAACCAATCAAAGAGATGCCATGAACATTTTGATATCCATCTGGCAAGCAATTTTTACGAAATTGTCATTTTTTTATAAAATGTGGGGGTACTGTCAAAATCTAACGGACTGAGATCTTACAAATAAGAATAGAGTAACTATGCTTGTTGAGAAAATAATACAGGTTGACATAGTTGTTATGTATGCTATTCCCAACAATATTATACATCAATCCAATTTGTCAAGTATAACAATACGCCATTTTTCAAGATGGCCGCCATTTTCCAGTTTGTGACAAGCATGGACGTTTGTATTTACTTAAGTTCAAAATATTTACATTTACCTTTTACTTTTGTCTTAGTAATTTGCATAAATATTCAAAATCATATATGCTGATTTAGAGTAATATGCATCCAATAAGTTCAATCAAAATGGTGGCAATGCTTTCAAGATGGCCGCCCTTGTCCGATAATTAGAAACACAGACACTGTGTGCATTTGTGTATCCTCACCTAAGATTATATCCTTTATCTTTGTCTTTAAGCCAAAAAAATCAAATACACATATCACAGAATGCATTTTATAAGTAGGTTATTATTCACATTATAAATATACAATGTTTGAAATGTTTGTCAACAATAAATTCGGATATGTCTTGAGTCAATCGATTTAGAATTTGGTGCCCTTTGAAAGATGTACCTATATAGATAATATTGCTAAATTATGGGCGTGAATAGATTGCTATAACTTTACAAAACTTAATTACTTGATAATAGAATGTATTAACAAGATCTAAGACATAAACTAACCAGATGTTATAATCTAACCATTACGAGAACCTTTTGCAGTGTTAGATACCTATATAGTATGGACATTTGACAGACATTTATATGTTTCGGATACACGATCATAGTATAAAGCTATTTATGGCACATAACATCGCCAGGCACAAGTACAAGTGGGGCGTTCGGCGCACGCTTCGCGATCTATAGGTCCTGGGTTTAACCCCGTCTTGACCAATGGTTAATTTCTCTGAGCAAGAATAACCAGAATGCTCCACTCCACCAAGGTGTAAATTGGTACATGTGAGGACTAGGCGCTGCCGATCGATGTTGGCTGCCAAACTCACAGGTAAAAAATAGTCTCCCTATGGAGACACGAACGTAAGTTTACATAGGTAGCCCAATGACCAAGGGATGTTCACATGTCAAAGGGTGCTTGAGTGGACTAACAGCTGAAAAAAGCCTTAGAAAATTGCTAACTTGTTTAACTTTTAAGCATTTCTGCTCTTATTAAGTACAACGATTGTCCTTGTTTGTTATCTTAACCATCATATACAGGTATTCCCATACGTTTGGGATACTGACCACCATCAAATACACATGCACTAATTCCTGACAAAGTGGTACATTTACTAACAACCATCAGGTACTATGGTCTATCTTGTAACCATTGTACTGCCATTATTTGTCCTATTTGGTACATGCACTCACTACTACCAGGTAAGTGTATAATCATAATCAGATGCGGTGGCTGCGGGGTTGCCTTCATATCACTTAGAAACGCATAGCATCTTGTCAGGTTACGGCAACTGCACAATCAATGAATATGCCACTTGTCCTGAGAACGCCACAACCCCGCACTCGAATGGGAATTTACTCAACCTTAACATTATACGTGGTAGTCAAAAACAAAATAGATCCCCTTGGTCTGCGCAGTTTTGGATCAACACGTTTTTAGTTCTCAGCCTAGTAGGGATCTGCGTTTCTAAGTGATATGAAGGCAACCCCGCAGCCACCGCATCTTGTCACTCAGCCACTATGCTTCCGGCTTTATAAAAATACTCAACCTAACAGGATACCCTCAGCCACTTGTCACAGTTGTCCCTGATCCTGTCTAGACCCTATAATGCCAAATTTAAAGCCATTCGATGTTGTATTGGATAGCTACAAATTTTCAATCTGGTTTGAGTTTGGTACATGTACATACAATAGTAACTCACACCTGGGTAACTCAATTTCTGATGGCATTTGCAAACCCTTACCAATGACAGTAAAAGGTCAGTCAATCCCTGGTCCTATTGATTACTTGAGGCATGTCTTGTCCTCTTTTGTCATTCTTGTTCACCAGGCAAAGACAGACACAGTCATTTCTATTCTAACGTAGTACAAACCACCACAAGGAGCTGATACTACTGAATTCTCATAGTCATTCCTAGTTCATATTACGTACAAAATTCCGCTTCACATTTGTTCTTGATCCGCCTAAGTACTTCTAGCCATGAGGTAAACCCAAACTGGTCTGTGTGGATCGCCGAAGTCACCAGGTGATTGTCTACGTGTACTAACAGCATTTTGGTTCAGGCACGACTTGTCTTTATTAGGTACTCACAACTGTCATGCACATACATTCCAATACCAATACTCCTACCTACTTAAGCCTCTTCAGGATGGTTTGCTCCTAATGCCACCATTAAAGAACGCCAATGATTTCTATCCGCAGGTAATCGCTTCACTTGTCCGCATGTTCAGCTTTTAGCTGTCATTTCTTGATCTCCGCCAGGTTTCTTTTGATCTTCCCCTATTTCTCTTCCATGTTGGTGTCCATTCTTCTGACGCGTCCTATCCATCTCAATCTTCGTCTCAGGATATCTGTAGAGATCGGAATAGTTGTTTGTTCTCCGATAACGATCTCTGTTTGAGATGGTTTTTGGCCATAATATTTGAAAGATACTTCTTAAGCATGTCAATATTCACAACATTTGTTTCCAAATATAATTCACTTAGAAATACAACAATCTCAATTGTTCTTTTAGGGATTTCTATAATGATCGATGATCATAGCTATAGGCAAAAATAAAATGCAATAGATAAAAGCGAATCCCATTGCCTAAACAGTTTGTGATTACGTTTTTCCAGTCGTTTTATATACTTGTTGTGGAATCGAAAATGCGCGCTAGCGCCGTGCCCTTGCCTCGGCTCTGCGCCTTTGGCAACGTTCTATAGTTGGCTTAGTAGGAACTCGTGTGCAAAGCAAATACTAGTTTCTATATGAGAAACTCAAAGTACAGTCAGATTTACTGACACGTCAGGATGACACCACTCTGTTTAATAAAACAGAGAAAATATAACAAAAATGATTTAAATTTATCAACTAAACTAATTTTAATGAACTAAGCAAACATCTTAATGAAAACAAACAATGTCATGAATTAAAAGTTAGAAGATGCAATCAATGAAATTATTATTACTAAACTAGCCATGACAAAAATGTGATGTTATAGTAGAACAATGTTTGAAACAATATACTCAAAATACAAGTATAATAAACTAGTCAAAATAACCTTAAGCTATAATACACTAAACTTATGATCAAAATACCAGTATAAAATGTATACAAAATAACCTTAAGTTAAGATGAAAATTAACAGATTAAATACAATATTAAAACTGTCAAATAAACAAATGCGTCCATTTGCCTAAAATCAAGCCCAAATATTCTATTTAATGATTCTGAACTTAACAAGTATTTAAAAGCAAAGCAAGCCTAAAAACTCTAAAATGGCTACTACAAAAATATTACTAATTACCATAAATGTAATTAAATGCAAGTATTTAAAATAATAGGAATAATTTACTAAATAAAATAACCTAATTAAATGCAAAAATATTACTTAAATAATTTCAACAATTTACTTAAAAGCTCCAAGATAAATGCCTAAAGCAACCTAAATTATTAATTAATTATTAATTAATTAATTATCTTGGAGCGAGGATTTAAGATGCTCCTATTTCAAAAGTAAGAATCAGAATGATAATAAATGCCAAAAATCTCATTTATATAGACATAATTAATATGTAAAACTATTTCTGATTGGTCAGTTACAATAATTTCAACCAATCAAAAAGTATCTAACATAACTGTCTAGGCAATTCAAATTCCTTGTTTACATAAGCTCCAGACAGTATTACATAACAGAGTCCTTTCATCTCTAGCAATACACAGATCATGCAGCTGGTGGCTGATAAGTATAATGGAGATGCACAGCATGATGGTTAAACTTATGCAACATCTTAGAACTTTCTAGAATCTATAGATATTTGAACAATGGTTACAATAATTAAATGTCATTATGAGTCATATGAAATGTAACACATGTATTCAATAAAGTATTAATACAAATGAATACACAAGATGGTGTTAAAATGCATGTAGATAAAGCAATATAAGCAATACACAATGTAATATACAGAGTGGTTTAAATGTATGTTCTTATCTAAAATACCTGTAGACTAGCTAAATATACACACAATGACTAATAATAGACTAGCTAAATATACACACAATGACTAATAATAGACTAGCTAAATTCCTAACACAATACAGTATATAAGACTATAGAAAGTTTAATGAAGGTATATCATGAATTAATTACGCAATCATTGTAATATTACGTAACATGCTGGAGTAAAGATCTAACTTTACAACAACACACTGGTTTTCGGGAAGAAAAATGTATTACTTTTAAAAGAAAAGTAATAAATTTTTCAAGATTAAACTTTAAAATATCATGTTACTAATATTACAGAACATATATGAACTAACAATCATAAAAACAAACATAATACAAAAGCTAATCCCAAAGAATGCTAAACATAAAAATGAAAACAATCCAAAAATAAGAATACAAAAACATGTAAAGTCATAAGGCTAAACTTCATTATCAAACTTATCTCAATTATCTTAATTCTAGGCATCAGATAAAATAAGAAGATATATATAGCATGTAAAAACAATAAAGCAGAATATGGTCCAAAACGTGCTTAAGGGCCACATAAGGGAACAACAATATTTAGTCTTCTCTTCTTCTGGTAGTCTTCTAGTCGCGTTCGGGATATAAGAGTCAATGTTTCTCTTTAGTTTCGCATCGTATGGGTGCAAATATCATTATAAATGTTCATTGCCCATGTTTATTACTGAAAAGCGCGTAACTTATTATGTATTGAAGTTCTTTTAGTCTTCTGGTCACATTCGAGATAAAAGAGTCAATGTTACTCTTTAGTTTCAATTCATATGGGTGCAAATATCATATTAAATGTTCATTGCCCATGTTTATTACTGAAAAACGCGTTAATTATTATGTATTGAAGTTCATCTTCACATTCACTTGCGCGTCATAGTCGGGAAATACAATTAAATGTTTATTGTATTGTTTAAGAAGTAACGAATACCACCGTGTTTAATATCACTTTTAACACTAAAATCACTTTTTTCACGTATCGCTTAGTATTAAGATAATATCACCACATATCTACTGTAAGCAATTGCTTTCTTAGGAATTTTCAAATAAATTCTCTACAAAAACTGAGCGATTGGGTTACACTACCATGTTAAAACATACAACAATATACAAGTTTAAAAAAGGATCAGCTTATCACAGATAAACTGATTGGCCACCTAAAGTTAAACTAGTGTAATGCTTCAACATTAATTACTGTAACAATGCAACAATTTAGCTACTAAAAATTAAATGTAAGCATCTTATTGATATGAAAATGTATACCTCAACAGATTTGACAAAATAAAGTCTCTCTACTGTGAAATGCATCACAAAAAACTAAACATTAGACCTAGCCGCAGATGGGCTGTATGTTCCTGGATAAAAAAGGCAGTCGCTTGAACCCTAGGATGCAATAGTGATGGAACGTCGGCAATTCAGTCCGACATATAGATATTACAATCTATAAAACACAACAACAAGTCTGTCCTAAACAGACACCTATAGAGGTTAACTCTATAAAACGAGGGAAAGTCTAACATGCCAGATGAACCAAGATACCTCTAGGGATTTACCCTATACCTTTAATATAGAGATTAACTCTAAAAGGACAACATCGTAATATCTTCAAGATCAATCCCATGAAAAAACTAAACATCCCTATGCAGCCTAGGAAGCCTAACTGAGACTCAAACCAATAAACTTTACTTAAAGTAAAAAGAGTTGCTGGCAACATAAACTTCAACAAAGTTTACAAAATTAATAGTCATCTCACAAAAATAAGTTCTCAAAAACTTAACCGTAAACTCTACAAATACTCATCATATGCAAACTTAAGTATCAACTCATCAACAAAACAAAGTATCTCTCACAAAAACAATCATTTGATTCCTAGGATGCAAAAGTAACAAAAATATGATATCTTAAATATCATGTCCATAGACCTTAAATTCTATGCAAACAAAATATCAGACACATAGCTCAGACCCTATAGATATTAAACCTATAGCCTATAGATATTAGAACCTATAGAGAATACTCTAAAGTTAGTCTGGAATAAACTGACACCTATAGATATTGGAATCTATATACCAAAATGCCTAGGATACACAATAGACACATATAGATATTATAATCTATACAAACAATAGACTCCAGTAGAGGTTAGACTCTATGCCAAACACACGGACATTAACTTCAGGGATGCAAAGACATCTATAGAGATTGTACTCTATATCAATAGAGATTAACTCTAAAGAACAACACTGTGATATCCTTAATATCAATCCCATAGAACTTAAATTCTATTCAACAATCTCTCAAAAATTTACTATGCAAACCTAGGAAACTATCCTTAAACTCAAACAAATAACTTCACTTAATCAAAAAGTTAACAAATAATCTTACATGGAAACTATCCTTAAGCTCAAACAAATAACTTCACTTAATCAAAAAGTTAACAAATAATCTTACATACAAAGTACATCAACAAATCGTTACAAAAATACAATGCTCAAAATATTTTAGGTAAAAGCAACATGGTATGGTAGTGTAACTTATACTCATTAAATCATGTTTAAATCAGACTTATGTGCCACAACATTAAAGATAAAAAAAAAATATTAAAATACTAGGTGATATTATGCCTAATAAACACATAAAGGTTTCTTACATAGTTGTCTCGTCTATCGATAGGTCTATCACATCATCGCGGTACATCTCGGCACGGTTCATCTGCTCGGGACATCTGGGTTTTATCGTCATAGTACATCTCGGTATGGTACGTCATCTCGGACATCAGGGTACTACGTTATATCGTTGTAGTACTTCTTCTCGGTATGGTACATCATCTCGGTCATCTAGATACTACGTTATATCGTCGTAGTACGTCTTCTTGGTATTGTACGTCTTCTCGGTACTACGTTATATCGTTGTAGTACTTCTTCTCGATATGGTTCGTCTCCTCGGTACTACGTTATATCGTTGCAGTACTTCTTCTCGGTATGGTGTGTCTTCTCGGTACTACGTTATATCGTTGTAGTACTTCTTCTCGGTATGGTTCGTCTTCACGGTACTACGTTATATCGTTGAAGTACTTCTTCTCGGTATGGTTTGTCTTCTCGGTACTACGTTATATCGTTGTAGTACTTCTATTTGGTATGGTTTGTCTTCTCGGTACTACGTTATATCGTTGTAGTACTTCTTCTCGGTATGGTTCGTCTTCTCGGTACTACATTATATCATTGCAGTACTTCTTCTTGGTATGGTTTGTCTTCTCGGTACTACGTTATATCGTTGCAGTACTTTTTCTTGGTATGGTTTGTCTTCTCGGTACTATGTTATATCGTTGTAGTTCTTCTTCTTGGTATGGTACGTCTTCTCGGTACTACGTTATATCGTTGTAGTACTTCTTCTTGGTATGGTTCGTCTTCTCGGAACTACGTTATATCGTTGTAGTACTTCTCCTCGGTATGTTAGGTCATCTCGGTACTACGTTATATCGTTGTAGTACTTCTTCTCGGTATGGTTCGTCTTCTTGGTACTACGTTGTATCGTTGAAGTACTTCTTCTTGGTTTTCGTTCTCTTCATTGACAATCGTTGCAGTTGGACAATCTTCTTTTAGAAGTTCTTCGTTCGTATGAAGAATATATTTGGAGCCAACAACAGACTATTTCGGCGCAAATTGCGGACTATTTGGAAACCAATCGGACAATATGGAAGCCAATCGGACAATGTGGAAGCCAATCGGACAATGTGGAAGCCAATCGGACAACGTGGAAGCCAATCAGACAATGTGGAAGCCAATCGGACAAGACATTAAGAACAAAGATGTACAAAATAAGAAATCATTCTTAACAAAGTAAAAACTATTACTAGCAAAATTCTGCAGAAACTTTGCCAGATCAAGTATTCTAAGCTTTATTTAAATAGTACAAGTCAAAACCTTTTCCCTAATAAGCTCTTCAGTAACTTTACTAGATGAAAAATATTAAACTTATCCTATCATGAATTCTATCAAGTAAAAATTTAAAAATAAATACTTAAGTCTTTATAACTTAAAAATACAAAATCTTATTAAACTTGTTTGCCTACTAAGTTTAAAACTATCCCACTTCTGACACCATTGTTGTGGAATCGAAAATGCGCGCTAGCGCCGTGCCCTTGCCTCGGCTCTGCGCCTTGCGCAACGTTCTATAGTTGGCTTAGTAGGAACTCGTGTGCAAAGCAAATACTAGTTTCTATATGAGAAACTCAAAGTACAGTCAGATTTACTGACACGTCAGGATGACACCACTCTGTTTAATAAAACAGAGAAAATATAACAAAAATGATTTAAATTTATCAACTAAACTAATTTTAATGAACTAAGCAAACATCTTAATGAAAACAAACAATGTCATGAATTAAAAGTTAGAAGATGCAATCAATGAAATTATTATTACTAAACTAGCCATGACAAAAATGTGATGTTATAGTAGAACAATGTTTGAAACAATATACTCAAAATACAAGTATAATAAACTAGTCAAAATAACCTTAAGCTATAATACACTAAACTTATGATCAAAATACCAGTATAAAATGTATACAAAATAACCTTAAGTTAAGATGAAAATTAACAGATTAAATACAATATTAAAACTGTCAAATAAACAAATGCGTCCATTTGCCTAAAATCAAGCCCAAATATTCTATTTAATGATTCTGAACTTAACAAGTATTTAAAAGCAAAGCAAGCCTAAAAACTCTAAAATGGCTACTACAAAAATATTACTAATTACCATAAATGTAATTAAATGCAAGTATTTAAAATAATAGGAATAATTTACTAAATAAAATAACCTAATTAAATGCAAAAATATTACTTAAATAATTTCAACAATTTACTTAAAAGCTCCAAGATAAATGCCTAAAGTAACCTAAATTATTAATTAATTATTAATTAATTAATTATCTTGGAGCGAGGATTTAAGATCCTCCTATTTCAAAAGTAAGAATCAGAATGATAATAAATGCCAAAAATCTCATTTATATAGACATAATTAATATGTAAAACTATTTCTGATTGGTCAGTTACAATAATTTCAACCAATCAAAAAGTATCTAACATAACTGTCTAGGCAATTCAAATTCCTTGTTTACATAAGCTCCAGACAGTATTACATAACAGAGTCCTTTCATCTCTAGCAATACACAGATCATGCAGCTGGTGGCTGATAAGTATAATGGAGATGCACAGCATGATGGTTAAACTTATGCAACATCTTAGAACTTTCTAGAATCTATAGATATTTGAACAATGGTTACAATAATTAAATGTCATTATGAGTCATATGAAATGTAACACATGTATTCAATAAAGTATTAATACAAATGAATACACAAGATTGTGTTAAAATGCATGTAGATAAAGCAATATAAGCAATACACAATGTAATATACAGAGTGGTTTAAATGTATGTTCTTATCTAAAATACCTGTAGACTAGCTAAATATACACACAATGACTAATAATAGACTAGCTAAATATACACACAATGACTAATAATAGACTAGCTAAATTCCTAACACAATACAGTATATAAGACTATAGAAAGTTTAATGAAGGTATATCATGAATTAATTACGCAATCATTGTAATATTACGTAACATGCTGGAGTAAAGATCTAACTTTACAACAACACACTGGTTTTCGGGAAGAAAAATGTATTACTTTTAAAAGAAAAGTAATAAATTTTTCAAGATTAAACTTTAAAATATCATGTTACTAATATTACAGAACATATATGAACTAACAATCATAAAAACAAACATAATACAAAAGCTAATCCCAAAGAATGCTAAACATAAAAATGAAAACAATCCAAAAATAAGAATACAAAAACATGTAAAGTCATAAGGCTAAACTTCATTATCAAACTTATCTCAATTATCTTAATTCTAGGCATCAGATAAAATAAGAAGATATATATAGCATGTAAAAACAATAAAGCAGAATATGGTCCAAAACGTGCTTAAGGGCCACATAAGGGAACAACAATATTTAGTCTTCTCTTCTTCTGGTAGTCTTCTAGTCGCGTTCGGGATATAAGAGTCAATGTTTCTCTTTAGTTTCGCATCGTATGGGTGCAAATATCATTATAAATGTTCATTGCCCATGTTTATTACTGAAAAGCGCGTAACTTATTATGTATTGAAGTTCTT
The DNA here is from genome assembly GCA_963678985.1 of Spisula subtruncata. Classification (NCBI taxonomy): domain Eukaryota; kingdom Metazoa; phylum Mollusca; class Bivalvia; order Venerida; family Mactridae; genus Spisula; species Spisula subtruncata. The sequence continues at coordinate 12,900,785 of OY787676.1, forward strand.
TTAGTCTTCTGGTCACATTCGAGATAAAAGAGTCAATGTTACTCTTTAGTTTCAATTCATATGGGTGCAAATATCATATTAAATGTTCATTGCCCATGTTTATTACTGAAAAACGCGTTAATTATTATGTATTGAAGTTCATCTTCACATTCACTTGCGCGTCATAGTCGGGAAATACAATTAAATGTTTATTGTATTGTTTAAGAAGTAACGAATACCACCGTGTTTAATATCACTTTTAACACTAAAATCACTTTTTTCACGTATCGCTTAGTATTAAGATAATATCACCACATATCTACTGTAAGCAATTGCTTTCTTAGGAATTTTCAAATAAATTCTCTACAAAAACTGAGTGATTGGGTTACACTACCATGTTAAAACATACAACAATATACAAGTTTAAAAAAGGATCAGCTTATCACAGATAAACTGATTGGCCACCTAAAGTTAAACTAGTGTAATGCTTCAACATTAATTACTGTAACAATGCAACAATTTAGCTACTAAAAATTAAATGTAAGCATCTTATTGATATGAAAATGTATACCTCAACAGATTTGACAAAATAAAGTCTCTCTACTGTGAAATGCATCACAAAAAACTAAACATTAGACCTAGCCGCAGATGGGCTGTATGTTCCTGGATAAAAAAGGCAGTCGCTTGAACCCTAGGATGCAATAGTGATGGAACGTCGGCAATTCAGTCCGACATATAGATATTACAATCTATAAAACACAACAACAAGTCTGTCCTAAACAGACACCTATAGAGGTTAACTCTATAAAACGAGGGAAAGTCTAACATGCCAGATGAACCAAGATACCTCTAGGGATTTACCCTATACCTTTAATATAGAGATTAACTCTAAAAGGACAACATCGTAATATCTTCAAGATCAATCCCATGAAAAAACTAAACATCCCTATGCAGCCTAGGAAGCCTAACTGAGACTCAAACCAATAAACTTTACTTAAAGTAAAAAGAGTTGCTGGCAACATAAACTTCAACAAAGTTTACAAAATTAATAGTCATCTCACAAAAATAAGTTCTCAAAAACTTAACCGTAAACTCTACAAATACTCATCATATGCAAACTTAAGTATCAACTCATCAACAAAACAAAGTATCTCTCACAAAAACAATCATTTGATTCCTAGGATGCAAAAGTAACAAAAATATGATATCTTAAATATCATGTCCATAGACCTTAAATTCTATGCAAACAAAATATCAGACACATAGCTCAGACCCTATAGATATTAAACCTATAGCCTATAGATATTAGAACCTATAGAGAATACTCTAAAGTTAGTCTGGAATAAACTGACACCTATAGATATTGGAATCTATATACCAAAATGCCTAGGATACACAATAGACACATATAGATATTATAATCTATACAAACAATAGACTCCAGTAGAGGTTAGACTCTATGCCAAACACACGGACATTAACTTCAGGGATGCAAAGACATCTATAGAGATTGTACTCTATATCAATAGAGATTAACTCTAAAGAACAACACTGTGATATCCTTAATATCAATCCCATAGAACTTAAATTCTATTCAACAATCTCTCAAAAATTTACTATGCAAACCTAGGAAACTATCCTTAAACTCAAACAAATAACTTCACTTAATCAAAAAGTTAACAAATAATCTTACATGGAAACTATCCTTAAGCTCAAACAAATAACTTCACTTAATCAAAAAGTTAACAAATAATCTTACATACAAAGTACATCAACAAATCGTTACAAAAATACAATGCTCAAAATATTTTAGGTAAAAGCAACATGGTATGGTAGTGTAACTTATACTCATTAAATCATGTTTAAATCAGACTTATGTGCCACAACATTAAAGATAAAAAAAAAATATTAAAATACTAGGTGATATTATGCCTAATAAACACATAAAGGTTTCTTACATAGTTGTCTCGTCTATCGATAGGTCTATCACATCATCGCGGTACATCTCGGCACGGTTCATCTGCTCGGGACATCTGGGTTTTATCGTCATAGTACATCTCGGTATGGTACGTCATCTCGGACATCAGGGTACTACGTTATATCGTTGTAGTACTTCTTCTCGGTATGGTACATCATCTCGGTCATCTAGATACTACGTTATATCGTCGTAGTACGTCTTCTTGGTATTGTACGTCTTCTCGGTACTACGTTATATCGTTGTAGTACTTCTTCTCGATATGGTTCGTCTCCTCGGTACTACGTTATATCGTTGCAGTACTTCTTCTCGGTATGGTGTGTCTTCTCGGTACTACGTTATATCGTTGTAGTACTTCTTCTCGGTATGGTTCGTCTTCACGGTACTACGTTATATCGTTGAAGTACTTCTTCTCGGTATGGTTTGTCTTCTCGGTACTACGTTATATCGTTGTAGTACTTCTATTTGGTATGGTTTGTCTTCTCGGTACTACGTTATATCGTTGTAGTACTTCTTCTCGGTATGGTTCGTCTTCTCGGTACTACATTATATCATTGCAGTACTTCTTCTTGGTATGGTTTGTCTTCTCGGTACTACGTTATATCGTTGCAGTACTTTTTCTTGGTATGGTTTGTCTTCTCGGTACTATGTTATATCGTTGTAGTTCTTCTTCTTGGTATGGTACGTCTTCTCGGTACTACGTTATATCGTTGTAGTACTTCTTCTTGGTATGGTTCGTCTTCTCGGAACTACGTTATATCGTTGTAGTACTTCTCCTCGGTATGTTAGGTCATCTCGGTACTACGTTATATCGTTGTAGTACTTCTTCTCGGTATGGTTCGTCTTCTTGGTACTACGTTGTATCGTTGAAGTACTTCTTCTTGGTTTTCGTTCTCTTCATTGACAATCGTTGCAGTTGGACAATCTTCTTTTAGAAGTTCTTCGTTCGTATGAAGAATATATTTGGAGCCAACAACAGACTATTTCGGCGCAAATTGCGGACTATTTGGAAACCAATCGGACAATATGGAAGCCAATCGGACAATGTGGAAGCCAATCGGACAATGTGGAAGCCAATCGGACAACGTGGAAGCCAATCAGACAATGTGGAAGCCAATCGGACAAGACATTAAGAACAAAGATGTACAAAATAAGAAATCATTCTTAACAAAGTAAAAACTATTACTAGCAAAATTCTGCAGAAACTTTGCCAGATCAAGTATTCTAAGCTTTATTTAAATAGTACAAGTCAAAACCTTTTCCCTAATAAGCTCTTCAGTAACTTTACTAGATGAAAAATATTAAACTTATCCTATCATGAATTCTATCAAGTAAAAATTTAAAAATAAATACTTAAGTCTTTATAACTTAAAAATACAAAATCTTATTAAACTTGTTTGCCTACTAAGTTTAAAACTATCCCACTTCTGACACCATTGTTGTGGAATCGAAAATGCGCGCTAGCGCCGTGCCCTTGCCTCGGCTCTGCGCCTTGCGCAACGTTCTATAGTTGGCTTAGTAGGAACTCGTGTGCAAAGCAAATACTAGTTTCTATATGAGAAACTCAAAGTACAGTCAGATTTACTGACACGTCAGGATGACACCACTCTGTTTAATAAAACAGAGAAAATATAACAAAAATGATTTAAATTTATCAACTAAACTAATTTTAATGAACTAAGCAAACATCTTAATGAAAACAAACAATGTCATGAATTAAAAGTTAGAAGATGCAATCAATGAAATTATTATTACTAAACTAGCCATGACAAAAATGTGATGTTATAGTAGAACAATGTTTGAAACAATATACTCAAAATACAAGTATAATAAACTAGTCAAAATAACCTTAAGCTATAATACACTAAACTTATGATCAAAATACCAGTATAAAATGTATACAAAATAACCTTAAGTTAAGATGAAAATTAACAGATTAAATACAATATTAAAACTGTCAAATAAACAAATGCTTCCATTTGCCTAAAATCAAGCCCAAATATTCTATTTAATGATTCTGAACTTAACAAGTATTTAAAAGCAAAGCAAGCCTAAAAACTCTAAAATGGCTACTACAAAAATATTACTAATTACCATAAATGTAATTAAATGCAAGTATTTAAAATAATAGGAATAATTTACTAAATAAAATAACCTAATTAAATGCAAAAATATTACTTAAATAATTTCAACAATTTACTTAAAAGCTCCAAGATAAATGCCTAAAGTAACCTAAATTATTAATTAATTATTAATTAATTAATTATCTTGGAGCGAGGATTTAAGATCCTCCTATTTCAAAAGTAAGAATCAGAATGATAATAAATGCCAAAAATCTCATTTATATAGACATAATTAATATGTAAAACTATTTCTGATTGGTCAGTTACAATAATTTCAACCAATCAAAAAGTATCTAACATAACTGTCTAGGCAATTCAAATTCCTTGTTTACATAAGCTCCAGACAGTATTACATAACAGAGTCCTTTCATCTCTAGCAATACACAGATCATGCAGCTGGTGGCTGATAAGTATAATGGAGATGCACAGCATGATGGTTAAACTTATGCAACATCTTAGAACTTTCTAGAATCTATAGATATTTGAACAATGGTTACAATAATTAAATGTCATTATGAGTCATATGAAATGTAACACATGTATTCAATAAAGTATTAATACAAATGAATACACAAGATGGTGTTAAAATGCATGTAGATAAAGCAATATAAGCAATACACAATGTAATATACAGAGTGGTTTAAATGTATGTTCTTATCTAAAATACCTGTAGACTAGCTAAATATACACACAATGACTAATAATAGACTAGCTAAATATACACACAATGACTAATAATAGACTAGCTAAATTCCTAACACAATACAGTATATAAGACTATAGAAAGTTTAATGAAGGTATATCATGAATTAATTACGCAATCATTGTAATATTACGTAACATGCTGGAGTAAAGATCTAACTTTACAACATACTAGTACATGTACTCATGTACAGGGTACTCACAATTACCAAATACATACATTCCTTGTCTACAGTTATTGTCTGATTGGGTACATACAGTCACCAGACACAGCTTTCCTATCATCAGGGATATGCACAAACACCAGCTTAAGTTTTTCCTATTTTATATGGTAGTTACAACAACTATACAACCATTGGTGTACACCAAATTTAGTACACGCGCAATTGGGTACAAAACATCAGAAGGTTTTCCAGGGTACCTAACACTTCTAAAAGGTAATTATTACTAGAATAATATAATGACATATAGAACATTGTTTTACAAATACTAGTACAATGGCGGCCATCTTAAAAGCATTGTCGCCGTTTTGACTGACCTTTTTGGGGTTGTTTTTATGCTAAAACATCATCTATGATATTGAATACTAATAATAAAGTATTTATATAATATCAAGACATACTAAAAAGAAGATTGACATATTTCGAACTTTAGTAAACACTAACTAGAATATGGCAGCCATCTTGGAAAATGGCAGCCATCTTGGAAAATGGCGCTAATTTGATACAACAAATTGGGTTCATATCTATTATTATTTGGAATAGCATACATAACAACCAAGTCAAGCTGTATTCTTTTCTCAACAAACATATTTACACTTTCTTGTTTTTAAGATCTCAGTCCGATAGATTTTGACAGCCCCCCCCCCTCCCATTTTTTTAAAAAAGTGAAAATTTCGTAAAAATTGCTTGCCAGATGGATATCAAAATGTTCATGGCATCTCTTTAATTGGTTTTAAGCACATGATAGCCCTGTTTTATTTGTGATGTCATTGCAAATAACATTTTCAAGGTACACTATATTGTAATTTTCACAATGGCGGCCATTTTGAAAATGGCGGCCATATTGGATATTTTTGAAGGTGGGTCCATATCTAATTTTGACTAAAATACATTCAACTACCATCATGCAAAGTTTCATGCTTTTATCATCAAACCCACAATTTTTTCACCAAACTGCCGGACTATGTATGCTTCTCTACCAGCAGAATCTCTATAATACAAGAAAACAATTAGTCCGGCAGAACTTGCAAGGGACCGTGCAATATCTTCTATACAAAATGTTTTTGCATTTTCTTGTTCTTTGGACCATACCATAACAGAATCCGAGTGATGCCACCTTGTCATCATTGAGCAATTCTCAGAATGAGGCCCCATGTGAATTTTCATGAATTAATCAGTTGGAATATATTGTTGTTTTATCAAATGTACAAAATAATCCACTTAATGTTGTTTATAGTATGCCAAATAATGTGTTTATTCAAATTATAAATATTTGCAATCATAATTTGTGAAATTGAGGCCCCATTCGTGGTTTACACCTAAAACGAGGCCCGTTATTAGACAAACAAATGGTTAAAATAGTAAATGATGCATGTTAAAGAATTGTTTCATTATATCTATTATTAGACTTATATTCAGTTATATAATATTGGTAATTATAAACATAGCTAAATATTAAATTAATTTACTTGAGGCCCTGTCATCATTTAGCAAATGTGACCCATAGGGGTATAGTAGGTTTATATTTATCAATGTAGTTAGCTTAAACACACCAAATGTAACGCAAAACATCTTAAATGTAGTTCATGTTGTGTTAAATATTGAGTTGCAAAACACCCTAAATGAGTTTTATAGTTTGCCAGATAATGTGTTTATTCAATTTATAAACATTTGTAACGGTTAAATGAGAAAATGAGGCCCCATTCGTGGTTTACACCTAAAACGAGACCTGTTATTTGCAAAACGAATGAGTTAAATTAGAGTAAAGGATGCATACTCACACATTTTTATATTGAATATATCTTATATTGAATTAAGTGGCATTGGCTAGTGCAATCATGCATCAACAATTCATAATTAAATTGAGGCCCTATACTAGGGGTAATTTTAAATGTAAGAACTTTATGAATTTGGTCCAAACTACTCAAGTCATTTCTTTAAACCTTACGGAATGCAACTTTAACCATAACTATTATTGATAGAAAAGTGTTATTTAAATAGTCAAGCACTACATTTCGAAAAAGACAAATGAGAAATTGAGGGTGTGCGTCTGTGTTAAACAATGAAAAAAGAGAAAATGATACATAGACCATGTCCAATTCAACATTTTATCATATCAAATACGAGACTTAATAATAATAAAATTTTAGTAAACTATCTATATTCATATAAACAACTACATTTTAGATTGATAATGAAATAATGAATTGATGCCCGTAATGTGTAGTTAAACTCTTATGTTTTTCAGTTAGATATCAAGATGTTATACCTTGATATTACCACTTAGAACAAGGCTCTATGAGATACTCGTAATGCACAACCTATCAATATGTTTAAGAGGGTTTCAGAGCGGGGAATGATGCAGAATGATCTTGGGTCCCAGAAAATAGACTTCAGTTTGATTTTCGAATTAAACCACTAACGGTGACCGACATGCGCCCGGACCAGTTGATGAAACGAGTATCTCCCATGTAAGGATTCAGACCAAATGTTTGGCTTTAGGGTGTGGAATTAGACCTCCAAGAAAAGAAACATAAACACAATGTATAATACCACTGGCTCTTGGTCAAATTATTGAAAGATGCACGAGCGTCAGTGACTCTATGCCGCACCCGGTATTTTCCTTATAACAATAAGGCACAGTCATTCTGTACACAAGAGTACTCATCGCTATCAAAACAGACATTTCAAACTGATTGAGTTCTCACCAGAACATCCCAATGAAGTATTCGCCGCCATCAAGTTTAGCCATTTTAACTCCATATGAATTGTAATATAGTCAAGCTCTATTGGTTACATCAAAGGACCTTGCAATTATATCATTAAGTATGTAGATAATTTTGCCCACAATCACACAGAAGTAATATTATACTCAAGATTTCAACGTGTTTGCCAAAAAGAAAGTAAACAAGAACTATTCTTACATAAATATTTTCTCTATTCCAACATGACAACTACATTCCATGGCCTAGACAGTTACTGGGTTGATAGTAATACATAATACAGCCTTGATAATTCGATCCATGCGTATAATGATCACTTTACTAGTAACCAAACAAATCTACACCATCCCCATATGGTACTCACCACCACATAGTATTCTTGAATACCCAAAGGGCATGCAATTGCAAAACATACGTTGTGGTGGTGAACAGTTCATAGAGGTGTTGTATACTCAATAATGCCAGGTATACAATACCCTGGTTCTCACTGGTGACCAGTTCTTTAAAGGGTTGTATTTCGTGAATAAAGAGTAAGCTATAATTTTATGAAATGGAATGGGTGGTGGTAGTGTGTGCCTCATAGAACCTGGAACGGCAGTACACAGGGTGGGGAGTTACCTGTGAGGTTTTTACTAGATTCATTTTGGGCTGTTTGTATGCAATCTGGCTTGGCATTGCGTGAATTGATGATGCACAGTCTGATTGTTCTACCGGGTAAGTGTTTATGACCTCCTTATAGGGCTCTGAGAGGCTGTGGGAAACCCAAAGCGATCGGAAGCACATTAGGCAGTGGCCATTGATACATGTAGAGCCAGTGATGATTTGTTTGGTAGGGGTTAAATCCCGCAAGGTGACACAAATGTCTGTAGTCAGTGATTATATGAATACCACTTTCTGAATGAAAAGGCTGTATAATCATGGTGTTGATAGAAATACTGATAAGAAGATAAGAAACAACTGGCATTGAGGTTAGAGTAATACATGTATTGGTGAAGCGGTTCATACAGAATGATGCTTCCTATGCTCCTATGAAGTTAGATAACACATGTCTGAATTAATTATTCCTTATCAAACAATAAGTTATTTAATGTCACTGCTAATATGCATACAAAACGCTTTTAGTAATAGTATATTATACAGAAATTGTGTCCAACATTTCATATAATACTAGTACAATTGCTTGTTAATTGGTCATATATTACCAGAACTCAGTACAACGTATTCTTCATTTTTTCTGTGCAACTTCAAACAAGCACTCTTGTAACAGTTCTTTGATGCATATTGTATTCTGCTGTTTCAGTTGAGGATTAATTGCCTTCTCTGTCTGATTTACGCAACAATTTGATCGACCACTACCACGGTGGGGAATCACGTGGTTTCGATGGTAGGATCCACCACAAAAATGGCGGCCAAATAGCGTCGACTTAACCCATATTTTGAGGTAAATATATAACATCGAGACTCGTTTATTTATGAACACCCCGGCCAGCACGCAATGGCTTCTCCACTGAATCTTTTGGTACCCTACTTTCCACGATTGATCTCGTAGTTTCCTCAAACACTTCGATATTGTTCCGTAAATAACAAAACAGTAGCGGGGTAGACCTCACGATAATGACGATTTTGACCATATTATGACCATATCTCCTTTATATCATCCGTATTTCAAGCGATTCTAATGTGCGAACATTTCGCCAACGTTTTCCAAAACAATTACCACCAGAATATCATGAATTTTGGTTTACTAAAAAATTTAACATTCAATTTGCATGAAAGATAGGATCCACGCTATGGGTAGGACACACGATTGAACATGAGCAGAGCGCATCCATCATTGCGGTCGGTAGTTTTCTACGGTTCTATCGATCGGAATATGCTGAACGGACTCATAATGACATGATGGCCTACTCGATCTGTACTAATTCATCTACAAACATGTCAGATTATAATTAATATATCTAATTAGGTATTACACGAAGAATTTCATAACGATGCGGACTAGACAAATAGCATGAACATTCATATATGTGGAATTGAACAGCTAGTCCAGTCGTAATTTATCGTTTGAGATATACCAATGTTCGCTGTGAGATATTTGGAAATATTTTATTATAATTGAAATATTATATTATATATTTATGGTACCATTATTTTAACCAAATAGTCTTTGCATTGCCGCTGGACGGATAAAAGTAGGAATATGGGATGTTATAATTCTGTAATGGTGGAATGTTGTGGAAAGCTGCTGCTAGCTGTGCGATGTAGTTTGCTATAACTGACGCCTTGAATTCAGTCTTTTCTCTTTTAGCAACTGTTACCACTCGGACTCCCGGTTTTAAAGAGTCTGTTACTTTCCAACCAATTAGAACTCATGAATAGTTACAAAGGGCGACACAATTTAACATCTGCTAAAGCCAACGCTTCTTTGCGACAGTTTTTAAACAATATTGGCAGAAATAAAATATAGATAAAATATTTATATATTTATAAGACTTGACGTCCACTAGGACCCCGAATAGTTCTCGAAGCAGAAATTCACCAGAACGAGATGGTTCGGCATGTCATCGCGATGATTTGGAATCCTTCCGTATAATTACGCAACGCCTCTGGTACCCTTTAGGAACGAAAATCTTTTTAAAGTTTTTAAAAAAATGGACGCCGAATGTCTTGCATGGAAGTGCTTCGGGAGAGTTTCAGTAAACCATCGGCATTCACTCCGCATCTTCGGGACGCCTTATGTGAGGTTTCGTATTCATTAGCCATCCCGAATGGTTCTAGATGGAAAGTCGAATCGATGCCGAACGCTTCCCGAAAACGGCGAAGTGATGAGATTAACACACGGAAACTATGCCGATCATGTTATGAACTTGACTGTGTGGTGCAGTGGTACAGTAGTTATCGCTTTCAACCGACTATTTTTTATTTCCAGTGTAAGTTCAAAATACCAGAATGGGAATCGAACCCATTCATTTAGTTCTGAAGAACACGTATTCATAGTAGCTTAGCCAACTAAATACACCCCTATAACCTGAATTACTCCAATGTTAAAAGTATATTTACGCCCGAGTGATTGTGGTTTATCTAAAGTAAAACTAACTTTAAGTAATGTAGATATATAAGCGTAAACTTACGCGACATTATCGAAGTTGTATATCCCGAATGACAGCTGCAGCGATGGCGTCAGTTTGCCTCTAGGTCGAGCTAAACAATCTTTCGGCTACCTATCGGCATCGATTCGTAAACCCTTCGGCATATCACGCGGTCGGGGAAACATTCGGGACTAACTCCTGAACTGACGGCATTTAGTCGCGATACGTTCGGCTACTTTGGATAGGCTTCGGCATTTATACTGCGTGTACATGTATACAGCAACCATTCTTACCCCGAACTGCGAATATCGTACTTCCCGAACAAACACGATGACACGGCTCCGCATATTGTTATTGATACATGATCCCGAAGGGTTCCGAAACGAGCACATTGTAACCGGCATCCCTTCCGCGTAGCATCGGGGTCTAGTGGACGGCAGGTCTAACCGCAACCCGGCTTTCCGCACGATCGGATCTACCATTCGGCTATTTCGGATAGGCTATGGCATGCATACTGCGTATATACCACAACAATACAATTTGTATACCGATCCGAGAATACTTGTCGAACAACCACTATGACAAAGCTCCGCCCATTTTTATTAATAAATGACCCGAAGGTTTTCCTAAACGAGCAGTCAGTTATCGGCATCCCTTCCGCATAGCATCGGGGTCTAAGTGGACGGCAGGCCCCTAAAACATTATTACATCTACACTTCAATTATGTCTCAATATATTCATACTGTACATATATTATAACCTAATGGAAACAAAGTTTGCCTTAAATTCACCCGTGAAATAGTATGACGTCGCGTCACAAGTTGGAGCTATTTTCAATTTCGCGTAATTTATTTGCCAAATGGTGCAAATGTAATTATGTTTGTTTCAATAAATATCATATGTTATATATCAATCGAACGAAGAAAATCAGCACAATCGACCTGAATGTATATGTTTTGAGTTTTATTACAAAATCTCACACTTTCAGGGTTCGAAATAACCAGAACACGGTGAAATATCACTGTAGAGATGTAACATCCAATCTCGTGGGGCTTGAGAAAAATGTGTGGAGAGCAAAAACCATACGCAAAATTTCTATATTTTTTGCGAAAAAATTATTCTTAAACGTAAAAAGTTGTTGTCATTAACGTAAAAGAAAGTGACATCATCATAAAGTCAAATAGTTTTATTCTGCAAGATTTTTTTTTAATAATTTCTCTTTGAAATTTCCTATAAAAAATACGTTTTTCATATATAATTAAATACGGTATTCATTTTAGATTTTGATTCAAGAGATCAAAAATTATTGCAAATTTTCTTTGTCTACCTTAAATGTCCCACCCTGTGCTTAAAACTAAAAATTGAATTGAACATGAAATTCGATTTGATCGAACGTGAAAATTTCTGTAAAACATTATTCGTCACTGAAATGATAAAATACGTTTTTTCCACGCTGTTGAATAGTATATTGTTTATCAAAATCGTTAAATATACGGCGAAGTTATTAGTATTTTTCAATGTCGACACAAAATGTCCCATCAGCAAAATTACGTACTAAGTAACGTCAAAATATCTTAGTGTTTATGTTGTAGCTTCGATAATTCAATGCAAAATTGAAATTTTAAAAAATGGTTTGAAAATGTTTTTTTTATATACTCGGAAATGTATACAGTACTTTATTCATAAAGGGATTTTTATTTTGCATTTTGTGTTCATTGGGGTTCCACCAAGCAGGTCTAAACTGTACAAAGAGCAAATGGATAAATGTACACATTACAGCAATATCGTTAATTACAAGTTATTTTGCCTAAATCTAAGTTCTGCAATTCCTAAGGTTGCTGAATATACCCCCCTTTACACATAGTTACACAATTTATGTGTTTATGGTTGTTGTACGCCCATGATTTAGTTATTCTGTCAATTGTACGCCTTATGTCCGTCATATTTAGCTAAAATAACGGCGTTTTTGACGTTACACAAAATAGTTCCAACTTGTGACGCGACGTCTATACTAGATTAACACATACAATATAGTTCAATAGGATACCGGCAATTATCGGTACAGGAGGATAACGGTATTTATCTTTTAGCTACACATATATACTCGCATAAATTGGTCATCAATATATGTGTCCTCGATTTATAATGGAAATTTACGAACTGTCCTCGGAACGAACCGTCGATTTCAGATTGTAAACAACGGGGTATTTTGTTCACCACACAAACTACTAAATTGGCGACTTGCGGAGATGATTATTCTATAGATGAAAGTAAAAATATATCCAATATGGATGTTGATTCAATGCCATTTAGGGAGCTCTATAACCTGTCAATTTTCATGGTCTTATTAGGTAGTAAATTCAAATATTGCTGTTTCTGAAACTTTGTGAGACTTTAAGCTAAGGTGAGACATTTTCAACGCATTGCTCTGAAAGAACGTGATGACCTATTACAAAGAAAATGTGTTAAAATATAACCGATTCATATACGATTAACTGGAGAGTCAAGCTATTTCACACGGGCTTATTAACACCAAACAGAACTATCATTAGAAGCATATTTCTGCAACACATTGATCGACACACATACACGAATTACGTGTATTGTTTATGCATCAACATTATTTGTTTAAAAAATAGCTGTCAGACTAATATACCCCGTCGACAAAGGACCACATTACATTTGTATTTGCAAAATCAATCCATCACTTATTATTTCTAAATGTCAAGGTTGTTCATAAGAGAAAGTTTTAGGAAACTCCAGCAACAACAGTTACTATAGGTCGAGATGTGTTCACTAGAATTCGTCTTTCGAACAGACTGACTGAAGGACAGACAGTATACACCCTACAACTGTGTTGTGTGAGCTTATAAAATTCAATTATAAACAAAATAATTATGCCAGGAAGCATACTAATTACATACATGCACTTGTACATGGACCGTATATACTGATATACTGATACTTATATAGTTTCCTGTAAAAATGAACACTATGTGCCCGTTCAGCATATTTCGTTCGACAAAACCGTAGAAAACTGCCGACCGCACTGATGAATGTGCACTGCCCAGGTTCAATCGTGCGTCCTACCCTTAGCGTGGATCCTATCTTTCATGCAAATTGACTGTTTTATTTTTCAGAAAACCAAAATATATGATATTCTGTTTGTGATTTTGTTGGAAATTGTTGGCGAAATGTTCGCACTTTGTAATCGCATGAAATACGGATGATATAAAGGAGATAATAAAAATTATGGTCATAATATGGTCAAAATCGTCATTATCGTGAGGTCTACCCCGCTACTGTTTTGTTATTTACGGAACAATATCGAAGTGTATGAAGAAACTACGGGATCAATCGTGGAAAGTAGGGTACCAAAAGATTCAGTGGAGAAGCCATTGCGTGCTGGCCGGGGTGTCCATAAATAAACGAGTCTCGATGTTATATATTTACCTCAAAATATGGGTTAAGTCGACGCTATTTGGCCGCCATTTTTGTGGTGGATCCTACCATCGAAACCACGTGATTCCCTACCGTGACTACGTATGTACTAATCACTAGCAGAGATCCATGTCCCCGTTTTTCTATTTCCAAACACTAGTATGGTGTTATATCTTATCTTACATTGTTTATACGTTATGACGATTGAATTTACACTTACAAAGGCCTTAAATGTATGGAATAACATATTTATCAGTGTAATAGAGGTTATCAATGCTTAACGGCGCTACTGAAATCATTTGAATAGTATATGCCATACGTGAGTAATGAAATAATCGCCTCAATCCTAGTACATCCTTTATTTATGTGTTTTCAATCTAGCAGGGACTCATTTCCTCAATTTATTACTAGTATTTCAAAATTTAATACCTGTACATTACATTCACACTTTCATAACTACAAGCTATCTCATATACTAAAGTCATTATACCAATTTATTTTTAAACGATAATATATCTTTTCAAAATTTCCTTTACCCTTATTAGGGCCTTAATGTCATTAACTTAAGCGTTACACCAGCTAATTAAAGCTGTTGTCAATTTGTATTTATCTATTGTTTTACTTTGGTGTTATTCTCAAATGATATATTAATAATATGTGTTTAACACGGACACATGTACTTCTCTGATTAATATTATGTGTAGGCCTATTGCGGGGACACATATTATGTGTCGACCACAAGCGGGGCCTCAATTAAACAATTTCCTTTGGGTAAGGTAAATTTTATGCAACGCAATACTTAACACAACATGAACTACATGTCAGGTGTTTTGCATTACATTTGATTGAGTATAATTAATCATAATGTGTTTAAACTAATTATTTCGATAAAAACCTAATGTACATGATTGTATTCATATACAACATTTGGGGGCCCCACTTGCCAAATGATGACAGGGCATCAAGTAAATTTATGTAATGTTTTGCTATGTTTGTACTTACCAATGTCACTGCATTCAATTCGAATAATAGATAATTTATCATGTTTAACATCCACCATTTACTAATGGGATGTATTTGTTTGTCTAATAAGGGGCCTTGTGTGGGGCCTCAATTTCATAACTTAATATTGAAAATGTTTATAAATTGAATGAACACATTATTTGGCATACAATAAACATCATTTAGTTGATTCTTCTGTACATTTGATAAAATAACAATGTATTTATGCTCATTTATTCGTGAAAATTCATATACCCCCTTTGGGGCCTCATTCTGAGAATTGCTCAATGATGACAAGGTGGCATCACTCAGATTATTGTATGGTATGGTCCAGAGAACAAGAAAATGCAAAAACATTTTGTATAGAAGACATTGCACATTTACCCCAAAATATGCTATTTATCTGCCGGACTAAATGTCTTATAGCAATTTTTATGTACTACATGCGTTCAAACATTTTAGTTCTTTAGTAGACCTCGTTTATCACATGTTTAAACTTTATAAAAAGAGTTCAAGTAACTTCTGCAGTTATTTTTCATACAGTATAATATAGGAAAACTATTCACTATTGCCAATTTGGGCAAGTAAACTAAAATCCTAAATTCACCGACTGTGTAGTACATGAGTATGTCTATCTACATGTGATCAAACATTGGGTTACACAAGTAACCTGCTTTCCTGTGATTTCGAGAACATAAGACTCGTTTTTGGAGAATGCTCAATTGTTTGCCGATTTATAAAAAAAATTTACGATGAAACTAATGCCTGAACCCCTCTCCACAAGTTAATTACAAAACATGATGAGAAATCATCGTATTTTCCAAGAAGCAGCCATCTTACATAGCGGTCTTCAACTCTTCAATCACACAGAGCACAATCACGTGGTCTGTGACGTCACATTTTGGTATCGCGCACAGCAAATTTTGTAAACAATCGCTCGATTGAAGCAAGAAAAATGTATGTTGCAAGTCCTTATATCAATACAAGCCAACGACAATCACATATACGAGGGCCCATCAATAATTTCGTGAACTAATTTTATGTTGGGAGTATAAATAACCTTACACACGTTTAGACTCTAGTCCTTATTAAAGTAACATCCCAAGCACAGTTTGCATTTATTCCATTGCTCGAGCCATAACCGGAGCACGTGTTACAGGCCGTCACGTGACATCTCCCACAACGTTTTGTTTATGACGCACCCAACTTCTCTCGGGGCTTGTATTTCTAACCATGCAGGCTATTTTTGAGTTTTGGAAATGGCCTGAAGTAGCCTATAGTCTATTCTTGGCTATAGGATGGGTGCTGTAACAGTTGTATATTCAGGCCGAAACAACGCTGCAGTTACGGATTGGCGAATTTTCATGGTAGATCAGAATTTCATGCATTTGAAGTTGTATGTGCTTTCTTTTAATAGCCGATAACAACTGTGATTTAATTATTGCTACAATAGTGTCTAATAACAGAAGCTTTCGGAGAAACACAGTAGTTACAAGTTATTCTTAGAATGTCACAAAATATTATGGTCAATACACTTTACCGACCGCCAATATTAACAACCAATGGCCGGCGAATATGCTTATCGTCTTTGTTTGCTCCTCTATTGACCTTTAAGTACCTCTTCGACAATGAAAATGCACTATTCGATTACCATAGAGTCCATATAAACTGCATTCAAAATGTTCTGAATGTAGAAGACATATTGCGTGAGTATAATGTATAAGTCTTTAATACAAAACGTTACTCGATCATACCAGGCTACGCCATTTTTAATAACGAACGCCAATGACATGACGTTAGAATATTGCTATGACCTCATAAATAGTGACGTCATCAATCACTTTTTATGCTTAATTAATTGGATAAGAAATTATCTTTGACCATGCAAAAAGCGTTATGAAACAGTAGAATTAGTTCACGAAATTATGATGGCCCACATATGTCCCTGTCTGTTCTAGTATGAATGGAGTTACGGCCAAAGTGATCAAAAATCTCAAATTCGGTGTTGGTATTGCTGACAGCAGATTAAAGAACACCATAAAACCCGGTTTTCCTTGCTGGAGTCTTCGAAAGGCATTATCTGTTGGTAATTCGTGCCTCCAAACAGCTGATGATTGATTGTTTTGTACATTAAAGCCGCTGTTTCTAAGGTTAAATGTGATTTAAAATTATGTTATTGCGGCACGTTATGAAAGTTAAATGATATTGCAACCAGTGGAAAAGTATGCTCAAATATAAGCCAGTTGTTTTGTCATCAGGTTTCATAAGAAAGTCCTAAGTTAATTGCCGTCCTACATGAATACAATATTCTAGGAATTTTTTTTACTTAAACTACGATACTGTTTGTTAACACAAAACACCCGACATGTAATGTGCTATCGACGCTACTTCTAAACTGTCTAGAACATTGTTATGCTGTATTAAAATAAATACTACTGTGTTGATTTACTTTCAGGATGCCAAGCAGAAAAAATGCATTCTCTTGCATTGACATGAATGCGGTAAAAAGGGTTTCCCCTGGTGTTCGATGGGACAGCAGTGCCGGCAAATTAAAACAAAATCATCCGGACGTTGAGAATGGGACATGACTATTGATGGTGCTTCGATTGATACACAACAGTGACAACACATATGTGTCTACATGAACACTATAACATGACAGCACAGTTTCTCAATACAGACAGTGAACAATTCCCTGTGGAACGACTATAAAACGCCCATGTATGATAGTTCTTGTGTTAGCCACAGGCCTATCAATACCGACATCGGATTTAGGCAATAGTTATACATCTCACATCTTGTGCTCATGACACTGGCTTCCTGTTCCATATAGAGTACAGTACAAGATAATTCTATACGCTTTTAAAATCCGATATGACCATGCTCCTGTCTACATGAATGAGTTGACTAGAGAATACCAGCCAACCAGGTCTTTAAGATTAGACACTGCTATGCTATTTAGGATTCCTAAAGTAAGAACCAAGAATTACGGTGAAAAGCGGTTCGACAAATGTGCTGCCACCTTATGGAATGGTCTTCCCGTGGAAATCAGGCGCATTGACTGTCTGACAGTCTTCAAAAAGACTTTAAAAACACATCTGTTTAAAAGTGCATATCAGTGAATCAAGTGAAGTTGTTTTAGACTTTTAATGAACTGTCAACTAGCTGACTTTCGCGTGTTAAGCGCTTTAGAGACTTGTTATATAAAGCGCTATATAAATATTTTCAACTACTATTTTCTACTACTTTAAGGATAAACTTATATGGTTTGAACTCGACTTTTCTGTCAAATAAAGATTCAACAAACTCAATTCAGAGGTTTCATTCCGCTTGGATTTTTAATATTCTAAAAAAAACATTTAACTTCATGCGTAACCATACGTAAACAAAATAAAAGTCATTTATAATAGATAATTTTGTAATGTGATGCATTAAATGACGTCCCGAAAATGCGTTCTTCGGAAAATTCATAATAGTACCAACAAAGGGATGTTTATTGAAAACTGTGTACTGCAATACTTTCTCTATTGACTGGTGCTGCTATAAGTCCACTTTATTCAGTTTAAACAAATTTAAAACCAGAACAAACTTTCAAGACGTTCATTTGTTATAACACAGAACAATTAATGCCAGAATTGTGTAATTGATAGTTTTATCTTGGTTTTCATTAATACGCATCAATACCGATTAAGAGATTAGTGTTGCCAATTTTTCAAGTTTAACCAGAACTTGAGTTTTTAATAATGTTGTTATTAGAATTTATCTTATTAATCGTTTTAAAGTTTGCTACAGGTAAAGAACCACTAAATGCATACGCGGACCAAGTGCCATGGTGATACACTCAAGTAGTCCTTAAAAAAACTTTGGTTTTTGCCTGTAAATGGAGATATTTCTTGACA
The DNA here is from genome assembly GCA_963678985.1 of Spisula subtruncata. Taxonomy (NCBI): domain Eukaryota; kingdom Metazoa; phylum Mollusca; class Bivalvia; order Venerida; family Mactridae; genus Spisula; species Spisula subtruncata. The sequence goes on from OY787676.1 coordinate 12,919,939, forward strand.
AATGTGGAGTTGAATGATAAAAATGAGTTTAAATGGTTGGTAGATATGCATGTGGTGTAGTTAAACTATAATATTTGTATTATTCCGCTATTTTGTTCTTGATACCAAAGTGAAAGTAGACTAGGGTAAAACCCAGAACTTATAAATCCGGACATGCGTAAAAATGGATAGACCGTGTTTGAAGGGCAAAAACTTTCTTAGAAGATACATGACCCCCCTTTTTTATTGCATTAATTTGAAGCTTAAATACCCCTCTTTACAATGATATATGTGGTCCAGGTGGCCATAGACTAAAAAAAGTTGAAAATTGGGGCCTTCTATGGGCAATTTACATTGAGCTATAGAGCAAATCTATTTGGTGGTTTCTAACCTAAATACATGATTTAGCAAGTTTAAGATGGAGGTGCATTAAACCGAGACCTATAATAGACCGAGGATCGGTTTCTGGTCGATTGTCATTGGTTGCATCATTTCGATTGAAACATCAAATACATAATGGTGTAAGACTTGACTGTACATTCGAAAACAACTCAATTTGTACATATTATGGTCAAATATAAATTTCAACAAAACAATGTATTTTCTGTCTAACTATCGGTGAAACTTGCATTGATCTGTCAAACGAGTAAAACCGAAAGTATGCAGGAAATCCATATTCATTCTGAATGGCTCGGCACTTGTACTTGATATACTATGACCGAGATATTGCAATTTATTTATGCCATTATCGGGTCGAAGATAAAATACTATAAATACTCCAACAATAATCGAGTACAAGTTTTTTACAGTTAGTAATAAATTCAATGAATCAATTTACGACTGAAAGAAGCATCAAAACATGCAATAATAGCAACAAATTGATATGTCACCCGTTTCCACGACACCGATGGTAATCGACATAACGGACTTACAATTTTTATACCCGACATTCGCACCAAGCATAAATCGAAGCATGAATGATGAAGCTTGAAGTTTTAAATGATTTAACACGTATGTGAACTGCAGTTTCCTTTTTGATGTATCTTGATTTTTTGTTGATCTGCTTCATGCTTTAGGCATAGTCATCAAGGCATAGCACTTTTAAGCAGTTAATTTTCAATTAAATTGGTTAATAAACTTTAATAATTTTTTTAGCTAGTAGCTTTTCCTTTTAGCTAGTGAACCCAAATGGCATAAGTCTAAGTCCAAAATTAGGTCAAGGTGAAGGTCAAAATGGAGTCAGATGATACGGGCTCGTGGAGAGTGGTCATATACAACATCCATGCAAGTTTGAAAACTTTGTAGCCGCCATATTAATGTTAGAAGAAACGGTCAATTTTGGTTAACCAGGCCGGACGGATGAACAGACGGACGGACAGACGGACAGGTGAATCACTATATGCCTCCCGATCTATCGATACGGGGGCATAAAAATATATCTGATCACTTAATATAGCTAGTTTTCGATAGAAAAAATCATGTTTTTTTAATATTTCTCTGTAATTACAACACCTGCAAGTATGAAATTCTGCAGGAATAAATGAAATATATCTACCTAATACACACTGAATTTACAGCAACATCAGAAAAGAGTTTACCAAGTTTTGTTCATATGTTCTATGTTACATATTTGTAGTTTTGTATGAAATATCAAGTTAGAAGACTTGATACTTGCAACCGCCAATTTCACGGTCACGTGATACGCATAACGGTATATTTGCGCGTTTGCAACCTACTTAATTAAACACATGCGAGGACCATCTGTGAATATGACGAAGTACATTTTATTGCTGTAAATTGTTTATAGGCGACACTCCTAAATAAACCGATTCACCCGGGCCTCCTAAGTCTTGTCTTTATAACATCAATCTCAATCCCACCGATCACGGATTGTAACGGTTAAATAATTGATAGTAAATCATTAATGGAATACAGTAAAGTTCCGTCTAACGACCGGTCCGATAATCCGACCATTCGCGTAATACGACCACTTTTTCGTGGTCCTGAATATTTTGCTCTATATTCCAATGGTCGCCGGTCCCGATAATGCGACCGACTCGATATTACGTAATACGACCAGTATTTCTGGTCCCAACGACCAATTTGTTGCAGTTTTAGGTCTCGATAAACAGACCGCATACCGCGCGTGTCATTTTGTATAATTAATTTTACGACACGGAGACTCGTTTACGGCAATCACCGAGGTGTAAACAATAAACATGTACATGTAAATATACTTTCTAGCGTTACGCAGTATAGCGAGAAAGTATTGTCTTATTGTCACGGTCAGTTTGACCGCTTGGTGGTCAGTCAGCCATGTATGGGGTATAGAGTCCAATTAAAGTTTCTTTATATTGTAAGGATTGAGTGTAAATGACATTGACATGTAAGTCTATATACACATTTGTTTCATGTGTATAGCTCAAGATAATGGTGACAGAAAATTTATTCAAATTTATCAACAGCAGCAAAATGAGCTTAAGTCTTAATGTAATAACTCGGGTGCAGTTTTCCAGAGCTTTTTACATTTCTCAGAATGAGATTTATCTCTGGTTTTTACCCTGGCCTGATTTATTACAGTGACAAATAAGTTGGAAGAGAACTATTTAAAACATTTCTGGGCTTATAGATACATTTCTTTAGAAATGCTTAAGTATAACTTGTTATGTTTTGTAGGTAATTTTACACAAAAGCATACTGTCATACGTTTGTAATGATTTAATTATATTGGTGCATCGTTGTATTTTATATGTACTTGCAAGTATTGTCTATAATACATATTATACTAGGAAAGCATTAACATGTATTCAAAATAAACGGTCCCTAGCTATGGTGCACGTTACAGGCCAAACAATATATATTGTTGTGTTGAGTAATTTGAGTTTCAAATTGAGTGTAAACAAGACACTGATAAATTGACACTTGTTGGTGTATACGCAGGGATTAAAACGAAATTCTATTGTTTATCAATGACAATAGATCGATTGAAACTATCGGCGACAATTAACTCAAACATAATTAAAGATTTGTGGAGAATAAAGACCGATGGCTGGTAGTCGCACGTTTTCGGATGATGCGTAATTTTGGACGTCGTTGTTAATTCATGTAAATAATTTTTGTAACTGTTAATTACCCTTGCGCCTTTGTACAAAATCATAACTTCATGTTATTCTAATAAATAAGACAAAATTTGACAAACCATTTGATCTGCATAAAGACCCAGTATAAAGACCACGTACGTACATATACGTGGTCTTTATACAGATCAACTAGTTTGTTATATAACGGTCAAATTTGTGCTGTATTGGTTGTACAGTGCAAGTTAATAAATTTTAGAATGAATAAAAAAGTATTGCAGCTTTAAATGGTCATGGGTATACATGCTTAAATTTTTACAATATGCATTGTTCCTGTACATAGAGGTCATAGGTCAGGAGAAATGAAAACAACTGTTACATATATTTATTATTTAATTAATGTATATGAATCACATGTCGTTTTCATTCTTACATGTATAGGAGTTCAATATCTCAGCTATTTTGGTCGGTCTCGCTAATAAGACCGACTCTATAATAAGACCACTTTATGTCGGTCCCAGTGGTGGTCTAAATAGCGGAACTTTACTGTACCAGATTACCTCCCTGCGTTAAACTGTAAATACGCATGTAATTTCAATATGTAATAAAGAATAAATGTCTTTAATTGGTGACTAAAAATTATGAAATTCAAAATGGGAGTAGGTAGGAAGTTATTATAGTTGTGTGTAATTGTTTACCAAAATCTGATAAATGGATTTTCAGAAATCTTTCAAAAACACGATTTTTTCTATCGCAAACAAGCTATACCAATATGCGCGACATAACGCTAATGACATAAAACATATAAATATGGATTCCTCAGATCTAAATAATGTACCTCATTCCTACGCATTTCACGCACATATTAAGCAATTGCATCACAGTACATCCTCATCCAAATGACTTGTACAGTCAATCTGTAGCGACCTTAAAAGACGACATCGTTATAGTGACTACATGATACAACCTCTATGTAAAGACCACACAGTACAACCTCTACAAAATGATATTACACTACAACCTTTACATAGTAACCACACAGTATTACCACTATCAAGTGACCTTTAATTTCAACCTCTGCATGATGACCACACACTACGACCTCAATAGTGACCATGCTGTACAGCCACTCTGTATTGACCATACAATACAATCTCTTAATAATGATCTTATAATATAACCTCTACCTAATGACCACACAGTACAACCTCTTTATAGTACTTAGTACAACCTTTATATAGTGACCATGCTGTACAGCCACTCTGTATTGACCATACAATACAATCTCTTAATAATGATCTTATAATATAATCTCTACCGAATGACCACACAGTACAACCTCTTTATAGTGACTACTCAGTACAACCTTTATATAGTGACCATGCAGTACAACCTCTTTAAAAGTGACCTTACCAAACAACATCTGTATCGTGAGCACACAGTACAACCACCATAAAATAACCTTAAAACAACAGTGACCGTACATTAAGACCATGCAGTACAGATACTCTGTTTCTACCAAACAATACAACCTCTATATAGAGACTATGCAGTACAACCTCTTAAACATGACCTTATCATACAACCTCTGTATAGTAACCACACAGTACAACCTCCATAAAATGACCTTTGAGTACAACCTCTACACAAAAGCACCGCCATACGGGACAATATACGCCCGAAGGGTTTTGTTTCAGGTTTTGGTAGCAAACTTTTGACAGTTGAAGGCAAAAGGACAGCCCTGAACAAAAAATGTAAATCCTTAAAGTTGTTTCAGTCGTCGAAAGGTTAGAGAATGGGCGCAAAACCAAGTATTTTAGATGTTGAAAAGTTAGCGGAATCGCACGGATAAGAAACTTGAAGTTGTTTCAGTTGTCGAAAGGAAAGAGAACGGATGCGGAAGGTAAACATATTACGTAAACATATTACCAAAGTTGAAATGAAACATATTAAGTACTTCAATACTGATGATACTGATTTTGAACATCAGGTTTCGATTTACAGAGCGGAAGGAAAACAAAGTAATATGACCTTTAACCCCAAAGTGTGACCTTGATCTTAAAGCGACCCCTCCAGAACATGCACTCTGCACGTCATCTTGATGTGGTGAACATTTGTATCAGGTTTCTTTAAAATTGTGCAACGGGTTCATGGGGTTCAAGTGACAGAGCGGAAGGGAAACAAAGTCATATGACATTTTAACCCCTAAGTGTGACCTTGACCTTAAAGCGACCCCTCCAGAACATGCACTCTGCACGTTGTCTTGATGTGGTGAACATTTGTGTCAGGTTTCTTTAAAATCCTTCAAGAGGTTCAAGAGTGACAGAGCGGAAGGGAAATTGCTAACGACAGACAGACGGACAGACAAACACAGAGGCGATAACATAATACGGCCCTTCGGGCGTATAACAAGGACCACATACTGTATAGCGGGTATATTTCACGGTGTCAAATTTTCGCGTTAATTGTATCCTTTTGAATTCTGGGTGTCTTGAATTTGCTTTAACGGCCTTGACCGCCAAATTAAAACCTTGTTGGTAAAAATGGAAGGGGAGGTAAACGTTAGAGTACGAGTATAATAGTCACTACTGATCTCGGGGTTGTGGGTTCGAATCCCAGGCTGGCCATCTAAAATTACTGATAGTATTTTGGGTGAGAATTTAAACCGAGATCCCATGTATGGGTGCTATAAATATGGCATGCAAAAAGAACCAGGGATGCTTCTGGAATTAGGGCATCTTCTGTATAATGCACTATCTCCCAAAACTATAAGTCTTATGGAGGCCTCACCCATAAGGATTATCCGGTGGTGAGGATAAAGAAACGCAATAAACCAAACAAACTGATAACTGCTAACATAAGAAAAATATGTAGATCTATTTACAAACAAACCATTATTTCGGCAAACATTTACACGTTCCGCAAACAAAACTGTTATTGAAATTGAACAAGTGTGATGAAACGGCTTACAATTCAAACCTTCAAACGATATTGATATGCATGCATAGAGATTTAAACACGTTCTTTACAAATATCCAATTTCTAACCATACTTTATACATGTCGTAGTCTATTTATTATTACTGTAATTTACAGAAGTGACACATTGTGTCGTTTTGTACGTCTTGCAAAGTAATGTTGGATTATTTCTTAAAGTTCCTTGATGCATTGTCTCCCTTTGTAAAATTTGTATATTTTTGGTGATAATTACGCGGGTTTAGATTTCCAGACAGTACCACCTCCATAAAGTGACCCTTGAGTACAACCTCACCCCAAGGATAGTGCGACCTCAATAGTTACCATACTTTAAAACCTCTATATGGTGACCATGTAGTACAGTAGCTCTGTATCAACCACACAATATAACCTCTTAATAATGACCATATTATATGACCTCAATTTTGGGACCAAATTATTTGTTTGGTTTGGACAACATTCTGTTTTTCTCACGTGCTGGTTTTTCGCTCATATTATAATTATTAAATATCCTGTTTTACATTTGAAGCTGTCCTCTATTTGAAGTTTTTGAAGCTCATGCATGTTCTTTGCTGAGACTTTGATACATGGTTTGATATTTATTAGGTATGAATTAAGATGTACATTAATATGGCATCAAATAGACAGTTTCCATCTGCAGATGATTTTTTCCACTAGGTACATATTATGCATTTGTTTACGTCTTAAACAATATTTCTGTCAGGGTTGTTTCCCTTAGCCTTCAATCATCCCTGGTTTTCCGCAAGGCAGTAAAGCTATTTACCCATAGCTGGAGGTCTGTTCATGGGCATCAGGGCATGTCCACTCTACAGTGGACCTATAATACCGCATGTCTGGGGGCAGACCACCTCCGAGTCTCCTGCAGTTCAGCTTGAGGCCACAAAGGGCTCAATTGACATGTGCTGCCACGGGAAGGCACTGCAAGGAGCTTGTCTAAGGAGAGGCTATGTACTGGCAGAGAACATTCCCATGGGAACACCCTAAGTGCTCATTACACACACTGTAGGAGACTACCTAGGAGCATAGGGCATATTTACCTATGCTCTCCCTTATAGTCGCCTCTTACGACTTGCAAGGGAGAAAACAGTGGTCCGATTCTACAACCCAAGAACCACACGGGTAATTGAAGCTTCCAGCAGAGTTGCCTAAGAAGCAGCCAAAAACAATACAGAACAAAATAAAATTTGAGTTTATTGGGATATTCACAGAAGCTCTTTGCCATTAGAACGCAAAAATCTATACGGAATTGACATCAAATATTATGTTACACGACCTAGATGCATGCATAGTGTTGTCAGTAGTTTTCTCCAAAAAATATGCAATAATACCGCAACCCCAATATAATTAACACTCTACATGCCACTACAAATTTGAGTTGGGCCGGGTAGTCGTTTGTGGGGTTACTATAGTAACTTTTTAAGTTAAGTTTAAGTTATTTCATGTTTTCAAATTTTACTACAATCGTTTGTTCCAATCAAGTGCTATTGTCATAAGGGAAATTTATTGATTATTTTATTATACATAGTACATTAATTATTAATATTGTTATACTGCCAGATAAATGCCATCTGCACAATTGGTACCTTCTGGACAGATCTACAGTCTTCACGAAAAACTTTTCAAAGTACTAGCCAGTGGGGCTACCAACATGGCAGAACTTACTAGCCCGAGAAGAAATTTACTAGTCAGACCACTAAATTATTAAAATTATTTTTAATTTTCACTAGACTTTTGACTAGTCACCTAGAGACAATTACTAGCCCAATCCAGTTTTTACTAGCCTCGGGCTTCGGGCTAGTGACCAAATTCGAAGACTGGATCTATATGTCCTATTAATTATTCTTTAAAGGTATAATTATACATATGGTTAAATCTAATGTAAGTTATAAGCAGACAAATAAAAGCCAATATGAGTTTAATATATCTTTAGGTACAATCTGTTCTTATATCCTAACCACTTACTTATTTTCAATTTGTGTTAATGAGTATTTGAGTGCTTACCAAATGTCCGGTTTTTGTCCTTCGGTATATAAACAGGCAGAGAGGTTTGACTTTATACATTTCCACCGACTGTCTGTTTTTATATACTTGTGTAAAATAAAACATTATTTTGAGGATAATTACTTGGTTATTTGTAGGTAAGTCACTTTTACTTTACTTCTAATATACTTGAATTATTTCATTATTTGATTGTTCTAAGTTTTACTTAACTTTGTAAGTACTTGATTTAATGAAGCACTTTTATATATGTTTTATCTTAACTTTAATCTAAACTTTAATCGAACTATTTTGTTTTGGCATTCAGTACCTCTCACTGCCAATTAAAGCGAGTTTGATAATTCCTAAAGAACTTAGTAATTTAAGAATTGTGTATTTTAATAATTGTGTATTTAAATAATTGTGTATTGAGATATAATTTTCCACTCTGTCTGTTTTTATATACTTGTGTAAAATAAAACATTATTTTGAGGACAACTACTTGGTTATTTGTAGAAACTATAAATGTGAACTCCAACTCGAACCTCTCGTGCTCAACTGACAGCACACACTTAACCACACAACAATGGTGTGAAACTATGGCAATTGTCCGATTATAAAATAAACAATCCTCATACATTATCAACATCAACAGATGGTAGAGTTATGACAGTATCATCAGGTGGAAAGTTAGCAGGGATCTGGTGTGAGTATCCACCAATGTCCAAGTATTGTGGTGCATTCTGGTTCCTATTAATGACTATGGTTAGCATACCTTGCACCATGTTGTTTGGCCAAGCACTGTCCTATGCTTAAATGATCAGCTGTAAAATATTAAACAGATGATAATAGATTGCCAAAATTCTTTCTTAACAAACTGTACAAGGGTTGTCCGTGAAAGTCGCAAACATTGTCTCCCATTTAAACGCTAAGTGTTATTTTCCTTAAAACTTTTCACACATTATCAGTCAATTCAATGTAACATATATCTGATTCTAAGAATTGATTTCCGAGTGTAAATTTGCTACTAAACTTGATAAACTGATACTGGTTGGAAAGGGCCCGCTCAAACTCAATTATTTTGAATAAAAATGAAATAGTGTTTATTAAGACCATCTTACATAAAACCAGTTGCAAACTTTGCTTTTAAAATTAGCACGAAAGTCAAGGTTTGCTTCATGATTAGGGGTGTAACGATACGCTCACCTCACGATACGATACGTATCACGATACAGACCTTACGATACGATACGTATCACGATACACATTATAGTTTTGCATAAGACTGTATAATGAGTATGTTCACTGTTGAAACTTATATTATTACACCCATAAAGGCTTTTTCCTTGTATAAACAGGCAGACATTTTATAAGACCTGTTATCTTAAGAAATTACCTATTAAAAGCAATTACTTTTACCAACAAATGAAGTTCACTTAAAAAAATAATTCCCCCATACTGCACATGTCCCTATATACGGAATGTAACCTTGGGTCTTATAAAGTTTAGAAGATCCCCATTATAGCACACAACTGTCCCTTTAGTTTCGCTGAATAATTTATAATTGTGTAACATTATACCCGAGGGTACAGCATTTGGCGTATTAACTAACACCAAGTTATGAATACACACTGGTCAAAATATGTGTACAAATGTTCACAAACCTTCAGATATTATATGTCAAGATCCATCAATATTACCTGACTAGGTCATGTACATGTAATATGCTGTCTGGGTGGTTAATGATACAGGAAATGTACTTAATTAATAATGCCTGGGATGTTAATGATGGAAGGCTATCTGGTCAAGAGATCAGTTACTTACTGGACACGAAAGGGGGTAGTTGGCCTATGAGAGCCACAATGATGTGGACTTACTGAGCGAGGACTCTATGGTCTGAATAAGACCATAAGCTCAAGTGTATATGTCCATAAGACTCAAGTGTATGTCCAGTTAAATTACAATTAAATAACAACAATAATATGTGGAATATGTTGAACTATTGAACTATTAAACTACTATACGATCAGCGACAGTGTTCTGTTATATTAATGACTACGTAACACATGTCATCCAGCAAAAGGGCATATCTACATAACAAACTAAAGTACAACAACAATCCAATCATTGGCATAATAATATGCTATTATTGAATTGTTGTACGAAGTCAATTACCCTCACAAAACACTGAGGAATGCAATTTGAAGTAACAACTAATCCAATTGAAGGTTTTTGAACAAAAAAATGCAAGTCTTGAAGTAAGTGTCTGTTAAAGTGAACAAACATTTTGCTTATGACTATACAAGGAAATCATGTAATATAATAAAAAACCTAATGCAGATCAGTTCATAACACAAATTCTTAATAGTTAGCCCATTTTAATGCATCCAGTACCGTAAAGCTGGGTATTTCTGCGGGGTGGAAATTTCTGCCATTCTGCGGTCCAAGATCAATTCGCAGAATTAAAACTATGCAGAATTTTATCATCTGTAGAAAATTTTCACACAGAATACTATCTCCACTAGATAAAAATAATAATCAAGGGGTACGTGTTACAAAGGTGTTTATAATTTAAGCGATCATTGTTTGTACATGTATATTGATGATTATGTTATAGTGCAATCCACAGTTTGGACTGTAATGATAAATTACAATCTAGACGGATCAGAATGCTAATGAAACTGGTGTATGTCAATTCTTACCATTTAGCAAACCGCAGAAATTTACTCTTGCCAGTTTGTGAATCAGTGAATCAGCAGAAATTAAAACCAGCAGAAATAAACACGCCCATTTTGAGGGCAAAAACGCAAAATATTACACCCGCAGAAATAACCAGCTATACGGTATAGCTAGGGGACCTAGGATAAACAATTGTAATTTTTTCTCTATCATATACATTTATATAACATTATCAATATGTTAAAACAATAAGGGAATAACGCAGTTCAGAATACTAGTAATCTTATATGTAACATGTGCAGTATAAAGTTATGCTACATGGTGTGTTTTTCCAATAAAATAGAGTCTATTATACAATTTCAGTGTCATTTGATATAAAGAATCTATCAATCGTTGTCAATTGATATAATAATAACAAAATTTCCAAAACTTGTTTAATATAAATTTGTATCAATTGGCAACTCATGATAGATCCTCTTTATCCATTCCATGAAAGTATGAAAGCTTTGTAGCACACCATATTAATTTACAAAGAAACGGCCAGTTTGGGTTAACCTCTGACGGACGAATGGACAGGTGAATCACTATATGCCTCCCAACCTATCGATTCGGGGGACATAAAAACAAATATGTGTTTACTAATGAATGCAGATTCTGTAAATTAATTAATTTTTGTGGGGAATTAAATTTCGTGTATTTCGTGGTTTGCCTTTAACCATGAAATTAAATCCATTTAACAATAAATTTGACCCTTTTATTTATTACCTAAAAAGCAAAATCCACAAATTAACGTCCCAACGAAATAGTATTTTTTACCAAAACCACAAATTTTCATCCCATCAAAATTAAACTAGAGCTATCACAGGAGTATTCAACAAAATAATTGAGTCTAAAGATTTAATGTTGTGGCCAACTAAAATTACATCTTTATGTTTTTGTAGGTAACTAAAAAACTTGTTCATAGCAGATTTTAAACTTTCTGTCTCAACTCGTATTCCATTTCTGTAAATGCAACCATTTCGCACCATCAACCCCGACACTTTTGCTGCATCAGGTGTAATCTCCACTTTAGGTAGAATATAACAGCTGAACCAAACAAATTTAATTCAAAGCAAGAAATATCACTGAATGAGATGAATACCTCTAAATATGACTTGACATAGTGGCATAGCCTCATTATTATGATATAGTTATATATATACCAAGTCTAGCCACAATATTAAGCAATAGAATAGACACAAACTTAAGTGAAAATACAAAAGGGCAATAACCCCCAAAAATATTATCTGACTTGGAGGAGTGCAAATGTTATTCAAAAACAAATGAGACTTCTTTGAAAGCACACCAACAATTACAGAGAAATAGCCCAGGAAACATTTACATGTATACAAGGAAAAAAACAAAGGGCAGTAACTCCCTGAAACTTACTTATCATTGGCAATAATATTGAATATGCACAACTAGACTTAGTTACTAAACTAGACTAGTAATGATCAGTGTACAAAAACAAGCAACAATTATTCCCTTCTTAAATTCTGCCTGCCATCTGCCTAACTTCACTTGTTACTGATCAATTATACCATGTATCAACCAATTATTTATGGGAAATAGCGTGGGCAAGATTTGTACAGAAGGACAAATCAACACAAACCAACTGACATGACTCCTATGTTGTCCCTATATGTACTTTTTTATCTGGGGTAAGCAACAGCTTTCTTACAAAATTGTGTTTTGACAAAAATGCTGAATAGTATTAAGTACTAACCCAATCCAGTAGTTTCAAGGTCAAATATAATTCTTGTTGTCCTTTCAGTGGGTATATGCTCCTCTTCAGGGCGAAACTGTGGGGGAGGTATAGCTGTATAGTCTATGTTGCGTGTATCCACATTGGACTCGTATGTTGGCCCCTCTCTCGTTTCCAGACAAGCTGTTGACTTCTTCCTAGAAAAAAGCATGTCACAGTATTAAAAGTAGTGCAAGCAGTGATTTTATTAATTTTGAAGTGCAATAATTGTTCTTTTTGTATATTATGTAGAATGATTTAAAGTGAAGTGCTTTCAAGAATAACAAACAAGAGGGCCCTAGGTCGCTCATCTGTTGAAATTCATCTATACAAAGGACTACTAGATGGAGATACATGCCAAATACCAAAGCCCTGCACATTGAGGTTTCAGAATAAAAAAAATTAAGTTTGCATTTTGGAACTCCCTTTATGGACTTTATGACCCAGTAAATCAACCAGTTCATCAAGCTTTTCAGAAACAACCTGGTGCCCGGCCCACAAGGTAACCAGGAACCTCTGGATCAGTCTAACTGTTGGTCCACCCTAACATCACACTTTATTGTAAAATCCTTCACCTCCTTGAAAGGCAGAGCATCATAAATTTTGACACATACACTTTTTTGCTTTCTAAATGAGAAATATTTTGTTACTTTTTTTCTCTATTTTCTCGTCTTTTCTTCTTTGCATACAAAGAAGCATTCTGTTGCCTCACTTTTTCGGCTCTCTGGTCCTTCAATTTACTTAATCGCAATGTAATTTCACCAGGTGACACCTTTACTTTACTGTTTATCTGAAATATAACAAATGGATGGTACCTGAATTAAAAAACCCTAATCAAACTGAAACACAAATAAATGTTATTGGCCACAAGCAAGAATCAAGTCAATCTATTTACATGTAAATTGAACTAATGACGAAGAAAAGATGAAAATTAATAAGCCAGGGTCAATTCTGTGCTAAGGAATAATATAGCTCTCCTGACAGGAAACAAATAATTGAATAGTTGGTATGACAAAATATGGTAGATTGCTTTAACTGTCCATCCCCTAATGTGATTTGTATTTGACAACAATCTAAGCAATACTGGAGTATGGAAGAAATTCTTACATCTCATGCTCACTGGCTTACAATTACTTTCATAAATTGACCTCATAAAAAAGTTGGCCTGTTACACTGGTACACAGAAATAGCAAAATAACTACAATATAACAACATACTGATTCTAAAAATTTCTTGTTCCCTTCATTTTTCAACCCTGTTGTGGCAGCAACTCTGAAATTCAGAGAAGAAGAGCCAGAGAGGAACTTATCCTTTGGTGCACGTACTGCAACCATTCTGTTAAAGGATTCATTTGCCTGAGTGCTTCCTTGAAAGGCAAGTCTCTTGGCATCCAGTGACATCATTAGAACACTCAAGTCTTCTCTAAGAGACGTGTTCTTCAGAGGTCTACCAAATGGCAAATTTTTGAACTTGCTGCAGGTTCCTGCTCTGAAACAGCACCAACCTGGGTCGGAAAGTTCATGATCGCCAAATGGATGACTGGCTATGGCATCAAAAGCTTTTCTGAGTTTCTCAGGCTGACCCTTGTTCTGTTTTACAGCGTAATTGTAGCACATAATTAGATATTTTATAACTTTATCTGAGACTGAATACTTATCTCTTAAATTATAGAATTTGGTTCTGACTGTCTTTTTCGAGTGGTTAGCATCTGGTAATTTTTTAATTTTAGGATTTACTTCTTTCAGCTTTGCCGTTGTAGTGGCATCATCATCAGCTGCTATTGCTTCCACTTTAACTCCTTTCTCCTCTAACTTTCTTACCATGCTGCCCACCATGTCAGCTTCCATGCTCTTGGCACTACCAATATAATTCTTACGACAATCATGTTCAGACGGACTCTTACCTAATCTTTTAGCAGCATCACATACCCAACATTTCTTCGACCGAATCTCAAATGACAACACCTTTCCTGTAGTCTGCCCAATAATGGTGGAGTGGCCTGCAACAAATGACTTGGTAATGAATCAGTAAATCACCTATTGTCATATTTAGATAAATATCTGATGATAACAATGACATCTTGAGTGGTAGTAGGAATAGACATTGTGACCTAGTTTTTAAGGTCAAATGATCAGAATTTAAACATCTATATCATAAAATTAAACAAGGTGACTGAGCTTGATAAAGATCCAACCAAAGTGTTACAAGTTTTTTTTATTGTGACCTAGTTTTCAAAGTCAAATGACCTACATTCGAACTTAACCTAGATATCATCCAGATAATCAGACAGTATCAACCAAGTTTGGTGAATAAACAAATACACACACATCATCAAGTTCTCAGCATTACATGTTTATTCCTGTCAACAGCTTTGTGTCAACCAAAAAATAATAAATGAAATTTTAAGAAAAAAGTATGTTGTTTTTGTTAATCAGCTTTGCTGTAAACTTGCACCTCTAAAGCTTATGAAATCAGGTTTCAACATAATTCAATAATTTCTTTGTCAAACCTGATAAACTATCATATGACCGACCACTTCCTCTTTTTTGCCAGCCAGCATCTGTTGCACCAGTTATACCAGCATCCCCTTTCGACCTACAAAATACCTTAGGAGTTATACATAAATGTTTAACATTGTTATCAGTGCAAACATAAAATTAAAATATGAAAAGTGATATAACTTCCTAGTTGAAAGCATGGACATTTTTGTCAGATTTTAAGTTGAAAAAAGTGTAATATAATATAAGTGTAATGACTTTTAAGTTGAAAACTTTGATAGAGATTACTTCTATATTCATTTCCAAACCAAGGCAGATAACTCCAGATATACGGGTCAAATGGCTACCAGCCTTGTCAGTTTATACCCTTTTGTGATGGTGAACAACTATTTTCAAGTGATATCTCTGATAATGCTGAAGGTATTCATTATTGAAATAACTTTAATCTAAGTCCTGGTGACTTACAAGCTCTTATTTTATAAATCAAGCTAAAACTTTTAATAATTACTCAAGATTTAATCGCTGCTCCTCTTCAACCCAATAGTCCATAGACTCTGAGGCAAATTCTTCCATTGCTGGTCCAACCTAGAAAAATCAAGTTGCATATCTATTAAGCAAATTATATAAAGTTATATTATCTTCCAAAACAAACACCTGAAATCCAACATTCTACCAAAAATAATTTCAATTCAATAGCGTATAACTATGTAGGTATGCGGTCAGACACACATTATAGTGACAGGACTGAGGAGCATGTTAATGATGACTAACAATTGTGGTTATTTGAAAGATAAAGGAAAGTCAAAGATGATATTTTTTGTAGATGTATATATATTTTGTAATCAAGTGTGATGCTCCAACCTAACAAGGAGGTTTGAAGTGATGGTCAACCAGTTTGGAAACAAAATTGTTCACTACTCAGACAAAATAGTATTTAGTTGAGTAGTAATTGACAGTTTGGACCTTGATCAGTCTGCGCTTTAGCAAATCATAACCTAGATCCAAACACGACACATTTGATTAATTCCTCTTATCTTGGAAAGACATATCAATTCTACATTACCTCCTTTTTCTGTCTGTCTTGAAATATATTTTTTGAAACAACCGGCATGTTGAGGGCAGTAAACACTTTATTTATTTGCTTCGGTGTCAATCCAGCATATATCAGCGCTGCAAGTAAAATTTTCATCAAATATATCAGACTGACTTGCAAAGAACTCAGGAGTCTCCCATATACAGGGTGACTCAAAATACAAGTACAATTTCACTTTCCATACTTGATCACTGACGCTTTTTAGTTTATCGGACAATGTGTGCAAAGGAACTTTACTATTCTCACATTTACCATGTTCCAGTTCAATTTTTGAATAATGTTTTCTGCCACTTCAAACATTTTAGAATGCTAGTTGTAAGTAACAGAAGTATGACCTTAACAACTATTCCCGTATTGACACATGCTATAGTTCAACAAACAATTTTTAAATTGAGCTATTCAACGAGACTATGATTGCCAATTTACACATTTATTTGGCAAAGTTGCAGTCCTCCAACAAACGGACAAGTATTCTGACACACCCTGTATAAGAAATTCTAAATGGTTTATACAGAAGTATTTGGGTATTGTTATATCTTATGATTTATAGTCATAACTTGAGCTACATTTTAACAATCAAACAAGCTACAAATACAGATAAAAATTATAAATACCTATAACCAGTTTGGTATTACCGTCCCAGACGTTCCCATGGCGTTTACCGGTAGGTAAATTGTTAACGTGGCGACAACTGGTGTTGCTGCATGGAACTGAAAATAGATAGGTAAGGTTTTCAAGTAAATATTAAAAATTTATTTCTTCAGAATTTGAAACATAAAATAGTAAAGTTTGTTTTTTATATTGTCACCCCTACTGAATGGCCAGTCATTTCTGACATATGAGACACTTTTCTTTCAAGCGTCAGAAACATGTCTATGTTAACCGTTCATTTAACTAGCTGGTATCTGACAAAACAGTCTCATCATTTAAACCCGGCTTACGCTGAGATTCGAACCTTAGACCTCCAGCTTCCAAGGCGGATACCCTAAACATCAGTGACGGTCGCAGTATAACATTCAATACATTACGATACATATTTCCAACATAATTGTATTTTTTTTAATAAATACAATTTGATCCTATAAAGCTATTAAATATATAAACTTTTGAAAAATAATCTTATGGGAGCAGAATAATACCCTTATTGTTCCTGACCTTTTGAAATGTAAATTTACCTTTCAAGATGGCTCCAACACCAAAATTAGTTACATCTATGCAGTGGTGCAATTGTAATGGTTGACAACAGAGTTGACAACTTTTCAGCCCATCTGCTAGCACACCAAGTTCCACAATCCTTCTTCCATCCCTCCATTCTCTCTTACCTTGTAAGAAATTGACTTATTTATTATTATAACCGGTATAATTCAATTGCTATAGTTATTATTACGCAATATTCAGCAGAGCTACAGATGAGGTTTCAGTCAGTTGCCAACTTGGGTATTTTTCTATCCAGTGTCAATTTTGATAGGGTTTCACAAATTTTATTTGGGTATGGAATCAAACTCATAAATGATTTCCTCTATATCATCCTTTCCTTTTGGGTATTTCAGATTGTCATTTCTCTTCTAGACTAACTTCCTCCTCTAAAAATCTCTTTTTGTTAAGAAAAGGAATTGGGTTATTACCCCAATATGCAGATTATAAAGCAAGTTTTGACTATTCATCCAGCCCTTATTTCAATTAAAATTGTATTATTATTATCAAATAAATTCTCACCTGCAACAATCTCAGCATCAGTTTCAAGCTGCACCACATAATCTTGCTGTACTGTTTCAGTTGCTCCTGAATAAGAAAAAATAAATGATTTAATACTATAAAAAGCAATCTGCATGCTCTTTCTATGTTGAAATAAGACATTGCTTCATCTTTATAGCATCAGACTTACATTATAGCATAAAAACAGTGATTTTGCTCATACTTAAACGGGTGAAAAAAGGTACGTTATTGTAAAGATTCTCGTGCGCACGCGCTGTTCGTCATAACTTGGTGTTCAGTTTTAAGTATGCTGATTTCAGAACCCAGCCGACGAAAATAAATGATTTACAGCGTTATATGAACTGTAATTTACATTCAAGCCTTTTCGCGTTAATACATCTGGGAGTGTTTATCAGAATAATTGAAACTTTACTTATCTATTCACCAAAAATTTCCAACATATGTTTACATTCTAAGAAATAGGCAAATATTGAGTTGACGGGTTTGCATTTTTGTCATACATGCGTGAAGCATTTTATAACAGGGTTTGTTTCATGATAGTATATATCTATACAAGATCAAATCTGCTTATCCAGGATGATCATTCTTCTCTTTTATCAGAAAATCCAGAATCCCGGATTTTATCTCAAAGTTCCAGCGTTTACAACCCACCTAAATAATCAGGATTACTCATATATAAGCCATTCAGTTCAGTATATCAAAAATTACGATACATCTACAACAAAGAATCAATAATATTTAATTCAGGCCATGTTGGACTGGACCTAGTTTGTATTCGGGTCGAGTTGGACTGGTTAAGTTGGTAACTGGGCCATAGTATACAGGGCCGCGTTAGTCAAACAATCTCAACTTAGAGACTTCTCGTCTCTTGGAGAGATAAAAGTCAGAAATTATAAAAAAAAATCTCCTAGCTATAGCTAGCAGACAGCCCCTCATCTCACTCAGTCACTGTTGCATAATCGCCGTTTCGGACAGTCATTTCATTCATGAATAGAATCCATTTAATTCTGGATTAAACATGCAACAAATCCGATGCATTAAATTACTATGAATTGAAAAAATCGTTTTTTTTTCTAGACTAGGCCAGAAGTGTAAACTTTTTAGTTTTACACGGTTTTCTTCTAAAATAAAATTATCAATTTCATTATTATTACTTGTTTTGCAGTATGTGTGGTCTTCCTCTTTTGCTCACCACCGCTGAAATTGTCCAGATCGTATCTTATCCCGCTTACGAGCCATCCGATCGCTTTTGAAGACCATGGCTGTCAAACTTCCGCGGAAAAAAAGAGTGTCGTTTGGTTTATATCGGAAAGCGGTCGATTAAACCAAGGGAGGTAACTGTAGATGTCGTAAACTTTAACTTACGAAAAGTCGAATAAAACGCGAAAAAGATACATTCACATTCGACGAATGCACTGTTTGAAATTAGTTTTTACTTCGTCGAGTGTGAAATATGCGTTTTTTGAATGTGCGTATTTTTTGCAAAATATGAACGATTTCCGGCGAAATTCACCAGGAGTCCGTAGCCTTAAGTCAATATTTTATTGGCAGAAATGTTAAGAATGGATAGATAGATTTATTCCTACATACAATGTACAATTTACATGACAAAATATATCGCAACATATAATGTTATTGAGACACTCGTGTGACCATATTGGACAGACAGGCATTGTCTGCAGTAATATGGCCATGTTACAGGGGTTGGTATCAACTTAAACATATATTCAAGGGAAGTTATTCTGTATAGAGTAATACTATACCATCCAGCAGGAGTTATCTCTCTTCATACAACATTTGACTTATTATTTATTGAGGCAACTTTATCCAGCTCCCAAAAGGAGCCTCAACAAAAAACGAAGATAATGTGCTCAGATTACACTTAACATTGCCATTGTCTGGCAAACGGATATATCTTATCCCCAAGTTAATCAAATGAAATAGCTGCCATCAGGTCCAATGGTTAGAGTGCTGGATTTGTAACCATGAAAATTTAAAAACAATTTCAATTTTCATACATAAGTTGAGAGATTACTGGATCCTTATAGGACGGTAAATTATACATAGTTTCGGTTATCCAGGAAAAAGTCATATAAATTGACCACAGTATAAAACCTGAAAATGCTTCCAACCTGATTAAACAATTAAACACTATAATAACTGAATAATGATGTTATCTGCTAGATTCATTTGCATTAATACCTCAGAGTGCGCCCTGCAAATTATTGGGAAGAAGAAGGATTAACTCAAGTTTCTCTAGGTGGTAACAAGAAGATTATGCCGAGTGTAATAGAACAAGCATGCCAGGCACTATGTGGATACAGATAGTTCTCAGTTTTCAGTAGGAAGAGAAAGATTGGGAGCAACCATCGGGAATATTACAGTATCAACTCCGACATGTGCTGACGATACAGCCTTACTAGCCAATAGTGTTGGAGAACTGCAAGCTATGCTGAACTTGGTGGAATTCAACACCAGTCGGGATCTCGTCAAAATTAACCCTGAAAATCTGAAATTTTGAGTTTTAATTGTAAGGAGAAGGTGACTTCAACTTTTGAAAAAGAGCCAATCCGTACTGTAACCAATCTCAAGCACTTGGGTCTTAATCGAAATCCAAAAAACTCGGTTGATGTGGAAAACAGGTTACAGATAGCCAACAAAACTATTTATTCATTACTTGGACCGGGTCTAAATGCCAGAAGTGGAATGTCCCCAATGATTACAGTTAAAATCTGGAAAACATTTGTTGTTTCCAGATACTTATAGCGTATTGAGGCTTTAAAACTCAATAAAAGTGATCTCTCAAAGTTAGAAGTCAAACAGAGGAAGACAATAAAACACCTTCAGGGACTGCCAGACCGAACAGCAACAGCTGCAGTATATACTTTGATTGGTGCCGAACCTGTTGAATCAATCCTTGACAGAAATAAATTGTCACTCTTCATCAGTATAGCTAGAAGCCCAGATTCAGTAGAATATGGAGTTATGAAAAGACAGTTAGCCCTAACGGATTATGACAGCAGTGCCTTTTCTTCAGAAATTAGAAATATCTTGGCCAATTACAATCTTTCTTCACCTGAGGACATACTAAAAAATCCACCTGTGAAACCATTCTGGAAAAGAACTATACAGAAGGCGGTCAGTGAATACTGGAAGGTAGATTTTAAGGAGCGATCAAGCCTGAAATACTTACAAATACAAGAGGAACCAACGAGAAAGCCACATAATGTATGGAAGTCTACATTCCCAAAGTTCCATGAAATTCAGCGGGCTGAAGTGAAAGCTCGATTGATTACAGGAACTTACATTCTACAATCAAATACATCAAGGTTCAACCAGAATGCAATAGATGCAACATGTAAACTCTGTAAAGCAGAAGAAGAGACCATAGATCATTTCCTGCTCAAATATCGTGCATTGCAGACTATGCGTGGTGATCGTCTACAGAAACTGCAGCGAATTATTGCCCCTACATTCACTCTTGATGACAATAAGCTATTAGTCCAGCTAGTCCTAGATTGTACCCTTGTCAGCCTGAAAGGGATACTGTCCTTGACAGAGGAACAAGAGCGCAATATTGAAAGATATTTGCAAGTCATCTGCTACAAGCTACATTGCGAAAGTACTCTCCTCCTGACAAGTTTAAGCTAGCTGAGTAGCTAAATTCAAATTAATAAAAATAATCAAATACCACCAAGCATACTTAAAATGTTGGCTCTGAATAATTTGAATTAAAGATTATCTAAATTTTGATATAGTACTTAAAAAATTGCTTAACAAAGCTATTTCAAACCAAATCTTAACTAATTAAGTAAACAGGTTAATTACAACAAATTGCTAAGTACACCATTTTGTACATCTTTCAATTAAAATCAAGTTTATATGAAATATTACATTACATAAATATGCACTATGTTGTCAGTTATAATGTAAATATTAAATTACTCTTGAAAACTTTACAAATATACTTGAGTATATTAGTCAACCCTAAATTAGGAATTTTCTCCAGTAGTGGAGCAAGTTATATTGATTAAGAAAATGTAACCATTTGATAAATTACCTAAAAATATATTTGAAGGAAATAATAGATAGAGGATATTTGTATTTCCCCGTGTATGATCGGCTGATAATTCACCAAGTGAGCAGCTGATGTAATATTTTCACGAGTGGCGTAGCCACGAGTGAAAATATAAGTCAGCTGCTCACGAGGTGAATTATCAAACGATCATACACGGTAAAATACTAATATTCTATTTATTTCATGCTTCCAATTGCTTAAATGATGGAAATACTCCACTATATACCTCGAATGTTTTGCGTGACGTCGTTTTCCCGCCATGCACGCGTCGAGTTGCAATCAAATAGTTCTTCTGCAATGGTTTCAATTTCGTCCATTTGTTTTACATAATATGCATATATAATAATGTGTTATTTATTAAAGATTAAGACCGCAAGTGAAAATGCTTATTATTTTATTTTTGAAGGCGAGGAAATTTGATTTTAAAAAATAGTCCGTTTGCCGTGAAATTATGAACTGTGAAATTATGAACAGTGAAATTATGAACAGTGAAATTATCGGGTAAGCATGAAATAATATACAAATAATTATTATTTAAATTTCAGGGCAATTATAACAATCTGTTAATTGTTATATATATCCTTGGTACATCTTACCAAAAATATGTTTGAAGACTAAAATTACTCTTTTTAAATCAATATGCTAATCATAGCAATTTACTGAATGTTATGTACACCCTTGACATTAAGATTACAGGGCTTTCATTTGACTCTTGAAACTGCATTTTGACTTTTGAATTTGTCAAAATTGTCTAAGTTGACTCTTGAAAATTTAATGTGAAGAGTCAAATTTACTATAGTTAATAATCTTACAATATTTTGATTCCTCTTGAAAATTAAGAGTCAGGAGTCATTTTGACTCCTCACTTTTTGTAGTCTAGTGAAAGCCCTGGAGATAGTATGAAATGTTTTAGCATTAATATGTACTGTCTGGTGCATTATGTTACCTGTTGTATTGCATTTTGGTAATGATAATTTACCATTAATTTAAGTGTCTCTATACACTATTCCAAATCAGAAATCTTTTAACCCTTAAATAGAAATCTCCAGTTGTATTATCACCAGTGATAAGACTCCTGAGCTATGCCGGCGGAGACGCTCAGTCTCTGGTAGCGCTACGCAAGTCGGATTGGTCACTACGTATAGTCTTTGACGGGGATACCTCAGCTGGGATTTCTTTAATGTTAGTTAACTTATCAATAAATTTTGGATTCATGCATTATGAAGTTTTTCTTGTTAACTTATTGCAAGCTCACTAAGCTCTCTTAGATTGAATGTGTTCTGCATATATACATGATTGTATAATATGTAAAATATCATATCTCAGTTGAGATACATGTATAGTTATTATGCCCCTTGTTAAATTGTTTTATACTTAAAATAGTACCCATAGCTGAAAAGATGCCGCATACATCAATCTGCATATTTACAAGTTTGTACAATATATAGAATGTCATGTTAAGTTGGCCATCGTCCAATTATCAGTAAATGCACTATTTGCAGTATATAGATTTTTCTTGTTAAATTATTTTACTTTTGCAGTTAAAATTTATGTTCATAGTCGAATACTTTCTATATACATACATGTTTGTATAATATGACTATGTATAATGAAATATCTCATTTGAGACTTCTTGTCTTTAATCAAATTAACAGTAAATGCAGCTGCATACGCATTATATAGTATTACTTGATAGATTATAGTACACTTAAATTTGTGTTCATAGTCGAATACTTTTTGCGTATATACATGTTGGTATAATATGTATAATTATATATCTCTGTTGAGATATTGTAGTGTTAATTAAATTATCATTAAATGCAAACTCATGCATTTCATAGTTTTTCTTGGTAAATTAGTGTATAACAAAATATTGTACACATAGTTAGAACACATTCTGCATATATACAAGTTTGTATGATATGTAAAATGTCATATATTAATATTGTTATGTAAAAATGTTATTGCTAAATATGCTATTTTTAATATGATTTATTCAACAGTGAAGATTATTACTGAATAACCTTAGAAGAGGTGTGCTCCGCAAACTAACGGAGGAAGATACCAGAATACAGAATACAGATAGCGAGACCACCGGCAGATAGTTCTACACCAGGTAACAGACAGATACAATACTTCTTCTTACTCAGGTAACATTTATGTCTGTAACAACATGAACACATCTGAAATATACAACATATCTTACATGATACAACATATCTTACACGATATAACATACCTTACATGATACAACATATCTTACATGATACAACATATCTTACATGATACCTTACACGATACAATATATCTTACATGATACCTTACATGATACAACATATCTTACATGATACAACATATCTTACATGATACAACATATCTTACATGATACCTTACACGATACAATATATCTTACATGATATAACATATCTTACATGATACCTTACACGATACAACATATCTTACATGATACAACATATCTTACATGATACAACATATCTTACATGATACAACATATCTTACATGATACAACATATCTTACATGGTACAACATATCTTACATGATACAACATATCTTACATGATACAACATATCTTACATGATACAACATATCTTACATGATACAACATATCTTACATGGTACAACATATCTTAAATCTGACTGCAAACCACTAACTAACTTTTTAAGACACTTTACTCCAGATATGCATTGCTAATTTGATACCTTTCCACACTCAGCTTATAGCCAGGATCTTCACTGGCTGCCTGTACAGTACAGAGTAGAGTACAAGGTTTTGACTCATGTTTTCAAAGCACTACATGGAAAATCACCTGGTTACATCAGAAGTATGTTGGAAGTATATACTCCTCAAAGACAGCTAAGGTCTCAGAATGATTCTGTTCTTCTAGTTGTGCCAAGGACGAGGACTGTGACCTACGGTGACCGATGTTTCACAGCTGCTGCACCGAAGCTCTGGAATGCACTGCCAACAGCGCTCAGAGACAGTAAAACACTACCGTCCTTCAAGAAAGCCCTGAAAACGCATTATTTTACTATAGCTTATTCATGCTGAAGTTCATGGTTAAGTAGACGCCTGTCTACTGGGTTAAGTAGAGCCCTGTTTCAAAGTGTGGTAAGGTCTTGAAGAAAGTATGTTATTTTTTCGACCTTTATGGTAAGGTCTTGAAGAAAGTATGTTATTTCTTCGACCTTTATGGTAAGGTCTTGAAGAAAGTATGTTATTTCTTCGACCTTTGTAACTCATATGATGATAGTAACTTTATGTCATCTGTGAGTCATCCCCCTTTTAAAGGAAGTATCACTATTCCTTTAAGGGTTAAGGACATGTGGTAATGGTACATGACGTTATCCTTGTCCTAGTTGAGGTTTGCATTCAGTTAATACCCCTACAGATAATCAAATCGTTGTACACCACTATCTTATTGTAGCAAAGTATTTCTATATACCATGTCTCCTAAGTTTTATCTTGCATTTCGTTTCGGCAATATGATACTGATTGGAGACTAAATAGCCTTGATAAAAATGTTTTTGTACATTTCATGTACATTGTATATTGTTTTAAACATGTATTAGTCGAGACTGTACAGCACTTTTGAACGTGTGTAAACATGAAAAAAGGGCTATATAAATATGGTATAATAATAATAATAATAGTGTAATATCAATTTAGTCAACATGTTTTATAAAATATCTGGTGAAAACACTCAAGTTAATAGAGAAATATCAAAATATATTTCGGGTGTGTATATTTCTTAAATATTGCTTATAATGCAGTTTAATATCTTCGTTTCCATGGTAACAAAGTACTTTTTTATATATTTTTTGCAATATGGGCTTTTTGTAGGACTATTGTAAATACTATACAGTATCAAAACAATCTACTATATTGCAGATTCCCCTTACCACCATTGATGAATGATAAAGATTTTAGATTTGAGTGTAATTTTAAACTGTTTGTAAGTGCTAAGCTTTTATATAACAGAACCTAGTTGGATATACAAAGACAAGTTTGGATCAATGATCCAGTGATGATTCAGCGAATTGAACACATCAATTGAAGAAACTCAGTATGATTGAGAATTTACTTACACCCTCTGTCAGAGATACTTCAGGAAATTGGGTACCAGTCTCCGATCCTTCAGCCTCTGTCACATTCTGATCACCTCGGTTTTTATCCAATGGAAAATACCTCTGACATAACAAGGCGACATTTTGAACTACTTTCAGTCACATGATTCGAAAATGACAGCTCCCCCAGTTACGTTTATACAACATGTACACGTACATACGGCAACAAATATGTTAAAGTTTAAACTTGAAAAAGAGGACGACAGCTGCTAAATACTAGATTTGAAAACAAGAATACAATTATAGTTGTATAAACTAGGAAAGAACGCTACGAAATAAAAGTTCGCACATCGTCACGTTTACGTTGACGCCAAATAAACGTCATATCATTCATGACGTCATGTGATAAACAAGACGTAAATTTCATTCATAATCCGTGCTAGATATTAGTTTTCTACAAAGATATTTGACATTTTCTTCGCGATACGCCCTGCTATGCCGTAGGAATAAGAAAATTGATCAGAACATATAAAATAACCATCGTATTGATGGATACATAACGTGTTATTTTCACGCGGATGTAGCTGACTTTAGTAGTGAGGGCGAAGTTCCGGCGAACGCTATTGGTGTATTTCTACACTTATTTACGAGGTGTATTTACCGGAGACAAACGGAAATGGCCGAGCTTTTACGATTGCCTCTGTCAGAGATACTTCAGGAAATTGAGTACCAGTCTCCGCTCCTTCAGCAGTAAAACCAACCTGCAAATATTTGTATACAATGTATTTATGTACTTATGATCATTTAAATCCGACCGATATTACCCTTCACTACTTCACACTAATATAGGATCTGATCACACTCTGCATGGGGTCATGTCAATTGAATTATGCCGAGCATAGCCTTTATTTGCTTTATTTCTACTGAAACATGGCAGGCATATATATGTACCTCCACCCGAATTTGAAAACGGGTCGCCAGATTAGACGGCAAGCGCACTAACCACTAAGCTACGGAGGCACATATGATGTGAACTTTACATCATCCAATCGAAACGTTTCTCTCACAAATCTGAAAGTGCAGAGAATCTACCTATTGACACCAAAGTGACCCAGATTAGATAACTGGGTCGGACAAGTAATGTTCCTTAGTGAAATGTGTGGCGGTCATGGGCTCCACATGTGGAAAAGTTATCTGTTGCTTATAGATGCTAGTTCTGGTTGATGTATGATTCCACAAAGATGAGCAAGTGAAACTCATTCCAATTATATAACTGGAACATTATTGGAAACTGATGTAAACAACTGCATGGCTTGAAACAATGTTAATTCGTACAGTTACTTACTAACTACAAATTTTAGGGGCATATATAATGTATAATCTGGGACAATTAAAACAGTTAAACTTGAAGAACATGCGCAATAATAATCAGGTAATATGCCCTAAAATAGCAATTCAGACCAGCAAATTGTTATACGCCTTCATCAATAAACTGATATTACGATGCATAAACATACATATAATGTGAAATTGTTTAACCATGTACCCTTTGCTCAAAGAAGACTGGTTCCACTCCTCTACAATCAAACACAACTATCGTGTTGAACTTGTTAGAGTCATCAGCATTATAAGGTGTTATACTTTCTTGCATAATATCTGAAACCAATTAAAATTGGACATAAAAATTATGACAGTATTTTGTTATCGGGACAAAAAAATTAAATAAACATAAGTTGGTATGAACTAACAGAATAATTGTAAGTAAGTAAGTAGTTGTTTTATTGTCATGCAGCAGTCAGTGGTCCAGGACAAGTAATTGTCGTACAAGTAACTTCTGCAGTAATTATGCATAAGAGTACATAGTAAAACTATTCAGTTTTGCCGAGTCAGGCAAGTACCGTATAGCTGGTTATTTCTGCGGGGCAGAAAAATCTGCCATACTGCGGTCCATGATCAATTCGCAGAATTAAATCTGAGCAGAAGTTTATCATCGGTAGAAAATTTTCATGCAGAATATTATCTCTACTATATATAAAATTAATAATCAAGGGGTATGTATTCACAAGTTAACTTGATTATAGTATAGTTTAGTGCAGTTTGTCTAGTGTCACAATTTGTCAAAGGTGTTTATAATTAAAGCGAGCATTGTTTGTACATGTACAGTGTATAGTGATAATTATGTTATAGTGCGATCCACAGTTTGGACTGTAATAATTAATTACAATGAACATGGATCAGACTGCCATTGAAACTGGTGAATGTCAGTTTTACAGTTACAGTTGTATTGGTATAATCGGCATGTGAAATGCCTTTGACCATTTACACAATAAAAACTAGATGGTCAAGACAACATAAATACAATTATGTACATAACATATATTATAAGCAAGCACAGGTAAAGAAGTAAATAGGAATGCAGTTTTGTGATACACAGTATACATATTATACTGTTTCAACAAAAACAATAAGCTTGATTAGTAACAGAAATAAACACACACAAATATACAAATATATACAAACGGTACAATTCAAATTGGATAATTTTTATTTTCAATATTTATACATCGACGGCATGTCATTATTACATTAGGGCTAGTTTATTTTCTCTTACTTTTGAGGCATAGAATACTAATTTTGCGTTGTTTAAGATGATTTTGTTAGTTTTGCTTGCCATAATGTTATAGAATTTATTTAATGTAGGCCAAGCTGATCGTGCTATGTACTTTGATCGTAGTTCATTACAGGTTTGGCAACACATAAAAAAATGATATTCTGATTCTATAGAATTATTTTGGCATAATTTGCATATTCTGTTTTCTTTTGCTATTCCGGATTGTCTACCATTTTCAATTTCTAAATTGTGTGATGCTAGTCTAAATCTCGAAAACTCTTTTCTGATAGTGTCATTTTTAATCAAGTCTAAGTATTTTTCAAATTCAAATTCTGTTTTGAAATTCTTGTAATAGGACATTTTTGACTGAGAATTGAGAGTTGTCAATGTAAAGTTTGTCATAAGACAACACAGCTTGTTTATGGTTATTTTTCGCGTGTATGAGGTAAGGAATCAGTTTACGTCTTCGGTCCACTATAGCCTGAGGGTACTGATCACTTACGCCAAACGTAGAATTACCAAGCTGATCGCGTGCTTTTGCTTTGATTTCTAGTTTGTCACCATGGAAATTTAGTTTGGCAACAATAGGTCTAGTTTTTTTGGCTGAATACTTTCTACTGATTCTATGTGCCCTGTCAATTTTAAATCTAGCTTTGGCATCTTCAATTTTTAATATATTGACACAGAAGTCCAATACTCTGTTGGTACAGTTTTCTGTTTTACGTTCTCGTGGTGTTGTGAGTTCGTCGAAACCAAAGAATATTAGATTGTCCCGCATTGATCTCGATTTTAAATCCAAAATGTCTTCTTCGCAGTCGGTGTTTTCCTGCTTTTGTTGATCTAGGGAGTCTGCGAGTTTTTTGTTAATTTGTTGAAGTTCGCCAATTTCATTTTTCTGTTGTGTGTTGTTAAGTTTTAGCTTTTCGCATAATTTGCTGTCTTACTCTCTGCTTGTTTCAATATCAGATACCGTTTTTTCAGATTTTTTCACCCTGTTTTCTAACAACGTTACTTTGTTTTCTACGGCAGTTACCTTGATAATGGTGGATTTAACATCTTTTTCAATTTTATCCAGTTTATTTAATTTAGATTCGACTTTCTTTTGAGAAGTTTCTATAGCACTGAGTTTATCACATATGGTTTGAAGAAGCTTTTGTTCAGTTGGACTTTCGACAGCAACTGGTGTTGGAGATGGTATACTGCTTGGAGGTGGCGGCACTGGATAGTTATTTGGTGTAAAGTAATGTAAATGCGGAGGGTAGTATTGTCCAATATATGCAGGTGGTGTCGTTTGGCATGCCTGATGATGCTGTGGCGTTGAGGGAGATTGCGATTGTTGTGGCGGTGGCGTTGACAGAGATTGCGATTGGTGTGGCTGAGGCGTTGAGGGAGATTGCGGTTGTTGTGGCTGAGGCGTTGAGGGAGATTGCGGTTGTTGTGGCTGAGGCGTTGAGGGAGATTGCAGTTGTTGTGGCTGAGGCGTTGACGGAGATTGCGATTGTTGTGGCGGTGGCGTTGAGGGAGATTGCAGTTGTTGTGGCTGAGGCGTTGAGGGAGATAGCGATTGTTGTGGCTGAGGCGTTGAGGGAGATTGTGGTTGTTGTGGCTGAGGCGTTAAGGGAGATTGCAGTTGTTGTGGCGGTTGCGTTGACAGAGATTGCGGTTGTTGTGGCGGTTGCGTTGACAGAGGTTGTGGTTGTTGTGGCGGTGGCGTTGACGGAGATTGCGATTGTTGTGGCTGAGGCGTTGAGGGAGATTGCGATTGTTGTGGCTGAGGCGTTGAGGGAGATTGTGGTTGTTGTGGCTGAGGCGTTGAGGGAGATTGTGGTTGTTGTGGCTGAGGCGTTGAGGGAGATTGTGGTTGTTGTGGCTGAGGCGTTGAGGGAGATTGCAGTTGTTGTGGCTGAGGCGTTGAGGGAGATTGCAGTTGTTGTGGCTGAGGCGTTGAGGGAGATTGTGGTTGTTGTGGCGGTGGCGTTGAGGGAGATTGTGGTTGTTGTGGCTGAGGCGTTGAGGGAGATTGTGGTTGTTGTGGCGGTGGCATGACGGAGATTGTGGTTGTTGTGGCTGAGGCGTTGAGGGAGATTGCGATTGTTGTGGCTGAGGCGTTGACAGAGGTTGCGGTTGTTGTGGCGGTGGCGTTGACGGAGATTGCGATTGTTGTGGCTGAGGCGTTGACAGAGGTTGCGGTTATTGTGGCGGTGGCGTTGAGGGAGATTGTGGTTGTTGTGGCGGTGGCGTTGAGGGAGATTGCGATTGTTGTGGCTGAGGCGTTGAGGGAGATTGTGGTTGTTGTGGCGGTGGCGTTGAGGGAGATTGTGGTTGTTGTGGCTGAGGCGTTGAGGGAGATTGCGATTGTTGTGGCTGAGGCGTTGAGGGAGATTGTGGTTGTTGTGGCTGAGGCGTTGAGGGAGATTGTGGTTGTTGTGACTGAGGCGTTGAGGGAGATTGCGGTTGTTGTGGCGGTGGCGTCGAGGGAGATTGTGGTTGTTGTGGCGGTGGCGTTGAGGAAGATTGCGATTGTTGTGGCTGAGGCGTTGAGGGAGATTGCGGTTGTTGTGGCGGTGGCGTTGAGGGAGATTGTGGTTGTTGTGGCTGAGGCGTTGACGGAGATTGCGATTGTTGTGGCGGTGGCGTTGAGGGAGATTGTTGTTGTTGTGGCTGAGGCGTTGAGGGAGATTGTGGTTGTTGTGGCTGAGGCGTTGAGGGAGATTGCGATTGTTGTGACGGTTGCGTTGACAGAGGTTGCGGTTGTTGTGGCTGAGGTGTTGAGGGAGATTGCGATTGTTGTGGCTGAGGCGTTGAGGGAGATTGCGATTGTTGTGGCTGAGGCGTTGAGGGAGATTGTGGTTGTTGTGGCTGAGGCGTTGAGGGAGATTGTGGTTGTTGTGGCGGTGGCGTTGACGGAGATTGTGGTTGTTGTGGCTGAGGCGTTGAGGGAGATTGCGATTGTTGTGGCTGAGGCGTTGACAGAGGTTGCGGTTGTTGTGGCGGTGGCGTTGACGGAGATTGCGACTGTTGTGGCTGAGGCGTTGACAGAGGTTGCGGTTGTTGTGGCGGTGGCGTTGAGGGAGATTGTGGTTGTTGTGGCTGAGGCGTTGAGGGAGATTGTGGTTGTTGTGGCGGTGGCGTTGACGGAGATTGCGATTGTTGTGGCTGAGGCGTTGAGGGAGATTGTGGTTGTTGTGGCGGTGGCGTTGACGGAGATTGTGGTTGTTGTGGCTGAGGCGTTGAGGGAGATTGTGGTTGTTGTGGCTAATGCGTTGACGGAGATTGCGATTGTTGTGGCTAATGCGTTGACGGAGATTGCGATTGTTGTGGCGGTTGCGTTGACAGAGATTGCGATTGTTGTGGCGGTGGCGTTGACGGAGATTGCAGTTGTTGTGGCTGAGGCGTTGACGGAGATTGCGATTGTTGTGGCTGAGGCGTTGAGGGAGATTGCGATTGTTGTGGTTGAGGCGTTGACGGAGATTGCGATTGTTGTGGCTAATGCGTTGACGGAGATTGCGATTGTTGTGGCTGAGGCGTTGAGGGAGATTGCGATTGTTGTGGCTGAGGCGTTGACGGAGATTGCGATTGTTGTGGCTAATGCGTTGACGGAGATTGCGATTGCTGTGGCTGAGGCGTTGAGGGAGATTGCGATTGTTGTGGCTGAGGCGTTGACGGAGATTGCGGTTGTTGTGGCGGTGGCGTTGACGGAGGTTGCGGTTGTTGTGGCGGTGGCGTTGACGGAGATTGCGATTGTTGTGGCTGAGGCGTTGAGGGAGATTGCGGTTGTTGTGGCTGTGGCGTTGAGGGAGATTGCGATTGTTGTGGCTGAGGCGTTGACAGAGATTGCGATTGTTGTGGCTGAGGCGTTGAGGGAGATTGCGATTGTTGTGGCTGAGGCGTTGACAGAGGTTGCGGTTGTTGCGGCGGTGGCGTTGACGGAGATTGCGGTTGTTGTGGCGGTGGCGTTGAGGGAGATTGCGATTGTTGTGGCTGAGGCGTTGACGGAGATTGCGATTGTTGTGGCTGAGGCGTTGAGGGAGATTGCGATTGTTGTGGCTGAGGCGTTGAGGGAGATTGTGGTTGTTGTGGCGGTGGCGTTGACGGAGATTGTGGTTGTTGTGGCTGAGGCGTTGAGGGAGATTGCGGTTGTTGTGGCGGTGGCGTTGACGGAGATTGCGATTGTTGTGGCTGAGGCGTTGACAGAGGTTGCGGTTGTTGTGGCGGTGGCGTTGAGGGAGATTGTGGTTGTTGTGGCTGAGGTGTTGAGGGAGGTTGTGGTTGTTGTGGCGGTGGCGTTGACGGAGATTGCGATTGTTGTGGCTGAGGCGTTGAGGGAGATTGTGGTTGTTGCGGCTAATGCGTTGACAAAGATTGCGATTGTTGTGGCTGAGGCGTTGAGGGAGATTGCGATTGTTGTGGCTGAGGCGTTGACGGAGATTGCGGTTGTTGTGGCGGTGGCGTTGACAGAGGTTGCGGTTGTTGTGGCGGTGGCGTTGACGGAGATTGCGATTGTTGTGGCTGAGGCGTTGAGGGAGATTGCGGTTGTTGTGGCTGTGGCGTTGAGGGAGATTGCGATTGTTGTGGCTGAGGCGTTGACAGAGATTGCGATTGTTGTGGCTGAGGCGTTGAGGGAGATTGCGATTGTTGTGGCTGAGGCGTTGACAGAGGTTGCGGTTGTTGCGGCGGTGGCGTTGACGGAGATTGCGGTTGTTGTGGCGGTGGCGTTGAGGGAGATTGCGATTGTTGTGGCTGAGGCGTTGAGGGAGATTGCAGTTGTTGTGGCTGAGGCGTTGAGGGAGATTGCGGTTGTTGTGGCGGTGGCGTTGACGGAGATTGCGGTTGTTGTGGCTGAGGCGTTGACGGAGATTGCGGTTGTTGTGGCGGTGGCGTTGTCGGAGATTGCGATTGTTGTGGCTGAGGCGTTGACAGAGATTGCGATTGGTGTGGCTGAGGCGTTGAGGGAGATTGCGATTGTTGTGGCTGAGGCGTTGACGGAGATTGCGATTGTTGTGGCTGAGGCGTTGACAGAGGTTGCGGTTGTTGTGGCGGTGGCGTTGAGGGAGATTGCGATTGTTGTGGCTGAGGCGTTGACGGAGATTGCGATTGTTGTGGCTGAGGCGTTGAAAGAGGTTGCGGTTGTTGTGGCAGTGGCGTTGTCGGAGATTGCGATTGTTGTGGCGGTGGCGTTGAGGGAGATTGCGATTGTTGTGGCTGAGGCGTTGACGGAGATTGCGATTGTTGTGGCTGAGGCGTTGACGGAGATTGCAGTTGTTGTGGCTGAGGCGTTGACAGAGATTGCGATTGTTGTGGCGGTGGCGTTGTCGGAGGTTTCGGTTTCTGTTGTTGCGTTGACTGAGGTTTCGGTTTCTGTTGCTGAGGTGCTGACAGAGGTTGCGATGCGTCATTTACGCTGCTCACAATTAGGCACTTTTCCGGTTGCTCACTTACAGCAGTTGGAGATGAAGCCGACTTAGTTTGTTTCTTTTCATGCTTACCCATGCTTTGTGATATATGTTTATACGTATACAAATGTTTTATATCGAGGAGTCACAATAACAAACCTTGACAATGAGTCCACAAATAATCTGATCACATGATTAATCACCGTCTCGGTTAGCTTCACAGACAGTAGATGAATACTTGAAAACCATACACAAACAGAGTTTGATATCTTTATATCCAAAGGTGTACAGGCGCCAAAAGTAAACAAAGGAAAAAACGTATGATCTTCACTCAAAGATACATCCGATGAAATTTTTACACGTAAATGTCCATGTTACATTGATAACATAATCCATGTTTACAATTTCTCATTTACTCCAAATATTCTTAATTAACACATTTGAATCACTTTTTTATCAGAGTTCAATTTTTTCGTGTCCATTTTATTGCGCATGCGCACTTCATTACGATGTCAAGTCTTATCATTAAGCAAACCTCAGAAATTTACTCTTTCTCTCAGCAGAAATAAACACACCCATTTTGGGGGCAAAAACGCAAAATATTACACCCGCAGAAATAACCAGCTGTACGGTAGTTAAAAATCCTAAATTCCAAGACTGATGCAGTTCAACAGGACTTGTAAAACCATCTGTTATCACATAAATACCTTAAATGCTTATGTGATAACAAATTGTGGAACTTTGTTCTCCAATACGTATTTTCTATCTTTTAAGAAATGTTGATTTCCAAAGACAACTTGTAACGGATTCTATTTTATCACATGAATTCCTTGTATTCGGGTTTGTATAACCAGTACATATACAGGGTGTCCCAAAAAAACGGGGACCTACCTTAAACCCTTATTTCTCATTTATATTTGGATGAATTAAGCTGAAAGGACAAGGTTCACTAACTAGTAAAAATGGCCCAGTTACAGAAATTAATAATACTTTCGCAAATAACAAGTTACAGTATAACATGACCAAAAATGATACTTTTTATCAAAACAATATTCTTGTGTTGCCATGGCAACACTAGTTTGCCCTTCATTCTATTTACAAATATGGCGAAATAAAAATGTAATAAAGGAAAAAGTCCTCAGTCCAGTCACATAAAATGTTGCATATAGTTTAAGGACAAAATGAACATTATGAATTTTGATCAATTATCCAATTTAGGCTGAGGAATTGTCGCTTTGGCAACAAAATAGGTACAAAAACGAACAAAACAGCAACAAAAACTGGAATCATGCGATAACTCGAACAAACGGCAATTCTGGTTTATAAAACTTAGTTCATGCATATGGTGCAATAAAGCCAATATGCATGTCTCCGTATCTTTAGACTTTGCACAAAGAAAGCGTTGCCATGGAAACCATAACAGTGCGGAAAAGGAGGTTTTACACATTGTGCAATAATGAGAGCAATTCTTAAGCTAGACCTATGAAACTTGGTATGCCGATAGAGGACTTTAATCGGCTTATGAAATCATTAAAGTTTGTTAAACACACACATTTTGTGGTTGCTATGGCAACATAAATATTTTTATTTTCAGATAATTTCACAAAGCACACTAATTGAGGCTTATAATTTTGGCAAAGAATTCAAATTGACTGGTCATTTCCCAGTCACTATTAAACACACAGGATTGGAAAATTCTCTGAAAATGTTTGGTGTTCGACTTCCATAGTTATGGAGCGTTTTCGTGTTCGGGCTCTATACGAGGCGGTTCAGGGATCTTCCAAAGCAACAACCAAGTTTATTCTAAAGGTGTTTAATTGGGTCAAACTCTTAAGATTCGACGTGAAACGGCTTAAACGTTAAGACATTTTTCCCTATGAGGGCAGTGTGTTTGTGTGGTTGGACATATTTGAAGTAAACTAGGATGTTTTCTGTAATATATATAAATAACACTACACGACTGCACTTAATCCAAACATCCTGCGTCAATCTTTATATAGTCACCTGGGCACTGTTTTATCAAAGCATTTACGCTAGCGTAAATCTAAGATTTCCTAAAATATTGTGTACGTCGATAATATTTGCGTAAATGCGTTTTACAAAGATATATTAGTTCACATTCTGTCGTAAGTTTAAGCTTATTTCTACGCCATGAGGCTGGGCAATCCTAAATGGCAAATATGATTGTAAGTGAAGAGTTTTTAACACGCTCTGATGATTTTTGACTGTCGCACATGATTTTTATATTTATTCATTGTGGTACCCGTTATATTTGTTATATTGGTTATATTGTGTCCCGAGTTACGTTCAATTTTCAATATTTTTGCGTAAATGTATGCAAGTACTTGCGATCGTTTAGTAAAACACACTTACGAGTTTGCGTAAGGTAGATAATATGCGTTTATAGTCTGCAGGGGTAAAGGTACTCCAAGAGTTTGCGAAGCTGGTAAAACAATAACAAACAGGTAGCTGAGTTGAAAATGGGCTTTTATTAAAGCCGTAAAACATATAAACACATAAAACAAATGGTAAAGTATGTACACCAAAGTAATAGCAAAGATTTTCAAGTCATCTACCAAAAATCAAACTAATGAAAGTATTATATTTGTTTTATCTGGGCAAAATTAGCGCCAAAGCAAATGGTAAAGTATGCACGACAAAGTAATAGTTAGCATACCGGCAGTAACCTAGAGAGGCTTGGAGGTATGGGAGGAGGAGGTAAAGTCTCGAGAAGAGCGTTAAATTTATAAAATTGAAAAACGATTGTTTTTGTTCTACAAGCGGAAGTTCCTTTGTTTATCTAATTAAGTGTGCGCATGCGCCAAAAATAAGGTTATGGGACACTAAATCTTGTTACTGCCGGTTTACAAATACGATAGATAATAGTACATATATAAAATCCTAAAAAGGCCCCCTTGACCATAAAATATTTTACTTTAATAAAATTCATTTATAGTCTGCAGGGGTAAAGGTACTCCAAGAGTTTGCGAAGCTGGTAAAACAATAACAAACAGGTAGCTGAGTTGAAAATGGGCTTTTATTAAAGCCGTAAAACATATAAACACATAAAACAAATGGTAAAGTATGTACACCAAAGTAATAGCAAAGATTTTCAAGTCATCTACCAAAAATCAAACTAATGAAAGTATTATATTTGTTTTATCTGGGCAAAATTAGCGCCACAACATAAAGATCGGGAACCGGGCTTTATGGCCGCCCAGACAAGCAAACTATTGGGAGTCATGAAAAAAAAGATATTTGGCAATAAGGTCGAAAAATAAAAATAGGTACAAAATTGTACGAGATGATACCAATCAAATGAACTATATAAAAAACTGACGCTGGATTGCAATATTTTCCTAATACATAAACATATTTACAGTTACAAAAAGTAATTTCTTCTATGCATCACTTGCGATGGCTGGAACCTACGCATGTTTTTGTAAGTTATTACAATGAAACCAGTCGTTGCCCCAGTTAGTCTAAGTAATTAAAACGGCAACTTAACCAGAAAACTACTATGGAACATCATAGCTTGACCTGCACACAAATATGTGAACTTGTTTAAGCCTAAACTATAGCAGTAGTGCGTAAAAGGTATAACTAAACACCATAAACAAAACAAAAACCCTAAGCATAGCCACCTAAGCTGGTCTATGTAGAGAGATTGGAAAAAGAAATGATATAGTTAAGGTAAAATTGCAAACAGCTCTTGTAATATGTATACATCAAAATCACAATAATGCCTAGACCCATTCCGCTCAATGTCATAAAACAGAAGTTGAAAGAGCAACAACTAGCGTCTGTAAACAAGCACATGTATGGAGTAATAAAAACATAGCATTTACAACATAACTAAAACATAGCCACCTAAGCTGGTCTATGTCAACAATATGAATATGTAACGCCATAAATATGCATAAAGTTTAACATAAGACGGATAAGATGTAAAAACTGCATTTATACATAAGTTAAGCCTTGCCATCTAAGGTGATCAATGTCCATATCATGACTATGGAACGAAGTAAGTACCCTTAATGTGTAATATATGTCATAGAATCAGTAAAAACAGTATTCATAAACAAATTAAGCATAGCCACCTAAGCTGGTCTATGACAATAATATGAATATGGAACGCCATAAATATGCTTAATGCATGTTATAACACATGAAAATGGGAGAACGGCATCTACAAAACACAATAAAGCATAGCCACCTAAGCTGGTCTATGGTAATAATATGAATATGCAGGACACCCTAATCACACTTTATGTGTGTTATAACACATAAAAAATGGGAAAATAGCCTTTACCAACAAATTAAGCATAGCCACCTAAGCTGGTCTATGGTAATAATCTGAATATGTAAAAACACCATGATTACACATAACATGTATCGAAACATGTAAAACCCGCACTCAAAATTCAATTCAGCATAGCCACCTAAGCTGGTCTATGTGAAAAACTTGGGAGGTGACAAAAGTGTCAGGTCTCCTAAACACAATGAAAACAGTGTACAATCATTTCATCAAAAAATAAGAATCGGTAAGCAATGAGGAACAGTTCTTTTATTTAAATGGGATGGCTGATGGACGAAGGTAAGAATTAAATGCATTTGATTGCCATCTGCCCAATTTCCTTATCTGCGAATCTGTGAAATTTCTTGCAAATGCCAATGTCGCACCACCTATTCTAAAACTGTGGGAAGTGTAACGACTGGGGTTAAGGCCAATCTTCAGTATACATTTCTTCAGAATCAGACTGAATTGTTTCGTAGATACTTTGGAACCAGATTGGTTGACAAAATACTGGCCTTTACCCATTGGGCGTACCATACTGTAGGCATGGATAGCATTGACTGGGCATACCTGGCCCCTTTTATAAGGTGGTATTTCAATTGAAACGGGTGCTTTAGAATGTTTGAAATGTCTGAATGAAAGCATTAACTTTGATGGCATATCGTTCCTGAATAGTATTCTGACCTCTTTGTGAGACAGAGTGTGGGCACCCGTGGGTGAGTAAGCCACTTCGCCCACCCGTAATAAACCAAAAAATGCTAATGTAAACATTGCTGTATACAAAGTAATGTTGTATTTCCTTTCGAATAACCAGCTGAGGGCAGAGACAATTTCTTTCAATACCTTAATAGTTATAGCGAGTCGTTTGTCTGAACTTGGGGATAAACGCTTGTAACCCAAAAGAACCCTTTTGATCAGAAAAGTATTGCTTAACGGTTGAGCTCCAAGAAGTTGGTTAAAATAACTCAAGGCTGATATTCGAGAACAAATACTGGTATACTTCATGCCTGAGCAGTGGCAATATCCTATGAAAAGTGTTAGTTTTTTCTCTGAAATTGCACCAATAGGTTGGCTTCCATAATAACTGATATGGAAATCCCTATACAAGTTGAAAGCTGCACTGTACGAACGCCTAGAGCTGGATGCCAATGAACTGTGCAACAAAGACCTTATAACTTCTTTCAGAGATGGCTTAGGAGATGTTCCGGAATTGGTGTCGGATCTGCGTCTGCGGTTGGGGCATTTCGTCGAAAGTCCCTTATCTGCAAACGAGAAAGCATATCAGCTAAATTGTTTTGGCAGCCCGGGACATGTTCAGACCTGAAGTATATATTATGCTTCATACAAACCATTACCAGGCGACGAACAAGGCGCATTATGATGCTTTCCTTACATGATTGTTTGTTAACGATATGAACCACTGCAAGGTTGTCAGAGTGTAGCACGATGCACTTATTTGCTAATAATGGACCCCATACTTCTAAAGCTAGCACAATTGGAAATAGCTCTTTAAACGTAATGTGGAAATCCTTAAATGCATCAGACCAAGACCCATAGAACCAATGGTTCCCTAGCAAAGCGCCATAACCTATTGAGCCAGAGGCATCAGTGTACAAATGTAACAAATCATTTGTGACCCATTTAAGATCTAGGAGAAGGTGTTTGCCATTAAAATGTTCTATGAACAGACTCCATGCTTCTAAATCCCGGCGGCCATCTTTTGTTAACGTGATTCTATAATGAGGTTTTAGATGCCCTTTTGTTAAGTCGATAAGACGGCGAAGAAAAGCTCTGCCAGGCACAACCACCTGACAACAGAAATTTAGCAAACCTATAATAGACTGAAGATCCCGTAACGTGATTTTTCGTTTCTGTTTATATAATTCCAGTAACGACCTTAACTTTTGTAGTTTTTCTAGAGGTAACCTAGCTTCCATTGTAATTGAATCAAGTTCCAAACCCATGAACGTTAGCCTTGTACATGCCATGACAGTTTTTTCGTGTTTGATAGGGACGCCTACATCCTTACATAGATCAAGGAACACATTAAAATCGTTTTTGCAACGATCACTGTTCGATGGACCCATAATAAGAAAATCATCCAAGATATGAATGATATATTTGATGGCGAGCTTGTTTTTTGCAATCCATTTTAAACCCGAACTAAACCTGTCAAATATAGCGCAAGAAGAGCTAGCCCCCATAGGCAAGCAGCGATCGTAGTAATAAGATCCCCCAAATTTAAAACCTAGTAATGAATAATCTGAAGGGTGAATTGGTATTATACGATACGCAGAATCTATGTCTGTTTTAGCCATGAAACAACCAGGGCCCAGCACGCGAACTAAAGCAGCAGCATCATCAAAAGTTGAATATTCAACTGTAGCTAATTCTGGATCAATGAAGTCATTGACAGAATTGTTATTTGGATAGCTAAGGTGGTGTATGAGTCTATAAGAGCCCGGCTCTTTTTTAGGTACTATGCCGATCGGACTTACCCTAAAATCTTTTAAGGGAGGAAATTGATATGGGCCAGCTATACGACCCAAGTCTAATTCCTTTTTCAATTTCTGCTCTACCATCTGAGGAAGTTCTAAACAAGATTTAAGGTTGGACGTGTTAAACGACTGTCTCTTCCCAATGAAACCTAGGTGAAAACCCTGAGAAAACCCCGTTAAAATGTAATCTGTAAACTTAAACCCGGATAACCAGTACCGTAAGCGTTTAATATGAATTGGCGTACGTAATTGAACACAAGTTAAGTTACTTTTGATTTCTTGTAAGTGTTGGGCCTTGCCGTTGGGTAGATGAGGACTGGGTTTGAGACTGTGACTGGTTTGGCTTGGGGTCTTGTTTGTAACCGATCGGGCATGTTTTTGCGGGGTGTCGACCCCTGCAGAAACCGCATACGTGCGGGTAACATTTGGTTGATGGACAATGTCCCCTTCTGTTGAAGAGCCAGCATGTATTGGGTAGGAAATCTGATCTCCCTCTGGGACGGGAAGGACCATATCTGGCTGGTTGGGAGGAATTGCCGACGAATCGGCGTTGTGAACGAAAGGGCGATCGATTGGCAGACAATGATGAGGTTGTGGCCCGAATCCAAAACTCTGGATGCATCCTATCCCAGGGCATGCTGGGGACTCGTTCCTTCAAGGTACGGAAGTTAAAATCATATCTAGACCAAGCATACCCCCCATGCCTAGCTTCTAGATCCCTGACTAGTTCCCCATACTTCATTAAAGCAGATGTACGACGGGGGTGTTTTATCGTGTAAACGGCTACGAACCTCATGAAAGCAATAGTCCATTGGTCTATTGAGTAAATCCTTTTATGAGCCCTAGCCTTAACAATATTCAGTGAATTACCCTTAATGGATTTTAACTGATATTGATCTTCCTGGTTGTGATCAAACTGTAATGGCAATAATTCTGCCAAGTTAACATATTTATTTTTCCAAATTTTTCTTTTTATTTTTGTGGAGACCTGGCTAGAAATAGGGACATTTAAAGGATTGAACTGTTCCTCATTACCTGATATATCCTCAAATTCCTCTAGCAATACATCGTCAAAATGTTCATCAGAGCTATACAATTCATCGTCTGAATAGACTCTTTTACGCCTGTGGCGTTTTCTGGGGACCCTGGCGTCACTCTCATATTCTGATTCCCCAGTATCAGTGTCTAGAACAACCCTGTGTTTTTTCCCATAGCGACGTTTTGAGGAAGGCCTCTTAGCCCTGCCCTTTCTCATGTGATGAAGTTGTTCCCTGGCGTCACTGTCGTATTCTGAATCGGAGTCACGTTCGACCCTGCGTTTTTTCCTACAATGTTGTTTACAGGAAGGCCTCATAGCCTTGCCCTTTGTCCCGGCGTGACGTTCTTCCCTGTCCGGGGAACCATCGCTTGAATCAAGCACGACTTCCGACGCATTCTTTCCACGCCTTGTCTTATAGCCGCGTGTAAACTGCTTACTGGCTGATTGCTTGCCCTTAGAGCTTCGCTTTACAGGTTGAGTCTTTGCTCTTGGAATCTGAGTCTCATTGTCACTTGACGACAAGTCATCACTAGAAGCTTGTTGATCCGGGCAATCACGTTCATTTGTTCTTAAACTCAAAGTTTTGGCAGCCCGTTTTCCAGCGCGACCCCTTACTGTGACGCGTTTTTGTTGGGGTGGTGGTGTAATAACTGTATCGCTATAGTCTTGGTCATCACTCGACCCCTCTGACAATGGTACTGACACGCTTTTCCTGCCTTTACGACCTGGGGTCGCAGATGATGTGCTGGTTGCACGTTTTCCAGCGCGACCCCTTATTGTGACGCGTTTTTGTTGGGGTGGTGGCGTTATATCCGCATCACTATAGTCCTGGTCATCACTCGACCCCTCTGACAACGGTACTGACACGCTTTTCGTGCCTTTACGACTTGGGGTCGTAGATGATGTGCTAGGCTCTTGACAGCATGAAGCGGAACATCTAGAGATGGTGGCTGAAGCAGCTTTTCGCTTACCCCTCATTTCTGTAAAAAATGGAAAAATAAAAAATATGATTAAGTTATGATCTTTTTTGTTGACAAACCACACATATTTATACTAGAAAACACCTTTAGTGCTATGACAAGCAATGACGTAGGCCACAGCAAGAAATAGCAGATTCAAATTTATCAATAAACACGGGATGACCCCGGAAGATAAGCATACAGACAAATCTCAGGCCACTGTTTCAGGAAAAAACTCTGGACAGTGGCCTTAACGAGACCTCGGGATTACCCCGGAAGATAAGCATACGGACAAATCTCAGACCACTGTTTCAGGAAAAAATCCCTGGTCAGTGGCCTTAATGAGACCTCGGGATTACCCCGGAAGATAAGCATACGGACAAATCTCAGACCACTGTTTCAGGAAAAGTTCCCTGGTCAGTGGCCTTAACGAGACCTCGGGATTACCCCGGAAGATAAGCATACAGACAAAAACTCAGACCACTTTGTCAGGAAAACAATCCCTGGTCAGTGGCATTAAGTAAAAGAGACCTCGGGATTAACCCGGAAGATAAGCATACAGACAAATCTCAGGCCACTGTGTCAGGAAAACAATCCCTGGTCAGTGGCTTTAATGAGACCTCAGGATTACCCCCGGAAGATAAGCAAACAGACAAAACTTAGGCCACCGTGTCAGGAAAATAATCCCTGGTCAGTGGCCTTAAGAAGACCTCGGGATTACCCCGGAAGATAAGCATACGGACAAATCTCAAGCCTATTGGCCTGGAAGTCTAACTCAGATGGTTCTTAATGAAAACTCAGGGTTTTCCCGGAAGATAACCATACATGTAAATCTCAGACCACTGTATAAGGAAAATGTTCCTTGGACAGCGGCCTTAGAAAAACCTCGGGATTACCCCGGAAGAAAAGCATTCCGATAAATAACTGGCTTTTGAGTCTCGAAAAGTTGAGACTCAAGGTTAGCGCTACTCAATGTTTTCAGGTGAAGTAAACACCAGACAACTCTCAGGCAACTGCATCAGGGAAAGATTCCCCTGTCAGCAGCCTTAACCGATCTCAGAATTACCTGGAATGGGAGCCACAGTGTTTCAAGAGGAACTAGCCCGAAAACAGCATCACATGATTGATTATACATGAAACTGAGCATAAAGACGATGACCGGCTGTTAGACTAATTGCCTGATTTACGGATTGTAAAAAGTTGTATTTTGTCAACTTAATAATGGTTTGTTTCATCTTTTATGAAATGGGAAGAAAGACAACTCTTGAACCATTTTGGTTTATAAGTCTGGAGGAGTTACTTCCCTTTAAATATTCCATGCTTTTTGTGTGAATAGACAGATTCATAAAACGTGATGTAGAAAGCTTTGATAAGCCATTGAATAAAATACTCAACTGAACAGGCCTGGTACGCCTTGAACAGGAAACCACAGCTGCCCTCAAGTTATTGAAGAGCTTCCTGTTACCAATATTGGACAAATGTACTCCGTCTGGAGCGAAGGCAGAGTTCTTGGCCTCGTTAGACCAAAAGCCTCTAAGGCGCCACAATTCCGACGAATGGTCCCTTAAGCCCTCGTGTAACTGATGATTCAGGTCGTCTACTGCGTTGCTGAAATTGTTAACATTCACAGGGTATCTGGATGGTATAGTGGGTTCGACCCTATAAGTTGTTTGTAGAACAATCACTTTGTTTATATTTAAAACAAATTTTATGGTGTCCACTAAATCTATGGTATGAGTGGCAGTGCTACGTGCACCTTTTACATATAAGTCGTTAGTCCCAACTACCAGAATCAATAAATCGGGTTGAAAATCCGATATGTGGTCCAATTTCTCCCGCAAACGCTCCGTCGTCGCTCCCGGAAAACCAGAATATTGTACTAAAAACTCCTGAGGTGGCAGATTTAGTGAATGAGTAACGTCCTGGTGGTTCCTTATAAAAGATGATAAACGAGTTACAAATGAGTGTCCGAATATTTGGACTTTAAACACCATTCCCACTCACTCACTGACACAAGTTACGACGTAGAAAAAAGCAAAATCACGCTTCGAATTTTTCACAATCTCTCGAAAGGAAACACACGACGATAATGTAAATATCCACTAATAATAACACTGCACAATAGTCCAATAACAATATAAACATATAAAAATTAAAACACACGATGA
Organism: Spisula subtruncata; assembly: GCA_963678985.1. NCBI lineage: Eukaryota > Metazoa > Mollusca > Bivalvia > Venerida > Mactridae > Spisula > Spisula subtruncata. The sequence continues at coordinate 12,964,867 of OY787676.1, forward strand.
ATAAAGTCTCGAGAAGAGCGTTAAATTTATAAAATTGAAAAACGATTGTTTTTGTTCTACAAGCGGAAGTTCCTTTGTTTATCTAATTAAGTGTGCGCATGCGCCAAAAATAAGGTTATGGGACACTAAATCTTGTTACTGCCGGTTTACAAATACGATAGATAATAGTACATATATAAAATCCTAAAAAGGCCCCCTTGACCATAAAATATTTTACTTTAATAAAATTCATAAATGTACGCTACATATACAAATGTACACAGTGTAAGTAAAACAGGGTCCCGGTGCACAAGGTGGCTTTTGAATTTCCAAATCAACTCACTTCTGTTTGATTGCAAAATTACGACATTTAAACACTTGTTATTTGATACAAATGGCAAAAAGCACGATATGCACGTGGACACCAATATCTGAAAAGATGGATGGTTTCACTAAAATAAAAAGTCGGATTATACGGATCAATGTGTATAATATATGTGTACACGAAATTTGAAAGCGTTATTTAGTATAATTATCAAAAATGAAAATGTATACTTAATAGAAAAGTTTCCTAGTACTCCTAGACAGACAACTTACATCTCACAACACATGCTTCCGCATTTTAGATGGCTGATAGTATATGCCAAAAACATACGTCAAGTATGTTCAAAGCAAAAAAATGTAGTATTATTTGTAAATTAAATAAAATGGGTCTTACACAAAGCAATTGTTCAATTGAAACGACCGATCCGATTTGTTAACACGATTTATGTCACGTGTAACGAAGCTGGAGATGCACATTTTAAATTCTTCTTCGTAATCGTAACATGATCAGATTCTATTCATGTCCGCGGTGATTTTGAATGTCTAGTTGGAAATTATCAATCAAGAATTGAATTTATAAACAGCACTGACCAACCCTCATATACCAATCAAAATATCTTCTTAACCACCGATTAAAGAAGTGTTTTCCTAATGACTTAATTACACAACTCAAGGTCGGTTCGTTGCACGCGCTCTATTCATGTGTATGTAAACATGGCACCTCGCGAGAGCTGATTTATTTACAGTATAGTTCAATTTTGAATCCTGAGCCACGAACTTTCAGACGAGTCTATTTGGGCGGGTATTCCGTGATTTATTCAATAGTCATTATTTAAAGATATGCTACTTACTACTGTGTGTAATTTATCGATGTACAGTTTATCGGCGAATGGATTAAACTTTAAAAGTGCAGTCACGGCTCAATGGTCGAAATCGAACTATAGCACAGTCCCGCCTACCGTCTATAGATGTTTACCAAATAAGTCTCCGACTTGTAATTTCATGGCTTTTGGTGAAACGAATTCAAAGAGTTCTGCGGGTCCCGTGAACTCGTATGTCGGCATTTTAAATTTTTCGCGTCTACATAATTAGAACAATTTTTATGAAGGACATCTTTCTGTTGAATTGCATATTATTAATTTAAATTTTAATATTTGCAGTTTTCAAAATACATATTTTAATCAATTTCAAGATTGTATAGACTTAATATGCCACTTTTCTACAACAACAATATACTTATAGATAATAAATATATATATCTACCTTCCTTCTACAAAAAAGGAATACGATTTATTAAAGATGTAGTTAATGATCAAGGAGAATTTGTTAAAATAAAATACCTAGAAGATATAACAGGAGAAAAATTAAATTTCCTACTATACTATGGTCTCAGAAACACTGTCAATAAATACTTAAAAAAGAAAAATATAACGTTAGAGAAAAACAAACACTTTCTAAATCCAAGCATGAGTTGCTATATTCATCCAATTCTAGCAAAAAAGGATGCTAATAAATTTGTATATAAAACACTGATTAAAAATGATGAAATACCCACAAGCAAACCCAAGTGGGAATCTGTAAGTAACAACAATATTGACTGGGACTTTATATATAGCTATGTTTTTAAATATACCAGGGACACATACATACAATGGTTACAAACTAGAATTGTACATAGAATTCTAGCTACCAATACCTTACTCTTCAAAATGAAAATTAAACAGAATAATCTATGTACTTTCTGCCAAATGCAAGAAGAAACAATAAGTCATTTATTTTGGGAATGCTGCAGAATAAAACCAATAATACAATTTTTAAATGATGAAATCATACTTTTTAACCCAAATTTTAAGATAAATATGATAGCTATCATATTAGGATGTGAAAAAAGGAATACATACCTATCGATATTCTTTTTCTTGAATTTAAAAAATATATTTACTTATGCAAAAGAAAAGAAATCTTACCTAGTACTGTAACATTAAATAATAGCTTAAAATTTGCATGGGAGATATATTTTAAATCAGGCATTACAGAAATAGAAAACAAAAGCTGGGAAATTGTTAAAAAAATTTGTCTCCAAACATAGGTACAGAAAAAAGAAACATTGTCATACTCTAGATTACATAAAGGTGGTGAAACATGTTATTATTTGTGTCACTGTTTAACGGAAAAAGGTCCAAAGCCCCTTCTATTGTCCCCTATATCGCATTGTTATTATTGACTTTCTTCATTCTATCATTGTATTTATTGTTTAATTATGTTGTTGAATATTGTAAGGTTTGTGGGGGATGATTCTCCGACCCCCACAAAACCAACAGACGGGGACAATAAATGGGGTTACCCTTGTGGGCCCGAAAAAAAAAAAAAAAAAAAAAAGATTGTATAGACATATTTAGTATCAAAATGATTGTTGATTTTTAAGGATTATGAATTTTATATTTTTAAAAGTGAAGTGTTTAGTTTTGGTCAATTATAAATTGGTGAATATTTAATATTTCTTGTTTAAATATAGTATTCCCTTTGTCTGTTTTACCAAGCCATTTCTTAAGTTGCATGGTTTCAATTGGTATGACTGTTGTCATGATTATATAGTTAATCATCTAGAATCTTATATACTTAACCATAAAATGGTGATACTAGGCAGACCAAGGGTAGATAAACTTAATTGGTTCACAAACTTACTTGATAAAAGATTATCCCTATAAATGTGACAGTTTTAACATATGATCAATAATTGCCCTTATTGGTCAACTTAATTGACCAATAGGATGCTGTATAGAACAATAATCTACTGACCATTTTTGACCAATAAAATGCAGTCTGTAGATATAATATCATTAATGAATTAAAAAGAGAATAAGTTTAGCTTTCGAGCAAGTAAGATCACTTTGTGTAAATTATAATAATATCTGTACTTAGTGTACTTGAACTTTGTGTTTTAAAACTGTGTGCTGACTTTATCTTCATCTTGTGGACAATATATATTTCTGTTGTTACCAGAATTAAATGTATGAAATTGGAATAATTCTCTGTGATTAATTTTACTTTATACTTTACTTATACTTTGTGGACACTTTACAAATTACTCATCAACAACTGGAGTTTGAGGCTACAACCAGATTAGCCTACTCCCAGTACCACCAGATTTGACACTCACCAACTTGCGCAACATTCACAAGTTGAAACTCAAACTCACAACCCGAATCCATAATATACCACACCCTGCCAGCACCTTACACCCTAGTGCAGCATTACATATATAGTAGCGCGCATTATAGTTTGATGTGCGTATCACGGGTATCGAACTCTCCGGTGACTCTTACTAGCCAAGCGACATTATTAAGTATTCCCCATACTTAAGGACATTTTACCAGAATGGATTTCGGACGAAGGACGTTAATTCCAAGAATAAGGTCTTTCCCCAGACCTAGATGGACAATCCCCCGATCAACAGAATGTGGACGATGTGGTGAATACCATAACTTGAACTCGATTTGCAAAGCTCTGCATAGAGTGTGTTATAAATGTAGATGCTATGGACACTACTCTATCTTCTGCAAATCAATGAGGAACAGAATCAACAATGAGGAATCTACTATCGATGTTAAACCTTCCAATGATGTAAAACCTACCAATGATGTTAATCCTACCAATGATGTCAAACATACCGATGATGTCAGACCAACCAATGATGTCAGTCCTATTGACAATGTCAGACCAACCAATGATGTCAGTCCTATTGCTGATGTTGAACCTATCAAACTGACAGTTAACGACAAGAAGGAAGAACGGGCCTACGTTTGTTCTGTGATGCCTTTCAATACCATCGATCCTAAGGACTTTCAAAATTTGTGCTTTAATTTGAGTATAGGAATATCGCGTAAAATCCAAGTGCTACAAACAAAACTGGACATACTTTCCAAAGAAATCAAGGTATCATTGATGTGTGATCCTACCCTGGTGATAGATGATGCAACTCCAAAACACATAAACGTTAACCAAATTGAAGTACCAATACCTACCTGTAGATGTCCCACTACCAGAAACAATACCCCGCGTGAAACCAAGGAAAACACCTTAAAACCGAATGAAATCTATGACATTTTGTGTGAAGAAATAATCTTACTTTCAACTTATGCAAGTAAATTGTATTTATTATTAGATACAGATAATGATACAGCAAGAATGACACATTTCTTAACGATACCATTTAGTTGTGAAGACTGTGGGAGTACCACATCTCATACAGAGGACAAGTATTGTATAGCGAATAGTGTTGCTAAAATGGATAGACATTCATGCAGATTTTGTGGTCAACCTAGTCATTTATCTGCATTCTGCCCAGATAAACCATTCTAAATAAAACAGGACATTTTATTGTATTCTGCCCAGATATTTTATTCTAGACTGTGTGATATAAAAAAAATACTAATATAACTTTGTGTCATAATGTTTTAACTAAGGGAGATAATCAAACTATGGTAAGAAAAAAACTAACTCTTTAAAGAAACTCGATTAACATCATACCTTATTGTTGTATTTAAATATTATATGAATTATATTTCGATAAGGGCTAACCTAAATGCTACATTAACCTGTGGTCATTCATTAGAAATGTAGTTTGAAGTCACTGCTATTATCATCTCAAATGGTACTCTGAGTCTGAGGTTATCAAATTTACCTTCGATAATTAAGTTTTAGTAAGTTTTAGTGCGTAGACACTAGTCACATGGTTCATGGTCTGTAAGAGGAAGAGTTTAAATGAGCAATTTCATAACTTCTCATAATTTAAGCTTGTTTCACCATAAATTTACATGGTATTTGTTGTTTTTTTATTAATTTGTACATGTCTCACTGGGTCCCAAATTCCTAAAATTGGTTATATGTGAAATTTTAGAAATAAAGTAAGTACTTTCTTAATGAAGCAATATGCCTGAAGTGTACTGATCATTCAAAGGGTGGTAACTAACTTGTATCTGTCGATAAACCCTAATTTGGTTAATTAGGTATATTTGATCGTTAGCTCTAAATTCTAAATCTTTTTCCTGTAAGTGTTGTTGTAGGTGTGTGTTGTGGAATATATTGGCCAAATAGTTCGCTCCCCTATTATAACACCCTATCAGTTGTTGTTTTTTTAGTATTTTTTTAGACAGATACATGATTAGCGACTTACCTGTCAGTACTATTTAAAAATAAATAAGTTCATTGCTGCTGAATCTATGTACTTTGCATACGGGGTGTACAGCATGACTTTAATTTTTGCTTAAATTGTAGAAATTAAATGTTAATTACCATCATGACCACCTGATTTTAGAGTTAACCTGTGAGAACCATGTTTACACTTTAGTAATGAGAAATATATGGTGATCAAGTCATATTAAAGGAACAATTTCTGTAGCACCTTGTTAAATGGTCTACAACAATTTGCACAAGCAAATTAATAACTGATTTTACATCAAATGACGATGGCATTATTAAAATGTCTAACAAATGTGTATGTTATACACCATGGCAAATTGCATGAGCAAACTAATAAGAGTGAATGAATAAGAGCAACTAAACTAGAATGAGCATATTAATGAGCCACTCCAGTGCAGTGAAGAGTTACGGAGGTAACTGTACAATTGAAAATCTATGCATAGTTAAAATTCTAGGCGTGTATCTGATCAATACACAGTCATATGCAAATATATGCACATCTTTGTTCATGTTATGATAATTTATAGGTAGGCTGTTTATAAGTGTTTTTACATAGTGCAGGTACCTACATTTCTAAAAGAACATGGATGTCCATATATTTCATTTCTTAAGAGTAATGTACCTGTTTATAAGTGTTTTTACATAGGCGCGGGTTACATACTTCTTATGGTAGTCTTTACGATAATATACGAGGGTTGTCCCAGTAAATCGTGTACTTTGCTAATTACACAAAAAGTATACAAAACATATGTTTCAATTTTTCACTGATGATTAATAAATATGTTCTTAAAAGGAATCCGGAATTTCATGAAAATATATCAAGAAATAAATTGTCAGTTTACATTACTAATACACATGGTATGCAAGTGCGGCGCACAGTGACGCCAAAGTAAGAACGTCATACCGCGGAACCATTTTTCTCTATAACTTAAGCTCATGTTCCTTGTACTCAATTGCTTACGATGGCATCAAACTTTTTTCTGATACGCATTTGCGAACTAATCACAATCGAATGCACCATAGAAAAGCTGTCTGATCGAAACAACCAACTCTCATGGAGAGATAAAAACCAGCCTGAACATATCCCTTCTACTGCGAGAAGAGTGAAAGCCCTGTGGTGCATGGCACATTTGATAAAGGAGAAATACAACCCGTTGATGTCCCAAACATAATAAAATAGTCATAGTCATTCATGCATACATGTTCTAGAAACATTACTTTATATCTTCTAGTATTAGGTGAGAGTCTTAAACTATTTATCGACGGAATAGCAACCAAAAATATAAAGTGTACTAGCTATGATTCTACGGGTGTTTCCTCTTCTGACGTCACAATTCTCGCACGTTCTGAATGTTAGTGTTGCTATTTTAACATGCGTATTTCTCGCACAAATAATGAAATTGATTTGAACTTTACTGTTCTGACATTAAACATACAGTCCTTAATGCCGAAGTGAAAATTATGCACAATAACTTATTTAAATTATGAGAATTACAACTTTATTGAACATAAATTGAATGAATCACGGCGCGTTTTATGGGTTGCGCCGCATTTGCGTATATGGGGTTGGTTAATCACCGATAATATGCAGCATACACAATTATCTGTTCAGTTTTTCCACTTGATTTAGATCAACAATGAATTCATAAAGGTAATTACAGAACATCATAATCATGTGACGCCAAATAAGACAATTATTAGCAAAGTACACGATTTACTGGGACAACCCTCGTATATGCACCTGTTTATAAGTGTTTTTACATAGGGGCAGTGCAAACATGTCTAAAGAACTTAGTTTATATATATATATTTAATTTCTTAAGAGTATATTGTACCTGTTTATAAGTGTTTTTACATAGCGCGGGTTACATATTTATTATACTTCTTATTGTTTATTGGTGATATTGTATGAGTCTTTATTATGTGTTCCTACATGAGACAGTCTATATTATTTCCTGTCTAATATGCTGACTTCTAGGTTATATTGTTCGTGTACCTGTTTATAAGTGTATTTACATAGGCGCGGGTTACATATTCATACTTGTTATGGTTGTCTTTATGATTATTTTGTACCTGTTTATAAGTGTTTTTACATGGCGCAGGTACCTACATATCTAAAAGCATTGCTCCTTATTCGCTTTCTAAAGAGTTTAATATTGTACCTGTGTATAAGTGTATTTACATAGCGCGGGTAACATATTTATACTTTTTATGGTTATTTGTAGGTTGTATTATATGAGTCTGTATTATGTGTTATTACATAAGACTATACATATATATATTTCCTCACTAAGATATTATTTTTTTAGGTCATATTGTATGTGTGTCGCTATAAGTGTTTTTACATAAGACCACCAATATTTCCTAACAATGGATTACTCGATTGTATATATATTTCCTCACTAAGATACTATTTTTAGGTAATATTGTATGTGTGTCGCTATAAGTGTTTTTACATAAGACCACCAATATTTCCTAACAATGGAATACTAGATTGTATATATATTTCCTAACAATAGACTACTTGAACTAGACTTGTATTTTGATGATATGATACTTGTTTCTATATGTGTTTACATAACACAAGATCATAATGCCTCTTAAGCTGAATACTTGTAGGAATATTTGTATTGTATTTGTATTATAATTGTATTGTATATTATATGTATATTTTCTCCTGTATTTGGATAGTTGACATGGTTCTTGGATGTATATGTAGTTATATGGTGCCAATATCATTATGCCTCAAGCTGTATACTTAAGTAGGAATATTCGTATTGTATTGTATATGTTTGTCTGTATGTTTTTTTTCTCCTGTATTTGGTATTTATAGGACGTGGTGCTCGGATGCAAATGTTTTTATATGGCGCAATGAGATCATAATGCCTCTCAAGCTAAAAACTTGTAGAAATGCATATTTCTGTTTTGTATTTGTATTGTGTTGTATATGTTCTATTTCTTCTGTATTCTGAACTTGGATTATATTGTACCTGTATATACAGGTGTGTATGTTATTTATAACATGACAGATAGATCATATAAATTTAAAGCTTTGTACTTATAGAAATATTTGTGTGTTTGTGTTGTATGTGTATGTATGGAACTATCAACTTAAGTCAGTTTGATCTTTCTTAATTGTTTTTGATTTTCCTCTGGAAAGGTTAACATGTATTTGTTGGATTATTCCAATCACATGAAAGTATATATATGTCTTTGAAAATATGAGTATGATTATTATGCAATTATAGAGGATGTTTGTGAAATATCTTAGCAGGAGCAAAGAATTAGTAGTTGTGAAGACTTTTTATGAAGGACATCTTTCTGTTGAATTGCATAATATTAAATTTTAATATTTGCAGTTTTCAAAATACATATTTTAATCAATTTTAAGATTGTATAGACATATTTAGTATCAAAATGATTGTTGATTTTTAAGGATTATGAATTTTATATTTTTAAAAGTGAAGTGTTTAGTTTTGGTCAATTATAAATTGGTGAATACTTAATATTTCTTGTTTAAATATAGTATTCCCTTTGTCTGTTTTACCAAGCCATTTCTTAAGTTGCATGGTTTCAATTGGTATGACTGTTGTCATGATTATATATTTAATCATCTAGAATCTTATATACTTAACCATAAAATGGTGATACTAGGCAGACCAAGGGTAGATAAACTTAATTGGTTCACAAACTTACTTGATAAAAGATTATCCCTATAAATGTGACAGTTTTAACATATGATCAATAATTGCCCTTATTGGTCAACTTAATTGACCAATAGGATGCTGTATAGAACAATAATCTACTGACCATTTTTATGCCCCCGTATCGATAGATCGGGAGGCATATAGTAATTCACCTGTCCGTCCGTCCGTCCGTCCGTCCGTCTGTCCGTCTGTCCGCCCTCCGTCCGTCCGTCCGTCCTTCCGTCCGTTCGTCCGTCCGGCCAGGTTAACCCAAATTGACCGTTTCTTCTAGCATTAAAATGGCTTGCTACAAAGTTTTCAAACTTGCATGGATGTTGTATATGACCACTCTCCACGCGCCTGTATCACCTGACTCCATTTTGACCTTCACCTTGACGTAATTTTGGACTTAGACTTATTGAAAGGTAAAATTCTTGGTTAACCCAAATTGACCGTTTCTTCTAGCATTAAAATGGCTTGCTACAAAGCTTTCATACTTGCATGGATGTTGTATATGACCACTCTCCACACGCCTGTATCACCTGACTCCATTTTGACATTCACCTTGACCTAATTTTGGACTTAGACTTATCTCCACTTTAGTATTTTTACAATAAAATTTTGTCTGGAGCGTATCTTCAAAACTATTTAACGTATTGACTTGAAACTTGAAATATAAATAGATGGCAACTTGGAGAAGTGCATTGACAAAGAACCATAACTCTGTCTGTCTTAAATTTTGAATTATCTCCCCTTTAGTGTTTTTTATAGTCAAATTTTGCTCTGAGTATATCTTCAAAACTATTTAACATATTGACTTGAAACTTGGAATATAAATAGATGGCAACTTGGAGAAGTGCAATGACCAAGAACCATAACTCTGTCTGTCTTAAATTTTGAATTATCTCCCCTTTAGTGTTTTTTTTATAGTCAAATTTTGCTCTGAGTATATCTTCAAAACTATTTAACATATTGACTTGAAACTTGGAATATAAATAGATGGCAACTTGGAGAAGTGCAATGACCAAGAACCATAACTCTGTCTGTCTTAAATTTTGAATTATCTCCCCTTTAGTATTTTCAGAATCAAATTTTGACAGGAGTGTATCTTCAAAAGTGTTTAAGATATTGACTTGAAACTTGGTATATGAATAGATGGCAACTTGGAGAAGTGCAGTGACAAAGAACCATAACATCTGTATCACCAGATCACACATGAAGTCGATCAAGGCACTGCTTTCAAATGTGGCATTACTCGTTTACCATCATAAGCCCCTTATAGTTCAAAGCCATGTAACACTATCAAACATTTTAACTGAATAATGGCCCCTGATTGACTTAGCTTTTTATGGACATGGCTTCCACGGGGGCATAAGCGTTTATTGAACGCAGTCTTGTTTACCAATAAAATGCAGTCTGTAGATATAATTGTTTCTTTATTTAAGCTATTGATTACATTTAGACATGACTTTTTTTGTGCCTCAGCTGTTCTTACTGGGTGTCGACACAAGGTGACCTAGACTGTATGGAGATGATCATTGTGACCTGACACAAGTTGACCTAGGAGAAGTTCACAGCACCATATTGGGCACTACTTAAAGACATTAAGGAAAGTTCACGGCACCATATTGGGCACTACTAAAAGACATTTAGGAAAGTTCACGGCACCATATTGGGCACTACTTAAGGACATTAAGGAAAGTTCACGGCACCATATTGGGCACTACTTAAAGACATTAAGGAAAGTTCACGGCACCATATTGGGCACTACTTAAAGACATTAAGGAAAGTTCACGGCACCATATTGGGCACTACTTAAGGACATTAAGGAAAGTTCACGGCACCATATTGGGCACTACTTAAAGACATTAAGGTAAAGAACCACTAAATGCCTCCGCGGACCAAGTGGTGATACACTCAAGTAGTCCTTAAAAAAACTTTGGTTTGCCTGTAAATGGAGATATTTGTTGACAAATGTGGAGTTGGATGATGAAATTGAGTTTAAATGTTTGGTAAATATGCATGTGGTGTAGTAAAACTGTAATATTTGTATTATTCCACTATTTTGTTCTTGATACCAAAGTGAAAGTAGACTAGGGTAAAATCCAGAACTCATAAATCCGGACATGCGTAAAAACGGATAGACCGTGTTGGAAGGACAAAAACTTTCTTAGAAGATACATGACCCCCCTTTTTTATTGCATTATTTTGAAGCTTGAATGCCCCTCTTTACAATGATATATGTGGTCCAGGTGGCCATAGACTAAAAAAAGTTGAAAATTGGGGCCTACTATGGCCAATTTACATTGAGCTATAGAGCAAATCTATTTAGTGGTTTCTAACCTTAAGGAAAGTTCACGGCACCATATTGGGCACTACTTACAGACATTAAGGAAAGCTCACGGCACCATATTGGGCACTACTTACAGACATTAAGGAAAGCTCACGGCACCATATTGGGCACTACTTACAGACATTAAGGAAAGCTCACGGCACCATATTGGGCACTACTTACAGACATTAAGGAAAGCTCACGGCACCATATTGGGCACTACTTACAGACATTAAGGAAAGCTCACGGCACCATATTGGGCACTACTTACAGACATTAAGGAAAGCTCACGGCACCATATTGGGCACTACTTACAGACATTAAGGAAAGCTCCCGGCACCATATTGGGCACTACTTACAGACATTAAGGAAAGCTCACGGCACCATATTGGGCACTACTTACAGACATTAAGGAAAGCTCACGGCACCATATTGGGCACTACTTACAGACATTAAGGAAAGCTCACGGCACCATATTGGGCACTACTTACAGACATTAAGGAAAGCTCACGGCACCATATTGGGCACTACTTACAGACATTAAGGAAAGCTCACGGCACCATATTGGGCACTACTTACAGACATTAAGGAAAGCTCACGGCACCATATTGGGCACTACTTACAGACATTAAGGAAAGCTCACGGCACCATATTGGGCACTACTTACAGACATTAAGGAAAGCTCACGGCACCATATTGGGCACTACTTACAGACATTAAGGAAAGCTCACGGCACCATATTGGGCACTACTTACAGACATTAAGGAAAGCTCACGGCACCATATTGGGCACTACTTACAGACATTAAGGAAAGCTCACGGCACCATATTGGGCACTACTTACAGACATTAAGGAAAGCTCACGGCACCATATTGGGCACTACTTACAGACATTAAGGAAAGCTCACGGCACCATATTTGGCACTACTTACAGACATTAAGGAAAGCTCACGGCACCATATTGGGCACTACTTACAGACATTAAGGAAAGCTCACGGCACCATATTGGGCACTACTTACAGACATTAAGGAAAGCTCACGGCACCATATTGGGCACTACTTACAGACATTAAGGAAAGCTCACGGCACCATATTGGGCACTACTTACAGACATTAAGGAAAGCTCACGGCACCATATTGGGCACTACTTACAGACATTAAGGAAAGCTCACGGCACCATATTGGGCACTACTTACAGACATTAAGGAAAGCTCACGGCACCATATTGGGCACTACTTACAGACATTAAGGAAAGCTCACGGCACCATATTGGGCACTACTTACAGACATTAAGGAAAGCTCACGGCACCATATTGGGCACTACTTAAAGACATTAAAGAAAGCTCACGGCACCTTATTGGGCACTACTAAAAGACATTAAGGAAAGCTCACGGCACCATATTGGGCACTACTTAAAGACATTAAGGAAAGCTCACGGCACCATATTGGGCACTACTACAAGACATTAAGGAAAGCTCACGGCACCATATTGGGCACTTAGGTGTGAACTTTTCCTAATGTCTTTTAGTAGTACGTAATATGGTGCCGTAGACTTCTCCTAATGTCTTTTAATAGTACCTAATATGGTGCCGTGAACTTTCCTTAATGTCTTTAAGTAGTGCCCAATATGGTGCCGTGAACTTTCCTTAATGTCTTTTAGTAGTGCCCAATATGGTGCCGTGAACTTTCCTTAATGTCTCTTAGTAGTGCCTAATATGGTGCCGTGAACTTTCCTTAATGTCTTTTAGTAGTGCCCAATATGGTGCCGTGAACTTTCCTTAATGTCTTTTAGTAGTGCCCAATATGGTGCCGTGAGCTTTCCTTAATGTCTTTTAGTAGTGCCCAATATGGTGCCGTGAGCTTTCCTTAATGTCTTTTAGTAGTGCCCAATATGGTGCCGTGAGCTTTCCTTATTGTCTTTTAGTAGTGCCCAATATGGTGCCGTGAGCTTTCCTTAATGTCTTTTAGTAGTGCCCAATATGGTGCTGTGAGCTTTCCTTAATGTCTTTTAGTAGTGCCCAATATGGTGCCGTGAGCTTTCCTTAATGTCTTTTAGTAGTGCCCAATATGGTGCCGTGAGCTTTCCTTAATGTCTTGTAGTAGTGCAAAATATGGTGCCGTGAGCTTTCCTTAATGTCTTGTAGTAGTGCCCAATATGGTGCCGTGAGCTTTCCTTAATGTCTGTAAGTAGTGCCCAATATGGTGCCGTGAGCTTTCCTTAATGTCTGTAAGTAGTGCCCAATATGGTGCCGTGAGCTTTCCTTAATGTCTGTAAGTAGTGTCCAATATGGTGCCGTGAGCTTTCCTTAATGTCTGTAAGTAGTGCCCAATATGGTGCCGTGAGCTTTCCTTAATGTCTGTAAGTAGTGCCCAATATGGTGCCGTGAGCTTTCCTTAATGTCTGTAAGTAGTGCCCAATATGGTGCCGTGAGCTTTCCTTAATGTCTGTAAGTAGTGCCCAATATGGTGCCGTGAGCTTTCCTTAATGTCTGTAAGTAGTGCCCAATATGGTGCCGTGAGCTTTCCTTAATGTCTGTAAGTAGTGCCCAATATGGTGCCGTGAGCTTTCCTTAATGTCTGTAAGTAGTGCCCAATATGGTGCCGTGAGCTTTCCTTAATGTCTGTAAGAAGTGCCCAATATGGTGCCGTGAGCTTTCCTTAATGTCTGTAAGTAGTGCCCAATATGGTGCCGTGAGCTTTCCTTAATGTCTGTAAGTAGTGCCCAATATGGTGCCGTGAGCTTTCCTTAAAGTCTGTAAGTAGTGCCCAATATGGTGCCGGGAGCTTTCCTTAATGTCTGTAAGTAGTGCCCAATATGGTGCCGTGAGCTTTCCTTAATGTCTGTAAGTAGTGCCCAATATGGTGCCGTGAGCTTTCCTTAATGTCTGTAAGTAGTGCCCAATATGGTGCCGTGAGCTTTCCTTAATGTCTGTAAGTAGTGCCCAATATGGTGCCGTGAGCTTTCCTTAATGTCTGTAAGTAGTGCCCAATATGGTGCCGTGAGCTTTCCTTAATGTCTGTAAGTAGTGCCCAATATGGTGCCGTGAGCTTTCCTTAGTGTCTGTTAGTAGTGCCCAATATGGTGCCGTGAACTTTCCTTAAGGTTAGAAACCACCAAATAGATTTGCTCTATAGCTCAATGTAAATTGGCCATAGTAGGCCCCAATTTTCAACTTTTGATAGTCTATGGCCACCTGGACCACATATATCATTGTAAAGAGGGGCATTCAAGCTTCAAAATAATGCAATAAAAAAGGGGGGTCATGTATCTTCTAAGAAAGTTTTTGTCCTTCAAACACGGTCTATCCGTTTTTACGCATGTCCGGATTTATGAGTTCTGGATTTTACCCTAGTCTACTTTCACTTTGGTATCAAGAACAAAATAGTGGAATAATACAAATATTACAGTTTTACTACACCACATGCATATTTACCAAACATTTAAACTCAATTTCATCATCCAACTCCACATTTGTCAACAAATATCTCCATTTACAGGCAAACCAAAGTTTTTTTAAGGACTACTTGAGTGTATCACCACTTGGTCCGCGGAGGCATTTAGTGGTTCTTTACCTTAATGTCTTTAAGTTGTGCCCAATATGGTGCCGTGAACTTTCCTTAATGTCTTTAAGTAGTGCCCAATATGGTGCCGTGAACTTTCCTTAATGTCTTTAAGTAGTGCCCAATATGGTGCCGTGAACTTTCCTTAATGTCTTTAAGTAGTGCCCAATATGGTGCCGTGAACTTTCCTTAATGTCTTTAAGTAGTGCCCAATATGGTGCCGTGAACTTTCCTTAATGTCTTTAAGTAGTGCCCAATATGGTGCCGTGAACTTTCCTGAATGTCTTTTAGTAGTGCCCAATATGGTGCCGTGAACTTTCCTTAATGTCTTTAAGTAGTGCCCAATATGGTGCTGTGAACTTCTCCTAGGTCAACTTGTGTCAGGTCACAATGATCATCTCCATACAGTCTAGGTCACCTTGTGTCGACACCCAGTAAGAACAGCTGAGGCACAAAAAAAGTCATATCTAAATGTAATCAATAGCTTAAATAAAGAAACATTGAGGTCTGATAAAAAGGATTTTCATAGAAATTATAT
Organism: Spisula subtruncata; assembly: GCA_963678985.1. Taxonomy (NCBI): domain Eukaryota; kingdom Metazoa; phylum Mollusca; class Bivalvia; order Venerida; family Mactridae; genus Spisula; species Spisula subtruncata. The sequence goes on from OY787676.1 coordinate 12,980,488, forward strand.
AGATAAGTGGGGTTCATGAATTTAATATTTGCTAGAATCTGTTGGTCTTCTGTTTATTATTTCTGCTTCTATATTGGTGTTATTCATCTTATTTAATTTGAGGATAGGGTTATCCAATCATATTGCCTGTTACGGACCATTAGTTTAATATGGTGTGATCTGCTTTAAATATTAGCATATTAGTTTTTACAAAAACTTTTTGGTAATTTGGCAATGCTGGTTGGTTAACTGTCTTGTCTTCGAAAACTATTTGTCTTGTTGGTAAATCGTAATTTCTTTGGACTGTTGTGATCAGCTTAATGGTTTAAGTGCTTTACATGAGTTACTGAAATTGCTTGTTCATGCCCAACACCAGGCCAGCATGTGTGCATTTCAGTATGTACACCACTGTGGTTTAAGTGTAGGTTGAAGCTGTAAGAATGTTGGGTAACCAGACCAGCGTGCGTATAAACCACTTTACCTCTTTTTACTATAATCATATAATTTTAAAAAAGTACATTTTAATATGAGGGCACTTTCATTTAAACAGCATACCTGTATTTAAAGTATTTCTGAAACTCTGAAACTGTTGGTCCAACTAAAAAAAAATCAGTTAACTTGAGCAGCAGACATGTATACTCATTCTCAACTTGATGATGTTCACTTATTACAGTACTTTAGAAGGGAGCGAAGCGAGTTAGAAAAAACGGAGCAGCAGGCATACATACATGTTCCCTACTTAATGATATTCACTAAGTAAAGTACTGAGCGAGCGAAGCGAGCTAGAAAAAAGCACCGTTAGCCTGAGCAACAGGTCATACATACATGTTTCCTACTTGATTATCTTCACGAAATACAGTACTGGGCGAGCGAAGTGAGCTAGAAAAAACTGTTTGCCTGAGCAGGAGGTCATACATACATGTTTCCTACTTGATTATCTTCACGAAATACAGTATTGAGCGAGCAAAGCGAACTAGATAAAAACTGTTTGCCTGAGCAGCAGGTCATACATACACGTTTCCTACTTGATTATATTCACGAAATCGTTAAATTGAGCGAGCGAAGCGAACTAGATAAAAACTGTTTGCCTGTGCAGTAGGTCATATATACACGTTTTCTTCTAGGTTATATTCACGAAATACAGTATTGAGCGAACGAAGCGAGCTAGATGTAAAAAAAAAACTGTTTGCCTGAGCAGCAGGTCATACATACACGTTCTCTACTTGCTGGTATTCGCTTATTAATTTAAACTGAGCGAGCGAAACGAGCTAGAAAACGCACTGTTATATCTGAGCAGCAGGCTCTACCTTCAGGTTATCTATTTGGTGATATCTAATATTTACTTTGTAAATTACTTTGCGAGCGTAAAAATGTTTAGATGGACAGCATATCACCTAAACTCTATGCTTAAGAATATTTGATAAATTACTAGATTCTTGTTAAAATATTGAGCGAGGTAGTACTGTTTATTTATTTAGACAGCATGCAACACAGACTCGATCTCTATTAGATGAAATTCATTTTGAAAGTTGATGAGCGAGCGAAGTGAGCTAGAAAAATATCTAGAATAAACCCTGAGTCCTAAAGGAAGACTGCCTCCATTAATGAACATTTATGCCTAACCCTAGGGAGGCATCGATTTTTATTGCATTTTTGAGTCAGTTGATATTATCATTTTTCCATGGAGCGTACGCCCGGGCGTACGGGCGTATGCCTGGCTACGCGCCTATTTGTCACTCTGAAGAGTATATTTTATTTTTGACACCAAAGGAGGTAACTCAATTATTTTGTAAGCTTCTGCAAGAGTTGTCTCCCTTGATCTCTGATTGTATTATGTTGTCATATTTCAACATGTTTTTGTTATTGATACATAATATGCTTCGTACAAAGCCATGACTTGAATAAATTAATGCACCAAGTGATATTGCTATTTGTCATACACATGTATATGTGTTTCACCTTGGTAGTCTAGATCTCTACAAATGAATGTCCGAATCAAAGACATAAACTAAGGTGAATTTCTTCATATTCTTAGAAAACGTAATATTTTGTCCATTTGTTTGATAAAAATTTATATGTAATGATTGAGGACTCATATAAGATTCTTTTTATATGAAACAAAAGGTTACTCTTTAGATCAGATGTTTGAGGTTCAGTACAGCTTATGCCATTTCCCCGGGTATCTTAGTTGTCCTTATCTATGTCCGCTGGTAGTTATCAGTCCCCTACCGACTTTCAACTGAAGGGGGCTATAGGCTTGCCCTCCATCCAAAATTCAGTTTTATGCCATAGTAAATAAAAAAGTTTTAATTTTGCAGAAGATTAAGGCTTATAAACTCAGTTCTATAAATCTGTTTTATTATCAAATATCTGTTACTTTGAATACCGCCTTTACTTGCATTTCTTGAGCTGGATGTAGCTAATATACTGTACACGTACAATTTAAAGGCTATTTATTATGCATGTAGTCACTTAAAATCAACTTTTCATTCACCCTTTTAAGTGTTCTCATGCCTGTATATACACACTACATAAATTTTGTAATTGCATGACATTCATAAACCCTGTTCAAAACAAGTGTTTCAAGACAGCAATCAATTTCACAGCATAAACTCCAGATCACATGTTTTCTTTCCTGTCTGATAGCTGATGTCAAACAAAGAATCAGACATGGAAGGGTCATCCTGTACACATTGAACATGCTATATGGTAGTCTGGATGTGCTCAGTAAAGAATGTCAGCAATTGAGTTTTATGCTGGTAAGGAATCTAAAACATATTTGAGTGGTTAATTAGATTTTGGCACTGTCTCGGGACGCCTTATTTGACATCATTTATCTAATATGTCAAATTGTCAAATAAAGAATTACTGTTATACATTGCCTTCCTGTTTGGCATGCTATAAATTTCAGTCTAACCATTCAAGTGCAGAAGCTATTCAGCTAGCTTACAGAAGGTCAATTCTTCTAGCTGGGTGCCTCACAGTGACTGTTATAAATTATAAGCTTGATGAGGCAAATTGGGCTTCATGGTCTGTGGAAAAGGGAAAGTGGCCATATTTTCATGAGCTGTTAAGTTTAATGTTTAACTAAATTAAAAGACAAACTATTATAGGCTAGTGGCCGAGGGGTGCTTTTTGGTCGGATACCCCTCCCCATGGTAGAACATTTCACAACCTGTTTTTTATTGACGATGGGGGTATTGTGTGTTGGAAAACGGTGGTTGTGAATCTGGGATCAATGTAGGTCTTTATGAAAATCGACATTTTATGTGTGTTTTTCAGTGTTTTGAGAGGCAATTTTACGACACATTTCTTCCATGTACAGAACAAGATAGATACCATTTTACTCAGGAAAAACAATACACATACATTATTATTGTTGAATCGTATCAAATTATGGGTGTCTTATAACATTAACAAATTCCAGCTCCATACGAACTTGAGAAATTGTATTTTTGGTGTAAAAACATTAAAAAATAGAAACGAAAAGTGCGAATTTTAGGAATCGATGCCCCACAATTTCATATATCGATCTATTCGAAATAAAATCACTTTGATGGGAAGGTAGTGCTCTGTAGTTTAACATATCAAAAATCTATTGATCAGCTTATTACTCAAATTGCGATAATTTTGGGGTTGAATTGTTAAAAAACATAAACGAAAACTGCAAATTTTAGGAATCGGAGCACTACAATTTCATTTATTGTTCTATTCGGAATACAATAGCTTAGATGGGACGGTAGTTACCTATAGTTTAATATATCGAAAATATATTGACCAACTATTACTTATAATACGATAGTTTTGAGGTTAAATTGTTAAAAAGTATAAACGAAAAGTGCGAATTTTAGGAATCGGTCCACGACAAATTCGTATACAGATATATTCGAAATGCAATCACTTGAGGGGGGAGGTAGTAACCTGTAGTTGAATATATCAAACATGTATTGACTGGATATTACCCAAAATGCGATAATTTTGGGGTTAAATTGTTAAAAAGTATCAACGAAAAGTGCGAATTTTTGGAATCGGTCGACTACAATGTCATCTTTCATTTTATTTGATAATTAATCACAGAGATATATAGGTATGAAGGTCATGTTTAATACGCTGAGGTCCTACTTACTGACTCTTGTGCAAAACTCGCTAAATTTGGGGCAAAACTTCACAAAAATAAGCGAAAAATGCAATTTTTTGGAATTGGTGGATTACAGTGTCATTCATGATGTAATTTGAAAACAAATCACATAAAAGTACATACTACTATGTAGTTTAAGATATCTTAAATATATTTAGCCTAGGTACTCGGCAAAATGAGATATTTTATGGTAAAATATTGTATCAGGACGGCGGTCTTAACGATATGTGTTTGACTTTGGCCGGGGTGGGGGTTGGACGTGATCAAATGTACAACAGTAGAAATACAACAATACAAAATTCTGTTTAACACAAAGTAATTATTATTCGAGATAAAGTAGACACTTTTACAATATAATACGATCTATTTAGTATAAGGTTCGAAGCTGGATCTGGATTCTAGATTAATAATGTCAAGTAATGTTATTTACATTTCCGCCATATTGATGTCCTTGAATCAAGTGGTCCCTCTGTGCGGGTAGAATTCGGTAGATCTCGATCCTTATTTATATGAGCCTAGCTGCTGTAGATAGTATAAGATCTGGTAGAAATCAATGTAGTATTATTTATTATTAAGAAGTTGAGTTTCTGTATGTATGTATTTTAATGAAGACTTGAGAGTTAATTTTTGAGTTCCTTGGCCGAAATCCGAAGTGAAAAAGCTGCCGGCCTTTGAGCGTTCTCTCTTTTATATTCGCCGCGCTTTGATACTTAAGAACAAAAGAGCAGTGACGCGTCAAGTATCCACCAATCAGCTTGGAGTCACCCGATTTACGTATGTTCCATTCCACAAATCAGCGGACTTTCGGATTTTCCCGAACAATGTGTTCTTACGCCGTGCAAGAACTAGATCCGAACATGTAGTCCTCCCTGCTATCAAAGTGCTTGCAGAATACTCAGAAGATGTATTCCGCCATCATATGTGTAATATCTCAACTTGTAATGACAAATACTGTATTGTAATGACTTTGGCGATCCATAAATTATACGTATGCAAAGAGTACTGGTCACGGAGCGCACCGTTCGATTGTATCAATGGTGACGGCTAGGGTTTTCCAGGAATGTGACCTACATGTAGTTCTATAAATAGTAACAAGTAGTCTCTGCATACAATAACTGCAAACATGCGTGCTAACTGTGATTCTCTGGATTTACCAAATATGGATGTATTATCAACTGTGAATATGTAAGTGATGCATGTTTAATCAATCCTTAGATTGTGCAATCTTGTGATGCGAATTCCTGCGACAGTTTCGATGCATTTGTAGTCGTCCGGTAATCGTCATATGATTCCGCGACCCAGACTAGGAAAGTGTAACTTCGAGGTTCCCGTACAGCCTTGCTATAGACGCTCGCGATCTAATACAACTTCGACCACCTCCTTTTATGCATGTAAACATGTATCCCAGCTATGTTAATCGCTGTCACCGGATGACTTGGTCTGTAAGAGTACCTCACATTACACTTTCCCCTCCCTTGTAAAATAATCCTCCTGGATTATACACCTTATAAGAACACTATAAGAACAACAAGGTATCCATACAACTATGTAATGTGATCCAATAAAACAGTGAAGCATGTACATACATAAGCATATCATGGTTCCATAAATAGAATAAATGATCAAATGCACCCTTCATCGAAAGTCATATAAATTAAATGAATAAATGATCAAATGAACCCTTCATCAAATGTCATATAAATTAAATGAATAAATGATCAAATGCACCCTTCATCAAATGTCATATAAATAAAATGATGAAATACATGTAGTAGTTAACGTCTATGAATTCCCATGGAATAATCAGTAATCAAACACCAATTAAATTTTGATTTCCACACCTGCTTCATCCAACTTCTCGATAATACTGTCGGTGTCTGTCCAGCGGGCTGCCTTCTCCAAACTCTTCACAATTCCACACGACATTCTCGATTCCTCCACTTCTCCCTTTGCGACACTCTTGAGATAAACGAAATTATGTTGCCGAATTTTTGTTTCATATTGATCTACACAGTCCTCATCCTCCTTTGGTTTGCCCTCACCCTCCAACGCAAGAAAGTTATATTTATCTAGCAAAGCCTTACGGCTTATACGGGGATACTCCGCAACTTTGACTTGTTCTAGAAATACCGCGGCATACTCTCTGGCCATTAGTTTCTGATCCGCCGACAGATCTCTCCAGTTGACTGGTGGCCATTGCAGCTCCCTGGAACTATTAGACATATTGAATTCCTCAACGCTATTCCAGTCTCGTCTGGCAGGAGGACACACTGGCATGGCTCCTCGGGCAAGTACTTTATTCGCTCTGGCCCTGAACCCAACCCGACATGCGCTGCTGCTAGATTTACTGCTGCTGCTACTTCCAGACGAGCTACTTCCAGACGAGCTGGATCCGGATTCACATTGGGTCTCTTTGAGGATAACCGGTACTGATATTTGAGGTTGTGTCTCTACTTCTGGCCTCCTTTCCACAACTATTTCCATGATCTCTGTTGGTTCCCTTTCTATACGATGCTCTCTTTCCAAAGTTTCCAATATCGGTCCCCTTTCCACAATCACTTCCATGTTCTCTGTTGGTTCCCTTTCATTCCTTAGCTCTTTCTCTAATATCTGTCCCCTTTCCTCCCTTTGCTCTTTCTCTAATATCTGTCCCCTTTCCTCCCTTTGCTCTTTCTCTAATATCGGTTCCCTTTCTTCCCTTTGCTCTTTGTCTAATATGGGTCCCCTTTCCTCCCCCAACTCAATGTTGTCCATGTAATCGTCATCGTAGTCACTAGTACGTTGTTGTTTCGGGGTTTCTTTCTCTCTATTCTCACTGTGCGTTCTCTTCCTCTCCTCTCCCTTCCTTCTTTCTTGTCTTCTATCCTCGTCTTCACCAGATTTCTCTCTCCTGTCTCCGGCCTGATCTGCACGCCCACAAACACCACTCTCCTCTTTCCTTGATAAATTTCTACTGTCCACAACCCTTCTCTCGTCCACACCTTCCCTAACACTTCTTCCTCTCTCTTCAAGTTCATGCCTACTTCCACTCCTATCCCTCTGAACACTGTCACCTCGAACCCTTCTCACTCTCTTTCCGGCTACACCCTTCTTCCATCCACTATTCCATTTCTCTGTACGTTCTTTTCTGTCCACAAATCCCTCAGCCCACTTCCTAACCGCCTGTCTCACTTCATAAGCCTCGTTGCTGTTGTACGGGGAAATACTATCCACCATTTTCACATAATCCTCCGGATATACACTGAAATAAAATCCATTGGATCGAGTAAAACGGCTCATCTGAATGTTCACATCCGGGTGACTGCTCCTTACATGCACTTCCAAGTCGCTGACCCTTGTTAACGTCTTGGTCATTCCCGGGCACCAGGGGCAAAGAACTCTCAACCGGTGATGTGCTGCGGATGCCAAATGCTTTACCAACTGTGTCCGGTTGCTGAACATCGCCTCACAAAGCCAGCAGTTCTCACTGAAATATATAATATAAGGCAACCGTAAGTAACAAGAACAAAATACATTGAGAATGGGCCGGGTCCCTCCAGTTTGATAACCAAGTCTGCCGCCGTCCTATTCAACATCAGGGGCGTCCAAATACGACGAAGTCAAGGTTATGTTAATATAATAAATGTTTATTTTTATTTTGCTTTTACTCAGACTGTCTGTGACAGAATTTCATACACCGGTGTCTGTGACACAAAAAAATATATATTGTTCACAACTGAATGTCTCGCACGATTTGTCAATGACAAATATATTATAACGTACTGTTTATCTGCAACACATATTACACACCGTTTATCCACGATAAATGTTATACACGGTTTACTTACAACACATATTATACACGGTTTGTCCGCGACAAATACAACACACTGTTTGTCTATGACAATTGTAAAACGCACTGTTTATCCACGATAAATGTTATACACAGTTTAATTACGACACATATTATACACGGTTTGTCCGCGACAAATACAACACACTGTTTATACAAAAATAGTAAGCACCATTGTATTCAACAACATCGTGCATACACATATTTAAATCTATTTAATGTTACACTGCTCCCGACGTATCCAACATGGAATCTTATTCCCTCGATAAGGATACAGTCTATCTATATGATAAGCCTTCGGCTTTCCCTTCGCTGTTTGCTTCACCATACATATCAAGTCGTCAACTACTCTGTTCACTATAAATGGTCCCTTCCATTTGTTCACCAACTTTGAGCTTACTCCAACTTTCCGGGTGGGATTGTGTAACCATACTACTTGACCTTGTGTATAAGCTTTCTTCCTCGAATTACTACCATAGTACTTCTTCTGGTAAGTTGCAGCTACTTTCAGATTTCTCCTTGCCAAATCATGACATTTTTGTAAATTGTCCTCAAGGTCCATTACATAGTCATGGTAATTATCCACTTGGCTTGCGTCTCGGGGGCGTCCAACAATTGCTTGCATAGGAAGAGTTATCTCCCGTCCGAGCATCATTTTATTTATGCTGATCTTGGTGCTGCTGTGAATAGATGAACGGTATGCCATCATTACCTGTTGGAGGTAAATATCCCAACAATTTTGCTGTGATTTGAAATAGGATTTCAACATTGAAATCAGCGTTCTGTTGAAACGTTCAACTTGTCCGTTGGCTTGAGGTCGCATAGATGTACTGTGGGTCTTCTCAATACCCATCATTTTACACAAGTCCTCCATTAGTTTGGATTCAAAACTTCTCCCTTGATCGGAGTAAAGCTGCATTGGGACCCCAAATCTGCTCACATAGATATCTAAGAATGCTTTTGCTACGGTTTTAGTTTCCATATCCGGTAATGCTACACTCTCTGTCCACTTGGTAAACCAATCGGAGATTACCAGAATATACTTGTTTCCAGTAACACTAATTGGAAGCGGTCCTAGTATATCCATCATTACTCTTTCCATCGGCTCTCCAACTATATATTGACCCAGGGGTGCTTTTTTGGCTACCCTTGAAAGCTTCTTGGCTGTACAATCATCACATTCTCTACAGTATCGCTTGATAGAATCAGTCATACCCGGCCAATAGAAAGCTTGTCGGACTTTATAGAGTGTTTTCTCAATGCCAAGGTGCCCACTACTGGCAATATCATGATGATACTTAATTACTTCCTGTTGTCTGTTCTTTGGTGTCACTAGCTGATACACTTGGTCACCATTGTCCATGCTGAATTTCCTGTACAGCATACTACCTATTATTTCTAACTGGTCCCATTGTCTCCACAGGGTCTTAAATTCAGAAGGTTCAGCTGACACAGTCGTCCAATTTGGTCTTGGCTTTCTGTCTTCTAGGTCAACTTTTATTTTTCCTATATTGATATCATCTGTTTGACTGGTTGAAACTTCAACATGATCCCATCCATTCAATAGAAAGTGGTTTGTTGTCAGATCATGGGTTTGATCCTGTGCTTGACTTCTTGTGATAACCCTTATTTGCTCTTCATCTGTAATGCCATCAAATTCCTCCTGAAGCTTTTGTTGATGTTGACAAGCTTTGCATGGCATCCTCGAGAGTGCGTCGGCATTAGAGTGACTTCTGCCGCTCCTATGAATCACTTCTAAATTATATGTGTTCAGTTCCTGTAGCCATCGGGCTACCTGACCAGTTGGCACTTTTAGTGTCCGCATCCAGCTCACCGCTGCATTGTCTGTCCGCAACAATACGTCTTGACCATAAAGGTAACTATGAAAATGTTTTAAAGCGATAACAACAGCCAATAATTCCTTCCTAGTTATACAGTATGCACGTTCATGAACATTCATTGATTTGCTCATATAAGCAATTACTCTCTCTTTTCCTTCTTGAACTTGTGAAAGAACTGCACCAACAGCAGAATCCGATGCATCCGTGTCTAAGATGAACTTGGAACCAAGCTCTGGGTAAGCCAGGATAGGTGTTGAGGTAAGTGCGTCCTTCAATGTATCAAATGCTTTCTGACAATCATCTGTCCATTTGAATTTGGTTTGCTTTTCGGCAAGTTTATGTAGTGGTCTTGCAATGTCTGAGAAGCCTTGCACGAACCGCCTGTAGTACGAAGCTAGACCCAAGAAGCTACGCACCTCCTTGCCATTCCCTGGAGTTGGCCAGTCGCGCACTGCCTGCACCTTTTCAGGATCCGTCTTAACACCATCTTCAGAAACAATGTGTCCTAAGAATTTGGCAGACTTTTGAAAGAACGTACATTTGGATGGTTTTAGTTTTAGGTTGGCTTCTCTTAGACGAATGAACACATTCCTTAGCCTCTGTAGACATTGTTCCACAGTTTCACCTGGAGTAATTATGTCATCCATATATAATAAGGATTCTACCCACTGTAGGCCACGCAAGACATCTTCCATCAGACGTTGAAATGTAGAGGGAGCGTTGACGAGACCAAATGGCATAACTTTGAAATGGTACAACCCTTGGCTGGTAGAGAATGCAGTTTTCAGCTTATCCCGTTCTTCCATTTCTATTTGCCAAAATCCCGAACAAAGATCCATGCAGCTGAACCACTTTGCGCCAGACAGAGCATCAAAACAATCATCCACTCGTGGAATAGGATACGCGTCCTTAACGGTCACTTCATTGAGACTCCTATAATCCACACAAAAGCGCGTCGAAAGATCTCGCTTTAAAACTAGAACAATCGGTGAAGACCATGGACTGTTAGACGGTTCTATAATTCCCTTTTCAAGCATCTTCTTAACTTCCTGCTGTTCGACCTCCCGTTTTCCATATGGTTGACGGCGAACTGGTTGCCGTATAGGATGACTGTCGCCAGTATTAATGGTATGTTTAACTTTATTAGTGCATCCCAAGTCATGGGTTGACTTTGCAAACACATCCTGAATTTCGTTAAGTAGTGCGGAAAACCTCTCTCTATCCCCTGCTTCCAAATGCACTTGGCTTCTCTCGAACATATCCTTTAAATGTTCCGGTAGTAACTCTTCTCCAGTTAAACCAGGATCCTTTGTCGAGTCAAGTGTATATGCAGCACATCTCTCTGTGGTTTCTGAATGTGCAGGTGTCCCTTCAATAATCGGGTGACAATGTCCTAGCTCTTCACCACTGTCCACTGTAACAGTTTTGTCTGTCTCGTTCATGATACCAATGAATGTGTCATCTCCATGTGGATTTAGGACACCTTCCAATAGCTTAAGTTCCCCATTGTTCACTGCTAGTTTATCATCAACATACACTATATCTGGAAGAATGTCAGCATTATGTATCCTAACTGGTACTAAGGTACAGGTCCTTGCAGGTATGTCCATTTTCTCTTCCACCATCACCCTGCATAGTTTACCCCTATTATCACCTGAGTAACATTCTATGATACTCCCATCCTTGGTACGTAACTCCAATGCATCCAAGTCCCATACTTTAACATTTTTCATAATAAAATCCTGCCCCAAAATCCCTGGCAAAGATATATTGCAGACCAAAATATTGACTTGTGTAGTATATTTTCCTAGTGTGACGGTTGCCTCAATGTACCCATACACTGTAATATTTGTACCATCAACACCATGTATATTAAGGTCCCGCTGATACAATGGTAAGCTACTCACACCTCCACATTGTTCGTATGTTTCCTTCGAAATGAGTGTAGCGGTAGCTCCACTGTCCAGCAAAAAGTTTATTTTATTACCGTTGACACTGCCCTCAGTGTACAACCCATTGTCCCATGAATATGGCTTCCTACCCACTTGTCCAATCCTTGGGTTGAAATGTTCCATACCATGTACAATATCACTATAACTAGGTCGATTTTCATATGTGTCCATCATCCCACGACCTACTGGGGTGACGGATTGGAGTTTTCCTGATTCTGAAGATACTTCCTGTATTGCTTGTTTCTAGTGGGACAATTTCTGACAAAATGATCACTGGAACCACATGAGAAACAAGATTTATTATTGTCCCTGCCCTTACGGTTATCACCTTTCTCCAACGTATCTAGACGTTTCTCAATTCTGAGGATTGCATCTTTCATTTCATTCATACCATTTGACATCGGCTGCAACACAGGCTGTCGTTCATTGCTATGTTCCAATGAAGTGCTACCGACCCCGCGAATATGAGTCACCCCTACATCCACACTCGTCTTCCCCAGCACCTCCTCGTACCTCTCGACTACCTCCACGGCCTCCCTAATACTCCTGCAATCATTATCCATTAATTTGCATCTCATCTCTGGAGATACATTCTTAAACAAATGTTGCAGCGCGAGCATTTCCTGAGCCTCCGAATCGAGCTTTGTGTACGCTTTCTGTGCATGAAGACGAATATCATCCCCAAATGTAGCTATTGACTCATCATTCCCACGGGTCCTATTCTGCATCTTTGAGAGCCACCTTGTTTGCTGCCTCCTTGTTCCAAACCGCTGTTCAAGACGCCTTGTCAGTATGATGTAGGAGCGTTTTTCTGGAGCAGGTATGGAATTATAATGCAACCGTGCTTGTTGTTTCAATGAAGTAGCCAGATACAGCAGTTTCTCCTTGTCTGACCACTGTCCTAACTCAGCACAATCCTCAAAATATTGTATGTAGGATTCCCAATCCTCCTCACCAGTGAAAGGATCAGGTTTTATATGTGGTGGTGACCTCCGTCTACGAGGTGCTACTACCTCACCAGCACCATAACCATGGTCACCATTATTTACCCCTAAATCACCCTCATCATCCTCATGATGATTCATATTAAAATTAACCTCAGAATCGGAATCCTGGATTTCGGCCATAATTTATGATGTTATTTGAGCTTTTCTAATGTATATATAAATTAAATATGACTTGGATCCGATCCTAAATAGATTCAAAAACGAGTACGCTTAAATATCCGTTCTGTTCCGAAAATGCACGGCCTATATACCTTCCTTTGTACGGATCCGAAAATACCCGACGTATTCCGGAAACTTCCGAAGTTCCGATCTGAAAACGTGCGGCCGTTGTATCTCCTTTCGTAATCCGAAAATTCTCGACGAGCGGTTCCGAAAACTCCCGATGTTCGGATCCGAAATGTACGTACTGTATACCTTCTTCTTCACCAATCCGAAAATTATCCACGTGTTATTCCGAAAACTCACGATGTTCGGATCCGAAAACGTCCGAACGTTAATTGTTCCGAAAGCACCTGTTTGGATCCGAAAATTCGTGGAAATAGATATTACACTCCTGACGGTCGCTTAAATCCGACAATTTACTTGTCTTCTACAGATCTAGATAATCCACGGACGCTGTAATTCCCTGTGTGCGGATCCGAAAACTCCCGACACTTGAATCCGAAAGCGCGCGGAAAAAGATGATTTGCGACGTTAGGACTGTCTGTGTGCGGATCCGAAAATTCCCGACGCTCGGATCCGAAAATGTACGAATCTATTAGACGTACGGACGCTGCAAACCTCCGTGTGCGGATCTGAAAACTCCCGACGCTCGGATCTGAAACTGTACTGATACACGAGACCTACGAACGCTGTAACTCTCTGTATGCGGATCCGAAATATCCCGTCGTTCGGATCCGAAAATGTACGGATCTACTAGACCTACGGACACTGTAACACTCTGTGTGCGAATCCGAATGCTTCCGATGCTCGAATCCGAAACTGTACTGATATACGAGACCTACGGACGCAGCAACCCTCTGTGTGCGGATCCGAAATATCCCGTCGTTCGGATCCGAAAATGTACGGATCTACTAGACCTACGGACGCTGCAACCCTCTATGTGCGAAGCTGAATGCTTCAGATGCTCGAATCCGAAACTGTACTGATATACGAGACCTACGGACGCTGCAACCCTCTGTGTGCGGATCCGAAATCTCCCGTCGCTCGGATTCCGAAAATGAAACGTAGATCTACTGAAGTTGTAAAACCTCCCTCCAATAATGCAAATATCGCTAGATAAGTTTGGTCCTAGATGCTAAAAATATATTAACATCCCACTTCCAGACACCATTTGTAACAGGACGGCGGTCTTAACGATATGTGTTTGACTTTGGCCGGGGTGGGGGTTGGACGTGATCAAATGTACAACAGTAGAAATACAACAATACAAAATTCTGTTTAACACAAAGTAATTATTATTCGAGATAAAGTAGACACTTTTACAATATAATACGATCTATTTAGTATAAGGTTCGAAGCTGGATCTGGATTCTAGATTAATAATGTCAAGTAATGTTATTTACATTTCCGCCATATTGATGTCCTTGAATCAAGTGGTCCCTCTGTGCGGGTAGAATGCGGTAGATCTCGATCCTTATTTATATGAGCCTAGCTGCTGTAGATAGTATAAGATCTGGTAGAAATCAATGTAGTATTATTTATTATTAAGAAGTTGAGTTTCTGTATGTATGTATTTTAATGAAGACTTGAGAGTTAATTTTTGAGTTCCTTGGCCGAAATCCGAAGTGAAAAAGCTGCCGGCCTTTGAGCGTTCTCTCTTTTATATTCGCCGCGCTTTGATACTTAAGAACAAAAGAGCAGTGACGCGTCAAGTATCCACCAATCAGCTTGGAGTCACCCGATTTACGTATGTTCCATTCCACCAATCAGCGGACTTTCGGATTTTCCCGAACAATGTGTTCTTACGCCGTGCAAGAACTAGATCCGAACATGTAGTCCTCCCTGCTATCAAAGTGCTTGCAGAATACTCAGAAGATGTATTCCGCCATCATATGTGTAATATCTCAACTTGTAATGACAAATACTGTATTGTAATGACTTTGGCGATCCATAAATTATACGTATGCAAAGAGTACTGGTCACGGAGCGCACCGTTCGATTGTATCAATGGTGACGGCTAGGGTTTTCCAGGAATGTGACCTACATGTAGTTCTATAAATAGTAACAAGTAGTCTCTGCATACAATTACTGCAAACATGCGTGCTAACTGTGATTCTCTGGATTTACCAAATATGGATGTATTATCAACTGTGAATATGTAAGTGATGCATGTTTAATCAATCCTTAGATTGTGCAATCTTGTGATGCGAATTCCTGCGACAGTTTCGATGCATTTGTAGTCGTCCGGTAATCGTCATATGATTCCGCGACCCAGACTAGGAAAGTGTAACTTCGAGGTTCCCGTACAGCCTTGCTATAGACGCTCGCAATCTAATACAACTTCGACCACCTCCTTTTATGCATGTAAACATGTATCCCAGCTATGTTAATCGCTGTCACCGGATGACTTGGTCTGTAAGAGTACCTCACATTACAATATCACGAAAAATCTTGAATTTTGAGAATCAGTGGACTTCAATGGCATTAATGATTTGATTTGATGTTGAAGATTTGTGACATTTTTTTCAAATTACATGCAATTTAAAACATCAGAAATGTAGCATTTGGCTACTGTTTTAATTGAGATATTTTTGGATAAAAAGGCGAAAAAATAAGCTATGACTGTGAAATTTCGGAATTGGTTGAATACAGTGTCATTGATGATATGATTTGATAACAAATCACCACAAAAAGTGCTAAGTAATATGTAATTTAAGCTTTCAAAACTGTTGCCCCAGTCTATCGTACAATATGGGCAATTTTTGGGGGTACAAAAAACAGTCGGTGTAAGCTTCAACTTATTCATAATGAGTGAGGTACTACTCACTGCCAGGTAAGGGTCGTCTGTGGTATTCAACCAGTGAAAACCTGTCCATTGAAATCGGCGGTACTACACGGTGTTGACAAGACGGATTACCATGACAGCTTGATCTAATGATTCAAGCTCTTTGACACACCATTCTTACTTCGAATTAACCAAAACAACGCATACAGGTTTCATATTCATCCAATTCAAAAAATAATAATTTGGTCAATGCTACATGAAGGAGTTAGATGTGTTCGCGAAGACTATGATACGCTCCATGTCATGGACTATGCTCGTTAGAAACGACCTTGGTAGTTTGAGTATTTTTCTCCAATTGATGATTGAGTCAACTACAATGCATTGACTTCACCGATAGGTCATGCTATGGTGTAACGAAAACGAGGGATCACCTAATGTGACTATCGGTATTGATGTAGGAAAATTGATTCATAATAGTTTAATCAAATTACACAGTAAGAACATATAGTAAGCTCACTGTACGTTTTATGACCATAGTAAAGTTATACTTATATATCGAACAATATAGTATGACTGTGAAGGAAGGGGGGGGGGAGCGTACTTGACCATCATCCGAATGGTTAGGCAGATGTCATAATGTCAACAGTTGATGTCACTTGAACAGTAGGTTTCGAATTTTACTACTCGCAATAACAAAGGTCTGTCAGGATCACCAAACAACAACGACACAGGGGCTTTGAATATACGTTTGTAATTATATATTGTATGATGTCTGTTATTACACTGCTCATGTTATCGACTATACGGAAAAGGACAGTTATGGAGCTCTGAATTGGCCCTCCCACTCTCCACACTATGCTAGTTAACCTTATGAACACGTCTGATATAAGTTCAGTATACATAATTAACCCAACAAGTCGTTTAACAAATTACAATAGTTCACTGGAAGCATGATATGAAAACACTGGGCACACCGTCTATTTTTAGAACCGGAAAAACCGTTACTCGTATCGGGTGTTCTACAGTTCGGACGAGGTAAATATTCAATTTTCTATCTATCAACTTGTGATCCATAAACCTAACATAGCGCACGGTATGCCTTTATGGTTTCCACGTTCAGGTTGTCATCATTTTCTTTGAAAAGATTCCCCAATTAAACAAAATAGCCGGTACCAATTTTGTATTTGTTACTTGAGACGTGTTTTTAAACGTGTTACTCGGGACGGATCCACTATATATAAAACTCTGTTTTCGCGGATGCAATATGTCCACAACCAACGTAATGTTGATATTATATCAAATTATTGTATTTATGACAAGATGGGCGTCATTATGGCATCTATAGTGTTTCTGGAACACAATCGTATATGTTCTGTGTTATTGTTACTTGGTACGGATGTTTTTAAAGCGTTACTTGGGACGGCCTAATATCGAAATGTATGTTAATCGGCACGTAATTCATATCTGTTGGACACCCTTAGCTATAATAACACCCGTTCTCTAGTTATTGAGTGGCTTCTAGAATGTAGACTAGAAAGGGACTCTTGGAGTGCGATGGGAGAGGGCGCGGGAAAACGAGGAGAAAATGTTGTTGACTAAAAAAATAGGCTTCGAGTAAATGTTAAACGATGACTTGTTGACTACATTGTGTTTCATACTTGCAATTCGCCTTATTTTGTGTTGAATGAATAAGACTGTTTCATGTTTACAATATCAAAACTTTATTGCTGCCCGCAATGCATGTACATATAATATATGTGTAAGTAAAAAAATGTTATTGCAATTCTGCAATCATGTAATGATTTCTAATATGTACATGTATATAAAACAATGGTTGTTAAAGAAAATAGTATGAGTCTGTTCACAGGAAGCCCTGTCTGTAATTATTACTTAGTAAGTGAATTGTCAGAATATGAAAAGTATTGAAAGTTTTATTATTGTTTAATAAGCAAATTAGATATCGGAATTAATTATGTATACAATACATATGACAATCCATCTATCTTAATATCATAGTCGAAGGTAAAACTTTTGTTGGCATACTTATAAAATTAATGTATACATATTGAAAATCAAAATCTTGAAAAATCATGATTTTTCTGAGCTTGCTTTCAACAAATTCCACAGTTAAGCTCTCCAATTACTGTTACTTAATCATGTATTAGACATCTATCATGACACGCTTATTCATGAACAAGCTCATACACAAAAACAATGTAAATAGTTCAGAACAAAATTGTAATGCTGTCGGCAATATGTAAAATAATTGTAACAACAAGTATTACAGATTAAAATTGTCAGTATCCAGTCAGTTTGATTTACTAGTTCACAGACAAATAAAAATGCACGATTTATATATTCACATAAAAAGTACGATTCTAAACTCACAGACATATTTATGTTGGATAAGACTAAATAGAGTAAAATGATATAATTAAACATAAAATGTGATTTTCCTGCACATACCCGCATCCTATTGCAGCAACTCTGCATACACACTAGTGGAGTTTTGTAATTGGTTGATGATAATTATGTAGCTTACATGGACAATGTTAACACAGAAAGCATTGAATAACACATTCACAATGAAGACATATAACAAGGACAATGTAATCACAGAATACATTGACTAACAAATTCACAATGAAGACATATAACAAGGACAATGTAATCACAGAGTACATTGACTAACACATTCACAATGAAGACATATAACAAGGACAATGTAATCACAGAATACATTGACTAACAAATTCACAATGAAGACATATAACAAGGACAATGTAATCACAGAGTACATTGACTAACACATTCACAATGAAGACATATAACAAGGACAATGTAATCACAGAATACATTGACTAACACATTCACAATGAAGACATATAACAAGGACAATGTAATCACAGAATACATTGACTAACACATTCACAATGAAGACATATAACAAGGACAATGTAATCACAGAATACATTGACTAACACATTCACAATGAAGACATATAACAAGGACAATGTAATCACAGAATACATTGACCACCAACAAGTAGTACATGAATATATTTGTACAGACATATAATTATAAGTCATGCGCATGATCTGATTTGGGCCAGCGCTGGTTATAAGAGCAATAAACCAATTAGCTATTTCCAACCTGTCTTACGAAGCAGCTGTGATTGTTATTGATACCAGCAGTGGTTAAGAAACTACGAGTAGAGCATATTAGTCTCGGTGGCGATGTACTCTCGATGAAACTAAATGAGCTTCGGGTGGTTTCGGGAACAGGATGCTCTGGACTATGGGAAGTTTCTTGAAAGTTTTGAGAAATGTACATTTGCATTTACATCGCGAGTAGGCCTATACCTGGATATTACAATTAAATGCATTGAATTTGAATTCCACGTTGCCGATGAGAATTTCCTCAGTGTGACCTAGTCTCCAGTCGTACCCATTAACTAATATTTGTTCTATATAGATAATAATTAGGTTCGGTTAAATTGTTGCAGTCTTTAAAATGTCTTGGTGCGTACCTGTGGTGACATTTGATATTTATAGTTTTATTGGTATACTCGGTTTGAAACTCTTAAGCACAATATTTCATGAACATGTACGTATTAACTGTTGAACATCCGGTAGGACTCATGATGGTTGTAACAATAGGCGATTTTGGTGTCAGCAAGTAGGACCTCGGCGTATTAAACCTGACATTCATACCTACATATTGCTGTGATTAATTATCAAATAAAATGAAAGACGGCATTGTAGTCGACCGATTTCAAAAATTCGCACTTTTCGTTTATACTTTCTCACAATTTAACCCCAAAATTATCGCATTTTGAGTAATAGCTGGTCAATAGATGTTTGATATATTAAACTACATGTTACTTCCTCCCCACTCAAGTGATTGTATTTCGAATAGATCGATAAATGAAGTTGTCGTGGACCGATTCCTAAAATTCGCACTTTTCGTTTTTGCTTTTTAACAATTTATCCCCAAAATTGTCGCATTATGAGTAATAGCTGGTCTATATATTTTTGATATATTAAACTACAGCTTACAGCCTCCCCACCCAAATGATTTTATTACGAATATATAGATACAAAAAATTGTGGTGCACCGATTCCTAAAATTCGCAGTTTTCGTTTATGCTTTTTAACAATTTAATTAACCCCAAAATTATCGCAATTTGAGTAATAGCTGATCAATAGATTTTTGATATATCAAACTGCAGATTACTACCTTCCCACCCAAGTGATTTTATTTCGAAAAGATCGATGTATGAAATTGTGGTGCACCGATTCCTAAAATTCGCACTTTTCGTTTCTATTTTTTAATGTTTTTACCCCAAAAATAGGTGTTTACAAGCTAGTATGGAGTTAGATTTTTATTATGTCATAAAACAACCATATTGTGATATGTTTCAACAATAATTATGTATGTGCATTGTTTTTGCTGAGTAAAATGGTATCTGCCTTATTTTGTACATGGACAAAATGTGTCGTAAAATTACCTCTCAAAACGCTTAAACCACACATAAAATGTCGAATTTCATAATGACCTACATTGATCCAAGACTCACAACCATCGTTTTCCGACGCCTAAGAAGCCCCTCTTCAATAAAAAACAGGTTATGAAATGTACTACCATGGGGAGGGGTTGCACCCATTTCTAAGCCACTTTTTGAGGTTTGGCCACTAGCCTATTATGTCCTTAACAAATATCAAATTTGTTAGCTCACCTGAGCACAAAACCTGTGCCCATGGTAATCTTTTATGATTACCCAATGTCCATGTGTCACTCAAATAAAACTTGTACATAAACAATATTCCACTTAATTTATATGACTTATTGTTGATTTGGTTTGAGCCAAACCTGCATACAAATTGACTTCACTTCAGTGTAGTTATCATTTTAATTACCTCCCTTTATGGCTTATTTTGTACAAAATTCAAAGTCTGCAGTGTGTCATTCATTGCAGAGTGAGCATATAACGCTCGCTTGAAGCATCTATTTTTGGGGGGGTGGATGGCTCATTCTATGTCTGACTCTTGCACGGGTGGCAAGGCGCTGTAGTCGTTGCTGTGTGGCTTTGGTTAGTGCCATACTATTTGTATAACTACAGGTAATAAGGTATTTCTTGCTTGATCAGCCATATCCCATGATACATTCCAAAGTTATGGCCCCTTAAAGGGCCAATATATGTGCAGTTAGCCATAAGAAGACGTGTATTCTGCTACGGAAGTGCAGGAAATCAAATGAAATGTAAATTTGTTAAAAGAAAATAAAGCATTGTAAAGATGAAAAATGGCTTGTTACAAATATATTACCGGTATGAACACCAGTTTTAAAGATATTATTATAAGACATTTGTAGTCATTGTAGCAGTACTCAACAAAGATTTACTTCAAATAGAACGTCTTCTGCAGTAAATGGACCAGAACACTGGGAACAGTCAGATAAATCATCAACAACTAAGAGAGAGAAAAGAAGGCATTGCTGATCCAGTTCCTGTCAGTTTCAATATTGAAACTTTATGATAGAGATATCACTTCAATCTTGTCATAGATCTACTGATTTACACCACTATAATACATATATATATATATATATATAACCATCTTTCGCATGAAAGGATTTGCATATGATTCTCATATGAAAGGATTTGCATATGATTCTAATATCATTATCATATGATTCTCATATCATTATCATATGATTCTCATATGGAAGGGACTAAACATTCATATGATTCTCATATGCAAATCCTTTCATATGAGAATCATGATTCTCATGAGAATCATATGAAATGTTTCATATAAGAATCATATGAAAGGTTTCATATAAGAATCATATTGCCCACGTTTCATATCATTCTCATATGTGGCGAAATTGCCTGTGTTTTTATCAAATACAAGACACATTTAAAACCAATAATAAATAATGATAAAGTAATATAAATATACAGTAAATACTTTAAAATATTTGATATTTATTGCACAAATCGGTGAGATAAAACATAATATTGTGTTGTACAATGAATGTGAATGTTTATCAATATTAGTTCAATATTTGCCTGGTTATGTAGTTATGTTTTGTACAGGAACAGTCTATTCTAATCAAGAACAGTCTATTCTGATTAGAATAGACTGTTCCTGGTTTTTTAATATATGTTTGTATCGCACATACTTTAAAACAGCATTAAGCACTAGCATTACTCTTCCTAATGACCGCAAGGAATGATCGTATCATTAGGGCCCAGAATGACCCTACTTCACAGACACATGTAGTCCATGGAGCCATCGTTTCGCAGTACATGCACATGCTAATGTATTTAGGAGGTAGCATGTACCCCATGACCATTTATTACTGCTATGTACCCCTGGTACCACATAATACAAATTAACTTCTACGTTGGCATTGTACCTATTAATATATTCTACATTGGCAGTGCATATGGCAAGCCAAATGTCCAATAATTTCGTAAACCCATGTTCACGGGCGTAAAACTAGGTTTTACGGTCGATAAACTAGGTTTTACGAACGTAAAACCAGGTTTTACGAATGTTAACCCATATTTTCGAGCGAAAACATAGGATAACGTCGTAAACCATAGTTCACGCTCGTAAACATAGGTTCACGTTCGTAAACATAGGTTCACGTTCGTAAACCTATGTTTACGGTCGAAAACATGGGTTGTATTTCGTAAACTATGGTTTACGAGCGTGAACCAGGGTTTACCAGCGTAAACATAGGTTAATGGTCGTAAACATAGGATAACGACCGAAATCAGTAGTTAAATCGAGAAACCTAGTTTATCAAACGTAAAACTAAGATTTTCAAATAAACTATGAATTACGGGCGTAAACATGGGTTTACGGACGTGAACCCATGTTTACGCTCGTAAACCCATGTTCACGTTCGTAAACCCATGTTCACGGGCGTAAACCCATGTTTACGGTCGAAAACACAGGTTAATGTTCGTAAACTATGGTTAACGCTCGTGAACCGGGGTTCACGAGCTTAAACATAGGATAACGGCCGTAAACATAGGATAACGGTCGAAATTCATAGTTCAATCGAGAAACCTAGTTTATCGAACGTAAACCCATGTTCACGAGCGTGAACTATGGTTTACGACTGTTATCCTATGTTTTCGCTCGAAAATACAGGTTAACATTCGTAAAACCTGGTTTTACGTTCGTAAAACCTAGTTTATCGACCGTAAAACCTAGTTTTACGACCGTGAACATGAGTTTACGTAATTATTGGACATTTGGCTTGCCATAAGTGCACCCATTAATGTATTCTACATTGGCAGTGCACCCTTTAATGAATTATACATTGGAAGTGCACCCATTAATGTATTATACATTGGCAGTGCACCCATTAATGTATTATACATTGGCAGTGCACCCATTAATGTATTATACATTGGCAGTGCACCCATTAATGTATTATACATTGGCAGTGCACCCATTAATGTATTCTACATTGGCAGTGCACCTATTAATGGATTACTTGACCGTGTTTGTCATATCATGGACCCAGAATAGCTGTAGGCTCTAGGCCCTAACAGTTACTAATACAGCTAGGACTGATTTAACAAGGCAGGTTTTTAGACCCCATTGAGCCAGATGTAGATGTGCCAAATTGAATGGGGAGTAAGTGGCTAATAAAGTTTGAAGGCTGTACCAAAGAGTGACAGGTCCCTATTGAACCAAGAGTTAGGCCATACCAAATCGTTTCTTCGTTTAGCGTCCGTCCTAAGTTCGAAAACCTATTTAGCTATGTTGAGACAAAAAGCAAATCACTCGAAAAAAAGTCATAACGACTTATTTGCTCATTATTATATGGCTAACAAATATAGCTTTCAAGTATTGTCAATCATAATAACTTAAAGACATAACTGAAAAATTGTTTGTGTGAAACCTACTGCTGTGTAGGTGACATGTTGGTGAACAAGTATTGTATATGTAAAGCCATATATCAAGGGATTTTGAAGATACTTGTATAAGAGGTTACAATTTTTGTTGTTTTGGACTTTCCCAAGATGCTCAAACCTATCCGTCCTCGGACGCTAAACAAAGAAACAATTTGGAATGGCCTTACTGTGACAATTGATACGTAGACAAGACAATGTGTGACAATCAGTTTTATATACCCAATAGAACCTGAAATATATGTGTCGATGAGTAAAAGGTAAACCACAGAGCTAGAGTATGAAATAGATGCGACAAATATATGAGATACGTGTACCTCAAGAGGCATAGGTGTGCCTAATCTAGTTAAAAGTTATATGTCAGCTATTGAGAGCCGCTTTCAGCAGTTCATCCATTGGACCACTCTTTAACATACATTTTAACTTCCCCTGATCATTCGCCTAAGGAAACATGCATTTGAGTATCCATGATGAGACTAATTCTCTACCGTTTGGTGTATCCATCATTGAGACCCACAGCCCTCACATGTTTCAATTCAAACCTTCGTAACCTTTGGCTTTAGGTTATAACGGGTATGGTTGTACTTGGTGGTGAAACGGGTACACAACATGTCTTGGTATGGTTTTACTTGGTGGTGTAACGGGTACACAACATGTCTTGGTATGGTTTCACTTGGTGGTGTAACGGGTACACAACATGTCTTGGTATGGTTTCACTTGGTGGTGTAACGGGTACACAACATGTCTTGGTATGGTTTTACTTGGTGGTGTAACGGGTACACAACATGGCTTGGTATGGTTGTACTTGGTGGTGTAACGGGTACACAACATGTCTTGGTATGGTTGTACTTGGTTGTGTAACGGGTACACAACATGTCTTGGTATGGTTGTACTTGGTGGTGTAACGGGTACACAACATGTCTTGGTATGGTTTCACTTGGTGGTGTAACGGGTACACAACATGTCTTGGTATGGTTTTACTTGGTGGTGTAACGGGTACACAACATGTCTTGGTATGGTTGTACTTGGTGGTGTAACGGGTACACAACATGTCTTGGTATGGTTTTACTTGGTGGTGTTAACTGTTTCTAAGTACACTAAATGACTTTGCTCGACAGTATTCAGGGTCGACAACAGCTTAAATGAATCCAGGCAGCAAAATTGTCAAATATTTCATGTGAACCTAAAAATGAAAACTGTGACCTGTATCTCCCTGGAAGTTATTATCAAGTGCATAGACTTAAACTATGAGCCAACCAGGCAACCAGGAAGTACAACAACGCCCCAGTCACCGGACGGTCAGCTTAGACTAGGCCGGTACCTACTCCAAAGCTGTCTCTATTACAGAGTGAGTCTGAAATGAGACTGCGGGACCAGTTCAGCTTAGACCAGTCACCACGGATGTAGTGCATACAGTAGTAACGTCTTGGTGAAACGCAGACCACAGGCCTAAGAAATAATTATATCACAAACAACAGGTTTCACTTCCCCAAATGTTCACCCATTCAATATAAAAGACTAACAGATACATAAAGGCCCTACATGATAGTACAGTGTACCATCATTTATCACATGAACTGGTCAGAGAATTATTGTGATAGCGACTTTTATAGGGAATGGGTGAACAATTGGGGAAGCCAAAGCTGCAATTTGTGATGTAATTTCTTAGGTTTTTGGACAGGCCCGGTATTAACAAAATATCTTAAGGGAAAAACTTAAATATTTAACTGCCCATAGTTTGCAAGAAATTTCAAATAACCCATATTTTCTTGGTGGTTATTGTAGGGCTTGATATAACGCTTCAAAACAAAGCAAAATGTTGATAATCTTGATAATCATGTTTAAGTTGAACAGTTTAACTGAAGGAAATTATGAGATTTGGAGAAAATTTTAAAATTTCTTTGTGGATACCACCCCAGACATACATGGTGTGGTGGACAACAGGAGAATCTTGACGTGATGGCTTAAAGTTGCCAAATATGAAAGGCAGCTGAGCTCTACAAACAAACCGAGCATAGAAAACGTAAAACTCTTCACTTATCAAAAATCTGAATGCCTAGCTAAATGACCTTGTTTCTGCAGTATTATCTACTAGTTCTAGCTGTCTGAAGCACAGGCACCCGTCATGTTATCCCCCATGTAGACCCCAATACTACCCACCACCATCAAATATACAACCTTAGTATATATTTTATACATATCACAACAAATAAAATTGTTTTCAACAAGATAAATTACACAACATGTGGTATAGTATACCATACTACATACTACAAGGGGGGGGGGGATAACATGACAGGTGCCTGTGGTCTTACAAAATATGATAATAGAAACGGGACATCTATTTCAATGTTAGTCTTGTCACTTTGGTTTCTGTCGATATAACTTAAATGTCCTGGAAGCGTCGACATCACACATCATGCAATATTGGCGTTCTGGGTCGTGTTCATACCAAATATAGTAATACGTCATCATCGAGAGGTTTTCTGTGAGGTTTCAAATACTTTAAGGCATCCGAGCAGAGAATTTCAGTGCCTAAAGCATACATTAAACAGCGGGTTATTAAAGGGCATGCCCATGAGCTGCTGTCATTTTTTCGTACACCAAAAATGCGTTTTCACTTGTAAAACCAATTATTACCGAAAAGCCAAAGAAGAATGTGAGTTCAAAAATGACCCTATAACGTGCACGGTGGTTTTTGTTAGTCGGTTTGAATAAAAGGCTGTCGGCCTTTTATTGACGACAACGACATTTCCGATACGGCTGAGAGTTTAAATGAGCATGTGCGCTGCCTTTTAAGTGAACATAACATGAGCAATACAAACCATTTCAAATTGCATATTAACCCTCACCCGGTTGGGTGGGATTCGAACCCACGACCCAACGGCGACAACGCCTAGCACTGAAGTGACCGCGACCATACCGACTGCGCCACCGAAACAACTCCAAAAAAAGTTGCTCAAATGACGCTGATATGATCGCTGTCACTACAGTACATGAGGTATAGGCGGGAAATGAATACGAAACAACTTTGTCAAGGACAAAGCTATATATAGTTGAAATATATTTTTTATGAAAACTTTCTAATTAAGATAGCGCAATACGTTCTGTCGTGGATATTGTATTCGTGTGAAAGAATTCTATTTCTAAGCCATGAAAAAGTCGAAATGGTTGATATACCTTCAATTCATAGTTGGTGATCCCTTGAACGATCAAAAAGTTGCAGTTCTTTCTTCCATTTAATTTGCAGGGCCCACTCTGGGGCATTATCGCAAATATTAGAGACAGAGTTGAGATACAAGGAATCCGAGTGCGATACCCTAGCTCGTTTCGAATAGATTCCTTGGTTTTTTAACGTGCCCGGTGTAAAGCACCGATACACACGAGACTACCTCTGGGTTACCAACCAGGATCATCTCTAGTTGGGTGGGAAACACTAAATAGCGTTTCTGAAATGACCAAGTGTCCCGGCCGAGAATCGAACCCGGGTCCTCTCGATCAGGAGTCTAGCGTCTTACCACTAGACCACCGTACCACCCTGACAGTTGTTTTGGTGTAGGATGACGTCTTGGCATCCTAAAAGTACGTCGGATGGATGCCGGTAATATTTAAAATCATTCTGATGGTAATATACCACGCCCTTATTATTCTCTTGTGTCAAAACATAACATTGTGTGTGTATAGTGTTGCTAAATACTACTAACTACAGTCTTTTGTATCTAGAAAACAACGAACAAAGTGTCATTTGGGGATGCCGTCGCACGGAAATTCCGTATTGAACGTTTTGCCCGGTAAAATCCACGACTATACGTCACCGGGAATAAAAAACCCTGCAGTCGACCGGCAGTGCGAAGAAGCTGGAAGGTAACATACGACCTTTTCCCCGACTATCCACCACCCAACCCCGGGGATGGTGGGCGTGGATTCAACTGACTGCTCCATTACGCATATTAAAATGAACGTATGAGTGCATGCACTTGTTGATACACCCCCGTTTTTTTGTAATGAAGAAGGTGCATGTGTGCACGTGCAGTTCGCATAAAATCAAATGGACATTTAAATCCAATTAGCAGACACAATAATAGTCTCCATCATTCTTCATAGTCGGTATACCCTAAGACTTTAAGATTTTTAATTTTTTTTATTTGATTATAGTCATAAAGAATTATAGACATGCAAGTATTGAGTAAATTGAGTAAATAGTGAAATACACCTTAAAAAGGAGTTTGCTACTTTTTTACTCTGTGTGGTGTTTTAATTCTTCCAAGGGAGACAACTACAACAATTTAACTGACTGTATGTAGGAGTTCTTCCCCTTATAAGGAATTTGTATTTCCATTATTTACTGATGAGTATTTACTGATGAACTATGTCTGAAGTATTATTGATGCTTATGTGTGTAGTATGTATTCGGACTGAACATAACTGTCAAAGTATTGGGTCTCTACCACAGCGACAATGTCTTAATTTACCGTTTACTAGATGCGCTTCACGACAATCAGAGAAGCAGACCTCTTTATTCGATACGCTTCACGACAATCAGAGAAGCAGACCTCGGAATAAATAACTTTGCTTATTAGAAGCAAACAATTAGAAGCAGACCCTTCTTGAATTGCTTCTTTAAGCAGACCTTTTCTGTGAAGCAGCCCTTTTATTGTAAGCACTGCTTTTCTTGAATTGCTTCTTTAAGCAGACCTTTTCTTGCTGTGCTTTTTGGAAGCAGAACTTTTCTTGCTGTGCTTCTTGGAAGCAGACCTTTTCTTGCTGCGCTTCTTGGAAGCAGACCTCTTCTTGCTGCGCTTCTTGGAAGCAGATCTATTCTTGCTGCGCTTTTTGGAAGCAGACCTTTTCTTGCTGCGCTTCTTGGAAGCAGACCTTTTTTTGGAAGCAGACATTTTCTTGCTGCGCTTCTTGGAAGCAGACCTTTTCTTGGAAGCAGACCTTTTCTTGGAAACAGACCTTTTCTTGCTGCGCTTCTTGGAAGCAGACCTCTTCTTGCTGCGCTTCTTGGAAGCAGACCTCTTCTTGCTGCGCTTCTTGGAAGCAACCCCCTTCCTTAGACAATCAGAGACAAGTCTCTTTACGAACCTGAATTTGTTTTGTGATCAAAGATCTTTATTTCATAATACACACATAGTTATATAGTAACGGCGCGGACCGGTGAGAAAACGTTCATTGTGACGACACGTCATAACAATAGAATTGGCGTGACGTAACGTCAAAACAAATATTTGTGTTTCTTTTTTGCGGCAAATAAAATAAATTATTCTTGACAATAACACGTGACCTTTTGCAAAAATTGAAACAAAAACCGCTAGTACCATATTCACACGGTATAACCGGATGCGTGGTCGGCCGAGTGATGAGTTACGGCCGAGGTAAATACTGATGACTGGTAAGTAGTGGGGTTATATTTCTTACCATAAATGATCGATTTCGATATTTCTTTTGGATCTAGCGATTTGTGAATGACCATGAAGGTTTAAATGTACTATTCACCTGATAGAGCCTGTTTATACACGACACGCAGAAAATAATGCTCAATTCTCACATACATTGCCCGAAGTTAAACAGTTTGCGCTAGTATTGAACTATTTAACCTTACAGATCGAACGAAAATTCATCTATAAACAATTCGGTAAAGCTACAACTTTGTCCGTGCCCTGAAACCAACGATTGGCCCCTTCAAAGAGACCCTAGTATGCGCAAAAATGATGACGTTAACAGCCGAGGAGATTTTATGATGATGACGTTTACGGCCGAGGACGGAAAATATGGATGACGTTTACGGCCGAGGAAATACTTACTAAAAACTGTCATTTTTCGCAGTTTCAATGGTTTTCTCACCAGTAAAGTATGGACTATTCGCCAGTGTACATTCCAATGAACATTTCTTTACCAGAAAATGTTGGATATGATTGCCTTACACTTATTTTACTGTAGATGAATTTTCGTTCGATCTGTAAGGTTAAATAGTTCAATACTAGCGCAAACTGTTCAAATAACTTTCTTTTTATGTCATTCTCATCACAATCATTGCTCCAATAGGCTTTAGGAGTTTTAGCCAACATCACACACCAAGATTTACTCATGTGTTTAAAATCCGAACCTTCTAGAACGACCAGAAGTACACAGCGTTTGTTTAGATGCACACTCCTATCTATAGCTACATCAACTTGAAACTTACACCATTGATTTCGAATGGATTTATTTGAAACAATAATGATAGCTTGACGCGATGCATACATTCCGTCCAATATAACATCAACTAAGGCCCCGTTCTTTGCATTGCGTTTCCAAACGTGAAGTTTGTACTTGAGTTTCTTCTCCATGACATCTAAGAACGCGTGATGAATGACGTCAACGTCAACGTCATCTGCGTCATGTACCACGTAACCATCATAATATATCTGATTAATCAGCGGACATCTTTCAGGATCAGTTATTCAAATATCTTTGTTGCGTCTTTTGATTCTAAACCACCAGTATTTTATATACCACCATTTCCAATAGATAACGCCAACAAATATACAAAATCCTACAACGATTAAACTAACTGATGTTATAATGACGAACAATGGATCGCAAATCTCGTCAGGTTGAAACGATTTCAACTCCACGTTGACTAAAGACTTTGGACTTCGACACGTGTATCCATGCGGCCAGTTTAAGAGTTGTATCTGAAATATGCGACCATCCTCTGTCATCTTGTCCCGAAACCATCGAAGCTTACATCCGCAAGCAAACTCATTCTTACTGACATCAAGCGTTCTTAAACTACGCGTCATGGCCGCCGGACATGCTCTGTCGTCAATGGTGTTTATGGAACATCGAGACACGTGTAGTTCACGTAGTGAAAGCTGCATTGTGTCGTCACTGAACTCATCAGGGAAGTCGATGGCGTTCAGATGATTCCGGTCAATATTCAAATATTCTAACGAGTGAAATATAGTGAGAATCGACGATGGGAAGGTTGGTAGACTGACACACAAAGCTTTCAGCTTTCTGAGTTGTTTCATAGGAGACAGAATGCCTACAAACTGTTCCTCGGAAAGGCCAATGTAGTTATAGGAGATATCTAAGAATGTAACATTTGTACAAGACTTGAAGATTCCTTGCACCATAGTCTTAGTGAAGTCAATATGGTTGTAGCGTAATATAAGAGTTTGGAGACTCGCTGATCTCGTTCTGAACGCGTCTTGTCCGATATAGGTCACGTGTGGCATCATGTTGTCAAGGTAGAGGTGTGTCAATGATACTAATGGATAGAACGTGTCATTCCAATATTCGGATACACCATTTTTACCGAGATCCAGTGATATCAGTTCCTGCAAACAGTCACATTTATCTATCATTATCTTCTGTATGAAGTTTCCACTTAGGTTCAAATATTTCACATTATTGTTCCAAGACTTCGTACTGTTTTGTTCTCACAACAATGGGGGAAAAGTGACAAGTTCGTTTTGTTGTAAATCTATTACTTCGAGTTTTGGCGGGAAAACTCCTGGTGTCACATTTTGAATCCAATTTTGTCTGAGGTTTATGTTTTCTAATGATGTAAGATCAGAATATGACGTCATATTCACATGTTTGATCTTGTTACCCCGTAAGTGTAATTCTTGAAGCATTGGTAAACATGTCCATCGGTATGGTAAATCTGACGATATAAAGTTCGTGTTCAAAAGTAATGTTGACAGCTTTGGAAACAAGCTTCCATCGGTGAAATTGTTATCTTTGCAAAATGTTAAACTTTCCAATACCATTTTGTTATTTTGCAAGTCAAGTGTTGTTAGTTTGTCAATAGGGCTTGCATCGTCAATATTTAAACGACTTATCCAATTATGCGCCAAATTTAGATTTTGTAAAGACGTGAAATTGTTGAACAGGTATAATGGTACTTCTTTCAATCTGCTTCCAGTTAGTGTGAGATCATGTACGTTTGTTTGGTTGATATTTGCGAACGTTTCTTCTGTAAGGTTAACATATCCTATGTTATTCAGTACCAGCTGAAAAGGTTTCATCGCATGAATACTTCCCAATGCTTCTCATAGTTGTGTGGTGTTAATCTCGGGATTGTCTTCAATGTGGAGTTCGTATAAACTGTGAAACGGTTCAAACACATCTGACGATATAGTTTTGATATGGTTGTCCTTTAGATGAATGACTTTCGTAGTCTCCTGTACGTTGATAAATGATTGTGGGCTGGCGTTTTTCAGGTTATAGCAGAATGCATGTAGTTCCGTTATGTCGTCATTAGTGAATGGTATAATGTCAGTGAAATCATCTCCTACACAAACAGCTCTGGTACCGGAACAATAACACTGCTGGTCCCCACAGTTTGGTCTGGCTTGTAAGATATTACGTCTGGTATGTGGTGAGTAGCAGTATTGAGTGGACACAACAATCACATGTAGAAACAGTAAGCTCAGCATGTACAACATGGCGCGTCTTGTGATATATCTCTGGTACTCTAGCATGTCTATGGTCTTGTGGCTGAAAATTTAAATAGGTTACAAACCACTAAATGCCTCCGCGAACCAAAATAGGATACACTCAAATAGTCCCTAAATAAACTTGTGATTGTGTTTAAATGGTAGTATGCTTTGACAAGGTGGAACTGGAATAATCTAATTGGGTTTAAAGGCATTGTATACATGTATGTGATGTATTGAAACTGTTTTATTTTACATGTTTGAGATTTTGGCCAAAATACCAAAGCGAAAGTAGGGTAGGGTAAAACCTGGATTTGGTCGGTCCGCGCGCCATTAAAAATATGTTCACCGCGTTGGACGGACAAAATTTTTCTTATATGATACGTGACCCCCTGTTTTTTTTGTATTTTCTTAAAGCTGGTAGCCCCTTCTTTTCATTGATATATGTCTGCCACCTGGCCATAGACTTTAACATGTATCAACCTGGGACTGACTATTGTAACTTTACATTGAGCTAAAGAACAAATTTATTTAGTGGTTTGTGACCAATACAAAACATGTAGACCTAGTTTAACACTTAATATGTGCAAATAACATTACGCTGTCAATCAATACCCTTTAAATCAATTTTAATGATAAATCATAAGCACATGGTCCAATGGATTAACTTGAACACCTTGAAACCAAGCAGCCTTCGACAAACAACCAGGAGGAGCGATCTCTGCTCTGGCATAATGTCAATTACGTTAGGTCCAACAGAGATGTAAGAAGAAATATCTAAATACAAATGTATAATGAATAACAATAGTAAGTTTATATATCACATGACTTTCTTTGTATCCAGGTTAGTATAGCCAGTACGTATAAAGTTATACGTACCACGTGTAGTATAAGGTATTGAGTTTTTCCAATAAATCAATGCGTATTTTGCGTTTTTAGTGTCATATGAGATTAAGGGCCATATTCACATCCTCTACTCGACCGTCCTTCCACTCTCACTCACTAAGATAATCCGATTTTAATGATCGTTTCGTCCGTGCGCTTGAGTGGGCATCCGACCTAACTAGAAATTGGTATTCACAACGGTAAGTGACGCTGGAGTCGACTCGACTGAGTGGGGATTTCTCGAGTGGACGAAACGGTCACTTGACAGTGACTCCAGCTACACTCAAGTAGGGTTATGTGAATACCGATTTAGCAAACGAATGTTTGACTTATAAAGTTATTGTATTTTCAAGATAAATAAACAAACAAACCTCAAATACACATTTTGTAATATAAAATTTGTAATATTTTGTGATCATAAAGTATATTTTTGAACCATGTAAAGTTAAGTTGCAGTACATGTCTGAAATATGTGGAATTTAAATTGAATAAATAACATGGTGTATTGTATTCATGTGTATAATATAAGGAACATAAATACAAAATTCATGTATGTACATTTGTCATTTATATATGGATTGATATATTAAATCATTGTCTTTTATTGCTTTTAATCCCGTGAAGATAACTTAAATATTTTCATTAAAATAAAAACGTGGTCACTTGTGACACAAACATGTAATGTTGTTTCCGTTGCAATCACTAATGTGCAAGAATTTTGCCTGTATATTCTAGTGTAGAGTGTCCGTGTCGAGTGTTGGGAAACGGGCTCGATCCCATATCACGCCACACCGAAGATTAAACATTACTATTGTTGGACAGAACGTCTCTTTTAGTCATTCTCAATGTACACAAACATGCAAATATGAGGAATATGCCGTCACAAGACCTGTATAATAGGCAAAAACTTGGAGCTCTTCTCTTTTTGTTTATTGATACAGTTTAGACGATGAATATAATTAAGAATTGTGTGTCGAGAATGATAGCAATAAATTGTAAAAAAATGTGTCGCAATCAACTTTAAATAAATAAGTACACTGCCATGCATTATCTAGATGCATACTTGATATGTATTTAATTATTAATATACACCATTGTCGCTCTCAAAATGTCATTCTATGAAGTATTGGCGTTCAAGTGAACTGGCTTTGCTGCGTTGTATCTGTAGAAAGTTGTCCACCAAATGGCACAGGAGAGTGAGCTACTGATAAAAAGAGTAACCAATTTTATTTCATATGATTTCTTAATTATTAATCTTAAACTTCCTGCCCAACGGTCTGTGGAATTCATATTGATATGATATTATTGAGTCTGCTTCCACAACAATGCTGGATTATGGCACGGTATCATTTAAACCTCGTGTGTATAGTCTTACATTTAATTTGATGTTTATTTTATTACTGTCAACATATTAAAATGTATGCGTTTAATTAACACTACATGTACACGTTTGTAATAACATCTAAGTTTAATGTAAATAAATCAAACTTTTTTTTATAATCTTATTATCATTATAATTATTGTGTATTCAAACTAAGGTATTATTTTTGTTAGTTCAAATGAGTAGTCATCTCATATAACATAAACGTCATCAAAATTAGAATTTGACTTTGTTCATATCATGAAAATGCACCCAACTAAAAAAAACCTATTCAATAATTTATCATGGATTGTTTACACAGTTTACTATCCTACCATGTATTATAACGGTCACCCACTCGAGAAAGTGGAGGTCGATAAATGTATGTGAATACCAAATCTCCACTCGAGCTTCACTAACTCGACAGTCACTCCAGCTACACTTGAGGCTCCCTTAGGTTAGGGTGAGTCGAGTTGGAGTGGAGGAACGACATGTGAATACGGGCCTATGAATCTGTCAATTGATATATTTATATTAAAATCGTTCAGGAAATATTATAAAGCTCACCCGAGGCTCGCCTAATTATAGAATTTCCTAAACTCGTTTAATATAAATTTATATCAATTGACAACTCGTGATAGATCCTCTATATATTCACCGTGACATGTAAATAATGAAGTAGTTCTAATTAGATCTATACTTTTTTTAAAAATGTATAAAGAAAGAAAGATCATAACTTTTATAGTATTTTCATGTGTTGATGATAAATTTAAATCGCGTAAATTAAAAACATCTCAAGTAAGTGAGCATGACTATGAAGGGAAGATAAAGGGGATATTTGAAGGAGTCAATTACAACAAATTATGATATTTCTTCCTCCAACAATGCTAAACTACTTGATGTAACCTTGGTGTTACGTGATTAGAGTAAATCTCATGTATAAAACACCACTCGAGCAACATTTGTGAAAACTCGGCCATTTCCGTTTATCTCCGGCCATTTCCGTTTGTCTCCGGCCATTTCCGTTTATCTCCGGTAAATATGCATCGCAAGGCATGAAGTATGTGGTAGACACCAAAACGGACGAACATTGACTTAGAGCCATGTGCAAATGATCAGACAATGTTGGGTCGTATTACTAACTTTGGTGAAAGTTTCAGATTTTGATTTTAATAAATCGCCCTCAGCTCTTAGACTAATATAGCATAACATTAATATATCACAATGCTTAGGAACTAGTGAATGTCCTATACTCTGATTGATTTATTTTTTCGACAAATGTGTTTTTGTCAGACAAGGCCGTCCGTTGTCATGTTTTGTTCACATTCGACAGTTCCCTAGATACTATATTCCTGTTTTTACTGAGATCAGTGTTTACATTCGACAGTTCCCTAGATACTATATTACCGTTATTACTGAAATCAGTGTTTACATTCGACAGTTGCCTAGACACAATATTCCCGTTATTACTGAGATCAGTGTTCACATTCGACAGTTCCCTAGATACTATATTCCTGTTATTACTGAGATCAGTGTTTACATTCGACAGTTGCCTAGATACTATATTCCTGTTATTACTGAGATCAGTGTTCACATTCGACAGTTCCCTAGATACTATATTCCTGTTATTACTGAGATCAGTGTTTACATTCGACAATTGCCTAGACACTATATTCCTGTTATTACTGAGATCAGTGTTTACATTCGACAGTTGCCTAGACACTATATTCCTGTTATTACTGAGATCAGTGTTTACATTCGACAGTTGCCTAGACACAATATTCCCGTTATTGCTGAAATCAGTGTTCACATTCGACAGTTCCCTAGACACTATATTCCCGTTATTACTGAGATCAGTGTTTACACTCGACAGTTGCCTAGACACTATATTCCTATTATTACTGAGATCAGTGTTTACATTCGACAGTTGCCTAGACACAATATTCCCGTTATTACTGAAATCAGTGTTCACATTCGACAGTTCCCTAGACACTATATTCCTGTTATTACTGAGATCAGTGTTTACACTCGACAGTTGCCTAGACACAATATTCCCGTTATTACTGAGATCAGTGTTTACACTCGACAGTTGCCTAGACACAATATTCCTGTTATTACTGAGATCAGTGTTTACACTCGACAGTTGCCTAGACACAATATTCCCGTTATTACTGAGATCAGTGTTTACACTCGACAGTTGCCTAGACACTATATTCCTGTTATTACTGAGATCAGTGTTTACACTCGACAGTTGCCTAGATACTATATTCCTGTTATTACTGAAATCAGTGTTTACATTCGACAGTTGCCTAGACACTGTATTCCTGTTATTACTGAGATCAGTGTTTACATTCGACAGTTGCCTAGACACTTTATTCCTGTTATTACTGAGATCAGTGTTTACATTCGACAGTTGCCTAGACACTGTATTCCTGTTATTACTGAGATCAGTGTTTACATTCGACAGTTGCCTAGACACTTTATTCCTGTTATTACTGAGATCAGTGTTTACGTTCGACAGTTGCCTAGACGCTTTATTCCTGTTATTACTGAGATCAGTGTTTACATTCGACAGTTGCCTAGACACTGTATTCCTGTTATTACTGAGATCAGTGTTTACATTCGACAGTTGCCTAGATACTGTTTTCCCGTTATTACTGAGATCAGTGTTTACATTCGACAGTTGTCTAAAAACTATATTCCTGTTATTACTGAGATCAGTGTTACGTCTGTAGATATGTTTTATAAATGATTTATAAATTTGTCCATACTTGTATATTTTATGTACATTATATATTGTTTTAACCATGTATTACTCATGATTGTACAGCACTTTTGAACGTGTGTATACATGAAAAATGGCTTTATAAATATGGTATAATAGTAATAATAATAAATAAGATTATAAATTGAACAGTAACAAACTCCGTTGACTGTTATGTTTATTTCTACAACGTTTCGACAGAACATACTGTCTTCTTCAGATCCTCTGGTAGATGGCAGTTTTAAACGTTAAACAATATTTCATCTATCGAAGACTCGAGCAACAAAAAAGTAACAAAAAAGTAACTGAGTTTGTGGTTTCTATTACCGGATATCACCGGATCGTTTGCTATCATAGTCCGGAAACACATTTAAATATATTTACAGAAGCAAGTTACGTACTTACATTTTAGGTTATCAGTCTGTCTGAAACATCGGCCTCAAAACGTTACATATTTAGGCTGAATATATTTTATGTTACATGTGCACATAACGCTGGCTTAGAATGAGAATTTACGTATCCGAAATGTGTAACTTCCGGTTCACCTATGAACATCCGGTTTTTTGGGGGTTTTTTAGGTTCGGCAACTCAAGGGAGGCATTCATGCAAAATTTCAGCTCAATCGGTTCATAAATACGCGTTCTACAGGCTTTTTACCGGTCAAAAAATGGGCTCGAACTTGCACCGCGGTTCGGCTCCTATGGGACCAAATGAGCTGAAATTTTCAAGTTAAGCTTGGGCAGTAAAAATAGGAAAATGGTGCAAATTTCAGTGCATTCGCACCAAAAAAGCCGGTGTTTTCATAAAATAACCTGTTTTCGCGATGTTTACGTATCCGAAATGTGTAACTTCCGGTTCACCTATGAACATCCGTTTTTTTTTGGGTTTTTTAGGTTCGGCCACTCAAGGGAGGCATTCATGCAAAATTTCAGCTCAATCGGTTCATAAATACGCGTTCTACAGGCTTTTTACCGGTCAAAAAATGGGCTCGAACTTGCACCGCCGTTCGGCTCCTATGGGACTAAATGAGCTGAAATTTTCAAGTTAAGCTCGGGCAGTAAAGTTAAGAAAACGGTGCAAATTTCAGTGCATTCGCACCAAAAAAACCGATGTTTTCATAAAATAACCTGTTTTCGCGATGTTTACGTATCCGAAATGTGTAACTTCCGGTTCACATATGAACATCCGGTTTTTTTGGGTTTTTTAGGTTCGGCCACTCAAGGGAGGCATTCATGCAAAATTTCAGCTCAATCGGTTTATAAATACGCGTTCTACAGGCTTTTTACCGGTCAAAAAATGGGCTCGAACTTGCACCGCCGTTCGGCTCCTATGGGACTAAATGAGCTGAAATTTTCAAGTTAAGCTCGGGCAGTAAAGTTAGGAAAATGGTGCAAATTTCAGTGCATTCGCACCAAAAAAACCGATGTTTTCATAAAATAACCTGTTTTCGCGATGTTTACGTATCCAAAATGTGTAACTTCCGGTTCACCTATGAACATCCGGTTTTTTGGGTTTTTTAGGTTCGACCACTCAAGGGAGGCATTCATGCAAAATTTCAGCTCAATCGGTTCATAAATACGCGTTCTACAGGCTTTTTACCGGTCAAAAAATGGGCTCGAACTTGCACCGCTGTTCGGCTCCTATGGGACCAAATTAGCTGAAATTTTCAAGTTAAGCTCGGGCAGTAAAGTTAGGAAAATGGTGCAATTTTTAGTGCATTCGCACAAAAAAAAACGATGTTTTCATAAAATAACCTGTTTTCGCGATGTTTACGTATCCGAAATGTGTAACTTCCGGTTCACCTATGAACATCCGGTTTTTTTTTGGGTTTTTTAGGTTCGGCCACTCAAGGGAGGCATTCATGCAAAATTTCAGCTCAATCGGTGCATAAATACGCGTTCTACAGGCTTTTTACCGGTCAAAAAATGGGCTCGAACTTGCACCGCGGTTCGGCTCCTATGCGACCGGGGGAGCTGAAATTTTCAAGTTAAGCTCGGGCAGTAAAGTTAGGAAAATGGTGCAATTTTCAGTGCATTCGCACCAAAAAAACCGATGTTTTCATAAAATA